>CM057452.1:180300000-181542083 GCA_016271365.2 Neoceratodus forsteri | reverse complement strand
GCGGTGGGAAAGAACTGGAAGGCGTCGGGACGCCTTATACCGACGTTGTATGACGCCGGTCACCTGACGTGGGGGCGGTCCCCACCAGGGACTGCTAGCTAGAAATTTTTCCGTGGGGTCCTGCAGCCGGCCGGTGTCAGTCCTGTATGTAATTACCTACTGCAAGAGCCCTCTCAAGTAAGATCGACTTTAGAAGGTTTAGGAGAAATCCTAAGGAAGTGAGCTCGTTGCTGAGTTATTTGAAGATGAGACTTGACTTGGTCTGGAGACAGACCCACTGAGCCAGTCGTCCAAGTATGGAAAGATGGAGATATTTTTCTCCTTAGGAAAGCAACCACTACTGCCAGACACTTTGTGAACACCCTTGGGGCTGATGTTAGGCCAAAGGGCATTGCTCTGAATTGATAGTGGCCTGAGGCAGCTCGAACCTGAGGTACTTTCTGTGGGAGCACCTGATGGGAATGTGAAATAGGCATCTTTGAGGGTCCAGGAGGCTAGCCAGTCCCTGGCCTTAGAAAGAACAGAATTATTCCCAGAGTCACCATTTTGAATTTTGGCTTTAAAAGGTGCTTGTTCAGATATCTCAGATCCAGGATGGCCACCATTCTCCTGTCTTTTTGGCGGTTAGGAAGTACCTGGAGTACAATCCCTTGCCCCTGTGTAGGGTAGGAACCCTTTCTATGGCTCTGAGAGCCAAGAGGGAAGAAACATCTGCCTCTAGGGCAAGGGTCTCCGATGGATTTGCAGGTGGAAAGGATCTGGTTCCCATCTTGGGAAACTTTCTGAAGCTGAGAACCAGTCCCTGGCTTACTACTTCTAGGACCCACTTGTCTGATGTTAAAGACTTCCAGTCCTGGACAAAGTAAGCCAGCCTGCCCCCTGCAGGTATTGGAGAATCGGCCCGGGCAGACCCATCAGGGTGTCTGCTTGGCAGGGGCTTTAGGCTGAGGGGTGGAAGCAGGCCTGCTCATACCCCGTCTTCCTCTCCCTCTAAAGAACCCCCTCTGAGCATAAGCAGAAGAGGAGGCCTGGGCTTGGTAAAAAGGCCTTTGAAAGGGCCTGCCCCTGACGAGTGGCTTGCCTTTCTTTGGCCTGAGCACTCCTGTAGGTGGTCCTGTACTTATCCATCTTCTTCATGTAGTTCTCTGTCTGCTCCCCAAACAGAGAATTACCAATGACAGGAAAATCCATGGCCTTAGCCTGGGTATCCTGCGATAGGCTAGTACATGTGAGCCAAGCCATCCATCGAAGGGCCACAGACGTAGCCATGACTCTAGATGAAACATAATTGGGAGTCCACAGCAGCATATAATTGCACCTTGGATGCCTCAATCCCATCCGCAGCCACCCATTCCAGCTCCTTGGCAAGCTGGTCAGGGGCCTGTTTAGCTAGAGTCAGCACAGTGTACCACCTGGACTTCTAGTATCTAGCTGTGTAAGCCATATAGCTAGCCTGCCTGAGTCCCAAAGATGCTGCCATGTACTGTTTCTTTGCGATGGCATCAATCCTCCTGGAGTCCTTATCTGGGGGGTGTGAAGCCAAGGGAATATTTGCCTTGTCACAGACGGCAGCCTGCACTACCCCAACATGGCTGCACTGTTGGGAAAGGAACTCCGTGTCCGAGCCTGAAAGAGTATACCTCTTGTTCATTCTTCTGTCCACAGAAGGTATGGAATTAAGAGTTTTTAGAATTTTAAATGTCTGTTTCCCAAAAGATTTATGGAGGGGAATAGACAATCTCCTGAACTCTGGGATGTCCATCATCTCAACAAATCAGGCTCCTCCTGATCCTCTACTGTTTCTTCCATAGGAAGCTGGAGGTTTCAGCCACTTTCTTGTAAAACATGAAGTGGGAAGGGGACTCAGAAAGCCTAGGAGGAGAAACACCTGAAGGTCTGTTTGGGGAGATGTCGGGTCAATAAGGCACATCCGGACTTTCATAATCACCATCATCATCATCATCATCTTCATACTCTCCCTCCTCCTCCGGTTCATAAAATTCTTCTAAAATATAATCCGGAACCGGGGAAACCGACCTAACCGAGCCCCTGACAGATGGTGCCAGTTTGGCCGGAACCGAAGTTAGCGACTGAACTATCCTTACCGCTTTGGCTATTTCATCAGCGGTCGGAGAAAAGAACTTGTGGATCCAGACCAGATGATTTTTCCTTTTTCTTTCTTTTAACGAACCGACTCCTCAGAATGGTTCTCATTTCCAAGCAGTTTCACCCTGGTCAGAGGGCACTCCTTCTGGTCCGGTCAGAACCGAACTGGGCTGGCCATCTGGGTCAGCGGACTTCTCGGCCTCCTCTTTCCCAGTCTACCTACTCTTTTATGCAGGGTAGCTTTGGGAAAACCTTTACAAATTGGCAGCCTGAATTGAGGTGGTCAAACCCCAGACATAAACACAGGTGGTGTGGGATCAACCTTAGCAAAGGCTTCCCCACACACACTACAGTGCTGAAACCCAGTGGGCCTGTTTTTTTTTTTCTTGGGTTTCTCAAACATGGCCAATCCTAAACACAACTTACCCTTTTTTTGGCAATCTGCCAGGCAAGACACCCCTATCGGTTCCTGACTGTGTTACGGGTCTTGGAAAAAAAGGTAATCAAATCCGTTTTTTTAGAACCGATATGGACCGGTTACCACACACTAATAAAGACAGAAGTTTTTTAACACAAATCTGATCAGTTCAAACCGAACCGATTCAATGTTTACAAGTTCCACACAGAAAACTAATACAAAACCTATCTAGTACTCACGGTACCACAGACAGAGACTTAAACAGACAGGTTCAGTAGCAGAAATTCGGTAGAAACGAGCAAAAACACAGCACTTTAACTGACTTTTTGAACTGACCGAAGAAGAAATCTCTAAGTGACTGTTCAGTGGTAGACAAAGAATCTGACGGTTGGAGTTTAAACAACAGTAGACCGAGGCTTCAACCGAGCTCGAGCTCAGCATTCCATGCCCTGCATGGAAAGTTAACTCTTTGTTCTCGGGGCAGTTCAAAGGTTGGTGATCACTGCAATAGTCAGAATACAGCAAGACTTCATGTTGTTGAATCTATCATAGTGAGACTTCTTAAATGGCCAGCCAAAGTGGCAGGTACTGCTGGATGCCTTCAGAACAGCTTCCTGCTGCAAATGGTCAGTGAACCAACCAGGTTAGGGAATACCCTTGACCTTGTGCTGGCAAATGGGGACTTGTGAGAGAACTTATAGTGGATGAACCGCTGTCAGGGGTGACCACCACTCAGTATGGCTCACATTGGAAATCGGCAAGGAAGGAGTGGAATCTGGCACAATAGTGCTGGACTTCAGGAGGGCCGACTTTGGGAGGATGGGGGCAGTGGTAAAAGGGTACCTGGCCAGAATTCAATCTAGTATGGACACTAACCAGAGGTGGGAGCTCATAAAGCTGGGGATAGTGGAGGCAACCAAAACCTGCTGCAAAGCCCAGAGCAAGAAGGCTAGGGCTAAGAAACTGATCTGGTTGAGCAAGGGGTCATGGAAAAGGTAAGGAGGAAAAGAGCTGCCTTTAGGAAGTACAAAGAAAACAGGGAGGGAGGACAGGGAGGACTCTGACAGAATCGAAGGAGGTGACAAGGGCAGTAAGGGGCAAAAGCATCTATGGAACTCAGCTGGCACAAGGCATTAAGAAGGGGAAAGGACTTCTTTAAAGTACATCAGGGAGAAAGGAGCTGTAAGGACCACATAGTAAGGATTAGGAAGGCAGGGGTTGGGTGAAAGCAGGGTGCGATAAGGCGGAAGCACTAAATGAGTACTTCTGCTCAGTATTTACTAAAGAGAAGAGGGGTGACACCCAAGGTGGGAGAAATGGCAGAAGCAGGGTGGGAAGTGGTGACAGATGGGAAATCATGGACAGCAGAGTTCGAGAGGTTTGAAGGCACTGAGGGTGGATAAGGCGCCAGGCCCAGATGGCATCCACCCAGGGTACTGAAGGAGCTGGCAGAGGTCCTTGCAGGACCTTTGGCAGACCTATTTAATGCCTCACTACATTAGGGGTGTGTACCTCAGGACTGGAGGATGGCTCATGTGATGCCCCTCCACAAGAGTGGCCCCAAGGATGAACGGAAACTACAGACCAGTGAGCCTCACATCCATCGTGGGTAAGCTAATGGAGACTATCCTGAAGGAGAGGCTGGTGGCCCTCCTAGAGGCCAAAGGACTACAGGACAGCAGACAGCATGGCTTCATCGTGGCAGATCCTGCCAAACCAACCTGGAGGAGTTCTATGACTGGGTAACTAGGCAACTGGACAGGGGCCATGCAGTGGATGTCCTGTATCTGGACTTCAGTAAGGCATTCGACTCAGTGCCACATGGAAGGCTGGGAAGGAAGTTAGTAAGCACAGGGGTGGGTGCAAAGCTGGTGAGATGGGTAGGAAACTGGCTGCAGGGAAGGCAACAGAGGGTGGTGGTGGGTGGGGAGCTCTCACAACCAAGGGCAGTGGCAGTGGTGTTCCACAGGGCTCGTGTTGGGACCAGTGTTGTTTGGGATATTCATTGCAGACATATCATGGGACATCAAGAGCAAGATCAGTCTGTTTGCTGATGATACCAAGGTAGGCCGGTGGTGGATGACCTAGGGGGATGGCAGGGGTTGCAGGATGATCTGGCAAAGCTTGAAACCTGGTCAGACACCTGGTAACTGGGCTTTAATGCCAAAAAGTGCAAGGTGCTGCATTTTGGGATGAAGAACCCAAGGAGGAGTTACCAGCTAGGGGAGTGCAGCTAGCCCAGACAGAGGAGGAGAAGGATCTGGGTGTGCTCATTACAGGGTCAATGAACAACTCGGCACAATGTAGGAAGGCAGCTGCAAAGGCCAACAAAATGCTGGGTTGTATTGCAAGGGGTATATCCTCGAGGAGGGAGGAGGTGATTCTGCCACTGTATAGGTCATTAGTTAGATCACACCTGGAGTACTGCGTGCAGTACTGGTGTCCGTATCTGAAGAGGGACATTAAGTTACTGGAGGGTGCAGCGAAGCGACAAAGATGATAAGGGGCTGGGGACTTATCATCAGGAGAGGAGGTTGAAGGGTTGAACATGTACTCACTGGAGGAGAGGAGAGACAGGGGTGACATGATTGAAACCTTTAAATACATGAAAGGAATAAACAAGACAAGTACAGAGGGTTGTTCAAAGTAAGGGAGGGGAGGGACACCAGGGGCCATGATATGAGACTGGAGCGAGGAAGGTTCAGGAGGGAGATGAGGGGATACTTTTTTACGGAGAGGGTGGTGGCTGGGTGGAATGCGTTACCTCGTGAAGTGGTATGCAGTAGAACAGTGGACTGCTTCAAACGAGGATGGGACAGGACAAGGGGGAGGGTTAATGAAGGGGAAGGGTGGGGCAGCTGCAGAATAAGGGGTGCTAGCTGCACATTCGAGCAGACTTGATAGACCTCTAGGCCTTTATCTGCTGGCAAATTTCGTACGTTCGTATTAGCTAAGCATGCAGGGTTTAAAACCGGCACCTGACTGCCAAATGCGGGTAGACTGCCCGCTGGGTGGGTAGAATCTGCAACTGAAAGTACCTGCCGGGCGCCTTGTGTTCAACCTGCTCCCCAGTTGACTTCGGTTCTGCAGCATGCGCTTCATGATAAGCAGCCTGTCCAAACTAAAGTCCTAATGGGGAGCTGAATGTCATTTACATTGCAAAGCGCAGCAGTAAACTGGTGGACTATGACAACGAAAGACATCATTTGGAGGCTTTACAGAACTATAAATGAAGGGATGAAGGCAAAATCAACAAGGTACATTTCTTCACAGGCTGTGGAAATGTTGGAATTACTCTAAGTGGTGACACAGCATCAGGCAACGCCCCTTGAATTTTGCTCTGAATGTTCCACCAGGCAAATGTGTAAAAACATTTCCAGAGCTGTACTGACTGCTATTGGATATGTCATTTGCAATTATCATTTCCGCCCAGCTTTTTATATTACAGCAAACTGCAACGTGGTTTCTAGGGATGCTGTTACTTTGTGAAGGGACGACTCTGCTCTCCTCACTGTAACTCGAGTTATAGGGGCAACAAAAAGGACATGCACAGCGGACCTCTGGCACCAGTGATCATTGTGGTGCAGGGGGTTGAAACAAGTGGAATTATCTGGTCATTTTTGTGCTGTGCTAGTGAAAAGCCTTTTTGGGCGGGATTTTTCCAGTTATCAGCCCTGCTGGCTACTGGCTGAAAAGTTAATTTCAACCCTGGCATGGCAACTGAAGGATGTGCGATATCAAGACCACCGCATCTTCTTTAATAACCATTTACCTCCAGTCCAGCAGGCCAAATGGGAGACTACATCCCCCAAATCAAAGCCCTCATAAAGCACCACTAGAAATTCCATACCCGTGCTCTGCAAAACTGACTGTAGATTTCCCAGACAGTAGGAAAACCTACACTACCAGAGGCGTCCAGGCAAGATTTTGCAGCTGAAGGTGTAGAGGTGGACGACATGGAGGACCTGGACAGCCTGTCGGTGGCCAGGAAGTTGGTACAAATGGCGAACACCCCCACCCCGAAAACAAGTTGGCAATATGATAAAGAAACTGTAGAACAGCTTAGGTCCCACGCAATCACAGCTCAGCCATAATACACGCTGGGCGCTTGACTCTGAAATGACCGAATCCTTTTCATATAGCAATACGTGTGGTGTCCTTTGGTGTCTCCCTAACACCTCCCCTTTAGTATCCCCGGATTTTAGATTGCCTTTAACTGTATTATTGAAATACTGACCTGGGTCTGGTGGGTGTTTTGTCCCAGGCAGAGGGGAATGGATCCTACTTGGATGGTGGTCTGGGGCTAGTATCTGCAGGCAGTTCCATCGGTGGGTGGTTTCATTGCCTTGGGTCTGGAAAGCCTACAGTATTTCAGGGTGCATGGTACATTCTAGTAGGCCTCAGCAGAGTCCTCGCATGTGCCTGCTGACTGGGTAGTTGAGAGAAATAAGTTTTTTTGGGGGGAGAGGGATGACTGCCAAAGGTGCAGGGAGAGAAATGGTCAGGAAGCAGCTTATATTTTAGTTACGGCACAGATGGGAACTAGTGCTGTAGTAAACCGGCACAAAGTGGATGCTGGTGAGCCGGGAAGTAGTAGTGGCTTGTATCTACCACATGTATCTCCCGCCACCAGCCCCCATGCACAGAATGGGATTTTCCATCTGTTAAATTCAGGAAGGCTGCCGCATGGCAGAGTGGTCTTAAGTGTGTGGCCTACGGGGCTGCGGTCCCATTCAGTCATCACGAAGGATGAGCTGCGCCTCTCAAGCTAACCTGCACCCTTCGACCAAAGCTACAAATGTTCGTGGTAATGTGCCAACTTTCCTTTATCCCACCGCATATTAGCCGCAGCTTAAGGGCGTCATACTGTGGGTGTCAGCATGAGGCGGCAGTTAGCAGGAGACTCTGTATCCACAGTAAGACTGTGGGTGTCGGTGTAGGGTGGCAGTTGGCAGGAGACTGCACCCACAGTAAGACTTTTGCAATCAATTAGCATTTTCTCCTCACGGTTTGTTACAACTGTCATGTATGTTGTTGTAGTTTTTCCAGCAATATAGCTAATGTTGGACAGACTGCTTGTTAGTTCTTTTCAGCATTTTTTTCATACTAAATGTAGATTAAAGGGAAGCTGTCATTTGCAGGGGCTCCTGCCCCTACAAACCTTACCCTCCAGTTTAGCTTTCCACAGAAAATCGTCTTTTTTTCTGTCCCAGGAAAGTAGTTTAATTTAACAACGAAAAGTCCACTACCCGGAAGTATGGTGGACTATCGGGCGGCTCCATTAACTGTAAAGGTGCGGCGCCGCACCTTTACAGTTAATGGAGCCACCACAGTCTGTCATACTCCGGTAGCAGACTTTTCGCTATTGAACTACTTTCCTGGGACAGAAAATACAGGTTACTCACCTGTAACAGGAGTTCTAGGAATGGTATATGTTGTTCATCCACACTCATTGGCAGTATCCTTGCCGCTTTAAATCTTGCCGGAAGGTCTTCAAGCTTGCTCCTCCCACCCACCCGGGTGGTATAACTCTCGGCTCCGCCCCATGACGCCAGATCTGGCCCGCTGGAAGCTCAGGTTGTGCGTCGAAGCCGGGGAGGTCGGGTGGGTCGTGTGGATGAACAACATATACCATTCCTAGAACTCCTGTTACAGGTGAGTAACCTGTATTTCTAGGACATGGATATGTTGTTCATCCACACTCATTGGCAGACTCTAGCAGTTCTCCGGGAGGAGGGAGGCAAGACCACACCCCATATACTTACTTGGGAAAGAGACTGGAGAACCGAGGCCCCAAAACCAGCATCCGGCGTGACTCAAGGTCGATGTGGTAGTGGGTAATGAAGGTGTTGCTGACTTCCAGGTAGCAGCCCTGCAGATTTCCTGGATAGGGACGTCCCTGGAAGCAGCCACCGTTGCAGCAGTATGGCGGGTAGAATGAGCTCTTATCCCTCTGGGAGGCTCCATGCCCGCTAACTTATAGCAGAGATCTATGCAGGAGGTTACCCACCTGCTTATCGTCCGCTTGGCTGCAGGTCTGCCAGATGCGGCTTCAGCGTAGGTGACAAACAGCTGGCGAACCTCTCCCCGAATATCAGCCGTGCGCTCCTTATAATAAGCGGCGCCCTTCTGAGAATCCAGGTATGGAGCCTATATTGACCTCCGAGGTGTGATTGGGGTAGAACACCGGCAGAGTCAACACCTGGTTAAGGTGAAACTCCGACACCACCTTCGGAAGGAATTTGGTGGGGGCGCAGGACAACCTTGTCCCTGTGGAAGACCAGGTAAGAGACTCGATGGAAAGCGCCTGGAGCTCTCCCATCCTTCTGGCTGGCGTGATAGCCACCAAGAAGGCGGTCTTCCACGACAGGTGAGAGAAGCACACCTGTGCATAGGTTGAATGGCTTGCCCATGAGCTTTGCCAGTACCAGCAGTAGATCCCACGGAGGTGGGGTTCCCGCACTGGAGGAAATGTGATCAAGGCCTTTGAAAAAGCGCCAGACCACCTTCTCCTGCGCTTCACCGACTGCTTCCCAGCCCGCCTGCAAGCAGAGATGGCTGCCAGGTGCACCCTTAGGTCGCCGACCTAAGCCCTTGACTAGAAAGGGACCATAAATAGTCCAAGATGCTTGCCAAGGAACAGGAGGAAGGGTCCAAGCCCTTGCCCTGACACCAAATGGAAAACCTTTTCCATTTGAAGGCATAACATTTTCTGGTCGACTCATACGGGACGCCTCAACTACATTGAGGACCTCGTCGGAAAGACCCAAAGCCTGGAACTCTAGCCGCTCAGGAACCAGGCCGTCAGGTGCAGGGATTGAAGGTCCGGATGGAACACCTTCCCCTGATTGACTGAGAGCAGGTCAGGCGAGCTGGAAGCTGCCATGAGTCCTGGAGCTGAGACTGAGGAGATCTGGTACCAGAACTGGCGAGGCCAGTCTGGGGCTATCAGAATCACCTGCCTTGTCCCTCCCTCGCCTTGAGAAGCACCTTGTGGATCAAGGGAAATGGGGGAAAGGCGTAAAAGAGGCCCGGGGTCCATTGCCTCGAGAAGGCATCCCCCTGCAGCGAGCCCTGCTGAGGGGGGCGGGCATGGAACAGACTCAGCTTCGCGTTCTCCATGGAGGCAAACAGGTCCACCTGAGGTGTGCCCCAGTGGGAGAACAGATGCTGTACTACCTCCGGCAGGAGAGACCACTCGTGGGATGCAGCCCCTATCCGGCTCAGGGCATCGGCCAGGGTGTTGGAGGCTCCTGCCACGTGAATGGCTAGGAGATCCGCCTCCAGGCTGCGCACGAGTGACCAAATGCGGAGAGCTTCCTTGCATAGAAGCATGGAGCGCGTCCCGCCCTGGCGGTTTAGATAGTACATGGTCGTGGTATTGTCCGTCTGGACTCGGACCACTTGACCCCGGAGGAACGGAGCAAAGGCGGTGAGAGCTAGGCGGACCGCTCGGAGCTCCAGCAGGTTGATGTGGCATCGGGACTCCCGCGGGGACCAGAGGCCATGAGCCCGGTGTTCCCCCAGATGGGCACCCCAACCCATCAGAGAGGCATCGGTCGACAGAGAGACCGTCGGCTCGGGGCGGACGAACGGGATGCCCTCCTGCAAATGATCTGGAACGGTCCACCACTGGAGAGCATTCCACATCCCCTGTGTCACCGACACAAGCTGGTCCAAGGGATCGCAGCGGCCAGGACCACTGGCTGGCCAGTCCCCACTGAAGGGACGATGTTCCAGCGGGCCCAACGGACCACGCTGGTACAGGCCGCCATAGAGACCCAGGAGGCGCAGGAAGTCCCGGCAGGGCGCAATTGCCCAACCAGAAATGATCGGGCAAAGGAGGAAAGAACCTCGGCCCTGTCCGCCGGGAGCGCGCTCTGGCTCAAGAGAGTCGAGCTGCGCCCGATGAATAAAATCACCTGCTTCGCTCGAGTTCCGACTTGGCCTCGTTGATAAGGAGGCCCAGTTGAGAGCAGACCTGGAGGGCCAGATCTCTGGACCACTCGCCTCCTTCCTGGAGGAGCTGCTATCGACAGTCGTCCAGGTAAAGGTACACCGGACCCTCGAGCACCGGGAATGCTGTCACCACTGCCATGCATTTGGTGAAGACCCTGGGAGCTGGAGACAAGCAAGGGCATGGCTTTGAATCAAGAGGGATCCTTCCGCCGGAAGCGAAGGAATCTCTGGTGAGACGGACGGATAGGGGACGTGGAAAAGCGTCCTGCAAGTCCAGAGAGCAGAACCACGCCCAGCGTTCCAAGGATGGTATAATCTGAGCCAGAGTGACCATCCTGAAGGTTGAGACCATAGGAACTTGTTTAGGTAGTGTAAAGTGAGAATGGGCTCAGCCCGTCCGTTCGGAACCAGGAAGTACCTGGACACAAACCCTGGGTCTGAAGGAGGTCCACCACCTCTCTTACCACCTCCTTCTGGAGGAGGAGAGTGATGTCGGCTCGGCAGGCACGCCAGTGAGGCTAGGATCCCGAAGCCCCGGGCGGCTCTGAGGGTGGTGCCTGCTCGAATTCCAGGGCAGGCCTCTTCCACCCTCAAGACCCACCTGTCCGTGGTAACAGCGGACCAAGCGGAGCGGAGTGCGGGCCGTCCCCCAGGGGGACCCAGGGGTAAGGTGACGGGGATGGGAGCGACACCCCTCAGCCCGTCACTGGGCAGGCTTGGAGGAGGGACCGGCCGAGGGACCTCCTGGGCCCTTTCCTCCCTGCCTCCTGTTAGAGGAAGCCGGCGGCTTGGGTTTGGGATGCCAAGGCCGAGCCTGCTGGCCCTGGCGTTGCTGGGCGGGCGCGGGGCACAGAGAGGCGAAAGGAGCTTAGGCTGTGGTTTTGACCTTTGTCCTTCTGGCCGGAAGAGACCCGAGTCAAGGTGGCATTGGACTCTCGATCCTCTGCAGGTGACCTTCCACCTCAGGGCGAAGGTCAGTCCCCAAAAAGGAACATCCGCCAACTTGTGCTGGGTATCCGAAGTAAAGGTGGATATCCTCAGCCAAGCCCATGACCGACTTAGCCACTACGGCCGCCACGATCTGGCACATGAGTCCCCTACATCCAAAGCAGTCTGGAGCTGCTGTTTGGCCACTACCCTGCCCTGGTCCCCTGCTTAACCGTAGTCTGCAGATCGGCGGGAAGATGAGGATGACCTCATCCAGGGAGCCCAACAGGGCATGAGAAAATGTGCCATGAGAGCGGCCGAACTGGCCTGGCAGAAGGCGAGAGGGCCTTGGCGTAGACTTTTCGCCCGACATAGTCCAATTTCTTGGACTCCTTGTCAGGAGGTTTGTCCACATCCTGGCGTTGCCCGTGGCGCGAAAGCGCTGTCGGTAACCAACCCCTCAGCAGAGGGTGTTCCAAAAACCGGACAAGGAACCGGTAGGGACCGCATACTTCCTGGCCATCCTGGCCGAAGGCGCAGGGCAGGAAGCAGGGCGCTGCCAAAGTTCCAGTGCCGGACCCACTATGGCCTCGGCCACCGGAAAGGCCTCAGTCGGAGAATCCCCTCGGTCCAGAATCTCCGTGAGGAGGATACCTGGCCCGTTTGGAAGCGGGTTCGAGCTCCATCCGGTAGACTCGAGATGAGCGAAGCAGTCCTAGGAAGAGACTGACGGGCTATCGTCCATTGGCTGACCTCCTGAAGACTCCAAGTCCAGTCGCTTGGAGAAGAAGGAGGAATCGTCTTCGGACTCGGAAGAGTCCTCAAGAGACTGCCTCCGGCGCTGAGCCACCCTTCACCTGCCGAGGTCGGTCGGGAGTGAGGGTAACTGACAGCCGATGGGGTAAACCCTTAGCCGACCGAGAATCCTTGGTCGAGCCCCAGTAGTGGCTGTGAGGCGGAGGTTCCACCGGAATCGGTGGAGCAGCTGGTTTTGGCCGAACAACCGGCCTGGGTGTAGGCTCCTCGGACAAGTCGAGGGGTTGTGTCGGCCGTTCCGGTGACAGCCACTTAATGGCCGGGGAAGGCGCCGGAGTCGGCTTATTCCCGGCCAGGAGGAGCTGTTGCAACATAAGGTCCTCGTACCGTCGACGTAATTTACGCCGAAGCCTCCCCTCATCCGAGGAGGAGGACGAGGGCGAGCGGCGACGCCGCTTACCGCGGTGCCGAGACCGAGACCGCCTATGACGGTGGGAACGGCTGGACCGCGAAGAGGTCCGAGACCGAGACCGAGAGTCCCGGAATTTCCGGGGTCGGTGCAGGGAGGTGTCGGCCGGAACCGGCACTCCCCTCGGCTCGGAAGGTCCATCCGAGGGCTCCGGAACCGGAGGCACAGGCGAGCCACAGGATCCTCAACTCCTCCCAGGGAACGGGGAGAGGAATCTCGGCTGCTAAAGCGACAGCCCGTCAATGGGTCGAGAAAATCTCGACTTCATCAGTGGAGTCTCGGTCAACTGACCTGGCGGGGACACCCGTGAGGCCAGTGGCGAAGCGAGCGTCGACCGAAGCCGGCCGGTCGGCGGCCGAGAGAGGGACCTTTCCCGCTCCCATAAGCGTGCGCGGAGGGACTTACCTTGTCCCTCTTTTTGGACCGAGAAAAAGGTCCAGCAGGCGCAGGCCCTTCTCCTTTAGTGGAAGGGACAGACAAAGCTCCTTAAAGGAAGCCGTGTGGAAGAACCCAGAGAGCGGGATAAATGCCGCGGCCGAGGAAGAATCTGACCAGCGCCGCCTCCTCTTGAGGCGACCATCCGCTCGAGCTGATCCGCCCGGAAGCCGCCGCGCGGTGACACCGCCAACCGGGCCTCCTTGGACTTCACCGGAGAAAGCGCTCCGGGCGGCCCAGTTGTAATCGGCGCACGGTCTTCGAGGAGCGAGGCCGAGAAAGATGAGCACAGGTCGCAAGCCTGCGGGTCGCGTCAAGGCCTAAGCAGTAGACACGCGTGGAGTGTGGATCCGTCCGAGACATCTTCTGCCCGCATGGGCATCTCAAAATCCAGAATTCGGTTGTCCGCCATGGCCGCGAGGATCGAAGACAAGTCTTTGCAAAATATTATTTTAAATCCATAAGCGGAGAATAGGAACCAGATGCGCCAAGCGCCAGAGGCGTTAAAGGAGAACCTGAGCTTCAAGCGGTAAGGAAGATCTGGCGTCATGGGGCGGAGCCGAGAGTTATACCACCCGGGTGGGTGGGAGGAGCAAGCTTGAAGACCTTCCGGCAAGATTTAAAGCGGCAAGGATACTGCCAATGAGTGTGGATGAACAACATATCCATGTCCCTAGAAAAGGCGCTTTTCTGTGAAAAGCTAAACCGAAGGGTAAGGTTTGCAGGGGTGGGTGCCCCTGCAAATGACAGCTTCCCTTTAAACGAAGTATAAGCTATGTATTACAAGCTACTGTGTTTAATGTTGACAAACCGCTCAGTTTATTTGTACCTATTCCATTGCATTTGTATGGGTCAGCATCCTGTTAGTAACTGCTGTATTATCCTTTACATTTACTTCATTTGGAGAGTGGGTAATTTATTTATGTGGGTTTCGTTTTTGATTGACTTAAGAAGTGTATAGTGTATAATTACTCTGCCTATCTGCCCTGCTGCATCCCTTTTGCTTTCCTACCTAGGCCTGACATACCTCAAATATTATCCCATATTCCTGTTCAGACCTCACTTCTCTACTTCTATTTAACTGTTTCCTTTTGATCTTCATTATGCTGAACTCCTCGTTTTTCTTTTCCTATCTTCCTTTCTTCTCCCTTCCACAATCCGCTGTTTCTTCCTCTATCTACTAACTTACTTTTCCCTCTCCTCTTCACCCACTCTCCCCTCCTTGGAGACCTCTGTGCCAATTTCTTCTAGCTCCTTGGCTTCACCTTGAAACTTTGGCACCTTCTGTTCCTTTTCTCCTATTCCTCATTTTCTTCCTGCCCCTTTCAGGCAGCATAATTGTGCTAATTGCAGGTGACACTGAAATTAATCCAGGCCCCATTACACCTTCACCTTTGCAATGTCCTAAAGGTTTGAGGGTAGCTCATTTAAACATCCTTAGCCTTTTCCCAAAAACTGACCAGTTACTACCTATTACATTAACCTTGACTGGATGTACTAGTTTATCCCCAAACCTGGCTCTCCTCTAAAGGTCCAGAATTTCGATGTAACTATACCTGGCTACACCTTAAGTGGGTAAGATTGCTCTAAAAAGGGGTGGCGGTGTTGCAGTCTTTATATCCACAGGACCTAATTCGACTGTTCTTACTGTCTCCTTCCCCTCTTCCCATGAGATGCTTCTCCTTGAACTTTCCCTTCCCTATTCCCATCTTTATTGCTGGTGTTTACTGCTGCCCTGGTACAGCCACTGCTTTAGTCGCTGAGCTTCTTTCTTCTGTCTGTTCTAACTCTTGGTGGTGAGCTAAATATACTTGGTGATTTTAGTTTAAATCAGCTCTCCCCTAATGCAAATATATTTGCACAAAATGTAAAGACACTGCAGCTGACCCAATTGATTTCTGAACTGACTCAATTGAATTTGAAATCCTTAAATCACTCTCTGCTTGACTGGGTCCTAGCTTTTCATCCACTCCATGTATGCGTGATGCAGGTATCCTTCCTGATGTCCTCAATGATCTTCATATGGTTTACTGTGTGCAGAAGTTACATCGTTCTAAAAGCCCTCCTAAATTCATATTTCTCAGGTCTTTCAAATCACTTGACTCTCTAACTGATCTTTGGTCAGCTGATTGGTCCCCATCTCTGCAGCCAGTAATATAAACTCTGCCTTACATTATTTTTAGTCTAAATTTTTTGGCTGCATGGGATCATTATAGACACCCTGTGAAAAACCAGAGTGCATGGTTCACATCTTCCCAGGATATCAGCTGAGGTATTTACCTGTCTCCGTACCACAGACCTTGTCTGGCATACGTTTTTTTTGTCCGCTCCAGCGCCAGAGATCAGCCAGGTCACGGCCCTCGTCGCCCTTGCTCCCAAATCAGCTGTTCTCCCTGCCCCCTGGCTTGCCCCACAGGGCGGGGCAGGTACCACCGGTCAAGGTGTCACGGACACAGGTCCTGGAACAGGGATCCCAGCCTGAGAGTGACAGAGAGGTCGGCGAGGTGGCTTCATGGAGGTGCTGCAGCTGGATTTTTCCTATTTTTGGCTCCCTCTGGAGCTGGATGCGTCTGTGACACCAGCCAAGGAGGCTCGCCTAGCTCCCCTCGAGGCATCTCTGGCGCACGTACACCATGTCCCAGCCTCCGCTGGGGCACTCAGGTGCCGATGCCATAATCCCCCCTCCCCAGGGAAGGAGAGCAGTCCTCCGGACGCTCAATCCTCCCCTGCCAACCCTTGGCGGCCCATTTCTGTTCCCAAACATGGGTCGCCGACGAGGCACCTCAACCCTCAGCGCCACCGGGCCGGCTCTCTGGTGTACTTTTAAAATCACTGGCTCCCAATCTTCACTGGCCAACTACAGATGCCTTTGCAACTCCTGTACCAAGGCCATCAGACTTACGAAGTCTGAGTATTTTGCTTCCATACTCCAAAACAACACTACTAACTCCTCCAAATTCTAGAAGGTTATACATTCCCTTTTCACCCCACAGACCCAGTCTCCCTCTCCTATTTCAAGGCTGGTGACTCCCTTATCGCTGGCCCTTCTGCTGTTGCTATGTCTTTTAACACCTACTTTACTACCTGTGCCCTTTCTCTAATCCCTCCCTCCCTCCTCCCTTCCTTCCGTCTCTGCCTTTCTCTCTTCTTTCTTTTCTGTCACGCCTATCACTCCCCTTGTTTCCCTAAAGGCTGTTTGCCTTAATCCTCTAAATGGAGGTAGTCCAAATGGCCTTGACCCTAAGTTTCTCCCTCTCAGCTCTTGCCATTGCTCTGTCCATTACTCTAATTCTGCTACTGGCTCCTTATAGTTGGAAACAGGCTGTTGTCATACCTCTTCACAAAGTGGTGATCCCACCTCTACTAGTAACTTCCATCCAATATCTCTCCTTCCACTTTGGCTAAGTTCACAGGAACACATTGTTCTATCTCAACTCATTCCCTTTCTTGACAGCTCCTCCTCTTTCACACCCTTCCAGTCTGGGTTTGGAAATCCCACTTTCTTTGGTTCCATGTTATATAGCGGCGATCGCTGTTTGGGTGAGTGTACATCTCAAAAATCAATTTCGGTGATGTACACTTGCGGCAAACATCAAGAGGTGCCAGAGACTTAGATTTTCACCACCAACTCACCCCCACACAGCCAGCTTGGCAGCCACCGCCACACTACACCCCACAAACCCTCCCTCCTTCCCACCTGTCGCACGGTGTGGTCCCTCGCCACCCCACCCATGCGTATGTATACACAGCGACATCCTGTCACTATATTTGCCAAACATCCTATCCGGTTGCCCTGTGCAGAGGTGCCGTGATTGAGTCACCCTTTTTGAAAGTGCTCAATCGCGGTCGCCATCATCACAGGCTACCCTTTCTTTTCCACCTCCCTCCTTTGGCTCACTGACTCCATTTTCACAGCTATGGATCAAGGACTGATTACTTCTGCTATGTTTGTCAGTCTTGCTAAGCCTTTGACACTGTGGCACATCCTCTCCTCCTGTACAAACAAAGCAGCAGGCCTCTCTGAATCCTCAGTCAGTTGATTTCGTTCATACATTGAAGGAAGGTCTCAAGCTGTCCAGATAGGAAAATCCATTTCATCTCCACTTCCCATTAGCTCAGATGTCCCTCAAGGGTCTGTCCTGGGTCCTATCCTCTTTTCCATTTTCTTAAATGACCTCCCAACTGTCTCTGCGCACACTCATATGTATGTAGTTCTTTTGCATCTGGCTCTCTACCCATGTCCTTTCCTCCTAGCTATAGTTGGATTTTGACAACATTCAACACTGGTTTAAATCTAAACAACTGTCCCTAATAAAAAAAAAAAAAAAAAGTCTCGTGACTTTTGCCACCCGTTAGAGGTTTGCCAGACTTACTTCTTCCCACTGTTTAATACCCTTGGTGGTGCTAAAACTGAAGATGTTCCCTCCTTCAAGTACCTTGGGTAGCGATTGACCAGCATCTTGATTTCTCAGTGCATACTGATGCAATTCCCATAAGCTGCACCCTAAGCTTGGAGCTTTGTACAGGAAGAAAAAATTACTTACCGTAGTAATCTTATTTCTTCCCAGAGATGCTCAGATATTCATAACTTTATGCAGTAAGCCTGGAGGGTTGGACTGCCCGGAGAGATGGAACACATGCAAATGAGTAGAATTCTTTGCACGTTAGCATATTTCAAATACTGCCTCTACCAACTGTAGTGTTCTAACCTATTCAGATTTGTGAGAAGCCTGGAAGTCAGGAATTAGGAAACTAATGTAATTAATATTCTATAAAAAAGGGGTTCCCCCTAATTAAAGCATAAATTTGGAATAAGCCTCCAAAGGGAGGCTGACTTTAATAAAAACCACATCAATAAAACTCTAAAAGAGAACACTGAAAACTCCAGTTTAAAATGATTAAAACAGAAAAATGCAACATATATAATATGGCTTGATGGCAGCAGCATGCGGAGTGCAGAGGCTGAAGTTCTGGAAGGGGAGGGAGTTATGAATATCTGAGCATCACTGGGAAGAAATACGATTACTGTGGTAAGTATTTTTTTCTTCTACTCCAGTAATGCTCAGTATATTCATAACTTCATGCAGACTACCAAGCAGTACCACTGGAAGTGGGCACAGAACTTATTTTGGAAACAGACTCTGCAGGACTGCTGTGCCAAACCTTGCATCACCCCTGGATAAAATATCCAGGTTATAGTGTTTTGTAAAGGTGTGTACTGTTTTCCAGGTAGCTGCTTTGCAAATGTCCACCAAGGGAACCTCCCTGGCAGCTGCAAGGGTTGCAGCTGTTCTTCTTGTTGAATGCGCCCTCAATCCTGTTGGGGGCTCTTTACCTGCCTTAGTGTAGCAGAACTGAATACACTGGACTATCCACCGAGAAATGGATCTTTTCGAGGCTGGTTTACCCTTTCCTACATCCCCATATGTAAGGAAAAGTTGTTTTCCTTTTTCCTAAGGTCTTTAGTGGCTGTCATGTAATAGCTGATAGCCCTTTTCACATCCAGACTGTGTAATCTTCTTTCACCAGAACTGAGTGCGGTCTATGAAAAAGACACAGTGATTGACTGGTTCAGATGAAAGTCTGAAACCACTTTAGGAGAAATTGTCTGTTAGTTCTGAAGACTACCTTATCTCTGTGAAATGAGATATAGTCCTAGTCAATTCAGAGAGTCTGGAGCTCACTAATTCTCCTTACAGAAGTAATAGCCACTAGGAAGACTGTTTTCCAAGTAGTATTTCAAGTGGGCAGTAGCCATGGGTTCAAAAGGAGGGCCCATGAGCTTATACTCTACGTTCAGATCCCAAGCAGGCACTGGTGCCCTGTGAGGTGGTGTAAATGCATTAGTCCTTTAAAGAATCTTTTGAAAAGTTTATCAGATGCCACTGATACCTTGGTGCCCACAGAAAGGTAGGCAGATACCGCTGCTAAATTAACCTTAAGTGAACTGGGTTGCAAACCTTGTGAATGCAAATGAGTGAGATAGTCCAGGACAACTGAAACTTCAGCTTTTCATGGTATAAGGTTCATACTGGAACACCAGAGAGAGAATCTCTTCCATTTGGAAGAACAAGTTTTCTGTGCAGAGGGTTTTCTATAACCCTTCAAAATATTTAGGACAGCTTCTGAAAGATTTAAATCTGCATACTCCAATTCTTCAAGAGCCATGCTTTGAGATGAAGCGACCTGAGATTCGGGTACAACAATGTTCCCTGATTGGAAGTCAGGAGATTGTGTCTGAGGGGCAACTGTATCGGTCTGCTGACAGACATGGAGAGCAGAAGAGAATACCATGGCTGCCTGGGCCAATCCGGAGCTATCAAGATCAGGGATGCTGAAAGGGACTTTAGCTTCAGTAACACCCTGAAAACCAGTGGGAAAGGGGGAAAAGCATACAGGTACCTGCCTGTCCAGTCCAGAACCAGGGCACCCAGGGGAAGTGTGCCCTGCGCTGGCGGTCTGCAGCGATATTGAGGTAGCTGGTGGTTCTGGTGGGATGTGAACAAGTCTATCTCTGGAGTGCCCCACCTTCTGAAAATAACTTGTACCAACTGCTTGTTCAGAGTCCATTCGTGATGGGCCTGGTTGATGTGGCTTAGTGCATCTGCCAAAGTATTGTCCTTTCTTGGCAAGTGAATTGCCTGTAAAGAGACCTTCAGAGAGTACGCCAGTGTCCAAATCTTCATGGACTCTGTGCAGAGAAGGCCTGACCTGGTGCCTCCCTGTTTGTTTATGTAATACATTGTGGTGGTATTGTCTGTTCTGATCTGAACCACCCTGCCCATGATCAGTGAAGAGAAAGCCTTTAGGGCTAGTAACACTGCTCTTAGCTCCAGTAAGTTTATGTGCTGAAGGGACTCTGCTGCTGACCAGATTCCCTGGGTCGTGTGCTTTCCTAAGTGGGTGCCCCAGCCCAATAGAGATGCATCTGTTGTGAGTACCAAAGAGGGGTTTTCTTTCTGGAAGGGCACTCCTTGCCTTAAATTGGATTCCTGTTTCCACCACAAGAGGGCCCTTGATAGTGGGCCTGTCACTGGTATAAGTTTTGAAAAAGGGTCTTTTTTTCTGACTCCAGTGAGCTCTGACGTGAAACTGGATGTCTTGCATGTGGAATCTGGATCCCTGGACTGTGCCTGTGGATGCAGCCATATGACCTAGTAGCTGCAGAAACTGTCTTGCAGTTTTTGAGTTGTTCAGGACGAACGAATTTGCTATTGACGGAAGACTTTGCACCCTGTCTAAGGGTAAAAAGGCTCTGCCCTGAAGTGTGTTGATTTCTGCCCCTATAAACTGCAAAGTTTGATCAGGGGTTAGGACTGAATTTCTTCTGATTTATTATGAAACCCAGAGACTCTATGAGTACTTGGGTGATTTTAGGAGTTCCTTACTTGGTCTGGTGAGTTTCCCACCACCAGCCAATCGCCTAATAAGGAAAACAGTCACTCCTGTCTTCTTAGATATTCCACTACAGCAACTAGGCACTTTGTGAATACCCTTGGTGCTGAGGGTGACCGAAAGAAGAGTTGAAAACTGATAGTGGCCTGAAGGGAGTCTGAATCTGAGGTATTTTCTGAAAGATTCCTTTATGGGGATGTGGAAATAGGAGTCTTTTAAGTCCAGTGATGCCAGCCAGTTCCCCTTCGGATTGTTGGCATGTCAGAGCCAAAGTGACCTTTTTGAATTTTTTTTTTTCAGATGCTTGTTCAAAGCTCTGAGATCCAGTATTGGCCACCACTCCCCACTTTTCTTTGTTGTTAGGAAGTATCTGGAGTAAAAACCTCTTCCTCTCAGGGTGGTAGGGACTAATTCCACTGCTCTGAGATGCAACAACTTTTGGACCTCTGCTTCTAGCAATGCCCTCTCTGCTAGAGAAGGTGAGCAGTAAACGCTGGCTTTCTGAGGAGGAAAAGATCTGAAGTCCAAAGACAGATCCTGACCCACTACCTCCAGCACCCACTTGTCTGTGGTGATGCTTAGCCAAGCCTGGAAGAAGTGGGAGAGTCTGCCTCCGACAGGGAGGGAGGAGGCGGCCTGATCCTCAGGGGTTTTGCTTTGATTAAGGTGGAGCTTGGGTTTGAGAACCCCTCCTAGAGCCCCTTCTACCCCTACCCCTAGAATATCCCTGTTGTGGATACTGCGGGTACTGGGGCACGGCTACTGGCTGGAAGAAGGGTCTGGTCATAAAAGACCTTCCCCTGCCCCCCCTTCCATAGGGCCTAGTGGATGGTGAAGCACGCTCTTTAGCAGAGTTGCTTCTATAGGTGGCCTTATATTCATCCACTTTTTTCATGTTTGCAGTTGTGGATTCCCCAAAAAGAGAGTTTCCCTCTAAGGGAAAATCCAGGGCCTTGGATTGAGTATCCTGAGTAAGGTTAGTGGCCCTAAGCCAAGCAAACCTTCTCTGTGCCACAGTGTTAGCCATCCATCTGGCTGCAGTGTTGTTAGAATCAGCAGCGATCTAGAGCTGGTACTTGGCCGTCTCCAGCCCAAACCTGGCAGTTTTAGCCAGGTCTTCAGACAAGGGTGAGGGGGCTTTCATGGACATTTCCAGTACCGACTGCCATAGAGATTTTTGATACTGGGCAGCATAAGCTTGAAAGGTAGCTTGTCTCAAGGCCAAAGAGGCTGATAAATACCCTTTTTTGGCCATGCTACCCATTTTCCTGGAGTCCTTGTCCGGAGGGTGGGAGGACGGGGGACTCTGGCTTTGTCGCAGGCTGCCTGCTGTATAACCCTCCTTGATGGTTAGGGTGGGAGAAAAGAAAGTCAGCTCCCGTCCTGTCCAACTGATACTTTTTATCTAGTCTCCTATCAATAGGAGGAACAGAATTAGGGGTTTGTAGAAGTTTCAGGGTGTCCTTTTTGAAAAATGTGTAAATTGCCAAGACGAGGGCTTTGGTGGGTGCCAAACCCATCATATTCAAGTATTCAGTTCCTCCTCATCCTTAATTTGCTCTGTAGTAGCAATATCTACAGCATCTGCCGTTCTCCTTACAAATGTAAATGGGATGAGTAATCCTCTGACACCCTGGGAGGTGAACCAAAATCCTGCTCTGGAGAAACCTCTGGAGGAATAGGTTTGTCATCCTGAAAGGATCCTCCTCTTCATAATACTGCTCCTCCTGTAAAGAATGCAGCACACCATTGTTGGGCTGGGGACCCTGGGTAGGGGCAGGCTGCTGGGGAACAATATTTTGCAGTGCCTGGATAATTTTAAGGGCCTGGGCCATCTCTTGAACCGAGGGCATGCCAGGCAACTGAGCAGAAGTCCCTGGTTTAGCAGGGGAGGATTCTGCATGCTTAGTTTTCTTAAGTTTCTTTGAGTGAACCGGGGAGTCAGCGGTTCTTTCCTCTTGCCCCTTTTTGCCCGTCTCAGGGCAGGGGTAAGCAAACTTGTGGTTTCAGCCACAGTAGATTGGGTATCAGCTGGTCAGAGCCAGAGGGACCCCTAGGAAATTTCTTGTTTAGCCTTTCAAGGCGTTTTTCCACAGTTTTTTCTGGGAAAGTCTTGCAAACTTGACAATCCTTATCCAGATGTTCAAATCCCAGACAAGCCACACATAAGGTGTGCATGTCTGCTTTTGCAAATACATCTCCACATTTTAAGCAATTTTTGAAACCGGGTTCTCCGGTGCTCTTTTTGGGTTTATCTGACATGGTAATGATCAGAAAGGCAAGAAAACACCAACCACTAAGTCAATATAAAGTGCGGTTATTTAAAACTCAAAATTCCCCCCCCTTTTTTTTTGCGGTCGGTTCCCGAACTGATAGGAACCAGACCCAGAAGATGTCAGGTGAACCAGATCAGCGGTTCTGTAACCGATAAAACATGGTTACAAAAAACAAGAAATACACTAAAAAACTGAACTAATTAAACAAAAACAAGGCTCTTTAATCAGAGAACCCCGCTAACTTAAAAGACTAACCCCGGTTCCCCACGGTTATTTCGAACTGCGAGGAACTGGAAAATAAATGTAACTTAAGCAGTAAACAAGATTTATACTAACAATTAATAGAGGCAATAAAAGAAATAGAAAATACATAAGGTTTTTGAATCTTCTTCACACGAAAGAGTAAGACGACCACTCCGAGCGACCAGACTTTCAGGCGGAGAGAAAAATCTGAATAGGTTAGAATACTACAGTTGGTAGAGGCAGTAGTTGAAAGATGCTCACGTGCAAAGAATTCTACTCATTTGCATGTGTTCCATCTCTCCGGGCAGTTCAACCCTCCAGGTTTACTGCATAAAGTTATGAATATACTCAGCATTACTGGGGTTAGAATAAAGCGATTATTCTGCTTCCTCCCTGCCAAGAAATTGTATTAAAAATGATTCTCCCCATCTTTGACTACTGTGATTTAGTCTACAGTGGAGCCCTTAAATCCTCCCTTGCCAGACTGAACCCGCTTTTTCACTCTTTTTCTCATTTTGCTCTAGATTGCCCCCTCATACTCACCACTGTTCTCTTTACTCATCCCAAAACAAGAGGTGTGCAAGAACAAGCGGGCACAATTTGAAGATAGAGGGGGGGCGGCTCAGAGGTAATTTAAGGAAGTATTTTTTCACAGAGAGGGTTGTGGATGCATGGAACAGCCTTACGGAGGAGGTTGTGGAGTCAAAAACAGTGGTGGAATTCAAGCATGCATGGGACAGTCATAAGGCAATTCTAGGGGTTGGGGGCAGAAAGAAGTAGGCTGCTGGTTAACTAGGATCTGCAGCTTATCCATTAGGTAAGGAAATGGGCAGACTGGGTGGACCAAGCGGTCCTTATCTGCCGTCAAATTCTATGTTTCTATGTTTATGTTTCTATCCCTTTCACTCCCCTATCTTGATGCTAGGCACCTTTCCTATTGTGTTCCTTTCCAAATTTCAATTTTTTTTTTTTTTACTTCTTTATAAACTGTATGCAAGAAAACAGCACACAATTACCCTGTGCAATACAGTACTACATAAGAAATCCATCATAAAAAAGATATACAGATGAGAGAGTTATTGCAACCTTCAGTACAAGATTAGGGGGAACCCAAATAAGAGCTGATTTAACAAGAAATTATATCAACTGTCTGTTGCTGCCAATGCTCACATTTGAAAAATTCTCAAAAGGAATATTATGTAAATAATAAAACGTGGGCTATTATGCCCTTAATTATTATGTTCTCTATAGAAAGGCAAACTCCATACTTATCTCCCAGTGTGCTCCCTCAGCATCTGTTTATATCAAAGAGACTACTTCATGACTCCTAACAAGTCCACATTGGATCTTATACTGTACTACAATTCCTGCACAAGGAATCTAACTGCCATGCACATATTAATGCAATGTATATATATATATATATAAAAAAAATTAACAAGAAAAATGGCAGAACTATTCAGTGCAGTTCAAACAGAGAATAGGAGTACTGTATCAAGTTTAACACACACACAAAAAAAAAATAAAAGCAGCGGTCGATCGCTTTTCCAGTCCTACTGTCTCATGCTGAGCAATTAGGGAGAGCTAATCAAACAAATAATGAGTTCCTTTCAGTCTTACTGTACAGTTCAGGTATCTCCAAAGTCTGAATCTGAGGATGAGTCTCCCTCTCAGGCCGCCCTCTCAGCCTCTGTTTTTTTCACAAGCATGGCAGCCTCCTTAGGGTATATATGTATGCTCTTTTGACCACCGTAACATGATGGCGCGCCGGCATCAATAAATTATTTAGAATGGCATCGAACCCCTTTCTTTTCATCAGAGTAGAATAAGACAAGTCAGGAAATAGCAGCACTCTTGAGTGTCTGCCTCGAGGTACCTTTTGGCTTGTACGGCCTGAAGGATCTGATCTCTCACCACCACAGAGGTGGTCACCATCATCACAGTCCTGGCCCCATCTGCGGATGTCTTCAGTCTCCGGATATTGACCCGATAGGCTCTCACCACCAGCCCTTGGAGATCTAGGCCCATGGTCTCCGATAACCATTCACTCAAATAGCCAGGTAAATTCTCATTTTCTGAACCTCCAGAAGTCCAATTATCCTGACATTAGAAGCCCTAGACAGGTTTTTAAGGTGCTCTAGTCATGATTTAAGAAGGACTTGTTCCTTCACACATGTCGATGCCGCCGCCTGGGCTCGCTCTGAGGACTGCTCCGCTGCTTGAGCAGTTTCCACCAGTCCATCTAATTTTTGTTCCACCAAGACCATTTGAGTGTGATAAGTGTCCATTTTCTGGTCCATAGTTTGGACCGTTTTGGTCAACTGGAGTATAGCTGATTGCAGGGATTCAAGCGTCGCTGGTCATGGTTCTCCGTCCTTTTTAGTAGCATCAGGCATATTTACAGGGGCAGATGGCACCGCCACGAGGGGTGAAGAAATTAGCTTTTAGCTCTGCATTTTTTCGACCCATCGCTATAAACTCTGTATCTCTGGATAGATCTCCGCAACAGATAGCTAGCTCTATCGTTCTTTAAAGTTAGTTTAGGTGAGAATATGAGAAATAACAGCAAAATCAGATGCGGTATCAGGAGCTCTCTGGAAGTACATCTCCACAGCTAGGCAACTGGCCATACACCCCCAGCACCCTCCTCTCATCTCAAATCTCTTCTGCCCCCCGCCTCTACCCTCTTCGCAACAATATTTCCCATTCTCTCTATTCCCTCCAGAAAATCTACTGCTGGTCAATCCGTTTTCTTACAGATTTGCTAAATTTAGGTCCTCTCTTGCCCTTTCAATTGATTTGCCTCTTCTCCTTCCTCCTAAGCGTCTCCTTTATGACTTTTTTCCTACGCACAACTGTCACTGACCCTTTACTCTTCATTCTCCCCTTCACTAGTTTTACTATTTATGCTTATTCACTATTTTTCCTTTCTTTACATAAAAGAGTGAGTTTTTTATGTATTTATTTATTTTTATTTATTTAGTTTTTGTTGACCAGTAAGCGCACTAGACAAATCCTGCCTATTTTCAGGCACGACCCGAGGAAGGGGGATACAGATGAATGCCAACTGACCTTGAACCAGATTAAGCTGTTGGTGGTATTTTTGTTAGTGAATGAGGGAAATTTGGCCAGGACACTGGGAAAATTCCCCTACTCGTTGGTAGGGGGAGCCTTGTCTACTGGCTGCATGACGGTCAGTACGAGGGATCCTTCACAGGAGATGGACATGGAAGGTGCAGGAGAGCGGGCCTCCTCTCCTGTGCTTGGTGCTTTAGAGGCTGTTGAGGAATTCGCTGTGGCTGCTGTAGCTGCAGTGAGTGTGGTGGAGGCTGACGTACCTGAAGATGGGGCTCCTGCTTCGCGGCTGTGCTTGTTGTTTTTTCACAATGCTAAACCAGATGAGGACTGTTTATTGCAGAAACGCTCTGCTTTGTTACAGAAAATGGCACTTTTGGAAGCGGAGCTTGAAGCACTACCACAGGCATCGGCTGGGCTTTCCCCAGAAGTGGACTTGCAGCTTCCTAGGTCCCCTGCTGACGCAGAGTGTTCTGCGCAGTCTTTGAACGCTGACCTTGTTCCTCCTTCCTCTCCGGAAGTTAGTTTGAGGGCTGGCAGTTTACCGAGTGTTCCCTCGGTGTGCCTACAGCCTCCGATCGATCCTGCGGGTGTTAAACCTAAAAAGTCCAGGAAGCAACGTCTTGGGCAAGTGAAGCTGCAAGGTGCGCTACCCGGAACTCAGCCTGTGGCGTCAGGCCCTGTGGATTCGTCGGCTGGCGTTTTCTTTTTTCCTTCATCTCAGACGCCGGGCTGGATTAAACGCCTGGGGAAATCGGCTCCTGCTGGGCACTCGACTATGGGGGTACCTCTGGACCAGTCCGTGTCTACTATGGGTGTTCGAAAGGAGGCACTGTGGTGCCCAGAAACTGCCCTGCAAAACCTGGGTTGGGAACTTGGGGACGGGGGTGCTTGTACACTTGATTCACAGGATTCTACTTATTTGACAATATTGCAAAAGGCTGCAGCACCTGTGGCCACCGACCTGTCTTTTCAACTGAGCTCCAACGATCCCCGGGGTAATTCTTCTGTTCTTTGCCTTACAGAGGGTGTTATTACGGAGGTACAACCTGCATTACCACAGACTACAGGTGACTTAGGGGGTGTTTCTATTGTTACTTTTCCTACTGTTGTTGATCAAC
The DNA here is from genome assembly GCA_016271365.2 of Neoceratodus forsteri. Taxonomy (NCBI): domain Eukaryota; kingdom Metazoa; phylum Chordata; order Ceratodontiformes; family Ceratodontidae; genus Neoceratodus; species Neoceratodus forsteri. The sequence goes on along the minus strand of CM057452.1, from coordinate 181,514,903 downwards.
CATCCCCACTGCTTTCTGTAGCCCTTCCTTATGATAGTACTATCAGTCAACCCACTGCTTCTGAGGTTCCTCTCAGAATGGGGCCTGCTCCTTTGTTGCTGGAAACTGCAGAGGATGACCCTGTTAGGTCAGTAGGTTTTAAACTGGCAGATTTATTTTCCACTAAGGGAGAACCTGCCCCCAGGCGCAATGCTGTGTGGTTGTTGTATAAAGGAGGCCTGGTGGAACCACCTAATAGGATTTATATTGCCAAAACTTTGCTTAAAGGCTCCATGAGATTTTTTTCCTCGTAGATTTTTGCCCTTATTAGTCTGGGGAATGGTAATTATGACATTAGTTTTAAACAGGTCTCCAGCTTGGATATATTTTGGGCACAGTATGCAGTCTGTCAATCCTCTCCCACTTGGTCCCCCCTCCAGGGTATTCCTTTAACTAAACCAGCTGTAAGGAACATTACTATTATGTTTAAGAACGAAGGGGTTAATGTGAAGGATATTTTATTTTGGTTGCGACAAAGGTGTGAGGTGCTCAACAAACCTATCCCCACATTGGATAGTGAGCAAATTTGGGATGGAGGGTGGCGGGTTCGTGTGAAGTTATATTCTACTAATGCTGGGCCCAGTCATTTACCGAGTTTTCTTTATCTGGGTAAAGATAAAGGTCTCATTTTTTATGCTGGACAGCCTAAATCATGTTTCAAATGTGGATCCCGTGCTCACTTTAGTTCAGCCTGCGATACCATCAAGTGTAGTCACTGTTTTGAATTCGGACATAATTCTAGTGCTTGTTTGAATCTCTAAGTGTAACCTATGTGAATGTACAGGACATGCCTATGGACGCTGTCCATGGGTGTCTCATAATAGGGATGATTGTCCCTCTCACGAAGGACTGATTACAATGACGCAGCAATCACAGGCTGCTTCCCCCGAGCCCGAGAAGCTAGCGGTTTCACCTGGGGTGGTTGCACTCGAGGGAGATCAGGCGTTCATTTAACACATCCCTCAGGAGCAGCTTTGGTTGCAGATCCTTCCACTGCTACTAAAGTCCCAGTCATAGAAGAGGAAACTGTAGTTACTGACAGTGTTATGCCTCCCCCTCCCCCTGTACAGTCTCCTTTAGGCCTTGAGACATCAGGCTTTGTTCAAGTGCCTCATAAACGGACCAGGAAAGGTTTGGCTGTCTCTGGCCAAGGTAAAGAGGCAGGGGTTCGCTCTTGGAAGTTTGGCAATAAATTTGCCTCATTGGCTACGGACCTGTCGGATAGGGACTCTGCGGGGAGGAAACTGACACTTCCTCTACAATGTCGAATACTGACACAGAGGGTGGTGGGGAGACAGATCCCATAGCTAAAAGGACGAGACAATGTCGTAGAAGTAAATCACCTTTAGGTACTTAAATGGCTTATCGGTCTGTTCTTTAAATGTTTACAGTATTAAAGGCCACAGAAAATTTGGGGATGTGATGCTAACTATGCAGGATTTCCAGTGTGATATAGTTTGTCTTGTGGATACTAGACTGAAATCTCATCAAGAATTACAACAGGCTTCCAAGGTGTGGCCTCTTGGTCCTTCCTTTTGGTCTTCTGGGACTGACAAGTGTGATGCTATTGGGATTTTATTTTCAAACCCTGATTTGCACGTTTCAAGGCTGGTAGATATTCTGCTCGGTAGAGCGTTGTTGTTCGACTTTACTTACTCCTCTGAGAGATTTCGGTTAATTGCTGTTTATGCTCCCCAGACTAAAGCACAGAGGGTGTCACTCTTCCATACTTCCAGGTTGATTTTGTGGGTAGGAGATTTTAACTGTGGATCACATCAAAGGTACAGAGGGCTGCAAACCCCTAAATTATTTTGTGATTCCATTGCTCTAAAGGACGAGGTCTCTACGGCTCAACTTGTGGATGCTTATAGATCATGTCATGAGTCTGGTGGGTTTACTTTTTTTTAAGAGGAACCTGCACACTCGTATTGATTTTGTGTTTTTGTCCAAAGTCTTACATATTCTTTCTTGTAAGACTATTGGTGTGGAATTTTCAGATCATGCTGCACTTTGGGTTTTTTTCACCTGGGAAAATGCTCCGAGGTGTAGAAAAAACAGATGGAGGCTTAATGACTCCCTCTTGGTAGATCCTAAAGTTCAGAGACTGTGGAGGAGGGAATGGGCAGCTAGGCTCTCAGTAGCCGACCTCTATGAGGACACGTTTGAGTGGTGGGAGGATTCTAAAATAAGATGGAGGCAGTTTTTTCAGGGGAAGACTGCTGCTGATCGTAGTGCCCAATACTTAACAGTATTTGGCATTACGGCAGCAGTTACAGCATTTGATTTCCCTATCTGATACCTCGACTCATGATTATAGTGGGCAAATTGCAGTAGTTTTAATCAAATGAAAGCCTTACAATATGATCGTGCTAGTTCTCTGGGGCAAGAGGCTAGATTTGGGACTTGCGTGTCTAAAGGGGGGGTTAGACCCTTTTAATGCCTGTAAGGGACGTGTAGAGTAGAGATTTATTCAGGCTTTACAGTCCCCCTGCGGTCAGCTTGTTACGGCTCCAGAGCGTTTAGTGGATGTGGTGGATCGGCACGTTCTCGCTGTGTTGGGCACTGCCCCAGCTTGTGAGTCAGCAGCTTCCTTTTTGGACTCCTTGCATCTACCTCCGCTTTCTCCAGTAGAGGATACGTTATCGGCTGATATTGCGGCCTCTGAAGTGACTCAGACTATAGGGAGTTTAAATTTGAACTCGGCACCGGGGTCAGATGGCCTTACTGCCCGGTTTTACAACACCTTTACGGAAGATATGGTTCCGGCTTTAACTTTGTTATTTAATGACATGTTGTTTAAAGCCTCTTTTACGAAAACTATGAAAGAAGCTATTTTAGTCTTGATTTTCAAAAAGGGTGATGTGGCTGATTTGAATAATTGGAGGCCTCCGAGTCTACTGAACGTGGATTACAAAATCTTGGCCAAAATTTTGTTGGCCAGATTACTTAAGATACGAACATACAAAATTTGCCAGCAGATAAAGGCCTAGAGGTCTATCAAGTCTGCTCGAATGTGCAGCTAGCACCCCTTATTCTGCAGCTGCCCCTCCCTTCCACCCTTCCCCTGTCCCATCCTCATTTGGAGCAGTCCACTGTTCTACTGCATACCACTTCAGCAGGTAATGCATTCCACCCAGCCACCACCCTCTGCGTAAAAAAGTGTCTCCTCATCTCCCTCCTGAACCTTCCTCGCTCCAGTCTCATATCATGTCCCCTGGTGGCCCTCCCCTCCCTTACTTTGAACAGCCCCTCTGTACCCATCTTGTTTATTCCTTTCATGTATTTAAAGGTTTCACTCATGTCACCCCTGTCTCTCCTCTCCTCCAGTGAGTACATGTTCAACTCCTTCAACCTCCTCTCTTATGATAAGTCCCCCAGCCCCTTGATCATCTTTGTTGCTCTGCGCTGCACCCCCTCCAGTAACTTAATGTCCCTCTTCAGATATGGACGCCAGTACTGCACGCAGTACTCCAGGTGTGGTCTAACTAATGACCTATACAGTGGCAGAATCACCTCCTCCCTCCTCGAGGATATACCCCTTGCAATACAACCCAGCATTTTGTTGGCCTTTGCAGCTGCCTTCCTACATTGTGCCGAGATAGCCAACATAGTGAGTACGGCTCAGACTTGTGGCATACGTGGCAGATGCCAACACGATAATCTGGTTTTGTTTAGGGAATTATTTGCTCTAGGAGATAGGGGTGCTGTTTCGGGAAGGGTATTGGGTTTGGACCAGGAGAAGGCCTTTGATAGGGTCTCCCAGGGGTTTTTATTTTCTGCTTTGGAGGCTTTCGGGATTCCTGTTCAGTTTCTTCATTGGCTTACAGCTTTATATTCGGAGGCTACTATTATTCCTAATGTGAATGGTTGGTTGGGGAGGCAAGTGACGATTACATGAGGGGTTAGACAAGGGTGCCCCTTAAGTCCCATTTTATACAATTTTTGTATAGATATCCTGATTAGGGTGATTTTCCTTTGTCCTCAGATAGTGGGGCTGCGTGGGGCCCCTCCTTCTGTTCCCATTAACATATTGGCTTATGCTGATGATTTAGTTTTGACTGTGGATATCCGTACAGAGGAACAGGCTTTGGAGCAGGTACTGCAGACCTATTCCTCAGTATCAGGGTCTCACATTAATTTGGAAAAAAGTGTTAGGGTTCCCATTGGTCATCTCAATCTTCCACTTGATGGTACCTTTGCGGGCATTAAGATTTCTATTGCTTCTTTTAAGAGTTTGGGCATTTTGCTTGGGACTGGGGATATGCAATCTCACTATTGGCAGGCTGCACTTGAGAGAGCAGAAGGTCTCATTTCTGGGTGGAAGCAGTACCAAATTGGTAAGCAAATACAAGTCTTTTTGATTAAAACGTTAGTCGTTCCCCCCCTTTTTTTTTATATCTTTGTTATGTTTTCCCACCGCTGATAGCTTTATTTACTAGACTATATAGTATTTTTTTTCCCCCAAGGGTTTTGGGGGTCCCAGTTGAACCCAGTAAAACACTGTATGACCTACAGGCCACTGAGTGAAGGTGAGGTTGGTTTAGTTCACCCGGTTGCTTTTTTTTTTTATAGTTTGTTTTTCTGTTATAATTTTGGGAAGGCTTTGAAGCCTGGGGAGGTGGTTTGGAAACCTTTTCTTATACAGTGGTTGTTGCCCTGTCTTCCTCACTGGACTTTGGGGAAAAAAGAGTTGTATGTCCCGATTTCTGGAAGTTCCCACATATGGGAAGGAAGCATTCAAATTGGCCTTGTCCTGGGGCTTCAGCCTCCAGGACTTTTGCATTTAGTCTCGTAAAATACTTTATGACAGGGTTTGGAGGCGAGAGGCTCAGGAGGAGGTTGCTTTCCCCTTTTGTCTGCCTGCTCGTTTTGCTTGGATTCTCAAGCAACTTCGTAACCCACGTTTACCCCTTATGTCTGGGATACGGTGTGGTTGGGTAATTATGGGAGACTGAGTGTTAAGGGCAATCATAAGTATAAGGCACTGGATTCTAGATATTGCCTCAGGGATCTCTGTCAGGGTATTCTAGAAACTCAACAACATTTATTTTTGGAATGTCCCTTTGCACTTTCTTTTTGGACCTTATTAGTTAGTCTGTGGTCTGAACCTTTATTGCGGCATTTATCTTATGACAACATTATGTTTTGCACGAATGGTTCATGTCAGATATATGAAGCTGAAACTCTGTATATTGTCCTGACGTTGATTCGTTATTATTTATGGCAGGCCAGATGCATGTTGGTATTACATCAGAAATTGATTTCATTGTAGGAAATTGTTGATAATATCAAAACTGCTGTACTTTCAGTTAAATTGCATGATTTTCGTGTTTATTCTAGACCACAGTTTTTACGGTTGTGGAAACACAGCGACCTCTGGTGTATTGATTGATTTCCTTTTTCTGTATAAGGCTTGGTGTCTATTCTGTTTATTGACATTGTTGTTTTTTGTTGCCTTCCTTTTTGATTATATGTATAGTATATTGTTTCTACTGTAATGAAGTCCAAACTTCATCAATAAAATTCCCCTACTCTTTTCGATAAGTGCCATGGGATCTTTAACATCCACCTGAACTACCACCAATCCAGGAAGATGGGACCTTGGTTTAACATCTCATCCGAAAGACGGCACCTCAGAAATGCAGCACCCCACTCATGCTGCACTACAGTGTCAGTACTGGGATATTAACCCAAGTGCCAGGTGTGGGAACTGAACCCATGGCCCTCTGATCTCCCAGCCTCAGAGGCCAGTCTGCTACCTACTGAGCCACTGACACTGACAGTATTCATTTACTATTATGCCTGTAATACAGTATGTATAGTTATGTTTCTCTTATTATTATATTATTGCATTGGACTTCTTATTTTTAGTAGTTTCATTGTTTAGTTATCACCCTCTCCCCTTTCCCCCTGGACGCATCTGGAAACGAGCGGTTATCAGATCAGTATGTCTTTCCTGGTTAAACTTTTAAATAAATAAATAAATCCCCACACAGATGGGCCTGATTGCAGAACTGCGGCTGTGATGCGTGGGGGGCAGGTAGAAGCACACCACAATACTTGGGGGGCTGCCTATGGTTTTCTCTCACACCAAAACTACAGTGCAAAGGGTGCATAGGATCTGAAGGTACTCTCAGGAGAGGGCCTGTGTGTTTTAAATTATATAGATTTCTTCTGGGTGCACAGAAGCACCAGACTGTGACAAGACAGATCTGCCAAACACCACCTTGATTCTATCTTCTAACAGAGGAGACCTACTTCCATTCTGCCTGGCTTGGAACAGTAGGACTGTTGAAGTCTGCTGAAGTTGGCATAAGATATTTTGCTATCAATTTAAATACAGAGACAGGCAGAAAGCCAAAATGGGCACTAAATGACAGACACAAACATTTAATTACTCCCTTATGATACTCGTGCATGGTTTACCTGCAGGGGCTTCTTTATTAGGTGTTGGGTAAAGGGGAAAGGAGGACAGAACTCTCATTCTTGTGGGCCAGCTGAATATTGGCCTAAAGATGCTGGATGTCATACTGCTAGTAGCTCTCCGTATAAAGATAGACAGATGGCAGTTGTCCTGTCTTCCCCTTGTTACCCAATGACTTGATGTTACTGGGATCGAAGACAGAGCCGCATGTCTTTCCTGTTTAATGCTACACCTGCAGCATTTTCCACTACCTTACTTTAACAGGGATTTCCTCACATCTAGCGCTGTGTCAGTGGCTAGTGTAAGACTCAGACTTGGAGTTTCTACCTTGAAGGTCCACATACAACCTCCGTTTTCACTAGTATATCACTGTAACAAAAATGTTGTCATTTTTTTTTTTTTTTTTAAATCAGCTCTGCTAAGGGAACAGAGGTGAGCTGGAGAAATTAGATTAAAAAGTTGCCAGCATCAAACTAGCTGACACTGCAAGAATAATTACAGTTCCTTTGGCCTGTAATGACATGACCTCCTTGTCAGTTAACGAGGGAGCTTCAAAAAGCTCATAATCTTTAATGTCAGGAGACTGTCGAGACCATGCAGTCACCACCTGCAGGGGCAGACATGGCTCAGAACAATGAGAGGTGGCCTACAGTACACAAATCCATAGATCCAGTTCCTTTAGAGGAGCTATCCTGAGAGAACAAAAGCACTGGTCCCCGGAAATTATGTCACCGAGCAGGGGCAACGAAGGTGGGTGAAGCCAGGCTTACAAGCAGGCACAAGTCTGCACATGAGAAGGGTAAGTTAGTTTGTGCTGGGACTTCCATACTTAACACCATCAAACAGTTGAAGTCTGCCACAGCTCACTAAGCTTATCTTGTGTGGTAAGAAATCCTTCTACATTGCTAAGAGTTATGATGCTACAGGAAGATTTTCTGTATGTTTCTTCTGCTATGTGCAAACCATTTCTTCTTAATTTCTGTAGTAACCCTTTAACTCCCATAGTCTTTTGTACTGTAGTAAGTACCTTGTGTATTATGTAAACATTGTGAAGTAATAATTAATTTTAAATAATTCATGCACGGCTCCAGATAAGGAGAGTACCGGCCTATTTTACTCTTCTCATTTTAATAAATACTCGCCAGAAAATTTTTTAATGCATACCAATACTCACCCGACATCTGTAAATGCTGCACGATCCACAGAACAGTGCTTCATAACATAACTGGTGATCAAAAGAAGCATTTTTTTTCCAGATTTGCAACACTGGTACACATCCCACGTTTGTAGTAATTACTCCGGCCTACCAATATAAGCCAGAGCATTGTTGGCACCTGATCAATTCTTATCTAGAAAAAAAAAGTTCCCTCACCTCAGGTCTGTCTACCAGAGAGAGTGAAAATTAGAAACAAGAGAAAAGAAGAGGGCGGGGCATGGGAGCCCGAGAGATAAAGGAAAGGATATAAACAGAAAGGAGAAAAAGCTGACACAGGAGGAGAGGGAGGCTACCTGAGGGTGTGGCAAAGGTAGGGGCCCCAACCACTGGTCAATCCTAAGGGACAGAGAAGTGGGAAGGGTTAAAGAAAATTTTAGGAGAAGAAAAGAAGGGATAGTAAAGGATAATGAGAGACCCCATGACACCCTACTCCCCCCCAGGGAGAAGGATAAAAGTGTCAAGGCTGCATCTACCTCTACATATGCCAGACACTGCTTCGTTTTTTTTTTTAAACTTTATTTATTAGAAAGGACATACAGAGCCACACACATCCACGAGACAGAGCATGCAACAATCACTTCTGGCAAAAAAAAAAAAAAGACAAGCTTATTCAATCTTATTTAAGTTCACTATAGCATTCCTTAATAAAGTAGTCTTGCTATCTTTAATTTTGGAATGTTAACTGGTACATAGCAGGAACTTGAAGCATCTATTTTGGTTTCATCGCACTTAAGAGTTTAGAAAGCTGGGAACCAGTTGGCTTCCAGGGCCTTTTCAAGGGATAACCATACTACTTCGTACCTTTGTCTTTGGCCCGAACCAGGTATTGTGTGCGCTCTAGTTTCATTATTCATAGCAATTCTGCAAGCCAGGAGGCAGTCGAAGGCGGCTGTGGGCATTTCCAGTGCAGTGCCACCTCTCTCATTCCTACCACAACACCAAGCCTCTCGAGTTTGTTCCAATCAGATGACTGTTGACCATCCATCCCGGGAAGTCCCAGAAGGATTTCTGTGGGGTCCAGTCTGATATGTATAGAGAGAGTACTAGCAAGTATCTCTATAATGCCTTGCTAAAAGGATTGGATCCTGGGACATTTCCATATCAAGTGGAAAAAGGTGCCCACTTGCACACTGCACCTTGGACAATATTGAGAGGCTTCTAGATTGATTTTGTGCACTCTCTCTGAGGTAAAATATGCCCTCATCATTACACTGTATTGCAGGGCCCACAGAAGAGTAGTTTTTTTTTTTGTATGAGGGCCCATTCTCCCCGTCAGTCCCTCTGGATACAGATTGCAGTCCCACCGGTGGTTTATCACTTCCAATGGATTTGTTAGGGAGCCAGCAAGGAGTCTGTAGAGCTCTGAGGGGATTAAATGTTTCTAGTTTAGAGAATTTTTGAAAAATCTCCTCTAAAGGGGAGTAATGTGACGGGTTCAGTCCATACCTCTCCTTTAATACCGGGAAGGGGAGAACCTGTCCTGCAGTATTTGTTTAATTTTAAATAGTCCCTTTGTAAACCAAGTGAGCAGGTGCACTCTGATCGCATGTGGAATTTTTCTCCTCTCCGCCATCAGGGCCTCTAGGGTAGTATTAGGGGAAGTGTAATTCTGTTCCCCTAAAGGTTTAAGGGCAGCTTTCCATACCTTCATGGTATTCCTAATACAGGGATTGGAGACCTTCAACTCTCTGGTCCCAGAGGACGAGTTAACCAAGCTGGAAAAGTATATAAGCATGTGCCCTTCCTCCTCTAGGTATGTCCACTGGGGGTAACTTCTAGAGTCCTCTCTCAACAGGTCATGAATATGTGACAGCTGGGCAGCCAAATAGTGATTATGTATCTGTGGCAGTCCCAGGCCTCCCTCTGATGTTCTACACCAGAGAACTTGTTTCCTGCTTATAAGTATAAAAAATAAATAAAATTAAATTATATGGGGTCGCCTCCCCTGCCACAGTAAATGTGTAATCCCCCCTCAATTGACTTAAGATATTTTGTGGGAAGGGATAAGGGGATAGTTTGGAACAAATATAGGGCCTGGGGCAGGACATACATTTTAATAAGATTTACCCTCCTGATCAGGGTGAGTGGAAGAGCTCTCCACCTGAAGTAGTCCTCTAATCTTTTTCACTGGAGGGGAATAGTTTAGCTTAATGGTCTGAGATAGTTTGTTTGGTAGGAGGACCCCCAAATATTTTACATAGTTAGATGGGGGAATTTCTACCCTCGCTATAGTGATTGCCACCTGGGTTTACACAGGGGGAGCCATTCACTCTTAGACCAATTTATTTTATGTCCCGATAGCGAGCACAGATCTCAAAATTGCATTCAGTTCTGGCAGGGCTCTTTCGGGGGTTGTCTAAAACAATAAAACATCCTTCGGTAGCGAGATCACATGGTTTCCCAGGAGACCCCCTATCTTGGGGTTAGCTCGTATAGAGGCAGTTAGGGCCTCAATACAGAGGATGTAAAATAAGGGAGAGAGAGGTGAGAGAGGGAAGGGAGCAGAGAGTGTGTTGTTGCTGAGTATCTGCACCTCTAGAGCTCTATATAGAGCCCTCAACCAGCCCACAAATGTTGTCCCCAAGCCAAACCTCTCCAGGACTGCAAACATGTAAGGCCACTCCACCCGATCGAGAGCAAGAAGGCCCCTCATCCTGTCTCCCCACCCGCCCAACTATGTATAACGTTCATTGCACACCACAAATTGTGTTTAGCTTGGCGGCCTTTCACAAACCCACCCTGGTCTCAATGGATTAGCACAGGGAGGAGAGGATCTAGTCTCCCAGCCAATACCTTGGCCACTATTTTATAACCAGAGTTGAGGAGTGAGATCGGTCTATACAATCCACACAACCTTGGGTCCTTTCCCGGCTTGGACAACACTACAATCGTGGCCAAGGACATAGAATCGTGGAGGACTCCCTCTCATAACATCACCTCCACCATTTCTACCATAAGAGCCCCCAAGGACTCCCATGTAACTTTATAAAAGTCCACTGAGATGCTGTCCGGGCCCTTACCCTGTTGCATGTGTTTTGTGACTTTTCTGATTTCTTCCGCCGTGATAGGGGCATCCAATGATAGACATTGTTCATGGGACAAAATGGGGAGGGCCAGTGAACCATAGAAACATAGATTTTGACTGCAGATAAGGACCGCTTGGCCCACCCAGTCTGCCCATTTCCCTACCTAATGGATAAGCTGCAGATCCTAGTTAACCAGCAGCCTACTTCTTCCTACCCCCACCCCCTAGAATTGCCTTATGACTGTCCCATGCATGCTTGAATTCCACCACTGTTTTTGACTCCACAACCTCCTCTGGAAGGCTGTTCCATGCATCCACAACCCTCTCTGTGAAAAAATACTTCCTTAAATTACCTCTGAGCCGCCCCCTTCTATTTTCAAATTGTGCCCCCTTGTTCTTGCACACCTCTTTTTTTGAAAGATGCTACCCTCTTGGACTTTGTTGATTCCCTTGAGATACTTGAAAGTTTCTATCATGTCCCCCCTCTCCCTCCTTTCCTCAAGGCTATACATACTCAGCTCCTTAAGTCTCTCTTCATATGTCTTCCGGTGCAGACCCTGCACCATTTTAGTTGCCCTCCTCTGGACAGCCTCCATCCTGTCTATGTCCTTGTGGAGACTGGGTCTCCAGAACTGCACGCAGTACTCCAGATGGGGTCTCACCAACTGTCTGTACAGAGAGATAATAACTTCCTGTTTTCTACTAGTGATGCCTCTCCCTATGCATCCCAGTATCCCCCAGCCCTCCTTGCTGCCCTCTCACATTGCTTGCCCACCTTTAGGTCATCTGAAATGATTACCCCCAGGTCCCTTTCTATATTTTTTGTTGTTAGTATCTCACCCCCCCATTGTGTACTCTTCCCCTGGGTTTTTGTTTCCCAGGTGCATTACCTTGCACTTCTTAGCATTGAATCTAAGCTACCACATTTGACCATTCCTCTAACCTTGCCAAGTCCCTTCTCATCCTTTCCACCCCCACCTTGTGCATCAACTCTGTTGCAGATCTTTGTGTCATCTGCAAAGAGGCATACTTTTCCTTCCAGTCCTTCTGCAATGTTGCTTATAAAGACATTGAAGAGGACCGGTCCTAATACTGAACCCTGCGGTACCCCACTAGTAACCCCCCTTTCTTCAGAGTGGACTCCATTTACTATTACTCTCTGTGTCCTATTCTCCAGCCAATTCTTTACCCAGGCTGTCATCTTGGGACCCACTCCCAGGCTGGCTAACTTGTATATTAATCTTTTAGTGGACTGTGTCAAATGCCTTGCTAAAAGTCTAGGTAGGCCATGTCCACAGCCCCTCCCTGATCTACTACTTTGGTCACCCAGTCAAAGAAATCTATCAGATTTGTCTGGCATGACCTTCCGCTGTGAATCCATGCTGCCTTGGGTCCTGAGCCCTCTGGCCTCTAGATACTCAACAATTCTTTCCTTCAGAAATGATTCCATCATTTTCCCTACCACTGAGGTTAAACTAACAGGTCTGTAGTTTTCTGCTTCTGCCTTGCTCCCACTTTTGTGAGGGAATCACATCTGCCCTTCTCCAGTCCTCGGGTACCACCCCATCCTCCCATGATTTGTTAAAGAGGGTAGTCAGTGGTGTCACTAGTTCTACCCTTAGTTCTTTTAGAATTCTGGGATGAATCCCATCAGGCCCCATTGCTTTGTCCACCTTCAGTTTTAAGAGTTCTTTCAGAACCCTTTCTTCTGTAAATGGGCTGGTATCAACTTCTGTATCCAGAGTGTTTCTACCAGAAATACCAGGGGGTCAGCGCCCCTTAGTACTTGGTAAGTGTAGAGGGATATATAAAAATCTCAAAATATTTTATTAATTTCAGCCTGATCATATTTGGGCGGTCCAGATCCCGTTCCCAATGCTAAAACAGTGCGTTCTGCAGGCTTTTTCTTCACCAGATTAGCCAGCCATTTACCGACTGACTCACCTTCAAAGTGCGAACAGAAGTTGGTGACCAGTAGATCCCTTTCTATACGGTTGTTGGAGATCTGACTGAGGAGGCCCTTTAAAATCGTTAGGTCTCTAGTTCCCTCAGGTGATGGAGCCATCATATTTTCCCTTTCCAATGCGAGAATCTGGGCTTCTAGGATGTTTTCCCACGCCTTCTCGACCCTGTGCTTATGCACGGAGAATGAAAAGGTTTCGCCCCTAATATATGCTTTTAGGGCATCCCAACATATTTAATGTGGGTGTCCTTATTATGATTGAGAGAAATGAAGTCTCTTTTTTGTCATTTATAAAACTTATATAACCAGGGACCAAGAGAAGAGCAGGGTCCAGTCTCCATTGGGAGTGGGCCGGTTCAGGGGAACCCAAGGGAAGGGTTACCCTCAGTGGGGCATGGTCAGACACCACCATGGGGCCGTAAGATGCATCTAGGTCCCATCCCAGCAGTGCTGGAGAAAGGAACACATAATCCAAGGCGTGAGTAGACCTGGCGATCGTGTGACTAGAAAGAGTATTCTCTCTGACCTGGGTGACAATGCTGCTAAACCTCCACCAGGACTCACTCCTCCATCAGACCCCTGAACGCCACTACTCCATGCGGGACCGGGTTAGACCTTCTCCTACAGTGGTCCAAAGTGGGGTCCAGACAGATATTAAAATCGCCTCCGATTATCATGTTCTCTTTATATGGAGCTAGGGTCACTCGTAAATGTGTAAAGAACTCTGATGAATCATAGTTTGGGCCATAAACTGAAACCAAGGTCAGTTCTATTCCCCCACATCAATATCAGCTCTTTGAGACACAATTCTGTGGAGAAGGCCAGGGTGAATTCAAATTGCAACCCCTCTCACCTTGGACGTGAAAGGGGCTGCCAACAGGAACCCCCCCATGACCCTGCCAACGAGGAGGCCTCTTCTCCCCCACAATGGAGTTCTTGTAATAGAGCTATATCACACCTCATTTTTTTTTAATTGGGTCCAAACCCTCTTTCTTTTCACTACTGTACGTAACCCGTTGACATTCCATGTTATACAAGCTAGATTAGCCATTGGCATAAGCAAGGAACCTTTTACCGACCTTCTTAAGTTTTAGCATGAGTACGCTAGCAAAGGAGGATGTAATGTGTCCTCTGCATCTAACTTTTTTTTTTAACTTTTTCAGCCAACACCCCAAAACTCCTCCTTCCCCCCACTAACAAGAACTAGTTTCCCCAAAACAACAACAGTATCCTCACTCCCAACCAGTGCCCCTCCCCTGTTTCCTCACTTGCTCACCAACTGCAAAGTGGCAGTGAGCGATCCCCTGTTATATAGTTAATGCCCTTCACACTACTCATCATGGAGTGGGCTGGGGATCCATCCATATTAACGCTATAAATGGTCCAACAAGGTGAAAGCACCCGCCTATCTTGGGTCCAGGAAGGAGAGCTGGGGTGGGCAAGTGAACCCCCCCCCCGGACCAGGGTCCCCCCAACCGGATGCCGGAAAGGGAATCCGATTTCCAAAGCATACACCAAATAACAAAGAAGACAGTAACAAGGAGTGCTGCAGCCCTCCCAAGGGGCGACCGGAAAGTGACCCACCCAGTGTGGTGAGGTCACCAGAGGCTCCATGCAAATGCATTAACAGATTTGATATAACAGCTCTTCCGTATTATCAGTATTAGAAGGGCCACTACCCCAGCAACATAGTGCTCCCAGTCGTAGGCCCAGGCCCCCCCCCGAACTGAACCAACCCAAATGGTAATGTTATAATACCAGAAAATATTAATCCAACTTCATCAACTTCAAAGAGCAAATGCAATAAAAGAAAAAGAAATGAAATGCATAAGAAAGTATTGAAATACATGAAAAAATAATGAAAACTCCCTAAAAGTCTGAAGTGGCAGCTAGTCTGTATAGAAAGTCACTGGTTTGAGTGTATGCACACTTGCTTTATGCCTGTAAGTGTGGGACTATCTCCCCACTAAAAGCACTGGCTAACAAATATACAAGGACAGGCTTTGGCAATGGTTTCAGGATCAGTCTTGCCCAAGGCAGTCGGTATTTGCAGTGTCAATAAAGAAGCAGGGTTCAAAAGGCAACCAGTGCTCTGAGTCACTGTGCCAAAGTGGCATGACCAAATGTTGAGCTGTTGTGGGCCAGGATCCCACTTAGGGACATTGCTCGCCCAAGGCCCGCAGTCCCTGAGATGAAGGGGTAGGGGATATGACTGAGCCCTCCTCCTGCCATGACAGGCCACCTCCTCGTGTTATGGGCTCCCGGGCATCCATCCCCCAAATACCCACTCCCCCCCAATGGCACCTGGCCACAACATAAAGAAAAAAAAAGGTTAACTTAGCTCTTCAGCAGTACCAAGTCAGTTCAGCAGTTCTCACCAGCAACTCTATTGTTCCATCGTCTGTCCTCCCATTCAGTAAGGGAAAACTGAGTCTGTCGCCAGGTCGGTGAGGACTCTCTGTTTTTCACCTGGGGCTGCATGACTAGCCAAGCCAGATATACCAGCGAAAAAGGAGAGTTCACATGATGCAGCTTTCTCTTGACCTCCCCAAAGGCTTGGCGTTTGTTTTGAAGACTCCGGGAATAGTCGGGGAAAATACTAACTCTGGAGTTCTGAAGCATTATTGGGTCCGATCGCCTGGCTGCCTCCAAAACCCTCTGGCAATACTGGTACCGGAGAAATTTTATTAGCAGATGCTGGGGCCGCTGATCCGGTTGCGGTTTGATCCCTAGGGGAGTGGTGCTCTCTGCACTTCAAGGCTGCAGTCCTCTGGGAGGAGAGGTCCGTTTAGCCACTGACACACACAGGCCGCACAATCTTTGTCCTTGGAACCCTCAGGCAGACAAATGATCCGGACGTTGTCTCCGCTCTTGATTTGCATGATCGAGCTGCTCCTTTAGTTCTGCAATTTCTGACAGGGCTTTTCTCAGATCTGCGGACACAGAGGAGGAAAGATCTTCCTGGGCACTGACTCGAACTTCTAGCTCTGTAACCCACCCCTTGTGAGCGTCCACGGTGTCGGAGATCAAATTCATCGTTTGCTGCAGGTGCTGCATTTGTGCCATAAGATTGTCAAAACTGGCCTGCATCTTTGTCCCAAAGTCACATTTTTTTTTTTTTTTAAGCTAGTATTTTTCCTTCCCTCTGTGGCTCTGGTCAGCTGAAACATCCTGACCGACCTCCCAGCCCAGACACCTGTCATCTGGCCACCTCAATTCCCCAATGGATTACCCCCTGTGGCAGGGTGGTGAGGAGCTGCCCGTGGCTCAACTCACCAAGAGCGGATCCAGATGAGGAAGTGCCATTCTGGAGTGAGCCCACGGAGGTTGGAAGCTCATCCTGCCGACGGAGCCACTTTTTCCAATTTTTGGTCCCCTGGGTGAGGCATGCAATGATGCCAATGGAGGAATGCTTGTAGCGTCATACGCTCTCCCTCCAGGCATCAACCCCAACTCCACCCCTTCCTACAGCATCGTTCACGCTGCCCCCTGCTGCCGCCAGAAACAGACCAGAACCCGAGAAGGAGCAGTCCCTCAGGCGTTGATCCTTCTCCTCCATTCAACCCCGGTGGCCTGTGCTCGATTCTCGAACATGGGTTGCTGGCATGGAGCAAGGTAAAGGCGACCAGTGCCTCAGCCCTCAGCGCCAACGGCGGCCCCAAGGTCACATTTAAGTCCTTGATTAAGTGCTCCAGTGTGATATAGTTGCTGCTACTTTGTGCCATGTTTAGAGTGCCGACTCAGGGCCTGATCCCACTGGGGACTGTGAGTAATTAGTTGTGTCGGCCACTCGTTGCCCAGACCTTGACCTCTTCTGGCAGGCTAGAAAAGCGTAGCTTGGATTGTTTTTTGCCGATATAGATGAAGCTGGCATGAAGAAGGTTATATCATTGCTTAGGTATCTGTCTGAATGTTAAGAAGCTGATATATTAGCACAGTGTGGATCTTCATATCATACTAAAATAGAGTTTCTTTGGTTTAGAAATACTTCTATATAATTTAATGGTTGTCTCCAAAGACTTATCTGTATAAGAGATTGCAAACTACTGCAAAAACTTAGATTAAGCATGGTACAGTAGGACCTCACTAGTTGTGAGGCCAGTACTTGGACATTTTGGTTGGACTGAAAATGGTTTCTAATCCATGCAGCTCATGGGCTTATTAGCAGCTTTTGGAACTTATCCTGTGATTATAAAAATTTTCTTTTCTTATAGGTGCTACCCCTCAAGGATGTATCAAATAGCAACAGAATATATACATTTGTTTTTATTAAGAGGAGTGGCGCCCTCATGGGGATCTAATTGTGTATTACATCTGTATGCTTGGAATTCTGAACCGTTTTTTCTGAGCTCTGTAAAAATAAATAAAAAGTATAAAAAAAAAAAAAGAAGGTTATATCAGACAAAAGATTGCTCGCTGGTCTCAATTTAAGGCAGGATGCAACAGATATACGGTGGATCCTCACAGAGCTCCTCAGTTAGACCTCCACCATCTTTGCCAGCCAGGCCATGCCCCTTCCAGACACTTCTTAACAAGGGGAGACCGACCTGTCTCCTGTCTGAGATAAGGCCAGGCTGTTTGAGCCAAGATAGCCCGGAGAAACAACCCCAAGGCTGAAACCAGAGGGGCGCCCATTGAAACCCTGGGGAGTAAGGTATTAGGGTCTCTAAGGCTGCCCTAGGACGTGGGAGTGGGGACAGTGCCCACCCCCGGGACAAAGGACCCTTCAACAGTAATTCCACATTCAGGCGTTTCTACATCCTGAAACGCATCCCGAGCCAAGGCAAGAGAAGAAGTCCTGAATGAGAGGAACTGCCCCAGGTCAACTGGATTGGTTCCGAAGAAGAAAGACAAGGGAGGGTCCTTGG
Organism: Neoceratodus forsteri; assembly: GCA_016271365.2. Lineage (NCBI taxonomy): Eukaryota > Metazoa > Chordata > Ceratodontiformes > Ceratodontidae > Neoceratodus > Neoceratodus forsteri. Next base: position 181,497,368 of record CM057452.1, on the reverse strand, counting down.
GTCCCCAGAGCCTACGAATTCAAGAGGCCTGAAAGGGACTGAATTCGGTCTTGCAAAAGGCAAGACAGAGGAGGGAGGACTCAAGGAGCCTTCATTATTATATTGCAAGAGGCCTTGCTTGTCCTCCACTCTTCAAGGAGAAAAATTAATCCCCTGGATGAACAAGGAGCAGGTAAGCAAAGGATTACCCCACAAGGGTATCCATGGAGGGGAGAGCAACCAGGAAGGAGGTGCTGCTTAGAGGTTGAGGCACCAGAGGGGATGGTGCATGGGAAGCAGTGATGAATGGTGAAGATATAGAAGAAGATCAAGAATGATGGTAGGTATGTAATTTTCATATCTTCCTGTATGTATCTTCACCATTCATCGCTGGTGGGTGAGTACCAAGCCCCCGAAAGGGACCTTGCATATCCCTGAGGACAGGAGATCCCTCAGCCCCTTGCGGAGGAGAACCACAGAGAGAGAAGCCCTCTATGGGCCTGGAGAGGCCCGAGACTAATCAGGATAAGATGGGGACTCCTGTGACCTGTGAGAGGGAAGGCGTCCAGCCAATTCCCGTCTACCCTGCGGGAGAAAAAATGGGCTCCTTGGAAGGAGGAGGCAATCACTCTATGCTGGGCTAAGCGAGATAACCTGGAAAGGCGAAGCCATGCCATGCCACCCATCTTATGCAGATTACAGATCCTGCCAACCTAGAAGCTACCTCATTAGCGTTGTTAGACACTCTTGAGAGATGCCTCGCAAGCTCTAGGCCAGAAGCAGAAAGACAGATGGCCTGCCTGGTTGCCTCCAGGTCAGGTAAAGTGGTTAGGAGCTGTCCTAGCACCATCCATAAGTGTCTAGCATAGACAGCCATATTGGCCTGATGTGCTGAAATACATAGAAGGAGAGGCAGCACAGAGGAAAAATCCTTTTCCCAGCGGTTAAGCTCAGCTGAGTCGAACTCCAGAGGGGGTTGTGTCTTGGGTGGTGATGCCCAGAGGGTTATCCAGTAACTCAATCCCGAAGTGGGATTAGGCAAAAACCTGGAGATCCCTGGGGGGCAGGACAGGGGGTGGCGGAAGACTGCCAGACCCGACAGGACGCTTCCTGAAAAGGAACAGGCCACGGTGTACTGATCACGTTCTCCAAGGAGAACTCTCCTAAGAAAGCCCCCGTCATATGGGCAGGATCACAACTTGTGAAATGGTAAATGTGGAGCTCCACCAGCAACCTCGACAAGAATTGCTGATAGTTGGTGATATCAGTGTCTGAGGACAAGTGGACGGAGGAGTCTTCTTCCCCAAGGGAGGAAGACGAGGAGGCGGAGGAGCTTGACTTAGATCTGGGTGCAGCAGGGTTTCTGGTCCAGAGCTCGAAGAAAGCAAGGGAAAGCTGCAGTCGAGCCTCTGAATTGGTCCCAAGATAGGGGCCCCATAGGACATGAAATGCCCAGGAGAGCAGAAGGGCAAGGCAGAGGATCTGAAGAGGGAGAAGACGAAGGAAGAAGTCCCATGGTGAGGAGACTGGGGCTGGTCTGGCCCTTGCGGGTGGCCCCTTACCCCACCAGAAACAGGTCCCCCCTCACTGAGGACAGTGAAAGCGTGAGGATTGGCACTCGGCTCCTCCCAGAGCCACCAGCAGCTCGAGAAGACCCCAGGCCACCCAGGTGCTCTCAGCCCTCCCCCTCAGAAAGAGACTTGCTCCTCATCTGTCCGAGGCATCGAAGGGGGCAACACTGGAGAACCCACAGGCGTCTGCAAGCCTCCCATGGCAACTCCCAAGTTAGTCCTTAAAAGGGGAATAGAAGCCGCTTCCAGCTTCAGCGCTGGATTTGGCCCCCACAGGAATGCCAGCCTCCAACTCCGCATCAGGTGTGGTGCTGTCCCTAGACCCAGCACAGTCTCCCAACCTCGCTCCATCATCGGCACCGCTCTTCTCCGCAGCATCGGAGATGGTGCTGCCCTTCCCATAGTGCCAGGGTGGGCGCTGCGAGATCCCGGCACCGCTAACAGCGCCAACAGACTCGGGGCGCAGCCCCAGAGACAGAGCCAGTCAGAGGAGGTGAAGATACTTTCAGAATCATGCTGCTAGGCCTTGTAGGGCGGTGAGACTCTTTGGAGGCGGGGAGCTCCTTAGAGGGGGGTGACCAGTCTGGGTCAGACCCGTCCTCCTCCTCCGAAGAGGAAGAGAGCAGGGCGATTAGGAGACAGGCCACCCCTTGCACCCTACCAGGTCCAGCACCGCGCACTGAACGAAGGTCGCACCGCACCTTCGGCACCACTCTGCTCACTGGCTCCGGAGACGGTGCCAGGCGCTTGAGTGGGGTTAGTGGACAGAGTCGAGGGCCCCACCGGTTCAGATCCAGCGTGTAGCTCCGAATGCGACACTGGGGGCGGTCGTGGCTCTGAAGACAGAGCAACTGAGAAGGGTGCTCAACCGCCCCCGGAGACCTACTGTCCTGACCGACTCCTCTAGCGAACCAGAAGCACCAGTGAGGCCGGCACCATGGATGGTTCGCGACCCTCCAGTACGCAGAGTAACGGAGGGCGAACCAGGGGAAGGATCCAGAGTTCTTGCCATGGCATCCCGGGACCAACGCCACCATCCGAAGGTAGGAGGATTCCGAACCACCTTCAACGTGCATGTTTTAAGGACTCAGCGGTTCATGGAGAAACATGCATCGCAGTTGTCCATGTCATGCTGTGGGCCCAGGCAAGAGAGACATCGATCATGGAGATGTACTTGCCACAGGGGCACCGACGCATGGGGGCATGTCCCACCTTAGATTTCGATTTAGGCCCTGGATTGGACATGACCGACTGCACACAAAATTAAATAAAATAAAGAAAAATCTCAGCGCCGTAGAAACAATAGACAGAATATAACAAAAAAAAAAGGGGGACAGACTCACCAGTTTGCAGCTCTACAGTGTCGAGTAATGAAGAGAACTTTGGTGGCTTTGAAGGACAACGAACTACACAGTCTGCTCTTCAGCTCCCACAAGGTGCACTCTCGGCAGTGGGAAGAACAGAACTGAGGTGAATGAGGAGTTGGCGTCAGTTACTGGCTGACACGCGAGCAACAAGCTATGCGTCGTCCTCAAGGGCGGCACCAGCCTCAACACAGAGTCCTCCCCCAAGAAAAAAATTTGTAAGCTAAAAGCTCCCACGGGGTCATAGCATCTCCAGTGTATAACCCACCAGTGATGAATGGTAAAAATACATACAGGAAGCTCTATTGCCGAGGGCAGCTACCACATTATGTGAGCAGCAGCTGCTATCAACTATGTTGGAAAATCACTTTAATGTACTCCTCACTGTACTCCGTGCAGACATTTTTCCACATATGAATTTGGTTTTAGTCACCTCACTTTCAAAATGAGCAGTAAAGTACACATCCCCAAAACTCTTATCTGGAGCCCTGACTTCATGCCTCTGTGACTGAATCTTTTGAGGGAATAGTTAACTGTTGGTATTGACAAATTCACAATCTGGCTCTGAAGGGAAGAAGGCTACAATTACCTTATTCTAGAAGTAAAGTGCTTCTCAGGAGTAAGTGACAGGGGAAGGTCATTTGCCCTTGGCCAAAGGAGCACTGTACTGTGTGAGCAGTGGTGCTGGTGGGATATGGACCAAGAAAGTCCCCAGGTAAGAGAATCATTTGAGTGGTGGCAGCTACTGAGGTGCCATTACAGGTCTGAAGGGCTGAGAAAATGGGCAACCTATTGCTGTCTGCATCCTGAATATGGCTAGGTTGTGACCGTAATATTAGCTTTGCTTGTTGTGGCTACATTTCTTTATCATGGGGCAGCCTTTTGGCACCCAGTTCCCGGTTTGTTTGGTTGTTTTTCTATGCTAAAAACCTGTGCATAACATATGCATATGTTAGACAGTATTGTTAATGGTATAGTTCTGGGGGGAGGTGTATACCATGGAACTTCAAGCATTAATAGGATATAAATGACATCTACACCAGTGTCTATTCTCTGAAAGTAAATGGCCTGAATGACACCGTTAAAAGTCCAGACAAAAAAGTACAGGCAAAGAGGCAGAAGCCAGAGTTCATTTACTTTCAGGAGACACATTTGGATCCACCCGAGCATGGTAAGCTAGCAAAGTTTGTTTTTTCGGAAGTCTACACCTCCTCTATGCCAGGGAATGGGGGTGGGGGTGGCAGAGAGAAGCAGGGACCAATTCCCAGAAGAACCAGATTTATCCAAAATAGTACAAGATAAGGAATGCTGCATCCTGGACGAATTACCACCAGCACTAAAGCCATCATGCTCCTTTTAGCAGGAGTTTTAATACGATTATACCAAAATCAGGCACCTCTAATAACAAGCCCTGAAATGGCAGCCAGCCCACAAATTCTGTATTGGGCAATTGCAGGAACTTTGAGTTAGGGATATCTGGTGATCACTATAAAGGGTAGAAGGGGTACACACACTTTTCAGGTCTAAACACAGCACTGTTACAGCTTTGGCTAAGGTCACCGATAATTGGATCTCTGCCGTGGACTCTAAGCAGATTACCGGTGCAGTCTTTTTGGATCTTAGTAAAGCATTTAGACACTGTAGATCATTCCATCCTATTTAACTGTTACTAACCTAGGTGCCACTCTCTCTACCGTACAGTGGTTTACAAGCTACCTCACTGGTAGGACACAGAAAGTCAAAGCGGGTGGTCTCCTCTCAGCCTCCCTCCCGATTACTGGGGGAGTTCCTTAAGACTCCATTTTAGGACTAATCCTATTCTCTATTTACATCAATGACCTTGATTTTCACATAACAAACTCTAATCTTCATTTTTCTAGGTGATACTGTCCTGTACACCTCTGGCACCTCCCTAGCTGAAGTGAGGGAAGTTTTGCAAGCCGACTCTGGGCAGCTCGAAACTAATTTTATCAATGCTAAGCTCCTCTTAAATGCCCAAAAAAACCAAGGCAATGATCCTTTCTCGTAATTCTTCCATCCCCATTCCTCCGATGAATTTTATTGTTACCTCCCAGGGTGAACCCCTCGAAACTGTTACTAAATTCAAGTATCTCGGCTTTTGGATACACAACAAGCTTTCCTTCAACGACCACACCGAAGACTTATCTAGGAGGCTAAAATCACGGTTAGGGTTTTTCTTTAGAAACAAGTCCCTCTTCCCTCTTGCTGTCCGTGCCAGGCTTGTGTTGGCCACATTTCTTCCTCTGCTAGATTATGGTGATACTATATATGCCTCTTCTGCAACCTCTAGTCTAAGTAAGCGGGACGTTCTCTGTCATCGTGCCCTACGGTTCATCACCAGTTCCCCTTATAGAACCCACCACTGCGGCCTGTATGCAGCTGTTGGCTGGTCCTCACTTGTCACCAGATGCTTGCTCCATGCTGGCATCTGGACTCTCAAGTTACTTCTTCTTAAATTGCCGAATTACTTAACATCTCTCTTTTGCCAATCCTAAAGTTCTTATTTGCTTAGGAAATCAAACTTTATCCTGCCTGACGTACCATGAACTCGCACTACCTTTGGTCAATGAGCAGTTTCATTTTCCTTCCCACATCATGGAACCAACTCCAATCCGTACTGAAACTTACCAGCACAGTCTCAATCTTTACAAAAAGCTTTAGCCTCATCCAAAATAATAGATACTTGTAGCTGCCATTAATCCCCCCCTTTTTTTCTTTCCGGTATGTTATTCAATAAGGTACTGTTTGTCCCATGCTCAGCCCAACCGGGAACATAACTGATAAAAATAACTTGTCATAGTGTAGATACCCAGTTCTTGCCTACTCTGTCATTTTCCTCCAGAACTCCTAATTACTTCATTCCCCTTCTTCTCCTTGCTCCCAACCCCCACCTCTTTTCTTTAACCCTTAACTATATCCGTCCTCATACACTTGTCTCTACTCCTTACCCATAACTGTCCCCTGATGCTCTTTTCACTCAAGCTCTCTAACCTCCTCCTTGGTTGCACCTAACTGTACTAGCTGATAAACAAATCAGGTTACTGTCTGAATTCTGCCCTATAAGTCGTATCCATTCATGAGCTGACAGAGATGAACTCAGTCTGCACTTATTTCCTTTACTGTAATAATACTTTGTATGTAGTGTTAAGTATGTCACTGTATATGTCCAGGATCTCCTTGTGAATGAGCTTGCTCAATGGAGTTTTCCTGCAATAAACTTGAACTTGAACACAAGAATCGAAATGGCTTTTACTCAGATAGAATATCCCATAGAATCTGTGACTGTATCACAGGCCCTTCTGACATTCTCTGCTGACCACATATATAGAGCTGGGGAAGGAAAGACTTAATATAGTCTGGTGCCTCAATCTGGTTCAGCTTCATTCCCAGGAGTTTCGGGAATTCATGTCAGAGAAACTGGAGGAAACTGTAGCTGATAATGACTTCCCTGAATTGACCCCCGCACATATTATGGGACATGGTGAAAACGATGATAAGAGGGCACTTAATACAATACACTGAAGCTAGGAAGCGTGAACGCTTCCAGTGGCTACGGGAGTTAGAAGAAAAGTACTATTTCTTGACTGCAGCACATCAACAAGGGGACAACTCTATGATGCCACAGATGAGAAAGGTGAAACGAGACACTGAAAACTGTGCAGCCAAGCAGACAGAGACTGTCCTAAGAAGAAAGAAAGTCACAGCACTCACCTCCATTTGGTAAAAAAGGAGTCCACACCACCAGTAACTTTTTAACTTCCCTTATTTTATTCCAAGTGACAAACGTGGAGATTAACAGCCACAGCAACAGGGAACAGATATATTCTAATGTTTCACCTTATCTTTAAGGCTTCCTCAAAGGAACATAGATCACCCCCCACCTTTTTTTTTTTTAACTATTTCGCAAAGATATTACGAGATGGGCCACAAAGCAACTAAGGTGCTAACTCATCACCTTTGGAAACAGAAGGCGAAAGCCACAATCACTCCCATGGTTTACCCAGTCTCTAAATTGAGAGTCACAAAGGTGAAAGATACCACAAATGCTTCCCAGGACTATTATAAAACTCTCTATACTTCGAAGTGGGAGGCAGACTCGGCAGCAATAAATACAGGTTACTCACCTGTAACAGGAGTTCTAGGAGTGGTATATGTTGTTCATCCACACTTACTGGCAGGTTCCTTGCCACTTTAAATCTTGCCGGAAGGTCTTCAAGCTGGCTCCTCCCACCCACCCGGGTGGTAAAACTCTTGGCTCCGCCCCATGACGCCAGATCTAGCCCGCTGGAAGCCAGGTTGCGCATCAAAGCCAGGGAGGTCAGGTGGGTTGTGTGGATGAGCAACATATACCACTCCTAGAACTCCTGTTACAGGTGAGTAACCTGTATTTCTAGGGACGTGGATATGTTGTTCAATCCACACTTACTGACAGACTCCTAGCAGTTCTCCGGGAGGAGGGAGGCAAGGCGCGCACCCCTTATTTGGGAAATAAGGACTGGAGAATCGAGGTCCCAAAACCAGCATCCCGGCATGACTCAAAGTTGATGTGGTAGTGGGTAATGAAGGTGTGTGCTGACTTCCAGGTAGCAGCCCTGCAGATTTCCTGGATAGGGACGTCCCTGGAAGCAGCCACCAAGGCGGTATGGTGGGTAGAAAGAGCTCTTATCCCTTTGGGAGGCTCCATGCCCACCAACCTATAGCGAGATCTATGCAGGAGGTGACCCACCTGCCTATCGTCCGCTTGGCTGCAGGTCTGCCAGGTGTGGCTTCAGCATAGGTGACAAACCGCTGGCTAACCTCTCCCCGAACTTCAGCTGTCTGCTCCTTACAATAAGAGAGCGCTTTTCTATGGTCCAGAGTATGGAGCCTATATTCGGCCTCCGAAGTGTGATTGGGATAAAACACCAGCAGAGTCAACACCTGGTTAAGGTGAAACTCCGACACCACCTTCGGAAGGAATTTCGGTTGGGGGTACAGGACAACCGTGTCCCTGTGCAAGACCAGATAAGGAGACTCGATGGAAAGCACCTGGAGCTCTCCCATCCTTCTGGCGGATGTGATAGCTACCAAGAAGGTGGTCTTCCACGACAGGAGAGAGATGTCACACCTGTGCATCAGTTCAAATGGCTTGCCCATGAGCTTAGCCAATACCAGCAGTAGATACCTCGGAGGTGGAGGTTCTCACACTGGAGGGGATATGTGATCAAGGCCTTTGAAAAAGCGCCCGACTACCTTCTCCTGCGCCACCGCCTGCTTTCCGGCCTGCACCCGGTAAGCAGAGATGGCTGCCTGGTGCACCTTAAGGGTCATCGCCCGAGCCCTAGCTGAGAAAGGAACCACAGGTAGTCCAGAATGCTAGCGAAAGAACAGGAAGAAGGGTCCAACCCTTGCCCTGACACCAAATGGAGAATCTCTTCCATTTGAAGGCACAGCATTTTCTGGTCGACTCCTTACGGGATGCCTCAACGACGTTGAGGACCTCGTCAGAAAGACCCAAGGCCTGGAACTCTAGCCGCTCAGGAACCAGGCCGTCAAGTGCAGGGACTGAAGGTCCGAGTGGAGTACCTTCCCCTTGTTGACTGAGATCACGTCCGGGTGGGCTGGTAGCCGCCTTGGGCGCCTGGAGTTGAGGCTGAGGAGATCTGGATACCAGAACTGGCAGGGCCAGTCTGGAGCTACCAGAAACACCTGCGCCTTGTCCCTCTTCGCCTGGAGATGTACCTTGTGGATCAAGGGAAATGGAGGGAAAGCGTAGAAGAGGCCCAGGGTCCACGGCCTAGAGAAGGCATCCCCCTGCAGCGAGCCCTGCTGAGGGGGGCGAGCGTGGAACAACTTCAGCTTTGCATTCTCCCTGGAGGCAAACAGGTCCACCTAAAGTGTGCCCCAGTGGGAGAACAGATCTTGTATTACCTCCGGCAGGAGAGACCACTAGTGAGATGCAGCGCCTATCCGGCTTAGGACATCGGTCAGACTGTTGGAGGCTCCTGCCACATGGATGGCCAGGAGATCCACCTCCAGGCTGATCACGACAGACCAAGTGTGGAGAGCCTCCTTGCACAGAGGCAAGGAGTCGTCCCACCCTGCGGTTGAGGGCAGTACATGGTTGTGGTGTTGTCCGTCTAGACCCGGACCACTTGACCCCGTACAAACGGAGCGAAGGCGGTGAGGGCTAGTTGGACCACTCGAAGCTCCAGCAGGTTGATATGGCATCGAGACTCCTGAGGGGACCAGAGGCCGTGGGCTCTGAGCTCCCCCAGATGGGCACCCCAACCCATCAGAGAGGCGTCAGTCGTGAGGGTGACCGTTGGCTCGGGGTGGACAAACGGGATGCCCTCCTGCAGATGAGCTGGAACAGCCACCACTTGAGGCTGTTCCACATCTCCTGGTCACGGTCACTGGCTGTTCCAGAGGACCGAGTGCTGTGACCATTGGCGGGCCAGCCCCCATTGCAGGGGACGCATGTGCCAGCAGGCCCAATGGACCACGCTGGTGCAGGCTGCCATGAGGCCCAGGAAGTCCTGGGCAGGGCGCAATTGCCCAACCAGAAATGACTGGGCAAAGGAGGAAAGGACCTCGGCTCTGTCCGCCGGGAGCCGTGCTCTGGCTCGAAGAGAGTCGAGCTCTGCCCCGATGAACTGAAATCACCTGCGATGGCATGAGTTCTGATTTGGCCCCGTTGATGGAGGGCCAATCTGAGAGCAGACCTGGAGGGACAGATCCCTGGACTGCTCCACCTCCAACCTGGAGGAGGCTGCAATCAGCCAGTCGTCCAGGTAAGGGTACACCCGAACCCCTCGTGCCACAGGAATGCTGTCACCACTGCCATGCATTTGGTGAAGACCCTGGGAGCTGGAGAGAGGCCGAAGGGCATGGCCTGGAACTTGTAAAGGGATCCTTCTGCCCTGAAGCTGAGAAATCGCTGGTGAGATGGACAGATTGGGATGTGAAAGAACGTGTCCTGAAGGTCCAGAGAACAGAACCACACGCCTCGTTCCAAGGATGGAATGATCTGAGCCAGAGTGTTCATTCTGAAGGTGCGAGACCTTAGGAACTTGTTCAGATCATGTAGGTCGAGAATGGGGCACCAGCCCACCGTCCGTTTTGGGACCAGGAAGTACCTGGACACAAACCCTGGGTCTGGAGGAGGGTCCGCCACCTTCCTGATCACCTCCTTCTGGAGGAGCAAGGCAATGTCGGCTCAATGAGCCGACAGAGAGGCTGCGGAACCCGTAGCCCCCCGTGGGGCAATGGCTCGATAGGGTGGGGACTGCTTGAATTCCAGAGGCAGACCCCTGCCTACCACTTCCAACACCCTGCGGTCCGTGGTGATATCGGACCAGGCGCAAAGGAAATGGCAGAGCCGTCCTCCCACGGGAGGGGGGACCCGGGAGAAGTGAAGAGGTTGGGCGACACCTCAACCCGTCAATGGGCAGGCTTGGAGGAAGGGCAGGCTGAGGAGCTGCCTGGGCCTTCCTCCCAACTTCCTGCTGGAGGAAGCAGCAGGCTTGGCTTTGGGGTGCCAAGTGCGAGCCTGCTGGCTCTGATGCTGGTGTTGCTGGGCCGGACGTGCCGCAGGGGCTGAAGGACGAAAGGACTTACGCTGCTGCTGGTGGCCTTTGTCCTTTGGGCAGATGTGACCGAGTCCAAGGTGGCGTTGGACTTCTTGGTCCGTGGAGATGACCCTCCACCCGGGACCGAACAAGTCGGTACCCAGGAGGAACGTCTGCCAGCTTGTGCTGGGTATCCACCATAAAGGTGGAGATCTGCAGCCAAGCTCTGCGGCGCATGGCCACTGCGGCCGCTACTGACCGAGCACACGAGTCAGCGATGTCCAAAGAAGTTTGGAGCTGCTGTTTGGCCACCGCCCTTCCCTGGTCCCGCACCTGCTTGACCGTCGTTTGAAGGTCAGCCGGGAGATGAGGAATCACCTCATCCAGGGAGCCCAAAAGGGCGTGTGAAAAGTGTGCCATCAGGATGGCCGAGCTAGCCTGACGAAGGCCTAGGGAGGAAGCAGCATATGCTTTCCGCCATGAGTAGTCCAATTTCTTGGATTCCTTATTGGTGGCTTGTCCACATCCTGGCGTTCGAGCGCGGAAAATGCTGTTGGTCACTAACCCTCCGCAGAGGTGCTCCAAAACTGGAGAGTGAACCGTAGGGACCGCATACTTCCGAGCCATCCTGGCCCATGGTGTTGGACAAGAAGCTGGCCGCTGCCGCAGCTCCAGGGCCAGGCCAACAATGGCCTCCGTAGGGGAATCTCCTCAGTCCAGTATCTCCGTGGGAGGATACTTGGCCAGTTTTCAAAGGGTTCAAGCTTCATCCCAGTGGATTCTGAGATGAGTCGAGGCATACCTAAGAACGAGGATGGGCTCTCGTCCACCGACTGACCCCAGAGGACTCCAGGTCAAGCGGCCTGGAGAACAAGAAATCGGCGTTGTCAGACTCCGAATAGTCTGCAAACAGCTGCGAGCACCTGAGCCACCCTCCAATGCGAGTCGATCGGGAGTGAGGGTGACCGACAACCTATGGGGCAAACCCTGACCCGACCAAGAATCCTTGGTCAGGGCCCCAGTCTTCAGTTGTGGAGGTGGAGGTTCCACCACAATGGGTGGTGCAGCCGGTTTCTGCTGAACAACCGGTGCCAGCTTCGTCTTCTCGAACACTACGAGGGGCTGTTTCGGCCGCTCCGGTGACAGCCACTTAATGGCCAGAGAAGGAGACGGAGTTGGCTTATTCCCGGACAATAAGAGCTGCTGCCACATTAAATCATCGTAGCGCTGACGCAACTTGTGCCAGAGTCTATCCTCCAAAGAGGACAACGAGGATGAGCAGCGCCGCCTCTTTCCATGGTGCTGAGACTGAGACAGCCGACGGCGGGACGGATGGACCTGGAAGAGGTCCGACACAGAACCTTCAGGGATTCCGAGGGTGGGTCAGAGAGGGACAGGGTAACCCGCTCCTCCCTCAGTTCAGGACCTAACCGGGACTCCGGCACAGGAGGCAGAAGCAAGTCCTTGGTTTCCACCGGGCGAACCGGTGAAGAAGGGTTGTCGGCTTCTCCAGTCGACAAACCATCTGACGGGTTGAGAAAAATCTCGACCGTGTCAACGGTTGTCTCGGTCAGCTGACCTGACGGGGACACTGTGAAGCCAGTGGCCTTAGCCACAACCTCGACTGAAGTTGACTGTCGACTGTCCGGGGAAGGGGACCTCTCCTGCTCCCACGAACGTTGATGGTGGGACTTACCTTTGGAGTCCTCCTTTTTGGACCAAGAGGAATGTCTGATGGCCCTTCTCCCTTGGTGGTGCGGGATTGCAAAGCTCCTTAAAAGAAGTTTTATAAGAAAACCAAGGACAGCGAGATAAACGCTGTGACTGAGGAAGATGAAGATGCGGCCTGGGCCGCCTCCTCCTCGAGGCTATCATCTGCTCAGCTGGTCTGCCGAGGCCACTTGCTGTGAGACACCACTGCTTGGGCCTCATGACCAGAGGATGACCTTTTGCATTGAATCCTAGCTGCCATCGTCAGACCATTCGTCCAACCTTGCCAAGTCCCTTTTCATCCTTTCCGCCTCCTTGTGTATCAACCCTGTTGCAGATCTTTGTGTCATCTGCAAAAGGCATACTTTCCTTCAGTCCTCTGCAATGCCTTTAGCAAGGCATTTGACACGATCCCACACAAAGATTATTAGTCAAATTAACCAGCCTGGGGTGGGTCCCAGGGTGGTAGCTAGTAAAACATTGGCTGGACAACAGGACACAGAAGGTAATTGTAAATGGAGTCCACTCTGAAGAAAGGGCTGTTACTAGTGGGGTACCATGGGGTTCAGTATTGGGTCCAGTCCTTTTAATGTCTTCATCAGTGGCATTGCAGAGGGACTGGAAGGAAAAGTATGCCTTTTGCAGATGACACAAAGATCTGCAACAGGGTTGATACACAAGGGCGTGGAAAGGATGAAAAGGGACTTGGCAAGGTTGGAGGAATGGTCTGACGATGGCAGCTAGGATTCAATGCAAAAAGTGCAAAATAATGCACCTGGGAAACAAGAACCCAGGGGAAGAATACACAATGGGTGGGGAGGTAGCAACAACAACAAAACAGGAAAGGGACCTGGGGGTAATCATATCAGATGACCTTAAGGTTAGCAAGCAATGTGAGAAGGCAGTAGGGAGGGCCGGGGTATACTGGGATGTATAGGGAGAGGCATCAGCAGCAGAAAACAGGAAGTTGTTATCCCTCTGTACAGACAGTTGGTGAGACCCCATCTGGAATACTGTGTCCAGTTCTGGAGACCCCATCTCCCAAGGATATAGACAGGATAGAGGCAGTCAGAGAAGGACAGCTAAAATGGTGCAGGGTCTGCAGAGAAGCTGTATGAGGAGAGACTAAAGGAGCTTAATATGTATACCCTTGAGGAAAGAAGGAGAGGGGGACATGATAGAAACTTTCAAGTACCTCAAGGGAATCAACAAAGTCCAAGAGGGTGGCATCTTTCAGAAAAAGAGACTTGCAAGAACAAGGGACACAATTTAAAGATAGAAGGAGGCGGTTCAGGGGCAATGTGAGGAAGTATTATTTCACAGAGAGGGTAGTGGATGCATGGAACAGCCTTCCTGAGGAAGTTGTGGAGTCTAAAACTGTGGGAGAATTCAAGAATGCATGGGACAGACATAAGGCAATTCTTGTGGGGGCAGGAAGATAAAGGCTGTTGGTTAAATAGGATCTGCGCCTATCCTGTAGGTAGGGAAATGGGCAGACTAGATGGGCCAAGCGGTCCTTATCTGCGTCAAAGTCTATGTTTCTATAGCGTTTTTCAGAGGCGCCTCAAAGCAATCGGGCAGCGGTACTCCAAGACCCGAAACGAAAGGTTTGCATAACTGCATCAAGCCTGCGAGTCATGTCCGATTCCTAGGCAGTAAACGCATGTGGAGTGTGGGTCGGTCCGGGACATCTTCTGCCCACAGGGGCACTGACGAAATCTGGGAGTCGATTTGTCCATCGCAGCCGCGAGGGAAAAAAACTGAAGTCTTTTAAACTTCAGAATTAGTTTCGTTTAACCGAAGAGTGTGGATCCAGGCCTAAAACACAGAGAGCTAAAGAGGGAACCTGAGCTTCCAAGCGGTAAGGAAGCTCTGGCATCATGGGGCGCAGCCGAGAGCTTTACCACCCAGGTGTGTGGGAGGAGCCAGCTTGAAGACCTTCCAGCAAGATTTAGAGCGGCAAAGAACCTGCCAGTAAGTGTGGCTTGAACAACATATCCACGTCCCTAGAACCTCCTTTCTAGACCACCTACACCTTCCTAAACTGACCTCAGAAAAAAGCATAGGAGTTAAACGGACCCCATAAAGTACAGTTACGTAAGAACTTACCGTAACAGTAGATCTTCGAGAACAGCTCTTGCAGCAGGTTACACCATTAGGACTGAAGCCAGCAGGCGTCAGGACCCCACGGAAAAATTCTAGCTAGCTATCTTCAGCGGGGACCGCCCCCGATGTCGGTCCCACCTCCGGCGTCAGGCGTAGTACATAAGGGGCGGTCCGCCCGATTCCAGTTCTCCGGCCGGAGACTTCCGGCCGCAGGCTGACATCGAAATGGGAGACCGAGGATCCACCGTCAGAAGTCAAAGGGAAAAATCTCTGTTAAAAAAGGCTTAAGCCATGCCTCCTCCAAGGGGAAAGGTGGGCGGGAAGGTACCTGCTGCAAGAGCTGTTCTCGAAGATCTACTGTGACGGTAAGTTCTTACGTAACTGTACTATCTTACTACGAGACATAGCTCTTGCAGCAGGTTACACCATTAGGACTGATTCCCAAGCAGTAGCACTTGCAAACACTCTGGGAAGAGGAAATTAGAAAGAACATTCCAGGTCCTGAATCTAGGACAGGAGACCCTGTAGCACCATCAGGGCGAAGCCTGCTCTTCGCCCGTGAAGCGATGTCAGGCTATAATGCCTGATAAAGGTATGTACAGAGCTCAAGTGGCTGCAGCACAAATGGCAGAGGTGGAGCGTTTGAAAGTGCTGCAAAGGAGGTGGCCACACCCTAGTGGAATATTTGGACTGATCCTGGAGGGGCTTCGTTTGATATCATAACAGTATGAGATGCACTGGACAAGCCAGCGAGACAGGGACTGTTTGGATACTGGTTGGCCCATCATCCTTTCAGTAAAGGAAGCGAAAGTTGCTCAAATGCGAAGCTGCTTAGTTCTGCTCAGGTAGTACCTAAGCTGTGGTGAACATCCAGGGTGTGAAGCAGCGCCTCTCCTCTATTAGAATAATTAGGGAAGTAGACCGGCAGGTCAATATCCTGATTGAGAGTGAGTCTGGAAACCACCTTAGGCAAGAATTTAGGATTCATCCTCAGGGATACTCTGTCCCGGTGGAAAATTAAATAAGGCTCTTTGCACATGAGAGCATGAAGCTCAGAAACTCTTCTCGCTGACGTAACAGCAACCAAAAACAACGTTTTCCATGACAGAAAACGCAGCTCGCAATCCGCGGCAGGCTCAAAGGGGGGGAGCGTGAGTTGCTCCAAGACAAAGAGCAAGTCCCATGGAGGCACTGGGTCCTTAATGGGCGGCCTAAGATGTAACACCCTCTCAAGAATTCTCGACAGGCATCTAATTGTGCCACTGTGCGCTGTCCCACTGGGAGGTGATAAGCTGAAATGGCACAGAGGTGCACTTTAATAGAGGAGTAGGCGAGACCTGAACGGAAAAGGGAGAGCAGGTACTCTAACACCGCTTTCACTGGACAACCTAAAGGGGAAAGGCCGCGTGCTTGCGACCATAGACAAAAACGGCGCCATTTCATGGCGTACGTCACATACGTTGCCGGCTTTCTGGCTGCAGAAAGAACTTCCGCAACCTCTTGCGAGACCCGTGGACTAAGATGGCTATGTCTCTAGGAGCCATGCATGCAGGTTCAGTGGCGTAAGTCCGGGTGGACCAGTGAACCCTCCTCCTGAGACAAGAGATGGGAGCTGAATGGCAACGGAGCGGAGGTTCCCGGATAGCTGAATTAGCAAAGGAACCAGATCTGTCTGGGCCAGAAAGGGGCCTGCGGATCATTGATGTATGCTCCCTGCGAGTTTGAGAAGAACTCTCTGGATCAGCAAGGGAGGGAGGAAAGAGAGGAATCTGTCCGCCCAGGAGAGGGACAGCGTCGCCAGAAAACACCAGGCCCTGGATCTAGCGAGCAAAATTGGGCAGTTTTGCGTTGGATGGGGAAGCGAACAAGTTCAATTCTGGAGTTCCCCATCGAAGAAACAGATCCTCTGCTACCTCCTGAAGAAGTTCCCACTCGTGGACTCTGGCCTGGGAGTGACTCAGGCCATCTGCAATTGTGTTGTCTACCCCGGGAACATGTACTGTGATCAGGTTCGCGCCGTGTCGGATTACCCAATCCCACACCCTCATGGCCTCCCTGCAAAGGGGGTAAGAGTGTGCGCCTCCTTGTTTGTTGAGGTAATACATCACCGCCGTGTTGTCTGTCTGAAGCAGGAGAGTACTCGGCGGGATTTCTGACTGAAGGGCCTGCAGGGCATAAAGGACCGCCCTCATCTCTAGGACATTGATATGGAGATGAGCCTCCAGAGGGTTCCACGTACCCTGGGACTTCACCCCATCCGGGTGTGCTCCCCACCCTAGACCTGAGGCGCCTGTGGTGAGGATTACCTCCGGGGACGGCGCTACAAACGGGATGCCCGTGGAGAGCGACCCTGGGTCTAGCCACCACTGCCAGTCTCGAATCATGGTGTTCGTGATTCTGACTGGATGCTGCATGTGGTCTTGCCTTTGATCCCATTGCACCTTGAGCATCCACTGAGTTACCCCGCATGTGGAGCCTTGCGAAAAGAACGGTAGGAATGGCCGCAGCCATGTGTCCGAGCAAGCGAAGAACCGACCTGGCAGGGACGGTCTTGTTCGACGATAACTCCCTGATGAGGGATCTGATGAGCTCCGCTCTGTCATCTGGAAGAAAAGCTCTTCCCTGAACGGTGTCCAGTACTGCGCCTATAAATTGCAGCTTCTGCGACGGTACCCGGAGAGACTTCTCGTGGTTGATTAGGATGCCCAGAGATCGGAACAGGTCCTGGGTGCTCTGGATCGCATGTAACAATGCCTCTCTGGAGGTGGCCATGAGAAGCCAATCGTCCGGGTACGGGAACACATAATGGCCCTGTCTCCTTAGAGACGCTGCCACGACTGCCATGCATTTGGTAAAGACCCTGGGTGCGGATGACAGTCCGAATGGAAGGGCTCGGAACTGAAGGTGGTGGTCGGAAACAGCCGCAGGAACCTCTTGTGCGCCTGAGCTATAGGGATGTGCAGGTATCGTCCTGCATGTCTAGAGACGCTAAGAAGGCGTCTTGCTTCAGCATGGGAATGAGACCCGGAAGAGTCACCATGCAGAATCTCTTGTAGGCGACCGACATGTTGAGGTCGCTGAGGTCCAGAATCGGACGGAGGTCCCCTGTTTTCTTTGGAACCAGGAAGAAGTGGGAATAGTATCCTTGTCCTCTCTGGTTCTCCGGGACGTACTCTATCGCTCCCTTTTGCAAGAGCGCAAGTACTTCTTGCCAGATCAGAGACTTGTGCTGACCCGGATACCGGGAGAGCAAAGGAGGCCTCGAGGGTGGCTTTCTGCGAATTCTATAAAGTGGCCTCTTCCGACCAACTGAAGAACCCACCTGTCGGTGGTTATAGCCTGCCATCCCGGCACAAAGTTCGCAATGCGATCCCCGACCATGATTTCCCATTGATCCTGAGGAGCGGGGGCCGGAAAGGAGTCAGGCTGTGGCGGCTGAGGGTCCCGCTGGCTGGACCGGCTTGGAAGTACGCTGGCTTCGGCCTGCGGGTTGTTTCCCCTGGGCTCTGCGAAAGCCGGAGCCCCTCTGTTGTGGAGCGGGGCGGGACTACTGCCTCTGCGTCCGTCCACGAATCGGCTTTGGTTCCTCGCGAAGGAACTAAGCTTGGGTCGTACATGGCCTGAACCGACCTCACCCTTCGGCCTCTTGGAGTTTGGTAATAATCTTCTCTGAGGCTTACCAAACAAGACTTCTCCTCGAATAGGCGTCCATGATATTCTTCTGGGCGTCGGGGTAAAGCCGGAGGCAGCGCAACCAAGTGTTTCGGATGCATACGCCTAGAGCTGCTGCTCGGGCCGAGGAGTCCGCGGAGTCGTACGCGGCTCGTAGCACATGGGTTCCCATGTCCGAACCCGTACGGAGGAGCTGCAACATCTCCTCCTTCTGCTCACCTTCTGGCAGTTTCTCAGCCGCATCCAGACCCTGCTCCCACAGGGCATTTTGGAACTGCACCATGTGGGTCAAGTAATTCAGGGATCTGATGGCGCAGGTAGCGGAAGCATACGTGCGCCTACCCATGGCATCCAGCTGCTTGGACTCTGGGTCCAGTGGCAGGGTGCTCAAATGTTGCGGTCTCTGGGACCGGTCATGTGAGGCTGTTATGACCAGAGTCTCGGCCTGAGGATGCTAAGTCAAGTACTGGTCTTCTCTTGGAGCCTTGTACAAGTGGTCAGCTTTCTTCGGCATCGCCGGGAGTGAATGTGGGTGCTTCCACGCTGCCTTGGTGACGTCCACGAAAGTGTCTACCAAGGGTGGCACCACCACAGGCTTGGGGTCCTTCTGCCGAAGATACTTCGCAAGGCGTTGCCTTTTGGGGTCTAACTCTTCCGCATCCCATCCCATGTTCTCTTGGATGTGTCTCATGATATCCGAGAATGAAGGGTCATCCGGGGAGACTTTGGCAACTCACGTGGGTCCGGAGAAGGGATGGAGAGGGGAGATGGGGATCAGGATGTTGAAAACTCTGATCCCGTGTCCTCCGTCGAAGGTGAACGGCGGCGTCTTCCGGGTCTCTTGGGACTGGGTGACCTAGAAGAGGATCTGGACGGAGGTCTCCTTTTGTCTGGTCTCCCCCTTGGAGGGGTCCTGGGCTCCCGGGGAGGAGGTAACCGGCCTGCAGACCCAGATGGAGAAGGGGGCGCAGGAACTGGAGGAGCAACCGGTGTAGGAGGAGGAGGAAGCGGAGGTGGAGTGGGGACCATGTCCTTTTTGATGGTATCCCACCAGTAAGTGAAAAGCTTCTTCACCTCTGAAAAAGAAAGGCCCGACGATGGCCCGGTTGCCGGTGGACGGTCGTCGGGTCCCGGCGTCTGCTCCACAGGGGGCTTGGGCTGTGGCGAGGGTTCCTTGGGAGTCTCAACAGGACCGGAGTCGCCCGTCTGGTCCTCGGGCTGAGTTAACTCCTCCTCAGTGATGGTCTCCTAACTGACGTCGGTCGGAGGCGTCGGGGTCCTCTTCTCAATTGGAGCGGCCGCCGGTCCCCCTGCCGGCGTCCGGTGATGAGTTGGCCTGGCCGGCGACGGTCTTCTGACGGACGACGGCTCTGGGGACCTGTGGCGAGAGGCCGACGTCGGACGAACCGGCTTCGGGTCCAGCGGCCTCTTAAGTGAGGCGAGCTCCTTGGTTTTCCGGTGGAGAGGAGGAGGCAAGGAAGCAGACCTGACGTCAGGTTCAGAATGGCGGGAACCCGACTTGTGGTGATGGAGGAGATCCCCCGACTTAGCCAGGGCCTTGGAGGATGAGGAAGGCCTGGGAGTCTTGGCCTGAGAAGAGAAGCCTGAAGACTTTCTCACCGCAGCGGGGGGAGGCTGAGAGCTGGCCCGGGAAGGAAAGCGGTCGGACCTGGAGCCAGAGCTGCGCGAGTCGGAAGCCCTAGACGGGGACCTGGAAGGGGCCTTCTCCCTATGCTTCTCAGCATGCTTGCGGGCCTTCTGCGAAGAATCCCCCTTGGAAGCCATGGTCTTGAGTTGTTCCTCTAGCAGGAATGCCTGTAGGGCCTTCTGGCGAAGGATCTGGGTTCTGCTGTTGAAACCCTGGCAAAAGGTGCAAGACCGGGTGTCGTGGTCTGGGCCTAGGCACCGGACACAGGCCGAGTGCGGATCCTTGAATGGGAGCTGCTTCCCACAAGCGCACTTCGAGGAGTGACCGGAGGTCAGAGAGGACATCAGAGAAAAAACTGAACGCAGAGAACGAATTTCCCTTAGGAAAACACTTTACCACGCGTCGCGTGCTAGAAACTGAACCGGCGGGTCGGTAGACATGCAAGTCGACGGCGGAAAGAACTGGAGAATCTTGGCGGACCGCCTTTATGTACCCACGCCTGGACGCCGGAGGCGGGACCGACCGGGGCGATCCTGCTGAAGATAGCTGCCAGCTAGAATGTTTCCGTAGTCCTGATGCCCGCCGGCTTCAGTCCTAATGGTATAACCTGCTGCAAGAGCTGTCTCTCGAAGTAAGATCTGGATACAGTACTCCAGATGGCGTCTCACCAACTGTCTGTACAGAGGGATGACAACTTCCCGTTTTCTGCTGGTGATGCCTCTCCCTAGACATCCCAGTATCCCCCAGCCCTTCCTACTGCCTTCTCACTTTGCTAGCCAACCTTAGGGTCATCTGATACGATTACTCCCAAGTCCCTTTCCATTTTTGTTGTTGTTACTACCCCCCCTCCACTGTGTACTCTTCCTCTGGGTTTTTATTTCCCAGGTGCACTATTTTGCACTTCTCTGCATTGGCCATTCCTCTAACCTTGCCAAGTCCCTTCTCATCCTTTCCACGCCTTCTTGTGTATCAACCCTGTTGCAGATCTTTGTAACATCTGCAAAGAGGTATACTTTTCCTTCCAGTCCACCTGCAATGTCACTTATAAACACATTAAAATGGACTGGACCCAGTACTGAACCCTGCGGTACCCCATTATTAACCCCCCTTTCTTCAGAGTGGACTCAGTTTACTATTACCTTCTGTGTCCCATTGTCCAGCCAAGGCAGAACGTAGCAAGTCAGCAGGAAAGTAGCACATTCCACCACAGCGGCAATGCTCCTGGTGGGCTAGGGAATTTGCTCCCCTGGCAGGGGCACACTATGTGCATATGAGGCCAACAGTGGGCTATATCTGCTCTTAGCTCGGGATCCCATACTGAAACAAAGACTGCCTGTCCCTTCCAATACGCCACCAATTAATCACCAAAATTATCCTACCAGTATTTGACTATGTTGATATAGTCTACGGCACAGCCCTCACTGTGTCCCTCGCCAGGCCTGATACCCTCCTAAACTCTCTCTGTTGCTTTGCTACAAACTCCCCCTTCCGCGCTCATCACTGTTCTCTCTACTCTTCTCTTTCCAACCCCTCCTCCTACCCCCAATAGACATCTGAGCCACTGTCTGACCTTCACTGCCAAATAATTCAGCACCTTACCCCATCTCTCTCTCTCCTCCCTTCTATCACCTGCTAATCTATCCTCCTACCCACTGCGCTCCAGGGATTCCCATTCTTTCTCTCTCCCTCATCCACGCACTACATCTGGACCATCAGCTTTCTCATACCGCTTCCCCTTCCACTCCTCTCACATTCGCTCATCCACTTCCTTCCCTGCTTTCCAGCAACTGGCTGTACGATACTGGACTCGCTGAGAACACCTGTGATTGTATTATATCATAAATAATTTTGCTACTGCATTGTATCATACTATCTGATGTATCTGTGTTTATAGTGTGCTGTTCCTTCTTGTTGCTGTATATTCTACTGTATTGTCTCCCATCCCCCCCCAATGCATCTGGAATTGAGCAGTTGTCTGCTCGGTATACCTTCCTCGTAAAACTTTTATATAAATAAAATAAACTACTACAGCTCACTCCAGTACCACCTTGCTCTTGCCTCTCTAATCCCCACTCCTCAACTTCTCTAACCCCCCTTGATGCTATTGTTCACCCTACTGACATTCAACAGCTCCTAGATACTGTTTACTCCTATACTGTTCCACTACTGTAACCTGGTGATGACCTATTGTTTTAAATACTATGATTCCTACTGTAGTTTACTGACTGTTGCTGCTTTGTTCCTTATAGGTTCCCTTTTGTATTAATGTCTGGATTGATGTCTCTGCCCTCTGTCTGTATCTGTAACTCATTCCTCCCCAGGTCACACATGGAAATGAGCCTCAGCTCAGTGTGCCTTTCAGTTGCCAGCTTTTAAATAAATATCTTCCACCGCAGGGAGGGAAAAGGGAAAAAATATGGAAAAAGGTGGCCACTAGGATAATGGCTCGGCACACCGACCACTTTTGCTCCCATACCAGACTGTACTTCAGTGGGGGAGGTAGCAATGTCTGCCCCTCCTCTGACCCTACCACACAGGGTATACCTTAAGCAGAGTGAGGGGGGGATAGGAAGGGTGGTAGCATGAATGAGGGAAGCCAGCCAGAGTACAAAATAGAAACATAGAAGTTGACGGCAGATAAGGACCACAAGGCCCATCCAGTCTGCCCATTTCTTTTTCTACCTTATAAATGTGCCATTGGCCTTTGCTCTGTCAGTGGCCTATCTATTCATACTCATTTGTATTGCTCCTTTATGCTTATCCCATGCCTGTTTGAAGCCCTGCACTGTACTCATAGCCACCACTTCTTGAGGTAAGCCATTCCATGCATTCACCACCCTTTCTGTGAAAAAGAATTTCCTCACATTCTCCCTTAATCGGCCCCCCCTCTAATCTCATGCTGTGGCCTCTTGTCCTGCTATTTTTCTTATATTTAAATATGTTAGACTCTTTCACCTTGTTAATGACCTTAAGGTGTTTGAATACCTCGATCATATCACCTCTCTCCCTCCTTTGTTCAAGGGTATACATATTGAGCTCTGTTAATCTGTCCTCATATGTCTTCTGATGCAGTCCCTGCACCATTTTGGTTGCCCTTCTCTGGACTGCCTCAATTTGGTTAATGTCCTTGTGAAGGTGTGGCCTCCAATACTGCACGCAGTACTCCTGATGGGGCCTAACCAGTGTCTTGTAAAGAGGGATTATTACCTCCCTCTTACGACTTGTGATACCCCTACTAATACACCCTAACACCCCCTAGCCTTACCTACTGCTTTAGAGGTCTGCTTGGATGATTTCAGGTCATCAGTGATGATGCCCAAGTCTCTTTCTTCCTTTGTGATTGCTAGCAACTCCCCTCCCAGCCTATAGGTGGCTTCAGAGTTTCTCCTCCCTATGTGCATGATCTTGCACTTCTTTGCATTAAATCCCAGTTGCCACTCTTCTGACCATTTTGCTAGTTTATCCAGATCTCTTCTCATTCTGCCCACCCCATCTGGATCATCTACTCTTTTGCAGACCTTGGTGTCATCTGCAAACAGACAAGCCTTACCCTCTAGTCCATCTGCAAGGTCACTAATGAAGATGTTGAAGAGGACTGGCCCCAGGACTGATCCTGAGGTACCCATTGTGACTTGCATCTCTTCTGACTGTATACCATTTACCACCACTCTGTTTTCTGCCTGTCAACCAGCTTGCCACCCAGTTGACCAACTTCTGACCCACCCCGAGCCTACCCAGCTTATTATCAATCTTCTATGTGAAACAGTGTCAAAAGCTTTGCTGAAGTCAAGGTAGGCGACATCAACTGCTCCCCCTTGGTCCACCACTCTGGTTACCCAGTCAAAGAAATCTATGAGATTAGTTTGACAGGACCTTCCTTTGTAAACCCATGCTGTCTTGGATCCTGTGCCCCTATGGATTCCAGGTGTTGCATTATCCTTTCCTTAGGAGTGCCTCCATAATCTTGCCCATTACTGAGGTAAGACTGACTGGTCTGTAGTTCCCTGCCTCCTCCTGCTACCACTCTTGTGAGCGGGATCACACAAAACCTTCTCCAGTCTTCTGGGACCTCTCCTGTGCTCAGAGACTCACTAAACAGTTCTGCTAATGGCTCTGCTAGTTCCACCTTTAGCTCCTTAAGTACCCTAGGATGTATGCCATCA
Organism: Neoceratodus forsteri; assembly: GCA_016271365.2. Lineage (NCBI taxonomy): Eukaryota > Metazoa > Chordata > Ceratodontiformes > Ceratodontidae > Neoceratodus > Neoceratodus forsteri. The sequence goes on along the minus strand of CM057452.1, from coordinate 181,473,584 downwards.
GGTCCCATTGCCTTATCCGCCCTGAGCTTAGCAAGCTCTTGTAGGACCCTTTCTTTTGTGAAGGGAGTAGTGCTCACCTCCCTCCCCACTGTGTCCATGATGCTGAGCTGTGGGCCCTGCCCTACCTTCTCTTCAGTAAATACTGAGCAAAAGTATCTATTTAGGACAGATGCCTTTACAAGGTCCTCCTCCTCACATGCTCCCTTTTCTCCACTATGCTTAGCAATACCCTCTCTGGACTTTCTCCTTTCACTAATGTATCTACAGAAAGTCTTGTCGCCTTCTTTTACTGTTCGTGCTAGTGTTTCCTCAGTTTGGGACTTTGCCTGCCTTACTGCCTTCCTGCTTCCCTTAGGGCAGTTTGGTATGCCTCCCTATCTTCATCCCGCTGTGTTCCTTATATTTCCTGAAGGCCAGCCTTTTGGCTCTGACCTTTTCTGCTACTGTATTTGAGAACCAAAGTGGTTTCCTTCTTCTTTTCACTTCCTTTTCTGTCTAACACAATGGGATGTTGCTTCAAATATTGCATCCTTAATGCTTGCCCACTTTGCCTGTACCCCTCACCTGTGTTTCTTTTGCCAGGCTAGCTTAACTCTGTTGGCCATCTTATCAAAGTCAGCTCCTCTGAAGTCCCATATTTTTGCCTTGGAATGGGATGATTTAGATGTAGTGGCCACATTGAACCATACCATGTGATGGTCACTGGCCCCCAGGTGACCTTCTACCTGGAGCTCTGTGATCCCTTCCCTGTTAGTCAGTACTAGATCTAGGATAGCCCTGTCTCTTGTGGGTTGATGTACCAGTTGTTTGAGGCCCTCCCCCTGCAGGGAATCCACTATGTGTCTAGTTCTGGCAGATGTTCCTGCTGGTATTGATCAATCTGTATCCGGCATGTTGAAGTCTCCCATTATCAGAACCTCCCCTTTAGCTGTCATGTTTTGTATATCTTCTAACAGTAATGTGTCTACGTCCTCCCCTGGTCTGGGGCCTGTAGACAACCCCAGTTCTTATGGCTGTCCCATTTCCTGTTTCCAGGGTGACACACAGTTCTTCTGGCTCCTTATGTGTATTCTGAATTTCTGTAGCTTTGATATTTTCATTGACATACAGGGCCTCCTCCTCCCCTTTTTGCACTCTCGGTCTCTTCTGAACAATACATAGCCAGGTACTGAAGTCTCCCAGTGTGGTTACTGGTAAACCACGTCTCACTAATTGCTACTATGTCCAGTTTAGCCTCTGACATTATTGCCTGCAGGTCTGGGATCTTATTTCCCAGGCTGTCAGCATTTGTGTACATGATTTTCCATTGGCCAGATTTCAGTGTGTTAGTTGTTGGGTGAGGTTTGGCATTACCCCTGTGTGTCGTATGGGGAGACAGACCTTTTTCCTTACCTGGTGATGCAAATGAACTGCAAACACGCTGAATCCCTGTTTGACCACTAGCTGAGGGGGGAGGGGTGTTCTTCCCATTCGATGTATGGGGTGCTGCACCCCTCTCCCCATTTGCTAGTTTAAATATTCTGCAAAGACGTCAAACTTCTGCCCCAATGCACTGACTCCATCCTTAGTCAGATGCAGTCCATCAAATTTAAAGGACTTTCGCTCCCAGAACTGTTGCCAGTTCCCCACAAATCTGTGTCCTTTTTCCTGGCACCAGTCCTTGAGCCATGTGTTTAGCTCCCCTATCTCCCCTCTCCCAGACTGGCAGGATCTCAGAGAAGGAGATGCTGGACGAAATGGATGATAGTTTGTCACTAGCCTGGTCAGGTGTTCCTTGGTCTCCACAACTGACCGGCTGGCTAGATCATTAGTCCCTATGTGTACTAGGACATCAATGTTTTCTCCTGCTTTGTGAACAATTTTAGTAATGCGGTCAGTGTCTCTCCATGCTGATGTACCTGGGAGACATCTGACCATTACCTAATGGAGATGGTATCAACTCCCTGAATCATGAGTCTCCTGTGATCAAAGTTTCTGGGATTTCCTTTTTGCTTTTTTGTTTTGGTTCCTAGTTGGGTGAGTTTTGTTGTGCTAGCTCCTGTGCTGCAGTGTCCTGCTCTGCAGTGTCTTCTGCCTCTTTGTTTGATTTCAGAGATAGAGGCAGATACCTGTTGTAGTGTTTATATGGTTTTGAGGTAATATGTTGGAGAGCAGAGGTGATGGGGCATCCGATTTGCCTCCTAACCACCTCTAACCTCCTGGACCAACTACCCTCTCTTGCGAGGTTTTTCTGTTGGATGCTGGAAATGGCGTGGTGGTTCTTATAATGTATTTCCTCTTGAATATGAAATTTGAGGTGTGCAATCTCTGCCCATGCTGCCCAGAGCTGAGCCCTGAGATCTCCAAAGGCCCAGCTGTAGGACAGTGTCCTAAATCCTGTAAGACTGTCCTTCTGAAAATTGTTCCACAGTACCTGCAGTTAATGATATCCATTCCAGATAAGTTGCTGGGTTTATAACCTAGTCAGAGTAATTAGAAGGAAAAAAGAAAAAAAATGCAAGTAATGGTTTAATTGTGTTTTGTTTTTGTTTAACTTGTTATAACAAGTTAAATTACTAGTGCCCCTGTAAATGAGCTCACCTTGTGGAGGCCCCACTGATCCGCCCCTTCCTGGTCTGCCACAGGAAATGTCACAACTGTGGTACCCTATAAAAGGAGTGTAACTTGGGGTGGTTGGCTGGGCCCTTCCCCTGCCGAAAAAGAATAACCACAGACGAAAGAATAAGGAGGTAAGAGCAGAAACAATCAGTCAACAACAAATGCAGTAACCCTGAAAGCTTATCCTAATGTTAGATAAAACTGTAAAACCTGTAAAGCACCACCTGTAATGATTTCAGAGAAGATATATGCTGTAAGAAACGCTTTGCTACAGAGAAAAATAAAACAATGAAATGTTAGCAACAAACAGTAGCAATCCCTGTGAGTAAAAATTAAAAACAACACCACACAGTAAATCTGCTTAGTCAAAATAAGTCTTAATCCTTTTCCCTTGCTCTGGTAAGTTTCTCTACTCTGCCTTTCAAGCAGTCTTAGAAGGAAAGATCTCAGGTGAAGCTAGGTGCCTTGGTCAGCAAACCAAGTCTGCAGAAGAAAAAATGGTCCCAGAATCCAGTGTATAACAAATTAAGAAAACACTTTCATTTTGACTTTGTCCGGGGGGGGGGGGGGCTGTTATTCTCTCTTCCTAATTCCAGACCATGTGGTGTGCCGTGCTAGCACAGACAAAACTCTTATCCTACCTGATGGAGAGCAGAGGTGGCTGGGAAATCTCAAAGACAAATCTCTCCACTGGGTGGTGCTCTTTATCCATGATAACTACAACCACCTTTTCTGCTTCATTCTAAACCCAGGAGCAGAGGGGAAAGGAGAGAAGAGACAAAGAAAAGAGTGAGACTAACATGACAACCATGAATTACAGCCCCAATAATCTTTAAAACATAAAAAAATAATATCACAGGCCTGTATTTGCAAGGTTCTTTTCTTTTCTTTCCATTCCATTCAGTTTTTACTCCTTATCAGACAGCCCCCATCTGCCTTGATACCCCAGCCCCACCACCCAATGTCTACCGGGTCTTAGCTGTCAGCCAGTCTTCCGCTGCCCCCCCCCCCCAACAGGTTCCACTGGGTCCCCCCCATCCCCATAGGGAACAGGATCTAGTTCCTGGTCTGGCAAGCCCATATGGTGAGATGTGGGGCTCATGGATGTCCTAGTGCCATCCTGCCACTGGTAGCCTTACACTCCTTTTCTGGTTCTGAGAAACTTGGTGCAGCGATTCCAAGGCGTGCACTGTGCACCGTGACGTTGGTGTCTGCCACGGGCCCCATACCATCCCCATTTTGTTTTTTCCTCCTTCCAGGCCTGATGAGCTCCCCCATCAGAATCCACCACTTCCCCCACAGTTCACAATCTCCCCAGGCTTACCTTGCAGCGCAGTACCCCCACAGACCACCCCCGTGGCGGGTTCAGGAGAGGGAGGGCTGTCCCCCCACTTGATGCCTGAATCCAGTTGTTGCCGCAGGCTCCTGGTGATGCGGCGAGTGGAGGTGTGGTGAGCAGGCATCATACATCCCCAGTCGTACCGTTTTCCTATGTTTTTCTCTCTAGACCTGTAGTCATGGCATCCAGTGAGTGCATACGTGTGGAGGTGCGCATACGCTTTGAGCCCATTTCCCTATCCAACCTCCCGACATATTACATCAGCTTCCATGACTGCTATGACACCCAGCCCCCACTATGTGTCGGCCTAGGCAGGGATAACCAAGCCACCCCAATCCGGGAAATGAGAGCTGTCTGACGGTTGCTCAGTCCTACTCCCAGCCCCCCCACAATCCGAGCCTGGACTTGAACGTGGGGCGCTGGCATGATGCGAGGTAAGGCGCTTGTCAGTGCCAGGCCAATGTCCCCATACCTTCGAGGCAGTCTCCACTACCTTTCCTCCTGCTTTCGCAAACAGACAGGTAATCACTGGCCTCTGCACCCCCCCCCTGAAAAGGAGAGCAGTTCTTCAGACACTCGATCCTCTCTGCCCTCCCCAAGCCCTCTAACATCCTTGCACTGCAGGCTCTTATCCTGACTAGCTCATTCACATTAGATCAGTCTAACTACCCTATACACTCCTGCAACTGCTTCTGGATACCACTCACACACTAGTGATCAACCCCCCCCCAATAGAAAATCAGGTTTGGCTGTATGAACACTAGTAACCAATTCCCCTAAATATACCACACCAGGCATATCGATGACCCAGGTTTGTGCTGGAGTCTGGGAGCAGATTGCAGGAGGGATGGACTGAGCTCAGCTTGGGTGCTCTTGGGGTGCGTGTTAGAGGTGTCGATCCTGCTTTGCTGCTGTCTACTAATGTTAGATAGATCACAATGAGCAGGGACAGCATAGCAGTAGAGGGGGAACCACATCCACAAAATCCAGCACTGAGGGAGTCAACCAACATCAATGATCAGTGCCAATGGGGGTGGGAACATCCAACAGGAGAAAGGCTAACCCTTCAGGAGCGAAGAACGGCCCACATGCCAGTAGGTCCTCAATTATCAAGGGTCTGCCTCCTCTAGTGGCTCCTCCTCTAGTGTCTTGCCTCTGGTAGCCAATTAGAATTGCTCTCTTCCCCTTGGGCCCTCCCCCCCTCAGAGGTAATGGATCACCAAATCAGGGACAGAAATAAGCCTCAAGACTGTAAAGTGCACTCAGAGATCCAGAGAGGAGGCAGCCCTGAATATGGTTACACACATGGCAGAAGACTGGACACTAGTGGAAGTTAAAGGAGAGATGCTAAGGGTCGGACAGGATGGAAGCAGTCCAGAGGAGGGCAACTAAAATGGTGCATGGTCTGCATCAGAAACCATATGAAGAGAGACTGAGAGAGCTTAATATGTATACCCTTGATGAAAGGAGGGATGGGGGACATGATAGAAACTTATAAGTACCTCAAGGGAATCAACAAAGTCCAGGAGGGTAGCATCTTTCAGAAAAAGAGATGTGTAAGAACAAGCAGGCACAATTTAAAGATAGAGGCGGGACGGCTCAGGGGTAATGTGAGGAAATTCCATTTCACGGAGAGAGTGGTGGATGCATGGAACCGCCTTCCTGGGGAAGCTGTTGGGTCTAAAACAGTGGGGGAATTCAAACATGCATGGGACAGACATAAGGCAACTGTAGTGGGGGGTTGCAGAAAGTAGGCTGTTGGTTAACTAGAATCTGTAGCTTATCTAATAGGAAGGGAAATGGGCAGACTGGGTGGGCCAAGTGGTCCTTATCTGCCGTCAAAGTCTATGTTTCTATGAATGGGACACTACTGCAAATGAGCTGTGCTCAACGGTTTTATATCCCACAATAAAACTAAAATTGAAAGGAAACAGGTAAAGAGAATATACACACATATACACACTTCTGACTGAACCCCTTACGTAGCCAGGCCTGGCAACTCCATACTTTCTGTGATGACCATGCTTTTTTTTTTTTTTTTTTAAACTTTCCGTTAGAAAAAAACAACCTCAAACATCAGCATGCCATATGTGTGACTCTGATCTGAATGTACAGAACTAGCATTCCAGTACAAGAAGGTCACAGGTTAAGATTGGGACAGAAAGCGAGGTAACTACTTTGAACGTGCAGAGTTCACCACATTGCAACCAAGAACATTAGAAAAGAATATCAGATAGATAAACAGTGTGAAATTCAAATGTCACAGAATGAGGAACCTTTCACATCTGATCTTCCGAGCTGTAGCATACCTTCTCAAGCAGTGGTTTGATGCAATGAAGTGTGTCCTGGATGTACTGATTGAGCTCTGGGTGGCAGGACATCTGAAGAAACAGAAAAACAAAATTTAATAGAACTGTATGGCAACCAGGTATGTATACTGCTATTCATGCACATTTCTATAGCTGGTGTGTGTGCACGCAGTGAATGAGGTGCAACTGGGCCAGGAGAATGGAGCACATACATACTGAGCTGCAGCCCAAACAGGAACATAGATATATATGTGAGGGAGTTCAGAGCTGCATAATGCCCAAATGGTCCGATTGTGGGTTAGGTATTTGGGTCCATTAATTGAAAGCGCCTTACAAAACTGTGACCACCCATCCTGGCTCCCAACAGTGCAGCTGTATAAACAAAATCAATTTTTATTTTAATTGAGTCAAGATTCTGAACAGTATTAATCTGATAAAAATGTATAAATAAAACCGGCACCAAGGCAACATTCCTACCACTAAATCCTGAGCCGCCTTCCAGTCATCTACCCTGCCTCAAGATTTTTATTCTGATATGATATTATATATACTATATTATTATAGACACCACCCCATCATCTATATGTACCCCATAAAATTGCAGAGAGGGCACACAATCTCCACAATGCATTCTGCAGCTTAAATATTTGGAGCGAGGCTTCAGTCCCCCCCAACCCCACATGTGCATTCTTTTTTTATATTTGCAATAGTTTTTACTGAGAAAACAGAGGAAACATTAGACAGTATAGCTCTGCATTCTACACCCCCAAAAAATACTATTATAACAAGCCAGCCCCCACCAGCGCAACGGTAGCATTACTGCCTGTAGCGCAGACGACCTGGAGCAGGGAGCAACCTCGGGAGTTGGAGGGTCGGTCAGGGGGAGGAAGATCAAGCATCCCAAGGACTGCTCTCCTCCTCAGGGGAGGGAGGGGAACATTGGTCGATGCCGCACTGACCTCCAATGGTGGCTGGGGGTCAGTGCATCAGCCAACACTGCGTGGGGACGACAAGAGCAGCCATCCAGTGTGCGGCATACAGTAGCGTGCATGGCACACCACTGATGGCATGGCAATGCCCTCACCCAGGGAGGAAAGGGGGGGGGAGGGACCAAAACCACCAATCCTCCGGCACTTTTTTTTTTTTTTTTTAACCTCCTTTCAGTTCCCCTGGCCCTTCATCCCACTGGCTCCTCCAGCCCCGTCAACCAACATCTTGTGGGCTTGCCTTCCCACTCCAGCCTCCACTTGTCTTTCTCCCTACCCAGGTCTGGGAGGCAATGGGACCATACCCTGCACCTGCCAGACCAGGTCCTGGCTGGAGGAGTGCCATCTTGTCAGTGCGGGGCCTGTGAGGAGCCAGTGATCATCACTGCCGGGGCCCTGACTTTCTCAGGTTTTTCTGGGTCCCTCCCACACCGGAACGCTGGCAGCAAGGGATGCGTATGTGCAGAACCGGGCATGGTGCGCGGCACCCGCCAGCATCTGTACCTCACACTAGCTGCTCCTAGCCACACCACTACCTGTGGGCCCCCAACTGAAAATGGAACATCAGAGTCAGCCTCCCTCCCTGGAGAGCGTCCTTCTGGATGTTCAATCCTCCTCCTCCTGGCTGGTCCCCAGTGTCCCATGCTCGTTTCCAAATGCGGTCACAAGCAGTAACCTTACCGCTGAGCCAATGAGCCAGCTTTCCTCCAGCACTCTTGATGGCTGGTGTCCATGAGCTCTGCACCGGGCACATCTGGGATACACCCTCAGTCCGGTCTTGGCCTTCCCCGATGTACAGTGCTCACCTGTTGTGATGTGGCCTGGAGAATGGAAGGGGTTGAGCACCGTGCTTCGACTGGTGTAGCGCCGCTGATAAGACCTGATGGGAGACAATGTGCACTTCAAGCGTAACAAACACAGGAAAAAAATATATATATATACACACACACACACACACACACACACACACACACACTACAACATCTGCTATGGCCCCAAGACAAAAAATAAATAAATGTAGGTACAGCTCGGGGGGGCTATCAGTCACAACTGAAAGTGTTTTAATAGCAAAGCATATGGCATTTAACGCACCAGTCGCAGCATTGTGCACCCCGGCATCGGGATCTCATTGTACTGGGTGACTTTAACCTCAACTGGCCAAGTCTACCCAACCTGAGTGCAGTGACCTCCTTAAACAACAAAACCTTACTCAAGTTATTACCTCAACCACACGAATTAACAACAGATCACCAAACCACTCCCTACTGGACTGGACTGCAACAAACTGGAAGGACAGGATCCTTCAAGCAGCTACCCTGTCCGACTCAATCAGCGACCACTTCCCTACATACTGCATCTGGTCCTCCAAGCCCAAACGTCCACCCCCAAAATATCTGACTTTCAGGGATTTCTCCAACTATGACATCATCCTGTTCGCTGACATCAGAGCAGTAAACTGGACAACATTACACTCCCTACTTGATGTTACTTCAGCTATTGGCTTCCTCACTGATGCCCTTGTAGGCATCCAGGATAAGCATTTCCCACTAACCACCCGCCGTGTACAAGAGGGGAATACCCGATGGCTTACTAAAGACCTTCTCTCTTTCTCTCTCTGATGATGGTGAGAGACACCAAATGGGCTGCCTTTAAAGCCTCCACCTCACAACAGAAAGAATATAGACATCTGCGCAATCTGTGCAAACGGCAGATTAAATGACACAAGGTGAAGTATCTTTGCAAGCTCCAGTGCGACAGCCTTGGCTACCCCTTACTTTTCTGGTCCACCATAGACCCCATGACTGCCCCAAGATCCAGTCAGGCTGTCTTACACCTCAATATCCCAGCAAGCCCCAAATCTGACCCAACTGAAGTGGCAAATGCTCTCAACACCAAGTTCACAGATTTGCCTACCTACCTTGCCAAGCTGCCCCCACTCAACCCAGTAGGCCAACTCCACCACACATCCACAGCAGACCTTAACCTGCCACCTTTCTAAGTTAAGGCTATCTTCCTCCCAAGAAACTTACAAATTACTCATGAGTCTCCCAAATCAGGCAAGTACAGGTGGTGACGGTCTCTCCCTATGCTTCCTGAAAATTACAGCCCCTCTCATCACCAAACCCCTGACTATGGTTTTTAACCACTCCCTCCCCACATCCTCTGTGCCCACTATTTGGAAAAATGCTAGGGTTGTCCCCATCTTCAAATCTGGTAATCTCCAGTAATTGGACAACTACCAACCCATTTACCCCACCTTAGCAAACTCCTTGAAAAAGTCATACAGCAACTCTCTGAGCATTTCGCTAAGTATAATCTCCTCTTCCCCCAGCAACACAGCTTTAGGAAGTATTATAGCACTGCCTCTGCCCTGGCTCACTTTATAAAAGTACAGTTACGTAAGAACTTACCATAACAGTAGATCTTCGAGAGAGGCTCTTGCAGTAGGTAATTACATATAGAACTAACGCCGGCCGTGCAGGACCCACGGAAAAATTTCTAGCTAGCAGTCCCTGGCTTAGGGATCGCCCCACGCCAGGTGATCGCCGGTATAAAGGCTGTCCCGGATAACCTCCAGTTCTTTCCTCGCCACAGGCCCGGACGAGAGAGAAGCAGATATTTCCTTCAATGGAAAAGGAGCTGAAAAAGCCTAGGGGATGGAGGGTGGGAAGGTATACCTGCAAGACCTCTCTCGGAGATCTACTGTTACGTAAGTTTTACGTAACTGTACTATCTTATCGAGAGGCTCTTGCAGTAGGTAATTACATATATAGATAGAATCCCAAGCAGTCTGGAACAAATAAAAAGGCACCGAGGAGGTACTACTCCAAGAAGTAGAAAGATACCTTGCAAGCCTCAAGAAAGGAGGCCTTGCAAGACCGCTAACTCAAGCCTGCTCTACAGCGAGAGGCAATGTCCAAACTGTAATGTTTAGTGAAGGTATGGACGGAAGTCCAAGTGGCGGCAGCACAGATGTCTGCCGCAGACACGTTCTTGAAACAAGCTGCAGAGGCAGCTACTCCACAAGTGGAGTGACCTCTGACTTGACCAGATAGGGTCTTGTTGTACTTGTCATAACAGAAAGTGATGCAATGAGCCAACCATTTTGAGAGGCATTGCTTGGAAACCGCATTGCCTTCCCTTTTGTGAGCAAAAGAGATGAACAACTGATCAGTCTTTCTGAGATCCTTCGTTCTATCGGTGTAGTATCTCAGAATCCTATGGACATCCATGGTATGGAGCAAGTATTCTCCTTGGTTGGAGTACTGCGTGAAAAAGGCAGGTAATTCAATAGACTGATTTAAGGTAGATTCCGCTACCACCTTCGGGAGGAACTTAGGGTTCGTGCGAAGAGCGACTCGTTCTTTGTGAAAAATCAGATAAGGGAGTTTGCACATAAGGGCCTGATGCTCGGAAATTCTGCGAGTGGAAGTAATGGCCACCAAGAAGAGCATCTTCCACGACAAAAACTTCAAGTCTGCGGAAGCCACAGGCTCAAAGGGAGGAAGAGTAAGTTTCTTGAGGACAAAGTTTAAGTCCCAAGGGGGAGCTGGAGTCCGGACAGGGGGCCTGAGATGAAGGACCCCTCTGAGAAAAGTTTTAGATACCTCCAGTTGGGCAAATGTCTTATCAGTGAAAGGGACATGGTAGGCTGAAATAGCCGCCATATGGACTTTCAAAGAAGAGTGACTGAGACCCAGGTCGAAAAGATGACGCATGTAATCAAGGAGAATGGCCACCGGACAGGAAAAGGGCTCCATGTTCCTGGACGCAGCCCAGATGGAAAATCTTTTCCATTTCATGGCGTAGGTGGACCTAGTGGAGGGTTTTCTAGCCTCCATCAGAATCTCGGCCACCTTAGGAGAAACACCAAAGCGAGATTGAGCTAGGTCTGCAGGAGCCATGCCTGAAGTTGAAGGGATCGGAGTCCCGGATGGACCAGGGTCCCCTGATCCTGGGTCAGCAATCCTGTAGATAGAGGAAGAGGAGGAACCTCTGAGTATTGTTGTAGAAGAGAGAACCAGATTTGCCTGGGCCAGAAAGGAGCGATCAGAATCATTCTCGCTCCTTCCAAAGCAAGTTTCTGCAGCACACGAGGGACCAGAGGAATTGGGGGAAAAGCACAGACGAATCTGTCCTTCCAGCTTAGAGATAGAACATTGCTCCAGAAAGCGTCTCGCTCTGGAGCGAGCGAGCAAAAGGTTGGAAGCTTTGCGTTTTGGGAGGAGGCAAACAGGTCTATCTGAGGAGTCCCCCAAACCTGGAAGATGCTTTTTAGCACTTTTTCGTCCAGTTCCCATTCGTATGGTAGAGCCGACGAGCGACTTAGCCTGTCTGCCAGGACATTGTCGACTCCCGGAACATGGATCGCCATGAGGTGAAGGTTGTGAAGTTGCCCATTCCCAAACCCTCATCGCTTCCCTGCACTGGTAGGACCAGTCCCTCCTGCTTGTTGATGTACCACTACGCACATGTTGTCCATTTGGACAGCTAGGTGGCCGGGAAGGATGTATTGGTGAAGGGCCTGGAGAGCATACAGCACTTGCTCAAGCTCAGCACGTTGATGTGAGAACTAACTCCGTTTTGACCATAGGCCCTGGTTCGGTGAGACCCAGATGGGCTCCCCAACCTTCGCCTGAAGCGTCCGTGGTCAGAGTCTGATCGGGTGGGAGGATGAATAAAGGGGACCCCGAATAGGTTCTCTCGAACCATCCACCACTGCAAGTCTCTTACCATTGGTGAGGAGATCAGAACCAGAAGATCTAGGTCGTCTACTCGTTGATCCCACTGAGAGCAGAGAGTCCACTGAGAGATTCTCATGTGGAGGTGTGCGCGCGGAACTGTCGGGATGGCCGCCACCATAAGCCCCAGTAGACGGAGCACCGACCTCGCCGGAACCCTCCTGTATTCCAATTGGAGGGAAATCTGGGACTGGAGGGAGGCCCCCCTGTCCGGAGGCAGGAAGGCCCTGCACATTGTCGAATCGAGGATTGCCCCCATGAACTGGAGTCTCTGAGAAGGATCCAGGTGAGACTTGGAATGACTGATGGTGATACCCAGGCCAGTGAAAACCTGCTGGGTGATGGCGAGGAAATGCAGGAGTTCCTCCCTGGACGGGGCCGCCAAGAGCCAGTCGTCTCACGTGGAAAAACCTGAACTCCCAGCACGAGGTGGGCCGCTACCACCGCCAGGCATTTGGTAAAGACTGGGAGTCAAGAAAAGACCAAAGGGAGCGCCCGAATTGGTAGTGGTCCCCTGGAGCAAAACCTCAGGTACTTTCGCAAGAAGGCGAATGGGGATGTGCAGGACGCATCCTGCATATCCAGTGCACAAAGCCATTGGCCTGGCGAAGCAGGGGCAAGAGGGTTTGAAGGGAGAGCATCCTGAACCTCTTGTATTCCACATATAGGTTCAGGGAGCTGAGATCGAGAATGGGTCTGAGATCTCTCGTCTTCTTTGGTACAAGGAAGAAATGGGAATAGTAGCCCATCCCGTGGAGGTGAGGGGAGACGGGCTCTATAGCCTGCTTCACAAAGAGAGCAGAGATTTCTTCCCTGACCAAAGGAAGATGATCGCTTGAGTAGGAGGAGTTCAGAGACGGGGTGACGTGGAGGTTTCTGCAGAAACTCTATGGAGTGCCCCTCTGCTATGATCTGAAGCACCCATGAATCCGATGTTATCCTCTCCCAACCCGGAAGGTGGAGGGAGAATCTCCCTCTTACCGGTTCCTCCGGGGCATCCGGGCGCGGTGGGAGAGAGAAGGAGTCAGGTGGTGTGAGGCAGTGTGACAGCTGGGGCACCCGTTGCTTTTATGGGCGGCGGGGCCTGGCAGCTGTGGTGGCCCGACGTTTAGTGGCCCGCCTTCCCTGAGGTTTCACTTGAGGTCGGCTGCGTCTGCGAAAGGGACGGCGCTGTGGGGGATGGGGACGGTACATTGAATCAACAGATTTAAGGGCAGTCCCTTCTCCTGCAAGTCAGTGATGATGTCCTTGACATCACCGGCAAACACAGAACCCTGAAAGGTTCTTCTTGAATTGCTGACTGCACCTCCGGGACCAGACCTGACATGGAGCCATGCATGCGCGAAGACTGCAGCGAATGCAGAGCTCCATCCTGAGTGTCCACTGCATCATAGGTCGTCCTCAGAATATGGCCGGCTGGCGAACGAGCAGAACGGACCAGGTCGGCTAACTCCTGCTTGACCTGGGAGTCAGGCAAGGAGTCAATCTTAGATTCCGCCTGGGTAAGGACAGTCTTCTGGTAATCCCCCATAAGTGCTACATAATTTAGGGCCCTAATCCCCAGCGTGGAAGAAGCACAGATCTTCCTTCCATACTGATCCAGAAGGCGGGATTCCTTATCCGGGGGAGACGAGCTCAAATGTTTCAGGTGTGCTAACCGGCCGTGAGCGGCGCTAATCACAACCGAGTCAGCACGGGGCTGAGAATCTAAAAAGTCTACACCCTCTGGAGCCTGGTATAGCCTGTTGAACTTCCGAGGAAGTGGGGCTAAAGCCGACGGTTGTTTCCAAATAATGGAAACAAGGTGGGCGTGAGGCTCGATACAGGGTGGCACTAGAGTAGGAGCCGTAAGGGGCAAGTCCAGATGTTCGGCGAGTTTAACTCGTTGAGGATCTGGCTCTAAGGAATGCCACTGATGGACTTCCTGGATCTTTCTGAGCAGAGAGGGTTGTGGATGCATGGAACGGCCTTCCGGAGGAGGCTGTGGAGTCAAAAACAGTGACTGAATTCAAGCATGCATGGGACAGCCATAAGGCAATTCTAGGGGCTGGGGGTAGAAAGAAGTAAGCTGCTGGTTAACTAGGATCTGCAGCTTATCCATTAGGTAGGGAAATGGGCAGACTGGGTGGGCCAAGTGGTCCTTATCTGCCGTCAAATTCTATGTTTCTATGAGCAACTCTGTGAAGGAAGGATCCTCCAGAGGAGACTTTGGAGGAGTCCTCGGCCGGGGCTTGGACGGAGAGCGCGGCTCGTCGTCTTTCTTGGAACACCCATCGGAGGCCTCCGAGGAGTCCGAGAAAGAAGAAGAGGAAGAATTTAAAGCAGAGTAGGACTCCTGACTCGTCTAGGGGAGGAAGGTTCCTTAGGGAGATCCCAGCGTGTCCTGCCCCTCTCTGGATCCCGAGGGCAGAGCCCGGGAATCCGGAGGCAGAGAGGGAGTGTGCCGTCTAGGGCGTATGGGAGCCGGGGGTGGCACCGTCGCCGTAAGACGGCTGTCTACTTCCATGGTGAACTGAGCCTTGGCCTCAGCCCACCAGGAGGCCAGAGTCTCCTAAAGATCCACCGCCGGCCTAGGGGGCAGTGGAGGAGGAGGAGGGGGATAGTTGTATGGATGAAATCCGTAAGGAGGGTATCCGTAACCCAGCTGCGGGAATACCGGAGCGGGGTACTGCGGCGTTGGGTACTGCTGCGTCGGTGGAGTCGGCGCCGGGTACTGTGGCGCAGGTACTGTGGACCTGGGTAAACCGGTGTCGGATAGGACGGCGGATACCCAGGCGCCGGAGGAGCTGCCGGAGCAGACGGCCCAGCCGGGAACTCCACGGGCGGATCAACCGTGATAGGCCCGTGGGATGGAGGGCCCAATGGAAGAGGAATATCCCCGCTGGTGTCGGAGGGGCCAGGTCGGAACTGGCATCGGCGGGGCGGTGTCTGAGCGGCGTGCAGAGGAGCCGGCACTGGGACGCGGCGTCAGAGAAGCCAACGTCAGATCCGGCTCTGTAGGAAGAGGATCGGACAGTAGCCAGGATCGAGCCTCGTCCGGGATGGAGGAAAAATCCCGGGGCGGGCAGGGGGACTCGGGCTCCCTGGCGGCAGCGAGGCTGCGGGAGCCTGGTACAACAGATGAAGCAGGGTCTACCATAGGCTCCGAGGCCCGTCCCACGTCGGAGGAGCCGGCGTGGCAACAAGGGCGAGTCGGCGGATGCCAGAGGGCGGCGTCCGACTTTAGGGGTCTCTCGTCGGAGGCGAGACAGAGGAAGAAGAAGAGGCCGGTCGATGGGAACACTGCCGTGCACCGCCCGAAGGGTCGAGCGTCTTAGTAGGCCTTCTCCGGCGGACGCCGGAGCCGATGTCCGGCTTATCGGGGCGCCCGCACCAGCAGGCCGCCAAGCCAGCGGCGGTACTGAGGCTAGAGCCTCCTTTGCCCAGAAACCCGGCCGGGCGAGCCTTGAACCCGGCGGGAGAGCCGACGCCTCCTCTAAAACCTTGGAGGCTGCCGTCGGGCGATCCCCCGGAGGGGATGTTACCTTGCCCGCGACTGAGGAGGAGGCCTTCTCCCAGTGCCTTTCCTTGTCCTGCTTCTTGTGCCCTTCAGGGGAGGTCGACGCCATTGAAGTTTCTTCAACTCCTTCTCCGCCATGAACATCTTCTTCTTGAGGAGATGGGCCGAGACTGCTGGCGTTGTCTGCGGGTGGCCGCGTTGAAATGAAGGCAGTGCGGACACTTGTCGACCGTGTGGTCGGGGCCTAGACAGAAAAGGCAGAGGGAGTGACCGTCTTTGTGAGGCAGTTGGGCGCCGCACGAGTCACACTTATTTTTTTGAAGGGGACGACACATACCGACGTTCACCTGACGATAGGAAAAAAACAAAATAGAAAATACTGAAACTTTTCGGAAAAAAACGACAAAGTAACAGGACTGAGCGATAGTCAAGTCAAGTCATGTTTATTTATAAAGCGCCTTTCAAAATCAAGGCGCTGTCCAAAAATAAATAGAACAGGAAAACCCAAACACTAAACAACCATAACTATAAAGAATAAGCCAAGGTAAAAAGATATGTCTTTAAAGCAATTTTAAAACTGTCAACGGTCGGGCATTCTCTTAACCAGAGAGGTAGAGAATTCCACAGGGTTGGAGCCGAAAAGGCAAAGGCACGAGATCCCGATAGCTTCAAACGAACCCTGGGAATCTCTAGCAATCCCTCAACTGGAGAGGACGGAGGGGGCAATAGGGAACCAGAAGATCTTTCAGGTAACCGGGTCCCTGATCGTGTAGGGCTTTAAAGGTTAGTAGACCAACCTTAAAGGTGATCCGCCACCGAACAGGCAGCCAGTGCAGTTCGCGAAGCACAGGCGTAATATGACTGGTTCTAAGAGTCCCAGTCAAAAGCCTGGCTGCAGCGTTCTACTCAACTAGGCAGCGGATATCAACCCTGGTAGCCCTAGGTAGAGGAATTGTAGTAGTCCAGGCGGGTGGTAACAAAGGCATGGACCAAAGTTGGAAGGTCCTCGAGGAATCAGATGTTTCACCAGGCGATATTCCTCAGATGGTAAAGAGGATTTGACAACAGCTGACACTTGTGATTTCAGGGTCAGACCATCATAAAAATAGCCCAGATTTCGCACCTGTCGAGAGCTAGAGAGCACACCACCAAGTAATAAACCCGATGGCTGTCCAACACCCAACTCCCGGACGACCTGGATCCACAACCAAAACCTCAGTCTTATCCGGATTAAGTCTTAACCAGCTCGAACTCATCCAAATTCTGATCTCATCCAGGCAGTTATTAAGACGGAGAGTGCATCACTCTGATCGGGGAGAAAGGAGAGGTACAGCTGAGTATCATCTGCATAGCAGTGAAAACTCAGACTGCATCTCCTGATGATTTCTCCCAATGGCAGCATATACACTGCAAACAACATGGGAGCTAAAATGGAGCCCTGTGGTAACCCACACGGTAGGGAGAAGGCGTCAGAGGAATAAATTCCGGTGACAACTCTCTGAGACCTATCAGTGAGGTAAGAACGAAACCACTTGTGGACTGTACCAGACAGCCCACAAAAAACCCGCAGTCGCTCCAGTAGCACCCCATGGTCTACAGTGTCAAATGCAGCAGAAAGATCAAGAAGGACCAGAATGGTACAAGCCTTTCGATCTCTGGCCATTAGGAGGTTGCTCAATACCCGAACAAGGGCAGTCTCAGTACTGTGCCTTTTCCTGAAGCCAGACTGGAGAGTATCATAGACATTATGAGAAGTAAGATGATCATCCAATTGCAATGCAACTGCCTTTTCAATAACCTTACCAACAAATGGCAGGTTAGAGATAGGCGGTGGTTAGCCAGACAGTCTGGGTCCAAGGAGGATTTTTTAGGAGTGGTCAAACTACTGCCTCCTTAAGGGGTCAGGAAAACCCCTCTCCAAGGATTTCCAGACAATGTCAGCAAGGATTGGGTAGATAACTTCTACACAACCTACTAACAGCGATGTGTAGGACCCGGATCCAAACTACAACTAGTTGGTCGCATTGTTTGGATGATCTTCACAATGTCCACAATTCGGCGGTGAAAATCTAACCAGACAGGCCGAGTTAGAATACCACCAGTCGTCCACCACAATCCCCAGAGGAGAGGTCGGACCAATGCGGACCTGATGCTGGCAACCTTATCTGCAAGAAGCGGGCGAACTCCTCGCATCTAAGCTGAGAAAAGGCTTCTCTGGGCTGAAGACAGACTGGATTGCACAGTCTGTCCACAGTCCGAGAAAAGCTGAGCAGTCGATTCTTTGCAGCAGAAATCTCTCTGGACAGGAATTCTGCCTTCTTCAGTGATTTCTGATTGGTAAGCCATCATAATGGGCTGGCAATCTAAGCTCCTAATCAGCATCAAGGCCCAATTTCCATGGAGCTCTCCAGCCGACCTACTAGCTTAATTCCTTCAAGGGGCCATCAAACCATGGACTCCTTGGGCCGGATGGTGAGAGGCCGAACACAACTAGGAGCAATTTTGTCCAGAGCATCTCCCACAGCCTTATTATAGGCAGATACAAGACCATCTGGACTCATGCATTCACCCGACAAACTCGATAGATCCAGCACCGCCATTAGGTCATGGGGCCAATACCCCTTAAAGGGCAGTATTGGACCATCTCCATAGGGGCAGACCTATTAGAGGGGGCCCTGAAACTGAACCTTATGGTGTAATGGTCCAACCAACTGACTGGTTCCACCTCCAGGTCAGTGATCTCCATACCCAAGAGAAAGACCAGATCTAATGAATGACCCCCTATATGGGTAGAGGTGGTAACAACCTGTGTCAGGCCCAGTGTATTCATCAACTGGAGGAGATTGGAACTTAACCGCGAGGCGCTGCGAGAGCCGATGGTGGGAAAGAACTGGATGGCGGGCGTCCGGTCAGCCCTTTATCCGGCGTCGTCTGGCGCCAGTCACCTGATGTGGGGGCGGTCCCTCGCCAGGGACTGCTAGCTAGAAATTTTTCCGTGGGGTCCTGCCGGCGGCCGGCATCAGTCCTATATGTAATTACCTACTGCAAGAGCCCTCTCGAAATAAGATCTATGTTTTCAGAAATGTGGACACAAGGAATCTCATGGGTGCCGTTTTCATGGATCTGACCAAGGCCTTTGACCTGGTGGACCACAACATCCTACAGGGCAGGCTAAAGGGCCTTGGTTGCTCCTCAGTGACCACTGCCTGGTTTCAGAACCATCTCGCCGGCCGCTCCCAGTTAGCATTGGGGTGCTACCTCCACAACTAGGGCAGTTACCACAGGTGTTCCCCAGGGCTCTATCCTTGGACCCCTCCTTTTCTCACTCTTCATTAACTCCCTTTCCAATGACAGCCTTACATTTAACGTCATCATTTACGCCGACAACTTAGTCTTGTTCCATAGTGACAAATCTCTGGCTAGCCTCTCAACCACGCTCACTTCTAATTACGTCGCCACCCATGATTGGTTCCTGGAAAACAGACTTCTGGTTAACACAAACAAAACCAAGGCCATGCTCTTGGGGTCCAAACCTAAGCTAACCAAACTTGCTAACACCGTAGCCACTCTCAGGGTATTATCTCCTGGTGCCCCCTCTCAAAATGGTATACTCCTTTAAATCAAAGAGCTTGATGGCAGAAAAGGACCATACTGGCCCATCTAGTCTGCCCTTTTTCCCCCACATCTCCCCTCCCTGATACTCAGCTCCATATGCTTGTCCCATGCAGTCTTCAATTCTTCCACGATTTAGCCCCCACCACTCTGTCTGGCAGCCTGGTCCAGGGCTCCACCACCCTCTCCATGAAGAAACACCCTCTCACATTGCCCCTGAATCTTTTTCCTTGCAGTCTGAGGCTGTGCCCTTTACTTTTGACCCCCTCCTTCCTCTTAAGTAAACCCATCTTTATTGCGCCCCTTTACATATTTAAAAGTTTCAATCATGTCTCCCCTTTCCCTCGTCTCCACCGTGTACAGATCCAGCTCCTTACACCTCTGCTCATACGACTTTCCCTGCATACCCTGCACCATCCTGGGTACCCTCCTCTGAACCCTCTCCAACGCATCTATATCCTTGCAAAGATGTGGCCTCCAGAATGAACCCCATACTCCAGATGCGGCCTCACTGTGGCTTTGTAAAGGGGCATTATTACCTCCCTCTTTCTGCTAGTAATGCCCCTGCCTATGCATGCCAACATTCCATTTGCCTTTCCCACCGTCCTGCTACACTGAATTCCTACCTTAAGATTCGAGGAGACCATGACCCCCAGATCCCTCTCCTGTTACTTTAATTTCCTCCCCACCTAGGCTGTATCCTGCTCTTCTGTTCCTACTCAAGTGCATCACAGCGCACTTCTTGGCATTAAAGTTCAGCAGACACATCCCAGACCATTTTCAAGCGTCTTTAAGTCCTCCCTCATGTCCTCCACCCCCGGTGTCCACCCTATTGCATATTTTTGTATCATCAGCAAATAGGCACACCTTCCCCCTCAAACCCTCAGCAATATCACTGATGTAGATATTGAAGAAAGTGGACCCAAAACTGACTCATCTGGCACTCCACTCTTCACCCTTGCTGTCCCAGAGTGCACCCCATTTAGCACCACCATCTGAGTTCTTCCCAACAGCCAGGCCTCCACCCAGCTGGTTATATTCTGTTGCCCGTGGGTCTTACATCCCTTGCACCCTCATGCACACGCCTATGACAAGAGGTTTTATTATTACTGTTACATTGTTATATTGCACTAACGTGTAGTAATGGGTAGCCACTGTACAAGCGTATGTACTAGGGATCATGCTTGCTAAATGTATTCGCTATACAGTATGTACTTATTTTATAACATTATTTCTTAGTCTTCTGTTATATGTAATGTTCATTTGCTTATATGAGGCATATGTGCTTTGGGCCTAACCATATTTTCTTACCAAAGTATTCTTGTACACATGTATTTCTGCTGACACTGCTTTGCACCATAATGACCTTGCACCTACTACAACTTCTGTGCCGTCTTCGTTCTAACTAATGTTATGTCTTCTGTATAACATAATGCTTTTCTTCCTGCTGATTCTACATTTTCTATCTAGCAATGTAATGGCACCACTTGCTTCAGCCAATGAGAACTGTTGCATCTTTTTCCTTATCTCACTATAAGAAGCATGGTTCTTAAAAGTTTTGCTGGGAATTGCTGCATCTAGACACAAGGAAACTTGTTTCTCCCAGTATTTGTTTTACTGCAGGTTGTAAGGTCTGTGTTTTTGTAATAAACTTGATTATTACACGATTTCCCACTGTCTGTCGTTCCTTCCACTTGTTTATCTCTAACAAGAACCTGATGCTGAAGTCCTTTAACTTCCTACAATTCCCACCCAACCCCAGGCTTTCCATCTTGCTCACCAGCCTCCTCTGGGGGACGGTGTCAAAGGCCTTACTTGAAGTGCAGATAGGCCACATCCACCGCTCCTCCCCCCCCCGGTCAATCACCTGAATCACCCAAAGAACTTAATTAGGTCTGTCTGGCAAGACTTTCCCTTTGTGAAGCCATGCAGTCTGCAGTCCTGCAAACCACTTTCCTCCAGGTAATCCACCACCCTCTCCTTGATTAATGCCTCCATTACCTTCCCCACCATTGACATGAGGCTGACAGGTCGGTAGTTCCCCTTCACCTCCTTATTACCTCCCTTGTGTAAAGACACTACGTCTGCCCTCTTCGAGTCTTCCGGCACTCTCCCCATATCCAGGGACAAGTTGAAGAGCCTTGTCAAGGGTGCGGCCAACTCCTCCTTCAATTCCCCGATCACCCTGGGGTGTAGCCCGTCAGGCTCCACTGCCTTGTCCACCCTCAATCTATCTAGCTCTGCCCTAACCCAATACACAACGAATGGGCTCAGATCCACTCATTTGCCCTCCTTCCCATTCGACTTTAGCGCAGGTCCCCTATCGTCCTCCTCCTTCTCTGTGCATACTGAGTGAAAGTATTTATTTAATAACTCTGCTTTTTCACAGTCCCTTTCCAAATTTAATTCCTCCCCCAGCCTAGTAATCCCCTGCCTTGCCTTTCTCTTCTTCTTCACATATCTGAAAAAGGTTTTATCCCCCCTTTTGGCCTTTTTTGCCATTTTCTCCTCAGTATCTGCTTTTGCCCTCCTGATCTTCTTCCCTGCCATACTCCTCTTTTCCCAATACTCTTCCTTATCTTCCTCGCTGAGTGTCGTCAAATTTTCTGAAAGCCCTCCTTTCCCTGCAACCACTTTTGTAAACCAAAGCGGTCTCCTCACCCTTCTGCTCTTCCTAACCTTTTGTATGCACATTTCTGCAGCTTTCAGTACCCTTCCCTTGACAGCTTGCCATAACTCCTGCACTGCCTCTATATTCTCTGTACCCTCCATTGTTTCCCTTACTGTTCTTCTCATCTTGTCAAAGTCTGTACGTCTGAAGTCCATGACTGTAGTACTGGTTTTACTTGTCTCCCTCCCTGCCCTGACCATTACCATGCTGTGGTCGCTGTTGCCCAAGGCTTCTCCCACCAGCACCTCCTCTACACTCTCCCGATCTGTCAGGACCACATCCAGCAGATTGCCTGGGCATTACCCTGGACCCCATACTGACATTCTCAGAACACACTGGTAACACTGTCAGGTGCATCAACCAAAAATTGGCAGTGGGATACCAACAAACACTACCTGACTCCAGAGGCCAGTCTAGTCACTGCCCAGAGCAATCTCCTTCCTCTAATGGATTACTGCGCCCCCATCTATATGCAAACCTCCACCCATGAACTCGCTAGGCTAAATACCACATAAAACAATATCTGCAGATTTGCACCGATGGCACACTAATCTACCCCTCACTGTTACCTATACCAATCTCTTGGCTAGTTCCCCCCCCTCAGGCTCTCAGTGACTACTTCCTTGGCTGGACCATAGAAAAGGCCATCAAAGACGGGGTCCTATCACCTCTTTTGCCTCTGCTCAAACCAAAAAACTGCCTCTGTAATCTTCGAAACTCCTCCAGCCTTCTGTTGGATGCTCCTCAAATCACCACCTACCTGGATAGTAAAGCCTTCACCTCAGTTGCCCCTAAACTGTGGGACAGTCTGCACACATCACTTTGCTCTCTTGATTCTCACCTCTTATTTAAATCCCACTACAAAGCAGACTTAATGGCTGCTGCCACTTGTACCTGTCCCCCTGGGTGCTCACCCCCTGTGCCACTCCAACAAGCTCACTGAGGTCACCCAGCAACTCGGACACCCCAAGTTATGTACTGTGAAGCCCACCAGGATGAAGCACAGTGTCACAGGTTTCCTGCATGACAAAAGGGATTAACTCCCATTGAAACTGCACTGTTTGCTGCAGTAACTCTACTGCAGAATTCTGCAGAGTTGGGCTTCATTCTTGTGGGCTTCACTGTACATCCTATTGCATAATATCCTACAATGGATAACACATTTTTTTTTTTTTTTAATTATCGAGTACCTATGCTTATTTACCACTTCTGCTTTGTATTTTATGCACTTCTGATGGAATATGCTGTACAACTTCACTGTTTGTGCTATACTGTATCTAACTCGTTTGGTATTTCCTATACTGTATTTTTGCATTTATATTTATCCTGTTCTGTATTTTTGTGCTTGTATTTATCCTTGTGCCATCTTCATGGACCGGGTCATGCCTGAAAACAGTCCACTGGTTCAGTGCGGTGATAGGACCCCGCCTCCGATGGCCTTGTCTATGGTCTACAAATAAATAAATAATATATATCAAGTTCAAACTAATTAACTAGAGAAGTTATATGAAATAAAACAAGTATGAATCTGAACAATCATACGGCTGTATGTGACAAGAAGGATTTACACCTTCAGCTGTACGTCTAGTCATGGTGGAGTTGGGTTTCTCAACAAACGTAACAAATATTGCTAGGTGGGTTAAGGTGACACAGGTGAGGTATGTGGCTAAAATAAAATAATGGGTCAAATGTAAGGGATGATGAAAAAGGTCTCCGGGTAGGAAAATTGTTTCAAGGCATAAGTGTATAGTCAGGGTCAACACAATATACAAGCCATCTAGTTCAGCGACCCTGAATCAAATCTGCACTGTTCTGGACAGAAAGCAAAATACATTCCATCCTGTATACAGTGTGTACTTGTCTCCATTCCACTAAGAAAGGTATGGTAGGATAACCCAAATACCGTTAATGAACTTTTTTTTCCCCCCAGCTATGAAAAGGATTTCCAGCAAATAATGGGTAGAGTTATCCTAATGTAGCGCAGGGATAGAGAGAAATAGGAAAGCCTGTGCTGTTAGGACCACCTGGGGTGAGAAAATCTTAGCCAGTTCACCACCAAGATTTTGTAGGAAGGGCTGCAGGACTGGACAGGGCCCCCCATAACATGTGAGTGGGTAGCTTTCTGTTCAACACACTGTCACCAGCACACCAGGGTGTCTGCCATGCCTCTGGAACAGATGTAGGGTAAAATGAAAACAGAAAAAAAAAAAAAAAAAAAACCATTGGGGACAGTAAGGGTTAAAGCACTCAAGAAGGATCAGACGACCAGGGAAAGTATAACCAGGGGTTGATCATTGAAACCAAGTAGGTTACAATGAAGAGTCAACAGAAACAGCACCAGTGTGGAGGGGTTGTGAGATTAACAGATGGACAAAACACCAAACTTCAGGTTTAACACACAGTCTTTGTGTGATGTTTATTCAAAATACAGGACATAACCTTAAGCAATGGCATAGCCCCTTCTTCAGTACATCAGTTTGCAGCAACAGACTATATATGTCATTTCTCTGCACTTAGCCAGCACCTACTAATTTCACTTGTCAATTGAGATTCAGCCTCCCCTAAGCGGGCCTTGTTTGCTTGGGTGGTGGGGCTCAAATAAATAAAAAAAAAACAAACAGCTAAAGGCAGAGAACCTCAGTGCAGAAGCACTAAAACAAGGGTTATCCCAAAGGGCACTGACAGTAAACCAAGTTTCAAAGAAACACAACATCACACATACTTCCGGAGAGCATCATGGGATATATGCAAATAAACATGAAATGTCAGACTTGTTCAACTTACAGCAATGTACATGCATTTTAAATAGCACAACTAACTTAATTTTTTATAATACAGTCCCTAGTTACTTTTTACCTTTATCAAAAATATCTAATACCATGATATTTTCAACATTTACAGGTTTCATACACATAAAGTATATACATCAATGTATTTATGACATAGTGCCACTGCATACTAAATCCAACAATGAGGACCACAGTCTGTTTTACATCAGCTCAGATTGTCACAGCAATAACCTCCTTGTACGAGGACCCGAGACGGAAAAGGAAAATTAAAGAGGACACTACAGCATACTCCAACCAAACCCCTTTCTAATAAACACTGACTGCAACACTAAGCTTATTGTAATCTAAATGATACCTCTGTAATCCGGCTTCTTAACTTGACTGTATCCAATTCCTGCTGTATTCTGTGATCTGCATCCTAAAGTAATGTACAATTTCTCATGTTTCCTCCTTTATAACAATTCCGGGTCGCCCCTGAAAAAGGGACCTTCGGGGCTCAGAGGGCCAACCCAGTTAAAATTAATTAATAAATAAAAAATAGTCAAGAAAGGGATGGGCGTGCCCATAGGTGGCCAACCTTATGGACTAGAAATTTTAAAGGATAGATTAGGCTAAAGAATAGAAGAACTGTTGCAACAGATTTAAGAAAAGATCTGCCCTCAGGAGTGGCAGGAGCTCCCTGTCACATATCCCCCACCTTAAAAGGGAAGCAGTTAATGCAGACTGCTTACCACCTTCCTGTCCCAGGAAGGGATGGAGCTTTCCCTCATCCATCTTCAGAAGCTCAGTTTCAGGGTCCCTAGTAACAATAAACATTCCATCATAAATATAGTAGATATCATCATTTTTTACCCTCAGGCATTAACACATTTCTCAACAGAGACTAACGGTACCTTCCCATCTCCTTTTCAGGAAAGTCCATCATATTTCTTAACCAAATATCTGGACGGCTGTAAAGTTCAGTACCACAGAAAGACTTTCTCTGGGGTAACTGCCTGCTCCAATCCCACCAGACATGTCGGATTTTAAGCAGGGGCCCAGTCCTAGGTTCAACCTCTCTACATAAACCCACTATGTCTCTTGATTCATTTCACTTGCTACAGATACAGACACCTGAGGACAGACACTCTAGGTGTTACCCCAACACAAGTTCCAATCCATTTTTCACCCACCTCCTCCTTTGTAGGTTTTCCATTAAAGAACACAAATGCCACCTCCTTGATCTTAACATATTGTAAGATTTTGGCAACATTAGCATCTTTGGCCTGCAGTATACCCCAGTTAACACTGTTAATAGACTTAGCTGTATAAATACAAGAAAAAAGTCCCTTCAGCCTCATAGGCTTCTTCTTGCTTGCTTGGAGTCTTGAACACCAGCACAATATCACTTGGCACAGTCTTACCTGGGGTCTCACATTCAAGTTCCATACTTGCTTCTCCAACCTCCAACAGGTAAAATCTTGGGAACACAGGCAACAAAAGAATATCTTGCTCAGTCAGAGGGTCCTCCTCTAGCTGAGCCCACGAAAAATCCTCTTCCGATTCTTTATCCAAACTCTCTGGCAGGGACCTCTCGAGCACCTGGCACCGGTGCTCCGCTTCTCTACATAGTCGGTTTGCCTCCAGCCATTGCCCAGTCATCCACTGTATTAGCCTTATCCGGTTTTCCACCATCCGGGTATCATCCTGCATCTCTGGTTTGCCTGGACCCCACGGTAGCTCCTCGTCCCCTTTACGTCTCTGTCGTCTTCAGGCTAGGCCGTCCTCCGAGCTCCCAGGTCCAGTCCAGGCAGCCATGGTTCTGGTCAGAACTCCACAGACTTTCTTCTCCAGGTTCTCCTCTGGCAACTCCTGGTGCATCGATCCAACTGAGATATCTGGGCAATATCCACCAGAAAACGTTCCTCTTCAGCCAGTCCAGATGCTTCCAGCAAGTTATCTCACTTCTAACACCAAGTCTGTGGGGGGATTGTGGGATAACAGATGGACCAAACATCAGGTTCAACACAGTCTCTGTGTGATGTTCATTCAAAATACAGTAGATAACCTTAAGCAATGGCATATTCCTTCTACAATGCATCTGTTTGCAGCAACAGACTATGTAAATCTTTTTTCTGCACTTAGCCAGCACCTACTGACTCACTTAACTCTGATCTCACTTTTCAGTTGAGAGTCAGCCTCCCTATGCAGGCCTTATTTGCTGGGGTGCAGGGGGAAAACAAAAAGGCTAAAGGCAAAGAACCTCAGTGCAGAAGCACTGAAACAAGGGTTATCCCAAAGGGCACTGACAATAAGCCAAGTTTCAAAGAAACACAACATCACACATACTTCCATAATGCAGAGCATAATGGGATATGTGAAAATCACCATGAAATGTCAGACTTGTTCAACTTACAGCAATGTACATGCATTTTAAATAGCACAACTAACAATTTTTATAATACAGTCCCCTAGTAGCTTTTTACATTTATCAGAAACACCTAATGCCATGGTATTTTCAACGTTTACAGGTTTCATACACATAAGGTATATACATCAATGTATTTTATGACATAGTGCCACTGCATATTAAATCCAACAACGAGGAACACAGCCTGTTTTACATCAGCTCGGAGGTCACAACAATAACCTCCCTGTACGAGGACCTGAGAGGGAAAGGGAAAATTAAAGAGGGCATTATTGCATAGTGGAGAAAGAGAAGGGGGTGCCCATAGGTGGCCAACCTTATGGACTAGACATTGTAAAGGATAGATTAGGCTAAGAAACAGAAGAACTGTTGCAACAGATTTAAGAAAAGGATGGTCCTCAAGAGTGGCAGGAGCTCCCTGTCACAACCAGGAACAGAGGATGGCACGAGTAGTATAGTGCAATGGTTGTGGGGCAGCAATTTTCAGAAGGACATTCTGTACGCTGTGGTGCTGCCCAATCTGCATGCACCTCTCTGGGCTGAGGGCAGAGGTCATCAGTCTCCAGGCTGAACTGGACAGGATACAAGGTACCTCTACCCCCACCCAGGGACCACTTAGCTAACCCCTGCTCACTCAGTGGTTGCCAAGCAGCAGGGGCAGATGAACTACAGTGGGCTCAGGCTGAACTGGAAAGGATACAAGGTACCTCTATCCCCACCCAGGGACCACTTAGCTAACCCTTGCTCACTCAGTGGTTGCCAAGCAGCAGGGGCAGATGAACTACAGTGGGCTCAGGCAGGGTGAGGGCGGTGGTGTAGAGACCCATCCCCACGCCAGTAACACTATGAAAATCCTTCACAGTACTGGAGGAACTGCAGAGGCCACCCCCCCCCCCGGGAGATAGTGTCTGAGAGGGATGGAATGGATGTGCAGGCTGGACCCGAAGGGAAGACAGGGGTAGACCCCAGCAGAGAGGGAACTCTTGGTGGGGGACTCCACTGTCAGGGGAAATCAAGCTAGGAACTGGGAGCCAGGGGGACAGAGAGGTAAAGTGCATGCCAGGAGACACTGCTTGGAGGGACGGTGGGTGAATCCTAGGGATCGTGAGGACAACTGCTAGGAGGAGGGAGCTCGATGTCACTGTCCGCTTGGGGACAAATGATCTCACAAAGGATGACGCAGGGTTAGGTCAAGTGCAGGGGGACATTAGGAGACTGAAAAGGGGCCTCAAGCAGACAGCAACCTCCATGTCCTTCTTGGAGGCGATTCCTGTTCAAAACATGGGGGAGAACAGGACACGTCGCATCATCGATTTCAACAACTGGCTGAAGGAATGGTATGAGGTTGAGGTTTGGCTCACATGGGGGATTGGGGGGATAGGGTCCTGTATTAAAGCGATGGCCTGCATCCATCCAGGGAGAGAACCGCAGTCATCATCATTAAGTTTAAAAACTTTGAGAAGAATTTAAACTTGCTGGGGGGTGGCAGAGAATGGAATGGACCCACCCCATATAAAATTAATATAATTTTTTTTATTTTGTTTTGTTTAACCAGGAGAAACACACTAAGCTGAAAGCTCATTTACAGGTGCGACCTGGGAGCACAAGGAAGTTGAGTGACTTGCTCAGAATCACACAGTATGCAAGTGGGGAATGTGGGATTCAAACCCATGGTCTCCAGGTTTGCAGCTCAGAGCCTTAAACCACTACACTATACTGCCTCCGGTCCTGGCAGTAAATGCATATCAGATTACCCAAACAGTCACATAAACAAGGAACAGACCGGTTCAGACAGGGCCAAGAAAGACAGAAAGTCCAGCAGGAGGGGGCCAATGGGAGTGGCGAGGGAGGCAGAAATAAACTGGAGAGCCATGTGCACCAATGCTCACAGCCTGAGCAACAAAATTAGCCAGCTGGAGGCTACTATGACAGAAGCAAACCTGGACATAAGGTCCATCACTGAAACATGGTGCAATGACAACCAAAGCTGGGAGGTAGTCATTCCGGGATACAATTATTTAGAAAGATTAGAGTAGGCAAGAAGGAAGGGGTTAGCACTGTATGTAAGGGACAAAATTAAGGACACAGAGCAACAGAGTAATCTGGGAAACAAAGAAATATTATGGATCACACTAGAGAAGAGGAAAGGAAGAACCATCTGTACAGGGGTGGTCTACAGACCCACATCTCAGGAGGAATCAATGGACATGGAAATGGGAAAATCAATTCAAAAAATAGCACATAAGGGAGAGGTGTTGTTAATAAGGGAATTCAACCTCCCAGATGTGGACTGGAGTCTAAATGTTGCTGCAACAGCTAGGAGTAGAAAATTCCTTGAAGGCCTTAATGAGGCATTCCTAACACAACTGGCCACAGAAACAACTAGAGGTGAGCAATACTGGACCTAGTGCTTTCAAACAGGGAGAATGTGGGTAAGGTCTCAGTGGGGGAGCGCCTGGGTAACAGTGATCACCAGACAGTGTGGTTTGAGGCGCTAGCTGGGCATGAAACAAACTCCATGAGTACAAAAATCCTAGACTTTAAAAGAGTGAACTATGGTGAAATGGGAGATTTCCTAAAGACTGCCCTAGAGGGGGTCTCAAGGATGTCAATGGTGGAGGGTTGGGCAGTGGAAGACAAAGGCAGGCATTGAGGGTGCAACACAACTCTTTGTCAAGCAACAAACCAAAGGAAAGAGAAGAAAGGCAAGACAATTTTAATTTATAAAGCCCAATCCCAGAGACTCTGGGAGCAGAACAAGAATTAATGCAGGAGAAGTAACTTAGAACACAAAAAAAAAAAATAAAAATAAAAATACCCACAATCAATTTAGAACAAAGCTTTAAAAGAAACCATTTTAAAAAAAAGTCTCAACACGCTACCCCCAGGGACTGAACAAAGATGAAATCGGCAATCTGCAAAACTCAAGGCGAAGAGGTGGGCCTTCAGTTGCCGCTTAAACACCTCAATCGAGGAGGCCTCCCAGACTGCAGGTGGTAGCGAGTTAACTAGGGTCGGCCCAGAGATGCTAAAAGTGCAGTCTCCCAAAGTCCTGAGCCAAACCCTGGGAACATCAAGGAGGCCCCTCGAAGAGGAGCAGAGGTCGCTGGTGTCAGCAGCTCTGACATGTAACCAGGGCCCAGACCGTATATGGCCTTAAATGTGAGAAGACCCACCTTAAAAAGGACTATCCACCTGACAGACAGCCAGTGCAGGACCGGAGTCACATGACTGGACCTTGAAAGGCCCGTCAGCAACCGGGTCGCTGCGTTCTGCACTAGCTGCAGTCTGTGCAGAGTCCCTCCCGTGACCCCAAAGTACAGAGAGTTACAGGAGTCAAGCCTAGAGATCACAAAGGCATGCATTAGCATCAGCAGGTCCTCGGGCGGAATGAGGGGCTTAATCTGGGAAATGTTCTGCAAGTGGTAAAACCCACTGCTGACAACAGATGACACCTGATCTTCAAATGTCAGCCTGCTATCAAGGATCACGCCCAGATTTCGCAACCTCAGGGAAGCCACAAACAAAGCCCAACCCAGGACAAGACCTGTACTGGCCCTCAGGTGGCAACCCATCACAACCGTGACCAGGCTCGATCACCAGTACCTCTGTCTTGGATGGGTTTAGTCTAACCCAGCTGAAAGCCATTCAATCACTGATTTTAGCCAGACAGTTGTTCAGCACGTCCACAGCTCCCGATGTTCCAGGGGCAAAAGACAGATACAGCTGGGTATCATCTGCATAGCAGTGAAACTCCATGTTGTACTGTCGAATGATCTCGCCCAGGGTCAGCATATACAGTGCGAACAACAGCAGCAGCAAGATTGAGCCCTGTGGCATTCCACACGACAGAAACATTGGGGAGGAGCAAGAAACCACTATGATTCTCTAGTGAAGTGGTAAGAAAGGTTAGGGCAAAGAGGTTAGCCTTTAGGGTATACAAACAGAGTCAGGTAGAAAGAGACAGAAATTTACCAGGTGAAACATAGAGAAGCAGGGAAGGCAGTTAAGATGGCAAAAGTGCACAAGGAGGAAAGAATAGCAGATTCAACAAGAAATGGAAACAAAATTTTCTTTAAATATATAAACAATAGGAAGAAAACTGGAGAGGGTATTGTCCGACTGAAAACTAAGGGAGGGAGATGTGTGGAGAATGATGGACTCAAGGCAGAAGTATTGAACAATTATTTCTGTTCCGTATTCATGGTAGAGGGATTAGGAAATGACCCATCATTAAAGGTAATGGACACTAAGGGAAGGGAAGTGAACACTAGTACGTTCTCAGTGGAAAGAATCCACAGGGAGTTAACAGCACTAAAGGTCGATAAGGCAATGGGACCAGATGGAGTACACCCTGGAGTGCTGAAAGAGGTGAAGGAGGTGTTGGCAGCACCACTAGTAGCTTTGTTTAGTTTAATCGTTAAATACAGGGGAGGAGCCAGAGGAAGGCAGATGTTGTCCCACTGCACAAGAGCGGTAGCAAGGAAGAGGTAGGTAACTACAGGCCAGTATGCCTGACCTCTGTGGTATGCAAGTTAAAGGGAAAAAACTGTTAAAGGATAGTGGACCACCTGGTAACAAACAGTCTCCAAGACCCGAGACAGCATGGTTTCACTGAGTGGCAGTCATGCCCAACTAACCCCAGAGTTTTTCAACTGGGTATCCAGGAAGTGGACCAGGGAGGAGCTGTGAACATAACATATCTTGATTTTAGTACAGCTTTTGATACGGTTCCCCACAAAAGGCTGCTAAACAAACTGGGGAGCCTGGGTATTGGGTACAAGACACTGAGATGGGTGGAGAACTGGCTGGTAAATAGAACTCAGAGGGTGGTGGTAAATGGTATAAGTTCTGCAGAGGGGAGGGTGACAAGCAGAGTTCTGCAAGGATCAGTATTAGGCCCCGTCATCTTCGATATCTTCATCAGTGACACTGCTGAGGGGCTGGAAGGGAAAGTTTGCCTGTTTACAGATGACACAAAACTCTGCAACACTGTGCACACCAGATGGGGTAGATTAAAAAAAAAAAAAAAATTGGGGGCCTAAAAGTTGAAGATTGGTCTAAGGAGTGGCAGCTGGGGTTCAATGCAAAAAATGCAAGATCATGCAGATGGTAACAACAACAACCCAGGGCAGTTTACAACCTTGTGGGGTGTTCAAGTTCCAGACAGCAGTGGGACCTGGGAGTCATCATCTCAGATGACCTGAAGGTGGCCGATCAATGCAACAAGGCAGCAGCAAAAACAAGCAGGATGCTGGGCTGCAAAGACAGGGGAATAACCAGCAGACGGAGGGAAGCGATACTTCCACTGTATCGACAACTTGTGAGGCCTCACATTGAATACTGCGTCCAATTCTGGAGACCCCATCTCCAGAAGGACATAAACAGGGTTGAGGCTGTGCAGAGCAGGCAGCCAAAATGGTGAGTGGCCTACACAACAAACCATGTGGAGACAGATTGAGAGAGCTAAATATGCATTCACTGGAAGAAAGGGGGGGACAGACACGACTGAAACATACAAATACCTCACAGAAAGAAACAGAGTGCAAGTAGATACAATCTTCCAAAGAAAAAATTCTCTAGGACTAGGGGCCACAACTGGGAGGCTCAGGGGCGTGAGATACTTTTCCACAGAGAGGTTGGTGGGTAAATGGAATGGGCTGCCAGCTGAGGTGGTGGGGGTGGAAACGGTTACAGGCTTCAATAGGGCATGGGACAAGCATATAGGGAGCTTGAGAACATAACAAAAGAGGACAGTAGATGAATTGAAGACTCACAGGTGCACAAAACACACTAAAATGGTCAGACACCGTGGGCCTTTGTGCTCTTATCTGCCGTCAACGTCTATGTTTCTGTGCACTTCAGGGTTTTAAATAATTGATTAGCAGTTTTTTTCTTGGGACAACGCTAACTGTACAGGAAGTAATTATAAAGGTTTTCTGGAAGTGTTATGTTTGTTAAACACAGTAAGGCAAGTGCAATGCATTTTCACAATGTTATAGCATTTTTATGATCAAAATTCTAATCAATTTTTGGAGTTAAATAAAACCCAGCACTTGCATGACAAACAGGAAAAAGATCAGGGGTGATCATATCAGATGACCCAACGGTGGCCAGGCAGTGCGACAAGGCAGTAGGGAGGGCTGGTGAGATACTAGGAAGGAAAGGGAGGGGTACAACTAGAAGAAAGAGGGAGGTGGTATTGCCCCTGTACGAAGCACTAGTAAGACTCCACCTAGAGTACTGTGTGTCCAGTTCTAGATACCACATCTCTGGAAGTACACAGACAGAGTGGAGGCAATCTAGAGGAGGGCTACTACAATGGTGCAGGGTCTGCGCCAGAAGCCCTACGAGAAGAGAATAAAGGAACACCTCAATATGAACACCCTGGAACAGATGAGGGGAAAGGGGGATATGACAGAAACCTTTAAATATCTAACGGTGATACATAAGGTACAGAAGAGAAGTAGCAATGGCTACCGTCATTCCTACCCCAAAAGGTGGTGATCCCTCTTCTCTTGGCAACTACAATCCCATATTTTTCTTTCCTACTCTAGCTAAGTTACAGGAACACCTTGTGATATCACAACTCTCTTCCTTCCTTGACTCCTGCTCCTCCTCCTTCTTTTTCTTCTTCACCACCCCCCTTTCAGTCTGGCTTTAGGAAAAATACAGTTGCATAAGAACTTGGCATAACAGTAGGTCTTCAAGAGTATTTCTTGCAACAGGTCATAACACATGGGGATATCCGCCGCAGGCTTCAGTTCCTCCGGATGACTTCTCAGCAGTCGACCCCTCCCTCTATTCGACCTGTACACACAGTTGGTAAGACCACATCTGGAGTACTGTGTACAGTTCTGGAGACCTCATCTGCGCAAAGACATAGACAGTGTGGAGGCTGTCCAGAGGAGGGCAACCAAAAATGGTGCAGGGTCTGTACCAGAAGACATATGAAGAAAGACTAAAGGAGCTTAATATGTATAGCCTCGAGGAAAGGGGGGACATGATAGAAACTTTCAAATACCTCAAGGAAATCAACAAAGTCCAAGAGGGTAGCATCTTTCAAAAAAAGAGATGTGCAAGAACAAAGGGTCACAATTTGAAGACAAGAGGGGGGACGGCTCAGAGGTAATGTGAGGAAGTATTTCTTCACAGAAAGGGTTGTGGATGCATGGAACAGCCTTTCTGAGGAGGTTGTTAAGCCAAAAACGGTGGGGGAATTCAAGAATGCATGGGACAGACATAAGGCAATTCTAGTGGGGGGTAAGAGGAAGTAGGCTGTTGGTTAACTAGGATCTGCAGCTTATCTGTTAAGTAGGGAACTGGGTAGATTAGGTGGGCCAAGCAGTCCTTCTCTGTCGTCAAATTCTATGTTCTATGTTTCTATGACCCTGGGACCCCCCCCCCCCCAACGTTACCATGTGGTGTCTGTATGGCACGTAAAAAAGGGGGAGGTCCCAGCTACTCCTCAGTTCTTTTCCATCCTATCGCCCGAATAAGAAACCATTTCTCAGGCCTCTGATGAGAAAACTGAGGAGGGAAATATGGCAGCAGCTTGTGGAGTCATGAAAGGACAGGAGTAAGGAACCCTTCTGAAGTAACAGCAAGGGGGAAGGTGGGTGGGGCTGCATGATCTGCTGCATGAGATACCGTAAGTTCTTACGCAACTGTACAATCTTCTTCGAGAATCTCTTGCGGCAGGGATTGTTGCCTAGTGCACTTACCCGGTTACCAAAAGCTAATAAATAAATAAATAAATAACACATGGGAAGATTCCCAAGCAGTTATTATGCCAAGGGGAGGAGGAAGCAAGCTATCAGGACTTAGGACAGAAGGCCTTGTAAAAGAGCCCTTCCAAAAGCAGCTCGCTTCTTGGAAGCCATGTCTAGACTGTAATGTTTTTTGAATGAATGTACAGTAGACCACATGGTGGCTTTGCAGATTTCTAAGGCAGAGACACCCTGGAAATATGCCACGGAGGTAGTCATGCCTCTGGTAGAATGGGGTATTACAACCCGTGAGAGGTTTGTCGTTATTTTGTATAGATAAACGAAATGCAGTTGGCCAACCATGTAGACAAGCACTGCTTCGAAACTTGAATGCCCCTATTTTCAGGGGCGAAAGAAACAAAAAGTTACTCAGTTTTTCGCAACTGTGAGGTGCGGAGAAGATAAAGAATCAATGTTCTAAGCATATCGAGAGTATGAAGCAGGGATTCCCCTGGATTTGCAGGCTCCACATACTACACTGATAAGTGGACAGCCTGATTTAAAGTAAATTCAGAAACAACCTTTGGCAAAAACGATGGGCTGGTGCGTAAAGTCATGCTATCGTTATGAAATTGCAGGTAGGGAGCCTTGCACATTAGTGCCTGTAACTCTGAAATACAGTATGGCTACCCGATGTAATGGCAACTAAGAATATAGTTTTTCAAGAAAGATAACAGCTCGCTGGATTCAGTGGGGTCAAAAGGACTCGTAGTCAATGTTTCAAGCACAAAATTCAAATCCCACACAGGAACTGGATCCCGGATAGGGGGACGAAGGTGCAGAATGCCTTTGAAAAAGGTTCTGATCAAAAGGTAACAGACAATGGTTTGTTGTCCACAGGTAAATGGAATGTGGCAATGACTGAAAGGTGGACTTTTTAACAGAGGAATATTTCAGTCCACCCTCTGACAAGGAGAGCAAATAGTCTAAGATGCTCTGAGGGGAACACTCACAAGCTTCTAAGTCCTGTGCAGTTGCCCAAGTGGAGAAGAAGCGTTTCCACTTCATAGACTAGGAAGACCACGTAGACAGCTTCCTGGCAGCCCGGAGAACTTAACATACTAACATACTATTTTCCAGCAGATTAGGCCTTACGGTCTATCGAGTCTGCTCGAACCTAGATCCTTAGTTGGGTGCCGAGACCCTCCCATCCCTTGTGCTCCAGAAACCCCTATCATCCATCCCCACCCCACCCCCGGGACAGGCCATCATCTCATACATCCACTTTCTGTGTCTGTCCCACCCTCTCTTGAAGCCCTCCACTGTGGATCTCTGAACCAGCTCACCAGGCAGTGCATTCCAAGGGTCCACCACCCTCTCAGTGAAAAACCTCCTCCTCTTTTCCCCCCTCACCCTTCCACCTTCCAACTTCAAACCATGCCCTCTGGTGATACCTCCTGCTTTAGTCTAAAGATCCCTCCATGTTTACCCTATTTATTCCCTTGAGGTACTTGAAGACCTCAATCATGTCCCCCCTGTCTCTCCTCTCCTCCAATGAAAACAGGCAGAGCTCCTCAAGTCTGTCCTCATAAGTCAAATCCCCTAGCCCTCGTATCATCTTTGTTGCCCTCCTCTGTACCCTCTCCAGGAGCTGTATGTCCCTCTTCAAGTGTGGTCTCCAGTACTGTACACAGTACTCAAGGTGTGGACTTCTGCCACCTTTGGGGACACCCTATAGCGCGAGAGCACTATGTTCTCAGGAGCCAGGCATGCAGATGGAAGGAGTGAAGGTCCGGGTGTAGCAGGAAGCCTTGTGCCTGGGACAACAGAGACTGGCAAATCGGCAGAGGTAGGAGATCAGGTTTCGAGAACTGTAGAAGCAGAAAGAACCAAATCTGTCTTGGCCAGAACGGTGCTATGAGAACACAGACGCCCCGTCTCGGACTAGTTTGAGTAGTACTCTCTGAACGAAAGGAAAGGGTGGGAAGGTATAAATAAATCTTCCTGTCCAGGAAAGAGATAACACATCCCACCACACAGTTCCAGGACCTTGCTAGAGAGAGCAGTAAAGAGGCAGTTTTGCAGGGAGGCAAATAGGTCCAACTTCGGTTGGCCCCACTGGTGGAAGAAGTCATTTAGGACGTCTGGCAGGATTTCCCACTTGTGGGCCCAGGCAGTGGATCTGCTCAGGGCATCCACCAGGGTGGACACCCTGGGGATGTGGATCACCAGAAAATGGATACTTTTCTGGATCACCCAGTACCAGACCCTCATCGATTCTCTGCAAGGAGGGTGAGAATGGGTGCCTCCTTGCTTATTTAGGTAGTGAAATACCACAGAATTGTCTGATTATACCTGAAGGCAATGGGGGTGGGGGAAGAGTCTTGAACGCCTGTAAGGAGTAGAGGACTGTCCTCATCTCCAGGACACTGATGTGGAGACGGGTCTCTACCGGCGTTCAGAATTCTTGGGACCGGATGTGCAAGAGATGAGTACCCCACCCTGTCAAGGAGGCATCTGTAGTCAGAATGAGACATGGGACAGGACAGTGAAACGGCATGCCTCGCATTAAGTTGTCTCTGGACTTCCACCATTGTAGAGCTCAAAGAGACAGGGATGACATCAGGACCGGGGCATCAAAACAGTACTCCTTCTGGTCCCATTGGAATCTCAGGGACAAGTGAAGGACCCTCATATTCAACCTGGCATTTGGGGACCTGAGGAGTTGTGGCCACCAAATGTCCCAGGAGGCTCAGGTAGCTCGTGCCGAGACCAACCTGCTGGACTCTAGTCTGCAAGCCAAAGCAATCAGGGCATCTGCCTGAGCCATTGGCAAATATGCTGTCCTCAAAGAGGTGTCTAACACAGCTCCCGATATAGAGGAGGTGTTGCGCTGGGTCCATTTTGGACTTCGGATAGTTTACAGCTATCCCCACCCGGGCGTACAACTGCAGGGTTCAAGAAAGCATGGACAACAGCCTTTGGCAGGAAGACGCTTTCAGGAGCCAGTCGTCAAGGTAGCGAAAGACATACAAGCCTTCCCTGTGGAAGGTCGCTGTGACTGCTGCTAGGCATTTTGTGAATACCCTCTGGGCCGAGGAAAGGCTGAATGCGAGGGCCCTTAACTGATAATGATGATGACCCTGAAACAAAATATGCAGAAATCATCTGCGAGCAGGGTGCATCAGGATATGGAGGTGCGCGCCCTTCATATCAAGAGAGCAGAGCCAATCTCCCTTGTTCAGCAAGGGGGGAGAAGTGTCAGGAAGAACACCATCCTGACATTTTGGTATTTGATATAGAGATAAAAACACCTTAGATCCAAAATGGGGCACAACTCCCCCCGTCCATTTGGGAACCAGGAAAAAAATGGGAGTAAAACCCTGTACCCTTGTGTGGAAGGGGAACTGGTTCAATGGCATGTTTTGTGAGCAAAGCATCGATTTCATTCCATAAGACTAATTCTTGGTCTAGCGGGTAATGAGAGACCCTTGGTGGCAAAGCAAGGGGAATCTCTGTGAACTTCAGTATGTGTCCTGACTTGATCAACTGCAGGAGCCACAGGTCGGAGGAGATGGCTTGCCACCCTTGTAGGTGCAGGGAAAACCTGCCCCCCGATGACCGTGGGAAGGGTCTCCGGTTCCACGACCGGAGGAAGACCTTCAGGCCGAAGGATGGCCCTGCTAGAAAGCAGCAGGGATGTAACAGGACATTTTCTGAGCATTTCTAGCCAGGCAATGTCAATTGAGGCTTTTGCTTATTGACAGATGGTCTTTGAGCACTGGAATGTGCCCTGTAGGGGCAGCCACTGGAGGATCTCCATAAGGCCAGTTTTGCTTTTGGATTGTACAGGGTCCGGACCGATTGAAGAGTATGACCTGAGTCCTGTAAGTCCTTCAACATTTCTTGGGTCTGTGGACCAAAGAGCTGATCACCCTTAAAGGGAGTGTTAAGGACAGATTGCTGCACGTCCTGTGAAAATCCTGACGCTCTAACCAAGCATGACATCTTAGACAAACACCTGCCGAGGACGTACAGGCCGCAGTATCAACGGCATCATAGGTGGCAGCAAACAGCCACCGCTGTAGACATCTTGGCAATCAGATCCTCCTGCAAAGAACCTGCAGGGAGGGACTGGACCATTGCCTGGGAGGCTTTTAGGATTTCTTCCTGATATTTCAGGAGGTGTCCCATGTAATTAAGTATACAGAAAGGCATAGTAGTCGAGGCATAAACCCTTTTCCCCAATACATTCAATTTCTTGGATTCCTTATCAGGGGGTTGAGCACTTGTCCTGAGATCTAGAGGACCTATCATGAGTAGCATTGAATACCACAGAGTCCACCGGAGGTGGAGACATGAAGAAGGGGTGGTCCACCGGGGCCTGATAAATCCTATCAGCCTAAGAAGGATTGGAGGGAATTTGGAAAGGTTGCTTCCAAGCAACCGAAATAGGCTTTTCAAAGGTGTCCACCAAAGGGGGGACAATCAGAGTGGGCATTCCGGCATACCTAAATACGGTGCCAACTTCTTTCTTGAAGCATCGTGCTCGGTGCTCTGAAACCCAAACGTTTTCTGGAGGTGTATCATAATGTCCGAAAACGTGGGATCATCTGGCGGAGAACGTGGGAGTTCAGGGGTACGTTCACCCTGAACTGACAAGGTAGCAGAGGAGGACCCGAGGGGAGTTTTCCTGGTCCATACCATCCTCATTCTCCAGGTCAGCCAAATCCCAGTCCTGCAGGAAAGGGTCATCCATGTCTACATCCTGAGGGTGAAAACCCGGGGAGACAGGGGAAGAGCTGGCCATCCTCTGGGCCGAGGAAGGCCAAGAGGGAGCAGAGACCGGAGCTGACCCTTCAGTGGAGGGCCCAAGGGTCTGAGTAAGGTCCAGGATAGTATTTACTAGATCCTGGACATCAATCATTGCCATCTACCCAGCAGAAGTAGTCGGGGTAAGATGGAATCAGTGAATGGGGACCACTGACATTACTGAAGAAGGCAGTGGAACCAAGCGAGGCGACATCGACGAGGGGTGTATACAGGACCCCAGGATCGTTGACGAGGGCGCTAGCATAGAGCCCTATGTGGTAAGGCCAGTCATCGACAGGCCAGAAGTCATCGTCAACGGATGATGGCTAGAAACTACAGGGGGGGGAAGGCAGTGATGGAAGCTGCAATTTCACCCAGAATCCACTGTCTGAGATGTCGACAAGAGAACAGAGAAGCCAACAACTGTCAACAGTACAGAAGACAATATTACAGTGGCAACCTTCTCAGTACTGTACTTACCTTTCTGGTAGTGATCGAGGTACTCATCGACGACGAAGACACAGCAGAAACGTGCTTCATTTTGCTGGCATGTTTCTGACCAGGACCCTGTTCCATCGATGAGGAGGGCTCACCTGCAGAGTGGTGCAACCCCAAGGAGGACGTCAAACACTCCCTGGGCTTGGAGCGTCATTGCTGCTCCAGAATGGCAACCTTTTGCTTTATGAGGAACTCAAGAAGCTGCTGAAGTCTTTGAAGTTTGGCGGCCTTGTTGAAACGTTTATGGAGGATATAGTCCCGGGTGTCGTGTTCAGGACCAAGGCACAGAACACAGATGTCATGGAGGTCCTCTGTAGCGATTCTGTGACCACAGGCACACTTTAGGAATAAGGCACTCAAAGACATCAGTAGATGTAGATAAACCCATTTAGAATGAATGTTTGGTTGGTAGAACTCTTGGTCGACGACTGGTAAAACAGAGCTCTGAAGGAGGACTTGTTGCATGCAGGTCGTGGTTGAAAATAACAGGAGTAGCTGGGTCCTCCCCCTTTAATACACGCCATACAGACACCACGTGGTAACGTTAGGGAGAGGTCCCAGGGCCGACTGCTGAGAAGTCATCCAGACGAAATGGCGTCTTTGGCTGATATCCCCATGTGTTATGACCTGCTGCAAGAGACTGCCTCGAAGAAGATATCCCACTCCACGTCCTCTTCCCTCCTACGACTTACTGACTCCATCCTTACAGGTATGGATCAGGGTCTGCTCATGTCTGCCATTTTTGTTGATCCTGATAAAACTTTTGACACAGTGGCACCCCCTCCTTCTGGACAAGCTTAAAGCAGCAGGTCCTTCTGACTGCAGTCTGCTAGTTTCCTTGTTACCTTGAGGGAAGGTCTCAAGTTGTCTGGAGAGGTAGCTCCATTTCATCACCACTCCCTATCTGCTCAGGTATCCCTCAAGGGTCTGTCCCGAGTCCTGTTCTCTTTTTCATATTCTTGAATGACCTCTCCTCCATCTGTTACTCTGTGTCTATTCACATGTACACTCATGATACAGTTATTTCTTTGTATCTGGCTCCTCTTCCCATGATCTTATCTCACAACTTCAGCTGGATTTTGATAATATTCAGCACTGGTTCCAGTCTAACCAACAATCCCCCAATACCAAAACGAAAACAAAAAACAGGCTCCATATCTTTTGGCACCCATCAGAGGCTTTCCAGACTCACCCTCTCCTTCATTTCAAAACCCCTGATGGTGCGAGAAGTAGCAGTACAGCTCGACTCCGTGCTGAAAGCAAAAATTCTTTAAATTTGTACTATGTTTTACTTGAAAAAACAACTAGAGCTTTACAGTTCTGGAAAGTAGACAGCTTAGAGAACATCACTGGAAAAACCCACAGAAATCCGCAGGCTGGAGAGACCAAGAAAGACGGAGGGAAAGTAACACCATCTGGCCTTAACATTCGTACCACGCATGACGAGACGACTGGAGAGGAGACAGAGGAAACTCTGCAAACACTGGGCCGGAAAATGCAGCAGCTTTT
Organism: Neoceratodus forsteri; assembly: GCA_016271365.2. NCBI lineage: Eukaryota > Metazoa > Chordata > Ceratodontiformes > Ceratodontidae > Neoceratodus > Neoceratodus forsteri. The sequence goes on along the minus strand of CM057452.1, from coordinate 181,432,104 downwards.
GGCATCAGCGGCCGCTACAAATTCTAAGCTTAACACTTTGGTCGGAAGAATACCCACTGTAGAAAGTGCAGTGGATACGCTTCAGGGCGATGTGGAGGAGGCAAAACGGCATGTGACAATATGCCAAAGCACCACCATACAAAGAGCGAAAGAACAGCAACACACAAATAACAGACTTGATATCCTTGAAAATCAGATCCGAAGCCAAAATTTACGTATAGTGGGCCTACCGAAGGGATCCGAGGGGGGGACTCTTTACTTATTTGTAAAGGACTGGTTGGGTGAGCAGTTCCATTCACATACTGCAGATTTTGAATTCGCTATTATTAAAGCCCGTTGTTTACCTCACTCTTCGAAAACATCACCGGAGCTCCCAAGGGTATTAATGGTGGTATTAGATAGTATGGGAACTCGGGATCGATTGTTGAACTTGGCAAAATGTTTTGGGCCTCTTACTATCGAAAGTGCTTCAGTACACCTGTTCCTGGACATTTCATATGCCACCCGATTTAGACGGAAGAAATTCGATGGGGTCAGAGCAACTTTAAGAGAACTGAACATACCTCATACGATCCAATTCCCTGCCAAATTAAGCATCATTCAGGATAGTAAGATATATATTTTTACGGATCCGTATGATGCTGGGAAATGAGCTACAAAGATGGCGGCGTCTGGGAAGGATGCCATGAGTGCAGTAGGAGAAGATGACACTTGAGGACTTTCTTTATAGTGTTATTGCTTGCATGTTTTTGGCTTATTAAGCTAATGCTGCCAGATATTAATACGAGTGGCTTTTAGAGGCTGAACTGACGATTTTTCTTTGTTTCCCCAGTCTCTACTGTTCAGTTAAGACATATGGGGTGGAGACCCTATACAATTGCATTAAGTTTATAGCATGAGTTAGAGAAATAAATACCTTTATCCTCTTGAAATATTAATGGTGGTACGGTTATTTGATTTTTGTCATTGTGGGGGTTATATTCCCTCTGTTTAGCACTGCATTTTAGCTTAAAATATGTTCTTTCGCATCATATGAAAAAATCAATAAGTGCGGTTAATATGCAAGATCTGCTGTTTCATATTTTTATTGTGACACAAGAGTTGGGGTGAAGTACTAGTTGACTATAAAATTCTTACTGGTTTAATTTTACATATAGAGAATTACATGGTTCCAAGTAATCTTTCGGGATGAGGAGAGTTAGATTCACATGTTCGGTATTAATTACTATAAGGTAATAACCATGGTCCCTTGGGCTTAACGCACGGCATTTAGTAACTGTATTTTAAGTAGACAAACATCTTGTCCCTTCCTATCAGGTAATTTGCAAAGGATACTGTCTCCTGTACGTAAGATGTCAAATCTCTTTTTAAAGAGTGTGCAATTTTCGTTGTTCCTTGCAAAGGACTTTTGTATGAGTGTACAATTTATTCAAAAATGAATAAAATATAAGTATTGAAAAAAAAAAACTCTTGGTGCTATTATTGAGGATGTATTCTCCTTTAAACACCTCGGGGTCTGGCTTGACCGTCTTGATTTCTCGATTCACACTGCTGCCATACACCAAAAGCTCCACCCCAGGCTTGGTGCACTGTACAGGGACAAAGAGAGTATTTCACTTTCTGTCCGCCAAGAAAATGTTTTCAAAGAGGATTCTCCCCATTTTTGATTATGGTGACATAGTCTATAGTGGATCTCCCAAATCCTCCCTTGCCAGACTGGACCCCCCTTCCACTCTTTTCGTTGTTTTGCTTCAGACTGCTCTCCTCGTACCGACCATTACTCACTCTACTCTGCTATTTCACTCCCTCCTCTTGAGGACAGACACCATTCCCATTACACCTCGTTTATACCTAAATTCTGGTTTTGTTTCCCTTCCTTCTTCTTATCCTCTACACAATAATACTTCCCATTCTGTCACTATTCCTTTTAGAAAATCTACTGTTGGTCAGGTTCCTTTCTCATACCACTTTCCTAAACTCTGGTCCTCCCTTTCCTTGTCATTTCGCTCTGCCTCTTCTGTTTCATGACTATTCTTCTCCCTCCAATTGTCCATAACTCCCCCCCACACATCAAATTCTACCCCAGCAATCTGTTCCTTCATTACCTGTTTTGTTCTGTAAGGGTAGTTCCATTACCTAAATTATCTCAAATTTTTTATATTAAGTATATCGGTTATACTGATTTCTCTTCAATTTTTGATTATGCTCCTTGATATATTGTATTTTCTGTATATGGATTTTCTACATCCCCTTCCCCCAGGACGCATCTGGAAACAAGTGGTTAGTGGTTCAGTATGTCTTTCCTAGAAAAACTTTGGAACTAAATAAATAAAATAAATATTTCGCAAGAAAACGTGCACAGGAACTAGGGGACATGCTATCAAGCTGGTGGGGGTAGATTAAGGAGAGATGTGAGGAAGTACTTTTTCACAGAAAGAGTGGTAGATTACTGAAACAGCCTTCCAGCAGAGGCGGTGGGGTGAAAACAGTGGTGAGGTTCAAGAATGCATGGGATAAGTGCAAGGGTATCATAGTGGAAAGGAAAGGGGGAGGGAGAAAGAGCTGTAGAGTGGAGCACGGTCTGTGGCAATACTGTAGGTTGGGAGAAATGGGCAGGCTGGATGGGTCAAGCGGTCCTTATCTGCCATCAAACTCTATATTTCTATGACTGGGGTTAAAAAGAATCCAAGAAGAACCTCATAGGCAAACTGGTGTGGGAGTGACTCTAGGGACTGCTACACAGTATTGCTCCCATTGCTGAGGCATAATATGTATTGACAGCTCCTTTTACACTTGGTGTGTGCCAGTAACAGATCACTGGGGGTCAAATTAATCAGGATTTGATACCAGTGAGAGATCATGTAATTTTGCATATGTTGTAAGAGGCAGGAGAAGAGTACACAATTTTTTTTGGGGGGGTTATTAACAACAACAAAAATGTAAAGAGACCTGGGGGCAGTCCTATCAGATGTCCTAAAGGTAGGCAAGCAAGGTGAGAAAGCTGTAAGGAGGGCTGGGGGGATAGGCATCACCAGCAGAAAACAGGGAGTTGTTATCCCTCTGTACAGATAGCTTGGGAGACCCCACCTGGAATACTGCATGCAGTTCTGGAGACCCCCCGTCTCTTCAAGGACATAGATAGGATGGAGGCGGTCCAGAGGAGAACAGCTAGAAGGGTGCAGGGTCTGCACCAGAAGCCATACAAAGAGAGACTAAAGGAGCTTAATATGTATATCCTCGAGGAAATAAGGGAGAGCAGGGACAGGATAGAAACTTTCAAGTACCTCAAGGGAATCAATAGAGTCCAATGGTGGCATCTTTCAGAAAAAGAGATGTGCAAGAACAAGGGGGCACAATTTGGAGACAGAGGGGAGACAGCACAGGGGCAACTTGAGAAAGTAAGTTTTCACAGAGAGGATGGTAGACGCATGGAACAGCCTTCCTGAGGAGGTAGTGGGGTCAAAAACAGTTGGTGGGGGAACTCAAGAATGCATGGGACAGACATAAGGCAATTCTAGTGGGGGGTAGGAGGAAGCAGGCTGTTGGTCAAATATCTGTAGCTTATCCAATAGGTAGGGAAATGGGCAGACTGGGTGGGCCAAGCAGTCCTTATCTGCCGTCATGGTCTATGTTTCTAGGTGACCAACAACAGAGCATGAATTTAAATTTGCACAACTGTGGCTGATTAGTGCCGTGTGCTAAATATAACTTGCACAAGAATAAACAGTTCTACAGTATTTAAATGAGCTTAGGGCCAAGCCACTCAGAAGTCAGGAGGGGGTGAACTGAATCAGAGCTGTTGAAGGCTTCCGAATTTTTTCGAGGGAAAAACAAGGGCAAATGCCCTGAAAAAGAATCAACAGGATTTAAAACATGCAAATATCCACAAAAAGTGGAAACAGAAACAACAGCAACACAAGCTAAAAACTCATCAATAAGAAACTCCAAATTTGGTAAAAGGTGATTTAAAGAGCCCTTCTCCGACAGGTGAACCAGGGAGGAAGGGTAGGAGCTTACTGATGCTAAACGACCCCTTGGAAGAAAGAAGATTACTGCGGTGAGTAATTTTTTTTTCTTACCCCAAGAGTCCTTTAGCATCAATAACTTTATTGCAGACTATCAAGTAGTACCAAGTGGGAGGTGGGCAATGAACCTACTTAGGAAAGAAGCTCTGCAGAACCACCCTGCCAAATTTGGCATCAGATCTGGTCTGCACATCCAAACTGTAGTGTTTCACAAAGGTGTGCACATATTTCCAGGTAGCTGCTTTGCAAATGTCCAGTAGAGGAATGTCCCTTGCTCCTGCAAGCAAGGCTGCAGTGACCCTGGTGGCGTGAGCCCTGAGCCTCACTGGAGGTTGGTAACCAGCTTTCTCATAGCAAAATCTAATACAAGAGACCAACCAATGAGAACAGTTCTCTTGGTAACTGGTCTTCCTCTGCCCACATCCCCACAGGTGAGGAACAACTGACTGGAAGAGCCTCTGGACTGTCTAGCATTCTCTAGGTAGTGAAAGATGGCTCTTTTGACATCCAGGCTGTGGAACGTTTGCTCGCCAGGAGTGGACTGCACAGTAAAGAAGACAGGCAGAGTAATGGACTGATTCAAGTGAATCTCAAACCACCTTTGGCAGAAATTTCCTATTTGTCCTGAGCTCAACTTTATCATTGAGAGGCATGATGTAATTATTTATCTGTTGATATATTGGAATTACAAACCTTTTAGCCAGAGGCTCATTTCCAAAGGCTCCTTGTCAAGAGACAATACAGTGTGACAGTACAGGGGAGACCGGTCCTATGATGGTATAACAGGCCTATGCGAAAGCTGACCGCAAAGGAAAGGGTGCGTATATGGTCGTGAAAAGAGAGGGTAGCATCAAAGACTATACCTAGGTATTTGTAGGGCTAACTTGCTCTAGGGAGGAGGAGCTGGACTGGACCGTAAGGGGGGAACTTCTGCGTCTGTTCTGGTTGTGTACAAAGGGCATGGTCTTAGTTTTTTTCAGACTGAGCACAAGTCTGTGGTTCAGGAACCAGTGCGCTGCCTGAGAGAAAAAAGTACTGCAGCGTATGTTGGAGGTGGGTGGTGTCAGGGTGGGACGTGAAGACTCCATTGTCCCTGTAAAGGAAGATTTTTCTGGTACAGGATTTAGAAAGTGTGTTTAGGTACAGACTGAACAGTAGTGGTCCAAGGATTGAGCCCTGAGGGACTCCAGAGAGGACCTGGTGTGGGTCAGAGAGGGTGTTGATTTTCACAAATTGAGTGCGGGATGTGAGGTAATTGTTGAGCCAGGAGATGGGGCCCTGACCAAAGCCCACCTTCGACAGGGTGGTTAAGAGGAGTGGGTGACACATGGTGTCAAAGGCCTTCGATAGGTCTATAAAAACAGCTCCAGCAATGTGCTCATTCTCAAGAGCAGAGTGTATGAAGGAGGAGAACTCAAGGATAGTGGTGGTTCTAAATCCCTTGCGGAAACCATGTTGTTCCACACGAAGGAGGTTATGGGTAGTTAGGTATTAAGTAATCTGTCAGAAACTGTCTTTTCCAGTGCTTTGTAGAGTGGGGGGGGGGGAGGACAGATATGGCCCTGAAGTTCCCAGGGGAGGTGCGGTCACCACCTTTGTGTACTGGGGCAATGACAGCAGATTTCTGGCTTGGGGGAACTGTCCAAGGCAGAGGGACTGGTTTAGAAGGTCTGTGAGAGGGGTGAGAACAGCATCCAGTACTAGACACAGGAGTTTGGGATCAAGGGAGTCACTGCTATGAGCAGAGGCATTTAGGGACTAGAGTACATACGGTTTTGCTTCTGAGGGAGAGAGAGAGAGTGCCCTGGAGGAGGAGGGAGGTGCAGAGAGGCGGGGGGGTGGTAGGTCCAAAGCTAAGGAAGAGGATTGCACTGAGGTCCGAGAAAGGTTTGTTAAGGCTGTTGGTGATACATTGCGGGTCAATGGTGATGGAGCCATCAATAACGAGTTGGGATGGAGGTGGAAATGCGGATTTGCCGTTAAGTTCCTTAAGGTTGCCCCAAAATCTGCAGGCAGAACCCCAGGAGGAGGTGAGGGTGTTCCTGTAATGGTCAGCCTTTGCTTTTCGAATTGCCCAGGTACACTTGTTGCGTGCAGCTCTGTAAGTTTGCCTGTCGGTTGGAGACCCAGAGTCAAGGGCCCCGTGCCAGAGGTTATCCCTACATCTCAGCTGAGTGAGGAAGGAGGAGGAGGTGATCCAGGGGGAGTCATGCTTCTTCACAGCCCGTTTGGAGAAAGCTGCATAGGTGTCGCAGGCCGAATTAAAGGAGTTGATGAAGTAATTTAGGGCTGAGTCAATTGTGGAGGCAGTTTTGATGGGGGACCCGTCCCAATGGACAAGATGCTCCCGGAGCCAATTCAAATTGCAGAGGTGCATGCGATGCTAGCCATCTGGGTGGGCGAGGCAAGCATCTTGCAGGACCATGAGAAGAGGATCGGGGAATGAACACTAAGGGCATTTGGCAGAACAGTGGTGTCTGAGATTTTTTGAGGCCTGTTTGAGAATACAACAGCAATAAAGGTGGCGGTACTATTTGTCGTGTGGGAGAGGTAACTAGTTCCCCCAAAACTCTAAACAGGTAAATTTAAATTAAACTCAAAGCAAGCAAACAGTCACAATGAACACAACATTGTAACTACAATACAAGCAACATATGCTGAGCTGCAAGTCAACGCGCAGCATTGGTGGGGCAAGCAGTCCTTTCTTTCGTAGCTACTTGCTTCGGGGGAAACAGATGGCTGGCAAGGTGTACGCTCCAGGCATTGTGGGGAGAGGGCAGAAAAGGGAAGCCTTCATGACCCCCGATATGTTGAGGAGCTGTGGGAAGAACAGAGAGAGACAGACGTTAAAAGTAGGTGGGGGGGGGGGGCTGGCCTAATGGGGAGGGGGTAACCAACAGTACAAGCTGTAGACTAGTTGAATCAGTCCCAGGATCTAAATTAATGTTCCCCAAAGAACTCTAAACTGGTAAACTTAAACTCAAAGTAAGCAAACAGTCGCAATAAATACAGCATCGTAACTACAATAAAAACAACAGATGCCGAGCTGCAAGTTAATTTCAGTGTTGGTCAGTCGGGCGCAAGGAGTAACACTAACATAAATCAAATACTACTTCTTTAAGTCTTAAGTCTGAATTTAGTCACCATTAGGCTCAGTGCACAGGACCTGTAGCTCTGAAATCCTCCTGGCAGAGGTAATGGCTACCAGAAAGTCTGTCTTCCAAGTTACAAATTTGATGTGGGCTGTGGACATAGGCTCGAAGGGTGGATTCATGAGCCCATCTATGCAAAGGTTCAGGCTTCAAAGAGGAATAGGCTTTCTGATTGGAGGCTGGAGGTGCAAGAGGCCTTTGAAAAACTGTTTAAAAATGTGGGAAAAACTGATTTTTTTTCTTTCCCACCAAAAGTGCCACCAGGTGAAGCTTGAGGGAAGAAAGTTTCAAGCCTGACACCTGTAAGTGTACCAGGTAGTCTAGCAGCTGAGGGTATGACGCTGATAGGGGTTTGACCTTTTTGCTCTTGCACCAAAGGGAAAACCTTTTCCATTTGGCTGCGCAAGTCTTCTTAGTATTTGTTTTTTAAGCCGTCCTCAGTATCTTAAGGACCTGTTCAGGGTACTGTGAGGATGGAACTTAACTCCTCAAGAACCAGGTCTTGAGGTGAAGAGAGTGTATGCCTGGGTACTGCACTCCCGTCTGAGGAAAGGTCAGTAGGGAGTGAGTTGGAGGCAGGCGAATGAGCCTGTTGCAGGACATCGAGAGAAGGAGAGGGTACCAGGCTTGCCTGGGCCAGACCAGAGCCACTAGGATCATCGATGCAAGCTGCTGTCCGAGTTTCAGCAAAACCCTGAACATCAGGGGAAAGGGAGGAAATGCATATAGAAACCTCCCTGACCAGTCCAGGATCAGGGCATCCAGAGGAAGTGTTCCCAGGACTGGGGGCTTGCAACAGTACTGAGGAAGCTGAAAATTGAGGGGAGAGGCAAACAGATCAATGTCGGGTGTGCCTGAACACTGTAGCTAGTACCCCTGCTTGTTCAGTGTCCATTTGCTCTGGCCTTGACTGATGCGGCTTAAAGCATCTGTCAGAGTATTGAGTTTGCCTGGGCGGTGAACAGCTGAGAGGCTGACTCCAAGGGAGAATGCTAGAGACCAGAGCTTCAGAGCTTCTGAAAGAGTATTTCTGATCTGGTACCACCCTGCTTGTTCATGTAAAAATACTGCAATGGTGTTGTCCGTTCGAATTTGAACCGCCTGCCCCTTCTATGCTGGGAGTGAAAGCTTTGAGAGCTAGGAAGACTGCTCCGAGTTCCACAAGATTTATGTGCAACTGTGACTCTTCAGAGTCCAGTTTCCGCTAACCGAGGCACTGTCCAGATGTGCTCCCCAGCCCAAAAAGGAGGCATCTGTGGTGATCACTCTTGTGGGAACAGGAGCTTGAAAGGGAACCCCTGCCTGCAAATTTGCAGGGTTCGTCCACCACAGCAGATTTTGGAGTTAATGCTCTGACACAGGTTTCAACTTGGAAATTTGTTGCTTCTCTGAGACCAGTGAGTTCTGAGGTAGGCTTGCAGGAGATGCATCCTGTACCTGACCCCCTGGGACTACAGCAGTCATAGGGGCCATATGTCCCAGAAGTTTGAGGAACTGTCTGGCTGGTCTTGGCTGTCCCCGGACGAAAGAATCTGCCACCAAAAGGAAATTCTGAATTATTTCCTGCGGGAGGAAAGCATATCCCTTTTGAATGTCCAGCTGGGCCCCATGAAGGTGAGCAGCTGGGTGGGTTCCGGGGTAAGATTTCATTAGATTTACCAGGACACCCAGAGACTCCAGAGTGCGTTCTGTGAGGGAAAGCGATTCCTTGACCTGGCAAGAAGACTTTGCTACTATGAGCCAGTCATCCAAACAGGGGTAGAGCGCAACACCCAGTCTCCTGAGATGTGCTGCTACCACTGCGAGACACTTGGTAAAGACTCTCGGGGCAGAGGACAGACCGAATGGCACTGCGGCGAACTGACAGTGATCCGAAGGAAGTTTGAACCTGAGAAACTTCCTGCGAGATCTCCTTATAGATATGTGGAAGTAGGCGTCCTTTAAGTCTAGGGAGGCTAGCCAGTCTCCCTGCTGTAAGAACTGTATGACCAGTGACCATTTTGAATTTAAACTCTTTCAGATGTTTAAATATCTGAGATCTAAGATAAGTCACCACTCCTCAGTTTCCTTTTATGTCAGAAAATATCTGGAGTAGAGGGCCTTGCCCTTCTCGTGGGTGGGGACCCTCTCCACTACTTACAGAACCAGAAGGTATTGTACCTTCAATTCCAACAGCAGGATCTGTGTTGGGGACCAAGGTCTTGATACCTGGGTACGCCTGAGGTCTGGCATCTGCTTGAACTATGGTGGCAGACCCTCCTCCATTATCTCCACCACCCACTTGTCCGACGTGATGAGGGACCAGTGCTAAAGATAGTGAGAGAGTCTGCCTCCCACCAGAAGTGGGGAGGTGACCTGGACACTCACATCAGGACTAAGAATGAAAGGCAGATGGCTGGGTAGAGGTGGCTCTTTGACCCCTTCTGTCCCTGCCTCTGAAAGACCCCCTGTACTGACCGAAGTCAGACTGGGGATAGAGACTGTAAGGTCTGGGAACAAAACTTCTGCCCCTACCACCCCTGAGATGGGATCTCTGAGGGGTGGTGGGCTTAGGTTTGGACGAGTGGCTCTGCCAGGAGGCCTTGTACTCATCAACTTTTTTCATGTAGTCAGTGGTTCTGTAATCAAACAACATATTTTGATCACAGGGAAAATCCATGGCCTTGTTCTGAGTGTCTGTGGTTAGACTGATTGTTCTAAGCCAGGCGAAGCATTTCGGAGAGAGATGGCACGAGCCATCACCCTAGAGGCTGCACCACTGTTGTCATCTGCCATGTGGAATTGGTACATAGTAGCTTCCAGGTCAGTTTTTGACATATTCACCAGATCCTGCACCATAGAATCTGATCCGTTGCGGGCAGAACCAGGACAGATTTCCAAAGGCCTTTCTGATATTTGGCTGTGAATGCCATGTATGAAGAAAGTCTGAGAAGCAGGAAAGCCGTGGCATACATTTTCTTTGCTAGCGGGACAGATCAGGAGGACCTGCAAGAAGGGTAGTGTGGTGATTGTGGTGTGGTGATTGTGGGGGACTTCAACATGCCAGGAGTGAACTGGTGAACTGGAGCACCCCAACAACCAGGAACAGAAGGGAGCAGGTACTGCTGGATGCCTTCCAGGACAGCTTCCTGCTGCAAATGGTCAGTGAACCAACCAGGTTAGGGAATACCCTTGACCTTGTGCTGGCAAATGGGGACTTTGTGAGAGAACTTACAGTGGAGGAACCGCTGTCAGGAGTGACCACCACTCAATATGGCTCACATTGGATATGGGCAAGGAAGGAGTGGAATCTGGCACAATAGTGCTGGACTTCAGGGCGGCCAACTTTGGTTGGATGGGGGAAGTGGTACAAGGGTACCTGGCCAGAATTCAATCTAGTATGGACACTAACCAGAGGTGGGAGCTCATAAAGCTGGGGATAGTGGAGGCAACCAAAACCTGCTGCAAAGCCCAGAGCAAGAAGGCTAGGGGTAAGAAACCAATCTGGTTGAGCAAGGAGGTCATGAAAAGGTAAGGAGGAAAGAGCTGCCTTTAGGAAGTACAAGAAAACAGGGAGGGGGAGGACAGGGAGGAGTACTTGACAGAATCAAGGAGGTGACAAGGGCAGTAGGGAGCCAAAGCATCTAAGGAACTCAGGCTGGCACAAGGCATTAGAAGGGGAAAGACTTCTTTAAGTACATCAGGAGAGAAAAGGAGCTGTAAGGACCACATAGTAAGGATTAGAAGGTGGGGGTTGGTGGAAGCAGGGGTGCGATAAGTGAGCTACTAAGTAGATACTTCTGCTCAGTATTTACTAAAGAGAAGAGGGGGTGACACCCAAGGTGGGAGAAGAGCAGAAGCAGGGTGGGAAGTGGTGACAGATGGGAAATCATGGAGAGCAGAGTTCGAGAGGGTTTGAAGGCACTGAGGGTGGACAAGGCGCCAGGCCCAGATGGCATCCACCCCAGGGTACTGAAGGAGCTGGCAGAGGTCCTTGCAGGACCTTTGGCGAACCTATTTAATGCCTCACTACATTGGGTGTGTGTACCTCAGGACTGGAGAATGGCTCATGTGGTGCCCCTCCACAAGAATGGCCCCAAGGATGAACCGAAAACTACAGACCAGTGAGCCTCACATCCATCGTGGGTAAGCTAATGGAGACTATCCTGAAGGAGAGGCTGGTGGCCCTCCTAGAGGCCAAAGGACTACAGGACAGCAGACAGCATGGCTTCATACGTGGCAGATCCTGCCAAACCAACCTGGTCGAGTTCTATGACTGGGTAACTAGGCAACTGGACAGGGGTCATGCAGTGGATGTCCTGTATCTGGACTTCAGTAAGGCATTCGACTCAGTGCCACATGGAAGGCTGGGAAGGAAGTTAGTAGGCACAGGGGCGGGTGCAAAGCTGGTGAGATGGGTAGGAAACTGGCTGCAGGGAAGGCAACAGAGGGTGGTGGTGGGTGGGGAGCTCTCACACCAAGGGCAGTGATAGCCATGTTCCACAGGGCTTGGTGTTGGGACCAGTGTTGTTTGGGATATTCACTGCAGACATATCATGGGACATCAAGAGCAAGATCAGTCTGTTTGCTGATGATACCAAGGTAGGCACGGTGGTGGATGACCTAGGGGATGGCAGGGGTTGCAGGATGATCTGGCAAGCTTGAAACCTGGTCAGACACCTGGCAACTGGGCTTTAATGCTAAAAGTGCAAGGTGCTGCACTTTGGGATGAAGAACCCAAGGAGGAGTTACCAGCTAGGGGAGTGCAGCTAGCCCAGACAGAGGAGGAGAAGAATCTGGGTGTCTCATTATAGGGTCAATGAACAACTCAGCACAATGTAGGAAGGCAGCTGCAAAGGCCAACAAATGCTGGGTTGTATTGCAAGGGTATATCCTCGAGGAGGGAGGAGGTGATTCTGCCACTGTATAGGTCATTAGTTAGACTACACCTGGAGTACTGCGTGCAGTACTGGCGTCCGTATCTGAAGAGGGACATTAAGTTACTGGAGGGGGTGCAGCGCAGAGTGGCAAAGATGATCAAGGGGCTGGGGGACTTATCTTACGAGAGGAGGTTGAAGGAGTTGAACATGTACTCACTGGAGGAGAGGAGAGACGGTGACATGACTGAAACCTTTAAATACATGAAAGGAATAAACAAAACGGGTACAGAGGGGCTGTTCAAAGTAAGGGAGGGGAGGGCCACTAGGGGCCATGATATGAGACTGGAGCGAGGAAGGTTCAGGAGGGAGATGAGGAGACACTTTTCTACAGAGAGGGTGGTGGCTGGGTGGAATGCGTTACCTGCTGAAGTGGTATGCAGTAGAACAGTGGACTGCTTCAAACGAGGATGGGACAGGACAAGGGGGAGGGTTAATGAAGGGGAAGGGTGGAAGGGAGGAGCAGCTGCAGAATAAGGGGTGCTAGCTGCACATTCGAGCAGACTTGACAGACCTCTAGGCCTTTATCTGCTGGCAAATTTCGTATGTCCGTATAAACTCAATTCTCTTGGAATCCTTGTCCGGGGTAGAGGGGGACAAGGAGACTCCAGCTTTCTCACAAGCTGCCTGCTGCACTATACTCTCGTGGCTAGGATGTGCAGACAGGAACTCGGTACCATTTTTTTACACAATTTACATTTTATCTCAAGCCACTTACCAACCCCTGATACTGAAGTGGGGTGCTGAAGCAGCTTCATGGTATTTTTTCTAAATGCATTATAGATAGGGACAACCAGGGTCTTTGGGGTTGAAAGACCTCTCTTCTCCCTATAATCTTCATCGACATCCTGGTTGGACTCCTGTGAAGGGAGGTCCAGGGTGTCCAGCATATTTTGTATAAAAGTAAACATAGAGAAGGGATTCTCCTGGTCACCCAGGGGATCCCCAAGATGAGGGTCTGGGGACTCCTTGGGCTCTAGGCCCTCAAAATCCATGTCAGGGGCATCATAAAATTGTTCTCCATCATCTGCGTCACCCTCATAGTCTACAGAAGACAAAACTGTGGAAGAGTGCTTGCTAGCCCCAGTAAACAGATGACCCATCTTTTGAAGGGTCTGAAACAGTTGCCATGTTTTTCCATATCTTACACTGACGGAAGAACTAACGCAGACTTGGTTTGTAAGTGTTTTGTTTTTTCTGTATGCTTCAAGCTACCTGTTGTCTCGCTATTGGCTTTCCCAGGAGCAACGGGAGCATTTTTGTCTTGACAGAGTTTCTTGTTAGCCACTTCATCAGAAACTTAATCAAGCTTCCTTTTTTCGTCATTTGTATTATTCTTTATTTTATGAGGAACTTCATCTCTGGAAGCTTTATTTTTTGGCTGGGATCTGGAAGGTTCCTCAGCACCTCTGCTTTTATTATTAGTACTTTTGGAAGCCCCCCCCCCCCCATCAGAAGCCTCTGATTTGTCCTCAGCCATAATAATCAAAGGTTTGTCTGCTATGTTTTGCCAATTTAAGCAAAGCAAACCAGTCCTGAGACTACGAACTGAGTGCAGGGTTCTGTGAAAACGCCACCGGCCAGTCCTGCCCCAGTTAATGAACTCTATTACTAGTGCCTTTTTTTTTGGGGGGGGGGGGTTGTAGAACTGGGATCTATATCAGTGCCAATCTTAACAGAAACCTAGTAGTACTGGTCAACTGCACACAGGTGGCTGCTGGACCCTTCTGGACAAGCCTGTGACAGATGATACCAAGGTCCAATAACACAATAAAAAAAGGTTCCTCATAATTGCCAATCTAGAGAGAACCCCCCAGGCACTGTTTAGATTCGAAATCAATTGCAGGTGCATCACGGTAAACCTCACAAGGTCTTACATAAAAAACAAGGCAACTGTCTCTAATTTGACGGTTCCCACAAGAATTTGCCCAAAAATGAAGGGAACTGTCAAAAATAAGCACCCGTGATAAAATTAGGGTTTAAAATGAATAGTCGCGTTAAAAATAAAGTAAAAATAGCACGATCGCGCTAAAATAAACATTTTGCGCGGCGCTAATGAGAAAGTAAAACTTTCATTCATCGCACTAATAGAATAAAATATGAGGAAAACTTTACCCAGATAAGCACTAGAAGTCTTGTCAACAAGGAAAGTTGAGAGACACATGAGGGGCAATGCTGCTCAGTCCAACGGAGAAAAAATTCTGAAGCCTTCAGCAGCTCTCACTCAGCTCACCCCCCTTCCTGACTTCTGATTGGCTTGGCCCTAAGCTCATTTAAATATATCTCTTAAAGGCACACCTCCGGGGCAGCTGCACCTAGCCAGCTAACTGCAAAAAAGTTACTGATGCTTAAGCACTTCTGGGGTAAGAACTCTAACTCTAAATTTAAGCAGAGCACCAGGATCCACCAGTGTTGATATTAGCCAGATAAAGATTCAAGTGATGGTACTGCTCTCTACAGGCTGCAGTATCTAGCAGTCAGCTTTTGAAACGGTGGGCTAAGAGTAACTCCAGATGTGCAGTTTTAAGGGAATCACTAATAACAAATGTCTCTCTCCTCTTATAAGATCAGTGCTAAACTGTGGGCATCAAGGTGGGGAGCATCCAGCAGAGACAAGAGAGACGCTTTTACTCATAACTAGGTACAGCAAAAAACTGCAGGTGGCAGATTCGGACACTTTCACCCTAGAGCGTACTGTCTCTTTTGTGTGAAATCCCCTACTTAGACCTTGCATCAGACCAAAAAAATAATTATTACAGCACTAATTATGTATCAGAAACTGGTGACCAGAAAGGGCACTCTAAGCCAACATTCATTTCAAAGCACAACCCAGGGGAGAGGGATACAGAAAGGAAGATAAATGAAAAAGTATGCAAATTACAGAGAACTAAAGAAATAAAATCAAATCTATTGTAGGCAAAAAATACACAGTATGAACAATAAAGATTATTATATATTTACAATGATATACTGTATTTAAAAAAGCCATCCCGGCCACAACTAGGGTGATTGATTATATGGTAAAAAACAACAATGTAATTCAGAGGTTTGAAGAAACACAAGACAACCAGGGTTGTGCAAAACATGTAATGAAGTACTAGGAAGTTGTGGAGGCAATAACAAAGAGGGGTATGGGAAGGGGAAAATGAGGAAACTGACAGCCTAGTTGCAGCAGCAGATATGCGGAGAGATCTGAAGGAAATATTTAAAGGAGAATGAAGAGGTGGAGAAATGGGGTGAGGAGAAGGTTGTTCAAGAGAGAATGGAAGTGAGAGGAGAACGTTGCTTGGCCTACAAAGTTCCTATAACAAGGAATACGGAAAGAGCAGAAGTCAGGGGAACAGAGAGAGTGGGAGGAAGGGAAGAGAGAAGCAATGAGAGGAAACTGGGGAGAAAGCCTAACTACAATTTAGAGAGAATTAAGTTTATTGGTAGGAAGACTCTATTAAGCATGCTCATTTTCAAGGAGGTCCTGTAAAGACAACGTTAAACAACGGCGTACAATAAAAGTGATGACATAGCATACAGGTACAGTAACTGGCAGAAAAAACCTGCAAATATGGTCAATAAAAACAATAATAAACACATTGGTATCCAGTGCCCGGTAAGCAGCGGTGACATAACACAAGGTAACAGTAATTAGTAGGAAATACATACAGGGTCAATAAAAATAAAACGGAAGCATACAGGAATCAATTCATATTGAAAAGGAGAAACAAAAAGTAGTATCAGTAAGAACTTATATGATTCCTGTCAGCTTCCCAAGATGGCTGAGAGTGCAGGAAGGAAGGGGTTAAGGAGAAATACATAACTACTTCTGACGAGGAAGCTTCCCAAGATGGCTGAGAGTGCAGGAAGAAAGGGGGTAAGGAGAAATACATAACTGCTTCTGACGAGGAAGGAGTTCGACTGAGGGGGCAAGGGATAGGTGCAAGAAGTTGCAAAAGGATGAAAAGAGCAAGGAAGAGAGTTGGGGAGGATATCAGGGATGGAGGGTTAAGGAGGAGTCCTGGGCGTTAGGGTTGGGATGAACTAGGGATGACAGAGGCCAAGATGGATAGGGAGACTAGGGCGAAGGATACAAGAAGTCAAAGGATACCCACTTGATAGCAGTGACAAGAGACTGGCATGATATGCTAGGACTACTGGGAAGAACTTGTGTGTCAGGGCTTTGAAAATATTTTATGAAACAATGCTGGTGCACCCGAGTGACGTCTGGAGGAGATTCTACGATGATGGGATGGTGTGGCTAATGGCACCCTTGCTATGGGAGGTACACGTCTGGGGTACGTCGAGGAGGATCTAGTCTGATTTCCTAAGGAAGTAGGAGCAATGGGAAATATTAACAAGTGAGGAGACATAGGTCGGTAATTTGTTTGGTAGACTTTTAAGGGTCAAGGTAGCGAAATGGAGTAACCAACGGGTGGCGAGGGGTTGCCAGCCGATTTCTTTATACAAGTTTCAGTGGTGCATCCTGAAAAGTGCTTTAGTAATGAAGCGCAGAGCCCAAAGGAACAGCATATCAAGCCTGCGAAGGTTGGAAGCAGCTGCACAGTTGTAGATGATGTCACCGTAGTCTAGGAGTGGCAGGAATGTGGCCTGTACTAGTCTATGTCTAGTGTCAGGGGGCAAGAGCTCTCTGTTCCTGAAGAAAAAGTAGAGTCTTGCTTTCAGCTTGCTAGAAAGGTAATCGATGTGTGCACTGAAAGAAAGTTTGCTGTTTATGCAAACACCCAGATATTTGAATTGATCGACCACGTCTAGTGATTCACCTAGGATAGTCATGATGGGTACAGGTAGCGTGCTGTGCCGAGGGGAGGGCCTATTGCTACTAGGTGCAAAACAAAGGATCTTGTGTTTTTCATGTTGAGTAGTAGCTTGGAGTTAATTAGGTTGCGCTCTAGCTGTGCAAAGTCAGCTTGGAGTACATCACCTACTTCGGATAAGGTTGGCTTAGAAGTATATGTAACGGTATCGTCCACAAACAGATGTATTTTGGAGTTGCTGATATTGGAATCTAGTGAGTTAATGTAAATAGAAAATAGTGTAGGGCCTATGATGGAGCCTTGCGGGACACCTCGTTTTATGGGGAGGGAGTCGGAGACCTGACCGCATGCTTTAGTTTTCTGAACTCTACCCGTAAGGTAGCTCGGGCACCACTGAAGTGTGTGTCAGCCGCGCCTAGTTTACTGAGCCCACGGAGGATGAGGTTATGGTCGATGGTATCGAATGCCTTGCTGAGATCAAGGAATATGGCACCTGTGACTTGTTTGGAATCCTGCGCAGTCAGCCAGTTGTTGGTGACTTTAGATAAAACTGAAGTGCAGTGGGAGAAAAGGCTGGCACCAAAGTAGCTGTGAGCTTCCCCAAAGCCAGTGTTCCTATGCCATTACCTACTGCGACTCCTGCTGGGAGAGGCTGGTACTGGTGTAACATGGAGCTCCCCACAGTCAGTGATCCACATCATTAATTTACATTATCATAACTCATGCTAGGAGAAGCAGAGGCTAGGACAGCTGTAAGCTCCCCCATAGGCAACACACCTCCATCATTATCTGCTACGACTCCTGCTAGGTGAGGCTGGGATTGGAGTAGCCATGAGCTACCCCTCAGTTAGTGCTCCTACACCATTACCTGCCATATCTCCTGCTGGGAGAGGCTGGGACTAGAGAAGATGTGCACGCCACAAGAGCTGGTGCTCCTACATCATACATCATTATTTACAGTGACTCCTGCATTCCCTATAAGTAACACTTCATCTGTATTTACATCCAACCAGGATAGCCCAGCTGAGATGCAGTGTCTCATATTCACTGGGTTCCTGCCTTTACCCACTTTGTACAGCTGGTTGAACTGATGCACTGAGAGGTTAAGTGACTTGCGCAGGGTCACATAGTGAATAAGGGGCTCTGCTGGGATTTGAACCGTAGTCTCCAGGTTACCAAGTCTGAGCTCTTACTTATTAAGCATGCTAACTCATTATTCAACATAGCACCCTAAATACAACGCTAGATTTTTTTTTAAGATTATACTGGACAACCATTTTTACGCTTGAGTATCCTGAATACTTTTGATCCAACACTCTACAGTTAGGGTTATACCAACTATAGGGAGTGGGCTCTCTACCCCTTCACCTACGGGTTTGCTGGTCCCACCTCACATTCAAAAGAGAACTATTCAGCTATCCAAGTTTCTCAGACATTTGCTCCTGCACCTCAATCTGCTAGCGGTCATTTTACTACTTTAATGATGTCCATTTAATTGTTGCTCTTATGCGCTTATCCTTAACTACTTTGTTCCCGGATGTACTCATAATTTATGTTACTATACATAATCATTTTTGCTGTTGCTGACTTGCTGATTACCTGCCTTAATTATTATAATATCCATACTGTTAGACATTTGCCCTTGCCCCAATCTACTAGTTGTTATATTTTACAGTACTGATGTTCGCTTGCTTACTACTCTTACGCCTTGATCCTATGTTATTGTTTTTTTATCTGTAGTCAATTATACTGTACTATCCGTACTGTTTTGCTGTTTGTTGATTTGTTGAACTAATTCTAATGTACAGTTTGTTCACTGAATTTTGTAACTCTGTTTTCTCTTTTCCTCATGACTGTGTAATCTCCCGGGTTGTGCCTCAAAATAGGCATTTTACGGTCTAAAGCACTTACCTGGTCAACAGAAACTAAATAAATAAACAAACCACCTTTTACCCTATTGCTCAAGGGCAGACAGTCACAAAATCTCACCTGCACAGGAACATTGTACTTCTTTCGTTTCTGGAAAATCCCAATTGGATAAACTTCTCGGACATAAAGAATCAGGTGAATAGCAACTTCTAAAAACTCACAAAGAATGTCGGCCACCACTGTGGGAGGAGAAATGGAAGGTCATGCTTAAAAAAAAACAAACTGACAATTCACGGTTTCACTTTAGACATCACACAAAAATGTGATGTGCTGTTTTCCAAATGGCACAATTACTTTTAAGTCAAAATAAAGGTTTGACTAGCAAAACAAAGCATTTTGGGATGGGCAAACAGGCTAATTATTAAAGTCCTAAAACCTGCTTCAGAATGACCCGTCTGCATGACACAAGCTCAGTGGAAACAGCGAAGGAGGGGTGGGGCACAGGCACATGAGATGGAGAACTTTCTGCCCAGAAGCATAGATGAGGGAGAAATGCTTAGGGTTTAGGAAGACTGGTGAAGCAGACAGCTGCCATGTCGGTCAACAATGCTGTTAGTAAAAACAGTGGCTTTACCAGTCCCTTGACATGACATTTAAAGAGCAGCTGACACCTTCAGGAGAACTTTATCAAAACACAACATTTAAACATAGTTCAGTTTGTATTTCACACTGGTTTTATATTCTTTCTTACCATTATTACTGAGGTCATTTGCATGAAAACAGGATCTCTGCTCCTGAAGGAGTTCATCAATTCCTACCGCTTTCTCCCTACCTGAGTTCATAATGCCCTGCTTGTGACATCACAGTTACTCCCATGGCAACAGACTGTGATGTCACAACAGAGCATTATGACTTGAAGTCGGGAGTAAGATAAAGAGGCAGATAAAATCTAAGGGAAGGGATAAATATCATGTACTCGTAAATTTACTCAGCAATAAATGACAAGGAAGAGAAATATATGGAATACATGTGGAATGCAAGCTGAATTGTACCTAATTATTATGTTTTTCAAAGTTTTCTTTTTGGCGTCAGTAGCTCTTTAATGGTAGAAAGTCACCTGGAGTTGGAAGAAACAATACCTAAGGGGAGGTCACAGCAGGGAGGATACAATGTTCCCTCAGTGTTGGATTAAGGCTGAGTGAAACCCAGTTGGTGTCAAACGCACAGCTGCCTCCAAACCCTCCCCTGTGCCAATCCTAGTGCCATTTAGCCAGCTGCAAGCCTCCAACTGAGCTGGGATTCAAAGCTTCCCAGTACACATTATGTGATTTAAAGCAGGCAATCATGTTATGGTTTTGTTGGATGTTTATTACAATACTGCATGAACCAGTGAGTAAACTGAGCATCTCCATCTATGTACTAGAGATCGTGGTGTAATTTTGGAGGGCAGAACAGCTACCTTGAGCGACAGATTAGGCATTACACTCGCCTCCAAAGAAGCAGATATTTTACAATACAGCAACATTAAAAATACACAAAACCTTTCTGGATTTTAAGTTGTACCTTGTCCAAAGTTAAGATCCTGCCTTGTAAGCGTGGCCATTGTACGAACACCTGCAAAGGAAGCACAAATGGGGAATTTTCTGATTAAAATCATACTGTCCTGTTAGAGCACTACTAATGAGGGATCTGAGAAGAGACACCAGGGCGTGAGTGTCTGTAAATGTGAGCCACTGTGGTGAGTCAGAGACTTTGAATATGAATAATTCTAGGGCCAGCAGTTCTTGAAAACAGATTTTAAAAGATCCTCTGGTGTCACAATGAATGCCCTAAACCACTTGGCTGCTTACAGGCCCTGGACTGTCCAGTCCCCTGCCCCCCAATCTCTGCTCACACAGCTGCAGGCCCGGACAGATGCTTTCCCTGCCCACTCATAAAGGCCTCTGACAAACTTTCTCCTTCCCGGTCTACTACTCGTCCAGTCCCAGGACAGATGGACATTCTCCCAGTTTGCTCACATAGCCAAGGACAGATGGACACACTCCCTGTTTATTCACACAAGCCCTAGGACAGACGGACGCTATCCCCATGTCATTATACTGCCCTGGGAGAGACACTCTCCTTGCTCAATTGCACAGGCAAGGGCATACCTCCCAACTATTCCTAAGTTTCAGAGTCGTCCCTGATTTCGCCCCAGAAATTTCCACTGTATCTCTTAAATTTGGGATTTCTGTTGCTGAACAGTAGGAAGTTAAAGTATAAAATAATGCCAAACTTTAGAGATACAAACTAGATCTTCTGCAGAAAATACCATTTACACTAAGCTACACATCATGGCAGGCTTGACAGGCTAATACTACTTTTTGTTAAAATGCGTTTCTGATTCTGGCTACCTGACATAGATTTTTTGTTGTCTTTTTAAGCTGTGAACGGGATTTGCAAGGCAGGAGGTTGAGAGGTAAGGAGTTAAGACAGGACACTTTTCCAGCCTCGCCAGAGGGGATAACGGCTAGACATTTTTACAACAAAAAAAGGGGGATGCGTATTCTTGGATTACATATTACAGTGGCCACAGGGCTCCCACATCTACAGAGATTCCCATATTTTACAGGGATCTGAAGCCATCCACAAGGAAACTGTCCCATATACTTACTTTCCACAGTAAACAGTATTAATCTACAGGAAAGCACCGGAAAAGTTCCATGGAGTTACAGGGAAAATGCCAAATTAAATATGTGAGCACTGCGGTCAGTTCTTCACAGTAGGACCGAAGTCACCGAACGTCCACCGCATCACATGTGTTCAACAGCATGATCTTGTTTTTATTCCGGGGAGGATTTATTTTCTAAATGCAGGATTCGACAGTGAATTTTGAAGTACAGTAAATAGTACCGACGTTAACCTACTGGTTACGGACGTAATAATGTCACTCCGACGAAACTGGACTATCACCAATTTTATATAAATTTATTATATAAAATCCAGACATAAACAAATAGGGGAAAGCTTGTAGCAGAGCCCCCAAAAAACAACAAACATAATCAACGCCCAACACCCGTTGCTTGTAGTATCCCACGCCCCCCCCCGTACCTGTTGGGACTTCCCGGTCCGCGCGCCCATCAGCTCAGTACAGAGGACTCCTCCTTGTTTACTTCGCTTTCTGCCTTACTTTCGGCGCACGCTGATAGTATTGCGTAAACTGCCGCTGGTTGCGAACTGATGACGTGAGCATCGGGCGCGCAGCGATTAGTACTAGTGAAAGCTAGAAGAAAGGGAATTCGTGGAGGCTTGGGGGCTCTGCACTGCATAAAGTCTGCAAGCATTCGTTCTTTATGCAATGACAGTAGTAAAGAAAGGTGAATAACATTTCAAAATGTATAAACTGGACCAGAGACACCTAATAGATTTTGTACTTTCACTACAGCTACCATAACTATGATGTATGGCCATACCTGTCAGCTATTCCCGGTTACAAGGGACCGCTTTCATTTTGCCCCTCAAAATTGCTAAATTATCCCTTATGGAAAGGGTACTTCCCACACAGAGAAGGTACTGTAAATTAAGGCTTTAAAAGCAAAAAAATCATGATATCCTAGTATGATAAATCAAAGCCAAACTTAACATTGCACCAATACAGGCAGTGGTTTCCCCAATGTCCTGAGCTTTTATCTTCCAAGTTTGTGTCCCTGGCCTAATTATGAGGGTGGTAATGTTCAAATTCACCTGTAAAAATAATCCTCGGCCAGCATGGGAAGAGCCTAACCTTTATCTCCACTTACATTCCTCCCAAGGAACAGGAAGCTGACTTTAACGTGCTCCATGAATACCTTACCTCTCAGGCCTCCACCTTAACAATGAGCTGTTAGTGGTAGACGACCTCAACATAAACTGCCTGTCTCCTGATGCCTCCCATATAAGGATGTGATCTCCGAACTAAATATTGTTCGGCTAGTCAATACCCCTACGTGAACCAACTATCGTACAGGGTTCAGCACCCTCCTGGACTGGCTGGCTCCTCACAAACCACCCAAAATGAATCACTAGTACGGTCGTCCTGCCAGACTCCATAAGTGATCACTCACCTATCCTCAGCACCTGATCTAATAAGTCCCCAAAACTCCTGGCCAAAGAGGCTACTATCCACATCTTGCGAAAAGGCCGATCGGACCCACTAAAAGCTCATCTCAGTCAAATAGACTGGTCCACCATCTATTCTGCAATTGATGTCGATGCTCCTTTAGACTACTTGTATGTCACAAAATCAGGCACTCACCAGCAATATAAAGTAAATCAAGAACCACTTATATTATGTTGAAAGTTATTTAAAACATAAAGATATTTCACAGCGGGCAAAAACGCTGACATTTCTGGATCAATACCTGACCCTTGAGGTTAAGCATTTTGCCCTTGTAGGTCATCTTTATGTTTTAAATAAACTTTTCTACATATTATAAGTGGTTGGAGTTGACTTCATATTGCTGGTGAGTGCCTGATTTTGTGACATACAAGTGACTGAGGATATTCGTCAGCACCACCATCCCTGTGCACACTTTAGAACTGTGTTTGTGACTGCTTTAGACCACTTCATCAAGGTCTTCAAGACAGCCTGTGACACTTTCGCTCCCATCACAAAAAAGAAGGGTCGGAGCTCCCATAAGTCATGGACATCCTCACCACTGATTGACCTAATGCATGCCAGGGATAACCTTTGGCATATAACGAAAAGCACGTGTTCCCAAATCGACCTCCAAAACTATCGAACTACCTGCAACAAATGCACCCAGGCCATCCACCATGCTAAGTCCCACTTCTTCAGGTCTGAACTGGACAACTCCTGGGACAACTGCTGGAATTTCTGGACAAATATTAAATCACTGATGGGAAAGCCCAGCAGAACTCCTCCCTCCATGCTGAACCTAAACAGGGCAGTAACACAGGACCCGAAAACCATTGCCAATATTTTTAATAAGGCCTTCACAGACCTTAGTGGGGTGCTCCCCACTGACTACCTACTCCCTACTCCCTACTCAGGGTCAACAAATCGCCACAACTGTTGCCTCTACCTCCTGCCATCCCAGCACTGTGCCCCCTTTTTATCTCAAAATAATCAGACCTGGAGAAGACAAAAAATACCTCCAAAAAGTGCTTCGCAAATCCAGGTACAGTAGTGACAGCCTTGATCTTAAGTTAGTCTCCCTCACCCTGGATGTCATTCTGGCTCCATTAACAAGAGTTATAAACCTCTCCCTAATCACAGGTAAATTCCCTATGGCCTGGAAAGCCTCAATTGTAACATCAGTATTTAAAAGTGGTGACAGGGCAACCCTTACTAACCACCGGCCAATTTCCATCCTACCCCTAGTCTCCAAAGTGCTGGAATGTATTGTCTGCAATAAATTAACCAACCACCTAAACAAATATCAACTACAGTGCAAGGAGCAACACGGTTTTCGGAGACTACACAGCACAATGACAGCATTGATCGAGTTTACTGGTTTCATTCAGAACACTCTTAATAAGGGGCAGTTAGTGATGGCCACCTATATCAGCCTCAGTAAGGCCTTCAATACCATGAATCACGATCTGTTGCTGACTCAACTCCATGATTCCTCTATGTCTCCAACCTCCCTGAACTGGTTCCGTAGCTGCCTCTCGGTATGGGTCCAACAGATCAAAATAGGTGACACTATCTCAGACAACTAACTATAAGTACAAGAGTTCCCCAAGGGTCCATCCTGGGTCTGCTGCTGTTTAGTCTTTTCTTAAACAATCTCCCTAAAGCATTCAATGCCAAAACCCTACTATATGTAGATGATGCTGTCCTCTACATGAGCCATCTTGACACTATTACACTGGAACAAAGACTCCAGCACAATTTCAGACTCCTCAAAAACTGGTTCTCTAATGCCCAATTGCTCCTCAACTATAAAAAAAAACAAACATGCTGTTTACCTCCACACACAGTAAACACAGATCTGCCGTCCTAAACATCTGCAACCAAAAAAATGAAATCCTGACATGGTGAAAAATTTAAAATACTCGGTATCACCTTGGATAGTTCCCTGACCTACTCGCTTCACATAGACGATATCTCCCGATGTGCGAACAAGAAAATTGGTTTGCTATAATGCCACAGGCACTGCCTCACAATGGATGCCTTAAAACTTGCCATAACTAGCTCTGTCCTCTCTGGGATTGACTACAGCCTTGCGGTCTACAGCATTGCCTCTACCTCCACCATGAAACGAATTGCCCTAAGCCTAAACAAGTCCTGTAGGCTGCTCCTGGGGACTCCACAATTAACTCACACTTGTGATCTGTATACTCTCTCAGGCCGCCTTAGCCTGGAGTACTGAGTTAGGTATGAAACTTGTCTTCTAGCAAAAAAGGTCACCCATGGCTTAACTTCTCCCAGTACCCAATTTGTGCTTACCCAAACTGCCCCTTCCAGGCTGACCAGAGAGCCTCTAAATACCCTCTATAAGGTCCCTTTCTGCCAAACAACCTTTGGACAGCGTTCCTTTTGATATCGCGCCTCTAAGTGGCTTAATACACTCCCACCGGAACAAACTAGGCCTTTTCAAATCCAAACTTCGCTCCTGCCTGGCTAGCCAAATGAAGTGCCACTGTTTCCCTCACCGCTGACTTAATGACCTAGACATGGCCTTGCACACTGCCCCGCCCTCCATCTTGGCCGGTTTCCTGAGATCTTCCTGCACTTATTCCCCCCATCCACCGCCACAGGCTCCCCACCTTTCCCCTGACCCCCTCTGCTCCTCCATTCTACCCCTACCTTTCCCCATCCCTCCTTACTTTCTCCCATCCACTCTCCTCATCTCACCCCCCTTTTCCTATATCCCATCCCCTCACTGCCTCTCCTCACCTCAACACCTACCCTCCCTCCTTTTCTATCCTCCTTTCCTGACTACAGATCTCTGGAATCCTCCCATTTCGCCTCTGACAAAGGGAATCATGGAGCCACAGTTCCTGGCTCTTAATCTTCTTCATTTCCCTTCACCCTCACTAACCTAAAGTATAGTTAGCACCACCACCACCACCACCCCGTCTTACCCTCCTTGCCTCTACCCCCATGTCATATTCTGTGGTCATATTTCAGAACCAACGTCTAGAATGCTGCAACTGCTATGAATTGTCCTTACCTAGCTTGTTGTGTTTATTATCGACACTGAACCTTTGTAAACTGAGCCTTCCCTCAAATGTCAAAAAATGTACTTATTGTACTTGTTATTGTGTCATTTGTACTGCAGCCACATTGATGTAACTCTGACAATTTATCTGTGCTACTTGTTCTTGTATGGCTAAATCGATGTGGAACCTTTGTAAATGAGCTTCCAACTCAGAGGTTGTAATCCTAGACTCTAATAAATAAAATAAATAAATACTTCCACATGCCTTGATCTGTACTGATTATTGTATCCTCATGAGCTAGACCCATGCTATTTGCTGCACTATGTACCTTGAAGACATTGTCAAAAATGTGTGTGTACTGTAAGGGTCCCCCCCAGCATGTTTAGGTGTTTAAAGTGGTACTCTCACCTGGGAGGGGTCCTACATACAAGAAACCACAAAGTCTACTTGCATGACCTCCCAAGCTCTGGGGTTGACCTCGGACAGTCACTGGCACATGGCAGGGCTGGCAAGGCTGTGGATTTAAAGGAGTTAAAGCAACTTTGAGGCAAACAAACAATGTCCAAATGGAATAACTTTAAGCAAAACAGGATTCTTTAGTTTCTTGAGCTCATTAAGATGGTACTGTATTTCCAGGTGGCAAAGTTTGTTGGTTCATCTTCTAAAGATGACATTTTAAAACACTTCTGTGTATGGGAAACAACCCCGGTGGGGTACTTCAATCACATATTTCTCTGGCCTCGAAGGGAAGCACATTCAAAAAAGCTCTCCACTCTGGAACCCAAACGAAAACTGGCATGTGTGACGCTTGGACAGCTGGTTCTGTTTAATCTATGATTTTTTAATATAAAAATGTGTTATTGAGTGTCTCTCATAAGACATGCTGAGACAGCCTGTGGGTTAACACCCCCCCCCCCAGGTTTCAGCTAAAAAATAAAAGCCAGGAGATAATTAAAGGCTAGAAGAGACCGAAATTAAGGATCTCCTGTTTATCTAGCTTAATTGTAGCTGCCAGCTGCTAGGCTGGAAATCATAAACTATTATGATGTTTAGAGGAAGAATACAGGTATGTCACTTTGGTGCTACGTCATAAATGCTCTTTGGTGTCTGTAAAGAGCAGGATGCTGCTCATGGATGAAAGAAAGAACTTGGAAAATTACAGACTTGATTGGGAAGTCATGTGGGGACATGAGTTTTTGCTGATGTCACCTATTAATTTACCTCCTGCTTGATAAGACATCCTGATTGTATAATTTGTAATAAACAGAGGAGGAGTTGGGTGACATCATGGAGAAGGCAGGGTCAAGACAGTTTTTTAATTATGCTGTAACTGACCTTTAGACACACACACATGTTTGGATTCTGAAGCCACAACATTTTTCAGCATTGTAAGAATATAAGAATACATTAGCTAGGCAAGTCTAAGTGTACGGTTGGTAGGAAATTGCACTTTTAAACCAGTTTTTTTAAGTGATTGTAATGTTTTGTGATATATTGTTCTGTGTTTTACATTTTACATTTTTATCTATTTTTAAGTAAACATCTCATTTTAAGAGACTACTTGGTGTGCCTTTGAAATTCTTTATTTGACAAGTGAAGCATATATGGTTAAAGTTGACACTGTGCTTAATGGGTTACCAAACTGGGAAAAGGTAAGAGTTTATCTGAAGTCTTTTCATAGAGTTTTAAGGGTTCATTCTGTACACCTGGTTAGGTGCCCGTAGGTGAAATATATCTGGCCCCTCTCCCCAAAGAGCAGAATTATCTGAGCCTGTACATTGGGTACGCTAGCAAGAGGTTCATAGTTTGAATCCCTCCAGAACTTGAGACCAACGGTTCATTCGAACCCACAAAACAGAGAGGAGGGTTACCCTGTTCTATTCCTGTTCACACTACTGCGCTCGGACGTTGGCACTATGGGAGCAGAGGGCCTGACCTGCTGAGTGGGGTTATGACAGCATGGACTTTAGGTAGCCCATTTTACTAGTCACTAGCCAAACTGTTAGTATCACAGTCTCTTGGCTGGCAGCATTTTGGTGCCTCTTGATCCTGTGAGGATTTCTCAGGGATTCACTCTGTTCTCAACGGAGCACATACTTTCTTTACTTTTTCTCCATTTCTTCACTGTGACATATGCCACAGACTCTGAGCCCATCTGGGCATAGCTGAGGTGCCTACCGAGCACAACACACTTTATTCCAGGCAGAACGGCCCACTCCAAATCTTCTGAGGCAAACTCCATTTACTGACAGGAAATGGCATCCTGTCAGATCCTACACTTCATCTTAAGGAGTGTGGGCACAGCTGAGTGCCACCCACAACACAGTACTTGCAAAACAGAATAACTATCACCTCAAATCTTCAGCCCACAGCACTCTCTGATAACCTTTTCTCACAGACAGACCTCTGAAACAATCTTCAAACGGGGTTTACTCCTTCTGGAGAGAGGGCACCCCCATTCTGAGGTCTTTGTTTTGATGGCTGCAGCCACAAATGAATACTTTTACATGACACCAGTCACTACAGAGAAATTGTCAGACAGCGGGAGCTGGCACAGTGTGTCAGGCACTAGCCTCCTACCACTCTGACTCAGCAGACTCTCTGCTCTTCAGCAGAGAAACATAGAAAAGTGATGGTAGAAGGAAACTGTAGGTCCATTGAGTCTGCTCAAGAGTTCCCAAGACCTCTTGTAGGTCTGGGATCTAACCCCCTACTGAGTTTTGCCCTTCACTGATTTTGCATTCCCCTCCTGGAGCCCTTGCTCTATCCCATCCCTATTTGAACACTGCCGCAGTCTTTGCACTCGCCACGTCCACCAGCAGGCTATTCCAGGGTTGTACCACCCTCTCCATGAAAAAATGCTTTCTTACATCTTTTCTGAAGCTCCCTCCCCATAGTTTCCATTCATGCCCCCTGGTGGTTGAGCTG
Organism: Neoceratodus forsteri; assembly: GCA_016271365.2. Lineage (NCBI taxonomy): Eukaryota > Metazoa > Chordata > Ceratodontiformes > Ceratodontidae > Neoceratodus > Neoceratodus forsteri. The sequence continues at coordinate 181,403,299 of CM057452.1, read as the reverse complement.
GTAGCCCTTTGGAATAGTTCTGTGTATGACACCTTATTAATGCATCTCAAGAACTTGAAGGTCTCAGTCATATCCCTCTCTCCCTCCTTGTTTCCAGTGAGAACAAGTTTAGTTCCTTCAGGCATTCCTTGTATAAGAGATCATGGAGACCCTGTATTATGTTGGTTGTTCTCTGAAAAGTTTCCAATCTATCCCTGTTTGTTTTCAGGTGCAGATTCCAAAACTGGACACAGTACTCCAGGGGGGCCTTACTAGGGACCTGTAAAGTGGGATGATCACCTCCCTGCTCCTGCTGTCAAATCCTCTCCCTATGCACCCCAACATTCTGTTTGCCTTGCTGTAAACTTTGTTGCATTGGTTTGATTGTTTAAGGGTTTCATATATGATGACCCCTGGGTCTTTTTCTTTCTGGGATGTACTGAGCTTGACTCCGTTGAGCCAGTACTCTGTTCTAGGTTTCTTCTTACCCAGATACAACACCTTACGCATTTTTGCACTGAACTTTAGCTGCCAGACATTAGACCATCTTTCTAGCTTTTGTAAGTCATTCTGAAGTTCCCTAATCACCTCCCCACTGTCAACCTTATCACCCATTTTGGTATCACCCGTGAAGAGTTCCAGCTTACCCTGAATGCCTACGCCAGTGTCACAAATAAAGACATTAAGCAGGACTGATTGTAAGACCAAGCCCTGGGGCACACCACTGGTGACTCTACCCTCAGTCAGTATCAAAACAAAATCTGCACCAGGCTGGAGTGCTGGGATAAAAATAAAAGTCACAAGCAGACAATCAAATCCCACACTCACCACCAAACATGAAAGAAGCTGCTCACATAGGTCTCAAAGTGTGCTGTATTTTATTAAAGTGCCAGTGCAATTAAAATGCACACCCCCCCACCAGGCCTCATCCCATTGACAACTGCTTTTTGTCTTCTGTCCTTTAACCAGTTTCCCACCCACCTGACTAGGCTTTCAGCAATGCCTGGGTCTTCCAACTTTTTTAGTAGGCAACTGTGCAGCACTGCATCAAAGACCTTGCTGAAATCGAAGTATATAAGGGCCACTGAGTGTCCTCTGTCTAATTCCTTCATCACCCAATCAAAAAATGTGATAAGGTTAGTTTATCACGATCTGCCCACCACAAATTCATGTTTGTCATCCTGGTGGTTGTGCCTATCTAGGTAGTCTATTGTATCCTGTTTAACTGAGGTTTCCATTAATTTCCCCACGCCTGATGTGAGGCTGACTGGCCTGTAGTTGCCAGCCACCTCCCCACTGCCTCCCTTGTGCAGAGGCACCACTTCAGCCTTTTTCCAGTCCCTTGGCACCACCCCTATCTGAAGCGAGTGGCTAAACAAATGCGCCAATGGTCCGCCAGTACTTCAGCAAGTTTCTTTAGCACCCTTGGATGCAGCCCATCAGGCCCTGATGCTTTGTCAGTCCTTAGGTGCATCAATGCCTCTTTAACTCTGTTGGTGGTAATCTTCAAAGTTTCCATCCATGGGTACTGTCTATCAGTTGCTTTTATGCCACTTTCTGGCAGTGGTGTGGTGTACTCTTTGGTAAACATCAAGCAGAGGAAGTTGTTGAGGGCAGTGGCTTTTTATTCATCACCCTCGATGGTTCCCTGGACATACTGGTCCACCTGGGTACAAATGACATTGAGTGAAACAGTGAGCTAGAGATACAGGCAAGGTTCAGGGAGCTTGCCAGGGGCTGTCATGACATAGAGTGCACGATTTCCTTCTCGGAAATCCTGCTGGTGCCAAGGGCTAGTGGGAAAAACGAAAGGAAGATTAGGGAGATAAACCAGTGGCTCAAGGAGTGGTGTGAGGCCAGAGGGTATGGGTTGATGGGAGGTTGGGGGGAGACCTGGGAGGATAAGGAGCTGTATGCTAGAGATAGGCTCCATCTCAATTTGGAGGGGAGGGAAATCCTTAAGTTGAAAATAGAGGGGTTCATTGGTGAAATGTGGGTTTAAACTTGTGAAGGGGGGAGGGATGGGAGAAAAGGCTGCCGAGTGGGGTCCGATAAAGGAGGGACTCTGTCTCCACCCCTGGGGAGCTGGAGGAATGTGGGAAAAGGCCGACTGGTAAAGTGCAGACCAGGGAAAACGAATCTCCCATGGGAAATGAGCAGGGGAAATGGAAGTATAACGAAAGGGCGGTAGGTAGTCTCATCAATGCCAGGAGCTTGGGCAATAAAGTGCCTGAGCTCCAGGCGATGCTAACTGAGGGAGCGGTGGATGGCAGTGGTCACTGGACCTGGGCCACCGCAGGACACGACTGGGACCTGAACCTGGAGGGTTACACTATGTTCAGGAAGGACAGGGGGGAGGGGAGGGAAAGGGAGGAGGGGATAGCAATAATAGTCAAAAACTGCATTGGCATAAGGAGGGGAGTACAGGAGGCGGAGGGAATCATGGAGGCAATTTGGGTCACCTTGATAACAAGGGGGGGGTCAAGAGAGCAAAAATAGGAGTGGTGTATAGACCCCCTGCGCTGGCAGAGAAGCTGGAGGAGAGTCTGGTGGCAGATGTCGGGAGACACTGCAGATTGGGCAGGGGAAAGGTGGTGGTGTTGGGGGACTTAAACATGCCAGGAACAGACTGGAAGACTATGACATCCTCGGTGGCCAGGGAACAGCGGTTGTTGGATGTCTTTCAAGATGCGTTCCTAACTCAGCAGGTGGGGGAACCGACCAGGGAGGTGCGGGTACTGGATGTGGTCCTGGCAGACAGTGACCAGATTGGGGCCCTGGAGGTAAGTGACCCGTTGGCGGGGAGTGACCATGCCACGGTCTGGTTCTGTCTGGACCTAGGAGGGGTAGAAGGATGCACAAAGATGGAGGTAACTGACTTCAGGGGGGCGGATTTTAAGGAAATGGGAAGGATCCTTAAGGGGCATTTGGATGTGATTGGGTCAGACATGGACGCTGACAGTAGGTGGGAAATCATCAGGAGAGGGGTGCAGGATGCTACCAGCACCTGTGCCAGAGTAAGACAAAATGCGGTAGCGCCCGAAAACCCTGCTGGTGGACCAGGGAGGTCCAGGAGGTGGTGCAGGGAAAGAAGGCAGCCTATAGGCAATTCAAGTGCTCAAGGAGTGAAAGGGATCGAGGGGAGTACGAACTGATGGCTAGAAGGGCCACTAGGGTGGTGAGGGTGGCTAAGGCAAGGAAGGAGCAGAACCTGGCCAGGGAAATTAGGAGAGGGAACAAGGGGTTCTTTAGATACATTGGGGAAAAACGAAGGGTGAAGGGGCAGATTAGCAGGATTAAAACAGGGGAGAGATGGGCACAAGATCCGGGGCAGCAGGCTGAGGTATTAAATGAGTACTTCACCTCAGTTTTCACCAAGGAAAATGGGGGTGCTGCATCATACATGGGAGGAGACAGTAATACTGAGGGGGGGGGACCCTTACTGATCGGTGGGTCTGGGGGAAGGGGGAGGCATCACTGGCAGGAAGGGGGAAGGCTAAGCAGGGAGAAGAGGTAGCGGAGGTGGAAATGACAGTAGAGAGAGTGAGGGAAGCCCTCAGGTCCCTTAAGATGGAGAAATCACAACCAAAGAGGTATGATCTCCAGCCTTTATAAATCCCTGGAAAAAGTGAAAAGTGACCCCGTAATAAGAATAAAGACAAGATGGCAGGAAGAAACTAAATTTGATCCACCAATCCTGGACTGGGGTACTAGTTTTGGTGTAGCTAAGAAGATGACTCATTCCCCCTCATGGCAAGAATTTGCCTGGAGGGTTAGGGTCCGATTCTTCCTCACCCCCAAGGCATTAAATAAAAGAAATCCAGAACACCCAGCACGCTGCTGGAGGAACTGTGGGGAGGAAAGGGCAGATCATCTTCATATCTTTTGGGCCTGTCCGAGACTCCAGACTTTCTGGGAGGAGGTCAGTAAAGCCTTGAGCGAAATCCTTTCCTTTGATCAGCTGTTCGGCTGGACGGAAGCAGTACTGGGAATCCCACCGATGGGCATGAAGGGCTTGGACTCCATGTACCTCTGGGCGACCCTTATTGCCGCAGCCCATAAGGCCATTACCAGATCTTGGCTTAGTCCTATACCCCCCAAGAAACAAGACTGGATATTAATAGTCCAGAATATCTCTGAGCTAGAGGAACTCACCTTTAAAATAAACCAACAGGTTTCGCTCTACACTCAAAGATGGACAAGGTGGGAGATTTGGAGGGAAGCCCTGGGAATGAAGTAAGTTGGGGTCTTTATATTAAAACTAAAACAAAAGAAGAACGCCTCCTTCTTTTAACACATTATATAGAAGTCTGAAAGAAGATTGAATGATGTTAATCAGAATAGCTAAGTATTTAGAGAAAATAAGCCTGAAATGAAATGTGCTATTAATTAATATGTTTTAATGATACTCCTGGTCTATATTAACCTACTGAATTAATGTACTAATGTACCTGCAAACAGTCAATAAAATAAAAAATAAAAAAAAAAAAGATGGAGAAATCACCGGGGCCGGATAAATTACATCCCAGAGTGCTGAAGGAACTTGCGGATGTCCTGGCGAAACCCCTGGTGGAGCTTTTCACCATCTCTCTGAGGACAGGGTGGGTGCTCCAGGACTGGAAGGTGGCGCATATAGTGCCTATCCACAAGGGGGGATCAGGAGAGGTGGCAGGGAACTACAGGCCTGTCAACCTGACATCGGTGGTGGGCAAGGTGATGGAGGGCATTGTCAAGGAGAAGCTGGGGGGGACCTGGAAATGTCAGGGTGCCTGGACAATAGACAGCATGGATTCATCCCAGGGAAATCGTGTCAGACAAACCTTGTGGAGTTCTATGACTGGGTGACGAGTACCTTGGACCTGGGTAGACCAGTGGACGTCCTCTTTCTAGACTTCAGCAAGGTATTTGACTCTGTTCCTCACGAGGGCCTGTTGGATAAGCTGAGAGAAATGAGGGTAGGGAACCAGATGATCAGATGGATAGACAATTGGCTCCAGGATCGGACCCAGAGGGTCGTAGTTGGTGGGATAGTCTCATCCCCAAGGAGGGTCACTAGTGGGGTCCCACAGGGATCAGTCCTTGGGCCCCTCCTGTTCAACGCCTACGTCTCTGACATACGGACAGGTATCAGGAGTGAGATGAGTCTCTTTGTGGATGACTCAAAACTGGGGGTGGTGGTGGATGGGGAGGAGGGGAGGGTGGCCCTACAGGGGGACCTGGAGGCTCTGTAAAGATGGTCTAGAAAGTGGAAGCTGAGGTTCAATGCAGGGAAATGCAAGGTACTGCACCTGGGGGCCAGAAACCCGGGCCAAGTGTACACCCTGGGGGGAAATGCTACAGGTCTTGATGGCTGAGAGGGACCTGGGGGTGGTGGTGGATGTCAAGATGAACAACTCGGAGACTTGTAGGAGGGCAGCAGCCGAGGCCAACAGGATGCTGAGATGCATCACTAGGGAGATCACTTCCAGAAGGAGGGAAGTGATACTCCCTCTGTATAACTGCTTGGTGAGGCCGCACCTCGAGTACTGTGTGCAGTTTTGGAGGCCACACTTAAAGAGAGACATTAAACTCCGGGAGAGGGTCCAGAGGAGGGCAACCAAAATGATTTGGGGTTTGGGGACAGGACCTATGGGGAGAAGCTCGAAGTGCTAAATATGTACACATTGGAAGAGAGAAGGGACCGGGGGGGACATGATAGAGGTCTTCAGGTACATGAAGGGGGTAAATAGGGGAGGAGCAGTCAGGGTGCTTCGAAGGAAGGAGGAGGGGGCAACTAGAGGGCATGGGTGGAAGCTGGAGGAAGAAGATTCAGAGGAGAAAGGAGGAGGTGCTACTTCACTGAGAGGGTGGTGGAGCCATGGAATGCGCTGCCCATGGGGCTGGTGGAGGCAGAGGCAGAGACGGTGGAGGGGTTCAAGGGGGGGTGGGACAGGTACAGGGGAAGGGTTCTGGAAGTAAAATCCAGTGCAGTGAGAATATCTGGAACTGGGAAGGGAGAAGCCAGAGAAGGCGAGGGGGGCAGCAAGGTCAGCTCCCAGGGTGGGGGCTGACCAAACGAGCAGACACGAAAGACCATTAGGCCTATTCTGCTGACATTTTAGTATGTTAGTATCCTGTCCCCCTTGGTAAGTTTAATTATCCCATCTCCTTTCTTCCATTTCTCACTGATGTATTGAAATAATTGTTTGTTACCATATTTGATACCCATAGCAATCCGAAGTTCAGTCAATGCCTTTTAGTGTGATGGATTACCGTCATAGTGACCAGCCACAATTCCCCTTTGGGGGCTGGCTGGTGGAATAGTGGCCAACCCTCTGCCAGATGAGCCTCTGGGTGGAAGGTTGAGTTTTGATGTCCCAGTGCTTGCTGAGGACATTGAGCATTTAAAGTGGGTTAGTGCGAGAACACTGACTCCTCCCCTTTGGAAGGCCAGGGCTATCTAGTTGACCCAGTCCTCCAAGGGCATAGAAACTGGCACCATACTAGAGGTCGAGAGACACTCTTAAAGGTATATACACATAACTCCTAGAGAGGGGTTGCACTCACCCACTTTTAAGTGCTCAACATCCTTGGCAAGCACCAGGACATCAAAACTCAGCCTTCCACCCAAAGGCCCATCTGGCAGAGGGTAGGCACCCCTCCACCAGCCAGCCCCCAAAGGGGAATTATGACTGGTCACTATAACGGTAGTGCATCACACTAAAAAATGGACAGAAAAAATAAAGCTCCCTAAGCCTTAAGGTCTTGACTCACCCTCTTGGCTCCTCTGATAGCCCAACCCACAGACTATCTGGGAGAGTCATATGGGCCTAAAACTGCCAACCGGGCAACAAAACCAAACCCATACTACCCAACCGGGGCAACTAACTCAATGCTATGTCTGTAAGTACCTTGTACCTCACCAAATACAGTATGTAAGTGTGCCCCACCATAGAATGCAGTTACATTTTTGCAAGTCATGCAGTACTCCAATTCTAGATAATCATGCAGTGGCAATTACAAAATTTCATGCAGTGAAACCTTGCTCTGCTACTTCTATACTCTAACATTTTTTCTACACATGCAGTGTACATTTTACTATATATTATAAAAGGTACTTAACTCTAAGACTCTAGAATTGACCTCTGGGACATTACATGCAGTGAACAATTACAAAACTCATGCAGTGTACTCTATACCCCATGCACAGTTTCACATTATCTCTGTGTTACCTATACTCTACTCTACACTAAGGCTCTAATCTACTCACAGTGATGCATCTCTTAGGGGGCATGGCCAGCAGCCTATCAAGATACACACGCTTCTTGGAGCTCTGTGGGCATAACAATTTTAAACCTTTTTTTTTTTTGCACAATTCCGATATAAATTTCAAAATAGATTTGCAACATTTGATAACATCCATCGGCAGAAGTCGGATTATAGTGATGGTTGGCAATGGGAAGACTGAAAAACAAAGGGAAAAGTGATGCTGCAGGAGTTGGAGCAGGCCCATCCAAAATGTCTAAGGAACAACAGCTGGGAGATTTGCATGGAGATCAGCCTGCGACTTTAGAGTCTTTACAGAGAGCACTTGACATGTTTACCACTATGATCCAATGAACTGATAAAAAAAAAATTGGATCAACAAAATGAAAAGATTGTAGTGTTGGAGCAGAGGGTGGACTCGATGGCAGGATCCATGGTAGAAGCCAAAACAACAGCAGGGAAAGCATTGAGAGCCTCAGCAGCCATGATCAAAGAACAAGGGGTTGTACGGTCCCACCTGGAGCAGCTTGAGAATTTAGCCAGATCAGCAAACATCCACATTCACAGCATGCCAGAAAGTGCAGAAGATGCTGATCCAATTACTTTTCTGGAGAGGTGGCTTATCGAAGCTCTCAGTCTTGGGTTTGCTGTTCCTATTTTGAGAGCCTGCCGCATCAACCTCAAATGGGCTATGGACTCCCAGGATGGCCCAAGGACACTCCTATTTACAACAACTACTTCTACACTCCAAGATCAGATCCTTAAAGCAGCAAGAGAATAGTCACCAGTCATGATGGGGAGGCTAAACTGTTATTTTTCCCAGACTACTCTTATGCCGCATAGCTGCGACATAAAGCATTTGAAGGGGTGGTCAATAAACTGAAATCTGCAGGAGTTTCATACCAGATTCTTTTTCCAGCTTGTCTGCAGTTTACCTACCATGACAAAATACTGTATATCTTTGATTTGAAGCCGTCCTCGAATAAAAACTGCACTGAAAATTAAAGTTTCAAATAAAAGTCGCCCTCATTTAGAGACCGTGGCTAGTAATTGAATGGCAGATTAAAACTGAGCTCCCCACTAAACCCCTCTCCTCTGCAGTACAGGTACCAATAATATTTGTTTATTTATGTACCGGTTTTTGTGGCAGAGTCAGTTTTATACTTTATTTTCTGGCACTGCTGAAATACCACAAGCAGAATGCCAAAATGCCGCAAGAAGAACATAGGCATACTGACCGCTAACTTCTGCCTTCATGTGGTCATCATGTTGGGCATCCTGGTATGGTAATCTCGATCTCCCCTGGACTACTCCTCTTTCCCCTTTTGAAAAAAACATTAATACCCAGTGCCTGTGTGATACCCATGTTCCTCTAACCAGTGAGTAAACTTAGTGAGGATCCAGACTTTTTGGAGGACTACGCTGAATGCAAGCCCACTGAGACACGAGGTGAAGTACTTCCTTGGGAGGAGGGTGGATGTCAACATGGCACAGCTTCAGTAATCAGCATACAGGTGCTATATCTGTTCTCTCTTTTATTTTAACTTCAAACTTTTAGTAAGAGTTTCAAGCTGCTGGTGTATATAGCTATTGTAAAAGCCAAGAAGAACGCTTGTTTGGCGGCAGCTTTCAATAAAAGCCACCCTCAAACAGTAGCAGCCCTCGATTAGAAGCCGCCGCTGAAATTAAAAATTGAACTAAAAGTCACAGCTGCTAATCGAAGATATATGGTATACAGCTACACGGATCCTAAGGTGGCTGGAGAATTTGCAGCAAAACTTGCAGCAAGGACTGAAGTTCATCATCATCATAGTTTATTGTCCATCCAGAACATAAAAAATTTTGGACATTATTACAACAGTACATACATACAATACTTATGATACAAATAAAAACACAAATCTCATAGGGTAGAGATAATAAGCGCATTGAACAGTGTAATAAAACAATTATTTTAGAAATGTATGTACAAAATAGCAGCAGATACCAGTTAGCAATAAACTCAGGACTCTAAACTTGTGATGAGAGAAAATGCTTCCTTTTGGTTTTGATTACTAATCTGAGAAATTTAGAAATTAAAGGAAAACACTGGAAAAGACACAGCTTTCCTCAGACACTACATAAACTCTCAATTAGTGCTTTCAGCCAGTAACAACTTTTTTTAATGATTTAAAACAGCTACCCACAACTTCCACTTTCTGTTGCTGGCAGCCGCCATCATGAGCACGCGGTGAGTTCCTGGAGTCACTGTATGCTAATATGTCTGTTTGACCTCTGCTATTGGTTGACAGGACATATTAGCATACAGTGAGTTCAGGAAGCTCTCTTCTGCTCATGAGATGGTGGCTGCCAGTAACAGAAAGTGAAAGTTGAAGGCCACTGTTCAAATCACTAAAAAAGCAATTGGAGGTATTTGTTTTAAAAATGTTACTGTCTGAAAGCACTAATCAGACTTTGTAGCACTTGGGTAAAGCTGTGCCTTTTCCAGTGTTTCCTTTTAACACGGCATCAGCTTTAATTTTAAGATGAAGTAGAACACAGGAGCATAATCCAAATTCACATATTTTATCAGAAATGTCTTTAGAATTTGGCCATGAGCTGTATTGTAGTGGGGAAATTGTATTATGATATGATAAAGGGTCTCATTAAAGCTCTTATTACATATTCAGAATTCCTGTGTATGTCCAGTGTTAGGTGACTTGTTAAAATAAGTATATTTAGAAACAAGAGTGCCTACCGTGGCCCATGTAATTGTTTTCCTAGTAGTTTGATCTATGGGCAAAGAGAGATAGTCTTCTAGAGCTGAATCAGTTTTATTTAACCCAAACCATAAGGCTTGTTTTTGTGACCTGACTTGTGCCATCTGTTTGGGCTGGGCAGCCACAATAAGTTTTTGTTTCAAAATATCCTCAAAAAAGGGGCGACATCTTGATCCCCTTCTGTGAATCTTCCCATAGATGAATCAAGGAAGTTTTAGAAAGAACTGTTTTTAGGCTTTTCAACCAAGTTGATGAAAAGCCATTCACAGCCCAGGCTATTTTCTCTTCAAGACAGAACTTCGGGATTGGGTTAAATTGATTATTGGTTATTTTTTTCAATAAGTGACCAGTCTGTTATCTATTATAGTGGCTATAGGGAGCCTACCTAATTCAGCTCTCACCACTGAATTAGCGGTTGATGTAGGTACCTGCAAAAGAGATTTATAAAAGAGAGAGAAAAGAAGCTCTATGGCATCTGGTGTGTTAGTGCCCCAAACTTCTGCCCTGTAGAGCAAGATGGGATTAACCTTAGTTTCAGCTGCAACTAGTGCTGGGATAACTGTATGCCCTCCATATTTATAATTGAAACATAATAAGGCTGTCACAGCCAATCTGGCTTTAGAGATGTGTTCTTTCCAGTGTAGAGACCATTTAAAATTAGCAACGAATTTAATACTGAGATATGTATATGAAGAAACTACCTCCACTATCTCATCAGCCAAGAGAATTTTCGGGAGAGAGGGTTGTAAATTGTGTGATCCAAATACTGCAGCTTTAGTTTTTTTGAGATTAATTTTCAGCACAAGCTGATCGCATTTGGACCTTAAGAGATTTACCTTTCGTTGAAGACCGGCAATAGATAATGATGGAAGAAGTTAATTGTCCGCATAAGCTAGTGTATGAATGGTATTGTGCATGGTTTTAGGGGTATCTAGTATAACAGATGAATCAAAATGAAGCAATGAATCAATACATATACTGAAAAGTAATGGCGTCAACAAACATCCTTGTTTCATACCCTGAGAAGTGTGAAAATATTCTGATAGGGTTCCCTTGTTGTCAAATCTCAAAGCTGTAGTTGTATTTGTGTATAACAAATAGATCAGAGTAAGGAGATTAAAAGGGATTCCTCTTTTAAGAAGAATATCCCACAGTTTTCCTCTGATTAGAACTGAAGTTGCAATTCAAGAAGATCAGTTGGACAGTGAGTAAACTGATGGATCGGATAAAAACTGTTGGTTAAAGAAATGACCCATATATGATCATCGACACTATCATATAAGACCCTTTTTGCTTTTCCTGGTTGAACACTTTGCGAATTACAGTCCTCCCTCTTACTCACTACCCTATTATTAACCTGGTGATGCATCTCTGTGAAGTGTTTGACAATGTTTTATGAGGGAATGTGGGTTTGGGTGAGGATGGGAAGGTTATTACAGGCAGTGTGGGATGGGTTTATTTAAGTAAAACAATTGTTGCCTGGATGCTAAAATGGCGGTGTCCACGATGGTGACATAGTGTGAATTATACAGTGCAGCTTCTCTTTTAATCGGTACGGACACCACTTAACCTCTGTGATCTAACATTGAGACATTTGATTTAACATTATTACTCCTATTTTGCCCTCTTGGGGGCTCAGAGGTTAAAGTTTCTATATTTAATAAATCATCATGCAGAGTTTTAAAATGTTAATGTGAAGCACACGTTAAGCATAGGGCTTAATGTTAAGCTGCTGCCCCTTTAAGAGCACTTAGAACTTGCATGTAACAATTTGTTGCACTGCCTGGCAGTGCCATGTATGCCTGTCAGTCAGAGTATTTGTCAGTCTGGGGCTTGTCCTCATGAAGAGAACATCTGCTGTACAGCAGATAAACCTGCCTTATTCTTTATTTTATGTGTCCAACTAGTTATTTGCACGGTCCAGATGGGGTCCTCACAAGCAGCAACCGAAGGGTCTGGCAGACGACAGAGAAGGTAAGGGGGTCTTATAGTGGCAGACCAAATAACCAAAGTGCCACACATGGTGGAGAATGCGGCCCTTCTTCTGTCCAGAACCCCTTCTCGCTTACCTTCGTCGTTGGTTACCCCAAGTCATCATCCCAGTATGTCTGAACTGCTTGAATGCTCATTAAATTCACAACCTTGGCTGCATAGAGGAAAACAATGAACTGTCTCCTGCCTTTTATCTGCAGTCCTCCTACTGTGAACAGCCTGGTAAAAAGAGCTCCACGCTGCTAGCCTGCTGCTCCATGAATGAACTGTTCAAAACTTACACTATCCAAGCCCTCTGCCACATAGAGCTTCACAGACTACACTCCCCCCACCTCGTGGCAGGGCTCCTCTGGAACTGTCCATTTGCCAAGCAAATGTTTCTTTACAACAAGGAGTGCAGCTAAGAAAACAAACAAAATAAAATTACAAATAAGCCCTCCTGCTGCCTCCCGACTGTGGCTCCTCCAACACAGGACATCTTGGTGATGTCCATACTCCTTCCCGCCTTCTCAGCTCTTTGACTCAGCCAGTCGCTCCAAAGTTACAGTACCACCAAGTGCTCCGCAGTATTCAAACAGACCCTAGATATCTTGAAGGACCGCTGCTCCTCAAGGTCCCCCTGCTGCCAAACTGCCTTCCAACACAGCCCCAAGCAGTCCCTCTGCCATGCAGCCTGCAACCAATTGACCGGTAAAACAGACTGGCCTGCTGTCTCCTATCTCTTCTCACAGCCACTCCACAAAGCACGGACCGCTCCTCTGCTCCATGCAGTTCTCCTACTCTACCTATCGACAGCACCGGGAGGGCCCCATTGTGCACAATGGATTGAACCAGAGCCCCGCTCCTCCTGAACAGCTACTCGAGCCACAAGGAGCGACCCGCTCCACACTTGGCCCTTCTGTCTCTCACCCCAAGCAAGCCGCTCAGCTTCCCTGCCACAAGGAGCGATCCTGTTCCCCGATTCACCACAGTACCGCGGCTTCACATAGCCAGCAGCATGACATCAAGGCTCTCTCCCCAGTGGCAATGGACAACAGCTCTGCTCCTCCAGCACGACCAGGTCTCCTCTCGCTCTTGTGGCCGCTTGGCCACGCAACACAAACGGGCCCTGCCTACCTAGAGGGACAACTTACCTCGCGGCCCTCCTGCATTACCAACATGGCTCCATGAATTCAGCTTCCCCACTGCCGCATAGTACTGTGACCCCACTCCTCCAGAACAGCAGCCGAACAGAGCACTGCACGCCCGCTACAAAAGGCCCTTCAACAAATAAAATATACAACTGGTGGAGCAAATGCATAAACAAAAATAAATAAACAAAGGTAAATGCCACAGGAATCACATAAACAAACATGGAAAAATGGGTAAATGCCACAGGAATCACATAAACAAACATGGAAAAATGGGACACAATAACCTGGGCTAGTACAAATAAAATAAACAGAGGCAGTATCTCAGTCTTGCAAACAAAATACACAAACAGGACTGACAGATTACAGGAGCTACTGTATGATACAGTGGACACAGCCTGAGGGAAAAAAAGCTCCATAAACAAAAGCACAATAAAGCAAACGAGCAGTCAAATACAGAAATTTCACCAGTTGTGCCATTCACCACAAAACTCCCGCCATTTCAGTCTGGGGAGAAGGCAGCAGGGTGGCAATCGCCATTTTGAACATTGTTAGGCAGCCAGGCAGCCTTCTGGAAGAAATCCTCCATCTTGTGCAGAGTAAAACAACAAGAAAGGAAGTGAATCTTGACCCCCTTGCTGGCGGCCATCTTGCTACACTTAGGCAGTCCAATGCCACAGGAACTGCATTTCACATTTCGGTGGCCATCTTGGGAAGGGCACAAATGGACCTTACTCCATTGAAATCAATGGGATTCCTATTGAAATGAATGGACACTGCAACAAAAAGCTAATTTTTGCAACAAAACCTTTATTTAAATAACAAACAACACAGAATTGAGTGGGAAGTTCTTTATTAAGATGTCATTGATGAACTTTGCTACAAAAAGAAAGTACTTTTGTCTACAAAAATAATTTTTGCTTGGCATTTCATCTACGACACGACATCCTGTCTCCTGCATGATGGCAACTCCTTCCCATCTGTATGACCTTCGATCAGTGAAATGAAGCTCATCTCCAACCACAGTGTCAGGTGAAGACACAGATATGGGCGCTGGAGCATCCAGAGCTTACCTTCACCCACCTCAAGGGCATGGGGCTACAAAATTGAAATAATTCTCCATGACATTCAGTCTTCTATTTCTGCTCAAGAAGCACCAGCTATACAAGCTATTCAAGATGATTTGGCCTACATTAAAGTCATTTCACCACAGTCCACGGTCCATACCAGCCTACAACCAGTACCCTTCTCAGCCCTGCCTCACAAAGATGCCATCGACTGGCTAGAACACTTCCAAGCATGGATTTTCTTCAATGGTTGGACTGATCCCTTGTGCATCTCCAATACCTTGTGCTTGCTTCTAAGAGGGACTGCCATTTCCTGGTTCAACGCACTTCCAGACCAAGTCAAGGGAGATACTGCCACACTGTACACCACCTTCAAAACCCATTTTCTCCAAGCACATCCACCCTCGTTATTGGAGCAACAGCTGTGGGAACATACAATGCAACCCACCAAATCTCTTGAAGCCTTCATAGTGGATATTGAGGCTCACTGCAAACATCTTCAGAAACCTGAGAAAGAACAAATCACAATATTTGTTCGGGGACTGCTTCCTCAGCTCCGTCTTAATGTAATCCAGCAGAAACCAACCACCTGGATGGAGACAATCCAAGTGGCACAACTTGCACAACGATCCATAGCAATGTCCCAGGCTACCAGAGTACAGGCACCTCAGTTGTCGCAGTTAGCCACACTCACAACATGTGTCCAGCAGCAGCAATCAGTGATAGAGATGCTCACTACAAGTATCAACACTCTGCACCGCAGCTCAACTGCTTCTTCTACTACCTCTGTCAATGTCCTTCGCCCAATTCGACAGCGACCCCTTCCACCTCTGCCTTCACGAGAACCAGTGACTTGCCAGTGGTGTGGATTCAGGGGACGCACTGCCGCTGTCTGCCAAAAGCTAAAGTACTACAGAAATCAAGAGAACCACAGGCGCCCACCGCAGCACAATCAGCAAGATAACCACAACTACTCCCAGGACCAGTGGAACACAGCAACTGGCCACCCCTCTGACTCTCGCAATTCAAACAAAACCTTTCCTCCAACTGTGAACTCTGGCACACTCTCACTTCCAGGAGCAAAGGTACCTGTCATCTGATCACCTCTCCTAGTAAACTATGTACCTGTAACCATCAGAGATTGGTCTACGCATGTCTTGGTCAACACTGGAGCAGAAACAGCAGCAGTATTTTAAACAATCAAGCTATTCGTCACATACCTAATGTCTCTCCAGCTGACATAAAGTACATTATCACAGCAAGTACAGATACAGTACCTATCACAGGCATGGTCCATCTCAAGCTCCACTTTGGCTCACAGCAAGCTATTGTCAAGTTTTACATAGTGCCTGATCTTCAACCTGCAATAATTCTAGGTCTGGACTTCCTCAAAGCTCACAAAGCCATCCTAGACTTTGCCTCAAGCAAACTGTCGCTAGATCCTCGGAGGCAACTCCCAGCTATAGACTCAGTCACTGTGCCTCCTCAGTCGGAAATGGTTTTGATTGCCAAGATTTGAGGTGAACCACTTCCACAAGGTGTTGTTGGCATCATCACAGGATCCCCCACACTGCATTCGTCAGGTCTCCTTCCGGCAAGTACCTTATCGGTGGTGCATAATGGCGCAGTCTTCCAAAAATGCTGCAACTTCACAGATGAGCCAGTGGTCATTTCAAAGGGTGCCAACATCGGAAAGTTTGTCTGCTTGTCGTCAGGGGACTAGCTCCATCTCATGCAAGAACCTCAGCCTGGTTCCACCAACTCTACTCCTGTCAATACTATCACAACCACTCCAACTTCAACAGAGTTACCTCTCAGTCAGCGACTATCCTCTTCCAAACTTCCAGCATCTCCAACAGAAAGGCAACAACTTTTGAAATTCCTGGAAAATTACCCGGATGTCTTTGTTGGTTCAGATAAGAAGCTCAGATGCTGTGATAACCTGCAACACACCAAGTACAGTCCAACCAGAAACCGATCCATCAGCGAGCCTACAAAGTGGGACATAAACAGAAACAAGTCCTCTAGGACATAATCAAAGACATGCTTGACCAAGACATAGTAGCAGCATCTACAAGCACTTGGGGTGCACCTTGCATGCTGGTGGTAAAAAAGGACAAAGGGTATCGTTTTGTGGTAGGCTACAGAAAACTCAATGCCTGCACAGTGCAGGATGCTCATCCCTTGCCTACAACTGAAGATGCTTTAGAGAGTCTTGGTGTGGCCAGTCCTGCTTACTTCACCACTCTAGACCTTCAGAGTGGGTTCTGTCAAGTTTCCATTGATCCAGCTTCTCGTCCATACACAGCATGGTGCTGCTACTTGGGACTTTTCCAGTTCAAACATCTGCCTATGGGTCTTCGGAACAATCCAGCCACATTTCAGCGTGTTATGGAAGCTGTACTACATGGGTTGTCTTGGAAATCTTGCCTAGTCTACCTAGATGATGTAATTGTCTTCAGCAGAACTTTGCCCGAGCACCTCCAACATCTTCAAGAAGTGTTCGAACATCTCAGACATGCCAATCTCAAGCTTCGCTCAGAAAAGTGTTGTTTTGCGCAGCATCAAATTCATTACCTGGGACATGTGGTTAGTTCTCAATGCATCTCTCCAGATCCAGACAAGCTCTCAGCAGTCAAAGACTATCCAGAGCCTAACCATCTCAAAGACCTTTGGGCTTTCCTGGGCTTGTCTGGCTACTACCGGAAGTTCATTTGCAACTACGCTAAGATTGCAGCTCCACTGTATGCCCTCACAAAAAAGGGATGTGACTATATTTGGACTTCTGAATGTAAAGAGGCCTTTGAAACCTTAAAACAAACCCTAATCTCCTCTCCAGTATTGGCCTACTGAAGGTTTGACTAACCATTCAAGCTCTACTCAGATGCTAGTTCCTTTGCAGTGGGTGCTGTGCTCTGTCAAATTCAAGATGGAACAGAACGAGTTGTCTCCTATGCTGGGTGCTCTCTTTCCTCAGCTGAGCAGAATTATGGCATCACAGAGAAAGAATGTCTAGTCATGGTATTTGCTGTGAAGAAATTTGACTGTTACCTTTGCTACTCCTCCTTTACAGCTATCGTTGATCACTCTGCCCTCAGATGGTTATTTGAAATGAAGGAGCCAGTAGGCAAGTTCACCCGATGGATCGCCATGCTGCAATCCTACAACTTTGAAATTCAATATAGACCAGGTCGAGTGCACTCAAATGCTGATGGTGTAAGCCGGAGACGATATCCCTCTGCATCCTCCTCAACAGATAAAGAATTCTGCTTACAAACTCTTCCCTTCCAGGCCACAGATGTGCTTCCTGTGGACACTCCTACAGCACCTCATGTTGCTTTGCTGCTCCCTACTGCTTCTACAGAGAGACACACAGATTCTCAGTTACTGCAAGCAGCCAAAGAGCTTCTCATCTCCTCTACATCTGATTTGTCTCTGGCAACTGTTAAAACGTAACAAAGAACTGACACTCAATTTACAGACATAATCTCCTACTTAGAGTCTGGAACCTTACCGCAACAAAAGAAACGTTGCCAAGATGTACTTTTCTTTGCTTCGCAGTACTTCCTCAATGACGGTGTGCTCTTTCACATTTGGACCAAAGAAGGCAAGGCTCATCGCACGGATAGAACTCATGTTCAACTAGTTGTGCCAGCCTCTCTCATCCCTCAAGTTCTTCTCTCCACTCATGGCTCTGCACTTTCAGGAGGTTATATGGGAATACACAGAACTCTGGAAAAGACAAGGCTTCACTTCTTCTGGCCACACATGAACAGGGACATAGTCCAATTCGTAAAATCCTGCCAGCCCTGCTCCCAGAGAAAGCCTCCTGCCAAACCCACAAAGGCACACATCATCCCAATGCCTTTAGCCATTGAACCGTTCCAAAGAGTCAGCACTGACATTCTTGGGCCCTTACCAACATGCTCTGACTCCAGCAACAAATACATCCTTGTCTTTGTGGACTACCTGATGAAGTATTTGGAACTCATCCCCCTAAGAGACATTAAAGCCACCACTGTGGCAAGTGCCTTTCTCACTACAGTCATTTGTCGTCATGGTACCCCATTGTACCTACATTCAGTTAGAGGCACTAACTACCTGTCCACTATTGTCCGAGAAACTTGCAAATGTCTCGACATAAAAAAGACACATACCACAAGTCACCATTCACAATGCAATGGACAGAGTGAAAGAATGATGTCTGCCATTCTTGGCACACTTTCCAAGTATCTGGATGAGACTCACGACACCTGGGACTGTTTTGTTCCCTATGTGCAGTTTGCATACAATACCAGCCCTTGTGTCGACAGCACAGAATACACCCCTTCTTCTTAGTCCATGGACGTCACCCAAGAACTCCACTGGACAGGGATCTCTCACTGCTAGAGGTTCCTAAGTCAGCTTCTTCTTTCATTACCCCTCTTCTGGAACAGCTGGAACTTGTCCGACAAGTTGCAATCACCACGTTGAGCCAGAGAAAATCGGCAAAGCAAAAAATGTCTGCAACCAAGGCGCATGAGCCTTCATTCTCTGTTGGGGACATTGTTTATTTGTACCGACCTATTCTTGTTCTGGGCACCACTAAGAAACTGCTTTGCCCCTGGACTGGTCCCTTCTACATTGTAGAAAAGCTTCTTCTGGTCCACGTTCATCTGCGACGCAAGTCAGATGGCAAGCTGATACACAACAAAGTCCATATAAACCGACTAAAGCATGGGTACCTGAATAACAACCTTCCAGATGACCCCAGTCCTCCCAGAAATGAAGCTGCCCTTGAGTCTGCCATCCTTTCTGAAGCTGAGATCCCTCCGGACAACTTGCATCTAGTTCCTGCAGCTCTTCCCACTCCTGACATTCTCCAGCCAGATTCCGTGTTACCAGATGATTTGCCTGGGACTTCCTCTTCTTCTCAACCTTCTTCTTCTCAGAACTCTCTTCTACACACCACAGTGTACCACATCGAGAAGCTCTTAAGAAAGAAGTTTGTCAATGAATCCTGGACTTACAGAATAAAGCGGTGTGGATTTGATAGTGGGCAGAACTCCTGGGTCACTTTTAACGACCTGACCCCCCTCTGTCAGGAACTAGTGTGCCTCCATTCCCACTGACCGGAAAAGTTGACAGAGGTCTTGAACTTTTATTACCAGACTCAGTGTGTTTTGGGACTAATTCATTTTCTGGTTTAACTGCTTGCAGTAAATATCTTGTTGTACCTCTCTCCTTGCACTTGTTGCCATGGTACTATTTACCTGCACCAATGCTTTTTCCCCTTAGGTATGTCTCTTTACTTGGACAGTCCATCTGTTGTTATGCAACTGTTTGTAAAAGTTTAGCCTGCATTCTGGGTATCTCCCTGCTGCTACCCTTCCCTCTCTTCCCTTTTCCTTCCCCCACACTTTAGTGATTGTGGCATGACCAAGTCTCAAGTACTATTGTGTTTCCCACCTCTCTGGTGCTACTCTGACTGGTCCCCAGTGTAGTCCAGGTTCTTTCTTCCCCCCCTCCCTGTAGTGGAGTTCTGTTTGTCAACGTAATGCCTTGTAATGCATGAAAAAATGTTTTTGCCTTTAAAATTTTCTTAAAATATTTCTTACAAACTGTTATAGATTTATTGCTTGTTCGAGTGGTGCTCACATTCACTGTTCTGGCGGTGATGTGAAGCACATATTAAGCATAGGGCTTAATGTTAAGCTGCTGCCCCTTTAAGAGCACTTAGAACTTGCATGTAACAATTTGTCACACTGCCTGGCAGTGCCATGTATGCCTATCAGTCAGAGTATTTGTCGGTCTGGGGCTTGTCCTCATGAAGAGAACATCTGCTGTACAGCAAATAAACCTGCCTTATTCTTTATTTTATGCATCCGACTAGTTATTCGCATGGTCCAGATGGGGTCCTCACCAGCAGCAAACAAAGGGAGTGGCAGACGACAGAGTAGGTAAGGGGTCTTTTAGTGGTGGACCAAATAACCAAAATGCCACATTAACATGGAATTCTACACAGGATGGGAGACTGGAATCACTCCTAAGTGCTATTTTTCCTTTTTTTTCCTCCTATAATGTTTATGGAAACAGGATACTATCACTTATACGTCACTTGGCATGTGTATGCCTACGTTAACTTTTATTCTTTGGAGTATTTGTCCTAATATGCATTGGTTGCAGTTTTTGACCACCTTGTGATATAAACGACAAGTATCTGGTGCTATTCCCCAAAGTGGTTAAAGAAGAAAAGTGTCACAAAACTACCTACTTTTAATGTAATGATGTATGATTAACTGTTCTTAATGCTTGGCCTTTTCTTGGTCATTATTACTGGATGTAACTAGCTCTTTGAAAATCAATAAAAAGAAAGTTCAAAAGCAGTGGTGTGTTTCTCTAAACTACTAACATTATGGCTGCCTCTCAAGTATTTTATCCCATTAACCAACTAACATCACTAAACATCTGCTATACATTCTAAACCGATTTTCTCATTTTTCTACTGTAAGTATCTCTGTACCCCAAGTATCTAATACTTGCCCAACATCTACCTCCCAGTGACATCCCCTGTACAACAGCAGTGTCAGTGGCTCAGTAGGTAGCACACTCGCCTCTGAGGCCAGGAGATCAGAGGGCTGTGGGTTCAGTTCCCACATCTGGCACTTGGGTTAATATCCCAGTACTGACACTGTAGTGCAGCATGAGAGGGGTGCTGCACTTCTGAGGTGCCGCCTTTCAGATGAGACATTAAACTGAGGTCCCACCTGCCTGGATTGGTGGTAGTTCAGGTGGATGTTAAAGATCCCATGGCACTTATCGAAAAGAGTAGGGGAAATTTTATTAAGCAATAAACACAACATCACATTAAACAGAAATATTCCAGATTCAAACAACAAAAATTAAAAAAAAGAGTACACAAAAACTGAGAGATTTAAACAGTTGAAAAATGGTTCCATAAATGATTAACATAAGATTTGGAGTATTTTTTTCCATCTCGTAAACGCAAGACATGTAACTCAGAATCAACAGAAGATACAATTGTAAAAAAATCTGTATGAAGTTGCTGTAATACAAATGACAACGTGCCTGCTATAAAAATATTGCAAAAGAGCAAAGAAAACATTCAATGTGCTTCTATGATACTGCTCCCAGCTACCCGAATAATCCCCAGTATCAAAGTATCATAAGTAATAAATCGAAGAAGGCATATTCCAGTGTAAAGCTGCAAAGTTCCAAAACTCTGACTGTCAGGACAGTCAATAAAAAAATGGGATTGGCTTTCTTCCATATCAATACAACCAGGTTTTAAACAATAACGGTCAGTTACTGGTTTATATTTCAAATTGCCTCTCACACCCAATTGGCCATGAGCAGAGATCCAGATAATATCCCAGGTTTTAACAGGAATCCTAATGTCTGATAACTTACTGAGGGCATACTTCATATTTGTTGGAGAACAATAGGGAAAGAGTAAGATTACCTTTTGTAAATCATAGACAATATAATCATAAAAGGTCTTTCTAGTTAGTGAAAGCAATTTTTGCATAGGAATCTTCCATTGAAATAACTTTTTAAAAGTGGAAAGGCCATATTTCGGAATATCATCCGACAATAAGATCCTAGGCGGAAAAAGTGACCATCGAAAAAAATATTTATGCCATAAAGCCTTGACCCAAAAATGCCATGGCAAAGAAGGTTCCTGCCAAATAAACAGGAAAGAAGAAAACAAAAAAATGGAATGGAAAAAAATGAGGAGTTAATCATTTTAAGCCCACCGTCCCTTAGTTGAAGATACGTATATTCCCTCTTCACTGGTTCAGCCTATTTCCCCAGAGCATCTGAAAAATACTATAAATCCAGTTTCCAGAACTAAAGGGGCGGAAAATATGACTTAAATAGAGAAAAATTGGTAATAAAAATTTTTTAATGATTAATACCCTTTTCTTTTTCCCAAATTTCCAATGTTTCCATTGATTAATCTTAGATTCACCCACTCCTAGCTGCTTTTCCCAGTTATATACTGCCATGTGTTCTACCCCAGACCATATTCCCAAGATTTTTTGAGGCCCATCTACTAAGGAAATACCAAAACAATCGGATAAATCTGGAACAATACTTCCCAACTGTAAAACAAAACTTTTTTGAATGTTGAGAGAAGCCCCAGAATTCCGACTAAAGAGGAAAAAAATCTCCAATGCCTTTTGTAATGATAATGTGTCTGCTAAAAGAAGCGTGACATCGTCAGCAAAGGCAGTTACTTTAACTGTCTCTAAATGAGGCAAAGGGGCAATACCCTTTATGGAATCATGATGTATAATATGCCTAATAATCGGGTCTAAAGTGAAAGTATATAGTAAAGGACTCAAGGGACATCCCTGCCGGACCCCTCTAGAAATTCTGATCTTATCACCCAGTAAGCCATTAACTATTGGGACAGTGACTGCATTATCATACAGTTGCGAGATCCACTGAACAAAAATAGTAGGAATTCCATTGGAAGACAGGACAAAATACAAATAGGAATGACTGACAGCATCAAAAGCTTTGGACTGGTCCAAAGCAGCAACTAATTCAGATGTACAAAAGCTGGACTGATTATTAAAAAGATCCCTGAGTAAAAAAAGGTTATGTTGAATTTTTCTGTTTTTTATAGCACATGTTTGTGCTGGATGAATTAACACTTCTGCCAGTTTTTCTAACCTATTATGCAGAATTTTGGAGAGAATTTTGTAATCACTGTTCAATAAACAAATCGGCCTCCAATTTGAAAGGACCGCCTTATCTCCTTTTTTATAAATGAAAGTCATTACAGACATAGTAAAATCTGCACAGGAGATCCCAGAGGACAAATAAGAGTTAAACACCAAAGGAAGAAAAACCCATATAAATTATACATTTTTATAAAATTCATTCGAATTCCATCTATCCCAGGAGAGGACCCAGTCTTCAACTGTTTAATAACTTAATCACCTCCTGGGATGAAATGGGTCGACAAGGCCTGTATTGAGTCACCTGAAACGCTAGGAAGAGTAGAGAAATAGATCCTGAAAAGAATCAGTGGATAATACTTGTGGGATGAAAACAATCCTTAACATAATTCTGAATGATTTGCAACATGCCTAAATCAGAAGTAATTGTCTCATTTTCTGAATTTAACAACCCTGTCATTAGAGTATCTCTTAAGTGTGCTTTACAGGCCTGAAAAGGATCAAGCATTGGAGTATTTTTAATGTTAAACGAAATTCCAAGTCTAAAGACTTAGCTCTATCATATTGATAGTTCTTCATTAGTTGTTTGATGTCTTTATTTGAGATAGAAATAACTTATGGTCTTTTGGGGAAGTGACATTAACCTGTATAATTGATTTCTATGAGTCAAATATTTTAGATAATCCTCATTAACTTTACCCTTACCCCAGGTTTGAAATAAGCGTTAATTTCCGCTTTCACATGCTCCACCACTCAAAATATGAAGAAAAAGTTCTAAAGTGGAAAATTTTGCAGCTAGAAAATTTCTAAATTAGAAAATAGGCTGAATCCATCAAAAAGGAAATATTAAGCTCCATCTCTGTATTAAAGAATATAATCTTGGGGAGGTTACATAATGATAGGGTACAAAGCAAAATGTGATGATCTGAAAATTTGAGGGAAAAATAGTACAAAATAAAATCTTAAGATAGGACGAAATAAAAAACATATCAATTTGGTTGCAAAGTATGCCTATGGTAGGTTTCACCACCCTGTGAATGAAGATGTCTAAAGGCATCCGTGAGCCTAACATCCTTCACGATTTCAAAAGAGCATTTGAATCACAGTAAACCTTTTTCCAGATATTCTCCGAAATTGGATATCAAGAGAAACATTAAAATCTCCACCCCATACTAGATGTTTTTTGTAAATAAAAAGGGCTTAATTTCCTTAAATAAATCAATGCGCCTGTTTTAGTTTAGGCCATAGATATTGATAAACGAAAAAAATAATCCCATAAACAATCTAGAATGAGAGCTCTGCCAGGTAACAAATCAATAACACGTGATATTTTAAAAGAAAGATTCCCAAATAAGATAGCAACCCCATCAGCCACTTCTGAACCAAAAGACCAAAAAGAAGGTCCACATATCCATTTTCTTTTTAACCGATTGATTTCAGAAAGAGAGGACAGCCTTGTTTCCTGCAAAAATTACATCCAGCTGTAAAGATTGTAGGTATGAAAAATGGATATCTGCCTCTGAAATGTTTTCAAACTGCAGACGTTAAAAGAAGCAAGTTTCAAGGAAGCCATAGAAAAGCTTAAACACTATTTTTTTGGCTTACTTTTCTCTTTTTTCCTTTCTTTCCTTTTTTATCTTTTGCAAGCTCTGTAGATTTACTCTCTTCCTCATCAGTCACAATTTCAGAAAGATGAGAAGTTTCAGATTCTAAATCTGAATCCCTAACTTCGTCTTGAAGGGGCGAAAAAAAATTCTCCGTTACCAATGGACTAGCTTGAGATTGTTTTAATGAAGCCCTAGTGAATCTCCTACTTTTAACAATTTCAAAGGTGGTGGATAGAAAGAACAGGGGGCTCCGTTTAACCCCTAAGGGAGTGGAGGCCTGCTCAGCAGGAGTCTGGGAGTCATTAACTACAGGTGGGCTTTAGGTTTAACTACTACCAAAGGGTTAAAATAGATTCTTGTCGTGAGGAGTGAGGGGAAACAGATCTATTTAAAGTCTGAATCTTAGACTGAGCTTTACGAAGCAAGCCATCATGATCCAACTCATCAGGACAATTATGCCTAGCCCAGGGACATTGATGAAAGGCATGTCCTTTTTCGTCACATAAATTACACTGGAAGATGTTACTACACATATCTACTGAATGTCCAAAACCCCCACATAAAGGACATTTCATCATGTCACAAACACTGCTGATATGCGTTCTGTCCCCACACTTATAACAGGCTTTCGGCTGTCCTCCGTAAAAACACACCCCCCTATCCTTGCCCAGGAAAAAACTATTTGGTAGGTGAACAATTTCAGAGTTGACTTGCAATAGCTTCACTTTAAATTTCCACCCCCCTGTCCAAATGCCTTCCGTATCTAAAAGTGCTTCAGGTGGACCTAATACATCACACTTAGACTGTAGCCAATGGTATATATCGCTAACATTTACACCCTCATTTCTAAACATAATGGTAACAAACCTAATCAAGGGTCTGGTTAATGGAATTGCAAAAAAGGTAACCATAAAGGATGAGTCTTTGAGTAGCATACTTATCCCAAAATGTATCCATCAGAGCGTTTGTTTGAAAACTAATATCAAATGAGTCTTCTCCAGAGATGTGTATTAAAGCATAAATATCTTTTGCACAAAATCCCATTTTAGTTTTCAACAGCTGCTTGAAAATGTAATATCTATCAGGATGGTCCTTTAAGCCACCTTTGTACTTCAAACGAACAGCATTACGACGAGGGGCTTGTTCAAGTTTAGATTTAAATAGGTCAGACATTGTGGGTTTAAGAGTCTGGGTCAAAGAAGGCTTGTCAGGTACACAGGCAGCTGAAGTACTAGCAACAGGAGTACTAAGAGTCACTGCAGGTAGAACAGGTTCCCCACCTACCCCTGAAACAACAGAGTTTGAATCAGTTTTAAATGTACCTGGAGATGGAGACCACGAAAAATCAGGTACCCAGTCTCCTGATTCAGAGCGCATCCAGCCAGCTTCAGATAGGGCAACTTCTTCGGACCAGTCCGATAAACTGCTCCCAGTACCTTCACCCTTCAGACCGAATTGTCGTCGCACTAAATGTGACGGCGCGGTCCCGCTGCTGTACACAGTCCTCCCGGAAACGCCCTCCTTCAATATTGGTTCCTGCTGTGGATCCGAATAGCGCGACACCCTGGGATACTGAAGACTGCAAAGATTTATGGGGGCTCAACCACGGTGAGTAAATCCTGGTCAGAAAATCGTGTAGTTGCCACTGAACACTTTCAACCCGTCAAACTCAGGAGCCTGATCTTCCGGATGCTGATTCCAAATCGTAGCGGTTATTGAAGCTGGAGGGCCGCTCTCCAAAACGCGACCCTGTTCACCATGGATCTGCACACTCTCTCCAACCTCCTCCTCCATCCCAACTGCAACATCATCTGCCATGTCGAGACGTGACGTCAGAAAGACTCCCCACCAGCCACTGACCAGCAGCCAGTAGGGGAATTTCCCCGGTGTCCTGGCCAAATTTCCCTCATTCAGTAAAAATACCACCAACAGCTTAATCTGGTTCAAAGTCAGTTGGCATTCATCTGTATCCCCCTCCCCCGGGTCGTGCCTGAAAATAGGCAGGATTTGTCTAGTGCACTTACCCGGTCAACAAAAGCTAAATAAATAAATAATAACAGCACCCAAACATTTTGCTTTCTGAACCTGGTTACCTGGAGCTCCTCCAGGAGCTGGTGTCTGGTCACTGGAATCATGTAAAAAGAAAACAGAACACCCCACACACATGGACCATATAAACACTTTGCTTAATACCAATATTTTACCATACACCAAATACCAATGGGTCCATGTGTAACATAGTGTTCATTTTGCATGATATACACCCCACCAAGCAGCTGTCTGTAGTCCACAAGGGTGAATGCCACTGGGTTACTATAAGACATATAGCCATAATGACAAATAGGATTTAAACAGAACCCTTCCCCCAAGCCATGTGTCCCACCTGAATAATAATAAAAAAATGTACATCACCAGTCCGATGACAGGAAACATTTCTTGCAATCTCCCTGGATCTTCGTGTTCTCCACAGCTGGTGCAGTGAGGGCTTGATCATACGACGAGACCTCAAAAAGTCTTCAGGGTCTGGGATCCCTCTTTACTGTCATGGCTTGGGAGCACTGAAAACAAGAAGTAACACGTGCAGCAATAGGCTGAACTCTTCTTCAACAAACTAGCATCTGCTACAACACCATTGGGTGTTAAAGATGGGTGCGGCTCACTGGGTGGCACTTCACCTTGCCGGAAAGGTCAACTTGGCTGGACTCTGGTCACTATACTCTTCACCCTACTGGGCAGCTGGTGTTCCATCCAATATTAGAAATAATATCTGGGATCAGGCATGGTTCAGGGGTTGTGTACACAGTCTATGGGCTGGCACTTTTCAATAAACCACTTTCCTGTCTGGGTATTGCACTTGGGCATAATGTTTGAACAGGGTGAGTCCCTGATACTCACCCCAAGGATGGTCTGTGCCACCAGCTGGGCTTCATCTTTGGTGGCTTGATCAGTTTTGACGGTGATACCATTCTTTTTTTATACCTTATCAATGATGGTCCTGTGGGTTTAATCATTCCTGTTTCTTTCCACCATGTCCCACATATACCCAGACATATAGGGGTAGTCCTGCTTAGGAAAGTCCTTCTTTATGATGTGCCTTATGTTTCACTCCCCTTGGCTCCATTCTGGCAACAACCTCACTGGGGTCCTATGAACTTTCCCAGGAAGTAGCCATACATTATTCCTGTAGGCCAACATAGATGGTGGGGGGGGGGGTACATTCTCTAACAACTTCATAATGGGCTTGTCCCTGCCATGGTGTTCTGGGGGTGGTCCAAGGATTTCCTTTGTATGCTGGGGAGTCAATAGAGCTGGTACAGATGGCATGCTTTGCCCAAATGAACTGGTTTCCTTTGGTTGCACATCCACAGCAGGGTTTTCTTTGATAGGAGTTACACCAATGGGGTGCTTTACAGGGCTTCCTCTGGTTGAGGGGATGACAACTTCAGTTTCCTCAGTGGTTCCTGTGCTGATTTGCAATGCCTTCTCTATGGTTACAGTATGAGGGGGAGGGTGGCAGTGGTGTTTCTTCCCTCAGTGGCTCCCTCAGGACCTGCGGTCACTGGATGTTTTCAGAAGTTTCTGGCTATTCCTAATAGCTGTCTCACACTGTCCCCTGTGCTTTTTATGAGTTTCTCCATTTCATCTTCATTGCCCACTTTAGTACCTGGCACATCTTCCCACTCCTCCTCTTGTGCTACACTGATGTCCCCCATTGAGGAGTACTGCTCGACTTCCTTCATCATCTGGGCAGTCTTCTTGGGGATTTCCAAAGCTACCCCCATGGATTCCGTAGAGTCTGACCTAGTAGAAATCCCAGAGGCTGCAGCAAGCCACATGGTCCCTCTGAGGGTCAAAAATCCCTCATCCTTGCATGCACCGCACAAGGGGATAAGGGTGATGTCTTCTCCTGAATGGGAGCATCTGAAGCATTGAAGGGGCCCACCAGCCTCTAATTTCTCTGCTTTCATCCTCTCAGAAAGCCATTCAAAAAGATCCAGTTGGATCTTAATTTCAGTGTTCTTTGGGCACTCAGCCATTTTGCACCACTGATTTGCTGTAGGTGCCTAAATCAGCTACTGCTCCCAGTCTGGAAAAAATAAATAAAACACATCTTTCAGTCTTTTAAGCTCATTTGCACTCACACATCATTCTGCCCCTTTCCTGTGTCCTGAACTCTCCCCTGTTTATGCCTGGCAACCATGCCTCTATTTTTTGATGATTCTCGCATAACTGCATTGTTGTTTCAGTTCTGTTTTTTTTCTTCTTGCTCTACATTTACTCCCATTCATTCAACGATCTGCACTTGCAGTACTCTCTCAAGCTGTTTTTTCCAATTAGTATTCAGTGTGCTGTGTATCCAAATTGCTTCACTGGTATTTTTCATGGCCATACGGGTTGCAGGCTTGCAGTTCATGCTCTGAGGGGAAGAACTATCACAGTTCGGTGGTTAAAACCCTACAGGGTTTATTTTTACACTGGGGCAAACAATGGTGTGATTTTTTTCCTCTCAGAGACTCCTTGACTGTCTCCCACATCTTCTCTCTCCACACTGGTATCCTCGATGCACATTTTTAGTCCTCCGAGCCCTAACCACTCCCCTGCAATGATGCTCATCCAATCACTTGACACTTTTCCTTTCCTGTTTTACATATTCACGAGCATCTCACATTCAGGCACCTTAGACTTCAGGCTGCCATTTCTTCACAATTCAAACAGCCAGCTTGCGTTTCCTGCTTCCACCAACGTTATATTCAGTTGACTTCTTCAGTGCCATGTTTTCTCCTTAGCTGGTGCACTTAACTACATTTCACCAGATCCAACACTGCACCTGTCACCCTCCAAGATGCCAGGGACCCCAGCTAGGTGCACCCAAATCTTGGACAAAAGCCCCCAAATGTAAGGGTCCCCTCCCAGCATGTCTAGGGGTTTAAAGATGTTACACTCACCTGGGAGGGGTCCTACATCAAAGAAACCACAAAGTCCGTTCACTTGACCTCCTGAGCACTAGGGTTGACCTCCAGGCATCCACTGGCACACAACAGGGCTGGCAAGGCTGTGGATTTAAAGGGGTTAAAGGAAAACTACACCCTCATATTGTTTAAATTGTATTTATTTCCATGTCAACAGATAACTCCTTTCCTCTAGCTGTTAGGGCTATATGTGTTAGGTTTAGTTTGTTTTCACTGCTCACGGTAGCCCCCTGTGACTGCCCTGGGAGTCTTCATTTCATTGAAAGCTCATTGTCCATGAGAACTGCATTAGCATATGAGAACATGATATCAGATCACCCATTTATACCATGTATCTATATGCTGAAAGAACCAATACCCTGCAAAAACTCTCTGCAAACTCATAAACTGAATGAAGTTTAAAGGGAAAAACCTGCATTATAACTCAGATAGTTTGCAAAGCTCACCAAAGATAAATGTGGTATTTCACACCTTCTTGCAGCTTGTTTCTTTTAAGACTAATTAAGTAGACAGGTATACTGAGGAATTTAAAGGGTGATTATGCATCATTTTCTCAAAGGCTTGTGTGGCTCCAAGGGACAATGAAATTTCAACAACCCCAAAATGAAGCCTCCCAGGACAGTAACAGGGCCTAGTATGAACTGTGAAAACAGACTAAAGTATTTGCATACATCCTTAACATCTACATGAAAAGAGTTATCCATTGACATGGAAACAAATAACATTTAGAAGATATGAGGGTGTAATTTTCCTTTAAAGCAACTTGAAGTCAAACGAGCAGACTGTCCAAACAGGGAATAATGTTAAACAAAACAGGATCCTTTATTTTCTTGAGCTCATTAAGATGGTACTGTATTTCCAGCTGGCAAAGTTCATTGGTTGAACTTCTAAAGATTGCATTCTAAAACACTTCTGGGTTGGAAAACAACCCTGGTGTGGTACTTCAATCACATATTTCTCTGGCCTCAAAGGGGAGAACATTCAAAAGGGGTCTCCATTCCGGAACCCAAATGGAAACTGGCATGGACTTTAGGTAGCCAATTTTTTTTTCCAATTATTTAACCAGGTGAGACACACTAAGCTGAAAGCTTGTTTACAGGTGCAACCTGGGAGCACAGGGAAGTTAAGCAACTTGCTCAGGGTCACAAAGTATGCAAGTGGGGGCTGTGGGATTCAAACTCAGGTCTCCAGATTTGCAGCTCAGAGCCTTAAACCAATGAGCTATACTGCCCCCATTTTACTAGTCACTAGGCACACTGTATCACAGTCTCTTGGCTGTCAACAATTTGGTACCACTTGATCCTGTGAGGATTTCTCAGGGACTCACTCCATTCTCAACAGAACACATCCTTTCTTTACTTTTTCACAATTTCTTCACTGTAACACATGTCACAGACTCTGAGCCCATCTGGGCATAGCTGAGGTGTCTACTGTGCATAACATACTTTATTCTGAGCAGAATGGCCCCTCCATATCTTCTGAGGCAAACTCCATTTACTGACTGGAAGTGGCATCCTGTCAGAACCTATACTTCATCTTGAGGAGGATGGGCACAGCTGAGTGCCACCCAGAACATTTAAAACAGAATAAATATCACTTCTGATTTTCAGTCCACAGCACTCTCTGATAACCCTTTCTCATAGGCAGACCTCTGAAAGAATCTTCAGGTAGGTTTCACTCCTTTGGGAAAAGGGCACCCCCTTCTGAGATACTTATTCGATGACTGCTATCATGAACAATTACTTTTACATGATGCCAGCCACTACAGAGAAACTTTGAGACTTTGGTAGCTGGCACAGTGTGCCAGGCGCTAGCCTTCCACTACTCTGACTTAGGTGAATCTCTGCCCTCATGCATAAAACACTGACTCCTCCCTTTTGGAATGCCTGGGCAGTTCAGCTAACCCAGTCCTCCAAGGGCATTGAAACTGGCATGATGCTAGAGGTCAAGATGCACTCTTAAAGGTATATACACATAACTTCTAGGGGTTACATTATGTTTAAATTTTTCAATAAAAGGATTAACAACAAAAAGGCTATTCCTAACTAAACTTGACCTTTTTTGCTGCTAGTAAGGTAAGGATGTGTTTCCTCTGTTAAGAGCTATGTGTTACCAGGTGCCCCATCACCAGGCAGCACACCTGACAATCACCATCAATTAGCTGCCATCGCTTATTGACACATTGGTGGATCACAAGTTTATTGTATTCACAGACTGAATCAAAAAAGCTCACTCACCAAATACACACATTTCAAAACAGTTTTATTAAGTATAAGGTTACCCCTTCATCAAGGAAAACTGGCCCACATGTACATTTATGTCAATAGGCTTAGATGTAATGGAATTTTAATTAATTCTCTCCCAGATATTTTTACTGTTCTTTTATCATTTTAAGTGTATATTAGTAGATGGAAACAGCAGCAGTCCATGTGAGCAGCAATGTAGTTTATCAATAGTCTCCTTACCATGCAGTTTGATAAAATAGAGGATAGTGTATGATCGCTCATACACAACTATATGAATTAGAACTGTCTGGTTTAATCTTCTGCTTGGGTAATGGAATGTAAGGTATGACATTTTCCACACCCATTGCTGAAGGATGTATTCCTCTTATTAAAGCTAGTAGCCATCTGTTCCACCCTCACATTGAATAGTAGGTCCTGATACCATTCTTTATACGTAGGTAAGTCTTGGTCTAACCAATGATTTACTATAATTTTATCATCAGAAGCAGAAATAATAGCCATGTGGTATCTACGTTCTCTTATAAGTATGCTACTAAAATCCCCCAAAACACAAATTTCAGGGCTGAAAAGTTCATCTAGACCTAACAGAGGATCAGCTTTCTATTTAATGGATTCATAAAGGCCTCATTCTTTGTCACAATATCACAAGATGTGAAGTAGTGATCCCACTTGTTTACTGCATCTAGTACAAATATTACTCTGCAGCTGTCCTATTTTATATAATTTTAAAGGTGTAAAATAAAGATGATTAGTAATGTTAAATTGCATCAGTCTTGACTTGTAATTTTTCATATGTGTGTACACATCTTTCCAAAGGTGTTCTTAGTTAATTTGCCCATTGGGAAACTCATTCTTTTTTTTTTTTCAACTCTGTTTTACTACCTCACTGGCCCCTTAGACCTCTCTCTAGTGGGGTGTGGGGGCATCCGTTTCCCACCCCACCTGTACTGGTTCGCTGCTCCAGAATCCAGAAGGGTGGCTGGGGAGTGGAGGAGAGACACAGCAACCAGCCAGGTAGGACCTGGCTGTGGGCGTGGTAGACGTCCTTGGCCCCACCATCACCTGTCTGAGTGCCAGAGCTTTTCCATTTACAGTTGCTCTTGGGGGTGCAGATGTGAAATGATGCCCAGCATGTGAAGGGCATGCTCCTGCACCCAAGTGTAAGGTGTCTGCCATCACCTCCAACCCCAGAAGAGTGTTCTGCAAGTCGTGCCACCCCCAGCCACCATTAGGAGCCACTGGTACTGTGGTAAGCATGCCCACCTGCCTCCAGGAGAGGAGAGCAGTCCTCTGAATGCTCAATCCTCTCCTGCCCCTGCTGACCCCTGATGGCCTGAGTTCATTCACGAACCCAGGTCACCGGCATGAGGTGAGGTGTTGTGTCCAGCGCCTCCACCCTCAGTGCCACTGGACCAGCTGGGAAACTCATTCTGCCAGTATGGGGAACTACCATCCGACTTCAAAGAAGAGTGGGAGAAGAGTAGTGTGTACAGTTGAGAAATAGAGTGTAGTTGTGATGCTGCCTGTGATAAGAAGAGTATGAAGTTGCTGTGTAGAAACTGCCAAGTCAGGGGACCCATGTGACATAATACCCCATGAATTGTTTGGAGAAACTTAAAACTGCTCCTATTAGTGGTTTAGGTTTGTGCTTTAAAGGTGTTGAAGGATGTGGGTCTGCCCTCAAGGGTTAAATACATAATATTAGGAATATTTAAACCAGACTAAAAGGTGTGCTTGATGGAGTCCCCATTGATTTTAAAGTTGAGACTGTGGAACAGGGACTGGTTGAGGTCCCTGGTATAGGGAATATTTAAGAATTTAAAGGTGTGAACTACTATGCTCATGACAGATTTGGGGATGACTTTAGGGGCTACAAAGAGCAGGGCTTATAAGGTTATACTGGCTTGCTTAGCCATGTGTTGCTCAATAGAGAGCCATTGTGGTTGGTATTCGGGGTCACTGGTATCTGGATCATTAGGTTTCCATTGGAGAACCTTGCTTGCCTGTGCCACAAAGTAGTAAATGGTAAAGTGAGGCAGATGAAGGCTTTCCTGTTGTTTAGGCTGTGCCAATTTACTGTAAGACCTGCAGTGTTCTTTGTTGGCCCAGATGAATTTTGCAATAATAGCATGTAATGTATCAAACCATTTAAGGGAGAGGTAAACATTCATTATTATAAGGGGGTAGAGAATCCTAGGCAGGATATTCATTTTAATAATGTTAATTCACCCCATAAGATATGAGCGAGGACCAGCCAGCGATCTAGATCTAGATGGGCTAGCAGTATAGCCTAGAGGTTAGAGTAATCAGCTGTGAATGAGCTTGGAACATCCAGTAGACCTGAGTTTGATTCCCACAACCTTCACTTGCATACTGTGTGATTCAGAGCAAGTCACTTAACCACCCAGTGCTCCCGGATCACCCCTGAAAACAGGCACTTGTGCCTAGTGGGCCTTACCTGGTTACTAAAGGAATAAACTAAAAAAAAATAGATCTTGCTTAATTCTGACAATGAAATCATCAAGGTTCCACTTCTTCATAAGTGCCTTATTTCTGAACAATTCAATGGCTAAGTACATTAGCCTCTTAAGGACTTAGGAGAGGCCCATGTCAAAGTCTCTCACCATGAGACATCAGCATTCAGTGGCATTACTTGGGTTTTGTTCATATTTTGTTTGTAGCCAGATAGGAAACCAAATTCCCTGATGACTTCTAAGGCGGAATGTATAGAGTCCAGTGGATTGGTAACGTGGAGCTGAATGTCATCTGCATAAACCAAGGTGAGGTATGAGATGTGGTTTAAAGTGGTGCCCTAGACAGCTGGCTGTGTATTCAGTTTGCACATAAGAGGCTGTAGATACAGATTAAAGAGGAGGGGACAAAGAGGACACCCCTGCCTAGTCCATCTAATTAGAGCTATCGGGCCAGAGAGAGCCCAGTTGTAATATACTTTTGCTTGTGGGTTTGTATAGAGAATCTTGATCCATTTTATGAAGTCATCAGGAAAAACAAATTTAGCTAATGCAGGAAACAAAAAAGGGCAAGAGACTCAGTCAAAGGACTTCTATGTGTCAAGAGAGACAAGCGCTGCAGGGGTGTCTGACTTCATTGATGCAGAGAAGATATGATCAAGCTTTCTCATATGGCCAGTAGACAGTCTATATAGCATAATGCCTACTTGTTTTGGGCCAATAAGATAATCCCAAACTTTGTTAATGCAGTTCACCAAGACTTTGGCTAAAATTTTAATATCCTAGATGATTAGTGAAATGGGATGTTAGCTGCTTACTTGTTCTGGGTCTTTACCAGGTTTTAGCAATTTAACTAATGGCATTAGTTAGTGATAAATTGCTCATGTTCATAGGAGTGCAGATATGTAAAAGTGTGGGTGACGATTGGAGTAAACTCAGGCTCAAGGGCTTTATAAAAATTGGCTGAAAAGCCATCTGGGCTGGGCGCTTTATCTAGTGTAAGATTTTGGATGGCCCTTTGAATCTCTACATTGGAGATGGGGGCAGAAAGCCATTCCTGGTGTTCAGGCATCAAGATGGTCAAAGTGATACTATCTAAATATGCAAATATGCGCCTATAGAGGCCTGATGTGGACTGGGGGGAGCCTCAGTGTATAATGTTTGGTAGTATTGTTGGAACTGAGAGGCAATCGCTCTTGGTGTCATATGAAGGGCCTGGGTTTGGATGTTATGACTGGTCTTAATTATACAAGATGATTCTTGCTGTCTTAGGTGCAGAGCCATGAGCTTGCCTGCCTTCTCCCCCTGGTCGACATACTTGCCCTGAGCATGTTCAGACTGTTCTCTATTCAAATCCTCATATTCCCTTTTAAGTTATGCAAGTGGAGCCATGTAGCTTCACAAGTGGATGGACTTAGCTTAGATTCAATTTGCCTAATTTCTGTAAGCAATTCCTTGGCCTTGGCTTCTTTCTACTTCTTTCGCACAGACGCTAAAAGTAGAAACTCTTCCCCCATAGAGTATCTAGTTTTGTAGTGGATACTGCATTAGTCAACATAAATGTGTAAATGGCTGTTTGGAGTTTCTCCAGCACATGTTTGTCATTCTGGGGATGATTATTTATTCTCCAGCATAGAGCACTGTGTGAACCACGAGTCCAGGTGTGTTGTAGCAAGTCTGGGGAGTGGTCTGAGATAACCCTAGGCAGAATGGATGAGCTATGGAGGACAAATAACATGGCCTGATTATCTAGAAAGTAGTCAATTCATGAGAAGGATCTAGTGGGGTTGAGAAGAAGGTATAGTCTCAAGAGTTAGGCTCTAGTAATCTCCATGTCAGGTATCAGGTGATCCGATGGACGAGAGAGCAACTGTACACTGAGCCACTGTGGAGAAGCGGCTAGAGCAGGAGTCTGGAAAGGCTTTTTATTTTTAAAAAGAGGTATGCCACCATTACCTAGACTATTTTGTTAACATTTCCAGTACTCTTTCCAGTCTGTCTTGCACCGCTAGATATTTGGTGCTTTCTTACTGGCTGCTGTCTTTCTCCCCCAGGAGCTTAGAGTCTGAAGGTGGCAGAGGTGCCTGCTCAGACAGTGAAGCAGGAGGCCCTGGGGAGGGCTACCTATGAGGAAGAAGACACCAACCAACCCCAAGGAGGTGGAGGAGAGGAGAGAAGAGAAACAACATTTGGTTGCACCATTCAGGAGAGAAATTTGACTATTACTCATGCAAGGAAAAAACGCTGGAGTGCATTTTTTTTTACTAATTGCCAAGGGGAGTTTGGAGTTCCTTGCATTATTTAACATTTTTACTGATTTAAAATTGGGAGTTGCTCTGAGATTTGTGTTTAATAAAGTTTTTAATGGTTTAGGTTATGAAAGAAGGAATTGTTCATGACTTGTTTAAAATCCAGAATCATATAAATGTTATATGGTAAACAACCAATATAGAGAACTCAGTAGTTTTGTATTTCTTGTTGCATAATCATGAGGCAGGGTCAGGATAAAGTCTGCACAGGTGCTGGCTTTTTCAGGCAGACAGTTAACAGCACAGCAGGTATCTGCAGGAAACAGCACAGACTAGACAGCAGTCACTGAGAGAAAGGACACTGCTGTGGCAGTTTTCAGTGAACCAAAAGGGGAAAAATGACTTATGAACATAGTAAGTAAATGATTGTATAGGAAACTTACTTTTAATGATATTTTTCTAATTATTGGAACTGATTTGATTCAATATAAGGGATAAAATAATACTATATATATCTATATATTTATTTTTATTTTTTATTTATTTTATTTATTAAATTCTCGGATTACAAATACCTTTGAGCAGAAACTGCTTGTTTACAAAGGTTCCACGTCAAAGGATGAGGGTCAACATACATACAGAGGTAGTAAAAGAATGCACAATAAACAACCAAAACAACTAAAAGAAAAAATAGTGATACTCAGTTATAACATACATTGTGATAATATTCATAAAATGAGCAGCTTGAGTAGGCATATGTATATATGCATACCTCTCAACCTTTTGTCCCCCAAATGTGGAACATTGCCTGTCAAAATGTGGAAAAAATAGGCAAAATGTGGAACACTTAATCAAATCTTTACCTAAGAAGCTTAAAACACTGTTAACATGTTGCATTTATGTTCAGAAAGTCTGTTATGAATTGAATAATATATTTTTTGCATCATTTACTATGGATTTTTGCTATAAAATGTTGACTTTGAATGTGGAACAAGTCCTGACAATGTGGAACAGGGAGCTTTTGAGAAGTAAAACGAGGAACGTTCCTCGTAATGTGGTACAGTTGAGAGGTATGTATATATGTATATATTTAGTGGGGGAAGTGGAAGTAGGGAGTAGGAGCTGATAAAAGATCAGTATTGGGAAGACCCCCCTCGCTCTGATAACTTGAGCACCGAGCTTCTCTTTTTATATATATATTTTTTTTCTTTAACAGTCTTCAAGACCTGACCATGGGCCCATAGGCTAGTGACAGACAATTCGAAGAACATTCCACTGATGAAAACTAGAGTACCATTTAAACAGAAGGACATTGGGAAGTGTACTGGGAGGCGCAAAGGTGTTTCAAGGAAAAGGGAGAAGTTGTTGATAAGCTTGTTGGGCTGAACGCAAAAGTTAAAAATTGAGAACATCAAGAGAGGAGTGCAGAGGAAGGATAGTTAGAAGACTGATCATTACTGCAATTAAACGCATAGCTCAAAAAGACTTTGGTGTTCTGGACATTCATTCAAAAAGTTTTTATTATGAGTTTAAACTGTTAATTAATTACAAAATAAGGGAGATGTGACTTTGATTTTGTATTGCAGAAAATTATGCCAACTGTTACAAGGAGTGGGAAAGTAGAAAGGAGGAACCTAACTCAGGGAATCCAGCCCTAAGTCATAACATAAAAACAAAACTATTAAAGCAGTTAGCATTGGCAGTGTTAAGTAAAATGCAAAACTCACCAATGAAAAAGAGTAAAGGCAAGAAAGGGAAGATGAGAACGAATAAGACACTGACTTCCACTTCTGTTTTGTTTCTAATAAATTAAGAAAACTGTGTGGAAAACCCAGTAGAGAAGTTAAAAGAGGATAGAGTAGCCCCCCTCCCCCTCAAAAAAATGTTAGTAGAACTAGAGTATAGTATAGTATAGAAGAGGATTGTGAACAAGGAATGGGACAAAATAAGGAGGTAGGAATGGAACCAAACAATGAATTTAGATGTGATAACATGATAGGGAATGTTGATTTCTTAGAAGTTTTTGAGAATTTAGAAATATTAAACAAAACTGTCATGAACATCCATGAATCAATTACAGTATAGAAAAAAAGACTTAAGAAGTGAAGAACAGGGGAAGAATTAGCTGGAAAGGTAAACTTTAGAGGAAAAGAAATTTCTGAATTATCTTGGGAAAATAATAGTCAAATGCAGTTCATGAGCCTCAGTAGCACAAGGTGGGGTGGGGTGGGGTGGCAAGGGACTGTTGTTAAAAACAGTGTCTGGGAAGGGGAGCACAGGGTGCTTAACCCCCTAATTAGAGGTGAAAGCAGTGAGGAAGGGGCACAGAGAGGACCAAGGGGGGGAAGAGGAATGGTAAGGTTGGGGAGGCAAAAGGCTGGAAGGTGGTCTCACTGAACGCAAGAAGCCTAAGGTACAGAACTGCAGAGTTACAGGCTCTCTTTTCGGGGTGGAATTGGTGGACATAGTGGCCATCACAGAAACATGGGCCACCCAGTACCAGGATTGGGATATGATGATCCCATGGTACAGGCTATTCAGAAAGGATAGGGTCAAAGGGAAAGGGGGAGAGGTGGTGATCTATGTGAGGAAGGGGATTAAGTGTGTAAGGGAGGAAGGGAAAGAGGAGAGGACAGAAGCTCTGTGGATGCAGTTCCAGGATGCGAGGAATAGGACACTGAAGATGGGGTAGTGTACAGGCCACCATCACAGGGTTGTGACCTGGACTGGGAACTGGCAGATCAAATTCAAAGAGTAAGCAGGAAGGGAAGCATGGTGGTGGTGGGGGATTTCAACCTACTGGGGGTGGATTGGAGCACACCTACCACCATGAGTGCAAGAGAGGGGGTCCTGTTGGAAGTTTTTCAGGACAGCTTCTTGACACAGCTGGTACAGGGGCTGACATGGCTGGAAAGGACTTTGGACCTTGTACTGGATAATGGGGATGTTGTAAGGAACCTAGAAATGGGGGAACCGCTTGCTGGGAGTGACCATTACTCGGTGTGGTTCACGCTAAACATGGGGAGGGACACAGAGAGCCCCCCAGACTCCCCACGGAACACAGATCCAGCCTGGGTGCCCGGCCACCAGGTGAAGCTCGTGGACGGCCATCAAGCCGCTCAACTGGGTGCCCGTTTTTTGCCCCCTTGGAACCGAGGATGTGCAATGACATCACCGGAGGGGGGTGCACACGTGTCCGCACGCACTCCCTTCCAGATGTCTGCCCTCAGTTCCACCCCTGAGTGCAATGATCGTCCAGTCTCCCACCCTCCACCAGGAGGCAACCACGCACCAACTGCTGTGGACCTCCCTCCCCGGAGAAGGAGAGCAGTCCTTCGGATGCTCGATCCTTCTCCTCCCCAGCTGACCCCCGGTGACCTGTGCTTGTTCCCGAACACCGGTCACCGGCATGGAGCGAGCCGTGGTGGCCAGCACCTCAGCCCTCAGTGCCACCAGACTGGCCTCTTTCCTCTCTTTAAATTCAGCTATCAATTTGGAATTTAATTTGTAACCCAGTCCTGTAGTTCCAGTTAAACCCAGGCCACTTACCTGCTCTGGTGCTGGTGGTTGGAGTCGAAACTTCTCCAATTCATGTTGCCTCTGGCGCTCATGCTCTTCATGGTCAGCTTCTCACTGCTCTCCCTCCCTCTTCTCCTCTGCAGCTCACTGCTCTTGCTCCCTCTTCTCCTCTGCTGCTCACTGCTCTCGACTCTCTTCTCTCTGGAACTCCAGCTCCATTCTCTGTAACTCCAACTGCAACCGGTTTGCTTCTGGCTCCAGAATGCTGATGACCTTCCCCTGCTGCTGTAGTCCTTGGCTTGCAGTGGTCCTGCTGTCCTCCTCACTGGATCCGGACACTGCAATGGACCCTGGCCCCTCCACACCCAAGGTTTGGTCCTTTTCAGTCACAGACTGTGTCTTGAGGCTCTGGGCATCAGCGGCCATCAGAGCATCCACGAGGTTCTGCTTGTTGGCTCTCCCCTCATGCAGGACTCCTCTCTCCTTGCACAACTGCTTCAGGTAGTCTGCAGTGTGCTCACTGTAGTTGGAAGCCATCTTCTTCCCTAACTACAGCTACTCTAACTTGAGCTTTAATAAAAAAAAATAAAACAGGTAGGAACTTTGACTGTAAGCACAATTATATAGTTCTGTTTACCTTTTTAAAATAAATCACTGCCTTCTTTTGCAAGTGAGCTGTACAGTATTAAGCTGACACACTGAACTGTTAAAGCTTGTGTTACCAGTACTTTAAATCGCACCGCTGCCAACTAAATCTGTCACAAATGCACTCCGGAGGTCAGGCCCTCTGCTCCCACAGTGCCAACCTTAGAGTGCAATAGTGTGAACAGGTAACAGACAGGGTAACCCTCTTGTCTGCTTTGAGTCCAAATCACTTTTAGCCTTGAGTTCTGGAGGGATTCTAACTGTGAACCTTATGCTAGCATACCAAATGTACAGGCTCAGATAATATTCTCTTTGAGGGGATGCAATATATATTTTGCCTAAGGGCACCTAATCAGGTATCCAAAATGAACCCTTTTTAACTCGATAAGAGGCATAGGTATTTCTTACCTTATTATACAAGCTCAGTAACACAATCAAGCTTTTCAACAGCTGTCAGACTTAAATACAGGCACTTCACATGCAAAAAGAAACTGAGAAGACACACAGGCCATATTTCAAAGAAAAGGTTGTTTACTAAAATATGATAAAAACAGGTAAAATTAAATACAGAACAATATATCATACATCTTACAATCATGTAAAACAAGAAGGAAGTTACAGAACAAAACAATCCTACCACAAAGACTTAATTTCTTCTAAGTATTACCTTGTAAGTGCTGTGGGAGGCAGTATAGCGCAGTGGTTTAAGGCTCTGAGCTGCAAATCTGGTGACATCCAGCAGACCAGACCTGGGTTTGAATCCCACAGCTTCCACTTGCATACTGTGTGACCCTGAGCAAGTCACTTGACGTGCTCCCAGGTTGCTCCTGTAAAAAAGCTTTCAGCTTAGTGTGCTACTCCTGGTTAAACAACTAAATTAGAGTACTTCTGTCTCAGATCCCAAAAATCACGTCACATATCCCAGATACAATGTTTCATTTTTAACTCTATCTGCCCCATCCCCTTTTGATGAGGTCAGCTAGATCCTCCCTTAGATTTTAATTTCTAACATAGTTATCCCTGAGGATGTGAGTCATTACTTTGAGAAATCTGTAACTAGCCATTTCCCAAATATGACAGTCTTTAATCAAACATTTCTCTTTGATGTCCCTTCTCCTTATTTCCCGCTGCTAGTGTGATCTGAAGGTGTTATGACTCCACACACTTCTGGCTATGTGCTATAATGAGAGGAACCAGCCCAATTACATTTCTTCCTGTAACGTCATAAAACTCACATTTAGTTTCAACTTCAAAAGCCTGTGTGGGCCATAAAAGGTAATAAAATGCCCTTCTGTAAGGAAGTCTTAATTAAATCGTTCCCCTGGTCAGTTTAATGACATCCTGTGGTTTCAGCTACTGACCTTTAAAGTTAAAGGCC
Organism: Neoceratodus forsteri; assembly: GCA_016271365.2. Taxonomy (NCBI): domain Eukaryota; kingdom Metazoa; phylum Chordata; order Ceratodontiformes; family Ceratodontidae; genus Neoceratodus; species Neoceratodus forsteri. The sequence goes on along the minus strand of CM057452.1, from coordinate 181,361,352 downwards.
AAATTTCTCACATACTGACATTTCATACACAGACCATTTATTTATAATAGAACTTTCATACAATAACCACAAACAGAGGGCAGAGCTTCACAGTACCCACTGTACAAGTGTGGATACTAGGGATTATGCTTGCTGTTGTTTATACTATATCATATACATTCATTTTACAGTGTTTTTTACTATACATGTTGTAGCTTTCAGAGTCCAAAAACATGTGTGTCAAAAGGGAATACAGACTACAGTTTTAAAACTGGCTTTGCCAACCTCTTTGCATGAGGTAGCCTAGCTCCTCCCTGTCAGAATATAAAAATTATACAACCAGAAAGTCATCACTCAGAAGGAAAATTAAATAAGGTTAAGTTCTAAGTCCTTCTTTCATCCATGAGCAACATCCTGCTTTTACAGACATCAGAGGAACATTTATGACTTCGCACCAGTGTGACATAACCTGGTTTTCCTCCTCTACATGTCATAAGATGGATATTTCTATCCTGTCATCTGGCAAGCTACAAATAAACTAGATAAACAGGAGATGAGTAATTTAGGCTTCTTCTAGCCTGTAATTATCTCTTGGCCTTCCAGGTAACACCTTGTATCTAAAACCTGGGGGGTCATTCCACAGGTTGTTTCAACACGTCTCATGAGAGACACTCAATAACACATTTGTATATTACAAAAATCATAGATTAGTCAGAACCAGCTCTCCAAGTGTCACAATTCCTCCCTACCTAGACTGAATTTGGTGGCTCTATCCCCTGCACGGGATGAGCTTCCCAAATCAGTTCACTCCTCATACACACGGGACAGCCCATCGGACTTCTGATTTTTGGCTCCAGCCCTATGTAGAATTGTCATATCATACCCTTGCAAAGCAAGACTCCATCTTAACAATCTACCATTGTTTTTCCCCATCTGTGTCAACCAAACCATGGGGTTGTGGTCAGTCTGCACCACAAAATGCTGCCCATATAAGTATGGCTCCAACTTCTTTAGGGTCCACACTAGGGTAAGACATTCTTTTTCCACAGTAGAGTATGCCTGCTCCCTGGGAAGTAACTTCCTACTCAGGTACACCATTGGGTGATCTTTCCCTTGGCTGGATGTCTGATTCAGTACTGCCCCAATACCCACGTCTGAGGCATCAGTCTGAACTATAAAGGGTTTGCTATAGTCAGGACTTGTCAAAACAGGAGCACTGCACAGTGCCTCCTTTAGTTTGGAAAAGGCTTCCTCACAGGCTGGGTCCCAGGTAATTTTCTTGGGCATCCTTTTCTTTGTCAGGTCAGATAGGGGAGCAGCCAGGGCACTGTAATTGGGTATAAATTTCCTGTAGTACCCTGCTGTCCCTAGAAAACTACTGACCTGCTTCTGTGTTTCTGGTCTGGGCCATGCCTGGATTACCTCTATTTTTATTTGGTTAGGACAGAGCTGTCCCCAGCCTGCAACATGCCAGAGGTATGCCACTTCTCCCATGGCCACCTGACACTTCTTGGCTTTGACAGTGAGCCCGGCCCTCTGTATCTTGCCCAGCACTTCCCTAAGGTGGGATAGGTGTTCCTCCCAGCTGGCACTAAAGATGGCAATGTCATCCAGGTACGCCATGGCGTACGTACTCCTCAGCACCATTTAACATCTGGTTCACCAACCTTTGGAAAGTGGCCGGGGCATTCTTCATTCCAAAAGGCATTACTTTGAATTCAAATAAGCCTATCGGAGTGATGAAGGCCAACCTCTCCCTAGCTCTGTCTGTCAACTCTACCTGCCAATACCCTTTTGTCAGGTCAATAGTCGTAAGGTAGGTCGCCCCTCCCAACTTGTCCAGGAGTTCGTCCGTCCGGGGCATCGGGTGGGCGTCTGACTTCGTGACTGCATTCAGTCCACAATAGTCCACACAGAAATGAGTAGAGCCATCTGGCTTGGGCAGAAGGACTACAGGTGAGGCCCAGGAGCTGTGGGATTTCTGGATTACCCCTAAATCCAGCATCTCCTCCACTTCCCTCCTAATGTCTTTTTGGACAGTCTCTGACACCCGATATGTTGTCTGCCGTATGGGCGTCTGTGTCCCTGTCTCCACATCATGCGTTGCTAAGGGGGTTAGTCCAGGCTTGGTGCTAAACAATGGAGCAAAGTCTGCTAAAACCTCCCTTACTTCCTGGATCTGGTCCGAGGTCAGTTGGGGAGACAATTTTACTGCCTTCACAGAGGACTCCTGCTTACTTTCTTCCAGCAAGTCCAGAAGGGGGTCTCCTTCATTTGTCTCCTCCCCAGGACTACACACTGCAAACACCATGTCAGCCCTATTTGCATATGCTTCATCATGTTAACATGGTACATCCTTTCTGTCTGTCTTCAGTCAGGTGACTCTATAATATAGTTCATGTCATTTACCTTCCTAACCACTTTGTATGGTCCTGCCTACTCAGCCTGCAGCTTGTCTTTCCGGACTGGAATAAGGACCATGACTTCCTGACCCATCATGTACGAGCAAGCTCTGGCTCTGCGGTCGTACCACACTTTTTGTTTCTGTTGAGTGGCTGCCAGGTTGCTATGGGCTGTCCCCATAAGCTCCTTCAGCCTTTCCCTAAACCTAAGGACATAATCCACAATGGGAGTTCTCTGGGTGGCATGCTTGCCTTCCCAGTCCTCCTGGATCAAGTCTAGGGGCCCACATACCCGGCATCCATATAAGAGTTCAAAGGGGGAAATCCTGTTGACTCTTGGGGCACCTCCCTGTATGCAAACAACAGGTGGGGAAGGTATTTCTCCCAGTCCCTCCCATGCTGTTCAGCAAACGCCCAAAGCATTGACTTTAGGGTACCACTGAATCTTTCCACAAGCCCATTGGCTTGTGGGTGATACGATGTCGTGCATCTCAGCACCACCCCACACTTCTCCCATAAACATTTCATCAGGTCCAACATGAAGGAACCCCCTCGATCAGTGATAACCTCCTGCGGAAACCCAACACGGGAGAAAATCCCAAGTAAGGCATCTGCCACTTTGTCTGTCCTCAGTGAGGATAGGGCGACTAGCTCTGGGTACTGGGTGGCATAATCCACCACAGTCAGGATGGATCTCTTCCCTGAGGAGCTGGGGGTATTTAAAGGCACCACAATATCCATTCCCACCTCTGGAATGGCTCCTCCATTATGGGCAATGGAATCAGGGCGGCTTGGGTTTTCTTGCCCACCTTCCCTATTTCTTGGCACCGGTGACCACACCTGCAATACTCCCTCACCTACTGGGTGAAGTTTGGCCAATAGAAATTCTGGGCCAACCGCTGCATAGTGTGCACGATTCTCAGATGACCAGACAAGGGAATATCATGGGCAATGTTGAGCAACTGCTCACGAGACCCCTGGGGAACGACATGCTGCCTGACTAGCACCCCTCCCTCTGTCTGTACAGCCTGAGTATACATAAGTCCATTTTCCCAATAAACCTCATGTCTGCCATCACTTCCCTAAGCGCCGTCCGCATCTGCCCAAGCCCTCAGCTTCTCTAGACTAGGATCACTTCTCTGAGCAGCAGCAAACCCCTCACACATTCCCAAGGCATGGGACAGGTTCCCTTCAGTAGCTAAACTAGGGTCCCTAGCACTAGCATCAGGGCACTCTGGATCACTGTCAATCCCAACCCTCTGACAATGGGTCACCACTCCCTCTTTGGAATAATGCTCCGTAGCTGTGTGGTTGACTGCTACTGGGGAAATTTCTACCCCCTTTACATTAGTCTCCCCATCTGGAGACACAGGCTGGGGAACCAGCCTCTCAGTGGTTTCTACAATGGCTTCTGTGTGGTTCAGGGAACTACAATTTTCCCTTGCCGCTTGGCTATGGGTAACTGCACACACTTTCCCTTGTTTGAGATTGTTGCCCAGGATGACATCCACTGCTAAGATTTGGGCTACAGCCACTTGTTGCACAGTTCCCCCTGTTTTCTCTTCACCAGTAAAGTCCTGTACAGTGACGTATTTATTGGGTATAAGCTGACCTGGCTCTACTAGATCCCCCTTTATCAAGGTCAAGGATGCCCCTGTGTCCCTTAACCCTTGTGTCTACACCATTCACCATGACTGGGTGCATCTGTTCCCTCATGTTCACAGGCATGCTTCCAGGGACATACAAACAACCCACTTCTTTTGTAGTACCATTCTGCGTATTATTGCTCATTCTTTTGGGACACTGTCTGGCAATATGCCCAGTTTCTTTACATAACCAACATTCACTTCTTTTTCAGTGAAGTCTTTTCTCTGAAACCTGGGGCTAACTGGTTTCGGTGGAGGCAGTGAGGGTTTTAGCTGCCCTGAAGGTGCGCCTTTCCCTTTCTGCACTGCCATGTCCACCCCATTCACTCTCAGAGCAGGTCTGCTCTTGGCACAGCGGTCCGAGAGTTCAGCAGTCTCTTGCACTGTTTTGGGATCTCGGTCCTCCAGCCAGGTTTTCAGATCTGCTGGTCATGCCCAATAAAACTGTTCTAACAAAATCACATTTTCAATTTTATCAACAGAGTTTGCCTCAATTCCTTCTCACCAACGTTTTAAAAAATTAAGTTGTTTCGTGGCTGACTCCTCATAGCTCATGTCAGGGCTTCTCCTGAGCTTATGGAATTTAGCTCTGTAAGAGTCAGCAGTTAATTCAAATGTTTTTTAACAGTGCAGCTGTAAGATTGCTGTAATCATCACTGTCCTCGTTGTTCATTTGACCCAATGCATCCCGAGCTTTCCCGGTAAGAAGCGGGGATAGCTGGAAGCTCCAGGACTCTCCAGGAATTTTAGCCTGAATACAAACTTTTTCAAAAGAATTTAAAAAGGCATCCATGTCCTCCTCCTCTTTAAATTCGGCTATCAATTTGGAATTCAATTTGTAACCCAGTCCTGCAGTCACATTTAAACCCAAGCCACTTACCTGCTCTGGCGCTGGTGGTTGGAGTCGTATCTTCTCCAGTTCATGTTGCCTCTGGTGCTCATGCTCCTCACGGTCTGCCTCTCACTGTTCCCACTCTGCCTGTTGGCGTTCTCGCTCTGCCTCTCGGTGTTCTTGCTCCCTCTTCTCCTCTGCTGCTCACTGGTGCTCACGTTCCTCACAGTCTGCCTCCCGCTGTTCACGGTCTCTCTCCCTCTGGAACTCCAGCTCCATTCTGCACAACTCAATTTGCTGCCTGAGTACTTCTGGATCCAGGATACTGGTGACCTTCCCCTGCTGCTGTGGCCCTTCTCTGACAGTGGCCCTGTTGCCCTCCTCATCGGATCTGGACACTTCACTGGCCGCTAGCCCTGCAACACTCATGGTTCGGTCCTTTTCAGTCACTGTCTGTGACTCGATGCTCTGGGTATCTGCTACCATCAGGGCATCTACGAGGTTCAGTTTGGTGGCTCTTACCTTGAACGGGACTCCTCTGTCCCCGCACAACTGCTTTAAGTGGTCTACAGTGTGCCTGCTGTAGTTGGAAACCATCTTCTTCCCTAACTATGGCTACTCTGACTTACACTTTAGAAAAAAAATAAAATGGGTAGGAACTTGACTGTATGCCAAGTGGTATAGTTCTGTCTCCTTTTTCCAAAAAAAATACTGCCCTTTTTTTGCAAGTGAGCTGACAGTCTTAAGCTGACACACTGAACAATCAGAGCTTGTAACAGCAAAATTTTCGCACCGCTGCCATCCAGTCTATCACAACCCCACTCAGCAAGTCAGCCCTCTACTCCCAAAGTGCTAACCTCCGAGCATAGTATTGTGAACAGGAAACAGAAACAGGGTAACCCTCCTGTCTGTTTTTTGGATTCGAATCAACCTTTGGTCTCAGTTCCAGAGGGATTCAAACTATGAAACCTCTTGTTAGCGTACCCAATGTACAGGCTGAGATAATTCTGCTCTTCGGGGGGGGCAGATATCTTTCGCCTACGGGCACCTAACCAGGTGTACAAAATGAACCCTTAAAAATTCTAATAAAGACCTCAGATAACTCTTACCTTTTTCCAGTTTGGTATTACCATATAAGCTCATGCACAGTGTTGTCACACTCTTAGCCATCCACGCATCACAGACAAAAACAGAAGGACTTGGAAGACACAAATAGTCTATTTACAAATGAGATGTTTACTTAAAAATAGATAACAATGTAAAATGTAAAACACAGAACCATATATCACAAAACATACAAATCACTTAAAAGAATAAAAACAAGATTTTAAAAGTGTAATTTCCTACCACCAGACCATTAGACTTGATCTATCTAATGTATCTCTTATAGTGCTGCTAGCATGTTGTAGCTTTCAGAGTCCAAAAACGTGTGTCAAAAGGGAATACAGACTACAGTTTTAAAACTGGCTTTGCCAACCTCTTTGCATGAGGTCACCTAGCTCCTCCCTGTCAGAATATAAAAATTATACAACCAGGATGTCATCACTCAGAAGGAAAATTAAATAAGGTTAATTTCTAAGTCCTTCTTTCATCCATGAGCAACATCCTGCTTTTACAGACATCAGAGGAACATTTATGACTTCGCACCAGTGTGACATAACCTGGTTTTCCTCCTCTACACGTCATAAAATGGATATTTCTATCTTGTCATCTGACAAGCTACAAATAAGTTAGATAAACAGGAGATGCTGAATTTAGGCCTCTTCTAGCCTGTAATTATCTCTTGGCCTTCCAGGTAACACCTTGTATCTAAAACCTGGGGGGGGGGGAGTGTCATTCCACAGGCTGTTTCAGCACATCTCACGAGAGACACTCAATAACACATTTTTATATTACAAAAATCATACATTAATCAGAACCAGCTGTCCAAGTGTCACAGGTAACACCTCCTGGGTAGTTTACAGGAAGGGCCCTAGTATTATGAATCAGGTTGTTAAGAGCAGTAGTTCCCCCAATCACAGCTTTACACTTCAATTTCCTCCCAGACCAGTTGGTTTCCACAGATGTGGGAACTGTAATATTTGCCAGTACATGGCTCTACCTTTACTAGTCCCACTAATGGTTACAACTATAAGAGTCATCAATTTATTACTTGTTAGACCCAATTTGTGGTTTATGTACTGTGGTGTACGTGTTCATCTGTTTATATAGGTAGGACTGTACGTACTCTAAAAGAACGCATCCAGGAACACATTCACTCAATACAAAATGGACGATGTGACACCTCAGTAGGTAGCCACTGGTTGAGATTTCATCAGGGCAACTTGAATTCTTTTATGTCCATGGGTATTGATTATATAAAACCTAGTTTCCGGGGTGGAAATAGACTGAGGACATTACTACAAAGGTAAAGTAAATTGATCTTTATGATGGGTGGACTCTGTCCAATAGGACTGAATGATTTTTGGGATCTGTCTCCATATTTATAATTTTTCTTTAAAAGTTCAGAGTCCGTCCCCACTTCCCTTTGTTTTCCACCTCCTCTTTACTCCATTTTGATCCATTTTTACTCTTCTTTTTCTCCCCTATTCCTCTTTCTGGTGGCCCTTTCCTTTTCCTTTCCTTCCTCTTCTTTCCATCTCCCCACTTTCTCCCCTCCCTCCATTTTTCTGTACTTATTGTGAATTCCTAGATATGTTTAATCACATTCTTTTATTTTTTCCACAGGTGTTTCTGGATTTCCTCAAGATGTTTAAGCCCTTTGTTATAAATTGCTGGTCATTACTTGTATACTTTTTAGATACTTCAATTTGATGAAATGTATTCCTTTATGGACATTTACTGGCAATTTTCTTGCATTTAATGCTTATTTGTAACTTATATTTACTCATTTTTATTAGTCTGGGATTTGTTTGCTTTTTGTATGATTGTTCTACTCTGTCACTATTTTTGATTTTGTGCACCGTATCTTTACTTGGCAACACTATTTAATCAAGTTATGGTTTTTCAGTTGCCCCTCCCCCGATGAAGAGCCTGCAGGGGTTCGAAGTGCTGGGGATTTAGTGTCTGCCTGTATGCAGCCAGCACCTAATAAATTATCACCCTCTACTGCAGCATTTGCCATTTACTTGCATTTTTTGTGCACCATTGGTTATTTGGTTTTATCCAAGTGGATGTGGCCTTAGGAGAGGAACCTGGCAACACTGAGGAAGCATATAAAGCTTTTTCAACAGAACTTCTTGCATTGAAGGGCTCCACGGGTTGGAGTTCAGTTGGTAGAAACCCTCATGCAGATACTCCTCGAGCTGACTCAGTAGGCCTTTGTGATGGGTCAGAGTGTTTTGAGAAGATCAGTGCATCATCTGACGGGGATAAAGGGTGCAAACTAATTCGAAACCTTCTCACCGAACGCAGGTCAGGGCACTGAAAGTTAGTCAGGGTGAGCTAGAGTAAAATGATTTTACTGAGATAAATCCAAATAAGCAGAGAACAGAATGGCCGTGGGGCCGAAGAATAAACTGGTGCAAAAACATGAAGTCAGATGTTAAAATTCAGGGATATAATCACCCAGAAGCAAATTATTATTATTATTATTTTATACTTATATTTTATAGGTTTTTTAAAGAAATACATAATTACATAAAGAAACATCTCTACACCAAAAGAGGAAAAAGGAAAAAAGTATAATTAGTTTCTTTACTTATAATGTAAGTTGCGTCTAGTCCAAAACATGCAGATGGGAGGGGGGTCATCTTTTTTAATAGCAACATCAACAGGTTAGCTGCTAAGTTACAACATTTCCAGGCGATCATTTTTGACCAATTCATAAAATAATTAATCTGTGGTAAACATTATAGTTTTAATTTTTTCACGATTTTTATAGTGATATTCCCCTACTGATAAATATTGCCACCTCCCACTATTCCTACCTAGATTGCTGCATCAAAATAAACTAAAAAGCAATAATATTTTTCAAATAATGTCACTTTTGATCATTTCTTCTTCTGAACATGTAAGAGAGTATGTCCATTTACTCCTACCTTGTTCAAACTGGGCTCTGATAAAGGCAGAAAATTGGTCTACATCAAAAAAGAAATGTTGAGCTACCTTATACTTGATCATCACTTTGGCAGGGGCTAAAAGCTGAAATTCCACCTCCATTTCCAATATCTCCTGCCTAAATCCAAGAAAATGGCATCTTCTTTGTTGAGTTCCATATACATAATCCAACATAATTAAGTCTCTGTCAGATTCAAAAGCAAAGGTAACCAAAATTGTTGATGTTTTGTTTATTTCGGATTGTGTCTGCATCTATATTTGTACAGAACTTTGTTGTTGTTTGCTGGCTACTCTGTATCTTCTTATAATAAATGGTAAATTATCCTCAGCTCAAATGTTTTAATAAACATATATTTTAACATATCTCTTGTAGATTCAAACTCAGAGTCAATGGAGACAGGCAAAGCTATTAACCTCAGATTTGTATATCTTTGCTGATTTTCAAGCATTTCTCTTTTACGAGTCATAACATAATTCTCTGTCTGATTAGGTTCACCCGGAAGCAAATTAGAATGTGATACCCCGTGTGCAGGTCGCTAGAAATTAAGGAGCAAAGTCTGTTTGCATACCTGTGAGTTGTTGATAGTGGAAAGCAGCTATTCATTGCAGTGGGTTACGAGCAGCAGGAAACAGGTTAGGATAACGCTTTGGAAGATCTGCTTTAGCTTCGCCGCTGACTGGTATTGAATCTAGCCATTATCAGTTGATATAATCATCCTGGCCAGATACACCACACTAAATGTTATGCCAGCAACAAGGAGCTTCACTCTGATGTCTCTATATTTGTTCCATTTGTCCCAAGTCTGTGGGCTTAAATCGTTAAAAGCAAAAATCTGGTTTCCTTCCCACCACACCTCTCTTGTTTCTCTCAGCTTAGTTTAGATTTGAACCTTATCTAAAAATTCAGTAGGTGAAAAATAATGGGCCTGGGGTGCTCCCCTGGGTTTGTCATAGGCCATAAAACTGGTGGGCCCTCTTGATGATATGTCTGTCCATTGGGATATGGCCCGCCAGTTTCTCGCACAGCCACTGGGTGAATGCAATGGGGTCAGGGCCTTCAGCTCTTTCAGGCAAGCCGATGATCGCTACATTATTTCACCAGCTATGACTCTCTTGGTCCTTGATCCAGTCTTCAAAGCATTGAAGCTTCCTATGGACAGTCACCAGCTTGGAACTGTCCTGTTGGCTGTGTCTTTGAGGGAACTTATGCGCACCTCAGCATCAAACACCCTCCATGTCAGCTCCATGAGTGCTGGCATAATAATTTGAAACTCACCAGTCAGGTGAAGGACAACCCCTTTAATGGTGTTTAATGACTTGAGAAAGTGTTCCATGGTGTCCGACTCCAGACAGCTGGATGGAGGTGAGGATGGTGAGTCGGATAGCTTGTGGCACTTAGCGGCCTGGGCTCATTCAGAGCTGGGTTCTGGAGAGACAGTTAAACTTTCTGAATGCAGGAGAGTGTCCATTCTGGCTTGCAAAAACAGGCCCTGATTGCACTGTGCAGACTAAATAAATCGTACAAATACTGTTTGGTCAGTGGATGAAGCACTATTGCAGTAAAAACTTCAGATTTTGATTCATGTCTGGAAGAGCCAACGGGGAAGCTGCCATTCAGGTCAGGTGCATCACAGGACTCCCCCCCCTTTCCTCACATCTCTCCTGAATCTACCCCTTCCAGCGTCATAGCATGTCCCCTTGTTATTGAGCACCTTTTATTTCTGAAAAATACTTCCCTCCTGTAGCTTACTTAACCCTGTGAGGTATTTAAAGTTCTCTATCATATCCCCCCTCTCCCTCCTCTCATCCAGGGTTTACATGTTGAGGTCCTTTGGTCTATCCTTGTAGGGCTTTGGATGCAGACCCTGCACCATTTTAGTTTCCCACCTATGGACTACCTCCATTCTTTCTATGTCCTTCTGGTGATGTGGTCTTCAGAACACAGTTCTCCAATACAGTAGTATTGATTTGACCTCCAATTTTTTCATTCTGAGTTTAATAAGATTTATACAAGCCCCCTTATAAAAACATTAAAATGAGTTGTAACTCTACTAAAGGAATTGCGACTGGGTATGGTACAAATATAAAGAGATTGGGGAGAACAGGTTACTGATAAAATACAGAGACTTAAGAAATCAGTGCAGCAAACAGACTAGACTACAAAAGTCTAAATACATTTGTGAAAAGCAGTCCTCCTCAATCACGGATTCATGCTCTTTTTGGAACAGCATTACGGAGTTGCTAGTTGATAAGTGCAGTTCTTTTCCAAATTCAGTTAACATTAATGGAACTCTGTGCTGTAACCCTAAAGATATTGCCAAATAGATTTAATCACTATTTCACAAATGCAATCAAGATGATAGCAGGTACTATTAAATTATCTAGGACCAATATAACCATACCTTGCCCGGCCTGGTGGCGCTGAGGGTTGAGGTGCTGGACGCCACACCTCACGCCACGACGGCAACCCGAGTTCGGGAGTGAGCTCGAGTGCTGGGGGTCAGCAGGGGAGGGATTGGATTGAGCACCCACTGGTCTGCTCTCCTGTCCCAGGGGGAGGGTATTGGGGAGTCCGGTGGTCCCTGGTGGAGATCAGGGGTGCCGCAGAGCACTGGGCAGCACATATGGTGTGGTAGACTCTGGCAGGGTTGCCGTGTGCCAATGCATCGGGGTGTGCCCACACAGGGGGTGGGGAAATAGTGCAGAACAAAGGAAAATACCGGCGCTGTGGATCAGGCAATAGCACCTGCCCTCCATGCCCTACACCATGTTCCCTCGACTGGCCTTTCAGTTCCCCCACAGGCCCTCATCCACAGCCAGAGACTGCCTTACTAAAAGCACCTAAAGAGGAGGGGTGACCCACCCCTGATGGGTTAAACTGGGGGTGCTGGCTGCAGAGAAGAGGGGAGAGAGAAGGCACAGTTCGAGGATCCTCTGGCGGGCAGGACAAGGACAGGATGCCTGAGAGAGGATCCATGGGGCTGTGACGGGAGTGAAATAAAGTTAAAAATATATATATATTATTTATTTATTTATTGAATTTTGATGACCGGGTAGGCCCACTGGGCCCCAGAGGTCCCTTTTTCAGGGGTGACCCAGAATGACAGTACATGAACTAATAAGCAGTAACTCATATACAAGTTATAGGCATGCGGCAGTCATACATATAAATGAGGCAGAGCAGTCTTTTCTATAGGTTACATATATCTAACTAATAGGCAGTAGTTCATAGACTTGTTATAAGCATGTGGCAGTCATACATATAAGTGAGGCAGAACAGTCATTTCTATAGGTTACATATATCTAAGAACCATCAATGAAGCTCGGTGTGGGGAAGAGAGGAGTTAGTGCTACCTATTTAGGTGTAGGAGATTTACATGTGGTAAAGTGTGCAGACCCAGTGTCATGGTTGGAGTGTCAGGTACCATAGCATTGGCATTTGCTCATTGACAGCAGATAGGTCTTGAGTCTAGTGCAGAAACATGGTACGAATGGGGTTTCTCGCACCACCAGTGGGAGGTTGTTCCAAAGGGAAGGGGCGGCATGAGAAAAGGACTTATAACTTGCCTTGGTCCTGACTTTAGGGACCTCTAATAGCATTTGGCCTGAGGACCTGAGGTTGCGCAGATTACTCTTTACAGTTAGGAGTCCTTTGAGACTTGGGAGAGGCGTGGGGCTAATTAGCTTCTTTGCCAGACAGAGTACCAGGTACCTGAGGCAAGCATCGAATGATGGCCAGCTGAGTCTCATTAAAGACTAGCAATGGTGGCTCCTTGAGTGGGATAAGGAGGAAAAGCAGACCACCTTCTTGTATAAAGTCTGTTGTTTACCGAACTCCAGCTTAGCGACACCCTGAAGGACCGGGGCAGTGTATATTAGTGTTGGAAGTAGGACACCAGAGGCAATGGCAATCTTGGCTTTGGGAATCAGCTGTTCCTTGAGCCGGTAAAGTAATTTGAGTTTGCTGTGGATTACTTTAGTGACTTGGTCTACATGTTGTTTGAAGGTGAGACCTTGGTCGAGGGTAACGCCAAGGTACTTTGTGGAGGAGATTACTTCTAGTTTTTTGCTCACCAGGGACGTGAGTTGAAGTAGTTGTGTTCTGTCTTGTCCAAGGGCTCTAGGTCCAAACAACATGGCTTTAGTTTTGTTGGTATTAAGGAACATTTTGTTCTTGATGAGCCATTCCTCCATAATGTGGATATCCACTTGGAGGGATGTTCCTAGGTCATCCAGGTTTTAGGAGGCTTTGTAAATCACAGCATCATCCGCATATTGGATAACATTGCTGTTCCCGCAGTGGTTGTGCAATTCATTTACAAACAATGAGAACAATAGGGGCCCAATTATGGACCCTTGGAGTACACCCTCCTTTAGGGACTGTGGATTGGAGAGTTTGTCCTGCCACCTGACCCTCTGTGTGCACCCAGAGAGGTAACTTTCTAGCTATTTAAGAGCATGGGTGTCAAGGCCTATGTGGAAGAGTTTATGGAGTAACAATCTGTGATCCACCAGGTCGAAGGCCTTGGAAAGGTCTATGAAAACTGCACCTGTGTTGGATCCAGAGTCAATTTCTCTAAGCACATCAGTAGAGAATTTGGTTAAGGCATTATCAATCCCATGTTTAGCTCTAAAGCCATGTTGTGACGGGGATAGAAGCATATGTGCCTCTAGATATTCCCTAAATTGGGTATAGACTGGTTTCCCCTGGGTTTTTGCCAGGGTACAGAGCAGGGAGATAGGCCTGTAGTTCCCTATCGGCCCCACAGGCCCGCCCTTGTGAATAGGGACCACATAAGCCTGCTTCCACAGATCGGGGACAGATCCTTCTAGAAAGGACCTGTTAATGAGCCAGGTGAGCGGCCTTGCGAGTGCTGAGGCACCATCTTTAAGCAATCTAGTTTGGATACCATCCGGGCCTCCTGAACCTCTTGTTTTCAGGGTTTTTAGGATGGCCAGGACCTCTTCCCTTGGTCAGCTGCATGTGAAAAAATGGGTGGTCTAGGTTTGGGGGATCCTGAGGAGCAGACTGGTTGTTGGGCACCAAGGGCCCTGCCTTATGTTTGTCTGGGTTTGTGAAGAATGTATTGAGGGCTTCAGCAATTAGTGCCTTATCCTGCAGTACCTGCCCATTAGCCGTGTTAGGGCCGGTGGCTGTCTTTTTATTTCCCTTAATCAGTTCATTGATGTGGGACCAGAAAGTCCTCGGGTTGCCGAGGTTTGTTTTCTGGAGATGATTGAGGTATGCCTTTTTCGCTTGCTTGGTGGCCTGCTTACATTGGTTTCTAAGTGCTCTATAAGTTACTTGGTCTGCTAGGAGTGAGGAGCCCTTAAACTTTTTCCAGGCTTTGTTGTGGCCAATCATGAGGGCCTTTAAGGAGGGGGTAATCCACTTATAACAGCTGCCTTTTACTCGATAGGTCTTAATTGGAGCCAGGAGGTCCACAGCCAACATGATAGATCTGTTAAAGAAGGCAACTGCCCCTTCCAGGGTAGGGAGACTTCGTAGTGGACTCCAGTCTAAGTTACCGAGAAGGTCATTATAGTGCTCCAGAGAGAACTTGGAGTAGTGCCTGGAGGTGAGTATTCTGGGCGGAATCTTATCCGTCCTGTTCTTCCAGACACAGAAGATGGGCGAGTGGTCACTGAGAGCATCGGCCATGGTGCCTTCAGATTGGACATTTTTTGGGTTAGATACTAGTGCCCAGTCAATGGTAGAGTGACTACCCGTTTTGTAGTTCAGCCTGATGGGTAGTGTGATAATCTGGGCAAGATTTGTCTCATGTAACAGGCCATTTATAGAGGACCTAGCCTCTTGGGCCCATTTAAGATTGAAGTCTCCCAGGATGATGAGTTTCGATGCAAACTCTATAGTTAGATTTTTAGTGAGTGTCTCAAGGGATTGGAGAGCATTCTAGAGAGGGTTATATATACGCCCTATGTTAAGGTGTTTGGCATCGCCAAGGGTGATCCGTATGAAGAAAGTTTCGATTTCAGGGGGCGTGTTTACTTTCAGGCACACAAGGGAGGAGATCAGGGTAGCCTTCACATAGATAAGTACCCTGCCCCCTCCTTTTCTGGATTCTGTCCTTACGGTAGCAGACATATCCTGAGGCAGCGATTTCATGGTCAAGAACCTGGGGTTTTAACCAGGTCTCAGAAACAGCTAGCACATCAGGATTATAGAGGGCTAGCCACACTTGCACTTGTTGAATCTTGGGCCGAAGACTACAGATATTCATGTGGGCTAGCCTCAAGCCCCTAGGTGCTGCCAGGTCAGGTCTTGTGAGGAGGAGATAGAGATGTTATCTAAACCTGGGGCTGGGTTGGGTTGGATGTCACCGGCACGTAACAGCAGAGCTGAGAGCAGGAGATGGAGAGTATAAGTTAGGGGTTGGAACCTAATTTTTCTAGGTTTATTGGTAATTAGGAGGAAGGACCTGTAGCATATCCCACTTCTAGTGAGTTTATAGGCAGTTAGGAGGGATATATTGTCCGCTGGGGGTGGGCAGTAATAGTGATTGGTCAGATGAGTGGCAGGTCAGTGTGGGGACTGGGTAGGGGGCCTAGTCTGCCAGCAAGCCAGTCGACCCAGAGCACTGTGGAGATGTATAGGATGGTGAGGCGGAGACCTCTGTTTGGTCTATAGTGGCCCGACCTTCCGGTCGTTACTGACTCCAGGTTTGGCATCCTAACCTCGGGGTACATTATCTGAGTAGTCCTGCCTAGACTAAGTAGTACCAGGATTTAAAACAAATAAGGTTCAAATACAGGCTAGGTGCAGTGGGATAACAGGACAGAGCACAATCTTGAGCCCCCTGGGAATAATCACTATGCAGAGAGTTTGACTATCTAAATTTTATATCCCATTCGGCACTAGTCCAGCCTTCGGAATAATAGTTGTCTAACTTTGAATACACTGTTTGTCTATATTGTACTGTACAGTTACGAGCAAGATCTGACAGAACACCCTGTGACTGTAATTCTAACTAGAAAGATACCATATGCAGGGGCAGTACCTTAGGCAATTAGTAGGACTAACTGACTAGTTAATAGGACAAAATCACTTGTACCATTCAAGTTTATCATTGGTAGGGACATCACATCTAAAACTTAGGTTTTCAACATTTAAACATTGTGTCTGTAATTGTTCAATTTAGATAGTAGCCAGAGGAGACAGACCACTCTTTGTACTAGTTTAACCTGGAGATGTTTCTAAACACAGGAGTAAATTGATACGTGATGAGAACGAAGCTCCTCCTAGAGTTCAGACCCCTGCCTTCCCTATTGGTGTAGGGGAAACCGAGGGCAGAGCTACCGCATATTTAATGGGAGGAGGAACGGGGCAGGTGGGTGGGAGTTTTTTCAAGCCAGCAGTATTGCGGTCAATGCAGTAGCTCCGGGGGAGGTCCACCGGACAGATTCAGCTGTCGGTGCCTCTACCCCGTGGTTCAGCTCCTTAGCGGTGGAGCGATGGGGGGGCCCGATGCAGTCGGTCTCCCTCGCCACCCCGAGCAGTTCAGTCTGTCTCTGCACTGAGAGGGGAAGCAGCCTTTAACAGCTGGCTGTGCTCCATCACGACCCCTCTCAGCAAATGGGTTCAGGTGCCTTTGTGCAGGTTCAAAGAAAAGGCGCCAAAGCAATAAAAGGGCTCAGGATGCTGTTCCAGCTCTGTTCCAGCTTCAGCGGATGATTTATGTGTGGGGAATGGTCTTAATGAAGCCAGCAATGCAGTTGATGGTGATAGCTACGGTCCGCCCGGACAGATTCAGTGTCGGCCTCCTACTCCGTGGTTCAGGTCCTGAGTGGAGTGATGGGGTGGACCCGATGCAGTTGGTCTCCTCACCACCCGAGCAGTTCAGTCTGTATATACATATACATATATATATATATATATAGATATATAAAAAACCATACCTCCTAATTCCTGTTTGAGGAATTATCATCCATTATTTTTCTTTAAGGTAATTAATGAAAAAAAAATTCTAAAGTACTTGCAAAAGTTAGAAGCAAAAACCCATGTAGGACCGGATGGAACTGATACAAAGTTATTTAAGGTGGCTTTAGATGAGTTAATGGTCCCTGTAACAAAACTGATTAACCTGTCAGTTATACACAGAGAAATTCCACTTATGTGGAAATATGCTTTTGTTTCCCCTGTTTTCAAGAATGGGAATAGTTCTGAAAGACTGAACTATAGATCAGTTTCTGTTTCTATCTTAAAACCACTGTCCAAGACCTTGGAAAGAACAGTACGTGTTCAGATTATGGACTGCCTTCAAAAATGTAATAAACAGACTATTGAATAGCACAATTTCAGAAAGAATCAGTCTGTTACAGCTTTGGCAGAATTTACTAATTTTATCCATGGGGCCTCGGATAGTGGTGAGTAGATGGGTTCTATTTACATTGATTTACACAGGACATCTCATCGTGTGCAACATTTACTTTTTATAGATAGCCTTGATCATCTTGTTTTTTTTTTTCTTTTCCTGAATGGTTAAAAGATTACTTGTTTGACCACATACAGCAGAATACAATTTAGAATCGGTTCTGTGCTACACTTTCAGTTAAACTAGTGTTCAGCAGGGATCAGTTCTTGGTCTACTGCTTTTTAGTTTATTTTTCAGTGACCTCCCATCTACTGTTCAATCTTCTAGAGTCATGCTGTATGCAGCTGACACTGTAATCTTTTCACTTGACAATAATCTTCATACCCTTATAAAATCCTTATTAGTCTGATGTTGTGCAAAAGGTGGATTCTCAATAATAAACTGACTAAATTCTACAACCCCAAAAAAACATTGCTTTTTAGCACCAAGGGACATGCCTGTTCCACTACTTTATTAGATATCAAAACTTTTGATGGCTCTATCTTGGATCAAGTCAACACATATACTAACATACTAAAATGCCAGCAGAATAGGCATAACGGTCTTTCACGTCTGCTCGTTTGGTCATCCCCCACCCTGGGAGCTGACCTTGCTGCCCCCCTCGCCTTCTCTGGCTTCTCCCTTCCTAGTTCCGGATATTCTCGCTGCATTGGATTTTGCTTCCAGAACCCTTCCCCTGTACCTGTCCCACCCCCTCTTGAACCCCTCCACCTTCTCTGCCTCCACCAGCCCCATAGGCAGCGCATTCCATGGCTCCACCACCCTCTCAGTGAAGTAGCACCTCCTCCTTTCTCCCCTGAATCTTCCCCCCTCCAGCTTCCACCCATGCCCTCTAGTGGCCCCCTCCTTCTTCCTTCGAAGCACCCTGACTGTTCCTCCCCTATTTACCCCCTTCATGTACCTGAAGACCTCTATCATGTCCCCCAGTCCTTCTCTCTTCCAATGTGTACATATTTAGCTCTTGAGCCTCTCCTCATAGGTCCTGTCCCCAAGCCCCAAATCATTTGGTTGCCCTCCTCTGGACCCTCTCCAGGAGTTTAATGTCTCTTTTAAGTGTGGCCTCCAAAACTGCATGCAGTACTTGAGGTGTGGCCTCACTAAGCAGTTATACAGAGGAGTATCACTTCCCTCCTTCTGGAGGTGATCCCCTAGCGATGCATGCAGCATCCTGTTGGCCTTGGCTGCTGCCCTCCTACAAGTCTCCGAGTTGTTCATCTTGACATCCACCGCCACCCCCAGGTCCCTCTCAGCCATCGGACTTGTAGCATTCCCCCAGGGTGTGCACTTGGCCGGGTTCTGGCCCCAGGTGCAGTACCTTGCATTCCCTGCATTGAACCTCAGCTTCCACTTTCTAGACCATCTTTCCAGAGCCTCCAGGTCCCCCTGTAGGGCCACCCTCCCCTCCTCCCCATCCACCACCGTCCCCAGTTTTGAGTCATCCGCAAAGAGACTCATCTCACTCTTGATACCTGTCCTTATGTCAGAGACGTAGGCGTTGAACAGGAGGGGCCCAAGGACTGATCCTTGTGGAACCCCACTAATGACCCTCCTTGGGGATGAGACTATCTCACCAACTACAACCCTCTGGGTTCAGTCCTGGAGCCAATTGCCTATCCATCTGATCGTCTGGTTCCCCACCCCCATTTCTCCCAGCTTATCCAACAGGCCCCCGTGAGGAACAGAGTCAAATGCCTTGCTGAAGTCTAGAAAGAGAACGTCCACTGGTCTACCCAGGTCCAAGGCACTCGTCACCCAATCATAGAACTCCACAAGGTTTGTCTGACACAATTTCCCCGGGATGAGTCCATGCTGTCTATCGTCCAGGCACCCTGACTTTCCAGGTCCCCCTTAGCCTCTCCTTGACAATGCCCCCATTACCTTTCCCACCACTGATGTCAGGCTGACAGGCCTGTAGTTCCCTGCCACCTCCCTTGATCCCCCCCTTGTGGATAGGCACTATATCGCCACCTTCCAGTCCTGGGGCACCCACCCTGTCCTCAGTGAGATGGTGAAAAGCTCCACCAGGGTTTCGGAGAACATCCTAAGTTCCTTCAGCACTCTGGGATGTAATTTATCTGGCCCCGGTGCTTTCTCCGTCTTAAGGGACCTGAGGGCTTCCCTCACTCTCTCTGCTGTGATTTCCACTTCCACTACCTCTTCACCCGGCTTAGCCTTCCCCCTCTTCTGCCAGTGATGCATCCCCCTCTCCCCAGACCTGCCGATCGGTAAGGGCCCCCTCCTCCTCAGTATTACTGTCTCCTCCCATATATGATGCAGCACCCCCATTTTCCTTGGTGAAAACCGAGGTGAAGTACTCATTTAGTACCTCAGCCTGCTCCCCCGGGTCTTGTGCCCATCTCTCCCCTGTTTTAATCCTGCTAATCTGCCCCTTCACCCTTCGTTTTTCCCCAATGTATCTAAAGAACCCCTTGTTCCCTCTCCTAATTTCCCTGGCCAGGTTCTACTCCTTCCTTGCCTTAGCTGCCCTCACCACCCTAGTGGCCCTTCTAGCCATCAGCTCGTACTCCCCTCGATCCCTGTCACTCCTTGAGCACTTGAATTGCCTATATGCTGCCTTCTTTCCCCGCACCACCTCCTGGACCTCCCTGGTCCACCAGCAAGGTTTTTGAGCCCTACCACATTTTCGTCTTACTCTTGCACAGGTGCTGGTAGCATCCTGCACCCCTCTCCTGATGATTTCCCACCTACTATCAGCGTCCATGTCTGACCCAATCCAATCCAAATGCTCCTTAGGGATCCTTCCTGTTTCCTTAAAATCTGCCCCCCTGAAGTCGGTTACCTCCGTCTTTGTGCAGCCTTCTACCCCTCCTAGGTCCAGGCAGAACCAGACCATTGCATGGTCACTCCCCGCCAACGGGTTCCTTACCTCCAGGCCCCCAATCTGGTCACTATCTGCCAGGACCACATCCAGTACCCATGCCTCCCTGGTCGGTTCCCCCACCTGCTGAGTTAGGAATGCGTTTTGAAAGACATCCAACAACCTCTGTTCGCTGGTCACCAAGGATGTCATAGTCTCCCAGTCTGTTCCTGGCATGTTTAAGTCCCCAAACACCACCACCCTTCCCCTGCCCAGTCTGCAGTGTCTCCCAACATCTGCCACCAGACTTTCCTCCAGCTCCTCCGCCAGTGCAGGGGGTCTATACACCACTCCTATTTTTACTCTCTTGCCCCCCCTTGTTATTAAGGTGACCCAAATCGCCTCCACGGTTCCCCCCACCTCCTCTACTCCCCCATGCCAATGCAGCTTTTGACCATCATTGCTACCCCTCCTCCCCTTCCCTCCCCCCTGTCCTTTCTGAACATATTGTAACCCTCCAGGTTCAGGTCCCAGTCGTGTGCTGCGGTGGCCCAGGTCTCAGTGACTGCTGCCACATCCACCGCTCCCTCAGTTAGCATTGCCTGGAGCTCAGGCATTTTATTGCCCAAGCTCCTGGCATTTAGTAGGACTACCTTCCACCCTTTCCCTATACCATATAAATACCTTGGCTTGACCCTTGACAGCAGCCTCAGTTTTAATCAACACATTTAAAAGAAGAAAAAAAATGGAAACCAAGCTGATCATCTGCCTAGGCTTCCAACAGCCCTCAGGTTTAAATGACAGACTTATTTTATATTAACATCTTTCAGCCACCTTATGGTTTACCACTGTAGTCTGCCTTTTTGTGTGCATGGTACATTTGCACACGTGGGTATGTCTGCACACACTTCTATCTAATGTGTGTTTGTGTATATGTGTGTGTGTGTGTGTGTGTGTCTGTGTGGGGGGCATACTCACATGGGCAGCTATGGAGTGCTTGGCCCACCTAGTATGCCCATTTTCCCTGCCTACAGTATCACTGCAGGATTCTACTTGATCTCTGGCCCATTCACCCCCCTTTCCCTAAGATTCCCTTATGGCTATCCCTTGCATTCTTGAACCCCACCACTGTTTTCTCCCCCAATAACCTATATTGGAAGACTCTTCCAGGAATCCACCATTCTTTCTGTGAAGAAGTACTTTCTAACATTTCTCCTGACTCTATCTCCTTCAGCTTCTTATCATGCCCCTTTGTCCTTGAGCACCTTTTTTTCTGAAAAATACTTCCCACCTGTATCTTATGTCGCGAACTAGCCATCTGTCAATCATTATTTACAACATATATTTTTGTTATATGTTGTATTATGTGATTTCTGTGTATGCCTATGCTAGTATTAATTCAAGGCATAGGATAAAGCCTAGATTTTATTTTATAGGGGTGACCTTTTGACTCGAAGGCTACCTGCTTTCTCAGAAGGGAGATTTTCATTCTCAGGTTCTGTTGACAGTGATGTGTCAAAAGCCATTTACCTGCCATAAACATGTACTGCAAGCAGAGTGCTTTTTGACCTCAGGAACTATGATAGGATATCACATTTTATGAGGCCCAGGGATGTTTTTTCCAGGAACTACCTTCCTAACAGGCCTGTGTGAGGTCATATAAAAAAGGTACACATCCTTCTGACAGTACAGTGTAAAATTTACTTCTAGTATGTCACTGTAAGAACTCAGACTTCAAAGAGATTAATTCTGAATTGTCATAAACCATGCTGTGGGTCACTGGTGTAAAAATTAGACTGGTTTCCTGAAGACTGGAAATCTGATGATACTGCAAATTTCAGAAAGGTAGTTAAGCTCTCCAGCACAGAGCAAGTTGGCCATTCTAGTTTTGGACATTCTCCTGCAGACAATAGAACAACTGCCAAGCTACTACACAGAAAAAGGACTTTAAACATTTTCATCTTTAAGGTAGAGAAGTAGTTAAAACAGTTTTAAGGCATTTAAACTGTATGCTTTCCAAAATGTGATTCCATACTGTAACCTAATTAATATATGTTCTCTTTTAGTTGTACTGTATTTATTTAATAATTTTAGTAAAGACTTTTGTTTCTCTAAAGAATTCTGCCTGTGTGAGATTCCTTATATTGTATGTGTGACTGTAGAAGTTTTATTACAAATCTGTGACAACTGTTTATGCTTAGAAGGGTCACCAAATGGCAACCAAAATTGAAAAAGGTCAGTAGGGGATCCGGCAGGATTAGGGAGAGTACCAGAGTCTCATATGAGTCTGCAGGGATTGTGAACTGGGCTATTGCATGTCCTGTAGGGCAAAGGTCAAATCAGGTTTTTGCGCTGCTACCCTGAAGAAGGCATACTTACTTGGGCCTTCCTCCTGTGTGTAATAGCTATGAAAAAAGGTTCATATTTGGCCACAAGACTCAAGACTGGTATTGTGCCCTGATCCAAAGTATAGAGGGATGCTCTGGGACCTCGTAGCAAGTGTTCTGTTGTAAACCCAGCAAACACTCTGGGTGGACACAAGGAGGGTATCCCCATTTTCCCCCTCTCCCTGTCACAGATTACACTTAGGGGTGGGCACTGTGAGCTCAGTGATCTGATCCTCATGAGTGGGTTCATGACAGATCTGGTGTGCAGCGTTGGAATCCGATAGATTTGGTTGCATTGCAATTTGAGAGATTGGTGGCAACAGGCATAACAGTTTGGCTCAATTCCAAGTCCAGTGTATCAGATTGCTAAACTGAAAACAGTTCACACACAATTAAGGCAGAGATTTTAAAAATATATATGATTTGGTTACAGTATCAAGATCCCTGCCTGTTTTATTTTTTTTTCCTCTGGTGTAAGCAAGTGTAGCAATAGTTAGGGAAGAAGATGACTTCCATCTACAGTGAATACACTGCAGAATACCTGATACAATTGTGCCAGGAGAGAGAAGTCCAGTATGAAGGACAAGCCAAAAAGTACCTGGTGGAGGCTGTTATGACAGCCGATGAGTTAGTGGCTGCCCAAAACCTCAAGTCACTGCCAGTGACTGAAAAGGACCAGACCTTGGGTGTGGGGGTGCCAAGAGATGTTGCAGTGTACAGTCCCAGGGAGGAAGACAGCGAGATCAGAGAGAACACAGAGCCACAGCAGCAGGGGAAGGTCACCACAGGGCTGGAGCCAGAAGGGATCAGGCTGCAGATAGAGTTCAGGAGAATGGAGCTGGAATTTGAGCAGAAGAAGTTCCAGATGGAGTTGCAGGAAAAGTAGCAGCAGCAAGAGGCCAAGAGAGAGGAAAGAAAGCACCAGAGGGAATTCAAACTGACAAAGCTAAAACTCCAATGACCAGTGCCAGAGTAGATAAGTAGCAGGGGTGAACCTGGACCTCCAGGATTGGGGTACAATGTAAATTCTAAATTAATAGCTGAGTTTAAAGAGGGAGAAGATATGGATGCATTTTTGAATTTGTTTGAAAATGTCTGTATTCAAGCAAAAATACCCAGGGAGACCTGGAGCTTCAAGCTATCCCCGTGACTTACTGGGCAGGGTCATGATGCGTTGGGTCAAATGGACAATCAGGACAGTAGTGATTATGAGAAACTTAAAGTTGCATTGCTTAAAAAGTATCAGTTAACTCCTGAAGCATACAGGGTTAAGTTCCATAAGCTCTGAAGAAGCCCTGACATAAGCTACAAGGAACTCACCACAAAGCAACTTCAGTTTTTCAAACATTAGTGGGAGGGAGTGGAAGCAAACTCTGTAGAGAAAATTGAGGCGGTTGTACTTTTAGAGCAATTGTTTTGTGCTTGCCCAGCAGAGCTTAAAACCTGGTTGGAGGACTGAGACCCCAAAACAGTGTAGCAGGCTGCTGAGCACTCAGACTGTTATGCAAGGAGCAGGCCTGCTCTGAAAGGGAGTGGGATGGTGTGGGCATGGCAGTGCAGAAGGGGGAAAGCGCACCTTCAGGGCAGCTAAAACCCTCACTACATCTACAGAAAGGGGAAGCCCCAGGTTACAAAAAAGGGATTTCTCAGACAAAAGAAATAATGATTGTTGGTTTTGCAAACAGCCAGGGAATCTTGCAAGACAGTGTCCTAAAAAGGCACAAAGCGGACAAAGTGGTGCTCAAACAGAGTTGAGTGCATTGTGTATCCCTGAAAGCATGCCTATAAACATGAGGGAGCATATACACCTGGTTACTGTAAATGGGGTGCACACCCATGAGTTAAGGGATGTGAGGGCGTCTCTTACTGTAGTAAAAGGGGATTTGGTTAAGCCTGAACAGCTTGTACCTAATCAGTTCATAACAGTAAGGGAATTCACTGGGGAGGAGAAAACGCTGACACTTGCCAGTATTCTTTTGGACTGGGGTGAGACAGGAGAAACAGTGCAAAAAGTGGCAGTGGCAGACAATCTTACCCTGGATGTGATTATAGGGAACAGTCTCCAGAAGGGGGGTGGTATGTGCGGTTATCCGCAGTCAGACGGCAAAGGCCAATTGTAGTTCCCTGGACCCCATAGAAGCCCCTGTGGAAAATAATGGGAGGCTAGTTCCCTAGCCTGTGTCTCCTGACATGAAGAATAGTGAAAGGGGGGTTGGAGTTTCCCATGTAGCAGTTCGCAAAATGGCTACAGAAGGTTACTCTAAGGAGGAAGGGGGTAACCAATGGTCAAATGGTTAGGGATGGCAGGGACCTTGAATGACCTGATGCTAGAGCTATGGACCCCAGTTTAGAAACTGAAGGGGGCATGTCCTATGCCTTAGGAAAATGTACAGATTTTGCAGCTGCTCAGAAGATGGACCCTAGTTTAGAGAGGCTGAGGGTTTGCGCAGAATCTGAAGGGACACAAGGAGGTGATGGAAGACATATGGTATTTGGGAAAATGGAATGTTGTATATGCAGGACTTAAGGACAGAGGAGGGGTGATGGGCAGGCAGCTTGTCATTCCCCAGGGGTACCGTGAGCAGTTGCTCAAGATCGCTCATGATATTCCCATGTCCAGATATCTGAGAACTGTGTACACCATGCAGCGATTGGCACAGAATTTATTTTTTTTTATATTTATATTTTGTCTTTTTTGTCCCCGGGAGTTCCCCCACCAATCTCTGCCCTGGTCACAGCCCCCAGATCTTCCACCAGCTGCCTATTACCTGCATACTACTGGTTACCTCCGGCTTACCCCCAGAGGACAGGGCCGCGGCACTGGTTCCTCTAATTCCGGTGCCAAGGGACGGCATCTGGTTGGGAGTGTGGCAGCAGTGGCTAATTGAAGCCCAGAGAGGGCTTCATGTAGACGGAGGCTCTCCCCTCCATTTTTCTTGGGTTTTTCTCCTCCGGGAGGCGGGGACGTGCAATGATGTCCAGCGTTTGCCCCGCCTCCATTAGATGCGAGCGCCGGTAGCTGCTAGACCCCCGGCCTGCACCAGGGGTCCGTCTCGTGCTGGACACTTCCACACGCTCCCCCTGGAGAAAGACAGCAGTCCATAGGATGCTCTAGCCTTCTTCCTCCAGCCGGTCCTCTGGCTACCTGGGTCTGTTCCTGAACCCAGGTTGCCAGCATCACAAGTGGAAATCCAACTGCTGAGCAGGCGGGCTGGGCCCAGAATTTCTATTGGCCCAACTTCACCCAGCAGGTGAAGGAATATCGCAGGTCTTGACACTGGTGCCAACAAATAGGGAAGGCAGGTAGTAAAATCCAAGCCACCCTAATTCTCTTGCCCATTGTGGAGGAGCCATTCCAGAGGGTAGGAATGGATATTGTGGGATCTTTGAGTACCCCCAGCTCCTACAGGAAGAGGTTTATTGCCACCAGATACGCAGAGGCAGTTGCTCTTTCCTCATTTATGACAGACAAAGTGGCAGATGCCTTGCTAGGGATTTTCTCCCATGTCGGGTTTCTGTAGGAGGCTATCACTGATTGAGGGGGCTCCTTCATGTAGGACCTAATGAAGTGTTTGTGGGAGAAGTGTGGGGTAGTGCAGAGACACCCGGCACCTTATTACCCGCAGGCCAATGGGCTTGTGGAAAGGTTTAATGGTACCCTAAAATCGATGTTCCAAGCATTTGCTGAACAGCATGGGATGGACTTGGAGAAATACCTTCCCCACCTGTTGTTCACATACAGGGAGGTGCTGGATTTATGTGATAACGGTGATTGCCGAATAGCAATCGCCATTAGGGCGAATGTACATTGCCGAAAATAAATTTCAGTGATGTACTCGCCGTAGCACAGCAAAGAGCACCGTGGACTTATGATTTACTTGTTCATCCCCCCGCACCCCCCCCACTGAAGGATTCTCAACTCGGGGGGGGCTGCATGTCGAAGGGGGGGGTTGCAAAATGAAAAAAAATTACATTTCAGGCCGGGCAGAACAAAAGGCACCTGTGCCCAGACCCGAACCTAGCACCCTCTACTGCCCAGCCCTGAAACCACCCACCATGCCATGGGAGCAGCTTGGCAGCTTGCTGTGGCACCACCCCTCACAATCCTTCCTGCCCCTCGCTGAGCGTGCTCGCTTCCCCCTGCGTGCGTATGCGTGTAGTGACATCCTGTTGCTATATGCGCGAACCCCCCCCATCCGGTCACCCTCTCTGCTGGGTCGGCCCAATGACAGGCGCTGTGATTGAGTCACCATTTTTGTAGGTGCCCAGTCTTCATCGCCTATGTCACAGGATACCGGAGAGGCCACAAGAGTTGACAGGGTTTTCCCCCTTGAACTCTTATATGGACATAGGGTGCATGGGTCCCTAGACTTGGTCCAGGAAGATTGGGAAGGCAAGCATGCCACTCAGGGAACTCCCATAGTGGAATATGTACTAAAGTTTAGGAAAAAGCTGAAGGAGCTTATGGGAGCAGCCCAGAGCAACCACTCAGCCGCCCAGCAGAAGCAAAGGTCTGGTATGACTGCAGAGCCAGAGCTCTCTCGTACAGTGTTGGTCAGAAAGTCATGGTCCTAATCCTAGTCCAGAAGGATAAGCTGCAGGCCAAATGGGCAGGACCATATAAAGTAGCCAGACAAGTGAATGTCGTAAACTAGATTGTAGAACTGCCTGACAGGAGACATACCCATAGAATGTACCATGTCAACACGATGAAGCCATATGCAAATAGGGCTGACATGGTATTTGCATTGTGTAGTCCTGGGAAGGGGACGGATGAAGAAGACCTCTGACTGGACTTGCTGGCAGAAAGCAAGCAGGAGTCCTCTGTGGAGGCAATCAGACTGTTACCCCAGTTGACCCCTGAACAGTCCCAGAAAGTGAGGGAGGTTTTAGAGGACTTTGCTCTTTTGTTTATGGCCAAGCCAGGATGTACCCCCTTAGCAACACACAACGTAGACACAGGAACACAAGCACCCATCTGTGACAGGCTCTTGCCATTCTTGAGGACTGACATTTCAAAATCTGTTGCAAAAGTTCTTCTGTTTCTTAGCCTAATCTATCCTTTACAGTTTCTAGTCCATAAGGTTGGCCACCTATGGGCACCCCCTTCCCTTTCTTGACTTTGTTATAGTATCCTCTTTAATTTTCCTTTTCCCTCTCAGGTCCTCATACAGGGAGGTTATTGTTGTGGCCTCCGAGCTGATATAAAACAGTCTGTGTTCCTCATTGTTGGATTTAGTATACAATGGCCCTATGTCATAAAATACTTTAATATATATACCTTATGTGTATAAAACCTATAAATGTTGAAAATACCATGGCACTAGGTGTTTTTGATAAAAGTAAAAAGTACTAGGTGACTGTATATTATAGAAATTAAGTTAGTTGTGCTATTTAAAATGCAGTGAATTGTTGTAAGCTGAACAAGCCTGAAATGTCATGGTGATTTACATATATCCCATGATGCTGTGCATTATGGAAGTATGTATGATGTTGTGTTTCTTTGAAACTTTGCTTAGTGTCAGTGCCCTTTGGGGTAACCCATGTTTCAGTGCTTCTGCACTAAGGTTCTTTGTCTATAGCTTGTTTTGTTTTTGTTTTTTCTTTTTGAGCCCCCACCACCCAAGTAAACAAGGCAACCATAGGGATGAAGGGTTTGCACTAAAAATGGTTAGATCAGAGATCGGTGTGTCAGTAGGTGCTGGCTAAGTGCAGAGAAAGGACATACATAGTCTGTTGCTGCAAACTGATGTACTGAAGAAGGGATATGCCATTGCTTAAGGTTATCTCCTGCATTTTGAATAAACATCTCACAGAGATTGTGTGTTGAACTTGAAGTTTGGTGTCTGATCCATCTGTTATCCCACAACCCCTTGACACCATCTGACGGACAGCCTACTGGGTGTCCAAGGCCATCCTAAAGGACATTAGGAGGGAGGTGGAGGAAATGCTGGATTTAGGGGTAATCCAGAAATCCAACAGTCCCTGGGTCTCACCCGTAGTCCTTGTTCCCAAGCTGGATGGCTACTCGCTTCTGTGCAGACTATCGGGGACTCAATGCAGTCATGAAGTCTGACACCTACACAATACCATGGATGAATGAACTACTGGACAAGTTGGGAGGGGTGTTGGCCTAGTGGTGCCGAGGGTTGAGGGGCTTGATGCCACACCTTGCGCCATGCTGGCGACCCAGGTTCAGTGATGGACTCGAGTGGCTGGGGGTTGGCAGGGAGGGAGAGGATGGAGCATGCAGAGGACAGCTCTCCTCTCTCTGGGTAGGGATCTAGGGTTGCTCAGTGTCCTGGCGGCCTCCAATGGAGATCGGGGGCACTGCAGGTACACCGGCTGACGTAAGGGGTGTTCTGCCAACTCAAACCAGGCAGCTATTTACTCACTCACACTCACATACACACAATAACAATACAATAAGTACAGCAAGCCAAAGCTTTATTATAACAAAATATAATACAAAGGTTATACATCACCGATTCAATAAAGCATCATCCAAGCCCTCTTCCAATGGCTGGGAAGCCCCTTGTCAGCCTGGCTAGTCTCTCGAACCGAGACTGGCCCCACAGCGATACGTCTCACCCCTGCAGGAGAGGCTTCTAACCAGGCATTGAGAAAGCTACATTTATATCTTATTCTATGCTAAAATAATCGTGCAGCCCTCATAGTGTTGTTTTCCCACATTCTAGAAGCTGGCGGGCTCCCAGGATGTTGCGAATTCACACCATAAGGACTGCTCAGAATTCCTCACCTGCTAGGTCACTGTGCTCCAAACACTGGCCGGGTGCCTAGAACACTATGAGCTAAGCAGAAGTTTAAACAAAACTACAAAACAGGTTGCCTGATAATATGGACCTTCAAGTCAGCAAAATACACTGTCTGAAGCAAAACATAATAATGAGGCTATCTAAAGAGCAAAACACCAATTAAATGAAGCAGCATGTAAAATGGAGTCACACAATACAAAATGGAGTATAAAATGACATACATTACATGAAATAGCATACAAAATGGAGTGACAATAATCAACATATTATACTATCACTACATTCGGTCCTTTGATTATTGTGAATACGATTTGTATGATATTGGTACCATAGCAAAATTACTACGAATATAACATGATAAGTAACAAGTCCAAATAAGCAAGATAATTGTCACTACAGCAATGATTATGATAGGATGTATCAGAATATTTAACACTTTTGTAGCTGATGGAGACCATCCTGTAAAAATATCCCACCAATAATGAGTAGTCTCTTGTTGAATCTTGGAACTTAAATCAATCATTTTATTTTTAACTATCGTAGTTTGCACCTGACTTTGCACTAATGAGTTATTTCTTTTTGCCAAATGAGCTTGCATTACATCTGTTTCCTGAATTATCTGTTTAATTTTATTTAACGAGATATTCAATCTTGATTGATCTAAAATATTGGGCTGCCAATACAAAATAAGCTTCTGCTCATTATCAGGGACCTGTGCATTTTACTGTGGTGGATGACATTACAATCCAATGATTACTAGGAATCCATGATTTGAACACGGTCCTCCACACATATTCATTATTACTCATTAAATCACTCTGGGCCTTATTTCTTTGCATTATAGAATACATATATGCATTGTGCATTCTGTCCAATCAATAAATCATGAAATATTTTCTGCTACTCCCATTCCCCATACCTGTGAAGCATTTAATAACTGCAAGAACTCAAAATCATAATTCAAAGTTAATCTTTGGGATAAGAAAACAGTTGGCATCCATTGAGCTTGTAAGTTAATTAAGCTAAATACATCAATTCCTACTGCCTGAAGCCTGTTAGTCAGTGTTTCTATATCCACACTATTTAAAATTCCCATGCCTGCCCTTGCTCCACCTAATAGCGTATCATACCAAGCTCTTTTATATTTGCATTTTCTACTAAACATAAACGTTATGTTAAAATGGATTACATTTTTCTGATACCACTGCGCTACTGATGTACATGTGGATGGAACCTTAACTATACTATCATTGCTAATTACAGGATGATTTTTCAACACTGTAATGTGATCTGCCCAAGTAGTTCTATTAGTTATTGCAGTAGCATTCATGCAGAATAACGTGTCTATGTCAATCAAAGTAATACTTGCATTGAAAATGTCTGTTTGATTCATGCAGCAATCAAGTCTATGTTGTACAGTCACCATGCAACTATTCGGTAAGTTGCAGCATTTAATAGCAGTCTTATTCTGCAAAGAGATTTCATCTGTTCGTAGGCATATTGTCCTGGGCCACCAGTTGTCATCCAGAGATTGACCCTGGTGAAAATGTCATGTTCAGTACCACACACTTCTGTCCGGATGGGCAGCTAAAGTTCCCTGGGTTCTATCTTTGGTATCATTTTCCAACTCCAGGTTCCTTTACAACCAGTGTCATTACAGTTAACCCTTTGAATCCTTCCTCCAGGGGTAACTAGCTCTGCCAAATGGACCATAAGACACACCAGCATTCCTTTTAAAATCCATTGCTGGACCTAGAAAGACACAAATTTCATTATTCGAAGATAACATTTATGTGCAGGCACGTATTCCCATTTTTCTTTCCCTGATCTGATAATTAACACTGTGTTGTCTCGTCCGTGGCTATCACCTCAGCCGGTTCAGGAGGGCCATTTGGGTTTGTAACCCATATTTTGGCACCATTGTTAAAACCTCCTGTAGATCTAAAACCTTTATCCCCCCTTGCTGTTAAGAGTATGGGGGCTTGTCCCTTTATAGGGGTCATTTTGTTAACTGGAATAATTAACAATTGAGCCACTCTGTCATACTGTTGAATTAACAGATTTTGTTCTTTAATATTCAACAAAATTACTTTCACTTCTCCTTGGTAATCACAATCAATCACCACTCCCAAAATTTGTATTCCCTTGAGGGCTAGTTCTGATTTAGGTGCTATCCAACCAAAATGTCTCGGTGGAATTTATATTCCAATACCAGTTTCTATCACTCGAATGTTTCTGCTGTTTATTCTGTATTCTTGAAGGGCATGTAAATCAAGTCCAGCAGCTTCTGGGGTTGCCCTGCAAGGAGACAGAGCTCCTGGTGTAATTTCCCAATATAACACTGTTTCTGTAGTTGAGTAAGCCTGCACTTGCAAATTAGGAGTTATCATTCGCATTAAGGGGGTCTCAGATTCTCCAGTTGGTCTATTATTTAAAATCTGTAATGCTTCATGCAAATTCTCTTTCCATTGTCGTAGGCCCCCCCCACAATTTCCTAAACTGTTCTTTCAGCAGTCCATTCATTCTCTCAATTAACCCTGCTGCCTGCGGGTAATAAGGGATGTGAAATACCCACTGTATGTTATGGGCTTGAGCATAAGCTTGTACCATTTCCCCTAAAATGGGAACCATTGTCACTTTGTATCTGCAAGGGTATTCCATAGTACAACATAATTAAGTTAATTGCCTTAATGGTGTTTTTCTGTGTAGCTTGTTTACAAGGGTATGCCAATAAATACCCTGAATATGTATCTACAACTGTGCAAGCATATCGACATCCTCCACTAAGGGTAGGGGTCCAATGTAATCAATCTGCCAAATTTGTCCGGTAATTTTCCCCTCCCCAATTGTCCTTTCACAATATGAGGGATTGGTCTTTGTTGCCCATGTTGGCATATAGGACACTGAGCAATAACAGTTTTAACCAAATCCAATGTTAGGGGTACACCCCTACTATATGCCCACCTGTAAGTGGCTTTCTCTCCCAAATGTCCACATTTTTGATGTGCCCATTTTGCCAGCCCTGATAACTGCTGACTTTGAGTTTCTTCAATATCCACTGGAAGAATCTTAGCTTCTTCATCTGCAATAGAATTATACCATCGTTCTAGTGTATCTGAAGCACAATGAGCATCAACATGAAATACAGTGGTCTGAGTATTTTGCACCATAGTCCATATTTCCTGCCACAGTTCTTTTCCCATATTTCTTCAATAAATTTTCCACTCATCCTTAGCCCAAGTGGGCAGCCAGGTTGTTAAACCATTGGCTACAGACCATGAATCAGTATAAATATGACATATGCCTTGCAACCTTTGTGGGTATTACACTGGAAGGGAGGAAGGGTAGCTTACCTCCCTCAAGCTCCTACTGGTGGAAGACACAGCTCGAGGTGCAAGAGACAGCTCGAATACTGTAGCAATAAAAGGTTAGCTGTGAAACACAAACAACAAAACAAACACACATCAGTTTAAAAATAAAACAAGATTATTTCCATAGGATAAAAGAAGCAAGCGTCCCTGGGTTCCCTTATCCTAAGCATGACAAAATGTCCAGATTGATGGTAATACCGTACGTACGTATCTCTGTAGATGGTAAACTCTCAAAAACAGCTGTAATAGTCCTTTTTTCAAAATTGTAAAAGTTTGTTCCTCTTCACTTAGAATACTAGTTTTGCAATAAAAAGTCAAATTACATGGTTCACTCTTGGTGTGCTTTCATGAAAACATACATTTTGTGTGAAAAGTTGTGCTTTAGGCATGGAATACACATCAAGTTTGAACTGGTAGTAACATAAAATGTTGAAACACAAGAAGGTCAAATAACGTGAAAAGGTCACAGTGTGCATGCAAGGGTCATTCAAACCCAGCCATTCCTGTAGTGTCCTGAACACCACCAATATTAAAATATCTTTAAATAACAATAGAGTACACGATGAAACTGCTGGCCAGACAGTACACACACACACATACACAAAAAGAAATACTTAACACAAAATAAGACTGACATTGTTTCACACCAATTTGCTGAGGTAATGCCCATAGTTCCATTAGAAAACTGTACGTGGTTTAGATACATGTGCCGCCTCCTGCCTGTCTTGTAACATTGACAATTTTTAAACCAACACATTTATACATATTGCCATGCCAAATCTTTCCAGAACAAAACACTTTCTAAACACATCATCTGTAAGTGAACACACCTCGTATAACATGATTACACCTTTTGGCACATAACTAAAATATGGCACTCTGCCATTTTGCAAAAAGTTTCTGGTTTTAACTAGAAGTATGATAAAGCCATTTATAGCTGTTAACACATTACATTTTCACCTAGCAGTGGCTTGGCATGTTGCTTGCAAACTACAACTCTTTCTGCACATTGCAATCTATATGACGTCATAACTCTTTACCATCAACACTACCTGCTCCACAAAACAAAAGTTCTTCACTGACCCTATCTAGCAGCACAAATGTTCCATTAAAATAAAGCCAATTAAAACAGTCAGCTATGAGGCAAAGAAGCTTCTTCTCTCTTTTTTTTTCTGTAACATGTTGTGCACTGAAGGCAGTCAATCCTATCTCGCAACCTTGACAACAGAACATAATTACAGAACACAGATATAAGCTAGAAAATATGCATGAGAAAGACGGATCATTACCTTGTTTAGTATACGTATTACAGAAATAAAACAGACAGACATAAAACAACTTTGAATAAAAAAAAAAATTCAGACTTACCCGGTGCCAAGGTATTTTTCTTCTTCTTTTCCGATACACTAGTCTAAGTAAGAAAACTGACTGCAGGACCTTCATGATAATTTCCAAACGTTGCAGCTATTAACTCTTTCAAAGGTTTTAACCCTTTCAAAGGTTTTCTTTCGCCATTTTAGTAACCTGCCAAACCAAGTCTTTTTCCAGAGCTCTGGTTTGCAGTTTAAAACAAAACAAACAAAATCTCTAACAGTACTAGGTTGAGATCCATCTGGTAGAGGTCCCCAGTACTTGGGTTTAGGATCAAATGTTTCAGCCTCTATAGGAGGCAAGGAACTTGAAATTGATACAAAAACTTGAAACTACACAGATAGGCAACATGGGGGAGGATTTTCAAATCATCCGTCTGTAGTCATCTACTGTGCGTACATCCACAGTAGTTTATTTTTCTTTTCTAGATGTTGCTTATCTAACTTTACTTTAACCAGCCGCTGCTTTTCCCAAAGCAGCCTGAACTGTGAAAGCCATCATTGGCTCTAACAGTATATACTTGCAGCAAGCACAAATTACAAGTACAAAGGGCAGTTGCCCTTGCTTGTTTGAGCCTTAATACACCTTTAAAAAAAGAACTCATCCTTTTTCCTAAAATAGACATTTTATTTTCGAATCCTGCCGACTACGCCAAAAATGTTCTGCCAACTCAAACCAGGCAGCTATTTACTCACTCACACTCACATACACACAATAACAATACAATAAGTACAGCAAGCCAAAGCTTTATTATAACAAAATATAATACAAAAGGTTATACATCACCAATTCAATAAAGCATCATCCAAGCCCTCTTTCAATGGCTGGAAGCCTTTGTCAGCCTGGCTAGGAGTCTCTCGAACGGAACTGGCCCCACAGCGATCACGCCCACCCTGCAGGAGAGGCTTCTAACCAGGCATTGAGAAACTACATTTATATCTTATTCTATGCTAAAATAATCTTGCAGCCCTCATAGTGTTGTTTCCCACATTCTAGAAGCTGGCTGGGCTCCCAGGATGTTGCAAATTCACACCATAAGGACTGCTCAGAATTCCTACACCTGCTAGGTCACTGTGCTCCAAACACTGGCGGGTGCCTAGAACACTATGAGCTAAGCAGAAGTTTAAACAAAACTACAAAAACAGGTTGCCTGATAATATCGACCTTCAAGTCAGCAAAATACACTGTCTGAAGCAAAACATAATAATGAGGCTATCTAAAGAGCAAAACACCAATTAAATGAAGCAGCATGTAAAATGGAGTCACACAATACAAAATGGAGTATAAAATGACATACATTACATGAAATAGCATACAAAATGGAGTGACAATAATCAACATATTATGCTATCACTACAAGGGGAGGAGTGCGGCAGACGCCAGCAGGGCAGTCATGTGCAGGCATTGTTGCATGCTGCATTCCTAGGGGAGACAAAAAAAAGTGGAAAAAATCCTGGCAGCTGGGTGAGGTGATGGCAACCTCCAGGGGCTGATGTTCCACATGCCCAACACCGCCACAACTCTGACTCTACCCCCTGGGGATCCTCAGCCTTCTCCTCTCAGGCCGAGAGGTGGGGGTCTTGATACCGATGTGACTGTTGAAGGAGTGGTTCAGGTGGGCAGTTAGGGGCAGCAGTTGAGTGAGTACAGCCTCAGAGATGCTCCAGGATGGCAGGTGAGAAATAGAGTTAATAATAAAAAAAAAGTTGGAAGGGGTGACATACCTCACCACCATTGACCTGACAAAAGGGTATTGGCTGGTATAGGTAACTGACAGAGCTAAAGAGAGGTCAGCCTTCATCACTCCAGTAGGGTTATTCAAGTAAAGGGTAATGCCTTTTGAAATGAAGAATGCCCCTGCCACCTTCCAAAGGTTGGTGAACCAGGTGTTACATGGTACTGAAGAGTATGCCATGGCATACCTGGATGATATTACCATCTTCAGTGCCAGCTGGAAGAAACACCTGTCCCACCTGAGGGAAGTGGTGGGCAGGATACAGAGGGCAGAGCTCACTGTCAAGGCTGAAAAGTGCCAGGTGGCCATGGCAGAGGTGGCATACCTAGGACATGTACTAGGGCGGGGCAGCTTCACCCTAATCAAGCCAAGGTTGAGGTGAAAGAGGTGTAGTCCAGACCAGAACCCAGAAGCAGGTTCAGAGTTTCCTAAGGACCACTGGGTACTATCATAAGTTTGTACAAAATTATAGTACCCTGGCAGCTCCCCTATCTGGCCTGCTAAAGAAAAGAATGCCTAAAACGTTAAAATGGGAACCAGTCTGTGAACGAGCGTTTACACGGCTAAAGGAGGCACTGTGCAGTGCTTCTGTGTTGGCCAGTCCAGACTACAATAAGCCATTTGTAGTCCAGACAGATGCCTCAGATGTGGGGATTGGAGCAGTCCTTAGTCAGACTTCTAACCAAGGGAAAGATCACCTAATAGAGTACCTTAGTAAAAAGTTGCTTCCTCAGGAGCAGGCCTGTTCCACAGTTGAGAAGGTGTGGCTTGCACTGATATGGGCCCTGAAGAAGTTAGAGCCATACCTCTACGGGAGGCACTTTGAGGTACAGACGGATCATAGCCCCTGGTGTGGCTGATACAAATGGGGAAGATGAATGGGCATCTTTTGAGATGAAGTATTGCCTTACAGGACTGCAATATGACCATTACCCACAGGGCTGAATCAGCAAATGCCAAAGCAGATGGGCTATCTCGGCAGTTAGAGCAATGAACAGAATTTTTGAAACTCATACCATGCTAGGGATGGATTTCCACAAATTCAGTCTAGGAGAGAGGAATGTTGTGAGCTATCCATCTGTCAATCATTATTTGCAACATATATTTATGTTATATATTGTATTATGTGATTTCTGTGTATGTCCATGCCAGTATTAATTCAAGGCATAGGGAAAAGCCTAGATTTATTTTTATAGGAGTGACCTTTTGACTCTAAGGCCACCTGCTTACCGGGAAGGGAGCTTTTCATTCAAAGGGTCTGTTGACAGTGATGTGCCAAAAGTAATTTACCTGCCTTAAACATGCACTGCAAGCAGAGTGCTTTTTGAGCTCAGGAACTATGATAGGATATCACATTTTATGAGGCTCAGGAATGTTTTTGCCAGGAACTACCTTCCTAACAGGCCTGTGTGAGGTAATATGAAAACGGCACATGTCCTTCTAACAGTACAGTGTAAAATTTACTTCCAGTATGTTACTGTAAGAACTGAGACTTCAAAGAGGTTAATTCTGAAGTGTCATAAACCATGCTGTGGGTCACTGGTGTAAAAATTAGACTGGTTTCCTGATGACTGGAAATCTGATGATACTACAAATTTCAGAAAGGTAGTTAAGCTCTCCAGTGCAGGGCAAGTTGGTCATTCTGGTTTTGGACATTCTCCTGTGGACAACAGAACAACTGCCAAGCTGCTACACAGAAAAAGGACTTTAAACATTTTCATCTTTAAGGCAGAGAAGTAGTTAAATCAGTTTTAAGGCATTTAAACTGTATACTTTCCAAAATGTGTTTCCATACTTCAACCTGATTAATATATGTTCTCTTTTAGTTGTTCTGCCTTTATTTAATAATTTTAGTAAAGACTTTTGTTTTTCTAAAGAAGTTTGCCTGTGTGAGATTCCTTATATTGTATGTGTAACTGTAGAAGTCTTATTACAAATCTGTGACAACTGTTTATGCTTAGAAGGGTCACCAAATAGCAACCAAAATTGAAAGGGTCAGTAGGGGGTCCAGCAGGATTAGGGAGAGTGCCAGAGTCTCATAAGAGTCTGCAGGGATTGTGAACTGGACTATTGCATGTCTTGTAGGGTGAAGGACAAATCAGGTTTTTGCGTTGCTACCCCGAAGAGGGCGTACTTACTTGGACCCTCCTTCTCTGTGTAATAGCTATGAAAAAGGATTCATATTTGGTCACAAGACTCGAGACTGGTATTGTGCCCTGATCCAAAGTATAGAGAGATGCTCTTGGACCTCGTGGCAAGTGTTCTGTTGTAAACAACCCAGTGAACACTCTGGGCAGACACAAGGAGGGTATCCCTGTTTTCCCCCCTCTCCCAGTCACAGACTGCACTTAGGGATGAGCACTGTGAGCTCAGTGATCTGACCCTCATTAGTGGGTCTGTGACACCTTATTTACCCATGTGAAGTATTTAAAGGTCTCTATCATACCCTCCTCTCCTCTTTTCCAGGGTGTACATATTTAGGTCTTTAAGTCTCTGCTCATAGGGCTTCTGGTGCAGACCCTGCACCATTTTCGTTGCCCTCCTCTGGACCACCTCCACTCTGCCTATGTCCTTCTGGAGAAGTGGTCTTTAGAACTGCATACAGTACTCTAGGTGGGATCTTAATTGCACTCTACACAGAGGCAATTCCCTCTTTCTGATTGTGACACCCCTCCCTCTGCACCCTACTATCTCACTAACCCTCCCAACTGCCTTGTCACACTGGCTGGTCACCTTTAGGTCATCTGATATGATCATCCCAGGTCTGTTTCCTGCTTGACTGTTGTCAGTATTACTCCTCCCATTTTGTACCCTACCCTTAGGTTTCTCTACCCCAAGTGCATTACATTACATTTTTTCATGTTGAGATCCAGTTGTCATATCCTTGACCACTCCTCGAGTTTTCTCAGGTCTCTGCTCATCCTCCCCCACACAGAGTGTCCACCCTATTGCAGATTTTGGTGTCACCTGCAAAGGGGTAGACCTTCCCTTCCACCTCCTTTGCAATGTCACTTATAAAGACATTAAAGTGAACGAGTCCTAATACTGATCCCTGAAGCACCCTGCTGGTCACGCTCCCTTCCTCTGAGTAAACTGTTTACCAACACCACCCCCTGCTGCCTATCCCCTAACCAATTTCTTGCCCAGTTCACCGCCTTTGGACCCACTCCTAAGCTACCCCAGCTTGCTTATTAGCCTCCTGTTTGGAACAGTGTCAAAAGTCTTACTGAAATCTACGTAGGCCGCTTCCACTGCTCCACCCTGAACTAATTCCTTGGTCATCCAGTCAAACAAATCTTTTTTTTTAATTCAAGTTTATTAAAAAGCATTGGTGTAAAGATTACATTTCATTAAAACTCTTACATTCTGAGAAATAAGCAACCAGTTAAGTTGACAGCAGAATTGATTAGTCTGGACAATATATTGTCTCTGCTGTTATATCGGCATGTCAAAGCTTACCAGCTAGTTTACTTTACTTTCAGCCCAATATCATTAAATTCCTCTATCCCTGGCCATGTCACACTACACCCCTACAGTTGGTATGATTCATAGGTTGTAAAGGCCAGAAGCGGCTGTTGTGCAGGAGGGCTTGGGCCTGAACCTGACACAAGGGGTGGAAAACCATCTGCTCAAATAGTGTCTAAGGGGAGGACCTCTCTCCACAACACCCACCGTGTCCATCTTCAGGTGAATATATGGGTCTCAGATTGATCTTATAGGTCAGTTCTTCTATTAATTGGATGTCTTGCATGATAGTTAGCAAATCTTGGAGTAGTGGAGGTTCCTTCCCTAGCCACTTACAGGTGATGACCTTATAAGCGGCAGCCAAGAAGATGTTTCATAGATATAATTGATCGGCCTCTCTGATTTCAGGGGTAGGAGGCCTAGGATCAAGTGCGACATGTTAGAGGTGGAGTCACAGCAAAAAGTTCACATAATGCAGTCGTTATATGCTGCCAAAAAGGCTGCAGTACCAGACATTGCCAAAAAATATGGGAGTGGAGTGCTCTGGTCTCAATACATTTTCTACAGCATGCCTGGGATTTATCTGAACTCCACTTATCCTGTCTGGGGTATATAAATAATGAGACCCAACTTTCCAAGCTAATTCCTGTCAAAAGGGTGAGTAAGTGGTGCTACAGGCTGATCTAAATATCTTGTCCCAGTCCCCCTCTGGCAGCCGGACCTCACCCTCCTGCTTCCATTTATGCTTAATAGAGGCAATACAATCCTTATACACATTTCTGAATGCCTTATAAAGGGCTGAAATTTGGCTTTTCCCGATTGATCCAGTC
Organism: Neoceratodus forsteri; assembly: GCA_016271365.2. Lineage (NCBI taxonomy): Eukaryota > Metazoa > Chordata > Ceratodontiformes > Ceratodontidae > Neoceratodus > Neoceratodus forsteri. The sequence goes on along the minus strand of CM057452.1, from coordinate 181,321,288 downwards.
AAGATGGCTTTAATTGTATCTACTATCATAACATGATTTGTGTGACTCAGTCTGCTACCCTGCATAGTCATAATATGTATGTTGAAGAACACAGACATGATCTGCATTATTTAATTGGTATTTTTTTTTATTGTATGGAAGTCTGAGACCACCCCACCAGGCATAAGCTGATATGGGTAGCGCAGTTCCAGTCCTGCCCATCTTCTAAAGGTATGATCCAGTCTTGAGGGCAGAAAGGAATCACTTCAGGCAAACCATTGTACCTGCCAGAATGAGGGTCCAAGGCCATTTTTCTCCTATATTCAAGATATTCCACAATCCTTGCCTTCCATAGTGAAGACCTGTCACCTGGGGACTCCTCAGCTTATTCATTCCAGCTGTGCCCTTTCATATCCATCATCACCTTTTTGTTTTCCAGATTCTATTCTTACCTTGCCTACTATCACTTCTTCTTCTAGAGCCTCCCCCATTTTCTTTCTTCACATATATATCCCTTATTTCCCTTTACTTCTCCACTAACTTTGCTTTTTTCTCTTTCAGATAATTCCTGAAGAAGCCCTATGTCCGAACTGTCAATTCAAACTCTATTTTCTATTTTCAGCATGCATTTAATATTACCATTTGTTTCTTTTAAAATTTAGTTAGGTCTGTCAATGAGAAGTCTGGTGTTTTGTTTAGAAATAGGTCCACTTTTACTCCTAATACTAAACAGTTAGTTATTTTCACACACATATTTTCCCCACGATTGATTATGGTGTAATCATTTACTTTTCTGCATGCAAGACACTTCTTCACAGATTTTAACTTCTGAGGAACACATCTTGTAGATTTGCCTTGGGCCTTGTATTTGATCATCATACCAATTCTTTGTACAGTGCTTCTAACTGGCAAACCTTAGCCAAAAAAATCCACTATCAGCTTAGTTGCTGGGCCTGAAAGTTGACATATGGTGATGTGTTACTAAGTTAAGATCTATGATTTCAGCAACATCAAAGCCAAACATTAGATTATTTATTTATTTATGACTTTGATAACCAGGTGAGTGCACTGATCCCAGGGACCGTTTTCAGGCACGACCCGGGCCATAACACATGGCGCAGGATGACAGTGGGTACAAGGTAACAGTAATACACGTGAAACAGATTTGATACAAGCAACAATAATAGACACAATATATAGGTTTGATGCATAGGTCCATTTGAGAACAGTGAATACAAGGTTTCAGTATCGGACATGAGGAGACTTGGTACAAACAAACAAATCGTAGGCACAGTGTACAATGTGTGACTGCATCATCCAGTGAGCAAGTAATACACAGAATACTCAGTAAAAAATACATATATACAGTATGTACAGGCAAAGAAGTCAAATATTACTGTGAAAAATACAATATAATAGTCGTAGGCAAGAGAGTTGACTAGTGTGGGTAGGTGGGTAACCCCTGGGATGGGGAGTTGACTAGTGTGGGTTGGTGTGAGATCCCTGGGAGCATTGGCAGGATGAGTTTGCCAGGAATCAGACTTTTAGGTGGGACTTGAAACTGGAGTGTGTGTCAATGGAACAGAGTTCAGCCGGTAGTTTGTTCCACTGCAAGGGGGCAGCTGCAGACCAAGCTCAGCTACCCATTATTAATACTAGATCTTCAGGTGATCAATACTTTACGATGCCTATATGCTATAAAAACATATGTAAAGCTTCCTTCTTCTATTGCATTAGTACCGTTTGGAATTCCCTCCCACCTAACTCTAGATTTAAAAAGAAACATGGGCATTTTATTACCTTGCTTAAAGACATTCTTGGCTCAGCAAATATTGGTAATTGTAATGATAAACAGTTGACTATTTATGATTATGTTATTTTTGCATAATAGCTGGGAAACATTTTCTCCCATAGGGAAATCAAGTTAAAATTCGCCGTTATAAGCAGTTGGTTGTAACGGCGAACATGTGCTGAGTTTTTCTTGCTCCAGACCTGCACAAACTGTCTCCCACTTCAGCACAACTCTGCTACAGCACAGAGATCAGATTGACTTCATGTAATTGCTGTGGTGAAAAAATGTTCCACAGCAATTATGTAAAACAAAACATGGGGTAGTGTGTAAACTCAGATTTTACACACACCTGAGGTGTTGGATGCTTGTATAAATCCCTCAAGCTTCACTCTTGGAGTTTATGTACCATCCAACACCTTAGGTGTTTGAAATTCTTGTTATACACACTACTCCATGTATTATTCTCTATATAATAACTGGGTTAGGCTTTTTCCCATGGGGAAACCGTGGTGTAATTTGCCATTATAAAGGAGCATTTATTAACACGCTCACGGTTTCCCTCGCTATGCGCATTCCCAACCTACAGCTCTTCTGAGTTTTCACAGCTCGCCACCAGATTTCTTCATCAGTCAAAACCGCATCGCTACCACTATCTCTAGGTGGTAAGTAACTATTTAAAAAAAAACTTCCTAACAAAAATCACACCGTAAAGGAGACAACAAAACAAGAAAAAGTAAACTGCTGCTAAGTGACCGAGGACTCGGCTAAACATCATCCAGACCGCAGTCGCACCAGACCATTTATTTTAAATAATTGGCTGTGGCGAAAAAGCCTAACTCAGCAATTATATAAAATAAAATATGGGGTGGTGTGTATAAACTCGAATTTTACACACATCCTCGTGTTGGATGCCTGGATAAACCCCTCGAGCTTCCCTCTCGGGGTTTATATGCCATCCAACCCCTCGAGTGTGCATAAAATCTCATTACACACACCACCCCATACTTTATTCTCTATGTAATGTACTGTATTTTCTTTGTATACAGTGGTCATAGTCATCTATGAAAATGGACAATTTTGTGCATAGGCTTTCATTTTAAAATTAAATGAAATGTGCCGCGAGTCAGACTGAGTCCCACTCCTTGGCCTTAGCCTGCTAGTCAATTCTTTAACCCACCTAACTTGCAGCTCTCCAGTGGAGGCAGAGAGATGTCCTGCAACTCTTTGTATAGCTAAGAAATTATCTTATTCCTAACCTGTGCTTGCAATATCTGCATTAACCATGCCTGGGGAAGGGCCCCTCCTTCCAAATCCCACCTTTTATAATTCACCACTGTCCCCAAAAAGCTTTGGATTTGTAAGGGCTTTTCCCAAATCATATTTATGCATTAATTGTGCAAATTATAAAATTTTAATTCCCTCCAGAAAGTAGTTTGTTTGTTTGCTTTTATTTTGTTGACCAGATTAGATACACTGGCACCAAAGGCACCTTTTACAGGTACGACCTGGTGTACAATAGTACAACATACAACAGTACAAAATACATCCAGATAAGTTACAATATGAACATGTAATACAATGCATAGTTACAACATAATTGTGCAACAGAACAGGGTTCAGGCATAGACATACTTAGTACATTAACCAAAAATAAAAATCATCAGCACACAGATGAGGAGATAGTTATAAAATATTATGGAGAAAGTGATCAAACAGTAAAGAATCCATTTAAGCCCATTCCATGTATCCAGTTTTTCTAAATCCCGTCTGGAACTCAGTATCATATAAAAAAGGGTTAAATGACCCAACTCCATTGCCAACTTGCATGTCCGGTGGTTCCACCAAGGCACAAAGAGACTGGGCTGTCCAGGGATTTTGAATCTTCAACTGTGGAATTTGTTTGATGGGAAGTAAGGGGAGAACGTATAGTGATGATGACAAGAAAAGAATGTTGCTCTTTTTCAATCCATCTGGTACACACATCTTTTTTTTTTTATTTATTTCACTCCAGTCGCGGCTTGTGGGATCATCTCTCAAGCATCCAGTCCTTATCCTGCCCACCTGTGGATCACTCGGACTGAACCTCCTCTCTCCCTCCCCTGCAGCCGGCACCCCCGGTTTCACCCGCCTGGGGAGGGTAGCCCTTCGCCTCTTCGGGCTGTCTTACAAGGCAGACTCCGACTGCATGTAGGGCTCTGAGGGAGGAACTTGGAAGGCAGCCAAGGAGAACCCAGCAGAGGGCATGGAGGACTGCTGCCATCGCCTACCCCACGAGCCGGTTGTTTCTTTTGTTCTGCGCTGCTTTCCCACCCCCCTGCATGTGCATGCCCCAACGCAATGGCGCACGGCAACCCTGCCAGTGTTGGCCACGTTATACATGCAGTCCAGTGCTCTGCGGTGCCCCCGGTCTCCACCAGGGGCCACCGAAGTGCTGAACTCCCCAGTACCCTCCCCCCAGAATAGGAGCGCAGCTCAGTGGGAGCTCAATCCAATCCCTCCCCTGCCGACCCCGGCACCTGAGCTCACTTCTGAACTCGGGTTACCGGTGTGGCGCCAGGTGTGGTGTCCAGCACCTCTACCCTCAGCACCACCAGGCTGGCCAGGTACACACATCTTGAGAAAGCCATTGAACCACAAATATTGCTTTGGCTACCAAGAAGTAATATTTAAAATCAGGCAAACCCAGTCCACCTTACCCTTTGCAAAGTTGAGCAACACATTCTTAATATGAGGATGTTTTCCCTGTCCCATAAAAAGTTTGCCACCAGTTTGTGAAGCTTCACCCAAAAGGTTCCTGGAGGGGCTATTGGAAGCTTTTAAAAAATAAATAGTAAACTTGGCAAACTGTTCATCTGAATTACCTTGGACTTGGTGCCTGGGAGCCAAGGGAGAAGTTCCCAACTGCGTACATCTTCCTGAACTTACTCTAAAAATCCACAACTTGTAAATTCAATTGTATATGTAAAATTGTAAATACTAAATTGTTTATATTGCTATAATCTGCTTGTTTATTATGCTTCCTTCTTCTCACTGTGTAGTCTACCACTCACCATTATGTAATATTTGTGTAATATTTTCTTCCTCCTTGTCCCCTACTCCCCCCAGAACACATCAGGAAATAAGCTGCTATTCAGCTCAGTATGTCTTTCCTGGTAAAACTTTTGGAATGAATAAATGAAGAAATAAAAAGTTGTCATGACTGAAAAACATAACCAACATCGAAAAAGTCTGCCTTACCTGCACCTCAGAGTATTTAAATCCACCATGCACCCTGTGAAACAGTATGGCCTGTCTGGTAGGAATAGCCACCATTCCACTTAATAATAACACCTAATTGTTTCCATAATTATTTTAAAATCTGAAATACCTGTATTGCTATACTCCTGCGAAGTCCGAAGATTTGTGGGCAGTGAGACAGCCTGATGCTCCAAAACCAGCAAGATCTAACATTTTTTTTTCATATGTAGTTTTGTGCTTTTTTCCCCGTTTTTTCTCCCCACCCGGGACTCCAGCAGACAAGCGCCTGTGTGCACGTGGAGGCACATACCCGCGGCGGGTACCTGCTTGGACCCTTCCACCCCACCCCTGGTGATCACCTGCCCCCTCTGCCTGCTGCTTCTCATTGGACCTCCACCTGATGGGATCAGACTACGGGGGGAGGGCAAGCACTCATCCCTCCCCGGGAGAGGAGAGCCATCTCACAGCAGTTCAGTTCTACTCCTCGCCCTTCCCTGCTTTTTTCTCCTCCTCCCCACAATCCCAAGGCCACACAGGTCTGTAGCATCATGACATGTGCATGTGCCAATGTCCACAGCTGCCACCTCCACCATGTGCCTCTACCACATTATCACCTGTGGTCACCCAGGTGGCAGTGCTGTGGTGGAGGGAGCATCCCTTCCTCCCCAGAGGAGGAGAGGGTCCTTTGGGATACTCAGTCCTCACCCTGGCTGGCCCCCGATGACCCATGATCTCTCCTGATCCCAGGTCACCAGTGTTATGAGCTATCACTGTGCTGACGGGTGGCCATAGGCCCACTAGTCTTTGTTTTTATTTTTACTTGTATTTTATTAAATATTGCACACTGTTGGTACATGACAACATCCCTTGTCACATAATTATGACAAGGGTAGATACACCAGGTACTGCAACCAATAACACAAACAAAATACAAGATCTTACAGTTATGACATTTGCTTTGTAGGAACCTTGAGGTCACTTGGGTTCCCCCCCTAGAGATGAGGAACTCCTTCAGACAACAAGAATAAATACATCAGGCTCTAGTCCACAGCAACTGGAAATACCTCTATCTGCTGAAGTCCCTGTACACTATCCCACTAAGGAATAAAATTATTTCTCTTCCTCATGACATGATGTAGACAAAGCACTCATTTATTATTAAAAACGTCTATTTGATTTCTGAGTGTATGTGTAATTGTTTCCATTCTGTGAACATCTGTTATGGTTATCTCCCCATTCTTGAACTGTAGGGGGGGCTGGCTAAAGCTAATGATGAGTTAGTACTTTGTTTGCTGTTGTCAGCAGAATAGGCAAAAAATATTTTTGGCCTTCATCTCGCACCCTTTCTGGTAATGCCGTCAAGATGGCCACAGTAGGTGATAAGGGTGGGGGTAAAGAAGGGCACATCAGTTGAAATTCCCCACCAATTTGATTCCCGTAGGATCGTGCTACAGAACAGCTCCACAAGATATGTGCTAGTGCTGCCTGCTCTGTACTACACCCTCTCCAACTATGTAAAGTTTCCATGTATTTTGCTGTAATATGTTGGGTTTGAAAGAATCGGTTAAGTTTTTTCCAAGTGTATTCTACTCAAATGTGCAATGATGTAATTTTGTGTTGAAAAAAGAGCGCCTGTGTCCCATTGTTGAGGGGGTATGAGTAGTCTCCTTCCCATCTCAGTCTCTGTGCATCCAAAATATAAGGAAGAAATGAAATGGGGGTTAGACCCTTAGACGTGACTCAGATAAGATTAACCAAAAGGCGGAGTTGGTGTCATCATATAATTTACCAATGTTTTGTGCAAGATAGTGGCTTACTTGGAGATACCAATAGAAATCAGCTGATAATAGGTGGTATTCCTGATGTAACTGAGCAAACCTTCAGGTGCATAAAACTGGTAAACTCAGACCCAGCCTTGTCCACTGTAAGTATTTACGGTGTGACTGGGATGGGCAGTGTGATAGATCATATGCCAAAATCAGCAGGGCGATCATATCACTCACCAGGGTCTTGTCTTTATGTATACTTTTCCAAGTCTCCAGCACTTGACCCATCAAAGGATAGTCAGTAATCAGTGCTGTTTGTGGTAGTGGGTAATTAAACAATGCTCTGTGAGGTATGGGTAAATATACTGATTTTTCCCAAGTGAACTCAATGTGCTAGAGGCTGAGGAGTCAACTAACTATAGCCATGATGTAACTGTGATACCTGGAAGTACACTGGGCCCACGATTCTTCAGCAAATTATTGTTTAACCCTTGCTGTGCTGCAGGCTTCTGTACACATTCTAAATTCCTGTATGTTCTATGTCTACTGGCAGCCTAAGGGTTAAAATAAGAAAGTAATACAAATTCTGTCCATTTGCTTAAAGCTTCTGAAGAAGGACTTGGTTGGTCCGAAAGCTAGAGCACTTTGTTCTTTTTGTTGTAACATCTATGTTGGTCCAATAAAAGGTATCAAACCATTTGCTTCTGGATCTGTTCTTACTAGGACCAATACAGCAACTACACTGTTTGTTTGGCCTTTTGCTGTACATTTTCAGAGTCAGTGCTGTGCCTTGTAATGCTGAGAGGTTGAGAGGTATGCTTTGAAGCATCTTTTGGGGGCTATGTTGGAAGACTAGCATCACTGGACATTTAACTGAAGATGTCCTCAGCCTGTTTTATAGGGAAACTTAGAAGCTGTTACAGATGCTGGAGCAGATAAAGATAACTTTTTTTTCCTTCTTTTATGTTTTTGGGCATTGGTGGTGAGTAAGCTAATGGAAGCTCTATTAAAGGAAAGGATTGTAGAATATGTTGTATCCAGTTGATTACAGGACCCAAGGCAGCATGGTTTCACAGAGAGAAGGTCATGCCAAAGAAATCTGATGGAGCTCTTTGACTGGGTGACCAAGGAGTTGGATCAGGAAGGAGCAGTGGAAATGGCCTACCTGGATTTCAGCAACGCTTTTGACAATGTTCCACGTAGGAGACTGGTAAGCAAGTTGAGTAACTTGGGGGTGGGTAATAAGGTGGTAACCTGGCCCGAAACTGGTTAGTTAAGGTAGTAACCTGGGTGAGAAACTGGTTAGCAGATAGGACACAGAGGGTTATGGTAAACCACATTTGCTCAGAGGAAGGGAGGATGACCAGTGAAGTACCTCAGGGATCAGTGCTGGGACCAGTCCTTTTCAATGTCTTTATAAGTGACATAGTAGAGGAACTAGAAGGGAAGGTCTGTCTCTTTTCAGATGACACCAAGATTGGCAACAGAGTGGACACTCCGAGGGGTATGTGTGGAAAGGATGAGCAGGGACTGCAAAAGACTGGAAGAGTGGTCAAGGGTATTGTAGCTCTGTTTTAATGTATAAAGGTGCAACATAATGCACTTGGGCCATAGAAAACCAGGGGCGGAGTACAAAATCGGCAGAGTGATACTGATAAAGACCAAGCAGGAAACAGACCTAGGAGTGACCATATTGGATGATCTAAAGGTGGCCAGGAAGTGTGACAAGACAGTTGGAAGGGCTAGTGGGATGCTAGGGTGCATAGGAAGGGGTATCGCCAGCAGGAAGAGGGAGGTGGTGCTGCCCCTATATAGATCATTGGTAAGACCCCCACCTTGAATATTGTGTCCAGTTCTGAAGAGCATATCTCAGGAAGGACATAGGCAGAGTGGAGGCGGTCAAAAGGAGAACTATCAAAATGATACAGGGTCTGCATCAAAAGCCCTATGAGGAAAGGCTAAGGGAGCTAAATATGTATACTCTGGAGAAGAGGAGGGAGAGGGGGATATGATAGAGATCTTTAAATACCTCATGCGGGGTTAATAAAGCACAGGAGGTGGGTAGTTTTCAGAGAATAAGGTGCTCTAGAACAAGGGGGCATGCTATGAAGCTGGGGGGTAAATTCAGGAGAGATGTGAGGGAGTACTTCTTCACAGAAAGGATGGTGTATACCTGGAACAGCCTTCCAGTGGAGGTAGTGGGGGTGAAAACAGTGGTGGTGTTTAAAAATGCCTGGGACAGGCACAAGACAATAGTAAGGGTAAGAAAGGGGGTGAAGAGAGTTAGATTAAGAGTAGATCAAGTAGGGTCTGCAGCAAAAAAATGAAAGTTAAAAAAAATGGGGAGACTGGGTGCACCCAGGGGCCTTTATCTACTGTCACATTCTATGTTTCTATGTTTATAACAAGATCCTTTGGGTAAATAAAATTGCTTTGCCTTTTTCTGTTTTCACCATTTTTTTGTGGTTCCAGGAACCATTATTTTGCTTTGTAACATGGCACTAAAGATAGCACTGAAATGGAGAGATGAGATAGGTCTAAACGCATCACCTGAACAAAACCGAGCGGTGATTAATCCACCAGTAGAGCCCACTTCTGCACTACCAATTCGAGCCACAGGGGAAAGGAAATCAGCACAATGAAAATAGCAGTAACACACCTGATATCATGGATGAGCAAAAAGATGTATGCAGGGGCACTAGGTGCAGGCAGGAAGCAATCGTAGCGACGCTGGGGAACCCCAGACAGATGCCGGCACCATGAAGTGCCTTGCAGCTAGACCAGAAGAAAAGCAATAGCAGTAAGTATCTGGAACCGTTGTTTGGCACTGCTGGAGTGAGCCACATCAGTCAAATAAAGCGGTAATCATGAAATGTGTTGTAGATGTTTTGAAAAAAGTTATGTTGCGAGTAGTGTTGCACAATATATAGAAATAAAAAGATTTGTCCTATGATGCAGTAGTGTGAGCGATCTCCCCGATCTAACAACGAATGGTAATACATCAAAACCGTGGGTCAGAATGTAAAAATAAATTTAACTTGTCCTTGTTTCACATGGCAATGTAATGTAAGCACCTGTGAAAAATGTGTGTACACTACTTAAATGTATATGACCCGTGGAACATGATTGCGCACGTTCCTACACCGTCACTGTAACAAAAGCAGCAACCTGCAGCATGTTTGATGCACAGCAGTAAGCGATCGGCACACTATGTAACTGATTTTGCATCTAATATTACAGTAGCAATACTTCCCTGCCACCTGCCATGTTACAAGTGCATTAACCACCTCCAGCGTCGGGCTCTACCGGTGGATTAATGCCCAGTCGGTGGTTGGAAGCACCCGGCTGCACCAGCCCTCTCACCCACGCATTAATCCACCGGTAGAGCCATCTCTGTTGGTGATTAATGCTTACACATTTAGATATTTTGACTCACAATGAGTGGGGTTGAAAAGAGTTAAAAAAAAGAATTGAATGTCAACAAGCAAATCTTGAAGGTGATGTGCTACCAAATTGACAGCCTGTGCAGAGCGCCTAGCACTGGAGAGATGAGGTCACTTTGAGGAGATTCCACTACCAGCTGGGCCATGGCATTTTGGGCCAACTGCAGCTGGTGCATCAAGCCTCCAGATAACCCAAAGTACAGAGCATTCCAATAGTCTAGTCTAGAGGAGACAAAAGTGTGGGCTATCATTACCAGGTCAGCGAGCGCAGAATGCTGTTTGATACGGGCGGTGTTACAGAGATGACAAAAGCCATTTCAGACTGTAGCTGACACCTGCTGTTCTAGTGTCAGCATGTTGTCCAGAATGACCCCCAGATTCCTCACTGTATTCTCAGCTCTGAGTGGTTGGCCACTCAGTGAAGGTGAGCAAGCTGCTGCACCCGTCACTGCTAACCCATGCTGAGCTGGCACAACAAAACCTCTGTCTTACCAGGGGTGAGGCACAGCCAGTTGGAAAACTGAAAAAAAGAGGAAAAATATATCAACTTAAGGGCCAGAGAACAATTGCAATAAAATACTGTAAAGAAATAAACTTTTTTTGCGAAATGTAAAGGATGTAGCTAAGTTTTTAGTGGAGTGGTGATCTTGCTCAACCACTTTCTTCAGCTGAAACTAAAGATCTGGGACTGGATTTTCAGCCCTCCCAGGACTAAGTCCCACTCTGCAGAGGCTGGTGCAGATTGAAATCTCTGCACCTGCGGACTTCCATATTTTCAGTCTGCGCTGCTGCAGAAGATGACATGCCTGGTTCCACTAGGCATACCATTTCGGCACAGCTGTGGTGAAAAAATGGAAATTACGTACTTACCATAATTATTGATCTTCTTGGACAGTCTCCATCACTCATTTACACTAGTGGGATAGTGCCGGAGGCGCTAGGACCAAACGGGAGTGGAACATTTTCAGAAGGGTCAGCGCAGAGACAGGACCACGCATGCGCGGCACCATGAGACTCGCTCGCGCCTGGGTAGGCTATCTCGGAGTCGACCCTCCAACCTCCTCAGTGCCTTTTTGACTGAGGAGGTGCAGCGCAACTAATGAGAATAACTCATCTTGAGTTTCTGGGCCTGAGAGGTCCCAGATGGCCTTTGCAAGAAAGGTCAAAGAACAATGTCCTCCCAGTCTGAACCATAGGACCATGAAGACCAAGAAAGAAAATGAGCAAACCCAGGGGATGATGGGTGGGCGTGTGAATGAATGATGGAGACTGTCCAAGAAGATCAATAATTACGGTAAGTATGTAATTTCCATATCTTCCTGGACTAAGTCTCCATCACTCATTCACACTAGTGGGAGAGTACCGAGCTAAAACCAACAACCCTGAGTAGGGTGGAAGGAGATAGAGTTCACTCAGAAAGGACAGCCAAGGACTGCCCTGCTAATAAAAAGAATTGTCTTGTAAAGAGCATCTAGAACATAGTGCTTACAAGATAAGCGTTCGAGTTGTAACTCGCCACTTTGCAGACGACTGCAATGGGCACAAAATGAAAGTCTGCCAGGAAGCCGCAATCACTGTAGGAGAGCGGCAAGAACCTGGCCTCACAATTTGGTCTAGGACCAAAATTAATAGTATCAAAGACATGTACTAATGTAACGTAAAGGGACCTCAGGAACTGAAAGAGTCGGAGGTAAAGTCTACTGGTTCAGGGTAGACCGGAAAGTGCAGATGGAAACCCCCACTATCAAGTATGGCTGACCTGTAAACAACAGGTCCAGGAGCACTTGAACCCCTTACTTGGTGAGCAAGGGGGTCCAGGTGGGGTTAGCCCATCAAGGAGAATGGTCTCCACTTAGTCACTGGCACCTTCCTGATGGAAGGCCAAGCACGACGTAGAAGCCTCTTGTGGTGGTCTAGTAGAACCATATCCTACCCACTGCATATTCCAAAAGGAATCATCCTGCCCCTGTGTGTACAACTGTAGTAGCAGTCTCTGAACTCAGGGAAGAAAGGAAAAAGTGTACAGGTGGACGTGTCCACTGTGGAAAAAAACATTCTGACAGAAAAAAAACGGGCTGGATTTCTAAGGCAAATAGAGGCAGATGTGCATCGAAGAGGGACACAGCAGGACCAAGTTAGGGCTAACCCATTTGTTGAAAGTGACTGAAAGAGGCAGTGACTCAATGCAGTGAGGCACTACCCACTCTGGCCTCCTTGAAGGGAGTAGGAAAGGATTCTAGTTTGTTTGCTGAAAAACAAACATCACAACTCCATCACACACTTGGAGAGGATAGCTTTGTGAGCGACTGGCATGGACCAGTGCGCAGGAACCGAAGGTGTGAATATTTGAGAAGCTACCTCTTAAAAAAAAAACTACTTGACCTTCCGTCAAGAAGGAGTAAATCGCCTGTTAAGTTAAAGCAAGCAAGGAAGTAGGAACCTGAGTTCCGACTCGGTGGAGAGTTGCTTCTGCTGCTGCAAGGCTCTGCTCAAGAGAAGAAAGCTTGATAAAAAGAAAGGGGAATTAGCAGACTGGGCAGTCACCTAGGTCCAGGAAATGTCTTTGAATGGGAGAAATCTCTCTTAGAGAAAGAGATGACCCATACCGCTGCTGGATCAGACACCCCCTAGGGGAAGAAGAAGTCAGGTACTCTTTACTGTACTCTGGAGACGAGCACCTCAGGGACTGAGGCAGAACCTGACCAGATCCAAAAAAGGGGGGTATGGGGTAATTTCGGCTAGGCCCTGTGCTGTGATAACATTTTTTTTTTTAGTCCAAGCCTAACAAGGCTTTCAGGCTGCTATTTCGCAAGGATTGTCTTGATACAAAATGACGAAGATGTTTTCCACCTGAGTGTCCATACTGAAATCATGACCAGACTAATAATCACAGCTGGAGAGATGTTAACCACCTGTGCCGAAGAAGCCACCAAAGGAGCAATATCACAAGGGGGCTATATACCCCTATCAAAGGAGCAGAAGAGCCAGAGCTGCTCCTGACCATTAAATTAGAATGTTCCACAGAGTATAACTGTCTTGATGACTGAAAAAGTCTAGACACAGAAGAGCATGGTCCACGGATGCAGTGTAAAATACTATAGTGGACCCCATTACTAAGGAACTACTGAAAAGATTTTCCATCACGGACTCTGATGATAGAGAGGACGTGCCCTTCAGTATATAAAATGAGTCGTCCGCTGTATTACTGACCAGAAGGACAGGGAAAGACCCATCTAGATGCACTTCTACCCCAGAAGGACCTCAAAGAGAGGTCTAGGTCAGAGCCATTAGCGACTCCGCCATCAGGAAGGATGTCAAGGAGCTTGGTAACACATAGGGAGCCGAGAAAGTGCTGAGCAGAATGAGATTCCGCTGGCAGAGCAGTACAGCAGAGTTCCATCAGCAGAAAACTGCTGGATGACACAAGATCCCACATAGACCGCCACTCACTAAGATGTGTGGAAAAAAATAATCTGCAGAACAGGAGTTCTTTCTGCAGAAAACATCCCGCCACAACTTCTGTGGAAAAGAAGTCTGAAAAGGAAAAATGTGTCACTAATTCTGCCATACAGCACCCACTGGCACCCCTGTGGCACCAGCATCACTCGTGGCACATGAGGGCACCAAGCAGAGCCTATGCCAACCTGGGCGATACCCAAGGGCACCCACGGCAGTACCCGCAGGTACCCCCGGCACCCATGTAGCAATGGCACCTGAGTGCACCCCGACACCCATGGTACCATGGAACCCATGCCACCCATGGCAAGAATGGCACCCGAGGGCACCAGTGGCACTCATGGCACCCATGGGCACGCGCGGCACCCACGGGTGCCCCCTGGCACCCCCATGGCACCATTGGCACCCATGGCATCTGTGGCACCTGTGGCACCTGTGGGCACCCACAGCACCACCTGAGGCACCCACAGGTGCTCCCAGCACCACCCTTGGCACCCATGGCATCAGTGAGTGCCCTGGCACCACCTGCAGCACTCGTGGGTGCACGGCACTGCCCGTGGGTGCACGGCACTGCCCATAGGTGCACGGTGCCACCCGCAGGTGCTCAGTGCCACCCGTGGGTGCACGGCACCACCTAGACACCCGCAGCACCACTGATGGTGCCAACAACCAATGGCAGCAACAACAGCATCCATGGCACCACACAGAGCGATGGTGCCGACCCACGAAGCCGACTAAGGCATGGCGCCTACCAAGGCACCGAGCCATGGCTCCAAGGCACGGCGCCGACCAAGGCACTAAGCCAAGGCACCAAACCATGGTGCTAAAGGAAATGCCAATGGAAATCCTGAGAAGGGGAGGAGGAAAAAGGTGGTGCCCGTGCCAGCCCCTGCGTGGAAAAGGGAGAGGGGGTAGGCACAAGGGGTCGACATGATGGCAAAGGCACCAAGAAGGCACCTCGCCCATCATGATCCAATTGACCCAGCTCCGGTTCAATGGCTCCGAGGCCCGGAGGTCCCAAAATCAGGAACAGAGCCAGGAAAACTGGAAGTCAAACCCCCTGCTCCACAGGAGCGGCCCAGAGGTGAAACTGCCCACCGGAGCTCCAACGAGGACAGAGATGGAGCTTGGAGTTGAGAATGCAGCTGTTAGGAGCGGGTCCAAGAGGAACCCACCAAAGCCATTTCAGGCCCATTGCCCCTCCCAATGAACAATCCTCATGCAGACGTACCAACGGGCAACCTCGAGCAGCACCGATTCTTCTTCCCCAACGAGGAAGAAGAAAGAGCTTAAGGTTAAGCGGAGCCGGATCCCCGGAACCACTAGATTTGTGCTTTGGTGGACTGTCTTCCCCCCCGAGCACAGGACTGTCTGTAGTTGGACCCACCCCCCGTTAATTAAGGCCGGCGGACCAGACACATCCCCTCTATGATAAAAACTTCCAAATGAAGTCCTCCTACCGTCACTGCTACCGTCTAAGGACGACTCCGTTGATGGCAGGAAAGAATTTCTATTTCTTCTTCTTCATAATCTTCTTTTCTTGTTCGTAAAATAAGAAATTACTACTTAAAATATTAAATTAAACATTAAAAGCTGCTGTCGTACAGACGAAAACTTAGACTCCGGCAGACGAGCGATGTCGACATCCAAGCGCACTCGATGGCAGGAGAAAAGGAACTGAGGCGGTTGGTGGGTCGACGCTGAGATAGCCTACACAAGTGCGAGCTAGTCTCACGGTGCCATGCATGCGTGGTCCTGTCTCGGCACCGACTCTTATGAAAATTTTAGGCTCCCGCTTGGTCCTAGGGCTTCCAGTGCTATCCCACTAGTGTGAATGAGTGATGGAGACTTTGTCCAGGAAGATCCAGCCATAAGCTGCCATAAACTGGGGAGCAAGTCATAAATTGGCTACTGCTTTGAGAGAACCATGATTGCATGGAAAACTGCAGACCTGCAAGTGGCAACCCACTTGTGCCATTTTTTTCCCACAGCTGCGGGAATTTTAGGGGCTCTGAAAATCCAGCCCCCCATGCTAGAGGGCAGGGGAGCTATAACTAGCAGAGTGAAGAGAGTGTCATTTAAATATATGAGGGTTCTGGGGCATCATGTATGTGTAAACTGTGATGCCATTTGTATTTTGACATTGTTAGACATGGGTGCTTAGATTTAATGTAAGAAATGCAAGGTACTAGGCCAAGGGGCAAGAAATCTGGGTTGCACATACAGTACACGCTGCACAGTACAACAATAGACACTGCAGCTGAGGTACAATGCCTTGTTTGGGTTACACCTGTAGTATTGTGTCCAGTTATGTTAACTGTAGCACAGAAAGGAGACTGAAGACACCAGTCTTCCAATACAGCCCCAAAAAGATGCCTCAAAGCATACCTCTCAGCCTTTCAGTATTAAAAGGCATTGCTGTTCTAATGTCAGCTCGTTGTCCAGAATGGTCCCCAGATTTCTTAGTGCATCTACAGCTCTGAGTGGTTGGCCGCTCAGTGAGGGTAAGCAAGCTGCTCCACCCATCATTGCCAACTCATGCCAAGCTGGCAGCTAGAAAGCAGCTCGTTCAAAAAACCTTTCTTCCCCTGATTGACTACACTGACTTCCTATGCAGCCATTGCCCCACAGTATGCACTCCAAAAGCTGGATACACTCTATCATCGCGCATTGAGATTTGTTCTTGACTTGCCCTTGCAGACTCATCACTGCTCATTGTACCAACCATTAGATTGGCCGTCTCTCTCTCCACAAGGAGGCAAATAAATGCCCTCATGTGGCTATTCCGGACTTTGTCCAACAAACTACCACCCTATATCTGTGACCTGTTTGAATATTCAAAGGGTGCCTATGGACTAAGGAACTCCTCCTTTGTCCTCCTTAAGCTACCATGAACAAGAACATGTCTTGGCTCAACTGCCATTAACTCCTTTTTACCAGCGCTTTCGAATAACATGGAAAAATTATTTAAAATATCCCTGCTGCCCAGTCATTTTACATTTAGGGGGCTGCTCTACAGAGGCCTGAAAATGGCGTGTGATTATTTCAGGTAAAGCCTTACCCCACTCAATTGAGTCCCTTAACCTCTGCAATCCTGGGCCGCCTATTTCCCATGTCGGACAGCATCCATTTAGGCAACCATCTCCCCCCCCCACCTCCCGCCTCTCATCAATTAGCTTTGCAGGGGGCCTCATTCTATTAGGCTGCCCTATTTTCTGTCTCTACTATGTGTCTGATATCCTTTCTTCCCACTACCCTTCTCTATGTCCCTCCTCCCTCTCCTCACTTGTATTCTATAAGCTACAACCTGTATACACTGCACTTTAAATGCCTATATTTGCACTTGCTTTACATGTCTGATTTGTTCAAGTACTGAATTTGTATATTGTAATTGCCTGTACCGATGTCTACTTTTGTATGAAGTGTTGTCAACTGTAAGCAAAAGTGTCCTCTGTGTCCAGGACCATCTTGAAAATGAGCTTGCTCAATGATGTAACTGCCTGGTTAAATAAAAGTTTGATTGACTGATTGATTGATTGGTTCGACAATTAAACCTCTGCCTTACCAAGGCTGAGGCACAGCCAGTTGGAAACTGAAAAAAAAGGAAAAATATACAAGCTAGAAAGCAACTTTAATAAAATGCTATAAAGAAATTCACTTTTTTGTTAAATGTAAAGGACTTAGTCAAGTTTTCAGTGGAGGGAGGATCCAGGTCGACCAGTCTCTTCAGCAGAAAGTACATTTGATGTTGAGCCGGCTCCGTGGTGGTGAGCGGTGGGGAACCCGCCTGGCATGGTGGTGACCCAGGTTTGAGCCTCATGTGATGTCAGAAGTGGAGGCCGGCAGGGAGGGTGATAGAGCATCCACGCGTACGCTCTCCTCTTGGGGAAGGGTGCTGCAGAGCACTGCTCATTGAGTGACATCTGGTAGTGTGCCGGCATGGGTGACCACACATCAGCTGGCTCCACCTCAAAGGGCATTGCATCAGTGCTTGCCGTTGGGGTATGGGGCCCAGAAAATGAACACTAGCACCCATCTCGGCTTGTCAAATGACAGCTGCCTTGTTCCCCTATGCCACAGTCCCCCTAGTACACTGTTCCTGCCCCCCAGCCCTGCATACTTTGGAGGACGCCACCAGGAATGCTGCTCCTCTCCTCCCCCCAGAGAGGGTGGCCCCCCTGGCAGGGATAAGCCAAACCTTCTGAGGATGTGGGGACAGCCTGGGGAGTCAAGTGACAGGAAGCCACAGTGAAGGGTGAGACTGGGGGGCAGACAGGGACATTGAGCAGCCAGAAGGAATGGGAGGTGGGGGGTGCAGGGAAAGGTGCACAAAACAAAAAGATCTGATGTTGGAGGGCAGGGGAGCTGTGTCTAGCAAAGTGAAGAGAGTGTCATTTGAAAATATGAAGGTGCTGGGTCATCACACATGTGCGAACTGTGATGCAAACTGTAGTGTGACATCATCCAGCATGTTCATGTTGTTAGAAATGGGGGCTTAGTTTTAAGGTAAGAAATGCAAGGTACTACATAGAAACATAGACAATGATGGCAGAAAAAATGGAGCCAGCCTGGTGGCACTGGAGGTTGAGGCGCTGGTCACTACACCTCTCGCCAGCGACCCGGGTTCAGGAACGAGCCCAGATCACTGGGGTTTGGCAGGGGAGAGAGGATCGAGCATCTGGAGGACTGCTCTCCTCTCTCGGGGGAGGGTTCCACGTCGTTCCACTCGCTGATTGCCCTCTCGTGGTGACTGGAGGGCAATAAGGGTCAGGAGACACACTCTGATGTAATTATATTGGTATGGAGTGGGGACAGGAGAAAACGGGAAGAAAAGAGCCTGGCAGGGCTCCATGAGCTCCATGCACGTGTTCTGGCCCTAGACCAGGCAGCCTTGTCCTATTTCCAACCCTCCTACAACTACGATCCCCCCCCACCCCCACTAGGATGATGGATGCACTACTCACCCAGCTCCTTACTCCTAGTCATCCACTCCTTGACCCTTCCCACACCATCTCCCCTCTCCCCCTGCTTTCACTAGAAACCACTGCTTACCCTCCTCCTGCTGTTGGCTAGTGACATGAAGAGCAACCCAGGTCCTGTTAACCTCCCTATTACCCACTCTAACCCCACCTGCTCAAAGACCTACAGTCTAAAGATCGCCCATCTCAATGTCTGCAGCCTTCTCTCAAAACTTGCAGAATTAGAAGCATGGGTTTCCCTCTACAATCCAGACATACATGGAATTAAGGAGTCCTGGCTTAAGCCTTCTACCCTTGACACTAGCTGCCACCTGCCTGGCTTCTCCATGCTAAGGCATGACTGACCTGGAACCATGAAAGGCGGTGGGGTACTCCTTTACTTTAATGATTACTTCAGAGCAACCCCAGCCCACTCTCCCAGCAAATGGTTCATCACCGAACTATCGTTAGGATCTGCTAAGAAGATATATATTGGCTGCTGCTACAATCCCCAAAAAGAGGGCATACCAGGGTTAACTCACCTGCTTTCAGGTCTAGGACAGCTCTCCCTGCCTTGGGAGCTCATTGTGTTGGATGGCTTTCACCTCAACTGGCTGAGTCACACCCAACCTGAGTGCAGTGACCTCCTAAAACAACTCAACCTTACTCAAGTTATTTCCTCACCAACCTGAAGTAACAACAGATCACCAGACCACTCCCTATTGGATTGTAACAATCTGAGAGGACAGGATCCTTCATGGGTTCAATGTCATAACGGTGATCGCTGAATAACAATTGCCATTTGGGCGAGTGTACATCGCCGAAAATAAATAATAGCGATGTACACTCGCAGCAACTACAAAGCTGGTGACTGGTTTTCTATGTTATGTGGGGGGCTGTGCCCCCCCGCACCTCTTCTACTTAAAGATTCTCAACTCCAGGGGGTGTATGTCAAGTGAAGTGTAAAATTTAAAAAAATATTTAAAAAACCCGACCCAACACAAAAAGTGATTGTGCCCCAGAACCAAACCCGGCACCTTCCCAACCACAGCCTGCCACCTACCCACCATGTCACACAGCCAGTTCGGCAGCCAACCGCTGCACTACACCTCACATACCCTTCCTCCCCTTCTGCCCATCGTGCAGCGTGGTCCCACCCCAAGTGTGTGTATACATAATGACATCCTGTTGCAGTATTCTCCTACCCTGTATCCCGTCGCTACCCTGCCAGGTAGCCCAGAACACAGGCGCTGTGATTGAGTCACCCTTTTTGTAAGCACTCAATCATGGTTGCCGTGTTCACTAGATATCTCCTTCATGCAGGTATCCTGGCAAGCTCCATCAATGACCGCTCTCCAACCTACTGTATCTGGTCCTTCAAGCCCAAATGTACACCCCCCAAATACCTGACATTTAGGGATATCTCCAACTATGACACCACCTGCCTGTTCGCAGATATCAGGGCAGTAAACTAGATAACTCTACACTCCCTAAATGATGTTACATCAACAGTTGGGTTCCTCACTGATGCCATTGTAGGTATCCAAGATAAACTCTTCCCGCTAATCACCTGTTGGATACGGGGGGGGGGAATACCTGATGGCTCACTAAGGACTGTCTCTCATTAATGAAGGTGAGAGACACCAAATGGGCAGCCTTCAAAGCCTCTCCCTCTCTCTCACACTGGAATGAATGCAGATGTCTGTGTAGCCTGTGCAAACAGCAGATTAAATCACACAAGGGGAAGGATCTTCATGCAAGCTCCAGTGTGACAGCCTTGGCAACCGCAGACTCTTCTGATCCACCATAAGTTCCATGATTGCCCCAAGATCAAGTCAGGCTGTTTTACACCTTAAAGGTGATAGAAAACACCCATTCCAGGCCATTCAGAAGAATGGCCTGGAATGGGAGTTTCTCATGTCATAGAATGTCTTAGAAATATGAAAATCAAAAGTAGTAGCTGGCGGGGAGAGTGGAACACTATGTAGATCTGAGAGCACACCAAAGCTAGATTACAGTATTTATTTACCAAAAAAATCATCAAAGCATATCAGAATGCATAACTGGCATGGAAAGGAAGATGGAAGGGCAGTTACTAATGAAAAAATCATTTCCTATCTCCTTTAACACAATAGTAAGCCCCATAACTGATCCTACTGAAGTGGCCAATGCCCTCAATACCAAGTTCACGGACTTGTCTACCCACTTTGCCAAGCTGCCCCCACTCAATCCAGTTCAAACAGCAGATTAAATGACACAAGGTGAAGTATATTTGCAAGCTCCAGTGCGACAGCCTTGGCAATCCCCAACTTTTCTGGTCCACCATAGGCTCCATGACTGCCCCAAGATCCAGTCAGGCTGTCTTACACCTCAACACCCCAGTAGGCCCCAAAACCGACCCTACTAAAGTGGCAAATGCCCTCAACACCAAGTTCACAGACTTGCCTACATACCTTGCCAAGCTTCCCCCACTCAACCCAGTGAGCCAACTTCATCACACATCCACAGCAGACCCTAACCTGCCACCTTTCTACTTTAAGGCTATCTCCCCTCAAGAAACTTTCAAACTATTCATGAGCCTCCCAAAACAGGGAAGTTCAGGTGATGATGGGCTCACCCCAAGCTTCTTGAAAATCGTAGCCCCCCTCATCACCAACCCCCTGACTATGGTTTTAACCTCTCCCTCTCCACATCCTCTGTACCCACTATTTGGAAGAAAGCTAGGGTTGTCCCCATCTTCAAATCTGGTGATCCCCAGTCAATGGACAACTACCGACCCATTTCTATCTTACCCCACCTTAGCAAACTCCTCAAAAAAGTCATCCACCACAAACTCTTTGATCATATCACAAAATTTAAACTCCTCTGCCCCCAGGAGCACGGCTTCAGGAAGCATCACAGCTCTACCTCTGCCCTGGCCCACTTTACAAACCATGTTTTCAGGAACATGGATGTAGGGAACCTCACAGCTGCTGTCTTCATGGATCTGACCAAGGCCTTTGACCTGGTGGACGACAACATCCTACTGGGCAAGCTAAAAGGCTTTGTTTGCTCTTCAGCAACTACTGCCTGGTTCCAGAATTAACTTGCCGGACGCTCCCAAACAGTTAGCATTGGGGGTGCTGCCTTCACCACTATGGCAGTGTTCCCCAGGGCTCCATCTCTGGGCCTCTCCTTTTCTCATGCTTCATTAACTCCCTACCCAATGACAGCCTTACATGTAATGCCCTTCTCTACACAGATGACCTAGTGTTATTCCATATCAACAAATCTCTGGCTAATCTCTCATTCACACTCACTTCTATTTACAGTACCACCCATGACTAGTTCCTGGAAAACAGACTTCTGGTTAACACCAATAAAACCAAGGCCATGCTCTTAGGGTCTAAACCTAAGCTAACCAAACTTGGTATTACCACAGCCGCCATCTACGTACTATCCCCTGGCGGCCCCCCTCTCGAAATGTTATCCTCCTTTAAATACCAGGGCATTACTCTAGACCCCACATTGGTCTTCTCAGAACACACAGATATCACCTTCCGGGGCATCAACCAAATTGGCTGTGGGATATTGACTGAAACACTACCTTACTCCACAGGTTCCTTTGGCTATAGCTCAGGGCAATCTCCTCCCTCTGATGGACTACTGCGCCCCCATCTGTATGCAAACCTCCACCCATGAACTCTGTAGACTAAATACTACATACAACAATATCTGTAGACTTGCACTGCTGACACACTACTCTACCCATCACTGTTCCCTTTACCAGGCCCTTGACTGCCACCCCGGCTCGCAGTGACTACTTCCTTGGCTGCACTATAGACAAGGCCATCACAGATGGGGTTTTATCACCACTCTTCCTCATGCTCAAACCAAAAGATTGCCCCCACAACCTTGGAAACTCCTCCAGCCTTCTGTTGGATACTCCCTGAATCACCGCCTGCCTGGGTAGTAAAGCCTTCACCTTAGTCACCCCTAAACTGTGGAACAATCTACCCGCTCTCTTGACTCTCACTTCATATTCAAATCCTGTTACAAAGCAGCCTCAGTGGCTGCTGCTACCTGTGCCTGCCCCCCAGGGTGACCACCCCCTGTACCACTACTCACAAGCTCGCTGAGGTCATCCAGCACCTCAGACACTCTATATTATGTACATATTATTGTATATTATCATACACAAATAACACTGTCTTGAAATTTCTTAGTAGCTATGCTTATATACCACTACTTTGCTTTGTCTTTTTGTACACTTCTTGATGGACTATGCTGTACAATAGCTCTTAATGTTGTTGCGCCGTGCTGTATTGTAACTCTTGTTAGTATTTCCTGTACTGTATTTTGTACTTGTATTTATCCTTGTGACATCTTCATGGTCTGGGTCATGCCAGAAACCAGTTCCTAGGATCAGTGTGCCTACCAGGTCAGCAAATAAATAAATAAATAAAGGTCCAAGCACCATTCCATGCACCATTAAGCATGTGAAACAAGAGATTGTTAAGTCCTGTCAGTTTGGACTGGGGCCTTAATGAGTTATAGCCTACTTTGCCATGCTAGCACCACAGTCAGAGATGAAAACAGGACACTCAACCTGGGAAAACACAGGGGAGTATTTACTGTCTTAAAGGAGGGATTCCACTTAGGTGCTTTTAATTAAAATACATGGTTTCAGTATCCTTTGCTAGAGAAAGGGTCCAAAGGATTCACAGAGGCAGTCTATGGTTTAAGGAATAAGAGTTATAAAGATAGTCTAATTAATTTGGGTTTGGAGAGAAGACGACTTCGAAAGGACCTAATTTTAATGTATAACCTTTTTAAGAATAACTACTTATTGGCTGATATGGCTTTCAAGTTAAAACAATCAGACTATGATAACAGGGGAAACAACAAGCAACTTATGACCAAGCCATATAGGACTAATTAAAGAAGGGCCCTTTTTACCTAGAGAGTGGCAAATCTAAGGAATAGGTTGCCACAAGAGGTGGCACATTCAGATAACATCGATCATTTTAAAACTATGCTTGATAGGGAAACAGATAAATGAGTGGGTGTTTATAACACCATTGATTAGTGGGGGAGTGGACTCATAGTACTGTCAGGTACATTTCTGCAGAAACATAGAAACAAAGAAACATAGACTTTGACGGCAGATAAGGACCACTTGGCCCACCCAGTCTGCCCATTTCCTTACCTACTGGATAAGCTGCAGATTCTAGTTAACCAACAGCCTATTTCCTGCAACCCCCCCACTAGAATTGCCTTATGTCTGTCCCATGCATTCTTGAATTTCACCACTGTTTTTGACTCCACAATCTCCTCAGGAAGGCTGTTCCATGCATCCACAACCCTCTTCCTGAAAAAATACTTCCTCACATTACCTCTGAGCCGTCCCCCTCTATCTTTAGATTGTGCCCCCTTGTTCTTGCACACCTCTTTGTCTGAAAGATGATATCCTCTTGGACTTTGTTGATTCCCTTGAGGTACTTGAAAGTTTCTATCATGTCCCCCTGTCCCTCCTTTCATCAAGAGTATACATATTAAGCTCTCTCAGTCTCTCTTCATATGGTTTCTTTCTGCTACAGACCCTGCACCATTTTAGTTGTCCTCCTCTGGACTGCTTCCAAACTGTATATGTTGTTGCGTAGA
This sequence comes from Neoceratodus forsteri, assembly GCA_016271365.2. Lineage (NCBI taxonomy): Eukaryota > Metazoa > Chordata > Ceratodontiformes > Ceratodontidae > Neoceratodus > Neoceratodus forsteri. The sequence continues at coordinate 181,297,014 of CM057452.1, read as the reverse complement.
TGAGGTCTCCAAAACTGCACACAGTACTCCAGATGGGGTCTCCCCAATTGTCTGTATAGAGGGATAACCACTTCCCTTTTTCTACTTGTGATGCCCCTTCCTGTGCATCCCGGTATCTCCCTGGCTCTCCTTACCGACTTTTCACATTGCTTACCCACCTTTAGGTCATCTGATATGACTACCCCCAGGTCCCTTTCCATTTTTGTTGTTGTTAGTACCTCCCCTGCTATTGTGTGCTCTTCTCCTGGGTTTTTGTTTCCCAGGTGCATTACTTTGCACTTCTTTGCATTGAATCTAAGTTGCCATATGTCTGACCATTCCTCCAACCTTGCCAAGTCCCTTCTCATCTTTTCTACCCCCTCTTGTGTATCAACTCTGTTACAGATCTTTGTGTCTTCTGCAAAGAGGCATGCCTTTCCCTCCAGACCCTCTGCAATGTCACCTATAAAGATGTTAAAGAGGACTGGACCCAGTACTGAGCCCTGAGAGACTCCACTAGTAACTCCCCTTTCCTCGGAATGTGTTCCATTCACTATTACCTTCTGTGTTCTGTTCTGTGTCCTGTTGTGCAGCCAATTTGCTACCCAGGCTACCACCCTGGGACCCACTCCCGGGCTAGATAACTTGATTATTAATCTTTTGTGCGGGACTGTGTCAAATGCCTTGCTAAAGTCTAGGTAGGCCATATCCACAGCCCCTCCTTGGTCTAGTACTTTGGTCACCCAGTCAAAGAAATCAATTAGATTCATCTGACATGACCTTCCTGCTGTAAATCCATGCTGCTTTGGGTTCTGTGCCCCGCTGACCTCTAGGTACTCAACAATTCTTTCTTTCAGAAGTGATTCCATCATTTTCCCTACCACTGAGGGTAGGGTGCTGCTAATATAGCCAAGTATAAGTATAGTAGTATAGTATAGTATAGTATAGTATAGTATAGTATAGTATAGTATAGTATAGTATAGTATAGTATAGAATGTCTGACATCATGATCCTTGGTCTCACACTTTTCTGTTCTAGGGGAGGGTCAAAAAGAGGCAACTAAAGATGAGCTTCTAAGCCATTCATTTGAACTGGCAGGCAGGTGGGGGAGAGGGCAGCTGGCTATTAGCTCTCACAGAGTGAGGAGGTCTTGGGGCTGCTGACCCAAGCTGTCAGAGGAAGCCTGTCAGGGCTTCCACAGTCACTTGGTCAGGCAGATTCTAAAGGTTTTTACAACCTTTAAAGTACAGAACCTGAACTGTGTGTTGCTGATTGTGTCAGAGTAACACCTCTTGGAGACAGAGATTGTTCCTGTTTTACCTGTGAAAGGAGACAAAAGCTTGCCAAACCAGTAAACGTGTCCTAGCTACCAGTCTGCTGTATGGATCTGATACTGTGTGTGAGTACTGCTGTGTAAAAGCCTGCATCAAAACTGCAGATAGGGAGATGGCCAGTCAGTGCTACTGCTAGACTCTTGCTAGCATACCACTCTATGGTCAAGAAGCCTAGATGTGTGTGTGGTGTGTGGCCTCCGCTCCTTAGACTTATCTGTCCTGTGGAGAAGAAAGAGGGAAGAGCTGGAGAGGTCCAGCTAACTGCAGATACAGAGAGCCTTATCTACATCCAGAGGTACCCGAGACCTGCATCTTCTAGCTGCCCCCCCTCAACTGCACAACTGAACCATCAGCCTGAGAGGACCTGCAGCTGCAGAAAGGAGGAGAAGGAACATAAGTTGACAAGGGAGCTGGTACATCAGAACCATGAGTACTCTCAGGGCTTGCTGCAACTGGGAAAGTTTGTACAAGGTTTTGCTACCAAATCTACTTATTTGACCAACAGGTCAGGAGCTACAAATACCTCATTTGGAGGTTTTTGCCATTTAAGCAACTGTATGACCTGTGGGGCTTTGGGTTTAACTGTTCTGCTTGTTTTAAAGTGTGCCACTGCCGGTTAACCAGCTGCAATGTCACTGAGCCTGCACCATTCCTATAGCTGGGTACACAGTGAAGCACAAGGAGCTCTTTCTAAGGTTCAAGGGTTTGAATTGGTACCAGTGAGTACTGCCCCCAGTACAGGTGGGCTGGTAACACTAAAAGGTTTACTGTGTTCTTTGATGCTGCCTTATTTTGTCTGGTTGGGGGTGGACACTGTTACTGTCACTGTCACTGGTACAGGTAATGTTACTGGCCAGGCATAGTCAGGCACAAAATTACAGTCCTACAACAAGAATCAGTGAGTTTCTGCCAAAAACAATTTTGCTTTGCATTCCCACATCCCTTTTGAATATCTCCTAATACATATTTTACTGATATTTTACATTTTGTCTCATGAGCATATTATTAATGGTAAGTCACTAATTAAATTTTAGTTGAATTTAAGTTTGTACTGTGATTTTAGATGTGTAGGGGGACACTATGGGGAGGTGGGGAGGTACTGCATTCCAGGAGGTTGTACCACTCTGAACCAGGCCCACTTAAATTTCACTCTGGATGAAGGCACCACGCTAAACTTAAAAGATCCAGATTCAAGCCCTCCCAAACAGGAAAATCAGAAACCATGCTCCTTAGCCTTGTTGGAGTTTACAAGGCAGGCATAGTAACGTCCCTCCTGTATCTCCTGCCTGTTAGTTTCCACTCACGTCCACATGACCGTGAGCTAGTATTCAAGCTAAATAGTTCCCTGCAGTTCACCTTGTCAATTCCTTTTAGAAACTTGAAGGTCTCCATCATATCTCCCTTCTGGTTTCCAGTGGGTACATGTTCAGTACCTTGAGGCGCTACTCGCAGGACCTGCCTTGCTGGCCCTGAATCATTCTTGCTATCACACACATGTACACATTTAAACTAGCCAAGGGGGAAGGCACTATAGAGGAGAAGGGAAATCCTAGCCCCCTCCAAAAAAAATCACGGTAATTAGGTAAACACCAAGATAGAGCAGTCGATAGGGAGAAGGGCAGGGGTAAATGGAGAAAAAGACAAAGGCAGTAGGGACAGGGATGGGGCAAAAAGAAATGAAGCCATAAAAAAATGGAGGGTAATGAGTACCAATGTCCATAGTCTAGGTAAAAAGCTCCCTGAAATGGCGGTCTTGATGGAAGAGGGATGCCTGGATATTGTGGCAGTCACAGAAACATGGTACACAGAGAACCATGACTGGGATGTCAACATACCAGGGTACACAATCTACAGGAAGGACAGGGAGGGAAGAAGAGGAGGAGTAGCTTTCTATGTAAGGGAAGGGATCAAAGCAACAGAACTAAAGGGTAAATAGGGAGGAGATGAGGCACTGTGGGTCACCCTGGAGACTGGAAATGGCTCCACAATCCGCACAGGGGTTGTATATGGACCCCCATCTCAGGGGGAAGAAATGGAAAAGGAAATGATAGAAGGCATCCTTGGGATGGCAGAGAAAGGGGAGATATTGCTGATGGGGGACCAGAATATGCCAGATGTTGACTGGAGCACCTTTGCTGCAGCCACATCCAAGAGCAGGGCCATTCTCGATGCCCTACAGGGGGCATGCCTCAGACAGCTAGTTTTGGAACCTACTCAGGAGAGAGCAATCTTAGACCTGGTACTCTCAAATGGGGACTGAGTGAGGATCTCTGATCTTGAAGTGGGTAGCCATCTGGGAACAAGCGACCACCAAACAATGTGGTTCACGATAAACTTAGCTGTAGAGTCAAGCCACACAAAGTGAAGGTACTGGACTTCAGAAGGGCTAATTTTGTCAAAATGGAAGAGTGCCTCAGAAAAGCACTAGCAAACAGGCAAGAAGGTGGGGTGGAGCAACAATGGGGAAACATCAAAACTGCCATCACAGAGGCAACAAGCCTTTGTGTGAAGCAAATAAATCAAAACAAAAGAAAAAACCACTATGGTTCTCAATAGAAGTGGCGGGGAAGGTAAGGGAGAAAAAGATAGCATTCAGGAAGTATAAGGAAACACAGAAGGAGCAGGACAGAGAATTGTATCAGTTAAAGCAGAAGGAAGCTTATAAGGCAATCAGCATAGCAAAGGCCCAAACCGAGGAAAAGATAGCCAACTCGGTTAAGAAGGGGGATGAAACATTTTATAGGTACATTAGGGAGCAAAGAAAGACTAAGGCAGGGATACTGAGGCTGAACAAAGAGGAAGGTGGTTGGGCAAAGAGTGACAGTGAAAAATCAGGAATACTGAACGAATACTTCTGCTCAGTATTCACAATGGAAAAGTGGGGGAAAGACCTAATCCGGTCAATAGAAGCAGTCTGGATAGGGTGGTTGATATTAGTCCTTTCACAGAAGAAAGGGTTCTGAAAGAACTCTTAAAACTGAAGGTGGATAAAGCAGTGGGGCCTAATGGGATTCACGCCAGAATTCTAAAAGAACTAAGGGAAGAAAAAAACATTGTAAGCAGTTCCTCCAACTGTGGGGTCTCTGATATGCTTATTGATGGATCAAATTGTAATAATCCCCTAACCATTACTAATGCATTCAACTCCCACTTCACTGACCTATCTGCATTCACCTCCCTGTTCTCCACTGGAAGGAGTGATAGTCGAGTTTTGCCTCCTGCCCCTCAGTTGCCCCCAACTTCTCGGCCGTTATTCTACTTTAGGGCAGTGTCAGCACAGGAGACACAGAGACTTCTCTCTGGTCTCTCCCCCTATGCTAGTGCTGGTCATGATAGCCTAGAACCTAGGCTCCTCCAACTTGGTGCCTCATTTGTTGCCTACCTTGTGGCTCATATTTTCAATATGTCTCTTGCCCTTGGTGTTGTCCCTGACCTCTGGAAGATGGCAAAGATTGTTCCTGTCCCTAAACAAAGCAACCCTAAGATCCTTGATAATTATCATCCCATAGCCATCCTGTTGGCTATCAGCAAACTCCTTGAGAAAGTTGTTGCTGAGCAACTTACGGAGTATATCCAGGCCCATGAGTTGCTGTCTCCTGCACAGCACGGCTTCCAGAAAGGGCACAGTACATCCTTAGCACTCGTTACTGTCTCCTCCAGGATTAGGGCAGCAATGGACCAGGGCCAGCTCTCGGGTGTCATCTTTATTGACCTATCTAAGGCCTTCTACCTAGTCGTTCATGCCTTACTTATCTCTTGGCTCTGGTCCTTTGGTCTGTCTCCCCCTGTCCTAAGTTGGTTTACCAGCTACATCCAGGGTAGAAACCAATTAACTAAGTTCAGCAAGGTCCTCTCTGATACCACCCCCGTGACCTCCGGCATCCCTCAGGGGTCAGTCCTGGGACCTCTCCTCTTTTCCATCTTTGTTAACAACCTCCCTTCCATTTCCTCCCACTGTAGCTCTATTCTATAAGTGGATGACCTGGTTATCCTTACCCATTCCCGTGACTTCGGGATCATTAACCACCAGCTGAACGCTGACTTCAGGAATATCCAGTTCTGGATTACGGCAAAAAAGACCCAGGCCATGCTCTTTGGGTACCCAGCCAAGATTAAGGCTCTCCTGCCCCTCTGTGCATCACTGGACTTGATGGCTCTCCAGTCATAATAACTGATACCATCAAAGACCTAGGGGTGACATTCGACCCCCAGCTTGACTTTGGCCATCATATTCTAAATGTATGCAGGGCTGTCAACTGCAAGCTGGGCCTAGCCTACAGAGCGAAGAACAACCTTACATCTGCTGCCAGCCGGACACTGGCCAGAGGTGTATTTCTTCCTTCTCTCGGTTATGGGCTCATCCTGTATGCGCATACTTCTAAACCTTGCCAGGTGGAATGTAACCTACAACAACATCTGTCATTTTGCACTTGCTGCCCCCAGGCTCACCCACCACTATGATCTGTATATAAGCTCAACAGGCTCTCTCTTTCCAACTATAGAAGCTATGTCCTGGGTAGCTTCACAGGTAAGGTGCTCAGAACTGGCACCCTCCAAGGACTGGCTTAGCTCCTCATACCTGCCGCCTCCTCTTCCTCCCTCTGGTCTTTGGGCTCTGCTGTTCTCAAAGTTCCCACTACTCGTATGCAAATGGGGGATAGGGATTTTGCTGCATGTGCTCCCACAGTTTAGAACTCCTTTCCCCCACAGGTCCGTTCCTCACCCTCTCACTCATGCCTTTGGAGCTCCCTCTGGACTTACCTGAAGCTCTCTTCTGTATGTGGTTGTCCTAAGCCATCTTAATTTTTAACTTTGGTCCCTGTACTGGACTATTATGTCCCTGCACTTCTGGCAGCCCCTACGTGGGTCCTAAGGATGGATTTTGTTTGTTAAGGCACTGCTCTGTATAATTACTGTACCTACTCTCTGCTCTAGGTGGAGTATGTCTGACGCACTGTTTGGTGGTCCTGTTCTCTATAGTTATGTATTCACCCCCTGCTACTGGGTGGTTGATTTGTTGGATGCACTGTACTTATCCTTATTTGATCCTATTTATGCTTTTTCCTACTCAACTGTGTTAATTCTTGCCTGCTTATGTAATGTTATGTCACCTGTTTCTACTTTATCCTTTGCAATGCTCAAATGTATCTTACTGTTCTTTGTATGGACTTGTCCTTTCTTGTACTCTTTTGTACTCTCTGGGTCATACCTGAAAATAGGCAATTTTTTGTCTAGTGTGCTTACCTGGTCAACAAAAGCTAATAAATAAATAAATAAGAACTAGTAACACCACTGACCACCTGTTTTAATAAATCATGGGAGGATGGTGTGGTACATGAGGACTGGAGGAGGGTGGATGTGATTCCCTTTCACAAAAGTGGGAGCAAGACAGAGGCAGGAAACTACAGACCTGTCAGTTTGACCTCAGTGGTGGGGAAAATGATGGGATCACTTCTGAAGGAAAGAACTGATGAGTACATAGAGGCCAGTGGGGCACAGGACCCAAGGCAGCATGGATTCACATCGGGAAGTCATGTCAAACAAATCTAATTGATTTCTTTGACTGGGTGACCAAAGCAGTAGACCAGGGAGAGGCTGTGGACATGGCCTACCTAGACTTTAGCAAGGCATTAGAGACAGTCCCGCACAAAAGATTAATAAACAAATTAGCCAGCCTGGGAGTGGGTCCCAGGGTGGTAGCCTGGGTAAAACACTGGTTGGACAACAGGACGCAGCGGGTAGTAGTAAATGGAGTCCACAGTGAAGAAAGGAGGGTTACTAGTGGGTTACCACAGGGTTCAGTACTGGGGCCGGTCCTTTTTAATGTCTTCATAAGTGACATTGCAGAGGGACTGGAAGGGAAAGTATGTCTCTTTGCAGATGACACAAAGATCTGCAACAGGGTTGATATGCAAGGTGGGGTGGAAAGGATGAAAAGGGACTTGGCAAGGTTGGAGGAATGGTCAAATGTATGGCAGCTTAGATTCAATGCAAAGAAGTGCAAAGTAATGCACCTGGGAAACAAAAACTCAGGAGAAGAGTACACAATGGGGGGTGAGATACTGACAACAATAAAAATGGAAAGGGACCTGGGGTAGTCATATCAGGTGACCTAAAGGTGGGCCAACAATGTGAGAAAGCAGTAAGGAGGGCTGGGCGGATACTGGGATGCATAGGGAGAGGCATCACCAGTAGAAAACAGGAAGTTGTTGGCCCTCTGTACAGACAGTTGGTAAGACCACATCTGGAGTACTGGGTACAGTTCTGGAGACCCCATCTCCGCAAAGACATAGACAGGGTGGAGGCTGTTCAGAGGAGGCCAACCAAAATGATGCAGGATCTGCATCAGAAGACATATGAAGAAAGACTAAAGGAACTAAAGATGTATAGCCTTGAGGAAAGGAGGAGAGGGGGACATGATAGAAACTTTCAAATACCTCAAGGATTCAACAAAGTCCAAGAGGTTGCATCTTTCAGAAAAGATGTGCAAAAACAAGGGGCACAATTTGAAGATAGAGGGGATGGCTCAGAGGTAATGTAAGGAAGTATTTCTTTACAGAGAGGGTTGTGGATACATGGAACAGCCTTCCTGAGGAGGTCGTAGAGTCAAAAACAGTGGGGGAATTCAAGAATGCATGGGACAGACATAAGGCAATTCTAGTGGGGAGTAGGAGGAAGTAGGCTGTTGGTTAACTAGGATCTGCAGCTTATCCATTAGGGAGGGAAATGGGCAGACTGGGTGGGCCAAGCGGTCCTTATCTGCCATTAAATTCTATGTTTCTATGTTTCTATCCTGTGCTGCACCTTCTTCAGTCTATCCCTAGCTTTCCTTAGGTGAGGACTCCAGAACTGGGTGCAATACTCCAGGTGTGGCCTCACTAAGGATCTATATAGGGGAAGTATTACTTTTCCCTTTCTACTATCAGTACCCTTCCTGAAACATCCCAGCATTCTACTTGCCTTGCTGTATGCCTTGTTGCTTCAGGGAGTAGCTGAAGATAACTCCAAGGTCTTGTTCCTCAGCTGCAGTGCTAAGTCTCACCCCTCTCATCCAGTACTCCATCATGGGGTTCTTGTTCCCTAGGTGCATCACCTTGCACTTCTGGTGCTGAATTTCAACTGCCAAACTCTAGACCATCCCTCTAGCTTTTGTAAGCCTGTAGACATTTTCTTTATTTCCTCATGACTATCCACCATCCCAAAGAGCTTAGTGTTATCTGCAAAGAGACACAACCTGCCCCAGATTCCATCACCAGTGTTGCTGATGAACACGTTGAAGAGGACCGGACCCAGGAGAGATCCCTCTGAAACCCCACTCATGACCTCCCTCTTTTCTGATTTAACCCCATTGACCACAACCCTCTGCTGTCTCCCTTTTAGCCAGTTACCTACCCAGGTTATTGTGACCTTGGCCACACGCAGATCTTCCATCTTCTTCAGCAAGCATCTATGAGGCAGCACCGAGTCGAAACAAATCCACTGCATGGCCCCTGTCTAATTCTCTCATCACCCAGTCAAAGAAAACTATCAAGTTAGTCTGAAAAGACCTCCCTGCCATTAATCCATGCTGTTTACTATCCTAGAGACTGTTTCTCACCAAGCAGTCCACAAGATACTCTTTGACCAGTGACTTCATCAGCTTCCCTGCAATAGAGGTAAGACTGACAGGTCTGTAGTTCCCTGCTTGTTACTTGTCCCCACCCTTATGCAACAGAACTATGTCCTCCATCCTCCAATCCTTCGGAACTACCCCCAGGCCATCCTTCATGAGCTGTTAAATAGACCTACCAGGGATTCAGCCAGTTTAGCTGTCAGTTCCTTGAGTATCCTCAGATGCAACACATCTGGTCCCAGGGCCTTATCCAGGTGGCTACTTCAGCCAGAAGCACAGCCATCCTAGAATCCCTGCAGTGGGTTGAACTCAGGCAGCTGGTACATGAACCAACCAGGGACAAGTCAATTCTGGACCTGGTATGGACCAATGGGAACAGAATTGAAGAAATACAGGTTGAAGGGCAGCTGGGGCCCAGTGACCACCACATGGTGTGGTTCAGCATGGCAACATGGACTCAAGTATGCCAAAAAGGGAAAAATGTATTAGATTTTTGGAGGATGGATTTCACTGAAATGAGTAGATGTATACAAGCTGTCTTGGGGAAGGGAGAGGTAATAGAGGGGGTGGAGGAACAATGGGAGAAACTGAACTGAAAGGAGCCATAGCGGGGATCACAAACCAATGCGTTAGGATAGTGGCCAAAGGAAAAAGAAGAAGGAAATCACTATGGTTCGCTAAGGAGGTGGGGGACAAAGTCAGGGCTAAATGACTGAGTTTCAGGAAATATAAGGGCACCCAAAGGAAGGAGGAAAGGAAGGTGTACCTTGAATGTCTAAGGGAAGCAGGGAAGGTTGATAGGAGAGCTAAGGCACAAACAGAGGAGGGCTTAGCACAGTCTGTGAAAAAAGGGACAGGGCATTTTATAGGTACATCAGTTTAAGAAGAAAACCTGGGGTGATTGTAAGGCTCAAAGGGAAGGAGGGAGAGTGTAAGGAGGGGGATCTGGACAAGGCAGAAATACTGAACAATACTTCTGCTCAGTATTCACTAGAGAGGGGGAGGTCGAGGACCACAGATGGGTAGCAACAGAGGCAATGGAGGGGAGGAGAAGTGGACACCAGTCCATTCACAGTGGAGAGAGTTCTGGAAGAACTCACAAAGCTGAAGGTGGATAAGGCCATGGGGCCAGACAGCATCCACCCGAGGACATTAAGGGAGCCGTGAAGGGAACTGGCAGCGCCTCTGGCAGCCCTGTTCATGCAGTCACTCAACATGGGTGTGGTTCCAGAGGACTGGAGGAGGGCATATGTGGTCCCACTGCACGAAAGTGGCAGCAGGGAGGAGGTGGGGAACTACAGGCCAGTCAGCCTCACCTCAGTGGTGGGAAAGATCATGGAGACACTGCTGAAAGAAAGGATAGTGGCAGACCTGGAATCCAGGGGTACCCAGGATCTGAGGTAACATAGATTCACAGCAGGAAAGTGAATCTGATAGATTTTTTTGATTGGGTAACTAGGAAAGTAAATCAGGGAGGGGCAGTAGATGTCGCCTACCTAGATTAGCAAAACCTTCGACACCATCTCACATAGAAGACTGGCTAACAAGATGGGTAGTCTGGGCATGGGAGACAATGTGGTGAACTGGGTTAGGAACTGGTTAACAGACAGAAGACAGAGGGTGGCGGTAAATGGGGTACAATCTGGGGAGAGGGGGGTGACCAGCAGGGTACAGCAGGGATCAGTACTGGGACCAGTCCTGTTCAATGTCTTCATTAGTGACATTGCAGAGGGGCTGGAAGGAAAGGTCTGCCTGTTTGCAGATGACACCAAGATCTGCAACAGGGTGGATACTCCAGAAAGGGTCCAGAAAATGAAGAAGGACCTGGAGAAGCTTGAAAGATGGTCAGAAATGTGGCAACTGAGGTTCAATGCAAAAAAGTGCAAAATAATGCACCTGGATAGAGGGAACCCTGGGGAGAGCTACAGGTTGGGGGGGGAGCTGACTGTCACCAAGGAGGAAATCACGGGATTTAAGAATGCATGGGATAGACATAAAGGAATTCTGGAGGTCAGGGGTAAGGGGCAACAGACTTCTAGGAAAACAAACTGAACTTACAAGCTCAAATGGGCAGACTGGGTGGGCCATAGGCCCTTATCTGCCAACACTGTCTATGTATCTATGTATCTATGTATCTATGATTACCTTAAGGTATCAAAGCAGTGCACAAAGGCGGCGGGAAGGGCCAGTGGCATGCTGGGGTGCATAGGCAGGGGTATCACTAGCAGGAGGTGGGAGGTGGTGATGCCATTGTATAAAACACTGGTAAGGCCTCATCTGGAGTACAGCGTGCAGTTCTGGAGGCCACACCTGCATCAAGACTTAAACAAGGTGGAGACTATCCAGAGAAGGGAGATAAAGATGGTGTCAGGCTTGCACAACAAAACATATGAAGAGAGACTAAGGGACCTCAATATGTACTCACTGAAGGACAGGAGAGAGCAGGGGGACATGATTGAAACTTTAAGTACCTCAAGGGGTTAAACAAGGTGCAGGTGGGGGACCTTTTCCAGTGTAGAAAAAGTACTAGAACAAGAGGGCATGATATGAAATTGGGGGGTTAGATTAAGAGGCAATGTGAGGACGTTTTTTTTTACACAGAAAGGGTAGTTGATGCTTGGAATAGTCTGCCACAGGAGGTAGTGGGGGCAAACACAGTGAAGGGGTTTAAGCATGCCTGGGACAGGCACAAGGGAACATTGAGAGAGGAGAGAGTGATGAAAAGCCATTGATCACATAGGATCAGTGGCCACATACAATGTATAGAGATTACAGGCAGACTGGGTGGGCCTGGCGGTCTTTATGTGCCGACAATTTCTATTTCTATGTTTCTATCGTTAGGGCTGCCAGACCTCTTAGGACCTTTTTGCTAGTAAATATTGGCTGCCTCATCTGCAAGACCCCCTTAATGGCCACTTTGATGCCACTCTGTGGCAAGGGCCCACCATCCTCCCTAGTGAAAACTGAGCAAAAGTAATCATTAAGGACGGTGGCCTTTTGCCCGTCCTCTAGCACCCTACCCCCCTCAGCTAGCCTTACACTATCCTCTCCTTTCTTTCCTTTTTCCCTAATATATCTGAAAAACTGTTTTTCTCTGCTCTTGACCCCCTCCACAGAATGCAGCTCTGTGTCTGTTTTTGCCTCCCTGACTGCCCTCTTAGCCTCCCTATTTTTCAGTGAATTTGTAGAAGGCCATTTTCTTGGCCCTCACTGGTTCCCTGACTCTTGCTGAGAACCATAACTGTCTCTTGAACATGTTCTTTTTGGTTATCGTTCTTATGCATACCTTAGATGCCTTGGGAATGGCCCCCTTAGCTGCCCCTATCTCTCTTCCAACCCATCTATGTTATCCAGCCCTGACAACTTATCCCTGATCAACTCCCTCATCCTATTGAAATCTGCCTTTCTAAAATCAAGGACTTCAGCTCTCAATTGCAGTTTACTGGACTCAAGTGCCAGTCTGAACCAAACTGAGTTATGGCCATTGTTCCCCCGTCACTCCCATCCTCCCACAGCCCCTACTACTTCTTCTGAGTTGGTGGGTACCATGTGATAAAGGCGACTGTGGAATCGTGACTCAGGAAGAGGGTGCAGATCCCACAGTACGACAGATGTGGAAATAAATCTTTGCCCCCCCACTATTTTATATACTAACTTCGGGGGGGGGGGGGCATTCATGGGTAGAACTGCCAGTCACCCGAAAGTATAGGCGCTGTGGTTCTGTCGCTCTCTTTAGGGGTTGCGGTTCCACAGTCGCCATTTTGATGGGATGCCAAGTGGAGAGCCTCACATCAAGAATTGCGGTCTGCCTGGTGGGGATCCTCAACTAGCTGTACCAGCAGACAGTCTTGGAACACATCCAGCAAAGCCTGACTTCTGGTGCTCCTCACCACTGAAATATCCCTATTGATGTCCAGCCAGTTGAGACCACCCTTCGCCACTACTTCCCCCTTTTTATCTATCTTTTAAGTTCTTTCCTGAATTCTCTGTCCTTGTCCTCCCTTGCCCCAAAGGTCTATAGATCACCCTCAAGTGCAGTTTTTTTTCTGATGCTGCAGTGAGTTGCACCCACAGCCACTCTGTCTCCCCATTACTACCTCTGATGCATCCATCTTATGACACCTGGATGCCCTCCTTGACAAAAAAGGCTACTCTCCCCATCTGCTCCTCTATCCCTCCGAAACATTGAGTACTCTGGGACTGCCAGTGCCTAGTCATTATTTTCTGAAGCCCACATTTTCGTGATGGCCACAAGATCCACCTCAGTATCTGCCATCATTATCTGGAGCTTACTGATTTTGTTACCTAGGCTTCTGGCATTAAGGCATACCCCCTTCAATCTGACCCCTGATCTTACTTTGCTACTACCCTGGTGCTTCCCTTGTCCTCTCATCCCCTTGTTTTTCTTCATGCTTGCACCCTTTGCTTTCCCCCTCTAATGTCCCTTCACCTAGTCCAGTAAGGGCCCCCACTCTCTTTGTACCCCCTGTAATGCTACAAGCCCCCAGATGTGGGAGAGTACTAGTTAGGATCCCTTCCCTCTCACCTGCCACCATGGTTCCTCAAGATCCAGTCTCCACTGCAGTCAGTTTAAATGTGTGATACAGATGTCAAACTTCTGCCTCAGCGTGCAGGTCCCCTCTCTTGTCAGGTGAGATCCATCACCCTTGATGAGTCTCCTGTTCCAGAAGTTCCCTCAGTCCTCCACAAAGGGTTACCCCTTTTCCTGACACAATCCCTTAAGCCATCTGTTAAACTCCTCTATCACATTACTCCTTATCCCATCCTGCTTCCTCTCCTTCCCCCACACATTGAGGACTTCAGAAAAGGTCAAGGAAGCTGTGTGCTTCCAATCTGTCCCCGAGTCTACAGAAGTTCCACTTCACGATTTCTACTGACTAGCTCACCAGATCATTGGTATCCAGGTGTACAGCACCCCCAGTCCCCCTGTTCCCTCTCCACCATCCTCCCTTTCCTGTCTAAATCCCAGATGGCCGATGCCCCAGTAAGGCACCTGAACATCCCCTGCCATCCAACCCCCCCTTCACCACCCTCTCTACCCCCCTTAATCACTGCGTCCCTGATTGCTAAGACTCTTTTGGTAGACTTGCTGTCCTTGAGTGCCATCTTGTTGTCCTGCCCTTTCCCACTGACTGACTGTGATCCACCCCCCTCCCAGTGGAGACAGGGAACTGAACATCCTCCAGGGGTGCCAAAAGATTTAATGTCTGGATGGTAAGGGGCTGGATAACCTCCTTATGGCTACCCCTGCCCCCTTCCCCCACCCCCCACTCTCCATCCCCCTGGACAAGAGGGTCTTTGGGGGTGGGGGTGGGGTGGGCTCCAGCTGAGCTGATGATGCAGCAGAGATATTTCAACCCTTGCTGCCAACAGCTGAGCATGGACTCAGGCTCTGTCAAGGTGCTACAGATGGGGCAGTACCCCTTCCTCCAGAGCATATACCTAGAGAAGAGCGCCCCACAGTTGCCATAGCTGACTGACTCCCCTCTGATCCCCATCCCCATAAAGACTTGTACTAAACAGATGATTAATTTAACTCACAGTGTTTACCCAGATAGGGTGTAACTGTAAGGCTCAGCTACAGCACAGAAAATGTGGATAAAAAAGTACCTTGTAGTGTTAACCTAGATAGGGTGCATCTGTAGACTTAGCTATAGCAGAGAAAACTAGGGTTACCACCTGTCCTGATTTTCACAGGACAGTCCTGATTTGGACAGCTGTGTCCTGCAAAACAACATGAAAAATACTAAATGTCCTGATTTTATAGTAGAAAAAATATTTTCTAACTTTCGACTAAATGTTCTAGAAAACTACAACACCTTAACTAAAAAATCTTACAATGATAAGAAACCTTAGAAGCAACTAAGAAACTACAATTCTTAGCCTTAATTCTGATTATATAGAGAAAACAAGTTTGTTGCATTGGTCGAGGTTACGTACTGTCCTGTGAAAAATCATGTTTCAGTAAGAAATGTCCCACTTTGGGCTTCTTAAAAGGTGGTAAACCTACAGAAAACAGGAGTAAAAACTACCTCATAGTGCTCATCCAGATAGCATGAAACTGTAAGATTTAACTATAGCACAAAACAACCCTGCAAATTTAAGCTATACTAACTATAGCACAGAACACATGTATGAAGTTAAACTTTACATAAGCAATTAGTATTAACTATAACTTACGTAAGTTACTCCATTAACCTGCAGTGCACACCCAGATAAATTACAGCTAGGACCTAGTAGTGGTATGCTCCCCAAACAGTACTCCCACAAACAGTGCAGTTAACTGTCCATGTACAGTGTTACCTGGGATGACATGGGCAGAGTTCCTGGCTGTGAGTTGCCTCTTCTGGTTCTCTCCAAACAATGTCCTTTCTGCTCAGTCCTTAGCATGGAGGACTACTCAGGTGGTCAGTGTTATAACAGGGCAGCTCTCAGAAGAACAAAGGCAGGCTGCTTCTGATTGGCTGTTTGCTGGAGAGGAGGTGTGGTTTTCCCACACTCTGGTTGCTGGTTGGCTCGGCTTGTAGCTGCAGGGAGCAGTTTTGCTTTCTATGAGCTTTCCAAGAATGGATGGAGCTTTCAGGGTCCATTGCTGGAAGTCCAAAGTCAGTGGAGGGCATGGGTAGTGCGGCTGAGCCCTTTCCAACTCCTTGGAGGCAGCGGCAGTGAGGGAAAGTGAATCAAGCAGCTAGGGCTAGGCCTAGAGGCAAGAAGTCTGGGTTGTATGTATCAGTATATAGCACAACTGAGGAAAAGGATTTAGGTATAACTGTGGACTGTAAACTGAAGCCAGACAGGCAGTATGCTGCTACAGTCAAAAAAAGCCAAAGTAAGGCTGGAATGTATTTAGAGGGGTAAGGAGCAGGTTAAGGGAAGTGAGCCCCACACCCTGTATAAGACCTTGGTTCAACCACACCTGTAGTACTATGTCCAGTTCTGTTAACTGTGACACAGAAAAGACTGAGAGGGTTTAGCTCAAGATCACAAAGCTGCTTAGTGGCTTAAAAAGCAAGAGCTGAGGAGAGGTTGGACATATAGCACTCAAATTATTTAGACTACAGAAGGCTCAGAGAGGACATGATCGTGGTTTTCTGAATAATACATGGTATAGACAGGGTTGTACAGTATATATACAGATATCTGAGTTGCTAATTGCAAGCAGAACAGAGCATGTCCTCAAACTTGGAGGTGGGGAGGTAGAATAAAGGGAAACAGAATGCATTACTTCACACAGAGGGTGATTAACATGTGAAATAGCCTTCTTAGGTTGTGGAAAGTAGCACTGTCCAGGCATTCAAAGTAGGATTGGGCAGATTTCTGAGGAAGAATGTCATTGGGGGTTGCACAGCACGTGTAAGGGTAACATTCCAGCTGTTAAAGTTTGACTGTGTGCCCGTTACTCAAACTGGGTATAGTCAATATTTCCGGGATAGTGGCTGCCTTAAAAGCAATCACTGGAAATTGGTTAATGACAAAAATACCCACAACAGTTAATTGGCTGGATAAAGTTAAAGAAATTAGAGCCAGGGAAGAACTGTGCAGCAACTTTCACTTCGGCTCTAGGGTCCTAATAGTACTTCCTTCCTTCCTTAGATGGTTATCATTAGAAAGGTACTTTGAAACAGATGGGAGAGTGTCCCCCAGTGCCACTCTGGCCCACCCGATAACCCAGTAAGGTACCTCCTAGAATATCAATCATTGGTTTCTGAGTTACACCAGCTATTGCCTGCTACAGCATTTCTTTAAGATTAAGTCTATTTATATCACAGTTTCTCGGTTAGAGAACAGGTGTGAGAGTTGAGAAGGTGCTAATGTTTTAACAGTTCTGCAGGGTATTAATGCCTGCTATGTGCTAAAGCAATTTGTGATGTATTTTGTGTGAGATGGAGATACACAAAGGAATGATGACATATAAATTTAAAAAATGTTTTGGGATATATTTGTATGAAATAGAAACATAGACTTTGATGGCAGATAAGGACCGCTTGGCCCACCTAGTCTGCCCATTTCCTAACCTACAGGATAAGCTGCAGATCCTAGTTAAACAACAGCCTATTTCTTCCTACCTCCTCAAGAATTGTCTTATGTCTGTCCCATGCATTCTTGAATTCTCCCACAGTTTTAGACCCCACAACCTCCTCAGGAAGGCTGTTCCATGCATCCACCACCCTCTCTATGAAAAAATACTTCCTCACATTGTCCCTGAGCCATCCCCCCTCTATCTTCAAATTGTGTCCCTTTCTTCTTGCACATCTCTTTTTCTGAAAGATGCTACCCTCTTGGACTTTGTTGATTCCACTGAAGTACTTAAAAGTCTCTATCATGTCCCCCCTCTCCCTCCTTTCCTCAAGGGTATACATATTAAGCTCCTTTAGTCTCTCCTCGTATGGCTTCTCTTGCAGACCCTGTACCATTTTAGTTGCCCTCCTCTGGACTGCCTCCATCCTGTCATGTCTTGTGGAGATGGGGTCTCCAGAACTGGACGTAGTACTCCAGATGGTCTCTCACCAACTGTCTGTACAGAGAGATAACAACTTCCTGTTTTCTGCTGGTGATGCCTCTCCCTATGCATACCAGTATCCCCCCAGCCTTCCCTACTGCCTTCTCACATTGCTTGCCAACCTTAAGGTCATCATCTGATATTATTATCCCAAGGTCCCTTTCCATTTTTGTTGTTGTTACTACCACCCCCGAATTGTGTAATCTTCCCCTGGGTTTTTGCTTCCCAGGTACATTATTTTGCACTTCTTTGCATTGAATCCAAACTGCCATACTTCTGACCATTCCTCCAACCTAGCCAAGTCCCTTCTCATCCTTTCCGTGCCTCCTTGTGTATCAACCCTGTTGCAGATCCTTGTGTCATCTGCAAAGAGGCACACTTTTCCTTCCAGTCCCTCTGCAATGTCACTTATAAAGACATTAAAAAGGACTGGACCCATTACTGAACCCTGCGGTACCCCACTAGTAACCCCTCTTTCTTCAGAGTGGACTCCATTTAAAATTACCTTAAGTGTCCTGTTGTCCAGCCAATGTTTTACCCAGGCTACTGCCCTGGGACCCACTCCCAGGCTGGTTAATTTGATTATTATTCTTTTGTGTGGGACTGTGTCAAATGCCTTGCTAAAGTCTAGGTGGGCCTTGTCAACAACCCTTCCCTGATCTACTACGTTGGTCACCCAGTCAAAGAAATCAATTAGATTTGGCTGACATGACCTTCCCGCTGTGAACCCATATTTTCTTGGGTCCTGTGCCCCACTGGCCTCTAGGTACTCAACAATTCTTTCCTTCAGAAGTGATTCCATCACTTTCCCTACCACAGAGGTCAAACTGACAGGGCTGTAGTTTCCTGCCTCTATCTTGCTCCCACTTTTGTGAAGGGGAATCACATCTGCCTTCCTCCAGTCCTCAGGTACCACACCATCCTCCCATGATTTGTTAAAAAGGATAGTCAGTGGTGTCACTAGTTCTCTTCTTGATTATTTTAGAATTCTGCGGTGAATTCCATCAAGCCCCATTGCTTTGCCCACCTTCACTTTAAGGAGTTCTGTAAGAACCCTTTCTTCTATGAAAGGACTGGGATAGACCCCTCTATCCAGAGTGCTTCTGTTAATTGGATTAGGCACCTCCCCTTCCTTCTCTTTTATGAATACTGAGCAGAAGTATTCATTCAGTATCCCTCCTTTTTCACTGTCCCTCTCTGCCCACTCACCGTCTATTCTATTTAGCCTCACTATCCCTCCCTTTATGTTTCTACGCTCCCTGATGTACCTATAAAAGGTTCTATCCCCTTTCTTAATTGAGTTGGCTATCTTTTCCTCAGTTTGGGCCTTTGCTATTCTGACTTCCCTCCCTGCGTCCTTCTGCCTTAACTGGTACAGTTCTCTGTCCTGCACCTTCTGTGCTTCCTTGTACTTCCAAAATGCTGTCTTTTACTCCCTAACCTTCCCCACCACCTCTTTTGAGAACCATAGTGGCTTTTTCTTTCATTTTGATTTATTTGCTTCACACAAAGGCTTGTTGTCTCTGTGATGGTAGTTTTAATGTTTCCCCTTTGTTGCTCCACCCCTCCTTCTAGCCTGTTTGCTAGTGCTTTTCTAAGGCACTCTCCCATCTTGCCAAAGTCAGCCCTCCTGAAGTCCAGTACCCTCACTTTTGTATGGCTTGACTGTAGCTGAGTTTATCGTGAACCACACTGTTTGGTGGTCACTTGTTCCCAGATGGATACCCACTTCTAGATCTGAAATCCTCTCACTGTCCCCATTTGAGAGTACAAGGTCTAAGATTGCTCCCTCACGAGTGGGTTCCAAAGGTAGCTGTCTGAGGCATGCAACTCGTAGGGCATCAAGAATGGCCCTGCTCTTGGATGTGGCTGCAGCAAAGGTGCTTCAGTTAACATCTGGCATATTCAGGTCCCCCATCAACAGTATCTCCCCTTTCTCTGCCATCCTAAGGATGCCTTCTATCAAATCCTTGTCCATTCCTTCCCCCTGAGATGGGGTCTGTATACAACCCCTGTGTGGACTGTGGTGCCATTTCCAGTCTCTAAGGTGACCCACAGTGCCTCCTCTCCTCCCTGTTTACTCTTCTTTTCTGTTGCTTTTATCCCTTCCCTTACATAGAGAGCTACTCCTCCCCCTCTTCTCCCCTCCCTGTCTCTCCTGTAGGTTCTAACCCCAGTAATACTCAGATATTCATAACTTTTTGCAGTAAGCCTGGAGGGTTGGACTGCCCATAGAGAATGGAACATATGCAAATGATGGAATCATCTGCATGTGATAACTTTTCAAATGCTGCCCTATACTAACTGTCAGTGTTTTAAACCTCCTCAGATTTTACTCTGCACCTGAACAGTGTGGTCGCTTGGCGTGTTACTCTTCATCATCTGTCTGAAGTGAAGAAACTTTTAAAAAACATATAAGTATTGCTTTATTTTTCATTTGCTGCCTTATATTGATTGATTTATTTAACTAAACTTGTTTTTGTAGTTATTTAGTTATTTTTGGCCGGTTCCTCTCGGTTAGGAATAACTGGGAGGGAACCGGGTTAGTTTTTATATTCATGGGGTTTTTCTAACATAAAATCTGCTTTATTTTTATTTAGCATATTGTTTAAAAGTGTTTTTTTTTGTAACCGAAGTTATTGGTTACTGAACCGCTAGTACCAGTTTCAAAATTTCTATCGGTTCAGTTCCTCCAGTTCCCTTTCGGTTCCGGAACCGACCACAACCACATTGTTGTTATTTAAAATGTTTGCCTTTTGCGGTTCTCTTTTCATCGGTTTAAATGGCAGAAAAACTGAAGGAAAAAGACCAGCGAGCCCGGTTTCAAAAATTGTACTCAATGTGGGGACGTTTTTGTAAAGGCAGATAAGCACACTATGTGTATTGCTTGTCTGGGATATGAGCATCTTAAAGAGGATTGTCAAATTTGCCTGACTTTGCCTGAAAAAACTATTGAAAAATGCCTTGAACAGCTAAAGAAGATGCTCCCCAAGGGTCCCTCTGGCTCTGACCAGCCGATACCCTCTGTTATTGTGGCTGAACCCACATCTGTTGTTACTTCTACCACTGATATGGGTGATACAACTGCTAAGAGGACTTCTGAACCAGCTAGCTCCCTGATTCCCTCTAAAAAAGCATGCAAGCTGAAGCATACAGAACCTCCAAATATTAATCAGGGGACTTCTGTATCTGCTAATGTCATGCCAACTCCTCAGGAAATTGCACAGGCTTTTAAAGTTATTCAGGGGTTTGGTGCCCTTTGCCCAGCAGACACCTGTCACAGCACGACAGCCTGGCATTATTCCCCCTATTGAAGAGGCAGTATGCAGCGAATATGAGGAGGATGAAGGGGAGCCCATCTTACCTGAGGTCTCCCCGGAACAGGAATTTGGATCACCCCCAGGACATCTGAAGATTTTTCTCCTCACTTTACCTTTGTGAAAAAGATGGCAGATGCCCTTGACATCTCCACAAGGGAAGAAGTGGAGGATGAGGAGGAAACAGAATATCTGAAGATGATGGGTTTAACTCCCACCAAAGCTCTCCTCCTCCCAGTCAATACATTTTATAAGAAAGATGCTCTGAAGTTGTTGCAGACCCAAATTCTGTCCCCCTCTGGATTAGAGGATGGACAAGAAATATCAGTTGGAGATGGAAGGGACAGAGTTCCTTTTTTCCCATCCAGATCACCAAGAAGTCATCCAACAGGCAGCCTGTGATAAGGATAGAGCCCCTCTGGCATCCCACCCACCAGATAAGGACTCTAGGAAAGTAGCTTGGCAAGGAAAGGATAATGTCAGACTCCCTAGCCATGCGACAGGCTAACTTCCAGGCCTATGCTGCCCAGTACCAAAAATCCCTGTGGCAGTCAGTATTGGCCATTTCACAGAAAGCTCCCTCACCCCCTATCTGATGACCTAGCAGAAACAGCTAGGTTTGGGCTAGAGGCAGCTAAGTACCAATTCTAGATGGCTGCTAATACCAACGACACTGCAGTCAGATTGATGGCAACTACGGTAGCCCAGAGGAGATTTGCTTGGCTGAGGGCCACAAATCTCATTGCTGATACACAGGCTAAGGCCCTGGATTTTCCTTTAGAGGGAAATGCTCTTTTTGGAGAATCCACAGCGGCATACATAAAGAAGGTGGATGAGTACAAGGCCAACTATAGGAGCAACTCTAGTAGACAGAGAGCTTCTCCATCCACCAGGCCTTATGGAAGGGGAGGCTGGGGCAGGTCCTTCCACACCAGGCCCTTTTTCCAGCCAGTGACCATACCCCAGTACCAGCAGTGCCCACAGCAGGGGTACTTTAGGGGCAGGGGTCGACAGGGATCTAGGCGTGGAGCTCAAGCACAACCTCCACCCCAAGCTAAACAGACTCCCTGAAGTACAGGCTGCCTCCTCACTCCCTGTCAGAGGCAGACTTTCCCACTTCCTCCAAGCTTGGCTGACCATCACCACAGACAAGTGGGTCCTGGAGGTAGTCAGTCAGGGTCTGTCTCTGGGTTTCAAATCCCTTCCTCCTCTAACAGCCAAGGGTTTCAGTGCACCTTCCCTGGCAGAAAAGATCCTGCTGGAGGCAGAGGTCCAGAAACTGCTACTTTTAAAAGCAGTGGAACCTGTCCCAAGCCCATTGAGAGGAAGGGGCTTTTACTCCAGATACTTCCTCACCACAAAGAAAAGTGGGAAGTGGCGGCCTATACTGAATCTCAGAGCCCTAAACAGGCATCTAAGAAAGCCAAAGTTCAAAATGGTAACTTTAGCATTGATTCTGCCAACAATCCAAAAAGGGGATTGGTTGGCTTCACTGGACTTGAAAGACGCCTACTTCCACATTCCCGTAAGGGAGTCTCACAGAAAATATCTCAGATTCAAACTCCCTCCAGGTCACTACCAATTTTCAACCCTGCCTTTTGGCCTTTCTTTGGCCCCAAGGGTGTTTACAAAGTGCCTAGTACCAGTGGTAGCACACCTTTGAAAACAAGGTGTAACAGTTTTTCCATATTTGGATGACTGGCTGTTGGTGGGCAAGTCACCACAACAGTCATTCAGTACCTAAGCCTTACCCACGGCCTCCTGGAATCCTTGGGATTCATTATCAATCTTGAAAAGTCAGTCCTCACTCCTGCACAAAGATTGCAGTTTATAGTGGCAGAGATAGACACCCTGAAGGACAGGGCCTACCTCCCTCTGGACAGGGTCAAAAGTCTTCAGCTGGTAGCAAATTCCTTCGCCTTGAACAGGAGCAAGCCTGCAAGACAGTTCTTGCAACTTCTGGGTCATATGGCTGCATCCACAGCCACGGTGCTGGGTTCAAGGTTTCAAATGAGGGACATCCAGTTCCACCACAGGGCTTACTGGAGTCAAAAAAAAGATTCTCTGTCAAAAGCCATTCCGGTCACAAGAACCCTGCTGCAAGCCTTGCAGTGGTGGAAGGAAGTACCCAATCTAAGGGAAGGTGTTCCCTTTCAGAAAGACAACCCCTCAGTTGTTCTCACAACAGATGCATCCCTTTTGGGCTGGGGCACCCACTTGGGAGATCATACAGCACAGGGTACCTGGTCAGCCTCAGAGTCCCTCCAGCACATAAACTTGTTGGAACTCAGGGCTGTCCTTCTGGCTCTAAGAGCTTTTTCAGGTTTGGTGCAGTCAAGGGTGGTACAGGTCAGGACAGACAATACAACCACCATGTACTACATCAACAAGCAGGGGGCCACCAGGTCAGGGCCTCTTTGTACAGAGGCCATGAAAATCTGGACTCTGGTGTATTTTTTGGGAGCCTCCCTGCAGGCAATCCATCTACCAAGAAAGGACAATACCCTAGTAGATGCCTAAAGTCGGATCAATCAGGCCCATCATGAATGGATTCTGAACAAACAGGTGGTGGACATAATTTTCCGAAGGTGGGGCACACCAGTGGTGGACTTGTTTGCATACAACCAGAACCATCACTTGCCTCAATATTGCTGCAGGCCACTAGATCAGGGCACTTTGCCCCTGGATGCCCTGACTCTAGATTGGTCAGGGAGGTTCCTGTATGCTTTCCCTCCTTTCCCCCTGATCTTCAGAGTGTTACTCAAGCTCAGGTCCCATTCAGCATCTCTGATCCTAATAGCCCCGGACAGGCCCAGGCAGCCATGGTACTCTCTAATGCTCTCAATGTCTGTGGCCAAACTGATACGACTCCCTCTGAGGCACAATCTATTGACCTCCAACCAGGGGACCCTGTTATACCCGAACCTCTAGTCCCTCAACCTCAAAGCTTGGCTCTTGAGGAGCTAGAATATGCTGACTTGCAATGCTCTGAATCAGTGCTTCACATTCTGAGGGGCTATAGGAAACCCTCTACTAAGAAAACTTATTCTTCTAAATGGAAAAGGTTTTCAATCTGGTGTTCAGCTAGAGATTTGATTCCATTACAGGCCGGGGTCCCAGCTGTTTTGGATTACCTCTCTCATTTACATTCTTTGGGTCTACAACCCAGTTCACTCAAGGTACACCTTGCAGCACTGTCTGCTTATGTTTCTGCTGGTGCCAGGGTATCACTAGCTTCAGATCCCATTTTTAAAAGGTTTTTCAAAGGTTTGGCCCATTTGCACCCTCCCTACAGGACACATGTGCCAGCATGGGACCTTAATGTTTGTATAGCCAAGCTCATGGGTTACCCCTTGGAGCCTATGGCTATGGCTCATCTCAAATATGTTACTTAGAAAGTAGTCTTTCTAGTGGCAATTACTTCTGCAAGAAGAATAAGTGAATTACAAGCTCTCTCTGTGGAGCAGGATTATATCTCTTTTTCACAGAGATGAGGTAGTTTTGAGAACAAATAGAAATTTCCTACCAAAGGTAGTCTCTGATTTTCACATCAACCAATTATTTGTGGTTCATAGCTCAGAGCTTATGTAACATAAATATTGGAATGAAGTAGATGGTTGTTGGATACAGAGGCCAGCATTAAGAGGACAGTGTTTATTAGGTAGTAGTATAGAATGTTTGTGCTTAGGTACTTGGATGCTTGAATTGGGTTGTTGATAATATTTGATGGTTTTGGCCTTTCTCTGTATCCCACCTGTAGGAAGGAAGCTTGGTTTAGAATTATGAAAGCCCCAAAAAGAATAATATATCAACGATTGTTCTTTAACTGAATGCTGAAGAAGTCGTGCATGACAACACCTAATAATAATAGAAATAGATGATCACCTCCTCCAACTCCGGAGAGTGTGACCAGTAGCACTCAGGAGAGGAAAACCCCCTTGGGGGGAAACCTCTGAGGACCCATACCTACTGACCTGCCCGTCCTTCTGGGCATACTAAAGGAGAGAGAGATCCTAATTAAACTAAATTAATCAGCTAATATCTGAATTCTAATTTGTAGAATTCAATCCAGATAAACGAAGCTTAAGAAACTGAATTGTAAATGTCCAGTGAAGTAATTTCCTCCTAATAAAGTCCGAGTCTGAGAATCCATGTACAATTCGAAATGATGGAGAGTGGATATGAAGAACCTTCTTCCAGACTTCAGTTGATAGAGGCATAATCCAGGAAATGTATGATGGTGGAGATGAAGTTGATGACTGACGAATTCAATACAGGAGACCAGACACAGATAGTTGCATCCAAACTTGACGTCAGCGAGGCAGGATGAATAGAAATAGTATGACTTCCTGATTTAATAGAGGGCTTGTAAAGTATGTGTAATGAGAGAAGGCTTGAAGCCAAGATACCGACTGATGAATCCAGTTCTGAAAAGTGAAGTATAGTCTTAGGAATTGATATGAATGCAATGGCTGTAGAGCTGAGTTGGAATAATGGCAAGCTGTAGAGGATAATAGGAGACACTGGTGCAAGGTATGAAGCATCCAAGTAGTAGAATATGGTGAGCCCAAAGTAGGCAAGCAGATGAACTGCTAATCCAAGGTGAGAGGTAGAAGGAGCAGTGATTGTACCCACAAAGACAGATGAGAAAGAACAGGACATGGCAATCAGCCCTTGAAGAAAGCGCAGCTGAACTGATAGCCGGAGAGGTAGGAGAGAGAGGCGGCTGATTCCAGGTATGGAAACGCAGTCAGACCCAGGGAAGTCTGCTGGTAGAATACAGCGTGGCAGGTAGTCCCTCAATGAGAAGCGCAGCTTTTCTAGCAGCTGGAGAGGTAAGGAGAGAGGCAACTAGCTCCAGACAACAGGAAATGCAGCCAGACCTATGAGGTCAGCCAGTAGGAACAGTGCGTGGTATACAGCCTCCAGGAGACATATCTTCAGTCAGCGTAGAGCAGAGTAATACTGCATTTGGAAGGAAGACGTAGAGAATGGAATGGTGCTGAGGACTGACGTATCCAGTAGATCAAGGATGGCAGGATCGCATGGACGAGACCGTGGCATAGATGGCAACTTGACAAGGAATAGCATTTGAAACTGTAGGTATGCAATGATTGAGGCAGCAATAACGTGATGAGACCCGACTAGTCAAGCATAAGAGTCCTGGACGGAGATAACTGAAGAGGTTGAGTCAAATGGAGCAGCGTTGTCACAGGGTCCAGAAGCGGTAGAGCACAGGCAGGATAAGGTCTTCAGGAGAGACGCAGCTAAGTGTCCTAGAAAGGATGAAGCAGCAGCAATTCCACATGGCTGAAGCAACAGGGCAAAGCATCCGAGAATAGAGGAAGAATGAAGAAACGGCCAGATGAGAATCTATAACAAAGGAGCTTCCTGCTGGCCGACACGGCAACAGTTAGGCATATAGTAGAATGTGGGAATCTCCAGGCCCCGAGCAGGGCGAGGCAGAAGAGCAGAAGGAAGAAACCCCCCAGCCCGATGGGCGAAGGCAGGTCATAGAAGCAGGTGATCATGGAACATATAGGAACAAAGGACCTCTGGCCCATAGGGCACAGGCCTGACAAAATATGATAGCTGAATGTCGAACTGTATGCAATGCAGAGAGTCATGTCTTGGTAGATGGTATCTTAGCAATGAAGGAAACATAGGTTAGATGCATGCCAGCTCGGGAGGAGCGCAGTCGATCATAATGGCAGGTTAGACGTGAGGATCTCCAAGTTCTGGGAGGGCGAAGCAGGTAATAAGCGAGCAAGGTAAAGAAGTGAACCTGGACAGAAGTTGGAGTAGCAAGCATGCTGCATGATGCAGACGTAGTAGCAGGGAACTCGGGCAAAGCGTCCAAAGAGTGCGGTGGTTCGAAGATCAGGAGTAAGTCCATGGTCATGCTGAACGTTGAAATGAGCAGTGAGTACTGAGGCCGTGCAAGACTGTTGCAGAACAAGTGCAGCAGAATCCTGGAGGCCGAAGCTGTGAGATGGCAGTAGGCATAAAGCGATGGTCTGCGCTAGCGAGAAGCAACGGTTGCGTAAGCAAGTGTAGACGGCATGCAGGTCAACAAGCAGTAGGAAATAGTGACTTGCACGGAGGCCAGAAGAATACAGGATGTCGTAGGCATGAGCGGATGAAGGCAGGAACAAGTAATCAGGGACTAATAAAGTTGCAGAGCAGGAAGCAGCTATGGCACAGATGATTGCAGGGCGATATTGGAAAGCGCTAACTGCCACTTGGCGGCTGTAAAAGGCAACGCAGAAGACACAGTCCTATCCTAAAGAAAACAGATCCAGTACAGATTGCTAGTAACAGTTGGAAGGATTCCAATGAGGTATATCCTACCTGTACCAGCTTGTTTGTATCTGTCTTAATTTACTGTTATACTTATGTGTTGTACTGCTATACTGTGTATTTTGGTTTGTCTTACTGTGACAAGGTACCTTTGTAAATGAGCCTATGGCTCAAAGGTTTTCCAAACTGCTGTTTAAATAAAATAAAATAAAAATAAAAAATAATGTCAGTAGTAGTACAACAAGTACTAAAAGCCTAAAAGCCACGCCCCCTGGGTCTGTGTGGTGGCTGCTTGTGTTTGTCTGTGTCTGTAGCTTAGTTTTTGTGGATTTACATGTTTTTCTGCTTGTGGTAACTATACCATTCTTGCTCACTACATCCGTGAAAGTCTCCTGGACTGGATTTCTGCAAAAAAATCATCATCAGGTATCTTTATTTTCATTTTAAAATCAACTTTTTGGAAGCTATCCCACATAAAACATAAGTGAAGCAACTACATCTGACAACCTTGGTGACTCTGGGTCCTGCTGGAATCCACACTTTAGTCTGACCTGCTCCATGATCTGTATGTGGGCTTTTCAGCAACCTGTTTGAATGACAAAGAAGCATACAGACAAAGATTTCACATCCTGCATATGTGCAGGCACAGTTAATCACCTTCAGAATTTTAACATTTCAGTGACTCTGGACCTCAGCTGTTGATCATTCTTTTGGCTTTTGACTTATCCACCAGGTACCTATCTGCAAGCGACTGGGTGCAGCTGACAAGCTACAACAAGGATAAATGGGCATATCATCCTCTATTACTGACAACCTCCTTGCTCTGGGTCCCTAGACGCCTGCATTGGTGCAAGCCGCATAAGCCTCAGAAGTGTAATTCTATTGACTACGAAGTACAGCAACTGTCTCTTAAACTCCTACTCCTCCTCCTCTTGATATCAGGAAGTGTCCTCAAATCCTGGCCCTGTCTCCTACAGTACAACAAAGCCTGCCAAAATGGAGGGCTCAAAAGTGCTACCTTAAACATCTGCAGTCTCCTCCCAAAACTGGCCTCCCTTCAAATCTTTGCCAGCCAGCACAACCGGATATCCTTGCCATTGTCGAAACTTGGCTGACACCTAATACTCGGATCATGCCATCTCTATACAAGGCTACAAGATATTCAGGCTGAATAGGACCTCAGAAAGGGTGGTGGGTGTGCAATCTACATAAAGGACTACCTCCACCTGTCTCCCTGGTTCTTACCCCACCACAGAAACATCAGTGCAACTCCTCCCTATCAAGATACTACTTGGTGCCCAAAACAAAGTCCTCCACGATTGCTGCTGTCTATATCCACCAAAAGATCCTGATTCCGGCCTACAGGCTGTCCTCGAGTTCATAAGTACACAACCTTCTGGCATCGAACTCCTTCTCCTTGGGGACTTTAATATAAATTGGCTTGCTCCTGATGCAGGGTCAAACAAAGATGCTATCCTAGCAGCAAATTTAACACAAGTGGTAAACTCCCTACCAGGAAAAACTACAAATCAGGGACCAGCACCCTCATTGACTGGATCCTTACCAGCCACCCTACCCATTATAAGCAATGTAAGTGTTCTCCCTGACTCGCTCAGTGATCACTCTCCAATAATATGTACCTGGACAAATAAGTTTAGTAAGCTCAGCCTCCAAAACCATCTATAGCAGAGTCCTACCTTATGGCAACCTTATTCGTCTCAAGACCTGTCTTAGGCAGATAGACTGGTCCTTGATTTACAAAACTCAAGATGTTGACCTAGCCCTTGATTACTTTATTTCTACTTTCAACACTGCCTGTGACACCTATGCACCAGTAAAAAAGTGCAAAATCAAAGCACTCACAAATCCCTGGCTCACGGCGAAGCTATTGGCACAACTCAAAAGTAGGAATCACCTCTGGGCCACTGCAAGAGCTGCTGGCACTTTGTCGTACATTCAAAAGTATAAACAGGCTCGTAACCACTGTACTAAACAGATCCGCTTGATTAAGAGCTCCTACTTCAAGAATGCCCTCTCCAAATGCTGGGGCGAAGGGAAATCCTTCTGGGACAACATAAAGAATATCATGGGTCAGCAGTCCAAATCCTCTCCTACAATAATGAATGTGGATGGAACCACTGCATTAGACCCAGAGATCATTGCAAACACCCTAAATGATACCTTCACGGACCTTAGTGGTGTCCTCTCATCTGATTTCTTCACTGATGCTGACCCTCAATTTCTACTTCTACTACTGCCTCTCAACCAAACCACCCTTCCATTTCAAACTAGTAAAGGCACATGAAGTCTATAAATATGTAAAGAAGGCCATTTCTAAGTCCCGAGCAAGCAGCGACACTATTGACCTTAAACTTCTGTCCCTCACTCTGGAGGAAGTACTGCTCCTCCTCACAAAAATTTTCAATCTCTCCCTCTGCTACAGCCAATTCCCTAGGAAATGAAAGCTGCAGTTGTCACTCCGGTGCACAAAAGTGGTGATAAGTCACTGCCTGGTAACTATCGCCCGATATCAATACTACCACCTCTCTCTAAGGCCCTTGACGCTTGGTGGCGGACCAACTTTCAGACTACCTGGAAAAGCACAACATCCTATGCACTCAGCAGCATGGATTTAGGAAAGGGCACAACATCGACTGCCCTACTTGAATTCTCAGGAGCAATCCACAATGCCATGGACAAAGAAACCTAACTGGAGCAGTCTACATTAACAACAAGGCATTTGATACAGTTCACCATGGCCTACTTATCAAACAACTACTATCCCTAGGGCTCTCGCGGGGTCCTGGTGACTGGGTAAAAAATTACCTTGCTCAGCGCTCTCAATCTGTAAAAGTAGCTGGAGTTCTCTCAGACTCAAAACCGATTCGCTCAGGAGTTCCCCAGGGATCCATCCTGGGCCCCTCCTTTTCAGCCTTTTCCTAAACTCCTCCCCAAATCCTGCCCTGAACAAATAATCCTCTATGCCGGCGATGCGTGATTCTTGCCACTCATAAAGATCCGAACCTCTTATGCCTCAACCTTCAGCATGCTTTTCCAAAGTTGAGATGTGGTTCCTTGAACATAAGCTGGTTCTAAACCACAAAAAACTAAATCCATGCTCTTCTCTAACCATAAAACAAGAAACAGCAAGTCCCACTCACCATTAATACATACCTAGGAAATACCCTTGAACAAGTGCCAATTTTCAAATATCTTGGAATCAACTTTGATCAAGGCCTAACCTTCAACTCACATTGATAGTACAGCAAAACTATTAATCAGCGATTGGGATTCTGTATCGGAACTGACAGCTTCTTACCCATTCTGCACTGAGGATTGCCATCCAATCCTCTATCATCTCAGTCGTTGATTATGGCTTAGTTATATACGGATCTGCCACTACTACAGCACTTAGTCGCATTACAACATCCCTAAACAAGGCCTGTCAGTTTGCTCACTGGTACACACCGACGTGCCCCACCATGTGAACTCTATGCTGACTCAGGTTGGTTGCAACTCTCAAACCGGATAAAGTACCTTACCTGCCTGATGGCAAAAAATCCACTCTGGCCTCACTCCACCCTGTATCCAAGACCTGTTATGCCCGAGCGCTAGCACCCATTTTACCAGAAGATCAGAACACCAGCCTCTCCAAGTCCCCTGATGCCGGACTTCTCAGGGACAAAGATCATTTGCCTATCGTGCCCCCAGCTGGCTAAATGCCCTCAGCACTCATATTACTGCCTCCACCTCTCTAGGTATTTTCAAATCAAGGCTTTTCTCTCACCTTGCCGCCTCTAGCTCCTGTGACTGCCTGATTAAACTTCCTATTTTCTCACTACCCACCCTGTCCCGTTATTTGACAAAGACATGTTTGGAAACCTTTTCTCCTGCTATTGTCTGCTCCCACACCTTTCACTTACCCTCTCTGTTCTGGACTTTTCCCTATTTGTTTCTCTAATCTGGCATGACCTCTTTCTTGTAATAATAATGTGATTATTGATATCTCATGTCCTTTTGCACAAATGATTTGATATGTATTTGTATATGTTTTCTTACGCTTGACACAACACAAATTGTTGTGTTATCTATGTAACCTTTTGTACTGTACCTAATTGACGTGGAACCTTTGTAAAAGAGCCTCTGGCTCAAAGGTAGTAATTCCTAGAACAATAAACTAAACTAAACAAGTGCCATAATGCTGATGCCGACTCGGTGGCGGAGAATGGTATTGCAACCGAACAGCGCTCCATGCCTAAAAGCAAACTCCGTAGCACAAGTGACTAATAGAGAAACAATAGTAGGGCCAGATATTCAAAAGGGTTACGCCATGCGCAATAGGGTTGCGCCTGTGCAAGTCCGAAATTGCTCATTTCTGCGATATTCAGCAGGAGGCAGTTGCGCCACTGAAAACATGCTGAGCAACAGCGCAATGCAAATGAATGCATGCTGAACTGGAGGGGGAGGAACCATGCATAAACTGCACAGCCCGATATTCAGCTGGGCTGTGCAGAGTTGTGCAGGCGCAACCCCCAACCTGCGCCTGCACAACTTTGAGCCAAAAAAAAAGGATCAAGTCGAGGGCCACCCACAGGTGAGCTGCTGCATTGCAGGGCGCAACACAGCAGCTGCCACCTGTGGCTGGCCCTCAACCCACTCCCTGTGCCCTCCCTGCAGCCTGATCGCGGGCAAAGAGTGTAAACTCCCCACCATCCCCACTGGCCCGATCGCGGGCATAGCTTTAATTCCCCCACCAGCCCGATCGCGGGCTCAAAGTCTCCCCAGACATATCCCTGGTGGTCAGTGGACCGATAATCCCAATCGCGGGATGCAGTAGTTAAACACCCCCCACCTCCCGAATATATCCCTGGTGGTCCAGTGGACCCGATAATCCCGATCGCGGGATGCAGTAGTTAAACACCCCAACACATCCCTGGTGACCTAGTGTCCCCCACCCACCCTAGGATAGTTGCAGAACTCTTGCGTTGCCTCAGACTACGGGCCAATCTCTTAGTATCTCTGGGCCCTCCCTCATGTATGGCTTGCCGGAGGTAGTATAATGATTGCTGAACCTTATTGTCAAGTATCTTTTGGAGGGCAGCTTTAGTATCCTTAATTAGTTGCTGGAGATCTTTGTCTCCTTCTTGGTATAACAGCTGGTAATTAGATAGTAGTTCTGATAGTCTATGGTATTCCGCCTCCCTTTCTTTATGTTTCCTAGCAGAATATGCAATGATTTCTCCGCGGATGGTGGGCTTCATCGCATCCCACTGCATTGACACCGAGACGTTCGGGTCAACATTCTCCTGAAAAAAAGAGAGGAAGCCAAAGCAAAACTCTCTCTTGAAATTCCCTATCCCTGAGAAGAGATGGGTTTAGCCTCCAAAGAGATTTCCTCCCCTCTCTTCCCATATCCAGTTTTAGAGTCAGTGGGTGGTGATCCGATAGCAATTTTGGGCCCAGAACAATATCCTGGATAGCTGAACGATGTTCTCATGTGGTCAAGAAATAATCAAGTCTAGAGTAGGATTTAAACCTAGGAGAATAGTAGGTAAAACCCGGTTGAGATGGGAATATACGCCTCCACACATCCACCAGTCCCAAGTGTTCAATAGCGTATTTAAACTTTTGGTGGTGAGGTATTGCGGTGCCTGTGGGGACACAAACAGTCCAAATGTGGAGATAAGGTTAGGTTCAGGTCTCCCCATGATTAACCGACCTTGGAGGAGATCAAGTAAGGTAGATAAGAAGCTCCTGAATGTAGGAAATTTGGATTGTGGGGAAAATATACATTAGCTAATGTTACTTGTTTACCAAACAGTAGCCCGTAATGACTACAAAACGCCCCGAGCATCAACATGAGTTTGTTGCATCTCCATTGTTGGTATTTTGTGGGATTCATATTGCCACACCCCTTCGTGTACCTCTGGGATGCGAAGAGGCCACCAACCGGTATCTATTCCCTCAGTTTAATTTGAGATGTTCGGACTCCGAGAGGTGAGTCTCCTGGAGGAAAACCAAATCAGAGGGGTTCTTACGTAAGAATTGCATTAAACAAGCTCTCTTAATGGGATCAGGGAGAACATTTATATTGTGGGACATAAGTTTAACCGGATTTACGCTGTCATTTCTTTGGGTTTAGAGACATTGATTTGTTATAATTTCTCCCTTTCTCTTCCAGACAGGACCTGCTAAAGAACACTCAGACCAAGCTCCTCCCATCAACCCGAGCAGCCCGATTAATAGAGCCATTTGTCAAACTCTAATCTGTAACTGGTTCAATAAAATATTTTGTAAACCAATCTTTTCTCTATATGTGTGGTTATTTCCCCCCTCCCACAACACATCACATTTTTTAACACTGAACATCCACTAGGAACCATTTTGTGGGCTAATCTGTCAGTATCTAGTTTTGTAACATAAAATTAAAAAAAAAAAAAAATAATAAACGTTTTGCAAAAGACCAGTATCTGGAATTTGAAACTTTTATAAACAGTATTAAACATTGTGAGAACTATGTACAAAGTGACTCCCATTTGGGAGGTGCTCCTAGAACTCCCAGAGCATCCTGTCCAAAATCCCAAAGGGACAGGAGAGGAATGCTGGCTCTTGGATCTAACCCTGTGAAATTAATCTCAGGAGTAGAAACAGGGCCACAACTGAAGTGGGTGAACACACATTCAAAAAGGCACCGGGAGTACCAAGGTTGTATTACAGTCACGCTTCACCTTCTAGTCTTACCACCGGTAGTTAATATTTTAGGTCAGCATAATAGAAAGTAAGAAAGACAATGATAATGCTAATAAATTAAGTTCTAGGGCTAAAGACAGAAAGGGTCCCCCACTCAGCTAAAGGCCCGTCCTTGCAAAGCAAAAGTAGCTATAGTTATTACCAAAATTAAATATCCAAAGAGTATATCCTCTCCTGTTTTAAAAGGAAGGCAAAGCAAAGTCATATTGGTAGGGGTCCTGATGACCTGGCAAAGAGTGGATAATAGGTCATGGAAAACCCTTTCCAAAGGAAATAAGGCTGCAACCATAAATGGCCAGAAGTAAATATTTATACAATTCCATGTGGGGGCCAAGAAAAGTATCATTGGTTTCACCCCCGAAACCAACTGTTGTCGTTTCTGCATCATAAAGCAGTTTTTGTTTCAGTATAAGACAATAACAAATTTCAAATTGAAATAGTGCAGTGCTAAGAACTCTGGGCGATGATATGTGTCTCTTATTTGTAGGAATCGTGTCTAGTTGAATTCAGCCTTCAGAGAATACTGCCCAGTTCTTGAATAACTCTCCCAATATCTAGTGGAGCTCAAGTGAGACCCAATCACAGGACTCAGAGACAAGGGGAGGACGACCTCGAGAGGGACCAACCCTGGGGACGGTAGTGGGAGAAGGCCATAGTCTTCAGGTGGTAGCACCCCCCGGTTTGGGAATATCCCCACCATCTGGGGGAACACAGGGATCCAAATGGCAGCTTGGGGTCAAATTAAAGTGAGAAAGTTTTGTGAAGTTGCCTGAATCAATTGGAGACGCCCCTCCCCCAATCCCAGGTATCCCTCCCATCCCCCCTCATCTCACCCCATCTCCGCGAGGGAACCCCCACCAAGCAAAAGGAGTAGATAGTGTACCTCCAGGATCTTCAAGTGGGCAGAGCTGGGTTGCAATATTGTTGCAGGCATTTCAGTATAGTTGCACCGGAGGATCTGTAGACGGAGGTAAATTGATCGTTCTAGCGGATTGAGTCGTCTCTGCTGTAGTTTCACCGTCTCAGTTGTCTTCTCCGTGAGAACTCCCTTAAGTAGCAGGTCAGATGTGGCCTCGGTAGCTGAGGAATAGGAATACTGACCAGACGGTAATGCAACCACTAGTTTGGCAGGATATGGTGTACGAAACCAGATTTTCTGTGCTGCTAGAATGGGAAACAAAGGCTGTATTCTCTTCTTTGTCTCTGGGTGCAGGGGCAAAATCGTTATCGAATAATAAGCTCTGTTGGCCCCACATAATTTTAACTTTTTGCCAAGCTTTATCGAGTAAAATTTCTTTCGTTTGGAAGCTGAGGAAGCGTATCACAAAGGATCTGGGTCTGGCCTCAGGACAGGAGGGTTTTGGGCCCAGTGCGCGGTGCTCCCTCTCCAGATCAACTTGGAATTCTGGGTCCAGCTCGAGTGTTAAGCGTAGCAAATAGTATGCGAAGGCCCGAGGGTAATTTCCCTCTTCCCCCTCTGGAAGACCAAAGATTCTAATATTACGCCGCCTTCCCTATTTTCCGTGTCTTCTTGACGATTGGAAATGGCTAACTGTTTGACTGCCAAGGAACAAACTGTCTCCTCTAACTCGTCCAGCCGCGAGGTGTTCAGTGAAATTTGTTGGTCTGCTTCTCAACTTTGTTCTGTAGGCTGTGGATATCTTGTTGAATACCTTTAAGAGACTCCAACCTCACCACGGAAATCCGTAATTGCTTGCAAAATGGCTTCGGTGGCTGGTTCTGAGGTTTTCTTTTGCCCCTTGTTTTTGGAGATATTTATTTTTTTTCCCAGCCCAGAGTTAGCTTAAGTTGGGCCTCTCCCTCGTCTGACATGGGCTTCTCAGCTTTGGAGGGTTCTGCGATCGGCTAGAACCTGTTCCTATGTTGTTTCAACATGATTTAACATTGGAGATCTCTGCTGTGAGGTAGGAGAAGACCCGTTTTGCCTCCGTGATTCAAGTTTGTGATGGATTTGCTGCTTTTATAAATTTTAATTTATATCGCGGGTGGAAGCCTCTCGATAGGTGACTTTACCGAAGCATAGCCGGAACTGAAAGTCTCCTAACTCTTTCTTCATGTAAATAAACTGTTGTTTACTGTTTTGCATACATCTGTTGTCATGAGCACATTATTAGAGAGAGTCAATAACTACAAAATCGTTGAAATGTGGGGTTTTGGATTGTGGGTCATGTTTGGGGTGGCACTAGAGTAATGTGGGTAGGTACAGCTTCCCAGAGGGTTGTACCAGGTTCATTCTAGCCCACTTAAAGGTAAACTCTGGTGGAGGTACTGTGCATTTACGTTATCTTGGGAAAGAACCAGTTTAAAGTTAAAGTATGAATCCAGGCCCCTGAACCTTGGCCTGGCCAGCTAAGGCAGAGGGTAGTGCAGCCCTCAGGTACCCGGCACCATGTTACATTTACATTGTTTTCAAGTATCTGTATTCAGCACTAGTGTCCCCATATCAAGTGCCAAATGAACTAACAGTATAATTTAGCCTTCAGATATATACAATATATATATATATATATATATATATATATATATATACACACACACACATACACACACATATACACATATACACATATATATATCTATCTATATCTATACACGTATATATATATATATATATATATATATATATATATATACATACACACACACATATCTATCTATCTATATCTATATACAACAGGTGTAAACAATAAATGCATGCCATAAATAATGTGTATTGTAGCTGCTAGGTGAGATATTCAGACTACGCCAGGCAGAGGCGCAAGCCTGGCGCAAGCGCAACTGGGCTGCGCCAGGGCATGGACCAGGCGATATTCAGCGGTGTTGAGCCATGGCTCAGCACCCGTAGAACACCAACACTGATGGCACAGGCACTCGCGCCAGCGTAAGTGGTAACAGAAGGGCAGAGGGATGCGCCAGGCGCAAGTGTGGTTGCGCTAAAACACGTCAACTGCGATATTCAGCACTGGGCATGCAAATGAGGTCATTATGCATGCAAGGTGCAAATGGGGCCATTTGCAGGTCATTATGGCCCCATTTGCATGTGGTGCGCCGATCCCCAGCGACTTGCGCTTGGCGCCCTGCCAGGCTGCAGCCCTCTGGGAACAACGCCCTACAGTCCCTTGGCGGATCCTGCTCCTGTACGCCCGATTGCGGGCATATGTTTAAAACATCCCTGGTGGTCCAGTGGACCACTCCCCATTGCCCGATCACGGGCATCCGTATTATGAATCCCTGGTGGTCCAGTGAACTGGTCCCCATCGCCTGATCGTGGGCATCTGTTAGTAAAATCCCTGGTGGTCCAGTGGACCGCTGTCCATCGCCTGATTGTGGGCTTAGGTGAAAGATATCCCTGGTAGTCTAGTGGAACCCCCCCTAGCTCCCAATCGCGGGTGGAATCACCTAAAGACACCCTGGTGGTCCACTGGTACCCCACTCCCCACCCGCCTACTGAGGCCTCAGTCACCCAGCACCCCCCCAGTCAGCGGCGGGCGGCAGCACCCTACCCGGCCGTCCGCCAACTGACAGCACAATGTAGGGTCTGTACGCCTACTGGTCCACTGCGTGGGCCAATAGGCATGCAGACCATACTATACTACACAGGCCCAGATAGCAGATGAGCGTGTTCATTTTCATACCTGAGCTAATAATGTCTACCGCCCGATGGCCACGCGGTGAACCAATGTTACAGACCTACTGTACCTGATCAGTCAGCGAGTGGCATGCGGGCGTGCTGCCTACCACTGACTGGGGGTGCTGGGTGGTGGGGGCCTCAGTGGGCAGGGGTCCCACTGGACCACCAGAGATAATTAAACATATGCCTGCAATCGGGCGATGGGGACGGGTCCACTGGACCACCAGGGATGTACAATACAGATGTCTGCATTACGATGGTGACTGGTCCACTGGACCACCATGGAGTTTTAATATGGATGCCGATCGAAGCGATGGACAGCGGTCCACTGGACCACCAGGGATGTCTATACCTATGCCTGCAAGCGGTGAGGCCTGGCGTTCCCTGGGCACGGGGCATGTGGACTGTGTTCTGGGTGGGGGAGCCACCACAGCTGGCGGCTGCCGTGGTTGCGCCTGTAATACGGCAGACTTGTTCTGGTTTTACCAGGCACAACTTGCGCCTCTGAGCGCACAAGGCAGTGTTGTGCTAGCATCTGCGCCGCACATCCTGGGCTGAATATCGGGATGTGCCGCGCCATGCATGAATAAACTCCCCCACACTTGTGCTGTGATATATTACCATGCTCTATGACTGGGGTTGGGTAATAAGCCAACTTTGCCCTTTGAATATCATACCGGGCGAACTCCTTCTGAATATCCCACCCACTGTGTAAATAAAACCATTCATATACATAGTAAGTATGTCATCACTCATTTATATACACAGCTGCTACGTCATCAGCCAATTTAGAATGTTTGGCCTCAGTAGCAGTACTAATCATATTCAAATGCAAATAACTTTAAAGCGAAAAATGATAGAATGGCACTGTGGGCACAAAGTTGTCCAACACAAAAATATCTATAAAATGAGTGGTGTTTCATTTATAGTTACCTTTTAGTTTTGTAGAATTAGAAAAAAAAACAGCAGAAAGTTAAGTTTTTTGCACTTTTAAACAAATACAGTGACTTGCAAAAGTATTCAACCCCTTGAAAGTTGTCAGATTTGTCTGAATGACAAATGATATTCAGATTTTGTTCTGTGTAATATTTTATTTAAAAGACTGACCCTCAAAATAATTATTTTAAAGTGACATTGGTTTTATGTTAGAAAATATTTTTAAGAAAAATAAATAACTGAAATATGCTGTTTGCATAAGTATTCAACCCCTGTGCTCTGGAAGCTCCAAGTTTACACAGATGAAAAATATTGCCCTAACGAGGACACAATTGGCTTACAATTGGCCTCATCTCTGAAACATTAAAGTAGCTCACATTTTCTGGATAAAACCCCCTCAGTTTAATGACCATTGGTCAGACTGAATCTGAAGGAAGGGTGTGAAAATGAAGACTAAAGAGCATTCTAAGGAAGTTAGAGATAAAGTAATAGACATGCATAAATTAGGAAAAGGGTACAAAATAATATCCAAGTGTTTGGATATCCCAGTGTGCACTGTTGGATCAATAGTGAGGAAGTGGAAGCTGCATCCACCACCCAGGCACTACCTAGATAAGGCCGTCCCTCAAAACTCAGCGTCCGAACAAGAAGACGACTAGTGAGGGAAGCCACAGAGAGGCCAACAATCACTTTGAAGGAGCTACAGAGTTCAGTGGCTGAGAGTGGAGTGAAGGTGCACCAGTCAACCATATCAAGAGCTCTGCATAATACTGGCCTGTATGGGAGGGTGGCTAGAAAGAAGCCATTACTCAAAAAGAACTATATCAAAGCACGTCTGGAGTTTGCCAGAAAGCATGATAGTGACCCAGCTAAGATGTGGCACAAGGTTTTGTGGTCTGATGAGACCATGATAGAGATTTTTGGCCAAAATTCAAAGCGCTATGTGTGGCGCAAACCTAACACTGCCCATGCCTCGAGAAACACCATCCCTACAGTGAAGTATGGTGGTGGCGGCATCATGCTGTGGGGATGCTTTTCATCAGCAGGGACTGGGCATCTTGTTAAAATTGAAGGAGGAATGGATGGAGCAAAATACAGGGAGATACTGCAAGAGAACCTGCTTCAGTCTGCCGAAAAACTGAAGCTTGGGAGAAACTTCACCTTTCAGCAGGACAATGATCCCAAGCACAAGGCCAAAGCAACACAGGAGTGGTTAAACAAAAAGGTGAATGTCCTACAGTGGCCAAGTCAAAGTCAGATCTCAATCCCATCGAGAATCTGGCACTGTTTGAAAATTGCGGTCCCAAGCGTCACCCAACCAACCTGAACAACCTGGAACAAATCTGCCAAGAAAAATGGGCAAGAATCACTCCCGAACAGTGTGCAAGGCTGGTAGATACTTACCCCAAAAGACTTAAAGCTCTTATTGCAGCAAAAGGTGGCTGTACCAAATACTAATGTGTAGGGGTTGAAAACCTCTGCAAGTAGCATATTCCAGTTTTTAATTTTCTTTAAAAGATCTGCTGACGGATAATTAATTTTGGCTTGACAATATACTGTTAGAGCATATGAGTTTGCAATAAAATACTGACTGGAACAATATATGTAAGTCTCATTTGTAATCCAGACAAATCTGACAACTTTCAAGAAGTTGAATACTTTTGCAAGTCACTGTAAATACAAATAACTTTAAAATGAAAACTGACAGCATTGTACATTAAGCACAAAAGTTGTTCAGCACACAATTATCAACAAAATTAGAGGTGTTTCATATATAGATGCTTTTTAATTTTTTTTATGATCACCAAAAGTGGCAGAAAATTCAGTATTTATTCACTTTTTCTGACGAACAACCCCCCCCCAAAAAATGTAAAAACAAAAGAATTGTGCATCAAACTTTTTCATTATGTACTGTCCATAACGTAAAGTTGGAGCATCCATAGCAACTGCTTAGCAACCACTATGCTAAGCCGAGCTACCCTAGGAAAACCACAAAAAGTCCATATATGTTAACATGAAAAAATAAATAAATTTAAAACAAACAGTACAACATGTCAGTATCCACTGGTGTACACCACGTCAATATCCACTAGTCTACCCCTCTGGTCAGCTTTTTTTCACTCTTCCAAACTGGTAAAAATAAAATATGCTACAGAACTTTTTTTTTGTTTGTTTTAATCAGTTCTCCCTCCCGAACTCCATTGTTGCTCACTCTTTCATGCCTGCACCACTACATGCTGCCTGTGCCACCTGTTCAACTGTCCCTCACCATTCTTTTTTTTTTTTTTTTAAACAAACTGCAACATAGATTTTTTCCATTTTACATCCTGCCCGAACCGCAAAACTTACTTTGGCTGCACTCACATACTCGCTCCTACAGAAGTAAACAAAACAGTACTGCTCACTCTTGCTAAACCTTACAGTCACACTGGTTTCAAATCTGATTGTCAGCCTGCCGAAAAGTAGCTCATTTATAAAAACGAGTGGTAGAACACAAGTAATTTTAGGTGAAAAATGTAATGCCATGACTCCGGGCATGTGCCCTTAGGCTAAATCATATTGTTGGGTTCAGCTGCCACCTTATACGGGGACAGTAGTGCTAGTTACAGCTACTTGTAAACAGTGTAAAGATTCAGCTAAAAACTGACAGTGTCCTTTTAATTTATCTTTGTTTCCCCTTGCATGACGTACAGGTTGGGGCTCGCACCACTGAGAAAAAAGGGGCAGGGCTATGGATATGAAACAGAGCACAGAAACAAAAGGATTTTTTATATGGAAAATACTTTTGGGCGGTTTCAATGGTAAGAAACTGATTCACAACTCCTACAGGTTAGTACGCCTATTTGGTATGGCAAACTTCCATATATCACTTTAATTGCCACGTTCTCTAGTACACAGAGTAAGTCCTAACTGGAGGAGCAAAGAGGTAAAAAAATTAAAAAATAAAAACCAAGTCTGATCTCTATTTATTATGTTTCTGTTGACCCAAGAGGAGAACTAAGTAATTCTGCTTATTTTCAGCCTCGTCTGGGTGTGTGTGTGTGTGTGTGTGTGTGTGGGGGGGGGGGTGCTACAGATGGAAACCAACTGACATTTAACCAGATTAAGCTGGTGGTAGTGTTTTTAGTGAATCCATGGGTTCATCTCTGGAAATATCTCACACACACATTCACTCACACTCATGCTGCTTTAACATAGTACTTTTTTGTAATTTCCTTTTGATTGCAAATTACTGATCAACTTAATTTAAACTTTACATAGATACAGCCGTGGCCAAAAATATTGGCGCCCTTGCGCTTTTTCAAATAACTCACAATTTCCTCTAAACATAAGTTGAAATTAACAACAGTACAGTATTTGGTCTCCACAATTCTTTATTTCTCTGTTAATATT
Organism: Neoceratodus forsteri; assembly: GCA_016271365.2. Classification (NCBI taxonomy): domain Eukaryota; kingdom Metazoa; phylum Chordata; order Ceratodontiformes; family Ceratodontidae; genus Neoceratodus; species Neoceratodus forsteri. The sequence goes on along the minus strand of CM057452.1, from coordinate 181,255,220 downwards.
ACAGAACCTTTGTTTTTGATTCAGAATGTAATATATCATTTTAAATCAGAAAATGAAAAGAAATGGCATTGACAAAATTATTGACACCCTAGACTTAATATTTGGTAGCACAGCCTTTGGTCAAAATAACTGCAATCAACCGCTTCCTATAGCCATGGATGAGCTTCCTGCACCTCTCTACTGGCAGTTTGGCCCACTCTTCTTGTGCAAACTGCTCCAGTTCTCCCAGATTTGAAGGGTGCCTTCTCTCAACTGCTGTTTTCCGATCTCTCCACAGGTTTTCAATGGGATTTAGATCTGGACTCATTACTGGCCACCTCAGAACAGTCCAGTGTCTTGTCTTGAACCATTCCTGGGTGCTTTTTGAAGTGTGTTTGGGGTACTTGTCCTGCTGGAAGACCCATGACCTTCAACAGAGACCCAGCTTTCTGACACTGGGTTCAACACTGCGCTCCAAAATGGCCTGGTAATCTCCAGATTTCTTGATGCCATGCACATGTTCAAGGCACCCAGTGCCAGAGGCAGCACAGCAACCCCAAAACATCACTGAACCTCCTCCATGTTTGATTGTAGGGAAGGTGTTCTTTTCTTTGAAGGCTTCATTTTGTTTTCTGTAAACATAGAGATGATGTGCTTTACTAAAAAGCTCTAATTTGGTCTCATCTGTCCACAGGACATTCTCCCAGAAGAATTTTGGCTTGTTCAGGTGTGTTTTGGCAAACCCCAGTCGGGCTTTCTTATGTCTCTCTCTCAGCAGTGGGGTCCTCCTGGGCCTCCTACCATACAGTCCCCTTTCATTGAGTTGGCGACAGATGGTGCGAGTTGAAACTGTCGTACCTTGTGTCTGAAGGTCAGCTTAAATCTGTTTGGCAGTTGATCGAGGTGCTTTCTCCACCATTCGAACAATCCTGCGCTGCAATCTTTGATCAAGTTTTCTCTTGCGGCCACGTCCAGAGAGGTTGGCTACAGTGCCATGGGCCTTAAACATCCTGATAACATTACGTACAGTGGAAACAGGAACATCAAGGTCTCTGGAGATTGATTTGTAGCCTTGAGATTGTCCATGCATGGCTACAATCTTCTATCTGACCTCCTCAGACAATTCTCTGGCTGTCTTTTTTTCCTCCATGCTCATTGTGGTACACACAGTGACACAAAACAGGAGAATGAATCCTTACCTCTATTCAAACTGGTTGAATGAGTGATTTTTATATTGCAGGCACCTGCAACTCACCACAGGTGAGTTCAATTCCAAAGTGAAGGAGAATCACCTGCTTGAAATCTAATTATTTCTAACTACTTCTAAAAGATGCAGATAATTTTGCCTGAGCCATTTAAGGATTTCTCTGTGGAATAAGCTAAGACTTAGTAACTTTTTCTGCTTTTTGTGTTTTATTCCACTGCAAACCAAAGAAATACATATGTGGATACCAAAATATTTTTTAATTTCAACAATTTTCTGGAAGGAATGGTACATTATTAGAAAAACTGCAAGAGCGCCAATATTTTTGGCCACGACTGTACATAGACACGGTCGGCAGATAAGGGCCTATGACCCACCCAGTCTGCCCATTTAAGCTTGTAAGTTCACTTTATGTTTTTCTAGAAGTCTGTTACCCTTTACCCCTGATCTCCAGAATTCCCTTATGTCTATCCCATGCATTTTTAAATCCTGTGATTGTTTCCACCCCCACCACTTCCTCTGGCAAGGTGTTCCACTTGTCCATCACTCTTTCTATGAAGAAATTCTTCCTCACATTTACTCTGAATCGCCCTTCCTCCAACTTCATCCCATGCCCTCTAGTCCTGGAACATCTTTATCACTGGAAAATAGTGTATTCCTGCATCCTGTTCCTCCCTTTGGTGACTAATGGCCGCTCTGATGGCCCAGCCACAGCGTATTGCACTGCCATGCAGGCAACTTGGGTTTGGGAGTGAACCTGAGTCACTGCAACAGAAGGCAGGCCAGGCTGAGGTAGATGCTGCCTGACAGTGTGCCTCAGTCAGGGAGGGTAGACTGCAAGTTTTGGTGCCACAGCGACCCCTACGGCTATATCAGGGAGCTTGCTTCTGCCGCAGGGGATCTGGTGTGTGCTTGCGAGGCCATTTCAGGGCTGTGCCCACATTGTGGAGCCAGAGGACACAAGAAAAATGGAGAAAAAAAAAACCAGCAATCTGAATGATAATCTGGACTCCTGAATTCCCCAGGGTCCTTGTGCCTGCCAACACGGGATCCTAAACCACACTATGAACTGCATCGGAGGGTCCCCACTCAGAAGCCTACCATTGATGGTAAGCCATGAAGGTAACCAGCAGGCTGTGCGTGGATAGCCAGTTCTGAGTGCTGTATCATTTTTTTTTTTTATGTAAAATGTATTACTGAATCTCTGCTGAAAATCTGGTGCTCTTAGAATGACCTCACTCAGCCCCCAGATTTCAGCTGAAAGATGAAAGCCATGATAAAAGGCTGAAAACAGCATGTGAGATCACACACACACACTCAGTTTTTAGATACCAGGTGTTACGTGGGAGGCCTGAACCTAATTACAGGGTGGAAGAAGCTTGAGTTGAGCATATCCATTTTATGACGTTCCAAAGGAAGAAAAGCAGATTGTGATGTGTTAGTGCGAAAATCATAAAGATGCTTTCATGTCCTGGAAGTGGGAAGCTTATTATGAGAGCAAAGAAAATGTAATTTGAAGGATGTGAGTCATGCTGAAGATTGCAGAATTAATACTTTGAAAAGACATCCTGTTTTTGTATACGATATATATTTTTTATATATAATCTGACAGAGGAGGAGCTAGATGACCTCACACAAAATGGGTTGGCCAATACAGCATGCTTAAGGAATATTCTGTTTTACTTACACACTTTTACCTAGACTCTGACGAGGAAAGATCTGTGAGCACTTTAAGCAGATATTTAGAGAGTCAAATCTAAGTACTGTAAGTAGGAATCTGCACTGTTTAAACCTTGTTCTTTTAAAAGATTTGTATGTCTTGTGATATAACAGTTCTGTATTTTGTGTTTTACATATTTTTTCTATTTTTAGTAAAAACTCTTTTTAGAGCATACTTGGTCTGTCTTTGTTTTTCCTTCACTTGCAAGAAGAGTATACATGGTTATAGCAGACATGAAGCATAAGCTTGAATGGTGGTACCAAACAGGAAAGAGAAGCATTTTAAATCTGAGGTCTTTATTAAAGTTTTTAAGGGTTCATCTCTGTATACCTGGTTAGGTGCCTGTAGGCAAGGATATCTGGCCCCCCGAAGACAGATATATCTGAGCCTGTGCATTGGAATACACAGCTAGTAAAGAGGTTCTGAGTTTGAATCCTCCAAGACTTGAGACCAAAGGCTGATCAAACTCACAAAACAGAAAAGAGGTTACCTTGTTCTGTTAAGCTGTGCCTAAGACTAAGCTCGGGAGGTTGGCACTTTGGGAGTAGAGGGCCTGACCTGCTGAGTGGGTTTGTGACTGAGCTACGGAAGCCAAGGAGAAATCCAGGACACAGGCCTGAGCGTTGTATTTAATTAGTTTTTGTTGACTGGAAGGAGGGCTAGGCAATTCTTCCTATTTTCAGTTTCGGGGCACATACAGATGCAAGCTGACACCCTGAATCAGGTTGTGCTGGGACCAGAGTATACCCCTGAAAGACACACATACCAGAAAGAAAAATCTCTCTAGAAAATAAATTTGGTGACAAGGATAGGCACACTGAACCAAAAGTACAGTTACGCAAGAACTTACCGTAACAGCAGATCTTCGAGAGAGGCTCTTGTAGTAGGTAATTACATATAGGACTGATGCCGGCAGACGGCAGGACCCCACGGAAAAATTTCTAGGTAGCAGTCCCTGGCGAGGGACCACCCCACGCCAGGTAACTGGCGCCAGGAGACGTCATAAAGGCGGTCCTGACGCTTCGCTCTTCCAGTTCTTTTCCCCGCCACAGGCCGAAGAGGCCGGACGAGAGAGGAACGGATATTTCTCAATGGAAAAGGAGCTGAAAAAGCCTAGGGGATGGAGGGATGGAGTAGAGTTATTTATTGCAAGAGCCTCTTGAAGATCTACTGTTACGGTAAGTTCTTACGTAAATTGTACTATCTTACTTCGAGAGGCTCTTGCAGTAGGTAATTACACAGGACTGAATCCCAAGCAGTCTGGAACAAAGAAAGGCACCGGGAGGAGGAAAACTACTCCAAGAAGTAGTTCTAGTCGTGCAAGCCTCAAGATAGGAGGCCTTGCAAAACAGCTAGCCCGAAGCCTGCTCTATGGCGAGAGGCAACATCCAAACTGTAGTGTTTCGTAAAGGTATGGACGGAAGTCCAGGTGGCGGCAGCGCAGATGTCTGCCGCAGACACATTCTTGTAACAAGCTGCACAGGCAGCTACTCCTCTTGTGGAGTGGCCTCTGACTTGACCCAGGAGGGTCTTGTTGTATTTGTCATAACAGAAAGTGATGCAATGTGCCAACCACTTAGACAGGCATTGCTTGGAAACAGCATTGCCTTCCTTTTTGTGAGCAAAGAGACGAACAACTGATCAGTCTTTCTGAGATCCTTCGTCCTGTTGGTGTAGTATCTCAGAATCTGGTGAACATCCATAGTATGGGTAAATATTCCCTTGATTAGAGTACTGCGTAAAAGGCAGGTAGCTCTATGGACTGATTTAAGGTAGACTCTGCTACTACTTTAGGTAGAAACTTAGGATTCGTAAGAGCAACTCGCTCTCTGTGAAAAATCAAGCACGGATTTTACACATCAGGGCCTGGAGCTCGGAGATTCTTCGGAACAAATAATGGCCACCAAGAAGAGCATCTTCCATTTAAAGAAACTTCAAATCCACAGAAGCTGCAGGTTCAAGGGAGGAAGGGTAAGTTTCTCGAGAACAAAATTCAAGTCCCAAGGGGGAGCAGGAGTACGGATGGGGGGGCCTCAGATGAAGGACCCTCTGAGAAAGGTCTTGGAGACCTCCAGTTGAGCAAAAACCTTGTCTGTGAAGGGAATATGATAGGCCGAAATGGCCGCCATGTGTACCTTCAGAGAGGAATGGCTGAGACCCAGGTCAAACGGATGATGTAGATACTCCAGCAGAAGCCCCGCTGAACAGAAGAAAGGTTCCATGTTCTTGGAAGCGGCCCAAATAGTGAATCTTTTCCATTTCATGGCATAAGTGGATCTGGTGGAGGGTTTTCTGGCCTCCACTAAAATATCCGCCACTTTGGGAGACACTCCAAAACGGGATTGGGCTAGGTCTGCAGGAGCCATGCATGCAGTTGGAGGGATTTGAGGCCTGGATGGACCAGGGTCCCCTGATCCTGAGTCAACAAACCTCGAGACAGAGGAAGAGGAAGAGGAGGATCCTCTGAATATTGTTGAAGAAGAGAGAACCAGACTTGCCTGGGCCAGAAAGGAGCGATCAGAATCATTCGCGTTCCTTCTGAAGCCAGTTTCTGCAAGACTCATGGGATAAGTGGAACTGGCGGAAAGGCATAGACGGATCTGTCCTTCCAGTCTAGAGACAGAGCGTCGCTCCCAAAAGCGCCTCGCTCTGGAACGAGCGAGCAGAAGACTGGAAGTTTTGCATTTAGGGGGGATGCGAACAGGTCGACCTGTGGTGTTCCCCAAAGTTGGAAGATATTGTCTAGGACCCCTTGGTCCAGTTCCCACTCGTGAGTCAGAGCAGAAGAGCGACTTAGCTTGTCTGCCAGGGTGCTGTCGACTCCCGGAATGTGAATCGCCGAGAGTTGAAGGTCGTGTTGTGTTGCCCAATCCCAAACCCTGATTGCATCCCTGCATAGAGGGTAGGACCGAGTCCCTCCCTGCTTGTTGATATACCACACCACGTACATGTTGTCCGTCTGGATGGCGAGGTGGCCGGGAAGGATGTATTGGTGAAGGGCTTGGAGAGTGTACAACACTGCCCGAAGCTCGAGCACACTGATGTGGAGAGCTTGTTCTGGCTTGGACCAGGAGCCCTGAGTCCGATGAGGGCCTAAATGGGCTCCCCAACCTTCGCCTGAGGCATCTGTGGTTAGAGTCTGGGAGGGGGGAGGAAGAAAGAAAGGAACTCCTGAAACAGGTTCTCTCGAAACATCCCACCATTGCAAGCCTCGCATCATCGACGAGGGAGATCAGAACCGGTGATCTAGTTGCTCCACTAGCTGATCCCACTGAGAGCGTAGAGTCCACTGAGAGATCCTCATGTGGAGTCGAGCGCGAGGTACCGCTGATAGCAGCCGCCATGAGCCCCAGAAGGCGAAGGACCGACTACAGAGACCATCCTGCGGTCGGACAACAGACTATTTGGGTCTGGGCAGGGAGGCCTTGCCCATGGTCGTGTCGAGGATCACCCCAATAAACTGTAGCCTCTGGGATGGGTCCAAATGAGACTTGGAATGGTTGATGGTAATACCCAGGCAGGCAAAAACCTGCTGGGTAAGGGAGAAGAAACGCAGGAGTTCCTCCCTGGATGAGGCCGCCAGGAGCCAGTCGTCCAGGTAAGGGAAAACCTGTACTCCCTTGGTACGCAGGTGGGCCACCACCACTGCCAGGCATTTGGTAAAATCTGGGGCCGAGGATAGAACAAACGGGAGCACCTTTGAACTGATAGTGGTCCCCTGAAACCCAAATTGAAGGTATTCATGGCGAGATGGGCTGAATAGGAATGTGCAGATAAGCATCCTGCATATCCAGAGCACAAAGCCATTGACCCGGCGGAGGAGGGGCAGAAGGCTCTGCAAAGAGAGCATCCTGAACCTTTTGTACTCTACATAAAGATTCAGGAACTGAGATCTAGAATTGGTCTGAGATCTCCTGTCTTCTTGGGACCAGGAAGAAATGGGAATAGTAACCCGTCCCCTGAAGATGAAGGGGACAGGCTCTATCGCTGCTTCAGCAGAAGAGCCGAGATTTCCTCCTGGACCAAAGGAAGATGTTCCTGAATACGACTGCACTTCAGAGGGGGTGGTGGGTGGTTTCTGAAGAAACCTCTATGGAGTGTCCTTCTGCTATGAGATGGAGCACCCAAGAATCTGTGGTTATCCCTCCCATCCCGGAAGGTGGAGGGAAACCTCCTCCTACCGGTTCCTCCGGGAGTCTGGAGGCAGTGGGAGAGAAAGGAGTCAAGTGGTGTGGGGCAGTGCCGCAGCTGAAGCACCCACTGCTTTTTTAGGCGGGGGGGCTTGACATGGGGCGCGCTTTGTGGCCTGCCTTCCTGGGGTTTCACCTTTGGCTGATTCCGTCTGTGAAAGGGACGCGCTGCTGCTGATGGGGGCGGTACATGGAATCAACTGACTTCAGAGCCGCCCTTCTCTTGCAATTGGTGATGATGTCCTTGACATCACCCAAAAGCACCAATCCCGGAAGAATGCTTCCTGGATAGCAGATTGCACCTCCAGGACCAAACCTGACACGTGGAGCAAGCATGGCTGTGAGCCTACAGCAAAAGCCACTGACGTGATCGTGCTTACGTAGCATGTGTCGACTGGCCAAACGAGCAGAGCGGACGAGATCAGCCAACTCCTGCTTGACTTGGGAGTCAGGCAAGGAGTCCAGTTTGGCTTCCGCCTGAGTAAGGATGGCCTTCTGGTAGTCCCCCATGTGGCCGACATAGTTCAGGGCCCTGATTCCCAGTGTGGAGGAAGCATAAATCTTTCTCCCATACTGGTCCAGAAGGCGAGATTCCTTATCAGGAGGTGATGAGCTAAGATGTTTTGGGTTCGCCGACTGGCCGTGAGCGGCGCTAATCACAACCGAGTCGACCCGAGGGTGAGAATCCAGGAAATCAACACCCTCTGGAGCCTGATATAGCCGGTTCGACTTCCTAGGAAGTGGGGCTAAGGCTGACGGCTGTTTCCATATTGTGGTAACAAGGTCGGCGTGAGGCTCTATCCAGGGTGGCACCACGGTAGGAGCTGTCATGGGCAGATCCAGATGTTCAGCGAGTTTCAGGCGCTGAGGATCTGGTTCCAGGGAGTGCCACTGATGAACCTCCTGGATTTTCCTAAGCAACTCTGTAAATGAAGGATCCTCCGGAGGAGTCCTTGGCCGGGGCTTCAACAGAAAGCGAGGCTTGTTGTCTCCCTCGGAGCAGCCATGGAAGAATCTGAGAGTCCAAGAGTGAAGAGGAGGATGAAGAACAGAAAGACTCCTTCCGACTGGGAGGAACGGGCCCTTGGGAGTCCCTGGGGTGTGTCCTGCCCTCTGGATCTAGACGGAAGAACCCTGGAGTCCCTTGGTGGTGGGTGTGCTACAGCGTATCACGGGAAGCCCGCGCGCCGGGTACTGTGGCGCCGATACCGCTCCGGTACACTGCGCTGGCCAATAAGACGGAGGATACCCGGAGCTGGGCGCGCTGGAGCAGATAGCCTGGCCGGGAACCTAACGGCAGGTCCGCAGGGAGAGCCCGGAGGGCCCGATGGGAGCAGAATATCTCCCAGAGTCGGTAAGGCCGACTTCACGGGTTGACGGTGGAGGCCCTGGTGCTGGAGGTACTGACGCCTGAGGGTCTGGCATTGGAGCCGGTGTCCGGGGAGCTGACGTCAGGTCCAGCGCTCCAGATGGAGAAAGGACTGACTGAGGCAAAAGATCCCTACCTTCGCCCAGGGATGGAGGGGAAAAATCCCCGGGGTCAGGTTGGGGAGACTCTGGTTCCCCAGACGGCAGCGAAGGCTGCTGGGAACCGGGAACGACGGACGTTGGGGGGGGTCCATCGTCAGTTCCTTTGCCGGCCGGACGTCGGATGAGCCGACGTGAGACTTCGAGGTGAGTTCTTGGCGGGCGCTCGAAGAGCCGATGTCCGACTTATGAAAGCAGTCACCGGAGGCAGGCCGAGAAGAGAGATCGGCCTGGTCCGGTGGAGAGGAGGCCACGCGTCGCCCAGGAGGATCGGACGTCTTACCAGCCCACTCTGGGTGGACGTCAGAGGAGCCGATGCCCGGCTTACCAGAGTGCCCACGTGAAGAAGCCGTGACCCTGCGGCCAAACCACGGGCGGAGGCCTCAACTGCCCGGAAGGCCCGAGCGCCGAGCGTGACTGGGGGCCGATGCTGCCTCAGAAACCTCCGAGGTGTGGCCGCCGAGGAGCCGTATCCCCGGAGGGATGTTACCTGCGCCCCAGCAACTCCCGAGGGAGACGTGGAGAAGCCTTTGTCCTGGTGCCTCTCCTTGTCCTCCTTCTTCCGATGGCCTTCAGGGGAAGGGCGCCTGCCTCAGTTTTTAAGCTCCTTCTCCATAGAACTCATTTTTCTTCTTGAGAATATGGGCTAGGATTGCTGACGCCTTTTCGGGTAGCCGGCGTTAAAACTGAGGCAATGCTGGCACTCTCTAACCGGGTGATCAGGGCCTAGATAGAACAGGCACAGTGAGTGGCCGCCCCAGCGAGCAGTTGGGCGCTGAACGACTCGCACTTATTCTTGTGCTCGGAGGGTGTGAGGGTGTATACACCGACACTAGTACTGACGTTAGTCAAAAATAAAAAGTTTTTTGTAAAAAACAACAAAAGGGCTGACGGCACTAACTTTACCGGGCAAGGAGGCACGCAGCTAACGGCGGAAAGAATCAAGGCGGGCGTCCGGGACCGCCTTTATACCGACGCCTTCTGACGTGAAGCGGTCCGCCAGGGACTGCTAGCTAGAAATTTTTCCGGGGTCCTGCCGGCCGTCAGTCCTATATGTAATTACCTACTGCAAGAGCTCCTCTCAAGTAAGATCTTAGTTTCCATGTGCGATATGTGGGGAAGTAGAAACAGCAACAACAAACAGGGATTTATTTTAAAATAATAGCCAGTGGCACCACCCTTCCTTCTCACTATCCCATGCCGAGCACTCCTTGGCATCCAGCAACAGCCTCCATCCTGTGCCAAACATTCTCTAATGTCCGCCAGCATCGCACTCACTGTCCCATGCCAAGAACTCCCTGGTGCCAAATGACTATCCTTTCCCTGTGCTGTTCTAAGTGCTGCCTGGTGTCTGTGGCACTACCTCCCACTCTCTGCCCCACACCAAACACTCACTGATGTCCAATGGTTCCCATTCCCGCTCTGCATCCTGTGCAAAGTATTCCTTGACTCCAGTGCCACCCCTCACTCCTGCTGCACTCACTCCTCACCCCCTAGACTGGGACCAGCTCAGCATTTAATTCACCTCCTTGGCCGCCCGTCATCTAACAATATTGTTGTATCGGATGAAGACCCTGTAGCACAGCAGCATGGATACATTGTAGTGGATCTCCTGCTGTGGGACACCAATCCTCCAATTTATGCAGCTCACCTTGCAGACTGAGGCAATAAGGTCCCTTTCCATCACTCATCACCTAGCATCAGTGGTTCAAGCTAATCTTTCAGAAAAGGTAAATCCAGAGTTAGCGCTGCAATCCTGAAACCTTGGTGTAATCTCTAGTCTGCACCACGAACTGACCTGTGTGACAGCCAAAAGCTGTGTGACAGGCACCAGTTCAGTCAGTGTATGTAAACTGTTGCTATTTTGACAAGCGTGTAACAGAGGCATTATTCCTGGGAAGTGTAGTCCTGTTAAGACTACAGTACTGGATAGGGTACATTTTAAACAGACTGCACATCTCGGGCTCTGCTGAGGAAATTCTTCACTTTAAAGGCACAACTTAAATTTTGTTTTGCAGTCAGGCCCGGTATTGGTCACTTGACCTTCTGTGGCTTCCGAGTCGAATACAAAGCGCTTGCTGTATCGAGGCGAGTGCGCGAGAGACACGTGCGTGCGGTCTAGGAAACAGGATAGCAGGACAGAATACTTTCAGTCGAAAGCAGGTAAATACGATTATGATTCATTTCTATAAATACTCTTAAGGTAGTAAACCGAGCCAAGGAAATAGTAAAGAAAATGAATGCCACTAGGACGAAACTACCATATATTTACCCTTAACACAGAGACTATTCTATTGGTATGCGCTACTGCGTAACCATGTGCTACATAATGCACCATCAGTTTCTAGTTTACCTCGGACCCTGGTTGGCGTGACTGTTTGGATATTAGGGCATTAAAAAAATGAAATGATGTCCATAACTAAGATTTACAAGCTGCCAGGAAATTAAAGAATTAGAAAACTTCTTAGATAATATGGTAAGAAATCTTCCTATAGCTCAAAACTCCTCAGAAAATTCACACCAAAATAATCCCCTACAGGATACTAATACCACTGAAGAGTCTAGGCACCAAACTTTGGTCCCTGCTGTAGACTCATCGTTACATTCCAATCAAGATGAACTACCTACATGTGGCAATCAACTACCCTTAGCGTCACAGCCTATGTACTCCTTGGCCCCTCCTATTTCTAGTAAGAGAAGCAGAGACTCTACCTTTGATTTAATTTCAAATGAAAGTTGGGATGAAGTACCCAAATGGAAGTATAAAAAGGGTAGGACAGCGGATTATGTTCGCCCGACAGCGCATAAATGCCTGTTAATGAATGACACAGGTGAACAAGATTATCTAACACAAAACAGATATGTTAACCTATCACATGAGCAAATTGAACCACATCTTCATAATGTTGCTCCAACAGTCACTCTTCCAACCATCATTATAGGTGACTCAATAGTAAAGTATATTGATTCCTATGTCTCTAATACAGAGAACAACCAGGTGTCAGTTTACTGTTTTCCTGGGGCTAAAATAGAGGCTATTGCACTGAGAATTGACTCACTGATATAACCAGTCCCTCTAATGTAATTATTCATGTCGGCACTAACAATGTTGGTTACTCTCATGAGAAAGACATCTGTTATGAACTCACTGGGTTAGGAAGAAGGAGCTAGGCAAAGAACTATAATGTTTTTATCTCTGGCATGCTTCCCATTCCTCAGGCAAAGTGGAAAAGAACAATACCACTGAGAGAATAAATGCAAGATTGCAAAAGTGTTGTTCCTTCAATTATTTTAATTTTATTAATCATTGGACTAATTTCCATAAAAACGCCAAGTTATTTGCTACAGATGGTCTGCATTTGAACAAACGGGGCAATCAGGCTTTGTCAAATGTTTCAAAACAGCGTACCCTCAATTTAAACTGGTAACATCGGGTGAAACACTAGTAAATGCATCTTTTAAGACTTTTCAGGTTAATACTAAAAAAGTAAGGAAGGATGAGTTAAAAATTCTTCTGTTAAATGCCCGTAGCTTATTTATTTATTTAGCTTTTATTAACCAAGTAAGTACACTAGACAAGACAATTGCCTATTTTCAGGTACGACCCGGGAGAGTACAGGAATAACAGATTTAAGTACATAAAACGACATTGTACAAATTAGACATGTTACAGTTCATGTGAGGACAGTATGATTACAGATTCAACACAGCATACGAAATGTAGTAAGGCATAGATTTATACAGTATGTACATAACGAAATAAACACCTTGTGGAAGCTAAGAGCAGTACCAGAGGTACAGTTTAGAGATCCTTCAGATGTGACACTATAAACAGCTTAGCGACCTCATGGAGTTAGTTTTTGTCCAGGAGGACCTCCAGGGCAGAGGAGTGCTGTGATGGATCAATTCTGGGGTTTGGGACAGCCACAAGCCGAGGAAAGTTTAAGGTGGTTCCATAGGGTGGAGCGAAGACACACCTGTGAGTGCGAAGAACGGACTTTGGCAACAAATTGGATGAACTAATACTAAGAGCAAATATTGAAAATCCAGACATTACAGGAATCACTGAGACCTGGTGGCCAAAAGAAACTGTTTGGAACATATGTATCTGAGGTTATATGCTGTTCCACTTAAGTAGAGACAATCAGAAAGGGGGTGGTATTGCTCTCTTTACCTCCTCATCCCTGTTACTAAACAATATTTCTAATAAAATTAAAAATAAAGCAAGTTCAACTGAGTCAATATGGTTGAATGTAAAACATCAAAATAACAAGAACTTCATACTGGGCCCTCTGTTACAGGGCGCCAGATTCCCAGAGGGCAATACTGAACAAAATTATTTCAGAAATGCTATCAGCTGCAGATAGAAACATAGAAACATAGAATTTGACAGCAGATAAGGACGCTTGGCCCACCAGTCTGCCATTTCCTACCTAACAGATATGCTGCAAATCCTAGTTAACCAACAGCTTATTTCCTCCTACCCCCACTAGGACTGCCTTATGCCTGTCCCATGCATTCTTGAAGTTCCCCACTGTTCTTGACTCCGACCTCCTCAGAGGCTGTTCCATGCATCCACAACCCTCTCAGTGAAAAAATACTTCCTCCATTACCTCTGAACCGTCCCCTCTATCTTCAAATTGTGCTTATGTTCTTGCATCTCTCTTTTCTGGAAGATGCTGCCCTCTTGGACTTTGTTAATTTCCTTGAGGTACTTGAAAGTTTCTATCATGTCCCTCTCTCCTCCTTTCCTCTAGGGTATACATATTAAGCACCTTTAGTCTTTCTTTGTATGTCTTCTGGTGCAGACCCTGCACCATTTTGGTTACCCTCCTCTGGACAGCCTCACTTAATCTATGTCTTTGTGGAGATGGGGTCTCCCAGAACTGCACACAGTACTCAGATGGGGTCTCACCAACTGTCTGTACAGAGGGATAACAACTTCCTGTTTTCTACTATTGATGCCTCTTCCTATGCATCCCAGTATCCCCCAGCCTTCCTTACTGCCTTCTCACATTGCTTGCCCACCTTTAGGTCATCTGATATAATTAACCCCAGGTCCCTTTCTATTTTTACTGTTGTCAGTATCTCACCCCATTGTGTACACTTCCCCTGGGTTTTTGGTTCCCATGTGCATTACCTTGCACTTTCTTTGCATTGAATCTGAGCTGCCATACATTTGACCATTCCTCCAACCTTGCCAAGTCGCTTCTCAACCTTTCCACGCCATCTTGTGTATCAACCCTGTTGCAAATCTTTGTGTCATCTGCAAAGAGACATACTTTTCCTTCCAGTTCCTCTGCAATGTCACTTATAAAGACATTGAAAAGGACCGGTCCCAGTACTGAACCCTGTGGTACCCCACTAGTAACCCTCCTTTCTTCACTGTGTATTCCATTTACTACTACCCTTTGCGTCCTGTTGTCTAGCCAATTTTTTATCCAGGCTACCACCTTGGGACCCACTCCAAGGCTGGCTATCTTGTGAATTAATCTTTTGTGTGGGACTGTATCAAATGCCTTGCTAAAATCTAGGTAGGCCATGTCCACAGCCCCTCCCTGGTCTACTACTTTGGTCACCCAGTCAAAGAAATCTATTAGATTTGTCTGACACGACCTTCCCATCGTGAATCCATGCTGCCTAGGGTCCTGTGCCCCACTGGCCTCTAGGTACTCAACAATTCTTTCCTTCACAAGTGATTCCATCATTTTCCCTACCACTGAGGTCAAATTAACTGGTCTGTAGTTTCCTGCCTCTGTCCTGCTCCCACTTTTGTGAAGAGGAATCACATCTGCCCTCCTCCAGTCCTCGGGTACCACCCCATCCTCCCATGATTTGTTAAAGAGAGTAGTCAACGGTGTCACCAGTTCTACCCTTAGTTCTTTTAGAATTCTTGGGTGAATCCCATCAGGCCCCATTGCTTTGTCCACCTTCAATTTTATTAGTTCTTTCAGAACCCTTTCTTCTGTAAATGGACTGGTATCGACCCCTGTCTTCAGAGTGTTTCTCTTGTTTGGTTTAGGTAACTCCCCCTCCTCTTCCTTTCTGAATACTGAGCAGAAATATTCATTCAGTATCCCTGCTTTATCACTGTCACCCTCTACCCACATTCCCTCCCCTTTATTAAGCTTCAGTATCCCTCCTTTGGTCTTTCTACGCTCCCTAATGTACCTATAAAAGGTCTTATCCCCCTTCTTAACAGAATTGGCTATCCTTTCCTCGGTTTGGGCCTTTGCTATTCTGACTGCCTTTCCAGCCTCTTTCTGCTTTAACTGATAAAGTTCTCTGTCCTGCTCCTTCCGTTTCCTTATATTTCCTGAATGCTGTCCTTTTCTCCTTAACCTTCCTGCCACCTCTTTTGAGAACCATAGTGGTTTTTCCTTCATTGTGTTTTATTGATTTTTACACAAAGGCTTGTTGCCTCTGTGATGGCTGTTTTGATCACTCCCATTGTTCCTCCACCCTCCTTCTTGCCTGTTTGCTAGTGCTTTTCTGAGGCACTCTCTCATTTTCCCCAAAGTCAGCCCTCTTAAAGTCCAGTACTTTTGCTTTTGTATGGCTTGATTGTATGGTTATGTTTATCGTGAACCACACTGTTTGGTGGTCACTTGTTCCCAGATGGCTACCCACTTCTAAATCTGAGATTCTTTCTCCATCCCCATTTGAGAGTACTATAAGCTAAGATTGTTCCCTCCCGAAAGCGCTCCAATACTAGCTGTCTGAGGCATGCCCTAGGGCATCAAGAATGACCCTGCTCTTGGATGTGCCTGCAGCAAAGGTGCTCCAGTTAACATCTGGCATATTCAGGTCCCCATCAACAATATCTCCCCTTTTTCTGCCATTCTAAGAAAGCCTTCTATCATTTCCTTGTCCATTCCTCCCTGAGATGGGGTCTGTATACAACCCCATGCGGACTGAGTGCCATTTCCTGTCTCCAGGGTGACCCAAAGTGCCTCATCTGCTCCCTGTTTACTCTTTAGTTCTGTTGCTTTGATCCCTTCCTTTACATAGAGAGCTACTCTCCTCCTCCTCTTTTACCCTCCCTGTCCCTCCCAGATTGTGTATCCTGGTATGTTGACATCCCAGTCATGGTTCTCTGTGTACCATGTTTCTGTGACTGCCACAATATCCAGGCAGCCCTCTTCCATCAAGGCCACTAGTTCAGGAAGCTTGTTACACAGACTACGGGCATTGGTACTCATCACCTCCACTTTTGATAGCCTTACCCTTTTAGCCCCATTTCTGTCCTTACTGCCTTTGCCTTTTTTACATTTAAATCTGTTCTGCTTGCTAATAACTTCTGTACCTTGGTGTTTACCTCACTAATCACCATGTTTTATGGGGAGGCCCGATTTCCTGCCCTTTTCAGTGCCTCCCTTATTAGTTTAAATGCTTGCCAAATGAAGCATTTAAACCTCTCACCTAAGATCCTGGTTCCCCTGGACAGATGCAGACCATCTCCACCAGTAGGTCTGCATCCTTCAGGTGGCTCCCAGTCCCCAATGAAGCCAAAACCCTGAGCTCCACCCAGTTTTTCAACCACTCATTGAATTCCCTGGTGAGAAGTGCCTAGCATCTCCCTTGCCATAGACAGGCAGCACCTCCGAGAGGTTACGTATGCGCTACTTGTCAAGGCCCTCCCAACTCTATAAACTCCTCTTGCACTGCTCTGATCCCATTCCTAGCCAGGTCATTTGTCCCTAGGTGGACAATGACATCCAGCTCCCTCCTCGTGCAGCTCCTCCCAGATCCTGAGGTTTCGCTTCCTGTCCCTCCAAGCCCGTGGCGGCAGGAAGGCACCTCACCTCCTCTCCTTCCTCCCCATTTCTACCCCCAATGACTGAGTCCCCACCAGGAGTTGTTTCCTTCCCTGGGTCCCATACCACCCTCCTGTGGGTCTCCTTTGTGAAGGTTCCCAGCATCCTCCTTGGTCTCCACTGCAGGTGCCTCCATAGAGGAACCACTATCCACCAGAAGAAGCGAATGAATGTGGAGAGGTACAGCTGGAGGATGCAACTCTGTCCCACCACCTCTCCTCCTTGAGCCCACCCTGGTCCAGCCTCTCCTCTTTCTTGGCAACCTCTGAGGTAGTGGCATTGGCCCTGGTGGTCCTTGGGTGGGGAGGAGGTTTCACAAATCCTAGCCAGGTCAGCCTGGAGACGGGCAACCTCTTCTCTCAGACCAGAGAGGTGCCTGCAAATAGGGCAGCATCGCAGCCTCCAGAATGTCTCCCGGAACACTGCCGCCCCACAGCCATTGCACTGCACCACTCCTATCATGTCTTATTTTGTGTCCCCTCTACTGTTTCACTGGATGCTTATTCTCTCCTCTCCTTACAACTCTCACCCTTCCTGTTCTGGGACAGCAACTTCCTATCTTCTTCAGTAGCCTCCTTCTTCCTTGCTCAATATCAGACCACCAGCAGCTAGGTGGGGAGAGTGAGCTACTTTTTACTTTAGGGTTGACAAAACCAATGTTTCTCTATGATCCTTTCCTTCCTACTGCCAAACAGGAAGTTCCTGTTGACAGTCAAATCCAGTGGCTATAAAAGTAGAACTGGCTTTGGGGGGGTGGGATGGAGGGCAATTAGTAAGAAAAAAGGCTAGCAACAGGAAGTTGTAATTTGACTCACATGCTTTTCCAGTGTCTAAACCACACCCCCAGGTAAGCTCTCTTTCCTCCTACTGGTTTAGCAAAGTCAGCTGATGCAGTACCCTTCCCTGCACAGAACACACACTGACTTTCTTTCTTTTCTTTCTCTTCTTTCTTTTTTAACCCTAAATAAGACCCCTTCTACTTCTAATAAAGTTATCTGTCTACTTAATCTTAACTGACACTGACTCCTGCTGAGATATGTTTTAAATTAATAAGAAAATGTAGCTTCTTTTAGTTAGCTGCTTTCTGCTCTACAAGCAAGGCTAGCAACAGGAAGTTGTAATTTGACTCACCTGCTTTTCTAGTGTCTAAACCACACCCCCAGGTAAGCTCTCTTTCCTCCTACTGGTTTAGCAAAGTCAGCTGATACAGTACCCTTCCCTGCACAGAACACACACTGACTTTCTTTCTTTTCTTTCTTTTCTTTCTTTTTAACCCTAAATAAGACCCCTTCCACTTCTAATAAAGTTATCTGTCTACTTAATCTTAACTGACACTGACTCCTGCTGAGATATAATTTTAAATTAATAAGAAAATGTAGCTTCTTTTAGTTAGCTGCTTTCTGCTCTACAAGCAAGGCTAGCAACAGGAAGTTTAGGAAATGTTCTATTTATGGGTGACCTAAACCTAGGGACATAAACTGGGTAAACAAATCTGCCAAGTCCAGGATGTCAAAAGATTTCCTAGAATCATACGAAGAACTGAACTCAATACAACACGCCACTTTTCTACTCATGGCCCTAACATTTTAGATCTTGTATTATGTAGTGAACCAGTTAGCATTACAAAATATACTGCTTTAGCCCTGCTAGGTAACAGTGATCACTGCTTGCTATCAGCTTTAATCTTCATAGTTCCTTTTCACGTTCAAGAAAAATCACAAAGTATTTGCTTTTCATAAAACAGACTTTCCGCTCTAAATAACCATTTGGCTAACACTGACTGGACCAGTCGCCTGCATCAAGATGATACTGAAGATGTATAGAAGACTTTTACATCTATTATCATGGACACTGCTAATAAATTAATCCCAAAGTTCAAAAAAAAGGACATTTCACTTGCATCTCAAATGGTTAAATAATAAATTACATAAACTGATTAAAAAGGAAAACAAATTTTATAAGAGATATAGCGCAAACAAATGTGCAAGAACACTGTTGGCCTTTAAAAAAATTCAAAGGAATTGTGAAAAAGAAATCAGAAAAGCTAAATTAAATACAGAAAGGTTTCTTGCTTTACAAGCACAAAAAGGAAACAGTAAAATTATTTTTAGTTGCATCAATTCCATTAAATAACAGGAATGTAGGGTAGGTCCATTAACTATAAATGAGCCAGTTTTATCCCATCCAAAGAATATGGCAGAGTTCCTCAATTTGCATTTTTGCAAAGCCTTTAGTACGGGTTCAAATACAGTCAACCCAACAGTCTTGGACAGACAAACTAACAATAAGATAGATATTTGTTTAGACACTATTAAAAACAAATTAAAAGAAATTAACAAAGGATCCTCCCCAGGCCTAGATGGCATTTCTGGGGACATTATTTATATAATGAAGGAGTACTTGCGTGAACCATTTAAAATCTTATTTGATAAAAGCATAAACACAGGTTCATCAGAATGGAAACAAGCAAATGTGATACCCTTATTTAACAAGGGAAAAAGAGTTCACCGGATAATTACCGTCCTATTAGTTTAACTGCCATTTTCTGTAAAATATTAGAGCGAATAATTAAAGATGAACTGACTTCAGTTTTAGTTTCCTTAGAGCCAAGTCAGCATTGATTTGTTAAGGGTCGATCATGTGCAACAAATCTAGTAGGTTTCTATAACTCTGTCAGTGATAATCTGGACAAGGGTATACCCTGTGATGTGATTCTGTTAGACTTTGAAAAAGCCTTCGACTCTGCACCTCACTGGGCTTTAACTCATAAGTTACAGACTCTCAACATTAACTGCTTATACACTAAATGGATTTCAAACTGGCTGGCTGACAGAAAACAGAGTGTGGTCATAGACGGCCACAAATCCAACTGGAAAAATGTAGAAAGTGGGGTCCCTCAGGGATCAGTTCTGGCTCTGGTAATCTTCCAGATATTTATACTGTATCTGATTTATCTCATAATATACAAAGCAATATCACAAAATACACAGACGACTATAAAATTGCTAATATATGCATGTCATCTGAAGACCATGGGGTTATTCAAGAGGACTTAAGTAGGCTGGAAGCATGGTACTTAAAATGGAATTTAAGACTTAACTCATTCAAATGTAGTGACCCACACTTTGGAAAACATAACCCCCCCCAAAAAAAACCAGTATTATTTATATGATATTGCATTAGTCAGCAAAGACAGTGAAAGAGATCTAGGGATCACTGTTCATTCATGTTTAAATTTTGATATTCATATTACAAATATTATTAGTAAGGCAAACAGAACATGGTGGGCTATTTGTCATAACATCAGAAGATCCTGATATTCTGTTACCCTTGTACAGGGCCTATGTCGGACCATATTTTGATTATGCCTCGCAACTTTGGAATCCATTTAAAAGGAAAGACAATCAGAACTGAAAAATTACAAAAGAGAGTTACAAAATCAGTTGTCTCAAATAAAGTGCTTCCGTATGAGGACAGATTATCCAAATTTAAACTTATGTCATTGGAGGAATGGAGACTCAGAGGTGATCTCTTGTTTACCTGGGACGTCATTCACGATATGTATTTATCGGCTGAATGCGGCCTGGACTTTAAGCAAGTTTGTGTTAATACCAGATGCCACCCGTTACAACTTGCGAGAAGTAAATGTAACACAAAAAAGACGGCATATTACTTCTCTCAGATAATTAGACCCTAGAATATGTTACCTCTAACAATTGTTAACAATTAAAAATACTTTCAAAAATAGACTGGATAACCATATGAGATCAGGCAAGCACTTAACTTACCATATGTAAGCTCTGAAGCACAATGGACCTCACAACCTTTTGCTTCAATCTGTTCTTAGTAATAGTATCCTCAACCTTGGCTGACTTCAAACAAAAGTCAACCTAGCATGGTACTGATGGCGTAGACCTACCAAAGACTGCCTCAGACTGGCATGACAGACATTCAGAACATAAAAAAAAAAAAAAATAACTTTCCAAGAGATGTGCAAGTTAATTCAGTAGATTCCTTCAATGAAAGGAATGTGGCTGACCCCAGATTTGTGCTTTCCAAGGTAAACCTGGGTATGTTACTAAGCATGGAGAGCTGCCTCAGTCTGACACTACCTCTTTGGTAAAGGACAACATGCATAAAACAAATGGAAAATGTTGCCTGTGAATGAAATCCCCACAATATGGGGTTCCCTGAAGCACCTGAACTTGTCTTGGACATGAAGCATACCCCCTCCTCCCCCCACTAATATCGGTGTCCCCCAAGGGTCAGTCCTTGGCCGGTACTCTTTTCAGTCTTCTTAAATTACCTCCCTGCTCCTCCACGTCCATTCACATTGTACACGGATGACACTGTTCTCTAGGCCTCAGGTGTCTCCCCCTCTGTTGTTGCGTCCGATCTTCAGCTGGAGTTTGGCAAAGTACAGCTGTGGTTTCACTGAAACCAACTCTCCCTCAATGCCAAAAAGATGGTCTCTATTACCTTTGGCACTAGATAAAGGATCTCAAAGCTTAATGCCACCCCCTCCCCTTCCACACCCTTGACGGAGCCACGCTAGAGGATGTCACGTCCTTCAAATATCTAGGACTCTGGCTTGGCCATCACCTAGGCGTCTCTGGATATATGGATGCCATTCACAAAAACTTCATTCCAAGCTAGATGCTTTAATACAGGCACCGTGGCTGCATACCCTTACAGACACTCTGTGAATTAGTCCAGAAAATGATTCTCCCAATTTTCGACTATGGTGACATAGTCTACAGTTCGGCTCCAAGGTCTACCCTAACCAGACTGGACACCCTCTTCCACTCCTTCTGCCGGTTTGCTCTTGACTGCCCTCACTGTACCCACCGCTGTGACCTTTATACCTCCCTCCCAGTCTCTTCTCTTGAATCTAGATGCCTTGCCCACTGTTCCTCCCTTGTTGGGAGGTTCTAGTTTGACTTTCTCCCCTCCTACCTCTCCTCTATTCTTTCCACCCCCTTCCCCACCTACTTCCTCCGCAATGCTGATGGCCGGACCCTAGCCCTTCCTGTGAAATCATCCACTGCAGGTCAGTCTGCCTTCTCCTACCGCTTCCCTAAACTCTGGAACTCCCTCCCATTAACTACCTGTTCTGCCCCCTTCCCTCGGGTGCTCTCCTCTCTCCTACTTAACTTCTCTTCACCCTCCCATAACTGTGCCTGATCACCCCTTTACTCTTCATTCCTTCTCTCCCCCTGCCCTCTACCTAACTAGTCCCCCTCTATTCCCTCCTACCTCTTCCTCAAATTCCTACCCTTTCCTCCCTCCTTACCTCCAAATCCCTACCCTTTCCACACATCTCCGTTTCTAACACATTACCTTTCTCCCTCCCTCAACTGGCTCCTCTACAGCCCTATCCCTACTTTTGTTACTCCATGGTGGGCTATAAATCTAGCTCATGGACTGGGTGTTTATCCGGCTGTTGAGCTGGCTCTAGTGGAATCATCCATCTCATAAGGTTCCCGACCCCTCTTCCCTCACCACTTACTCTTATTGACCTGGTAAACTGTACAAGGTCTCGTTTCTCGCTCTGTTAAGGCCCCTGTGGATTATCTCCCCAGTAGAGTAAAATGTCCTGCCTCTCCTCTACCCTGTCCCCCTTTTTGCTTCTTGCCTCCCCTCCCCTTACTTCTCTGCTATTCCTCTCATGCTCCATGTAATGTGCCCCTTATGTCTAAGCTTATCTTAACCTTGATTTCTATTTAGTTACTGGATATCGGTTAGTAATTTTAAATGTGCCGATTGCAAGCTCAAACGCTAACTGTATAAGACTATTATACTGTCACACAATCTCTGTACTCTGTTACCTCATATACTGTATTATATTGTTGTTTTAAACCTGATGTACTTACCCACTTCCCCCCTCACCCAGGATGCACCTGGAAACAAGCTGTTAAAACTCAGTGTGCCCTTCCTGGTGAAACTTTTCAAATAAATAAAATAATTGAGAATCTGAACTGCTATAGCTGGTTGAGGAACAGGATGGGCCTTTCTGGAATCTGGTGATAGGACCCATCAAATTGCTCCTCGCAGGACCAGGATGGATCCTGCAGAGCAGCGGGACACTGTGGAAAACTAATAGATGTGTGATAATGAATTATTCTGCAGAATTTACTGTATAGAAAATGTTATTAATTGGGGGGGGGGGTCACAGCCTTGTGTTTTCTTTCAAGTGCAAGTATGGAGATCCTGGATTTACTGTACATGGGACATTCAGGGGAAAAAGAAAATTAAAGTTTGGAAATTCTTGTGGGGTCAAACCTCACAGTCAAGTTCTTACTTGCACTTTCTTTGCATCCTATCTACCAGGTTTTTAATATTCTGTACTAATGAATGTTAATCTGGTGCCTTTTCTTCAAGTTATATAGCTTAGAAGTTTTACACTATTATACAGTCCCACATTTGGAGCGTTATATCCACGTTACAGTGGTGTCTGCCAGGATCAGAAGAATATCACAGTTCCCCACATGGAAACTGGTACTGTACAGCACTGTTTCCTGCAGATTGCGCGGATCCGAAATCTGATACTGGCAGGTGTGGCCACTTGTTTTTGAAAATTTTTATTCTGGGCCGTGCATGGCCTGAAATAACCTCTGCTGTGTTGGATGGAATAAGTTACCTTAGCTAATTAACTCCCCGGTGAGCAACAGGTAAAGAATTACAAGACTAATATACTTCATGAATCTTTATCAGGACTACCCTTGCATTCTTGTATTTCATTTGTATAAATCTAATAAAAGTTAAATCAGCTGTACTGCTGTTTGTAATACTGAAAAGGTTCAGCTTCTAGTAATAAGCTGTTTAGTATTATAAACAGCGTGCAGTGATAGTCTTTATCAGTTGGTTGCGGTGTAGGGTAATGTTAGCTGCTATGCTTGGGGACAGTTCAATGAGGTGAGGAAAGCAAGATTTATTTTTAAATTGCTTGGGGTTCTACTGTTGGGAAGGTAGGTAGAGTGGGGTTCAAACCAAGCTGGAAAAGGAGTTTTTTTGTTTGTTAATCATTCCAGGAAGGTTCGTTGGTAGGGAAGAGTAGAGACTAGTGTAATAAGGACTTACTTTAAATGACTGGCATGCTCAGGTTGGGGGGTGTTAGGTGGACTAGCGAAAAAGGGATGTGTTTTGTTTGTTTTTGTTTACACTATTCATGATGTCTGGGGTCAGAAGGAGGTGGAGCAGGGTGGGGTTTCGACACAGAAGATGGGCTCCATTGCTGTTTTTTTCTTGGTGGGTGGGGGCGTTGCCACTTCAATCAGATTATATATATAGATATATATTTTAAATTTTCCACTGCCAAGGAAATTGCTGGGAAAAGACAATTTACATCCATCTCTTTCGATAAAAGAATTTTTTTTTCAGTTGTAAAAAGCAAAACAACCATGAAAAACAGACCAAGATCAACTCTTCACTTTCACAGCACAGAAAGATTAAGAGTAAAATCACAATAATTTTGAGTAGTTTTCAGCTAAAAATCTTGAAAAAGTTACATGCTTATAAATTTGTCAGACAATGAGAAAACTGCCACAGCACTTGTGTTCTCATCTTATCTGGTTTTGCTTTACTGAGCATGCACCAATTTATATAACTCCATATGCTTTATTTATTTTTTTTGTAAATTCACAATACTTTTGCTGCTTGGCCTACAGCAGACACCAGGCCTATTCCCATTCTAACAGTAGTCCATACCAATGAAAGACTCTTCAGATGCCACCCAAGGCCTGTGTCACACTCTCCAGCTGACCTCCCCTCCATTGGGGGCCCTTCTGTACTTCTAACCAGAATCCAGAAGGCATAGGAGGTCCTCTGTGGTAGGTGGTTTGAGCCAACCTGCCTGGGGATTGGGCATCATCATCATCCTGCTTAGCTTGTTCAAAGCCCATCCCTCCTCCTCGGGTTTTAACCCCGCTCTCCTCCCCAGTGCAATGGCATGCACCTGCATACTGGTGTGCCAGCCTCTGGGAAGGAGATGATGTCTCATCACCCATGACATCTAGGCCTCCTGACCACAGAATACCCATGGGCCTCTCCCCCCTCCCCGAAGCATGACACACTCTAGACTTCTCCAGCCTAGGAAGGGGAAGCTGGTCTGCAACGTGAATGTGGATCTCCCACATGGGCACCACCTAAGAAGGCTCCATGTAGGTTTACTGAAAACATTGGACTATTTTTTTTTTGTTCCAGAAGCATAAACCGGAAGATATTGTAACGGACAACAAACCCTCAAAATTTCACGTCCCTAATTCATAAAAATCGCAAAGTTAGAAGTAGGACAGAAATTGACTTGAAGACTTGGTTTGCTGGCCAAGGCACCTAGCTTCACCTGAGCTCTTTCCTTCTAAGACTGCTTGAAAGGCAGAGTAGAGAAACTTACCAGAGCAAGGGAGAAGGATTAAGACTTAGTTTGGCTAAGCAGATTTACTGTGTGGTGGTGTTTTGATTTTTTACTCACAGGGATTGCTACTGTTTGTGGCTAACATTTCATTGCTTTATTTTTCTCTGATTCAAATTGTTGTTGCTGGTATACCTTCTTCTGCATTATTACAAGAGTGTGCCTACAGTGTGTGCTAACAGATTACTGCTGTAATCTTCTGATTCAAATTGTCTTTTGCAAGGTATATCTTCTGTTACTGCTTTATTTTTCTCTGGAGCAAAGTGTTTCTTACAGGGTATATCTTCTCTGAAATTACTGTATTACAGGTGGAGCTTACATTTTGTGACTTTTTATCATTGGGCTAAGCAAAATTACTGTTTGACACTGTGTTTTATTTTATTCTTGTTTGTTGAAAAGGTTTGTTGTCTCAGAGGTGTTTCAGTCTCCTTCTCACATTGAAGGAGCTAATTGCTTTCCTCCACAGCTCTTCCAAAGGATTAGGTGTGTGTGTGGGGTGGAGCTGGCAAACTGTCAGTAATTTCCAACAGAAAGAAGGGTTAAAAAGTCAGGTTAGTTTATATCTTGTAGGTAGAAGACTTGGTTTGCTGGCCAAGGCACCTAGCTTCACCTGAGCTCTTTCCTTCTAAGACTGCTTGAAAGGCAGAGTAGAGAAACTTACCAGAGCAAGGAGAAGGATTAAGACTTAGTTTGGCTAAGCAGATTTACTGTGTGGTGGTGTTTTGATTTTTTACTCACAGGGATTGCTACTGTTTGTGGCTAACATTTCATTGCTTTATTTTCTCTGATTCAAATTGTTGTTGCTGGTATACCTTCTTCTGCATTATTACAAGGTGTGCCTACAGGTGTGTGCTAACAGATTACTGCTGTAATCTTCTGATTCAAATTGTCTTTTGCAAGGTATATCTTCTGTTACTGCTTTATTTTCTCTGGAGCAAAGTGTTTCTTACAGGGTATATCTTCTCTGAAATTATTACAGGTGGTGCTTTACAGGTTTTACAGTTTTATCTAACATTAGGATAAGCTTTCAGGGTTACTCCATTTGTTGTTGACTGATTGTTTCTGCTCTTACCTCCTTGTTCTTTCGTCCGTGGTTCTTCTTTTTAGGCAGGGAAGGGCCCAGACCACCCCACTACCACCCGCTACCTCCTTTTATAGGGTACCACAGTTGTGACATTTCCTGTGGCAGAGCAGGAAGAGGCGGATCAGTGGGGCCTCCACAAAGGTGATCTCATTTACAGGGGCACTAGTAATTTAACTTGTTATAACAAGTTAAACAAAGCACAATTAAACCATTACTTGCATTTTTTTTTCCTTTTTTCCTTCTAATTACTCTGACTAGGTTACAAACCCAGCAACTTATTTGGAATGGATTTCATTAACTGCAGGTACTGTGGAACAATTTTCAGAAGGACAGTCTTACAGGATTTAGGACACTGTCCTACATGCTGAGCCTTTGGAGATCTTGGTCTCCAGCTCCGGGCAGCATGGGCAGAGATTACCGCCTCAAATTTCATATTGAAGAGAAATACATTATAAGAACCACCCGCCATTTCCCCAGCATCCAACAGAAAAACCTCAACACATGAGGGTAGTTGGTCCAGGAGGTTGGCAGGTGGTTAGGAGGAGCAAATCGGTGCCCCATCACTCTCTGCTCTCCAACACATTACCTCCAAAACCATATAAACGCTACAAACAGGTATCTGCCTCTATCTCTGAAATCAAATAAAGAGGCAGAAGACACTGCAGAGCAGGACACTCTGGCACAGGAGCTAGCACAACAATACTCACCCAAATCAGGAACCAAAACTAAACAAGCACAAAGGAAATCCAAAAACTTTGATCATAGGAGACTCCATGATTCGGGAGTTGATACCCATCTCCAGCCAGGGTGATGGTCAGATGTCTCCAGGTACATCAGCATGGAGAGACACTGACCGCATTACTAAAATTGTTCACAAAGCAGGAGAAAACATTGATGTCCTAGTACACATAGGGACTAATGATCTCGCCAGCCGGTCAGTTGTGGAGACCAAGGAACACCTGACTAAGCTGGGTGACAAACTATCATCTATTTAGTCCGGCATCTCCTTCTCTGAGATCCTGCCAGTCTGGGAGAAGGAACAGATGGACGGAAGGTCAGAGAAGGAGAGATAGGGAGCTAAACACGTGGCTCAAGGACTGGTGCCAGGAAAAGGACACAGATTTGTAGGAACTGGCAACAGTTCTGGGAGCGAGAAGTTCTTTAAATTTGATGGACTGCATCTGACTAAAGAGGAGTCAGTGCATTGGGGCAGAAGTTTGGCGTCTTTGCAGAATATTTAAACTAGCAAATGGGGAGAGGGTGCAGCACCCCATCGTCAAATGGGAAGAACACCCTCCCCTCAGCTAGTGGTCAAACAGGAATTCAGCGTGTTTGCCATTCATTTGCATCACCAGGTAAGAAAAAGGTTTGTCTCCCATACGATGCACAGGGTAATGCCAAACTTCACCCAACAACTAACACACCAAATCTGGCCAATGGAAAATCATGTACACAAATGCTCACAGCCTGGGAAATAAGATCCCAGACCTGCAGGCAATAATGTCAGAGCTAAACTGGACATAGTAGCAATTAGTGAGGCGTGGTTTACCAGTAACCACACTTAGGAGACTTCAGTACCTGGCTATGTATTGTTCAGAAGAGACCGAGGTGCAAAAGGGGAGGAGTGGCCTGTATGTTAATGAAAATATCAAAGCTACAGAAATTCAGAATACACATAAGGAGCCAGAAGAACTGTGGGTCACCCTGGAAACAGGAAATGGGACAGCCATAAGAACTGGGGTTGTCTACAGGCCCCAGACCAGAGGAGGACATAGACACATTACTGTTAGAAGATATACAAAACATGACAGCTAAAGGGAGGTTCTGATAATGGGAGACTTCAACATGCCAGATATAGATTGGTCAATACCAGCAGGAACATCTGCCAGAACTAGACTCATAGTGGATTCCCTGCAGGGGAGGGCCTCAAACAACTGGTACAGCAACCCACAAGAGACAGGGCTATCCTAGATCTAGTACTGACTAACAAGAAGGGATCACAGATCTCCAGGTAGAAGGTCACCTGGGGTCCAGTGACCATCATGGTATGGTTCAATTTGGCTACTACATCTAAATCATCCCATACCAAGGCAAAAATATGGGACTTCAGAGGAGCTGACTTTGATAAGATGGCCAACAGAGTTAAGCTAGCCCTGGCAAAAGAAACACAGGTGAGGAGGTACAGGCAAAGTGGGCAAGCATTAAGGATACAATACTTGAAGCAACATCCCATTGTGTTAGACAGAAAAGGAAGTGCAAAGAAGAAGGAAACCACTTTGGTTCTCAAATACAGTAGCAGAAAAGGTCAGAGCCAAAGGCTGGCCTTCAGAAAATATAAAGGGAACACAGCGGGATGAAGATAGGGAGGCATACCAAACTGCCCTAAGGGAAGCAGGTAAGGCAGTAAGGCAGGCAAAGTCCCAAACTGAGGAAACACTAGCACGAACAGTAAAGAAGGTGACAAGACTTTCTATAGATACATTAGTGAAAGGAGAAAGTCCAGAGGGGTATTGCTAAGCTTAATGGAGAAAAGGGAGCATGTGAGGAGGAGGACCCTGTAAAGGCATCTATCCTAAATAGATACTTTTGCTCAGTATTTACTGAAGAGAAGGTAGGGCAGGGCCCACAGCTCAGCATCATGGACACAGGGGAGGGAGGTGAGCACTACTCCCTTCACAAAGAAAGGGTCCTACAAGAGCTTGCTAAGCTCAGGGTGGATAAGGCAATGGGACCTGATGGCATACATCCCAGGGTACTTAAGGAGCTAAAGGAGGAACTAGCAGAGCCATTAGCAGAATTGTTTAGTGAGTCTCTGAGCACAGGAGGGTCCCAGAAGACTGGAGAAGGGCTCATGTGATCCCGCTCCACAAGAGTGGTAGCAGGGAGGAGGCGGGAACTACAGACCAGTCAGTCTTACCTCAGTAGTGGGCAAGATTATGGAGGCACTCTTAAGGAAAGGATAGTGCAACACCTGGAATCCATAGGGGCACAGGATCCAAGACAGCATGGGTTTACAAAGGAAGGTCCTGTCAAACTAATCTCATAGATTTCTTTGACTGGGTAACCAGAGTGGTGGACCAAGGGAGCAGTTGATGTCGCCTACCTTGACTTCAGCAAAGCTTTGACACTGTTCCACATAGAAGATTGATAAATAAGCTAGGTAGGCTCGGGGTGGGTCAGAAGTTGGTCAACTGGGTGGCAAACTGGTTGACTGGCAGAAAACAGAGAGTGGTGGTAAATGGTATGCAGTCAGAAGAGAGCAAGTCACAAGTGGGTACCTCAGGGATCAGTCCTGGGGCCAGTCCTATTCAACATCTTCATTAGTGACCTCGAGATGGACTAGAGGTAAGGCTTGTCTGTCTGCAGATGACACCAAGATCTGCAACAGAGTAGATGATCCAGATGGGGTGGGCAGAATGAGAAGAGATCTGGATAAACTAGCAAAATGGTCAGAAGAGTGGCAACTGGGATTTAATGCAAAAGTGCAAAATCATGCACATAGGAAGAGAAACCCTGAAGCCACTTATAGGCTGGGAGGAGTTGCTAGCAGTCACAAAGGAAGAAAGAGACTTGGGCATCATCATCACTGATGACCTAAAATCATCAAGCAGACCTCTAAAGCAGTAGGTAAGGCTGGGGGGTGTTAGGGTGTTAGTAGGGGTATCACAAGTCGTGAGAGGAGGTAATAATCCCTCTGTACAAGACATTAGTTAGGCCCCATCTGGAGTACTGCGTGCAGTATTGGAGCCACACCTTCACAAGGACATTAACCAAATTGAGGCAGTCCAGAGAAGGGCAACCAAAATGGTGCAGGGACTGCATCAGAAGACATATGAGGACAGATTAACAGACTCAATATGTATACCCTTGAGCAAAGGAGGAGAGAGGTGATATGATCGGACATTTAAACACCTTAAGGGCATAAACAAGGTGAAAGAGTCTAACATGTTTAAATATAAGAAAAATTGCAGGACAAGAGGACACAGCATGAGATTAGAGGGAGGCCGATTAAGGGGGAATGTGAGGAAATTCTTTTTCACAGAAAGGGTGGTAGATGCATGGAATAGCTTACCACAAGAAGTGGTGGCTATGAATACAGTGCAGGGCTTCAAACAGGCATGGGATAGGCATAAGGAGCAATACAAATGACTATGAATAGATAGGTCACTGACAGAGCAAGGCCGATGGACATTTATAAGGTAGAAAGAAATGGGCAGACTGGATGGGCCTTGCGGTCCTTATCTGCAATCAACTTCTATGTTTCTATGTTATTATCATATAGCTTTTCTTGTGGGGCTCTGGGCAGGCATGCTGTGGCCCTCCTTGGAGGATCTTAATCCGCCCTAGCATAGGGCTTCATTGAGCCTCCCACGTCCCCGCTTTTCCAGTCATCCCAAAACACGGTCGCACATGCGCGTGGAGGCGACATGTCTGCCATTCGCAAAGCCCCTTCCTCCCAAACGGCCCAATGTCTGGCTCACTTTTGGCTTGGTGCTGCCACTTAGCCTCCATCGGGTGGCAGCCAACAGCCACTCAATCCAGCTCCTCACTCACCCCTGCCTGCTCCTGAACCCGGGTCGCCGACGGGAGGAGGCAAGGTCCAGTGCCACAGCCCTCCACGCCACTGGGCCAGCCAGAAATTGCCTCTAAATGCAATCCAACTGTAAAACCCCAAATACCATGCTTGGATGATGTAATCCATCAGTCCATCTCTCTTCCACCCCATTTGTACCCCCTTCCCCAGGTGTGCCCAATGTTCCACCCTTCCCAGTCCACACATATAGACCAGATATCCAGCAGCAGCCTCCCCCTTGCGCATGACCTTTCTATGCCACCTGATCACCAGGTAGCAGTCCAGCAGCGGGAGACTGGTCACCCCTCTCCAAGGAAGGACAGCAGTCCATGGGATGCTCAGTCCTTACCGGCCAGCCACTGACTATCTACGTTCATTCCTGAACATGGGTCACCACCACAGAAAGCAGCAGCGCTACCAGGCTGGTCCATCAACCCGTCTGTGACAGAAAAGGGAAGGAAAGAGTTAATGGTTTGGATTCTGTAGGTGTCTTATTTTTTTTAGCAGTTTGAAAAAATACACTCAGGCTAAAATCCTCTGTCCAGCAGCATCCAGCTTGTGGAATTCCTAGCTGCTAGATAAGAGCTGGGTCATAAATCTTGAGTGGACATCTCCACACACACAGACCTGAACAGCATAACAGGACAGTTGGAATGGATTGGATCATTCAAACATAAACTTAAGGTGAAAAGGAATATAATTGGTCACTGGTAGGTGTTCACTCTGATTGGGACAATTAAATACATACATGTTAGCTGGTTGGTGCATTCAAAGGTAGAATAGGAATGACCTGTTCTCCAGAGAGTATATAACCTTCTAAAAGACAGAAGGCTCTCTTTTGCTTTGGAAGCTGGGAGAGGAATCATAAGTTTGGAGCCTACCCTTGTAGCTATGTCTGTGGGAGCTGGCAGTTAGAATAGGGCACAGTGTTTCTTGTAAGGACAGGAAAGGGTAAGTTAGTACTAGCATATTTCAGTAACAGTCTTCTTTTGCCATCTGGTATTTAAAAACATTTGTTTACTTTTCCTGTATCAGTGCTATTCTCCTGTGTTGTAAATATATATCTTGTAAATGCTCAGTGCACTTTCTGTTAAGTAAAAAACTATTTATTTGCTCAACAGTTGTGACTGTGATGTCCTTTTTCTAAGGTAATATTTGGTTTCCACTGGCTGAGGTAAACTCTGTGTAGCATCCGCCACCCGAGAGAGAGACACACTACCTGACTTTAACTTGTGCATTTGCACGCATGATTATTCAAGTTTGTAAGCTTGAAGGTTGGCGCTGAAGACAGTCCAGCTAGTGGCAGCGAATACCTGAGGACAGACACCTCTCTAAAAGCTGTTTCAGCCCACAGGGAGAGGTGGGTTGTCACATATTGGTTGGCAGTGGTGGGGTGATGATAGCGGACTCAGCGCTTTGCTGAGATACAGAGTTTGCCAGTGGAACAGTTATCTTAGTGTTGCAAAACAGGATATATAAGGGAATACATTTGTACAACAGTTTTATTTGTTTCTAGTTAGCACAGTATAGTGTAGCAGTAGGGAATGAGCTCCATGGAGTATGACTCACTTACTGTGCCACAGCTTTTTGAAAGGTGCCAGGAAAAGGGGATTCAGCCTGAAGGTCTAAAACACAAGAAGAAGGCAGACCTCATAGCTGCCCTCTTGGCACATGATCTGAAGCAGACAGTCACTGGGGGTGAGCCAGGAACTGAGGCAGCAGACCCCCAAACCAGCTTGAGGCACTGCGACAGCAGCTGGTGCTAAGAAGAAAGGCGCTGGGCGAAAAAGACTGGATGGTCTGCATCCCATTACAGTTAATGGAATAGTAACACAGGGACTGTGGGACACAAGCTGACATCTTCCTGGTGAGGCAGGATCTCATCCGGGCAGAGCAGATGGTGCCTGGGAAATACTCCAGGGTCCGGGCATTCACAGGGCCACCAGTCCAATTACCAATGGCTAGAGTCTTCCTGAGCTGGGAAGGGGGCCATGCAAGGTGGTGGTTGTAGAGGACCTACCTGTAAATATGATTGTGGGGAAGGATTTGGACCCCATGAAAAAACTGGTGTGTTTTGTAACTCGTAGTCAGGCACAAGGGCAAGCTTCTGAGGGTGAAGAGGGGATGACTTGGTGGTCCAGCCACACCCTCAGCAACTGGAGAAGTGTCTAGCACAGGAGGGCTGGCTAGAAGCAGCAGTCCAGAACCCCAGTCACAAATGCAGGAGCCCACAGGACTTCCTTCTGAAGGGGCACTGGGAAGGGTCAGACAAGGACAGCTGAGTGCTGCACAGTGAACTGACGCTACTTTGCAAAAACTGAGGAAATAGCTCATAGGGCTGAGGCGTCCTCAGAGGAGAGAGTCCATTTACTAGGACAATGGGCTGTTGTACAAAGAATGTACAACAGAGGAAGGGTTAGACGGTGAGGTACTCCAGCATCTGGTAGTCCCTAATGTTCACCGTCAGCTGCTTTTTGGCCCTCGCCCATGATATCCCTTTTCAGGGCACTTGGTGGTGAGGCGCATGAAAAAGCGTCTAACCAACAATTTCTTCTGGCCTGGTATTGGCAAGGATGTGGTAAATTATTGCAGGACTTGTCCACAGTGCCAGCAGGTGGGGAAAATGTGGGACAAGGCCAAGGCAGCTTTGGTGCCCCTGCCCATTATTAATGAACCCTTCAAGAGGGTAGCTGTGGACATAGTGGGGCCATTGAGCACCCCAAGTTGCACTGGCAATCGGTATATCCTGGTAGTTGTCGACTATGCCACCAGATACCCAGAGGCAGTGGCCCTAACATACTCTGAGGCAGAACCAGTGGCAGATGCACTGTTGGGAATATTTAGCTGGGTGGGCTTTCCCTAGGAGATACTGTCAGACTGGGGTGCCAATTTTATGTCAGGGTTAATGAGTAGTTTGTGGGAGAAGTGTGGGGTAAAGCAGCTCAAAACCTCCCCATACCATCCCCAAGCTAATGGTCTGGTGGAGCGATTTAATTCAACCCTTAAGACCATGCTAAGGATTTTTGCTGACCAGCATAAGAGGAATTGGGACAAATATTTGCCTCATCTCCTATTTTCATACAGGAAGTCCACAGGAGTCCACAGGTTCTCACCCCAGCTCCTGTTTGGTCATCTGGGTGCGGGCCCTAGATTTGATTCGGGATGAATGGGAGGGGACCGTGCCTCCCAAGGACAGTCTGTTGTGAGTATGTCCTGAACTTCGGACCTGCCTTAGGGAGCTCATGGGGCTTGCTCAGGAGCACCTGGCCACTGCACAACAGTGGCAGAAAGTCTGGTATGACCATGGGCCCGAGCCAGAGAATATGAGGTGGGACAGCGAGTGATGGCACTCATCTCTGTCCGACAGAATGAATTACAGACAGCATGGGAGGGGCCATTCTTCATTGTCCAAAGGTTAGTGATGTCAATTACATGAAAGCTACTGGACAGGAGATGCAAAGCGAAAAGTGTATCATGTTAACATGCTAAAGCCCTACCATGACAGGGAGGAAATGGTCTCGCTGTATACAGTGCCCCAGAGGAGGAAACTGAGTAGATCCACTGGTGGACCTACTTGGGGAGGCCGGGTTGCATCCTCTGTGGACAAGCTTACCCTCTCGAACAGCTGACACCACCCAGGTGCAAGAAATTAGGGGTGTGCTGAGAGAATTTGAGGACACGTTCACAGGAAACCAGGGTACACCACTATGGCAGAGCACCATGTGGATACAGGGACTCGGGTTCCCTAAAACAGTCCCCTAGGGTACCTGAGCACGTTAAGCAGACTGTGAAAGAGGAGCTCAAGGAGATGCTGAAACTTGGAGTAATCCAGGAATCTAGTAGCCCCTGGGCAGCACCTGTGACACTGATCCCCAAAGGGATAGCACCACACGATTCAGCGTTGATTAGCGGAGGCTTAATAGCTGCATGGAGTCTGACGCCTATCCCATGCCCAGAACAGACGAGACCCTGGAGCGACTGGGGGGAGCCCAGTATTTGACCACGACAGACCTAACAAAGGGCTATTGGCAGGTACCCCTGACCCCTTCGGCCAGGGAAAGATCAGTTTTTGTTACTCCATTTGGTTTACACGAATTTAAAGTAATGCCATTTGGAATGAAGAATGCACCTGCAACTTTTCAACGGCTTGTAGGTCGCATTCTGTCTGAGGTAGGTGAGTTTGCATTGGCTTATATGGATGATATAGCCATATACAGCCAGACCTGGGATAAGCACATCAAAAAATGTACAGGATGTGTTCCACAGGTTAAAAAATGCAGGTCTGACTGTTAAGGCAAAAAAGTGCCAGAGAGGTATGGCAGAAGTGTCCAACCTTGGGCACCGGGTGGGTAGGGGACACATCCGCCCAGAGCCTGCCAAAGTTGATGCCATCCTGGCCTGGCCTACTCCTACCACAAAGAAACAGGTCAGGGCATTTCTAGGGACAGCAGGATACTACCAAAGGTTTGTTCCCCGCTACAGTGATCTGGCTAAGCCCCCCTGACAGACTTAACCAATAAGGGAAAGCCAGATACAGTGAAGTGGTCAGAAGGCTGTGAGGTCGCTTTTCAGGAGCTAAAGAAGGCCTTAAGCGGTCCAGCTGTATTGGCTAGCCCCAATTATAGTTTAAAGTTTATGGTCCATGTGGATGCCTCAAATCATGAGCTGGGGGCTGTGCTAAACCAAGTTACCCAGCAGGGGGAGAAGCACCTGGTTGTGTATCTCAGCCGGAGGCTTTTGCCCAGAGAGGCTGCATACGCCACAATTGAGAAGAAATGCTTGGGAATAGTGTGGGCCTTTCAGAAGCTGCAGTCTTACCTATATGGGAGAGAATTTACTGTGGTCACAGATCATAATCCCCTGATTTGGTTCCATAGGTCGAGTGGGCAAAATGGAAAACTACTATGTTGGAGTTTGGTACTGCAGGCATACAACATGACCATCCAGCATCGCAGTGGCAAACAAAATGCAAATGCGGATGGGCTAGCTAGACAGGGCTAACGGCATGGCTGGATACTTTTGGGTACTTCCCAGTAATTGCAAGAACGGCTGTGTCACTTGGGGTGGCCCAAGGGACATGCCTTCATTATCTTGTGGGGGAGATATGTGACAGAAATGGGAAGGAAAGAGTTAATGGTTTGGATTCTGTAGGTGCCTTATTTTTTAGCAGTTTGAAAAAAATACACTCAGGCAAAAATCCTCTGTCTAGCAGCATCCAGCTTGTGGAATTCCTAGCTGCTAGATAAGAGCTGGGTCATAAATCTTGAGTGGACATCTCACACACACACACACACACACACACACACACACACACACACACACACACACACACCTGCAGACACATACACAGGGCAGTTTGAATGGATTGGATAATTCAAATATAAACTTAAGGTGAAAAGGGAATAGAATTGGTCACTGATAGGTGTTCACTCTAATTGGGACAATTAAATACATACATGTTAGTTGGCTGGTGCATTAAAAGGGAGAATAGGAATGACCTATTCTCCAGAGAGTATATAACCTTCTAAAAGACAGAGAAGGCTCTCTTTTGCTTCAGAAGCTTGGGGGGAACATAAGTCTGGAACCTACCCTTGTAGCTATGTCCGTGGGAGCTGGCAGTTAGAATAGGGTACAGTATCTCTTGCAAGGACAGGAAAGGGCAAGTTAGTACTAGCATATTTCAGTAATAGTCTTCTTCTTTTGCCATCTGGCATTTAAGAACATTTGTTTACTTTTCCTGTATCAGTGTTATTCTCGTGTTGTATATATATATATATATATATATATATATATATATCCTGTAAATGCTCAGTGCACTTTCTGTTAAGTAAAAAGGTATTTATTTGCTCAACAGTTGTGACTGTGATGTCCTTTTTCTAAGGTAATATTTGTTCTCCACTGGCTGAGTTAAACTCTGTTAGCATCCGCCACCGAGGGCACACTACCAGACTTTAACTTGTGCAATTGCAACGATTATTCAAGTTTGTAAGCTTAAAGGTTGGCGCTGGAGACAGTCCAGCTGGTGGCAGCGAATACCTGAGGGCAGACCCCTCTCTAAAAGCTGTTTCAGCCCAGAGGAGAGGTGGGTTGTCGCCACCATCTTTAACCAGAATTTGCTCCCAGAGCTGACAGTAGGGTAGCTTCATCGTTCAAAGGTGTCACCTACAAACTCCACTTGGCTATCACTTCATGGTCTTGCAGCCCCACTTACCTTAATGACCTGAATCTTCTCCATGTTGCGTGTGGCAGCTTCTCGGGTGTGAACTAGCACGGTAAAGGTGCAGCCTGGGAGGGAAGGGGGAAGAGAAAGTCTGTTAACTGCCCTGTGTTTGTATTCTGTATCCATTAATGGAAGCAACATATCTGCAGTTCCTAGCAGCAGACTCAATTGAATAACTACTCCTAAGTACCACAGGGGGTCACATATGTGGAGATCATGGCTCCATAAATCAACAGATCCTGGCTATTCAGTACCAAAAGGGGCATTAATATGAATATTGTGGCTCCAAAATGTGAAAATCCTAGCTACTCAGTACTGTGGGGGGTGGGCGGCAAAAATGTGGCCATCTTAGACCGCAGGAGTTTAATGCGAACTCTTAGCCCTGCAGTACTCATCTGGCAAGCTTTAATATACACTTTGTAGGTCAAAGACTTGTTTACTCAGATACTGTATCGTATTTACACCTCAATCAAAGTGGTTCACAATGGCAAAACAAAACAGTGCCAAAAACTCTACAAACCTTTTGTTCCTTTCTTAGCCTCCACCCCCATGCACACAAGACCTTCTTTGTTTCTTTTTTTGCATTTTCTCCCCCCCCCCCATGTGCTGCTGCTCTCAGCCACTCCTTCAGGCTGTGCCAAGGCTACACCAATCCGTCCTGTTCCCGCCCCTCAACTGTAGCCTTCCCAGGGTAACCGAGCGTAACCCTTTGCCAGGTGGCCCCCTCCTCCAAGGGAGAGGCACCTGAGACAGAGGAAGCACTATACTTGGCCCTGGGGTACTGCTGAGGGATGGATTTGTTCGGGACATTGACGGCATCAGACTGCTGGGCGGCCGTCATCCGGCTGAATGCGGAGCCATTTTGCGTTTTCCTGGTGAAGCTCCCTCCTTGCCCTGTGTCTGCATTACCCCCGGTCTCCACCAGAGGTCACTGCAGAGCGACACACTCCCACAGCCCATCCCAGGAGAGGAGAGCAGTCTTACAGATGCTCAATCCTCTCCTTCCCCTGCCAGCCCCCAGCGCCCCGAGTCCGTTCCCGAACCCAGGTCACCAGCGTGGTTTGAGATAAGGAGCCAGCGTCTCTGCCCTCTGCGCCACCGGGCCGGCCTCTTTGTTTCTAAGGATGGTAAAAAGTGGAGTGGATGACACTACCAATATAAGATGGTCAAAAGTAAGATTAGATCTGAAAGCTACATCATGGTGTCTAATGCATGTAAAAGACACAAGAAAGTCCTACCGGAGCGCATATGAGTGTGTCTGATGAGTTTCAGTTCACAAGAAGAAGAAGCGGAACCCAACTAAAAATGTAGAAGCATTGGAATATCTTAAGTGCAGCCTTACCTGGAGGATTACTGTCTAAAACTGAATCACAGACACTGATCTTCAGTAAAAATGCTGCTAACAGCTGCTCCACATGGGATAGCAAGAGTCAGAGCTACAACAAAGAAGAAGCATGGTTACACTTTTCCCTGAAGATGCTGGACTGCCTTCCAACATTTCTTACTCTCTTATCCCAACACACAATGAATTAATATTAGATGCAGAC
The DNA here is from genome assembly GCA_016271365.2 of Neoceratodus forsteri. Taxonomy (NCBI): domain Eukaryota; kingdom Metazoa; phylum Chordata; order Ceratodontiformes; family Ceratodontidae; genus Neoceratodus; species Neoceratodus forsteri. Next base: position 181,216,949 of record CM057452.1, on the reverse strand, counting down.
AAAACACAGTGCACCCAAGCACATACAGCTGTTACAGACTACAATCATGAGCTCTGAGCTGCAACAGACACTGGCCCTATATTCAAAGCCCCTGTAAAATCGCGCAAGTGCCTGAGCCACACATCTGAGATGCACTGGCCCCAAAAACACAGGTTACTCACCTGTAACAGTAGTTCTAGGAGTGGTATGTTGTTCATCCACACTTCTTGGCATGTCCCTTTCCCCTTAAATCTGCGGGAAAGTCTTCAAGCTGGCTCCTCCACCACCCAGGTGGTATAACCTCTGCCCGCCCCATGATGCCAGATCTTAGCCTGCTGGAAGCCAGGTATGTGAGTCCGCAGCTGGGGAGGTCGGGCGGGTCCGTGTGGATGAACAACATATACCACTCCTAGAACTACTGTTACAGGTGAGTAACCTATTTTTCTAGGATCATGGATATGTTGTTCATCCACACTTCTTGGCAGACTCCTAGCAGTTCTCCAAGAGGAGGGAGGCAAGGCGCATAACCTCACAGAAATACATACTTGGGAAACAGAGACTGGAGAACCGAGGCCCCAAAACCAGCATCCCGGCGTGACTCAAGGTCGATGTGGTAGTGGGTAATGAAGGTGTTTGCTGTCTTCCAGGTAGCAGCCCGACATTTCCTGTATGGGGATGACCCTGGAAACAGCCACCGATGCAGTGGTATGGTGGGTAGAATGAGATCTTATCCCTCTGGGAGGCTCCTTGCCCGCCAACTCATAGCACAGACTGATGCAAGATGTACTCCACCTTGCAACTGTCCATTTGCTGCAGGTCTGCTAGAAGCAGCTTCAGCGTAGGTGACAAACAGCTGGCGAACCTCTCCAGTAATTTCCGCCATCCTCTCCTTATAATAGGAGAGGGCTCATCTAAGGTCCAAGGTATGGAGCCTGTATTCAGCCTCCGAGGTGTAACTGGGGTAGTACACCGGCAGAGTACACAGCTGGTTTAGGTGAAATTCTGACACCACCTTCGGAAGGAATTTCGGGTGGGGGCGCAGGACAACCTTGTCCCTGTGGAAGACCAGATAAGGGGAGTCCATAGAGAGCGCCTGGAGCTCCAAAGTCCTTCTGGCAGACATGATAGCCACCAGGAAGGCCACCTTCCACGGTGCAGGGATTGAAGGTCTGGATGGTATACCTTCCCCTGTTTGACCGAGATCAGGGGGCCTGTTGCTGAGGCTGAGGAGATCTGGGTACCAGAACTGGCGTGGCCAGTCTGGGGCTACCAGAATCACCTGCGCCTTGTCCCTCCTCACCTTGATGAGCACCCTGTGGATCAAGGGAAATGGAGGGAAGGTGTAGGAGAGGCCTGGGGTCCACGGCCTCGGGAAAGCATCCACCTGCAGTGAGCCTTGCTGAGGGGGGCGGGCATGAAACAGTCTCAGCTTGGTGTTTTCCCTGGAGGTAAACAGGTCCACCATCGGTTTGCCCTAGTGGGAGAACATGCTGCAAGCTACCTCTGGATGGAGAGACCACTCGTGGGATGTCTCGCCTATGCAGCTGAGAGCATCTGCCAGATGGTTTGAGGCTCCTGCCACATGGATGGCTAAGAGATCTGCCTCCAGACTGATCATGAGTGTCCAGATGCGAAGGGCTTCCCTGCAGAGCAGACGAGAATGCGAGCCACCCTGTTTGTTGAGGAAGTACATGGTCATGGTGGTATTGTCCGTCTGGACTTGAACCACTTAACCCCGGAGCAGAGGAGCGAAAGCTGACAGTGCCAGTCTGACTGCTCTGAGCTCCAACAGGTTGATATGATAACGGGACTCCTCGGGGGTCTGAATCCGTGGGCCTGTTATCCCCCCCCCACATGGGCCCCCCCAGTCCATGAGAGAGGCACTGGTTGTAAGGATGTCCATCAGCTCGGGGCGGACAAATGACATCCCTTCCTGCAACTGGCCTGGAACGGTCCACCACTGAAGAGCGTCCCACATCTTCTGGGTGACAGTGATCAGCTGGTCGAAATGACCGTGGTGCTGAGTCCACTGAGCGGCCAGCTCCCACTGGAAGGGGCGCATGTGGCACCAGGGCCCAATGGACCACGGAGGTGCATGCCCGTGTACCCCAGAAGGAGTCACAGAAAGTCCCAGGCAGGGCACAATTGCCCAACCAGAAATGATCGAGCAAAGGAGGAGAGCACCTCCGCCCTGTCTGCCAGGAGCCGAGCTCTGGCTTGGCCGAGGTCAAGCTTTGCCCTGATGAAGCACATCATCTGAGAAGGCACGAGTTCCGACCTGACCTCGTTGATCAAGAGGCTGAGCTGGGAGCAGGTCTGAGGCCAAGTCTCTGGACCTCTCCACCTCCTGCTGGGTGGAACCTCCTTAGAGGCAATGCGATCGCGGTGAGGGTGATTCAGCCCCCCAAAGCGCCTGAGATGGGCTGCCACCACTGTAATGCATTTGGTGAAGACCTGTGGTGCTGATGACAGGCGAATGGCATGGCTCGGAACTTGATAGGATCCCTCGGCTCGGATTGGAGGAACTGCTGGTGAGACGGATGGATTGGGACATGAAAGAATGCATCCTGGAGATCCAGTGAACAGAACCACATGTTTTGCTCCAAGGATGGTATGATCTGGGACAGAGTGACCATCCAAAAGCGCGTGACCGAGATACTGATTCAGGTCGTGCAGATCTAGAATGGGGAGCCAGCCCCATCCACTTGGGAACCAGGAAGTACGTGGAAATGAAGCCTGGGTCTGCTGCAGGATCTGCCACTGAAGCTACTGCCTCCTTGAGGAGGAGCAAAGCAATGTCATCTCAAAGAGCCGACTGAGTATTGGCGGATACCTTCTCCTCCCGTGGGGCTTGGCTTGGCTTGGAGGGTACTGCTCAATTCCAGAGGCAGACCCTGGCCAACCACCTCTAAGACCCACCTGACTGTGGTAACAGCGGACCAGGCGGAAAGAAGTGGCAGAGCCGCCCCTTCATGGAAGGACCCAGAGCTGGCATGATGGGAGTGGGGGTGGCAGCTCCACTCCGTCACTGAGCAGCCTTGGGGTGGAGGATCCAGGGCCTGAACCCCAGCCTCCCTTATGGACCTGGGAGGGCGGGCTTGGGCGGGTTGCACCAAGCTTGAGCCTGCTGCTGGGCACTGGGGAAGAGTGCCAAAAGGCTTCTTCTTCTTCTTCTCCTGCTTCTTAGAACCAGAAGAACCCTTAGCAGATGTGACGTCCAAGGTGGCATTGGACTGCTCAATACGCTGAATGGGACCAGCCACACCTGGGCCAAAGAGACCAGGAAAGGCACATCAGCTAGTTTGTGCTGAGTATCCACCAGAAAGGAGGAGAGTCTCAGCCAAGCCCTGTGGTGAGAGGCAACTGCGGCAGCCAGTGAGCGGGCATAAGAGACCCCGATATCCAGGGCCATCTGAAGCTGTTTGGCAACAGCCCAGCCTTAGTCCTGGAGCTGCTTGACTGTGGCCCACACGTACGCCCACCACCTGAGAAGGCACGAGTTTCGATTTGGCCTCGTTGATCAGGAGGCCGAGTTGGAGCAGATCTGGAGGGCCAGATCCCTGGACCTCTCCACCTCCTGCTGGGTGGAACCTGCAAGGAGCCAATCATCAAGGTAGGGGTAAATTCTGATCTCTGACGCCGGAGATGGGCCGCCACCACTGCAATGCATTTGGTGAAGACCCGTGGGGCCGACGACAGGGCAAACGGCATGGCTCGGTACTCGTGCAGGGTCCCTTCGACCCTGAAGTGGAGGAACCACTGATGGGACGGACGGATTGGGACGTAAAGAACGCGTCCTGCAGATCCAGTGAACAGAACCACGTTTTGCTCCAAGGATGGTATGATCTGGGACAGAGTGACTATCTGAATGGTGCGTGACCTGAGATATTGATTCAGGTAGTGGAGACCTAGAATGGGGCGCCAGCCGCCGTCCGCTGGTCTGAGGAAAGTACCTGGAACAAAGCTGGGTTTGCAGGCGGATCCGCCACGAGAGCTACTGCCTCCTCGAGGATCAGCTGGCGATGTCGTCTCGAAGAGCCGACTGGGTGTAGCGGAGATCCGTTCTTCCTGAGGGGCACGGCTCGCCTGGGAGGGTACTTCGAATTCCAGAGGCAGTCCCTGACCGACCACTTCGAGAACCCACCTGTCCATAGTGATAGCGGACCAGGTGGAAAGGAAGTGGCAGAGCCGGCCCCTCAGGGAAGACCCTGAGCTGGCGTGATGGGAATAGGGTGGTGACCCCACCCTGTCACCGAGCAGGCTTGGAGGAGGAGGAGGAAAAAGCTCCAGGACCTAAGCCTCGGCCTCCTCTGCAAGCCTGATGGGGTCAGGCTTGGGTGCGAGGCCAAGCTCGAGCCTGCTGCTGATGCTGATGCTGTTGTCCTCCCGGAAGAGGACTGCTGAACCACAGGGAAGAGTATCGAAAGGGCTTCTTTTCTTCTGCTGGTTCTTGCCCGAAGAACTCTTGGCAGAAGTGCATCCACGATGGCACTGGACTGCTCTATGCGCTAGATGACCAGCCACTCCTGGGCGAACAAGTCCATCCCAAGGAAAGGCACATCAGCTAACTTGTGCAGTATCCGCGGGAAGGAGGAGAACCTCAGCCAAGCCCTGCGGCGAGGCAACTGCGGCCGCCATCTAATGGGCACAAGAGTCCCGATGTCCAGGGCCGTCTGGAGCTGCTGTTTGGCGACAGCACAACCCTGATCTCGGACCTGCTTGACTGTGGTCTGCATGTCTGCGGGGAGATGTGGGAGGACTTTATCCAATGACCCAAGAAGGGCATGGGAGAAGTGTGCCATGATGGCGGACGAACTTGCCTGACAAAGGCCCAAAGAGGACGCCGCATAAACCTTCCACTCCGAATTGTCCAAATACTTGGACTCCTTGTTGGGAGGTCGGTCAGTGTCGGCAGAACTGCCAGTACGCCTGAACATGGAGGTGATCACCAGGCTCTCGGCAGGAGGGTGCTCTGTGAACCCCGCAAGGGACCCCATGGGCACCGTGTACTTGCAGGCCATGTGGGCAGACGGTGCTGGACACGAGGCAGGGCGCTGCCACAGTACGAGTGCCGGACCAGCAATGGCCTCAGCCACAGGAAAGGCATCCGTCGGGGTATCCCCTCTCTTGAGGATGTCTGTGAGAGGGTACTCCGCCATTTTCTGGATGGGTTCCAGGGGCATCTCTGTGGAATCAGAGAGGAGACGAAGGATTCCTTGGAAGGGAAAGCACCTTCCTCCATCCCTGTGCCAACGGATGACTCATCATCCCCAGGATGAGAGTGAGCCAGTGACATCCAAGTCCAAAGAGTCGGGTACAGCCTGCCCGCCAAATCACCCTTGAGCCGCCGAGGAAGGTACAGGGTGACCGTGACCGACAGACATCGGTAAAGTCCGGTATCTGGTCGGTCCTCTTTGGAAGGAGCCCCTCTCACAGGCTGTTTAGGTGGCGGCTCCATCACTATCGGTGGAGAGACCGGTATAGGCCGAACCAGAGGACGGGCTGGCCCTGTGGGCGGAGGAACCAAAGGCTTTGGTTCCGAGGGGGTCGGCTTTGGCCTAGGAGGCGAAAGCCAAGTAATGGCCGGGGCAGGCGGCGCAGCCGGCTTATGCTCGGACAAAATCAGCTGTTGCCACATAAGGTCCTCGTGGTGCCAGAGTTTCCGTTGGAGCCTCTCCTCATCTGAGGAGGAGGAGGACGACGAGGACGACCTGTGGCATCACCTCTTTTTGAAGCGCTTGTGGCTCTTCCTTGGCCATTTGGCCGAGGGGGTTCTAGACGTCAACCGAGATCGAGCAGGCCAACTCGGTCACTCAGGAGACACCGGATGGATCGGTGGAACATGAGGGTCCAGAACCGGGACCTCGATGGGGACACCAGTGGGCTGGGTCTCGTTATCTGGGAACACAAGAACCGGAGTCCTCTCCAAGGAGTCGTCGGCCACGGCCGGCGACAGCAGGTAGACTGGATCGAGAACAATCTCGACCTCATCGGCCACATCCTCGGTCATCTGGCCAGACTGAAGATCCATGAAGGCTGCGGCCGAAAAAGTGATCTCGACTGAGGTCGAGACCGCATGCTCCTGGGACTGAGACCTCTCTCAGTCCCAAGAACGCCTTTGTGAGACGAACAGGTGCTCGGTTCCTTATCTCTTTTACGAGATCGGGAGGAGTGCGAGCCCGCAGGCGCCTCTCCCCTGGTGGGGAGAGCCTGGCACAACTCCTTGAAGGAACCTGTGAAGGTGGAGCCCAGGTTGAGTGGAACAAAAAAGCTTTGAATGTCCGAAGCGCGGGAGACTTCTTCTTCGAGCGCCTTCATGCGTTCCAGCTGCTCGGCGGAACCCGCAGCCGAGGAAACCGCCCACCTACCACCCTTGGACTTCTCCGGTCTCCATAACTTTAAACATGCCAGGCGGTCGTCCAGGACGTAGGGATGGAAGGCCAAACAATAGCTGCAGGACGAAGTGTCATGCCCAACACCTAGGCAGTAGACGCACGTGAGATTGGGATCGGTGCGCGACATCTTCTGGCTGCAAGGACACCAGCAAAATCCTGGAGAAGATTTCTCTTCCATGATTGAGGACGCAAAAGCATGATCACTAACTCGGACGAGTTTTAATTTCGGGAAAACCAAAGTTTTGAAAGCCAGGGCCTACGAAATGCGTGAGCACGAGGGAGGCGACCTGCATTTTCCAGCGGAAAGGAAGATCTGGTGTAATGGGGCGGAGCTGAGGTATATACCACCTGGGTGGGTGGGAGGAGCCAGCTTGAAGACTTCCGGCAAGATTTAAAGGGGAAAGGGACTTGCCAGTAAGTGTGGATGAACAACATATCCACGATCCTAAAAAAGTCCTACCAGCTTCCACTCTCACGTGGAAAATCTGCAGCCCTTCATACATCGCTTGTCACAACAATGGTCTGCTAGCCAGGAAAAATCTCCAGTAGCAATAGTAGAAAACTGCTCTCCATTTAAGTGATCTATACATCTGCAAAGGACAGTCTGACAAAGCATATACAGTTTATTTTTAGAAGAAAAAGAAAAAAAAAAAATCAAAACAGTACAGTGATTAAAACTGTGATGGCGGACTTCTGGTGACATCAGTTCAAGGCAGTGGTTGGAATCTGTAGTTCTGTCTTAAACCTCTACATAAACCCTCCAAAAGCTGACTAAAATCAACACAAAAGCTGCCTTAAGACTGAAGAAGAGGTTCACTTAGAAACACAGTCAGAGGCAGAATGCTGGAGGGCGGCTGAGCAACAGATCCTAGGCCTCAACAGCCACTAAGCGCTCCTGCTGAGCGTAATCTAAACATACTCCTTCACTCACTGGTTTTGGACACTAGATGTCTTGACTGGCAAGCTTCAGGACTTGCAGAAAGAAGTCTGATCAACTACCGCTGCAATCTGTACAGACATCACAAAGCTGGGGAAACATGCGACGAGATGGACGAGCAGCTGACAAAACCTGATCAGAGATGGGACACAATGAAAATGACTTTCCTCCAGCTTCATCAAGAAATGGAAGACCAGCTGGAGAATGCTGAAAGCTGCAACCACCGCAATAATCTGCTTTTATATGGGGTACCAGAGGGTGCCTCAGTGAACGCTTTCCTGTCAAACATGCTGCATGAGGCTCTGAACACTCTGGACGACCAGACACAGAAAATTCAGACAGCACATTGAGCACTGGGCACACGGCTGAGTACAGCAGGAGCCAGTCCACACGAAAAAATTACTCACCTTAGTAATGTTGTTTCTTCTAATGGAGTCTTGCTGTATTCTGACTATTGCAGTGATCACCAACCTTTGAATTGCCCCGGAGAACAAAGAGTTAACTTTCCATGCAGGGCATGGAACGCTGAGCTCGAGCTCGGTTGAAGCCTCTGTCTGCTGTTGTTTAAACTCCAACAGTCAGATCTTTACGAGCTATACTCGCTAGACGTTCTGTGTGGAAACTGTAAAACTCACACTAGCCAACTGGCAACTAAATTTATTAAAAAAGGGTTTTTTGGTTTCAAAGCAAAAACTCAAGTCAGGAAACCCAAAAAACAAAAACACACACCCAAAATAAAGGAAGGTGAGAAAGGGGCACCTCTAGGTGCAACACTGCTCCTGCCCACCCACATCCCAAAACCAGGTTCTGAGAGGGGAGGCGGGGAAGGTCAGAATACAGCAAGACTCCATTAGAAGAAACAACATTACTAAGGTGAGTAATTTTTTCTTCAAACAACATGAAGTCTTGCTGTACTCTGACTATTGCAGACTACCAAGCAGTACCTCCATGGAGGAGGGACAGAACCTACTTTGGGAAAAGGCTCTGAAGTACTGCTGTGCCAAACCGAGCATCATTCCTAACCTGGATATTCAGAGGGTAATGCTTGGTAAATGTATGGACTGTTTTCCAGGTAGTTGCTCGACAGATTTCTAAGATAGGAATATCCCTGGCAGCAGCCAGGGAAGCAGTTGTACCTCTAGTAGAGTGAGCCCTCAGGCCTGAGGGTGGGGTTCTACCCAATTTTTCATAGCAGAATTGTATACAAGAGACAATCCACCTAGCAACAGATCTTTTAGTGGCAGGTTTGCTCTTACTGACCTCTCCATAAGTGAGGAACAACTGGAGGGACTCAAACCTGTGACCCTTGGTGTGCTCTATGTAGTAGCTAAGGGCCCTTTTTACGTCCAGGCTGTGCAACCTCCTCTCTCCAGAGGAGGAATGGTCAGTGAAGAAAACAGAGAGAGACATAGACTGATTAAGGTGGAAGTCTCAGACCACCTTAGGCAAAAACTTCCTATTAGTTCTTAGGTGCGCTTTATCTCTATGGAAAGAGATGAAGTCAGGCTCCACCGACAGGGCCTGCAATTCACTGATATGCCTGGCAGAGGTAAAGGCTACCCAAAACACAGTTTTCCAAGTCAAGTACTTAAGCTCTGTAGAGGACAAAGGCTCAAAGGGGGGGTTGCATAAGCTGAGTAATGCAAACATTAAGGTCCCAAGCAGGAGCAGGGTCCCTAAAGGGAGGATTGGTGTGCAGCAATCCCTTGAAGAATTTACAAAATACAGGATGGGCTGATAAAGAAGAGGGCTTGCCTACTGACAAGAAGGCAGAAACAGCTGCCAGATGCACTTTAAGTGTAGCTGGTCTAAGTCCCAAGCCATTAAGATGACCCATATAATCCAGGATTGTAGGCAACCCAGCAGATTCTGGAGAAATATGCTTATTAGAGCACCAAATAGTGAACCTTTTCCATTTGGAGTTGTAAGTCTTTCTGGTGGAAGGCTTTCGAGAAGCCTTAAGGATATCCAGAACCCCTTGAGAGAGGTGCAGATCAGCAAACTCTATCTCTTCAAGAGCCAGGCCTTGAGATTGAGAGATCTGAGGTTCGGATACCAAATCCTTCCCTAAGAGGAAGTCAACAGATTGTAATTCCTGGGAAGAGACAGGGGAAGGTGGACTGCTAAGGACAGCAACAGTGGGTACCAGGGCTGTCTGGCCCAGTCTGGAGCAATCAGAATCACTTTGCATGGTTGAGACCTGATCTTGACTAGCACTTTGAACAGGAGAGGGAGGAGAGGCATACATTAACTTCCTTCCAGTTCAGAACCAGAGTATGCAGGGGGACTGAGCCCAAGACTGGTGGTCTGCAACAGAAGAGAGGAGTTGGTGATTGTCTGGGGCTGCAAAAGATCTATCTGTGGAGTGCCCCATCTGGAGAAAATCACTTTCAAAATTAGGGGATCTAGGGGCCACTCATGGTGGCCCTGAGATATCCTGCTGAGAGCATCTGCTAGGACACTGTCCTTCCCTGGAAGGTGAACTGCTATCAGAGAGGTTTGCAGGGAATAGGTCAGAGACCACAACTTCATTGCTTCTGTGCACAAGGCCGTAGACAGAGTGCCTCCTTGTTTGTTGATGTACAACATTGTGGTGGTATTGTGTGTCCTGATCTGGACCACCTTGTTCTGTACAGATTTGGAAAAAGCTTGCAGTGCCAGAAACACTGCTCTGAGTTCCAAGAGACTGATGTGAAGCAGAGACTCTTGAGGAGACCACAGCCCTTGGGTGGTAAGATCCCCCAAGTGGGCTCCCCAGCCCAAGAGGGAGGCGTCAGTGGTGAGGATTAGAGAATGAGACTGAGTGACAAAAGGAACTCCCTGTCTTAAATTGTCCTGGTCCTGCCACCATTGCAAAGCCTGGATCAGGGTTCGAGTCACTGGGACTAGTTTGGTAAGGGAATCCTTTCTTTGGGACCAGAAGGCTCTCAAGTGGAACTGAATGTCCCTCATCTGGAATCTTGCCCCCTGGACCACTGCTGTAGAGGCTGCCATGTGGCCCAGGAGCTGCAGAAAGTGCCTTGCTGGTCGAGACACCTGAAGGGTGAAAGAGAGCCAGTTCTATAAGGGTCCTTGCCCTGCACAGGGAAGGAAGGCGTTCTCTTTATTGTATCCAGCTCTGCCCTATAAAGGCGAGGGAGCTGTACTGGCTCAAGAAAAGTACAGTTACGTAAGAACTTGCAAGTAACAGTAGATCTTGAGAGGCTCTTGCAGTAGGTAATTACATATAGGACTGGCCGCCCGGCGGCGGGACCCCAATGGAAAAATTTCTAGCTAGCAGTCCCTGGTGGGGACCGCCCACGTCAGGGTGACCGCGCCACACTGACGCCGGTATAAAGGGGCGGTCCCGGACACCCACCTTCCAGTTCTTTTCCGCCACAGGCCGGAGAGAGAAGATATATTTCCTCAATGGGAAAGGAGCTGAAAAAGCCTGGGGGGATGGAGGTGGGAGGTATTACCTGCAAGAGCCTCTCTCGAAGATCTACTGTTATGGTAAGTTCTTACGTGACTGTACTATCTTACTTCAAGAGGGCTCTTGCAGTGAAATATATATAGGACAGAATCCCAAGCAGTCTGGAACAAATGAAAGGCACCGGGAGGAGGAACTACTCCAAAAGTAGCAAATAATCTAGTAGGTCTCAAGAAGGAGGCCTTGCAAGACAACTAACCCGAAGCCTGCCTCTGATGAGAGGCAATGTCAAACTAAATGTTTAGTAAAGGTATGGACTGAAGTCCAACTGGCGACAGCACAGATGTCTACCGCAGACACGTTCTTGAAACAAGCTGCAGAGGCGGCAACTCCACGAGTGGAGTGACCTCTGACTTGACCCGGGAGGGTCTTGTTGTACTTGTCATAACAGAAAGTGATGCAATGGGCCACCCATTTTGATAGGCATTGTTTAGAGACAGCATTGCCTTCTCTTTTGTGAGCGAAAGAGACGAACAACTGATCAGTCTTCCTGAGATCCTTCGTCCTATCGGTGTAGTATCTCAGAATCCTGTGAACATCCATGGTATGGAGCAGGTATTCTCCTTGACTGGAGTACTGCGTGAAGAAAGCAGGTAATTCAATAGACTGATTTAAGGTAGATTCCGCTACCACCTGCGGGAGAAACTTAGGATTCGTGCAAAGAGCTACTCGTTCTTTGTGAAAAGTCAGATAAGGGATTTGCACATCAGGGCCTGGAGCTCGGAAATTCTGCGAGCAGAAGTAATGGCCACCAGGAAGAGCGTCTTCCACAATAAAAACTTCAAGTCTGCGGAAGCTGCAGGCTCAAAGGGGGGGAAGGGTAAGTTTCTCGAGGACAAAGTTTAAGTCCCAAGGGGGAGCTAGAGTCCGGACAGGGGGCCTGAGATGAAGGACCCCTCTGAGGAAAGTTTGGATACCTCCAGCTGGGCAAATGCCTTACCAGTAAAGGGACATGGTAGGCTGAAATAGCAGCCATATGGACTTTCAAAGAGGAGTGACTGAGACCCAGGTCGAAAAGATGACGCATGTACTCAAGTAGAATGGTCACAGGACAGGAAAAGGGCTCCACGTTCCTGGACGCAGCCCAAATAGAAAATCTTTTCCATTTCATGGCGTAGGTGGACCTAGTGGAGGGTTTTCTAGCCTCCACCAGAATCTCGGCCACCTCAGAAGAAACGCCAAAACTAGATTGGGCTAGGTCTGTAGGAGCCATGCATGAAGTTGAAGGGACTTGAGTCCCGGTTGGACCAGGGTCCCCTGATCCTGGGTCAGCAATCCTGGAGATAAAGGAAGAGGAAGAGGAGGAACCTCTGAGTATTGTTGTAGAAGAGAGAACCAGATTTGCCTGGGCCAGAAGGCAGCGATCAGAATCATTCTCGCTCCTTCTAGAGCAAGCTTCTGTAACACACGAGGGACCAGAGGGATTGGGGGAAAAGCATAGACGAATCTGTCCTTCTAGTTTAGAGATAGAGCGTCGCTCCAGAAAGCGCCTCGCTCTGAGCGAGCGAGCAAAAGATTGGAAGCTTTGTGTTTTGGGAGGAGGCGAACAGGTCTACCTGAGGAGTCCCCCAAACCTGGAAGATGCTTTTTAGGACTTTTTCGTCCAATTCCCACTCGTGTGGAAGAGCCGACGAACGACTTAGTCTGTCTGCTAGGACACTGTCGACTCCCGGAACATGGATTGCCGTGAGGTGAAGGTTGTGGAGAGTTGCCCAATCCCAGACCCTCATAGCTTTCCTGCACAGCAGGTAGGACCGAGTCCCTCCCTGCTTTTTTAAGGGCCGTCCCCTTCTCCTGCAAATCAGTGATGATATCCTTGACATCACCACCGAAAAGCACAGAACCCCTGAAAGGTGCTTCTTGGATCGCTGACTGCACCTCTGGGACCAGACCTGACACACGGAGCCATGCATGACGCCGAAGACAGACGGCAAAGGCAGAACTCTATCCTGTGGTGTCCACTGCATCGTAGGTCGTCCTCAAAATATAAGGACTGGCCGAATGAGCAGAACGGACCAGGTCGGCTAAATCCTGCTTGACTTGGGAGTCAGGCAAAGAGTTGATCTTAGATTCCGCCCCGATAAGGACGGCCTTCTGGTAATCCCCCATATGTGCTACATAGTTAAGGGCCCTAATCCCCAGTGTGGAAGAAGCGTAGATCTTCCTTCCATACTGATCCAGAAGGCGAGATTCCTTATCCGGGGAGACGAGCTCAAGTGTTTCGGGTGTGCTGACCCGCCATGAGTGGCGCTAATCACAACCGAGTCTGCACGGGGGTGAGAGTCTAAAAAGTCTACACCCTCCGGAGCCTGGTATAGCCTGTTCAACTTCCTGGGAAGCGGGGCTAAAGCCGACGGTTGCTTCCAAATCGTGGAAACAAGGTGGGCGTGAGGCTCGATCCAGGGTGGCACTAGGGTAGGAGCCGTAAGGGGTAAGTCCAGATGTTCGGCGAGTTTAACCCGTTGAGGATCTGGCTCTAAGGAGTGCCACTGATGGACCTCCTGGATCTTCCTGAACAACTCGTGAAGGAAGGATCCTCAGAGGAGACTTGGAGTCCTCGGCGAGGCTTGGATGGAGGCGTGGCTTTTCGTCTTTTCGGAACATCCATCGGAAGCCTCCGAGGAGTCCGAGAGAGAAGAGGAAGAATCTGAAGCAGAGTAAGACTCCCTAACTCGACTAGGGGGAAGAACGGGTTCCTTGGGGGGAATCCCAGAACGTGTGACCTGCCCCTCTCTGGATCCCGAGGGTAAAGCCCAGTAATCTGGAGGAGGAGAGGGAGAGTGCCGTCTGGGGCGTACGGGAGCCGGGAGTGGCACCATCGCCGTAAGACAGCTCTCGACTTCCTTGGTGAGCTGAGCCTTGGCCTCGGCTCACCAGGAGGCAAGAGTCTCCTGAAGATCCACCGGCAGCCTAGGGGGCGGTGGAGGAGGAGGAGTGGGATAGGTGTACGGAGGAAATCCGTAGGGGGAGTATCCGTAACCCGGCTGCGGGTATACCGGAGCCGGGTACTGCAGTGTCGAAGGAGTCGGCACTAGGTACTGTGGTGCAGGATACTGCGGACCTGGGAAAACCGGCGTTGGATATGACAGCGGATGCCCAGGCACTGGAGGAGCTGCCGGAGCAGACGGCCCAGCCGGGTACTCCATGGGCGGATCAGTCGGGATAGGCCCGTGGGGTGGAGGGCCCGATGGAAAAGGAATATCCCCCGTCGACGTCGGAGGGGCCAGCGTCGGAGGGGCCGGCGTCAGGGGAGCCGGCATCAGATCCGGCTCTTCAGGAAGAGGATCGGACGGTAGCCCAGGGTCCCAAGCCTCGTCCGGGGCGGAGGAGAAATCCCGGGGCGGGCAGGGGACTGGGGCTCCCTGATGGCAGCAAATGCTGCGGGAGCCTGGCACGACAGGCGGCAGGGTCTGCCGTAGGATCGAGGCCGCGCGCGTCGAGCCGGACGTGTGGCTTATGGGCAGATCGGCGGGCGCCAGAGGAGCCGGTGTCCGACTTCCGGGGTCCCTCGTGAGGCGGGCGAGTATGAAGGACCCGGTCCGAGGGGACACTGCGTGCACCGCCCTGAAGGGTCGGCGTCTTAGCAGCCTTCTCGGCGTATGTCAGAGGCAGCGTCCGACAGGAGGTGCTCGCACCAATGAGCCGCGGGCCCTCTTGGCGTACTGAGGGGCTAAAGTCTCCTTTGCCGGAGACACCTGGCGGGCTCCGGCGTGAACCCAGCGGGCGGGCGGCGCCTCCTCAAAGCCTTGGAGGGCTGCCGTCGGGCGATCCCGGAGGGGATGGTACCTTGCCCGCGACTCCGGCCGGAGTCGCGGAGGAGGAGGCCTTCTCCTGGTGCCTTTCCTTGTCCCGTTTCTTATGCCCTTCAGGGGAGGTCGACACCTGCCGAGGTTTCTTCAACTCCTTCTCCATCGCGGACATCTTCTTTTTGAGGAGATGGGCTTCGAGGGACTGCTGGCATCGTCTGCGGGTGGCTGCACTGAATCGAAGGCATGCGGACACTTGTGACTAACGTGGTGGGGCCTAAGCAGAAAAGGCAGTGGTAGTGACCGTCTTTGTGAGGCAGTTGGGGGCGCCTGCAGTCGCACTTATTCTTTGAAGGGGCGACATAAACCAATGTTCACCTGACGAAAAGAAAATAAAATTCTATACTGAAAACTTGTTCGGAAAACCAGCAGTAACAGGACTGAGCGATAAGCACTTAACATGAGGCTACCACGAGCTGGCGGTGGGAAAGAACTGGAAGGCGTCGGGACGCCTTATACCGACAGTATGGCGCCGGGTCACCTGACGTGAGGCGGTCCCCACCAGGGACTGCTAGCTAGAAATTTTTCCGTGGGGTCCTGCCGCCGGCCGGTGTCAGTCCTGTATGTAATTACCTACTGCAAGAGCCCTCTCGAAGTAAGATCTGACTTTAGAAGGTTTAGGAGAAATCCTAAGGAAGTGAGCTGTTGCTGAGTTATTTGAAGATGAGACTTGACTTGGTCTGGAGACAGACCCACTATGAGCCAGTCGTCCAAGTATGGAAAGATGGAGATATTTTTTCTCCTTAGGAAAGCAACCACTACTGCCAGACACTTTGTGAACACCCTTGGGGCTGATGTTAGGCCAAAGGGCATTGCTCTGAATTGATAGTGGCCTGAGGCAACTCGAACCTGAGGTACTTTCTGTGGGAGCACCTGATGGGAATGTGAAAATAGGCATCTTTGAGGTCCAGGGAGGCTAGCCAGTCCCCTGGCCTTAGAAAGGGCAGAATTATTCCCAGAGTCACCATTTTGAATTTTGGCTTTAAAAGGTGCTTGTTCAGATATCTCAGATCCAGGATGGGCCACCATTCTCCTGTCTTTTTGGCGGTTAGGAAGTACCTGGAGTACAATCCCTTGCCCCTGTGTAGGGTAGGAACCCTTTCTATGGCTCTGAGAGCCAAGAGGGAAGAAACATCTGCCTCTAGGGCAAGGGTCTCCGATGGATTTGCAGGTGGAAAGGATCTGGTTCCCATCTTGGGAAACTTTCTGAAGCTGAGAACCAGTCCCTGGCTTACTACTTCTAGGACCCACTTGTCTGATGTTAAAGACTTCCAGTCCTGGACAAAGTAAGCCAGCCTGCCCCCTGCAGGTATTGGAGAATCGGCCCGGGCAGACCCATCAAGGTGTCTGCTTGGCAGGGGCTTTAGGCTGAGGGGTGGAAGCAGGCCTGCTCATACCCCGTCTTCCTCTCCCTCTAAAGAACCCCTCTGAGCATAAGCAGAAGAGGAGGCCTGGGCTTGGTAAAAAGGCCTTTGAAAGGGCCTGCCCTGACGAGTGGCTTGCCTTTCTTTGGCCTGAGCACTCCTGTAGGTGGTCCTGTACTTATCCATCTTCTTCATGTAGTTCTCTGTCTGCTCCCCAAACAGAGAATTACCAATGACAGGAAAATCCATGGCCTTAGCCTGGGTATCCTGCGATAGGCTAGTACATGTGAGCCAAGCCATCCATCGAAGGGCCACAGACGTAGCCATGACTCTAGATGAAACATAATTGGGAGTCCACAGCAGCATATAATTGCACCTTGGATGCCTCAATCCCATCCGCAGCCACCCATTCCAGCTCCTTGGCAAGCTGGTCAGGGGCCTGTTTAGCTAGAGTCAGCACAGTGTACCACCTGGACTTCTAGTATCTAGCTGTGTAAGCCATATAGCTAGCCTGCCTGAGTCCCAAAGATGCTGCCATGTACTGTTTCTTTGCGATGGCATCAATCCTCCTGGAGTCCTTATCTGGGGGGTGTGAAGCCAAGGGAATATTTGCCTTGTCACAGACGGCAGCCTGCACTACCCCAACATGGCTGCACTGTTGGGAAAGGAACTCCGTGTCCGAGCCTGAAAGAGTATACCTCTTGTTCATTCTTCTGTCCACAGAAGGTATGGAATTAAGAGTTTTTAGAATTTTAAATGTCTGTTTCCCAAAAGATTTATGGAGGGGAATAGACAATCTCCTGAACTCTGGGATGTCCATCATCTCAACAAAATCAGGCTCCTCCTGATCCTCTACTGTTTCTTCCATAGGAAGCTGGAGGGTTTCAGCCACTTTCTTGTAAAACATGAAGTGGGAAGGGGACTCAGAAAGCCTAGGAGGAGAAACACCTGAAGGTCTGTTTGGGGAGATGTCCGGGTCAATAGGCACATCCGGACTTTCATAATCACCATCATCATCATCATCATCTTCATACTCTCCCTCCTCCTCCGGTTCATAAAATTCTTCTAAAATATAATCCGGAACCGGGGAAACCGACCTAACCGAGCCCCTGACAGATGGTGCCAGTTTGGCCGGAACCGGAGTTAGCGACTGAACTATCCTTACCGCTTTGGCTATTTCATCAGCGGTCGGAGAAAGAACTTGTGGATCCGAACCAGATGATTTTTCCTTTTTCTTTCTTTTAACCGGAACCGACTCCTCAGAATCGGTTCTCATTTTGCCCGAAGCAGTTTCACCCTGGTCAGAGGGCACTCCTTCTGGTTCGGTCAGAACCGAACTGGGCTGGCCATCTGGGTCAGCGGACTTCTCGGCCTCCCTTTCCCGCGCAGTCTACCTACTCTTTTATGCAGGGTAGCTTTGGGAAAACCTTTACAAATTTGGCAGCCTGAATTGAGGTGGTCAAACCCCAGACAATAAACACAGGTGGTGTGGGGGATCAACCTTAGCAAAGGCTTCCCCACACACACTACAGTGCTGAAACCCAGTGGGCCTGTTTTTTTTTTTCTTGGGTTTCTCAAACATGGCCAATCCTAAACACAACTTACCCTTTTTTTGGCAATCTGCCAGGCAAGACACCCCTATCGGTTCCTGACTGTGTTACGGGTCTTGGAAAAAAAGGTAATCAAATCCGTTTTTTTAGAACCGATATGGACCGGTTACCACACACTAATAAAGACAGAAGTTTTTTAACACAAATCTGATCAGTTCAAACCGAACCGATTCAATGTTTACAAGTTCCACACAGAAAAACTAATACAAAACCTATCTAGTACTCACGGTACCACAGACAGAGACTTAAACAGACAGGTTCAGTAGCAGAAATTCGGTAGAAACCGAGCAAAAACACAGCACTTTAACTGACTTTTTTTGAACTGAGCGAAGAAGAAATCTACGAAGTGACTGTTCAGTGAGGCGGAGCAAAGAATCTGACGGTTGGAGTTTAAACAACAGTAGACCGAGGCTTCAACCGAGCTCGAGCTCAGCATTCCATGCCCTGCATGGAAAGTTAACTCTTTGTTCTCCGGGGCAGTTCAAAGGTTGGTGATCACTGCAATAGTCAGAATACAGCAAGACTTCATGTTGTTTGAATCTATCATAGTGAGACTTCTTAAATGGCCAGCCAAAGTGGCAGGTACTGCTGGATGCCTTCCAGAACAGCTTCCTGCTGCAAATGGTCAGTGAACCAACCAGGTTAGGGAATACCCTTGACCTTGTGCTGGCAAATGGGGACTTTGTGAGAGAACTTATAGTGGATGAACCGCTGTCAGGGAGTGACCACCACTCAGTATGGCTCACATTGGAAATCGGCAAGGAAGGAGTGGAATCTGGCACAATAGTGCTGGACTTCAGGAGGGCCGACTTTGGGAGGATGGGGGCAGTGGTAAAAGGGTACCTGGCCAGAATTCAATCTAGTATGGACACTAACCAGAGGTGGGAGCTCATAAAGCTGGGGATAGTGGAGGCAACCAAAACCTGCTGCAAAGCCCAGAGCAAGAAGGCTAGGCTAAGAAACTGATCTGGTTGAGCAAGGGGTCATGGAAAAGGTAAGGAGGAAAAGAGCTGCCTTTAGGAAGTACAAAGAAAACAGGGGGGGAGGACAGGAGGACTTGACAGAATCGAAGGAGGTGACAAGGGCAGTAAGGGGCCAAAGCATCTATGGAACTCAGGCTGGCACAAGGCATTAAGAAGGGGGAGAAGGACTTCTTTAAGTACATCAGGGAGAAAAGGAGCTGTAAGGACCACATAGTAAGGATTAGGAAGGCAGGGGTTGGGTGAAAGCAGGGTGCGATAAGGCGGAAGCACTAAATGAGTACTTCTGCTCAGTATTTACTAAAGAGAAGAGGGGGGTGACACCCAAGGTGGGAGAAATGGCAGAAGCAGGGTGGGAAGTGGTGACAGATGGGGAAATCATGGACAGCAGAGTTCGAGAGGGTTTGAAGGCACTGAGGGTGGATAAGGCGCCAGGCCCAGATGGCATCCACCCCAGGGTACTGAAGGAGCTGGCAGAGGTCCCTGCAGGACCTTTGGCAGACCTATTTAATGCCTCACTACATTCAGGGTGTGTACCTCAGGACTGGAGGATGGCTCATGTGATGCCCCTCCACAAGAGTGGCCCCAAGGATGAACCGGGAAACTACAGACCAGTGAGCCCCTCACATCCATCGTGGGTAAGTTAATGGAGACTATCCTGAAGGAGAGGCTGGTGGCCCTCCTAGAGGCCAAAGGACTACAGGACAGCAGACAGCATGGCTTCATACGTGGCAGATCCTGCCAAACCAACCTGAGTCGAGTTCTATGACTGGGTAACTAGGCAACTGGACAGGGGCCATGCAGTGGATGTCCTGTATCTGGACTTCAGTAAGGCATTGACTCAGTGCCACATGGAAGGCTGGAAGGAAGTTAGTAAGCACAGGGGTGGGTGCAAAGCTGGTGAGATGGGTAGGAAACTGGCTGCAGGGAAGGCAACAGAGGGTGGTGGTGGGTGGGGAGCTCTCACAACCAAGGGCAGTGACGAGTGGTGTTCCACAGGGCTCGTGTTGGGACCAGTGTTGTTTGGGATATTCATTGCAGACATATCATGGGACATCAAGAGCAAGATCAGTCTGTTTGCTGATGATACCAAGGTAGGCGCGGTGGTGATGACCTAGGGGGATGGCAGGGGTTGCAGGATGATCTGGCAAAGCTTGAAACCTGGTCAGACACCTGGTAACTGGGCTTTAATGCCAAAAAGTGCAAGGTGCTGCATTTTGGGATGAAGAACCCAAGGAGGAGTTACCAGCTAGGGGAGTGCAGCTAGCCCAGACAGAGGAGGAGAAGGATCTGGGTGTGCTCATTACAGGGTCAATGAACAACTCGGCACAATGTAGCAAGGCAGCTGCAAAGGCCAACAAAATGCTGGGTTGTATTGCAAGGGGTATATCCTCGAGGAGGGAGGAGGTGATTCTGCCACTGTATAGGTCATTAGTTAGACCACACCTGGAGTACTGCGTGCAGTACTGGTGTCCGTATCTGAAGAGGGACATTAAGTTACTGGAGGGTGCAGCAGAAGCGACAAAGATGATAAGGGGCTGGGGACTTATCATACGAGAGGAGGTTGAAGGGTTGAACATGTACTCACTGGAGGAGAGGAGAGACAGGGTGACATGATTGAAACCTTTAAATACATGAAAGGAATAAACAAGACAAGTACAGAGGGTTGTTCAAAGTAAGGGAGGGAGGGACACCAGGGGCCATGATATGAGACTGGAAGCGAGGAAGGTTCAGGAGGGAGATGAGGGATCACTTTACGGAGGGTGGTGGCTGGGTGGAATCGTTACCTCGTGAAGTGGTATGCAGTAGAACAGTGGACTGCTTCAGCGAGGATGGGACAGGACAAGGGGAGGGTTAATGAAGGGAAGGGTGGGGCAGCTGCAGGATAGGGGTGCTAGCTGCACATTGAGCAGACTTGATATAGACCTCTAGGCCTTTATCTGCTGGCAAATTTCGTACGTTCGTATTAGCTAAGCATGCAGGGTTTAAAACCGGCACCTGACTGCCAAATGCGGGTAGACTGCCCGCTGGGTGGGTAGAATCTGCAACTGAAAGTACCTGCCGGGCGCCTTGTGTTCAACCTGCTCCCCAGTTGACTTCCGGTTCTGCAGCACATGCTTCCGCAGTAAACGCCTGTCCAAACTAAAGTCCTAATGGGGAGCTGAATGTCATTTACATTGCAAAGCGCAGCAGTAAACTGGTGGACTATGACAACGAAAGACATCATTTGGAGGCTTTACAGAACTATAAATGAAGGGATGAAGGCAAAATCAACAAGGTACATTTCTTCACAGGCTGTGGAAATGTTGGAATTACTCTAAGTGGTGACACAGCACTCAGGCAACGCCTTGAATTTGCTCTGAATGTTCCACCAGGCAAATGTGTAAAAACATTTCCAGAGCTGTACTGACTGCTATTGGATATGTCATTTGCAATTATCATTTCCGCAAGCTTTTTATATTACAGCAAACTGCAACGTGGTTTCTAGGGATGCTGTTACTTTGTGAAGGACGACTCTGCTCTCCTCACTGTAACTCGAGTTATAGGGGCAACAAAAAGGACATGCACAGCGGACCTCTGGCACCAGTGATCATTGTGGTGCAGGGGGTTGAAACAAGTGGAATTATCTGGTCATTTTTGTGCTGTGCTAGTGAAAAGCCTTTTTTGGGGCGGGGGATTTTTCCAGTTATCAGCCCTGCTGGCTACTGGCTGAAAAAGTTAATTTCAACCCCTGGCATGGCAACTGAAGGATGTGCGATATCAAGACCACCGCATCTTCTTTAATAACCATTTACCTCCAGTCCAGCAGGCCAAATGGGGAGACTACATCCCCCAAATCAAAGCCCTCATAAAGCACCACTAGAAATTCCATACCCCGTACTCTGCAAAACTGACTGTAGATTTCCCCAGACAGTAGGAAAACCTACACTACCAGAGAAGCGTCCAGGCAAGATTTTGCAGCTGAAGGTGTAGAGGTGGACCGACATGGAGGACCTGGACAGCCACAATCGGTGGCCAGGAAGTTGGTACAAATGGCTTGAACACCCCCCACCCCCCCGAAAACAAGTTGGCAATATGATAAAAGAAACTGTAGAACAGCTTAGGTCCACGCAATCACAGCTCAGCCCGCAATAACGCACAGACGCTTGACTCTGAAATGACCCGAATCCTTTTCACATAGCAATACGGTGTGGTGTCCTTTGGTGTCTCCCTAACACCTCCCCTTTAGTATCCCCGGATTTTAGATTGCCTTTAACTGTATTATTGAAATACTGACCTGGGTCTGGTGGGTGTTTTGTCCCAGGCAGAGGGGAATGGATCCTACTTGGATGGTGGTCTGGGGCTAGTATCTGCAGGCAGTTCCATCGGTGGGTGGTTTCATTGCCTTGGGTCTGGAAAGCCTATGCAGTATTTCAGGGTGCATGGTACATTCTAGTAGGCCTCAGCAGAGTCCTCGCATGTGCCTGCTGACTGGGTAGTTGAGAGAAATAAGTTTTTTTGGGGGGAGAGGGATGACTGCCAAAGGTGCAGGGAGAGAAATGGTCAGGAAGCAGCTTATATTTTAGTTACGGCACAGATGGGAACTAGTGCTGTAGTAAACCGGCACAAAGTGGATGCTGGTGAGCCGGGAAGTAGTAGTGGCTTGTATCTACCACATGTATCTCCCGCCACCAGCCCCCATGCACAGAATGGGATTTTCCATCTGTTAAATTCAGGAAGGCTGCCGCTTGGCAGAGTGGTCTTAAGTGTGTGGCCTACGGGGCTGCGGTCCCATTCAGTCATCACGAAGGATGAGCTGCGCCTCTCAAGCTAACCTGCACCCTTCGACCAAAGCTACAAATGTTCGTGGTAATGTGCCAACTTTCCTTTATCCCACCGCATATGTGCAGCTTAAGGGCGTCATACTGTGGGTGTCAGCATGAGGCGGCAGTTAGCAGGAGACTCTGTATCCACAGTAAGACTGTAGTGCCGGTGTAGGGTGGCAGTTGGCAGGAGACTGCACCCACAGTAAGACTTTTGCAATCAATTAGCATTTTCTCCTCACGGTTTGTTACAACTGTCATGTATGTTGTTGTAGTTTTTCCAGCAATATAGCTAATGTTGGACAGACTGCTTGTTAGTTCTTTTCAGCATTTTTCATACTAAATGTAGATTAAAGGAAGCTGTCATTTGCAGGGCTCCTGCCCTACAAAACCTACCCTCCAGTTTAGCTTTCCACAGAAAATCGTCTTTTTCTGTCCCAGGAAAGTAGTTTAATTTAACAACGAAAAGTCCACTACCCGGAAGTATGGTGGACTATCGGGCGGCTCCATTAACTGTAAAGGTGCGGCGCCGCACCTTTACAGTTAATGGAGCCACCCGACAGTCTGTCATACTTCCGGGTAGCAGACTTTTCGCTATTGAACTACTTTCCTGGGACAGAAAATACAGGTTACTCACCTGTAACAGGAGTTCTAGGAATGGTATATGTTGTTCATCCACACTCATTGGCAGTATCCTTGCCGCTTTAAATCTTGCCGGAAGGTCTTCAAGCTTGCTCCTCCCACCCACCCGGGTGGTATAACTCTCGGCTCCGCCCCATGACGCCAGATCTGGCCCGCTGGAAGCTCAGGTTGTGCGTCGAAGCCGGGAAGGTCGGGTGGGTCGTGTGGATGAACAACATATACCATTCCTAGAACTCCTGTTACAGGTGAGTAACCTGTATTTCTAGGGACATGGATATGTTGTTCATCCACACTCATTGGCAGACTCCTAGCAGTTCTCCGGGAGGAGGCAAGACGACACCCCCATATACTTACTTGGGAAAGAGACTGGAGAACCGAGGCCCCAAAACCAGCATCCCGGCGTGACTCAAGGTCGATGTGGTAGTGGGTAATGAGGTGTTGCTGACTTCCAGGTAGCAGCCCTGCAGATTTCCTGGATAGGGCGTCCCTGGAAGCAGCCACCGTTACAGCAGTATGGCGGGTAGAATGAGCTCTTATCCCTCTGGGAGCTCCATGCCCTTCAACTTATAGCAGAGATCTATGCAGGAGGTTACCCACCTGCTTATACGTCCCAGCTTGGCTGCAGGTCTGCCAGATGCGGCTTCAGCGTAGGTGACAAACAGCTGGCGAACCTCTCCCCGAATATCAGCCGTGCGCTCCTTATAATAAGCGGCGCCTTCTGGATCCAGGTATGGAGCCTATATTGACCTCCGAGGTGTGATTGGGGTAGAACACGGCAGAGTCAACACCTGGTTAAGGTGAAACTCCGACACCACCTTCGGAAGGAATTGGTGGGGCGCAGGACAACCTTGTCCCTGTGGAAGACCAGGTAGGAGACTCGATGGAAAGCGCCTGGAGCTCTCCCATCCTTCTGGCTGACGTGATAGCCACCAGAAGGCGGTCTTCCACGACAGGTGAGAGAAGCACACCTGTGCATAGGTTCGAATGGCTTGCCCATGAGCTTTGCCAGTACCAGCAGTAGATCCCACGGAGGTGGGGTTCCCGCACTGGAGGAAATGTGATCAAGGCCTTGAAAAAGCGCCAGACCACCTTCTCCTGCGCTTCACCGACTGCTTCCCAGCCCGCCTGCAAGCAGAGATGGCTGCCAGGTGCACCCTTAGGTCGCCGACCTAAGCCCTTGACTAGAAAGGGACCATAAATAGTCCAAGATGCTTGCCAAGGAACAGGAGGAAGGGTCCAAGCCCTTGCCCTGACACCAAATGGAAAACCTTTTCCATTTGAAGGCATAACATTTTCTGGTCGACTCATACGGGACGCCTCAACTACATTGAGGACCTCGTCGGAAAGACCCAAAGCCTGGAACTCTAGCCGCTCAGGAACCAGGCCGTCAGGTGCAGGGATTGAAGGTCCGGATGGAACACCTTCCCTGATTGACTGAGAGCAGGTCCGGCGAGCTGGAAGCTGCCATGAGTCCTGGAGCTGAGACTGAGGAGATCTGGGTACCAGAACTGGCGAGGCCAGTCTGGGGCTATCAGAATCACCCCGCCTTGTCCCTCCTCGCCTTGAGAAGCACCTTGTGGATCAAGGGAAATGGGGGAAAGGCGTAAAAGAGGCCCGGGGTCCATTGCCTCGAGAAGGCATCCCCCTGCAGCGAGCCCTGCTGAGGGGGGCGGGCATGGAACAGACTCAGCTTCGCGTTCTCCATGGAGGCAAACAGGTCCACCTGAGGTGTGCCCCAGTGGGAGAACAGATGCTGTACTACCTCCGGCAGGAGAGACCACTCGTGGGATGCAGCCCCTATCCGGCTCAGGGCATCGGCCAGGGTGTTGGAGGCTCCTGCCACGTGAATGGCTAGGAGATCCGCCTCCAGGCTGCGCACGAGTGACCAAATGCGGAGCTTCCTTGCATAGAAGCATGGAGCGCGTCCCGCCCTAGCGGTTTAGATAGTACATGGTCGTGGTATTGTCCGTCTGGACTCGGACCACTTGACCCCGGAGGAACGGAGCAAAGGCGGTGAGAGCTAGGCGGACCGCTCGGAGCTCCAGCAGGTTGATGTGGCATCGGGACTCCCGCGGGGACCAGAGGCCATGAGCCCGGTGTTCCCCCAGATGGGCACCCCAACCCATCAGAGAGGCATCGGTCGACAGAGAGACCGTCGGCTCGGGGCGGACGAACGGGATGCCCTCCTGCAAATGATCTGGAGCGGTCCACCACTGGAGAGCATTCCACATCCCCTGTGTCACCGACACAAGCTGGTCCAAGGGATCGCAGCGCAGGACCACTGGCTGGCCAGTCCCCACTGAAGGGACGATGTTCCAGCGGGCCCAACGGACCACGCTGGTACAGGCCGCCATGAGACCCAGGAGGCGCAGGAAGTCCCGGCAGGGCGCAATTGCCCAACCAGAAATGATCGGGCAAAGGAGGAAAGAACCTCGGCCCTGTCCGGCTGGAGCCGCGCCTGGCTCGAAGAGAGTCGAGCTGCGCCCGATGAATAAAATCACCTGCTTCGCTCGAGTTCCGACTTGGCCTCGTTGATAAGGAGGCCCAGTTGAGAGCAGACCTGGAGGCCAGATCTCTGGACCTCCGCCTCCTTCCTGGAGGAGCTGCTATCAACCAGTCGTCCAGGTAAGGGTACACCCGGACCCTCGGCGCCCGCAGGAATGCTGTCACCACTGCCATGCATTTGGTGAAGACCCTGGGAGCTGGAGACAAGCGAAGGGCATGGCTTGGAACTCGAAGAGGGATCCTTCCGCCAGGGCGAAGGAATCTCTGGTGAGACGGACGGATAGGGACGTGGCAACGTCCTGCAAGTCCAGAGAGCAGAACCACCGCCGCGTTCCAAGGATGGTATAATCTGAGCCAGAGTGACCATCCTGAAGGTTCGAGACCATAGGAACTTGTTTAGGTCGTAGAAAGTGAGAATGGGCGCCAGCCCCGTCGTTCGGAACCAGGAAGTACCTGGACACAAACCCTGGGTCTGAAGGAGGTCCACCACCTCTCTTACCACCTCCTTCTGGAGGAGGAGAGTGATGTCGGCTCGGCAGCCGCCAGTGAGGCTGGGATCCCGAAGCCCCGAGGGGACGGCTCTGAGGGTGGTGCCTGCTCGAATTCCAGAGGCAGGCTCTTCCACCACCTCAAGACCCACCTGTCCGTGGTAACAGCGGACCAAGCGAACGGAAGTGAGTGCCGTCCCACGGGGACCCAGGGTAAGGTGACGGGGATGGGGGCGACACCCCTCAGCCCGTCACTGGGCAGGCTTGGAGGAGGGACCGGCCGAGGGACCTCCTGGGCCCTTTCCTCCCTGCCTCCTGTTAGAGGAAGCCGGCGGCTTGGGTTTGGGATGCCAAGGCCGAGCCTGCTGGCCCTGACGTTGCTGGGCGCGCGGGGGCACAGAAGGAGAAAGGAGCTTAGGCTGTGGTTTCTCGACCTTTGTCCTTCTGGCCGGAAGAGACCGAGTCAAGGTGGCATTGGACTTCCGATCCTCTGCAGGTGACCTTCCACCTCAGGGCGAGAGTCAGTCCCCAAAGGAACATCCGCCAACTTGTGCTGGGTATCCGAAGTAAAGGTGGATATCCTCAGCCAAGCCGCATGACCTGCATAGCCACTGCGGCCGCCACCGATCTGGACATGAGTCCCCTACATCCAAAGCAGTCTGGAGCTGCTGTTTGGCCACTACCCTGCCCTGGTCCGCCTGCTTAACCGTAGTCTGCAGATCGGCGGGAAGATGAGGATGACCTCATCCAGGGAGCCCAACAGGGCATGAGAAAATGTGCCATGAGAGAGGCCGAACTGGCCTGGCAGAAGGCGAGAGGGGCCTGGCGTAGACTTTTCGCCCGACATAGTCCAATTTCTTGGACTCCTTGTCAGGAGGTTTGTCCACATCCCTGGCGTTGCCCGTGGCGCGAAAACGCTGTCGGTAACCACCCCTCAGCAGAGGGTGTTCCGAAAACCGACAAGGAACCGGGGACCGTGATACTTCCTGGCCATCCTGGCCGAGGCGCAGGGCAGGAAGCAGGGCGCTGCCAAAGTTCCAGTGCGGACCCACTATGGCCTCGGCCACCCGGAAAGGCCTCGTCGGAGAATCCCCTCGGTCCAGAATCTCCGTGAGGGGATACCTGGCCCGTTTGGAAGCGGGTTGGGCTCCATCCGGTAGACTCGAGATGAGCGAAGCAGTCCTAGGAGACGACGGGCTATCGTCCATTGGCTGACCTCCTGAAGACTCCAAGTCCAGTCGCTTGGAGAAGAAGGAGGAATCGTCTCGGACTCGGAAGAGTCCTCAAGAGCTGCCTCTGGCCTGAGCCACCCCTTCACCTGCCGAGGTCTGTCGGGAGTGAGGGTAACTGACAGCCGATGGGGTAAACCCTTAGCCGACCGAGAATCCTTGGTCGGAGCCCCAATTGGTGGCTGTGGAGGCGGAGGTTCCACCGGAATCGGTGGAGCAGCTGGTTTTGGCCGAACAACCGGCCTGGGTGTAGGCTCCTCGGACAAGTCGAGGGGTTGTGTCGGCCGTTCCGGTGACAGCCACTTAATGGCCGGGGAAGGCGCCGGAGTCGGCTTATTCCCGGCCAGGAGGAGCTGTTGCAACATAAGGTCCTCGTACCGTCGGCGTAATTTCGCGAAGCCTCCCTCATCCGAGGAGGAGGGCGAGGAGCGCGACGCCGCGCCTACGCGTGCCGAGACCGAGACCGCCTATGGCGGTGGAACGGCTGGACCGCAAGAGGTCCGAGACCGAGACCAGAGTCCCGGAATTTCCGGAGTCGGTGCAGGAGGTGTCGGCGGAACCGGCACTCCACCGGCTCGGAAGGTCCATCCGAGGCTCCGGAACCGGAGGCACAAGGCGAGCCACAGGATCCTCAACTCCTCCCAGGGAACGGGGAGAGGAATCTCGGCTGCTAAAGCGACAGCCCGTCCAATGGGTCGAGAAAAATCTCGACTTCATCAGTGGGAGTCTCGGTCAACTGACCTGGCGGGGACACCCGTGAGGCCAGTGGCGAAGCGGCGATCGACCGAAGCCGGCGGTCGGCGGCCGAAGAGAGGACCTTTCCCGCTCCCATAAGCGTCGGCGGAGGGACTTACCCTTGTCCCTCTTTTGGACCGAGAAAAGGTCCAGCAGGCGCGAGCCCTTCTCCTTTAGTGGAAGGGACAGACAAAGCTCCTTAAAGGAAGCCGTGTAGGAAGAACCCAGAGAGCGGGATAAATGCCGCGGCCGAGGAAAATCTGACCAGCGCCGCCTCCTCTTGAGGCGACCATCCGCTCGAGCTGATCCGCTCGCCGCCGCCCGCGGACACCGCCAACCCGGGCCTCCTTGGACTTCACCGGAGAAGCGCTTCGGGGCGGCCCAGTTGCAATGGGCAGCAGCGGTCTCGAGGGCGTAGGCGAGAAAGATGAGCACAGGTCGCAAGCCTGCGGAGTGGTGCTCAAGGCCTAAGCAGTAGAACACCGCGTGGAGTTGTGGATCCGTCCGAGACATCTTCTGCCACGCCGGGCATCTCAAAATCCAGGAGTCGGTTGTCCGCCATGCCGCGAGGGATCGAAGACTAATCTTTGCAAAATATTATTTTAAATCCGCCAAGCGGAGAATAGGAACCGATGCGCCAAGCGAGAGGCGTTAAAGGAGGAACCTGAGCTTCAAGCGGTAGGGAAGATCTGGCGTCATGGGGAGCCGAGTTATACCACCGGGTGGGTGGGAGGAGCAAGCTTGAAGACCTTCCGGCAAGATTTAAGCGGCAAGGATACTGCCAATGAGTGTGGATGAACAACATATCCATGTCCCTAGAAAGGCGCTTTTCTGTGAAAAGCTAAACCGAGGGTAAGGTTTGCAGGGTGGGTGCCCTGCAAATGACAACTTCCTTTAAGCGAAGTATAAGCTATGTATTACAAGCTACTGTGTTTAATGTTGACAAACCGCTCAGTTTATTTGTACCTATTCCATTGCATTTGTATGGGTCAGCATCCTGTTAGTAACTGCTGTATTATCCTTTACATTTACTTCATTTGGAGAGTGGGTAATTTATTTATGTGGGTTTCGTTTTTGATTGACTTAAGAAGTGTATAGTGTATAATTACTCTGCCCTATCTGCCCTGCTGCATCCCTTTTGCTTTCCTACCTAGGCCTGACATACCTCAAATATTATCCCATATTCCTGTTCAGACCTCACTTCTCCTAGCTTCTATTTAACTGTTTCCTTTTGATCTTCATTATGCTGAACTCCTCGTTTTTCTTTTTCCCTATCTTCCTTTCTTCTCCCTTCCACAATCCGCTGTTTCTTCCTCTATCTACTAACTTACTTTTCCCTCTCCTCTTCACCCACTCTCCCCTCCCCTTGGAGACCTCTGTGCCAATTTCTTCTAGCTCCTTGGCTTCACCTTGAAACTTTGGCACCTTCTGTTCCTTTTCTCCTATTCCTCATTTTCTTCCTGCCCCCCTTTCAGGCAGCATAATTGTGCTTTAATTAGCAGGTGACACTGAAATTAATCCAGGCCCCATTACACCTTCACCTTTGCAATGTCCTAAAGGTTTGAGGGTAGCTCATTTAAACATCCTTAGCCTTTTCCCAAAAACTGACCAGTTACTACCTATTACACTTAACCTTCGGCTGGATGTACTAGTTTTATCTGAAACCTGGCTCTCCTCTAAAGGTCCAGAATTTCGATGTAACTATACCTGGCTACACCTTAGGCGGGTAAGATTGCTCTAAAAGGGGTGGCGGTGTTGCAGTCTTTATATCCACCAGGACCTAATTTACGACTGTTCTTACTGTCTCCTTCCCCTCTTCCCATGAGATGCTTCTCCTTGAACTTTCCCTTCCCTATTCCCATCTTTATTGCTGGTGTTTACTGCTGCCCTGGTACAGCCACTGCTTTAGTCGCTGAGCTTCTTTCTTCTGTCTGTTCTAACTCTTCGAGTGGTGAGCTAAATATACTTGGTGATTTTAGTTTAAATCAGCTCTCCCCTAATGCAAATATATTTGCACAAAATGTAAAGACACTGCAGCTGACCCAATTGATTTCTGAACTGACTCAATTGAATTTGAAATCCTTAAATCACTCTCTGCTTGACTGGGTCCTCGCTTTTCATCCACTCCATGTCGTGAATGCAGGTATCCTTCCTGATGTCCTCAATGATCTTCATATGGTTTACTGTGTGCAGAAGTTACATCGTTCTAAAAGCCCTCCTAAATTCATATTTCTCAGGTCTTTCAAATCACTTGACTCTCTAACTGATCTTTGGTCAGCTGATTGGTCCCCCATCTCTGCAGCCAGTAATATAAACTCTGCCTTACATTATTTTTAGTCTAAATTTTTGGCTGCATGGGATCATTATAGACACCCTGTGAAAAACCAGAGTGCATGGTTCACATCTTCCCAGGATATCAGCTGAGGTATTTACCTGTCTCCGCATCACAGACCTTGTCTGGCATACGTTTTTTTTGTCCGCTCCAGCGCCAGAGATCAGCCAGGTCACGGCCCTCGTCGCCCTTGCTCCCAAATCAGCTGTTCTCCCTGCCCCCTGGCTTGCCCCCCAAGGCGGGGCCGTGCCACCGGTCAAGGTGTCACGGACACAGGTCTGGAACAGGAGTCAGCCTGAGAGTGACAGAGGAGTCGGCGAGGTGGCTTCATGGAGGTGCTGCAGCTGGATTTTTTCCTATTTTTTTGGCTCCCTCTGGAGCTGGATGCGTGCAATGACACCAGCCAAGGAGGCTCGCGCACAGCTCCCCTCGAGGCATCTACGCGCACGTACACCATGCTCCCCAGCCTCCGCTAGGGGGCACTCAGGTGCCGATGCCATAATCCCCCCTTCCCAGGGAAGGAGAGCAGTCCTCCGGACGCTCAATCCTCCCTGCCAACCTGTGGCCATTTCTGTTCCCAAACATGGGTCGTGACGACACCCTCAACCCTCAAGCGCCACCGGGCGGCTCTCTGGTGTACTTTTAAAATCACTGGCTCCCAATCTTCACTGGCCAACTACAGATGCCTTTGCAACTCCTGTACCAAGGCCATCAGACTACAAGTCTGAGTATTTTGCTTCCATACTCCAAAACAACACTACTAACTCCTCCAAATTCTAGAAGGTTATACATTCCCTTTTCACCCCACAGACCCAGTCTCCCTCTCCTATTTCAAGGCTGGTGACTCCCTTATCGCTGGCCCTTCTGCTGTTGCTATGTCTTTTAACACCTACTTTACTACCTGTGCCCTTTCTCTAATCCCTCCCTCCCCCTCCTCCCTTCCTTCCGTCTCTCTGCCTTTCTCTCTTCTTTCTTTTTCTGTCACGCCTATCACTCCCCTTGTTTCCCTAAAGGCTGTTTGCCCTTAATCCTCTAAATGGAGGTAGTCCAAATGGCCTTGACCCTAAGTTTCTCCCTCTCTCAGCTCTTGCCATTGCTCTGTCCATTACTCTAATTCTGCTACTGGCTCCTTATAGTTGGAAACAGGCTGTTGTCATACCTCTTCACAAAAGTGGTGATCCCACCTCTACTAGTAACTTCCATCCAATATCTCTCCTTCCCACTTTGGCTAAGTTCACAGGAACACATTGTTCTATCTCAACTCATTCCCTTTCTTGACAGCTCCTCCTCTTTCACACCCTTCCAGTCTGGGTTTAGGAAATCCCACTTTCTTTGGTTCCATGTTATAACGGCGATCGCTGTTTGGGTGAGTGTACATCTCCAAAAATCAATTTCGGTGATGTACACTTGCGGCAAACATCAAGAGGGTGCCAGAGACTTAGGTTTTCACCACCAACTCACCACGCTACACAGCCAGCTTGGCAGCCCACCGCCACACTACACCCCACAAACCCTCCCTCCCCTTCCACCTGTCGCACGGTGTGGTCCCTCGCCACCCCACCCATGCGTATGTATACACAGCGACATCCTGTCACTATATTTGCCAAACATCCTATCCGGTTGCCCTGTGCAGAGGTGCCGTGATTGAGTCACCCTTTTTGAAAGTGCTCAATCGCGGTCGCCATCATCACAGGCTACCCTTTCTTTTCCACCTCCCTCCTTTGGCTCACTGACTCCATTTTCACAGCTATGGATCAAGGACTGATTACTTCTGCTATGTTTGTCAGTCTTGCTAAGCCTTTGACACTGTGGCACATCCTCTCCTCCTGTACAAACAAAGCAGCAGGCCTCTCTGAATCCTCAGTCAGTTGATTTCGTTCATACATTGAAGGAAGGTCTCAAGCTGTCCAGATAGGAAAATCCATTTCATCTCCACTTCCCATTAGCTCAGATGTCCCTCAAGGGTCTGTCCTGGGTCCTATCCTCTTTTCCATTTTCTTAAATGACCTCCCAACTGTCTCTGCGCACACTCATATGTATGTAGTTCTTTTTGCATCTGGCTCCTCTACCCATGTCCTTTCCTCCTAGCTATAGTTGGATTTTGACAACATTCAACACTGGTTTAAATCTAAACAACTGTCCCTTAATGCAAAAAAAAAAAAAAGTCTCCGTGACTTTTGCCACCCGTTAGAGGCTTGCCAGACTTACTTCTCTCCCACTGTTTAATACCCTTGGTGGTGCTAAAACTGAAGATGTTCCCTCCTTCAAGTACCTTGGGGTAAGCATTGACCAGCATCTTGATTTCTCAGTGCATACTGATGCAATTCACCATAAGCTGCACCCTAAGCTTGGAGCTTTGTACAGGAAGAAAAAATTACTTACCGTAGTAATCTTATTTCTTCCCAGAGATGCTCAGATATTCATAACTTTATGCAGTAAGCCTGGAGGGTTGGACTGCCCGGAGGATGGAACACATGCAAATGAGTAGAATTCTTTCCTTAGCATATTTCAAATACTGCCTCTACCAACTGTAGTGTTCTAACCTATTCAGATTTGTGAGAAGCCTGGAAGTCAGGAATTAGGAAACTAATGTAATTAATATTCTATAAAAAGGGTTCCCCTAATTAAAGCATAAATTTGAATAAGCCTCCAAGGGAGGCTGACTTTAATAAAAACCACATCAATAAAACTCTAAAGAGAACACTGAAAACTCCAGTTTAAAATGATTAAAACAGAAAAATGCAACATATATAATATGGCTTGATGGCAGCAGCATGCGGAGTGCAGAGGCTGAAGTTCTGGAAGGGGAAGGGAGTTATGAATATCTGAGCATCACTGGGAAGAAATACGATTACTGTGGTAAGTATTTTTTTCTTCTACTCCAGTAATGCTCAGTATATTCATAACTTCATGCAGACTACCAAGCAGTACCACTGGAAGTGGGCACAGAACTTATTTTGGAAACAGACTCTGCAGGACTGCTGTGCCAAACCTTGCATCACCCCTGGATAAAATATCCAGGTTATAGTGTTTTGTAAAGGTGTGTACTGTTTTCCAGGTAGCTGCTTTGCAAATGTCCACAAGAGAACCTCCTGGCAGCTGCAAGGGTTGCAGCTGTTCTTCTTCATTGAATCGCCCTCAATCCTGTTGGGGCTCTTTACCTGCCTTAGTGTAGCAGAACTGAATACACTGGACTATCCACCGAGAAATGGATCTTTTCGAGGCTGGTTTACCCTTTCCTACATCCCCATATGTAAGGAAAAGTTGTTTTCCAATTTTTCCTAAGGTCTTTAGTGGCTGTCATGTAATAGCTGATAGCCCTTTTCACATCCAGACTGTGTAATCTTCTTTCACCAGAACTGGTGCGGTCTATGAAAAAGACACAGTGATTGACTGGTTCAGATGAAAGTCTGAAACCACTTTAGGGAGAAATTGTCTGTTAGTTCTGAAGACTACCTTATCTCTGTGAAATGAGATATAGTCCTAGTCAATTCAGAGAGTCTGGAGCTCACTAATTCTCCTTACAGAAGTAATAGCCACTAGGAAGACTGTTTTCCAAGTAAGGTATTTCAAGTGGGCAGTAGCCATGGGTTCAAAAGGAGGGCCCATGAGCTTGGCTATATACACGTTCAGATCCCAAGCAGGCACTGGTGCCCTGTGAGGTGGGTGTAAATGCATTAGTCCTTTAAAGAATCTTTTGAAAAGTTTATCAGATGCCACTGATACCTTGGTGCCCACAGAAAGGTAGGCAGATACCGCTGCTAAATTAACCTTAAGTGAACTGGGTTGCAAACCTTGTGAATGCAAATGAGTGAGATAGTCCAGGACAACTGAAACTTCAGCTTTTCATGGTATAAGGTTCATACTGGAACACCAGAGAGAGAATCTCTTCCATTTGGAAGAACAAGTTTTCTGTGCAGAGGGTTTTCTATAACCCTTCAAAATATTTAGGACAGCTTCTGAAAGATTTAAATCTGCATACTCCAATTCTTCAAGAGCCATGCTTTGAGATGAAGCGACCTGAGATTCGGGTACAACAATGTTCCCTGATTGGAAGTCAGGAGATTGTGTCTGAGGGGCAACTATATCGGTCTGCTGACAGACATGGAGAGCAGAAGAGAATACCATGGCTGCCTGGGCCAATCCGGGCTATCAAGATCAGGGATGCTGAAAAGGGACTTTAGCTTCAGTAACACCCTGAAAACCAGTGGGAAAGGGGAAAAGCATACAGGTACCTGCCTGTCAGTCAGAACCAGGGCACCCAAGAGTGTGCCCCTCGCTGGCCAGTCTGCAGCGATATTGGGGAGTAGCTGGTGGTTCTGGTGGGATGTGACAAGTCTATCTCTGGAGTGCCCCACCTTCTGAAAATAACTTGTACCAACTGCTTGTTCAGAGTCCATTCGTGATGGGCCTGGTTGATGTGGCTTAGTGCATCTGCCAAAGTATTGTCCTTTCTTGGCAAGTGAATTGCCTGTAAAGAGACCTTCAGAAATGCGCCAGTGTCCAAATCTTCATGGACTCTGTGCAGAGAAGGCCTGACCTGGTGCCTCCCTGTTTGTTTATGTAATACATTGTGGTGGTATTGTCTGTTCTGATCTGAACCACCCTGCCCATGATCAGTGAAGAGAAAGCCTTTAGGGCTAGTAACACTGCTCTTAGCTCCATAAGTTTATGTGCTGAAGGGACTCTGCTGCTGACCAGATTCCTGGGTGGTGTGCTTTCCTAAGTGGGTGCCCCAGCCCAATAGAGATGCATCTGTTGTGAGTACCAAAGAGGGGTTTTCTTTCTGGAAGGGCACTCCTTGCCTTAAATTGGATTCCTGTTTCCACCACAAGAGGGCCCTTGATAGTGGGCCTGTCACTGGTATAAGTTTTGAAAAAGGGTCTTTTTTTCTGACTCCAGTGAGCTCTGACGTGAAACTGGATGTCTTGCATGTGGAATCTGGATCCCTGGACTGTGCCTGTGGATGCAGCCATATGACCTAGTAGCTGCAGAAACTGTCTTGCAGTTTTTGAGTTGTTCAGGACGAACGAATTTGCTATTGACGGAAGACTTTGCACCCTGTCTAAGGGTAAAAAGGCTCTGCCCTGAAGTGTGTTGATTTCTGCCCCTATAAACTGCAAAGTTTGATCAGGGGTTAGGACTGATTTCTTCTGATTTATTATGAAACCCAGAGACTCTATGAGTACTTGGGTGATTTTTAAGGAGTTCCTTACTTGGTCTGGTGAGTTTCCCACCACCAGCCAATCGCCTAGGTAAGGGAAAACAGTCACTCCCTGTCTTCTTAGATATTCCACTACAGCAACTAGGCACTTTGTGAATACCCTTGGTGCTGAGGAGTGACCGAAAAGAAGAGTTGAAAACTGATAGTGGCCTGAAGGGAGTCTGAATCTGAGGTATTTTCTGAAAGATTCCTTTATGGGGATGTGGAAATAGGAGTCTTTTAAGTCCAGTGATGCCAGCCAGTTCCCCTTTCGGATTGTTGGCAATAGTCGAGCCAAAGTGACCTTTTTGAATTTTGTTTTTTTCAGATGCTTGTTCAAAGCTCTGAGATCCAGTATTGGCCACCACTCCCCACTTTTCTTTGTTGTTAGGAAGTATCTGGAGTAAAAACCTCTTCCTCTCAGGGTGGTAGGGACTAATTCCACTGCTCTGAGATGCAACAACTTTGGACCTCTGCTTCTAGCAATGCCCTCTCTGCTAGAGAAGGTGAGCAGTAAACGCTGGCTTTCTGAGGAGGAAAAGATCTGAAGTCCAAAGACAGATCCTGACCCACTACCTCCAGCACCCACTTGTCTGTGGTGATGCTTAGCCAAGCCTGGAAGAAGTGGGAGAGTCTGCCTCCGACAGGGAGGGAGGAGGCAGCCTGATCCTCAGGGGTTTTGCTTTGATTAAGGTGGAGCTTGGGTTTGAGAACCCCTCCTAGAGCCCCTTCTACCCCTACCCCTAGAATATCCCTGTTGTGGATACTGCGGGTACTGGGGCACGGCTACTGGCTGGAAGAAGGGTCTGGTCATAAAAGACCTTCCCCTGCCCCCCCTTCCATAGGGCCTAGTGGATGGTGAAGCACGCTCTTTAGCAGAGTTGCTTCTATAGGTGGCCTTATATTCATCCACTTTTTTCATGTTTGCAGTTGTGGATTCCCCAAAAAGAGAGTTTCCCTCTAAGGGAAAATCCAGGGCCTTGGATTGAGTATCCTGAGTAAGGTTAGTGGCCTCAAGCCAAGCAAACCTTCTCTGTGCCACAGTGTTAGCCATCCATCTGGCTGCAGTGTTGTTAGAATCAGCAGCGATCTAGAGCTGGTACTTGTGCCTCTCAGCCCAAACCTGGCAGTTTTAGCCAGGTCTTCAGACAAGGTGAGGGGCTTTCATGGACATTTCCAGTACCGACTGCCATAGAGATTTTTGATACTGGGCAGCATAAGCTTGAAAGGTAGCTTGTCTCAGGCCAAAGAGGCTGATAAATACCCTTTTGGCCATACTACCCATTTTCCTGGAGTCCTTGTCCGGAGAGTGGGAGGCGGGGGACTCTGGCTGTCGCAGGCTGCCTGCTGTATAACCCTCCTTGATGGTTAGGGTGGGAGAAAAGAAAGTCAGCTCCCGTCCTGTCCAACTGATACTTTTTATCTAGTCTCCTATCAATAGGAGGAACAGAATTAGGGGTTTGTAGAAGTTTCAGGGTGTCCTTTTTGAAAAATGTGTAAATTGCCAAGACGAGGGCTTTGGTGGGTGCCAAACCCATCATATTCAAGTATTCAGTTTCCTCCTCATCCTTAATTTGCTCTGTAGTAGCAATATCTACAGCATCTACCGTTCTCCTTACAAATGTAAATGGGATGAGTAATCCTCTGACACCCTGGGAGGTGAACCAAAATCCTGCTCTGGAGAAACCTCTGGAGGAATAGGTTTGTCATCCTGAAAAGGATCCTCCT
Organism: Neoceratodus forsteri; assembly: GCA_016271365.2. Classification (NCBI taxonomy): domain Eukaryota; kingdom Metazoa; phylum Chordata; order Ceratodontiformes; family Ceratodontidae; genus Neoceratodus; species Neoceratodus forsteri. Next base: position 181,179,744 of record CM057452.1, on the reverse strand, counting down.
CTTCATAATACTGCTCCTCCTGTAAAGAATGCAGCACACCATTGTTGGGCTGGGGACCCTGGGTAGGGGCAGGCTGCTGGGGAACAATATTTTGCAGTGCCTGGATAATTTTAAGGGCCTGGGCCATCTCTTGAACCGAGGGCATGCCAGGCAACTGAGCAGAAGTCCCTGGTTTAGCAGGGGAGGATTCTGCATGCTTAGTTTTCTTAAGTTTCTTTGAGTGAACCGGGGAGTCAGCCGGTTCTTTCCCTCTTTTTGCCCCTTTTTTGCCCGTCTCAGGGGCAGGGGTAAGCAAACTTGTGGTTTCAGCCACAGTAGATTGGGGTATCAGCTGGTCAGAGCCAGAGGGACCCCTAGGAAATTTCTTGTTTAGCCTTTCAAGGCGTTTTTCCACAGTTTTTTCTGGGAAAGTCTTGCAAACTTGACAATCCTTATCCAGATGTTCAAATCCCAGACAAGCCACACATAAGGTGTGCATGTCTGCTTTACAAATACATCTCCACATTTTAAGCAATTTTGAAACCGGTTCTCCGGTGCTCTTTTGGTTTATCTGACATGGTAATGATCAGAAAGGCAAGAAAACACCAACCACTAAGTCAATATAAAGTGCGGTTATTTAAAACTCAAAATCCCCCCTTTTTTTGGGTCGGTTCCGAACTGATAGGAACCAGACCCAGAAGATGTCAGGTGAACCAGATCAAGCGGTTCTGTAACCGATAAAACATGGTTACAAAAACAAGAAATACACTAAAAAACTGAACTAATTAAACAAAACAAGGCTCTTTAATCAGAGAACATGGCAACTTAAAGACTAACCCCGGTTCCCCACGGTTATTTCGAACTGCGAGGAACTGGAAAATAAATGTAACTTAAGCAGTAAACAAGATTTATACTAACAATTAATAGAGGCAATAAAAGAAATAGAAAATACATAAGGTTTTTGAATCTTCTTCACACGAAAGAGTAAGACGACCACTCCGAGCGACCAGACTTTCAGGCGGAGAGAAAAATCTGAATAGGTTAGAATACTACAGTTGGTAGAGGCAGTAGTTGAAAGATGCTCACGTGCAAAGAATTCTACTCATTTGCATGTGTTCCATCTCTCCGGGCAGTTCAACCCTCCAGGTTTACTGCATAAAGTTATGAATATACTCAGCATTACTGGGGTTAGAATAAAGCGATTATTCTGCTTCCTCCCTGCCAAGAAATTGTATTAAAAATGATTCTCCCCATCTTTGACTACTGTGATTTAGTCTACAGTGGAGCCCTTAAATCCTCCCTTGCCAGACTGAACCCGCTTTTTCACTCTTTTTCTCATTTTGCTCTAGATTGCCCCCTCATACTCACCACTGTTCTCTTTACTCATCCCAAAACAAGAGGTGTGCAAGAACAAGCGGGCACAATTTGAAGATAGAGGGGGGGCGGCTCAGAGGTAATTTAAGGAAGTATTTTTTCACAGAGAGGGTTGTGGATGCATGGAACAGCCTTACGGAGGAGGTTGTGGAGTCAAAAACAGTGGTGGAATTCAAGCATGCATGGGACAGTCATAAGGCAATTCTAGGGGGTTGGGGCAGAAAGAAGTAGGCTGCTGGTTAACTAGGATCTGCAGCTTATCCATTAGGTAAGGAAATGGGCAGACTGGGTGGACCAAGCGGTCCTTATCTGCCGTCAAATTCTATGTTTCTATGTTTATGTTTCTATCCCTTTCACTCCCCTATCTTGATGCTAGGCACCTTTCCTATTGTGTTCCTTTCCAAATTTCAATTTTTTTTTTTTTTTTTACTTCTTTATAAACTGTATGCAAGAAAACAGCACACAATTACCCTGTGCAATACAGTACTACATAAGAAATCCATCATAAAAAAGATATACAGATGAGAGAGTTATTGCAACCTTCAGTACAAGATTAGGGGGAACCCAAATAAGAGCTGATTTAACAAGAAATTATATCAACTGTCTGTTGCTGCCAATGCTCACATTTGAAAAATTCTCAAAAGGAATATTATGTAAATAATAAAACGTGGGCTATTATGCCCTTAATTATTATGTTCTCTATAGAAAGGCAAACTCCATACTTATCTCCCAGTGTGCTCCTCAGCATCTGTTTATATCAAAGAGACTACTTCATGACTCCTAACAAGTCACATTGGATCTTATACTGTACTACAATTCCTGCACAAGGAATCTAACTGCCATGCACATATTAATGCAATGTATATATATATATATATAAAAAAAATTAACAAGAAAAATGGCAGAACTATTCAGTGCAGTTCCAAACAGAGAATAGGAGTACTGTATCAAGTTTAACACACACACAAAAAAAAAATAAAAGCGAGCGGTCGATCGCTTTTCCAGTCACTACTGTCTCATGCTGAGCAATTAGGGAGAGCTAATCAAACAAATAATGAGTTCCTTTCAGTCTTACTGTACAGTTCAGGTATCTCCAAAGTCTGAATCTGAGGATGAGTCTCCCTCTCAGGCCGCCCTCTCAGCCTCTGTTTTTTTCACAAGCATGGCAGCCTCCTTAGGGTATATATGTATGCTCTTTTGACCACCGTAACATGATGGCGCGCCGGCATCAATAAATTATTTAGAATGGCATCGAACCCCTTTCTTTTCATCAGAGTAGAATAAGACAAGTCAGGAAATAGCAGCACTCTTGAGTGTCTGCCTCGAGGTACCTTTTGGCTTGTACGGCCTGAAGGATCTGATCTCTCACCACCACAGAGGTGGTCACCATCATCACAGTCCTGGCCCCATCTGCGGATGTCTTCAGTCTCCGGATATTGACCCGATAGGCTCTCACCACCAGCCCTTGGAGATCTAGGCCCATGGTCTCCGATAACCATTCACTCAAATAGCCAGGTAAATTCTCATTTTCTGAACCTCCAGAAGTCCAATTATCCTGACATTAGAAGCCCTAGACAGGTTTTTAAGGTGCTCTAGTCATGATTTAAGAAGGACTTGTTCCTTCACACATGTCGATGCCGCCGCCTGGGCTCGCTCTGAGGACTGCTCCGCTGCTTGAGCAGTTTCCACCAGTCCATCTAATTTTTGTTCCACCAAGACCATTTGAGTGTGATAAGTGTCCATTTTCTGGTCCATAGTTTGGACCGTTTTGGTCAACTGGAGTATAGCTGATTGCAGGGATTCAAGCGTCGCTGGTCATGGTTCTCCGTCCTTTTTAGTAGCATCAGGCATATTTACAGGGGCAGATGGCACCGCCACGAGGGGTGAAGAAATTAGCTTTTAGCTCTGCATTTTTTCGACCCATCGCTATAAACTCTGTATCTCTGGATAGATCTCCGCAACAGATAGCTAGCTCTATCGTTCTTTAAAGTTAGTTTAGGTGAGAATATGAGAAATAACAGCAAAATCAGATGCGGTATCAGGAGCTCTCTGGAAGTACATCTCCACAGCTAGGCAACTGGCCATACACCCCCAGCACCCTCCTCTCATCTCAAATCTCTTCTGCCCCCCGCCTCTACCCTCTTAGCAACAATATTTCCCATTCTCTCTATTCCCTCCAGAAAATCTACTGCTGGTCAATCCGTTTTCTTACAGATTTGCTAAATTTAGGTCCTCTCTTGCCCTTTCAATTGATTTGCCTCTTCTCCTTCCTCCCTAAACGTCTCCTTTATGACTTTTTTCCTACGCACAACTGTCACTGACCCTTTACTCTTCATTCTCCCCTTCACTAGTTTTACTATTTATGCTTATTCACTATTTTTCCTTTCTTTACATAAAAGAGTGAGTTTTTTATGTATTTATTTATTTTTATTTATTTAGTTTTTGTTGACCAGTAAGCGCACTAGACAAATCCTGCCTATTTTCAGGCACGACCCGAGGGAGGGGGATACAGATGAATGCCAACTGACCTTGAACCAGATTAAGCTGTTGGTGGTATTTTTTTTAGTGAATGAGGGAAATTTGGCCAGGACACTGGGAAAATTCCCCTACTCGTTGGTAGGGGGAGCCTTGTCTACTGGCTGCATGACGGTCAGTACGAGGGATCCTTCACAGGAGATGGACATGGAAGGTGCAGGAGAGCGGGCCTCCTCTCCTGTGCTTGGTGCTTTAGAGGCTGTTGAGGAATTCGCTGTGGCTGCTGTAGCTGCAGTGAGTGTGGTGGAGGCTGACGTACCTGAAGATGGGGCTCCTGCTTCGCGGCTGTGCTTGTTGTTTTTTCACAATGCTAAACCAGATGAGGACTGTTTATTGCAGAAACGCTCTGCTTTGTTACAGAAAATGGCACTTTTGGAAGCGGAGCTTGAAGCACTACCACAGGCATCGGCTGGGCTTTCCCCAGAAGTGGACTTGCAGCTTCCTAGGTCCCCTGCTGACGCAGAGTGTTCTGCGCAGTCTTTGAACGCTGACCTTGTTCCTCCTTCCTCTCCGGAAGTTAGTTTGAGGGCTGGCAGTTTACCGAGTGTTCCCTCGGTGTGCCTACAGCCTCCGATCGATCCTGCGGGTGTTAAACCTAAAAAGTCCAGGAAGCAACGTCTTGGGCAAGTGAAGCTGCAAGGTGCGCTACCCGGAACTCAGCCTGTGGCGTCAGGCCCTGTGGATTCGTCGGCTGGCGTTTTCTTTTTTCCTTCATCTCAGACGCCGGGCTGGATTAAACGCCTGGGGAAATCGGCTCCTGCTGGGCACTCGACTATGGGGGTACCTCTGGACCAGTCCGTGTCTACTATGGGTGTTCGAAAGGAGGCACTGTGGTGCCCAGAAACTGCCCTGCAAAACATGGGTTGGGAACTTGGGGATGGGGTGCTTGTACACTTGATTCACAGGATTCTACTTATTTGACAATATTGCAAAAGGCTGCAGCACCTGTGGCCACCGACCTGTCTTTTCAACTGAGCTCCAACGATCCCCGGGGTAATTCTTCTGTTCTTTGCCTTACAGAGGGTGTTATTACGGAGGTACAACCTGCATTACCACAGACTACAGGTGACTTAGGGGGTGTTTCTATTGTTACTTTTCCTACTGTTGTTGATCAACCATCCCCACTGCTTTCTGTAGCCCTTCCTTATGATAGTACTATCAGTCAACCCACTGCTTCTGAGGTTCCTCTCAGAATGGGGCCTGCTCCTTTGTTGCTGGAAACTGCAGAGGATGACCCTGTTAGGTCAGTAGGTTTTAAACTGGCAGATTTATTTTCCACTAAGGGAGAACCTGCCCCCAGGCGCAATGCTGTGTGGTTGTTGTATAAAGGAGGCCTGGTGGAACCACCTAATAGGATTTATATTGCCAAAACTTTGCTTAAAGGCTCCATGAGATTTTTTTCCTCGTAGATTTTTGCCCTTATTAGTCTGGGGAATGGTAATTATGACATTAGTTTTAAACAGGTCTCCAGCTTGGATATATTTTGGGCACAGTATGCAGTCTGTCAATCCTCTCCCACTTGGTCCCCCCTCCAGGGTATTCCTTTAACTAAACCAGCTGTAAGGAACATTACTATTATGTTTAAGAACGAAGGGGTTAATGTGAAGGATATTTTATTTTGGTTGCGACAAAGGTGTGAGGTGCTCAACAAACCTATCCCCACATTGGATAGTGAGCAAATTTGGGATGGAGGGTGGCGGGTTCGTGTGAAGTTATATTCTACTAATGCTGGGCCCAGTCATTTACCGAGTTTTCTTTATCTGGGTAAAGATAAAGGTCTCATTTTTTATGCTGGACAGCCTAAATCATGTTTCAAATGTGGATCCCGTGCTCACTTTAGTTCAGCCTGCGATACCATCAAGTGTAGTCACTGTTTTGAATTCGGACATAATTCTAGTGCTTGTTTGAATCTCTAAGTGTAACCTATGTGAATGTACAGGACATGCCTATGGACGCTGTCCATGGGTGTCTCATAATAGGGATGATTGTCCCTCTCACGAAGGACTGATTACAATGACGCAGCAATCACAGGCTGCTTCCCCCGAGCCCGAGAAGCTAGCGGTTTCACCTGGGGTGGTTGCACTCGAGGGAGATCAGGCGTTCATTTAACACATCCCTCAGGAGCAGCTTTGGTTGCAGATCCTTCCACTGCTACTAAAGTCCCAGTCATAGAAGAGGAAACTGTAGTTACTGACAGTGTTATGCCTCCCCCTCCCCCTGTACAGTCTCCTTTAGGCCTTGAGACATCAGGCTTTGTTCAAGTGCCTCATAAACGGACCAGGAAAGGTTTGGCTGTCTCTGGCCAAGGTAAAGAGGCAGGGGTTCGCTCTTGGAAGTTTGGCAATAAATTTGCCTCATTGGCTACGGACCTGTCGGATAGGGACTCTGCGGGGAGGAAACTGACACTTCCTCTACAATGTCGAATACTGACACAGAGGGTGGTGGGGAGACAGATCCCATAGCTAAAAGGACGAGACAATGTCGTAGAAGTAAATCACCTTTAGGTACTTAAATGGCTTATCGGTCTGTTCTTTAAATGTTTACAGTATTAAAGGCCACAGAAAATTTGGGGATGTGATGCTAACTATGCAGGATTTCCAGTGTGATATAGTTTGTCTTGTGGATACTAGACTGAAATCTCATCAAGGAATTACAACAGGCTTCCAAGGTGTGGCCTCTTGGTCCTTCCTTTTGGTCTTCTGGGACTGACAAGTGTGATGCTATTGGGATTTTATTTTCAAACCCTGATTTGCACGTTTCAAGGCTGGTAGATATTCTGCTCGGTAGAGCGTTGTTGTTCGACTTTACTTACTCCTCTGAGAGATTTCGGTTAATTGCTGTTTATGCTCCCCAGACTAAAGCACAGAGGGTGTCACTCTTCCATACTTCCAGGTTGATTTTGTGGGTAGGAGATTTTAACTGTGGATCACATCAAAGGTACAGAGGGCTGCAAACCCCTAAATTATTTTGTGATTCCATTGCTCTAAAGGACGAGGTCTCTACGGCTCAACTTGTGGATGCTTATAGATCATGTCATGAGTCTGGTGGGTTTACTTTTTTTTAAGAGGAACCTGCACACTCGTATTGATTTTGTGTTTTTGTCCAAAGTCTTACATATTCTTTCTTGTAAGACTATTGGTGTGGAATTTTCAGATCATGCTGCACTTTGGGTTTTTTTCACCTGGGAAAATGCTCCGAGGTGTAGAAAAAACAGATGGAGGCTTAATGACTCCCTCTTGGTAGATCCTAAAGTTCAGAGACTGTGGAGGAGGGAATGGGCAGCTAGGCTCTCAGTAGCCGACCTCTATGAGGACACGTTTGAGTGGTGGGAGGATTCTAAAATAAGATGGAGGCAGTTTTTTCAGGGGAAGACTGCTGCTGATCGTAGTGCCCAATACTTAACAGTATTTGGCATTACGGCAGCAGTTACAGCATTTGATTTCCCTATCTGATACCTCGACTCATGATTATAGTGGGCAAATTGCAGTAGTTTTAATCAAATGAAAGCCTTACAATATGATCGTGCTAGTTCTCTGGGGCAAGAGGCTAGATTTGGGACTTGCGTGTCTAAAGGGGGGGTTAGACCCTTTTAATGCCTGTAAGGGACGTGTAGAGTAGAGATTTATTCAGGCTTTACAGTCCCCCTGCGGTCAGCTTGTTACGGCTCCAGAGCGTTTAGTGGATGTGGTGGATCGGCACGTTCTCGCTGTGTTGGGCACTGCCCCAGCTTGTGAGTCAGCAGCTTCCTTTTTGGACTCCTTGCATCTACCTCCGCTTTCTCCAGTAGAGGATACGTTATCGGCTGATATTGCGGCCTCTGAAGTGACTCAGACTATAGGGAGTTTAAATTTGAACTCGGCACCGGGGTCAGATGGCCTTACTGCCCGGTTTTACAACACCTTTACGGAAGATATGGTTCCGGCTTTAACTTTGTTATTTAATGACATGTTGTTTAAAGCCTCTTTTACGAAAACTATGAAAGAAGCTATTTTAGTCTTGATTTTCAAAAAGGGTGATGTGGCTGATTTGAATAATTGGAGGCCTCCGAGTCTACTGAACGTGGATTACAAAATCTTGGCCAAAATTTTGTTGGCCAGATTACTTAAGATACGAACATACAAAATTTGCCAGCAGATAAAGGCCTAGAGGTCTATCAAGTCTGCTCGAATGTGCAGCTAGCACCCCTTATTCTGCAGCTGCCCCTCCCTTCCACCCTTCCCCTGTCCCATCCTCATTTGGAGCAGTCCACTGTTCTACTGCATACCACTTCAGCAGGTAATGCATTCCACCCAGCCACCACCCTCTGCGTAAAAAAGTGTCTCCTCATCTCCCTCCTGAACCTTCCTCGCTCCAGTCTCATATCATGGCCCCTGGTGGCCCTCCTCTCCCTTACTTTGAACAGCCCCTCTGTACCCATCTTGTTTATTCCTTTCATGTATTTAAAGGTTTCACTCATGTCACCCCTGTCTCTCCTCTCCTCCAGTGAGTACATGTTCAACTCCTTCAACCTCCTCTCTTATGATAAGTCCCCCAGCCCCTTGATCATCTTTGTTGCTCTGCGCTGCACCCCCTCCAGTAACTTAATGTCCCTCTTCAGATATGGACGCCAGTACTGCACGCAGTACTCCAGGTGTGGTCTAACTAATGACCTATACAGTGGCAGAATCACCTCCTCCCTCCTCGAGGATATACCCCTTGCAATACAACCCAGCATTTTGTTGGCCTTTGCAGCTGCCTTCCTACATTGTGCCGAGATAGCCAACATAGTGAGTACGGCTCAGACTTGTGGCATACGTGGCAGATGCCAACACGATAATCTGGTTTTGTTTAGGGAATTATTTGCTCTAGGAGATAGGGGTGCTGTTTCGGGAAGGGTATTGGGTTTGGACCAGGAGAAGGCCTTTGATAGGGTCTCCCAGGGGTTTTTATTTTCTGCTTTGGAGGCTTTCGGGATTCCTGTTCAGTTTCTTCATTGGCTTACAGCTTTATATTCGGAGGCTACTATTATTCCTAATGTGAATGGTTGGTTGGGGAGGCAAGTGACGATTACATGAGGGGTTAGACAAGGGTGCCCCTTAAGTCCCATTTTATACAATTTTTGTATAGATATCCTGATTAGGGTGATTTTCCTTTGTCCTCAGATAGTGGGGCTGCGTGGAGCCCCTCCTTCTGTTCCCATTAACATATTGGCTTATGCTGATGATTTAGTTTTGACTGTGGATATCCGTACAGAGGAACAGGCTTTGGAGCAGGTACTGCAGACCTATTCCTCAGTATCAGGGTCTCACATTAATTTGGAAAAAAGTGTTAGGGTTCCCATTGGTCATCTCAATCTTCCACTTGATGGTACCTTTGCGGGCATTAAGATTTCTATTGCTTCTTTTAAGAGTTTGGGCATTTTGCTTGGGACTGGGGATATGCAATCTCACTATTGGCAGGCTGCACTTGAGAGAGCAGAAGGTCTCATTTCTGGGTGGAAGCAGTACCAAATTGGTAAGCAAATACAAGTCTTTTTGATTAAAACGTTAGTCGTTCCCCCCCTTTTTTTTTATATCTTTGTTATGTTTTCCCACCGCTGATAGCTTTATTTACTAGACTATATAGTATTTTTTTTCCCCCAAGGGTTTTGGGGGGTCCCAGTTGAACCCAGTAAAACACTGTATGACCTACAGGCCACTGAGTGAAGGTGAGGTTGGTTTAGTTCACCCGGTTGCTTTTTTTTTTTATAGTTTGTTTTTCTGTTATAATTTTGGGAAGGCTTTGAAGCCTGGGGAGGTGGTTTGGAAACCTTTTCTTATACAGTGGTTGTTGCCCTGTCTTCCTCACTGGACTTTGGGGAAAAAAGAGTTGTATGTCCCGATTTCTGGAAGTTCCCACATATGGGAAGGAAGCATTCAAATTGGCCTTGTCCTGGGGCTTCAGCCTCCAGGACTTTTGCATTTAGTCTCGTAAAATACTTTATGACAGGGTTTGGAGGCGAGAGGCTCAGGAGGAGGTTGCTTTCCCCTTTTGTCTGCCTGCTCGTTTTGCTTGGATTCTCAAGCAACTTCGTAACCCACGTTTACCCCCTTATGTCTGGGATACGGTGTGGTTGGGTAATTATGGGAGACTGAGTGTTAAGGGCAATCATAAGTATAAGGCACTGGATTCTAGATATTGCCTCAGGGATCTCTGTCAGGGTATTCTAGAAACTCAACAACATTTATTTTTGGAATGTCCCTTTGCACTTTCTTTTTGGACCTTATTAGTTAGTCTGTGGTCTGAACCTTTATTGCGGCATTTATCTTATGACAACATTATGTTTTGCACGAATGGTTCATGTCAGATATATGAAGCTGAAACTCTGTATATTGTCCTGACGTTGATTCGTTATTATTTATGGCAGGCCAGATGCATGTTGGTATTACATCAGAAATTGATTTCATTGTAGGAAATTGTTGATAATATCAAAACTGCTGTACTTTCAGTTAAATTGCATGATTTTCGTGTTTATTCTAGACCACAGTTTTTACGGTTGTGGAAACACAGCGACCTCTGGTGTATTGATTGATTTCCTTTTTCTGTATAAGGCTTGGTGTCTATTCTGTTTATTGACATTGTTGTTTTTTGTTGCCTTCCTTTTTGATTATATGTATAGTATATTGTTTCTACTGTAATGAAGTCCAAACTTCATCAATAAAATTCCCCTACTCTTTTCGATAAGTGCCATGGGATCTTTAACATCCACCTGAACTACCACCAATCCAGGAAGATGGGACCTTGGTTTAACATCTCATCCGAAAGACGGCACCTCAGAAATGCAGCACCCCACTCATGCTGCACTACAGTGTCAGTACTGGGATATTAACCCAAGTGCCAGGTGTGGGAACTGAACCCATGGCCCTCTGATCTCCCAGCCTCAGAGGCCAGTCTGCTACCTACTGAGCCACTGACACTGACAGTATTCATTTACTATTATGCCTGTAATACAGTATGTATAGTTATGTTTCTCTTATTATTATATTATTGCATTGGACTTCTTATTTTTAGTAGTTTCATTGTTTAGTTATCACCCTCTCCCTTTCCCCCTGGACGCATCTGGAAACGAGCGGTTATCAGATCAGTATGTCTTTCCTGGTTAAACTTTTAAATAAATAAATAAATCCCCACACAGATGGGCCTGATTGCAGAACTGCGGCTGTGATGCGTGGGGGGCAGGTAGAAGCACACCACAATACTTGGGGGGCTGCCTATGGTTTTCTCTCACACCAAAACTACAGTGCAAAGGGTGCATAGGATCTGAAGGTACTCTCAGGAGAGGGCCTGTGTGTTTTAAATTATATAGATTTCTTCTGGGTGCACAGAAGCACCAGACTGTGACAAGACAGATCTGCCAAACACCACCTTGATTCTATCTTCTAACAGAGGAGACCTACTTCCATTCTGCCTGGCTTGGAACAGTAGGACTGTTGAAGTCTGCTGAAGTTGGCATAAGATATTTTGCTATCAATTTAAATACAGAGACAGGCAGAAAGCCAAAATGGGCACTAAATGACAGACACAAACATTTAATTACTCCCTTATGATACTCGTGCATGGTTTACCTGCAGGGGCTTCTTTATTAGGTGTTGGGTAAAGGGGAAAGGAGGACAGAACTCTCATTCTTGTGGGCCAGCTGAATATTGGCCTAAAGATGCTGGATGTCATACTGCTAGTAGCTCTCCGTATAAAGATAGACAGATGGCAGTTGTCCTGTCTTCCCCTTGTTACCCAATGACTTGATGTTACTGGGATCGAAGACAGAGCCGCATGTCTTTCCTGTTTAATGCTACACCTGCAGCATTTTCCACTACCTTACTTTAACAGGGATTTCCTCACATCTAGCGCTGTGTCAGTGGCTAGTGTAAGACTCAGACTTGGAGTTTCTACCTTGAAGGTCCACATACAACCTCCGTTTTCACTAGTATATCACTGTAACAAAAATGTTGTCATTTTTTTTTTTTTTTTTAAATCAGCTCTGCTAAGGGAACAGAGGTGAGCTGGAGAAATTAGATTAAAAAGTTGCCAGCATCAAACTAGCTGACACTGCAAGATAATTACAGTTCCTTTGGCCTGTAATGACATGACCTCCTTGTCAGTTAACGAGGGAGCTTCAAAAAGCTCATAATCTTTAATGTCAGGAGACTGTCGAGACCATGCAGTCACCACCTGCAGGGGCAGACATGGCTCAGAACAATGAGAGGTGGCCTACAGTACACAAATCCATAGATCCAGTTCCTTTAGAGGAGCTATCCTGAGAGAACAAAAGCACTGGTCCCGGAAATTATGTCACCGAGCAGGGGCAACGAAGGTGGGTGAAGCCAGGCTTACAAGCAGGCACAAGTCTGCACATGAGAAGGGTAAGTTAGTTTGTGCTGGGACTTCCATACTTAACACCATCAAACAGTTGAAGTCTGCCACAGCTCACTAAGCTTATCTTGTGTGGTAAGAAATCCTTCTACATTGCTAAGAGTTATGATGCTACAGGAAGATTTTCTGTATGTTTCTTCTGCTATGTGCAAACCATTTCTTCTTAATTTCTGTAGTAACCCTTTAACTCCCATAGTCTTTTGTACTGTAGTAAGTACCTTGTGTATTATGTAAACATTGTGAAGTAATAATTAATTTTAAATAATTCATGCACGGCTCCAGATAAGGAGAGTACCGGCCTATTTTACTCTTCTCATTTTAATAAATACTCGCCAGAAAATTTTTTTAATGCATACCAATACTCACCCGACATCTGTAAATGCTGCACGATCCACAGAACAGTGCTTCATAACATAACTGGTGATCAAAAGAAGCATTTTTTTTCCAGATTTGCAACACTGGTACACATCCCACGTTTGTAGTAATTACTCCGGCCTACCAATATAAGCCAGAGCATTGTTGGCACCTGATCAATTCTTATCTAGAAAAAAAAAGTTCCCTCACCTCAGGTCTGTCTACCAGAGAGAGTGAAAATTAGAAACAAGAGAAAAGAAGAGGGCGGGGCATGGGAGCCCGAGAGATAGCTAAAGGAAAGGATATAAACAGAAAGGAGAAAAAGCTGACACAGGAGGAGAGGGAGGCTACCTGAGGGTGTGGCAAAGGTAGGGGCCCCAACCACTGGTCAATCCTAAGGGACAGAGAAGTGGGAAGGGTTAAAGAAAATTTTAGGAGAAGAAAAGAAGGGATAGTAAAGGATAATGAGAGACCCCATGACACCCCACTCCCCCCCAAGGAGAAGGATAAAAGTGTCAAAGGCTGCATCTACCTCTACATATGCCAGACACTGCTTCGTTTTTTTTTTTAAACTTTATTTATTAGAAAGGACATACAGAGCCACACACATCCACGAGACAGAGCATGCAACAATCACTTCTGGCAAAAAAAAAAAAAAGACAAGCTTATTCAATCTTATTTAAGTTCACTATAGCATTCCTTAATAAAGTAGTCTTGCTATCTTTAATTTTGGAATGTTAACTGGTACATAGCAGGAACTTGAAGCATCTATTTTGGTTTCATCGCACTTAAGAGTTTAGAAAGCTGGGAACCAGTTGGCTTCCAGGGCCTTTTCAAGGGATAACCATACTACTTCGTACCTTTGTCTTTGGCCCGAACCAGGTATTGTGTGCGCTCTAGTTTCATTATTCATAGCAATTCTGCAAGCCAGGAGGCAGTCGAAGGCGGCTGTGGGCATTTCCAGTGCAGTGCCACCTCTCTCATTCCTACCACAACACCAAGCCTCTCGAGTTTGTTCCAATCAGATGACTGTTGACCATCCATCCCGGGAAGTCCCAGAAGGATTTCTGTGGGGTCCAGTCTGATATGTATAGAGAGAGTACTAGCAAGTATCTCTATAATGCCTTGCTAAAAGGATTGGATCCTGGGACATTTCCATATCAAGTGGAAAAAGGTGCCCACTTGCACACTGCACCTTGGACAATATTGAGAGGCTTCTAGATTGATTTTGTGCACTCTCTCTGAGGTAAAATATGCCCTCATCATTACACTGTATTGCAGGGCCCACAGAAGAGTAGTTTTTTTTTTTGTATGAGGGCCCATTCTCCCCGTCAGTCCCTCTGGATACAGATTGCAGTCCACGGTGGTTTATCACTTCCAATGGATTTGTTAGGGAGCCAGCAAGGAGTCTGTAGCAAGCTCTGAGGGGATTAAATGTTTCTAGTTTAGAGAATTTTTGAAAAATCTCCTCTAAAGGGGAGTAATGTGACGGGTTCAGTCCATACCTCTCCTTTAATACCGGGAAGGGGAGAACCTGTCCTGCAGTATTTGTTTAATTTTAAATAGTCCCTTTGTAAACCAAGTGAGCAGGTGCACTCTGATCGCATGTGGAATTTTTCTCCTCTCCGCCATCAGGGCCTCTAGGGTAGTATTAGGGGAAGTGTAATTCTGTTCCCCTAAAGGTTTAAGGGCAGCTTTCCATACCTTCATGGTATTCCTAATACAGGGATTGGAGACCTTCAACTCTCTGGTCCCAGAGGACGAGTTAACCAAGCTGGAAAAGTATATAAGCATGTGCCCTTCCTCCTCTAGGTATGTCCACTGGGGGTAACTTCTAAAGTCCTCTCTCAACAGGTCATGAATATGTGACAGCTGGGCAGCCAAATAGTGATTATGTATCTGTGGCAGTCCCAGGCCTCCCTCTGATGTTCTACACCAGAGAACTTGTTTCCTGCTTATAAGTATAAAAAATAAATAAAATTAAATTATATGGGGTCGCCTCCCCTGCCACAGTAAATGTGTAATCCCCCCTCAATTGACTTAAGATATTTTGTGGGAAGGGATAAGGGGATAGTTTGGAACAAATATAGGGCCTGGGGCAGGACATACATTTTAATAAGATTTACCCTCCTGATCAGGGTGAGTGGAAGAGCTCTCCACCTGAAGTAGTCCTCTAATCTTTTTCACTGGAGGGGAATAGTTTAGCTTAATGGTCTGAGATAGTTTGTTTGGTAGGAGGACCCCCAAATATTTTACATAGTTAGATGGGGGAATTTCTACCCTCGCTATAGTGATTGCCACCTGGGTTTACCCAGAGGGAGCCATTCACTCTTAGACCAATTTATTTTATGTCCCGATAGCGGGCCACAGATCTCAAAAATTGCATTCAGTTCTGGCAGGGCTCTTTCGGGGGTTGTCTAAAACAATAAAACATCCTTCGGTAGCGAGATCACATGGTTTCCCAGGAGACCCCCTATCTTGGGGTTAGCTCGTATAGAGGCAGTTAGGGCCTCAATACAGAGGATGTAAAATAAGGGAGAGAGAGAGGTGAGAGAGGGAAGGGAGCAGAGAGTGTGTTGTTGCTGAGTATCTGCACCTCTAGAGCTCTATATAGAGCCCTCAACCAGCCCACAAATGTTGTCCCCAAGCCAAACCTCTCCAGGACTGCAAACATGTAAGGCCACTCCACCCGATCGAGAGCAAGAAGGCCCCTCATCCTGTCTCCCCACCCGCCCAACTATGTATAACGTTCATTGCACACCACAAATTGTGTTTAGCTTGGCGGCCTTTCACAAACCCACCCTGGTCTCAATGGATTAGCACAGGGAGGAGAGGATCTAGTCTCCCAGCCAATACCTTGGCCACTATTTTATAACCAGAGTTGAGGAGTGAGATCGGTCTATACAATCCACACAACCTTGGGTCCTTTCCCGGCTTGGACAACACTACAATCGTGGCCAAGGACATAGAATCGTGGAGGACTCCCTCTCATAACATCACCTCCACCATTTCTACCATAAGAGCCCCCAAGGACTCCCATGTAACTTTATAAAAGTCCACTGAGATGCTGTCCGGGCCCTTACCCTGTTGCATGTGTTTTGTGACTTTTCTGATTTCTTCCGCCGTGATAGGGGCATCCAATGATAGACATTGTTCATGGGACAAAATGGGGAGGGCCAGTGAACCATAGAAACATAGATTTTGACTGCAGATAAGGACCGCTTGGCCCACCCAGTCTGCCCATTTCCCTACCTAATGGATAAGCTGCAGATCCTAGTTAACCAGCAGCCTACTTCTTCCTACCCCCACCCCCTAGAATTGCCTTATGACTGTCCCATGCATGCTTGAATTCCACCACTGTTTTTGACTCACAACCTCCTCTGGAAGGCTGTTCCATGCATCCACAACCCTCTCTGTGAAAAAATACTTCCTTAAATTACCTCTGAGCCGCCCCCTTCTATCTTCAAATTGTGCCCCCTTGTTCTTGCACACCTCTTTTTTTGAAAGATGCTACCCTCTTGGACTTTGTTGATTCCCTTGAGATACTTGAAAGTTTCTATCATGTACCCCCTCTCCCTCCTTTCCTCAAGGCTATACATACTCAGCTCCTTAAGTCTCTCTTCATATGTCTTCCGGTGCAGACCCTGCACCATTTTAGTTGCCCTCCTCTGGACAGCCTCCATCCTGTCTATGTCCTTGTGGAGACTGGGTCTCCAGAACTGCACGCAGTACTCCAGATGGGGTCTCACCAACTGTCTGTACAGAGAGATAATAACTTCCTGTTTTCTACTAGTGATGCCTCTCCCTATGCATCCCAGTATCCCCCCAGCCCTCCTTGCTGCCCTCTCACATTGCTTGCCCACCTTTAGGTCATCTGAAATGATTACCCCCAGGTCCCTTTCTATATTTTTTGTTGTTAGTATCTCACCCCCCCATTGTGTACTCTTCCCCTGGGTTTTTGTTTCCCAGGTGCATTACCTTGCACTTCTTAGCATTGAATCTAAGCTACCACATTTGACCATTCCTCTAACCTTGCCAAGTCCCTTCTCATCCTTTCCACCCCCACCTTGTGCATCAACTCTGTTGCAGATCTTTGTGTCATCTGCAAAGAGGCATACTTTTCCTTCCAGTCCTTCTGCAATGTTGCTTATAAAGACATTGAAGAGGACCAGTCCTAATACTGAACCCTGCGGTACCCCACTAGTAACCCCCCTTTCTTCAGAGTGGACTCCATTTACTATTACTCTCTGTGTCCTATTCTCCAGCCAATTCTTTACCCAGGCTGTCATCTTGGGACCCACTCCCAGGCTGGCTAACTTGTATATTAATCTTTTAGTGGACTGTGTCAAATGCCTTGCTAAAAGTCTAGGTAGGCCATGTCCACAGCCCCTCCCTGATCTACTACTTTGGTCACCCAGTCAAAGAAATCTATCAGATTTGTCTGGCATGACCTTCCGCTGTGAATCCATGCTGCCTTGGGTCCTGAGCCCTCTGGCCTCTAGATACTCAACAATTCTTTCCTTCAGAAATGATTCCATCATTTTCCCTACCACTGAGGTTAAACTAACAGGTCTGTAGTTTTCTGCTTCTGCCTTGCTCCCACTTTTGTGAGGGAATCACATCTGCCCTTCTCCAGTCCTCGGGTACCACCCCATCCTCCCATGATTTGTTAAAGAGGTAGTCAGTGGTGTCACTAGTTCTACCCTTAGTTCTTTTAGAATTCTGGGATGAATCCCATCAGGCCCCATTGCTTTGTCCACCTTCAGTTTTAAGAGTTCTTTCAGAACCCTTTCTTCTGTAAATGGGCTGGTATCAACTTCTGTATCCAGAGTGTTTCTACCAGAAATACCAGGGGTCAGCCCTTAGTACTTGGTAAGTGTAGAGGGATATATAAAAATCTCAAAATATTTTATTAATTTCAGCCTGATCATATTTGGGCGGTCCAGATCCCGTTCCCAATGCTAAAACAGTGCGTTCTGCAGGCTTTTTCTTCACCAGATTAGCCAGCCATTTACCGACTGACTCACCTTCAAAGTGCGAACAGAAGTTGGTGACCAGTAGATCCCTTTCTATACGGTTGTTGGAGATCTGACTGAGGAGGCCCTTTAAAATCGTTAGGTCTCTAGTTCCCTCAGGTGATGGAGCCATCATATTTTCCCTTTCCAATGCGAGAATCTGGGCTTCTAGGATGTTTTCCCACGCCTTCTCGACCCTGTGCTTATGCACGGAGAATGAAAAGGTTTCGCCCCTAATATATGCTTTTAGGGCATCCCAACATATTTAATGTGGGTGTCCTTATTATGATTGAGAGAAATGAAGTCTCTTTTTTGTCATTTATAAAACTTATATAACCAGGGACCAAGAGAAGAGCAGGGTCCAGTCTCCATTGGGAGTGGGCCGGTTCAGGGGAACCCAAGGGGAAGGTTACCCTCAGTGGGGCATGGTCAGACACCACCATGGGGCCGTAAGATGCATCTAGGTCCCATCCCAGCAGTGCTGGAGAAAGGAACACATAATCCAAGGCGTGAGTAGACCTGGCGATCGTGTGACTAGAAAGAGTATTCTCTCTGACCTGGGTGACAATGCTGCTAAACCTCCACCAGGACTCACTCCTCCATCAGACCCCTGAACGCCACTACTCCATGCGGGACCGGGTTAGACCTTCTCCTACAGTGGTCCAAAGTGGGGTCCAGACAGATATTAAAATCGCCTCCGATTATCATGTTCTCTTTATATGGAGCTAGGGTCACTCGTAAATGTGTAAAGAACTCTGATGAATCATAGTTTGGGCCATAAACTGAAACCAAGGTCAGTTCTATTCCCCCACATCAATATCAGCTCTTTGAGACACAATTCTGTGGAGAAGGCCAGGGTGAATTCAAATTGCAACCCCTCTCACCTTGGACGTGAAAGGGGCTGCCAACAGGGACCACCCCATGACCCTGCCAACGAGGAGGCCTCTTCTCCCCCACAATGGAGTTCTTGTAATAGAGCTATATCACACCTCATTTTTTTTTAATTGGGTCCAAACCCTCTTTCTTTTCACTACTGTACGTAACCCGTTGACATTCCATGTTATACAAGCTAGATTAGCCATTGGCATAAGCAAGGAACCTTTTACCGACCTTCTTAAGTTTTAGCATGAGTACGCTAGCAAAGGAGGATGTAATGTGTCCTCTGCATCTAACTTTTTTTTTTAACTTTTTCAGCCAACACCCCAAAACTCCTCCCTTCCCCCACTAACAAGAACTAGTTTCCCCAAAACAACAACAGTATCCTCACTCCCAACCAGTGCCCCTCCCCTGTTTCCTCACTTGCTCACCAACTGCAAAGTGGCAGTGAGCGATCCCCTGTTATATAGTTAATGCCCTTCACACTACTCATCATGGAGTGGGCTGGGGATCCATCCATATTAACGCTATAAATGGTCCAACAAGGTGAAAGCACCCGCCTATCTTGGGTCCAGGAAGGAGAGCTGGGGTGGGCAAGTGAACCCCCCCCCCGGACCAGGGTCCCCCCAACCGGATGCGGAAAGGGAATCCGATTTCCAGCATACACCAAATAACAAAGAAGACAGTAACAAGGAGTGCTGCAGCCCTCCCAAGGGGCGACCGGAAAGTGACCCACCCAGTGTGGTGAGGTCACCAGAGGCTCCATGCAAATGCATTAACAGATTTGATATAACAGCTCTTCCGTATTATCAGTATTAGAAGGGCCACTACCCCAGCAACATAGTGCTCCCAGTCGTAGGCCCAGGCCCCCCCCCGAACTGAACCAACCCAAATGGTAATGTTATAATACCAGAAAATATTAATCCAACTTCATCAACTTCAAAGAGCAAATGCAATAAAAGAAAAAGAAATGAAATGCATAAGAAAGTATTGAAATACATGAAAAAATAATGAAAACTCCCTAAAAGTCTGAAGTGGCAGCTAGTCTGTATAGAAAGTCACTGGTTTGAGTGTATGCACACTTGCTTTATGCCTGTAAGTGTGGGACTATCTCCCCACTAAAAGCACTGGCTAACAAATATACAAGGACAGGCTTTGGCAATGGTTTCAGGATCAGTCTTGCCCCACAAGGCAGTCGGTATTTGCAGTGTCAATAAAGAAGCAGGGTTCAAAAGGCAACGCCAGTGCTCTGAGTCACTGTGCCAAAGTGGCATGACCAAATGTTGAGCTGTTGTGGGCCAGGATCCCACTTAGGGACATTGCTCGCCCAAGGCCCGCAGTCCCTGAGATGAAGGGGTAGGGGATATGACTGAGCCCTCCTCCTGCCATGACAGGCCACCTCCTCGTGTTATGGGCTCCGGGCATCCATCCCCAAATACCACTCCCCAATGGCACCTGGCCACAACATAAAGAAAAAAAAAAGGTTAACTTAGCTCTTCAGCAGTACCAAGTCAGTTCAGCAGTTCTCACCAGCAACTCTATTGTTCCATCGTCTGTCCTCCCATTCAGTAAGGAAAACTGGAGTCTGTCGCCAGGTCGGTGAGGACTCTCTGTTTTCACCTGGGGCTGCATGACTAGCCAAGCCAGATATACCAGCGAAAAGGAGAGTTCACATGATGCAGCTTTCTCTTGACCTCCCAAAGGCTTGGCGTTTGTTTTGAAGACTCCGGGAATAGTGGAAAATACTAACTCTGGGTTCTGAAGCATTATTGGGTCCGATCGCCTGGCTGCCTCCAAAACCCTCTGGCAATACTGGTACCGGAGAAATTTTATTAGCAGATGCTGGGGCCGCTGATCCGGTTGCGGTTTGATCCCTGGGGAGTGGTGTGCTCTCTGCACTTCAAGGCTGCAGTCCTCTGGGAGGGAGAGGGTCCGTTTTAGCCACTGACACACACAGGCCGCACAATCTTTGTCCTTGGAACCCTCAGGCAGACAAATGATGCGGACGTTGTCTCTCCGCTCTTGATTTGCATGATCGAGCTGCTCCTTTAGTTCTGCAATTTCTGACAGGGCTTTTCTCAGATCTGCGGACACAGAGGAGGAAAGATCTTCCTGGGCACTGACTCGAACTTCTAGCTCTGTAACCCACCCCTTGTGAGTGTCCACGGTGTCGGAGATCAAATTCATCGTTTGCTGCAGGTGCTGCATTTGTGCCATAAGATTGTCAAAACTGGCCTGCATCTTTGTCCCAAAGTCACATTTTTTTTTTTTTTTAAGCTAGTATTTTTCCTTCCCTCTGTGGCTCTGGTCAGCTGAAACATCCTGACCGACCTCCCAGCCCAGACACCTGTCATCTGGCCACCTCAATTCCCCAATGGATTACCCCCTGTGGCAGGGTGGTGAGGAGCTGCCCCGTAGCTCAACTCACCAAGACGGATCCAGATGAGGAAGTGCCATTCTGGGTGGGCCACGGAGGTTGGAAGCTCATCCTGCCCGACCGGAGCCACTTTTTCCAATTTTTTGGTCCCCCTGGAGTGAGGCATGCAATGATGCCAATGGAGGGAGTGCGCACGCGTCCGCACGCTCTCCCTCCAGGCATCAGCCCCAACTCCACCCCTTCCTACAGCATCGTTACGCTGCCCCCTGCTGCCGCCAGAAACAGACCAGAACCCGAGAAGAGGCAGTCCCTCAGGCGTTGATCCTTCTCCTCCATTCAACCCCGGTGGCCTGTGTCAGATTCTCGAACATGGGTTGCTGGCATGGAGCAAGGTAAGGCGACCAGTGCCTCAGCCCTCAGAGCCAACGGGCCGGCCCCAAGGTCACATTTTAAGTCCTTGATTAAGTGCTCCAGTGTGATATAGTTGCTGCTACTTTGTGCCATGTTTAGAGGTGCCGACTCAGGGGCCTGATCCACTGGGGACTGTGAAGTAATTAGTTGTGTCGGCCCATTCGTGCCCAGACCTTGACCCTCTTCTGGCAGGCTAGAAAAACGTAGCTTGGATTGTTTTTTTGCCGATATAGATGAAGCTGGCATGAAGAAGGTTATATCATTGCTTAGGTATCTGTCTGAATGTTAAGAAGCTGATATATTAGCACAGTGTGGATGCTTCATATCATACTAAAATAGAGTTTCTTTGGTTTAGAAATACTTCTATATAATTTAATGGTTGTCTCCACAAGACTTATCTGTATAAGGAGATTGCAAACTACTGCAAAAACTTAGATTAAGCATGGTACAGTAGGACCTCACTAGTTGTGAGGCCAGTACTTGGACATTTTGGTTGGACTGAAAATGGTTTCTAATCCATGCAGCTCATGGGCTTATTAGCAGCTTTTGGAACTTATCCTGTGATTATAAAATTTTCTTTTCTTATAGGTGCTACCCTCAAGGATGTATCAAATAGCAACAGAATATATACATTTGTTTTTATTAAGAGGATTGGCGCCCTCATGGGGATCTAATTGTGTATTACATCTGTATGCTTGGAATTCTGAACCGTTTTTTCTGAGCTCTGTAAAAATAAATAAAAAGTATAAAAAAAAAAAAGAAGGTTATATCAGACAAAAGATTGCTCGCTGGTCTCAATTTAAGGCAGGATGCAACAGATATACGGTGGATCCTCACAGAGCTCCTCAGTTAGACCTCCACCATCTTTGCCAGCCAGGCCATGCCCTTCAGACACTTCTTAACAAGGAGACCGACCTGTCTCCTGTCTGAGATAAGGCCAGGCTGTTTGAGCCAAGATAGCCGGAGAAACAACCCCAAGGCTGAAACCAGAGGCGCCCGCTGAAACCCTGGGGAGTAAGGTATTAGGGTCTCTAAGGCTGCCCTAGGACGTGGGAGTGGGGACAGTGCCCACCCCCGGGACAAAGGACCCTTCAACAGTAATTCCACATTCAGGCGTTTCTACATCCTGAAACGCATCCCGAGCCAAGGCAAGAGAGAAGAAGTCCTGAATGAGAGGAACTGCCCCAGGTCAACTGGATTGGTTCACGAAGAAGAAAGACAAGGGGAGAGGTCCTTGGGTCCCCCAGAGCCTACCGGAATTCAAGAGGCCTGAAAAGGGACTGAATTCCGGTCTTGCTCAAAAGGCAAGACAGAGGAGGGAGGACTCAAGGAGCCTTCATTATTATATTGCAAGAGGCCTTGCTTGTCCTCCACTCTTCAAGGAGAAAAATTAATCCCCTGGATGAACAAGGAGCAGGTAAGCAAAGGATTACCCCACAAGGGTATCCATGGAGGGGAGAGCAACCAGGAAGGAGGTGCTGCTTAGAGGTTGAGGCACCAGAGGGATGGTGCATGGGAAGCAGTGATGAATGGTGAAGATATAGAAGAAGATCAAGAATGATGGTAGGTATGTAATTTTCATATCTTCCTGTATGTATCTTCACCATTCATCGCTGGTGGGTGAGTACCAAGCCCCGAAAGGGACCTTGCATATCCCTGAGGACAGGAGTCCCTCAGCCCCTTGCGGAGGAGAACCACAGAGAGAAGCCCTCTATGGGCCTGAGAGGCCGAGACTAATCAGGATAAGATGGGGACTCCTGTGACCTGTGAGAGGAAGGCGTCCAGCCAATTCCCGTCTACCCTGCGGGAGAAAAAATGGGCTCCTTGGAAGGAGGCAATCACTCTATGCTGGGCTAGCGAGATAACCTGGAAAGAGAAGCCATGCCATACCACCCATCTTATGCAGATTACAGATCCTGCCAACCTAGAAGCTACCTCATTAGCGTTGTTAGACACTCTTGAGAGATGCCTCGCAAGCTCTAGGCCAGAAGCAGAAAGACAGATGGCCTGCCTGGTTGCCTCCAGGTCAGGTAAAGTGGTTAGGAGCTGTCCTAGCACCATCCATAAGTGTCTAGCATAGACAGCCATATTGGCCTGATGTGCTGAAATACATAGAAGGAGACGCACAGAGGAAAAAATCCTTCTTTCCCAGCGGTTAAGCTCAGCTGAGTCGAACTCCAGGGGGCGGTTGTGTCTTGGGTGGTGATGCCCAGAGGGGTTATCCAGTAACTCAATCCCGAAGTGGGATTAGGCAAGAAACCTGGAGATCCCTGGGGGCAGGACAGGGGTGGCGGAGAAGACTGCCAGATCCCGACAGGACGCTTCCTGAAAAGGAACAGGCCACGGTGTACTGATCCGTTCTCCAAGGAGAACTCTCTAAAAGCCCCGTCATATGGGCAGGATCACAACTGTGAAATGGTAAATGTGGAGCTCCACCAGCAACCTCGACAGAATTGCTGATAGTTGGTGATATCAGTGTCTGGGACAAGTGGATGGAGGTCTTCTTCCCAAGGGAGGAAGGCGAGGAGGAGGACTTGACTTAGATCTGGGTGCAGCAGGGTTTCTGGTCCAGAGCTCGAGAAGAAAGCAAGGAAAGCTGCAGTCGAGCCTCTGAATTGGTCCCAAGATAGGGGCCCCATAGGACATGAAATGCCCAGGAGAGCAGAAGGGCAAGGCAGAGGATCTGAAGAGGGAGAAGACGAAGGAAGAAGTCCCATGGTGAGGAGACTGGGGCTGGTCTGGCCCTTGCGGGTGGCCCCTTACCCCACCAGAAACAGGTCCCCCCTCACTGAGGACAGTGAAAGCGTGAGGGATTGGCACTGCGGCTCCTCCCAGAGCCACCAGCAGCTCTGAGAGAAGACCCCCAGGCCACCCCAGGTGCTCTCAGCCCTCCCCCTCAGAAAGAGACTTGCTCCTCATCTGTCCGAGGCATCGAAGGGGGCAACACTGGAGAACCCACAGGCGTCTGCAAGCCTCCCATGGCAACTCCCAAGTTAGTCCCTTAAAGGGGAATAGAAGCCGCTTCCAGCTTCAGCGCTGGATTTGGCCCCCACAGGAATGCCAGCCTCCAACTCCGCATCAGGTGTGGTGCTGTCCCTAGACCCAGCACAGTCTCCCAACCTCGCTCCATCATCGGCACCGCTCTTCTCCGCAGCATCGGAGATGGTGCTGCCCTTTCCCATAGTGCCAGGGTGGGCGCTGCGAGAGTCCCCGGCACCGCTAACAGCGCCAACAGACTCGGAGACGGCAGCCCCAGAGACAGAGCCAGTCAGAGGAGGTGAAGATACTTTCAGAATCATGCTGCTAGGCCTTGTAGGGCGGTGAGACTCTTTGGAGGCGGGGAGCTCCTTAGAGGGGGGTGACCAGTCTGGGTCAGACCCGTCCTCCTCCTCCGAAGAGGAAGAGAGCAGGGCGATTAGGAGACAGGCCACCCCTTGCACCCTTCCAGGTCCAGCACCGCGCACTGAACGAAGGTCGCACCGCACCTTCGGCACCACTCTGCTCACTGGCTCCGGAGACGGTGCCAGGCGCTTGAGTGGGGTTAGTGGACAGAGTCGAGGGCCCCACCGGTTCAGATCCAGCGTGTAGCTCCGAATGCGACACTGGGGGCGGTCGTGGCTCTGAAGAGACCGACAACTGAGAAGGGCTCAACCGACCCCGGAGACCTACTGTCGACCCGACTCCTCTAGCGAACCAGAAGCACCAGTGAGGCGGCACCATGGATGATTCGCGACCCTCCAATCGCGAATGTAGGGCGAACCAGGGAAGGATCCAGAGTTCTTGCCATGGCATCCCGGGACCAACGCCACCATCCGAGGTAGGAGGATTCGAACCACCTTCAGCGTGCATGTTTTAAGGACTCCAGCGGTTCATGGAGAAACATGCATCGCGGTTGTCCATGTCATGCTGTGGGCCCAGGCAAGAGACATCGATCATGGAGATGTACTGCACAGGGGCACCGACGCATGGGGCATGTCCCACCTTAGATTTCGATTTAGGCCCTGGATTGGACATGACCGACTGCACACAAAATTAAATAAAATAAAGAAAAATCTCAGCGCCGTAGAAACAATAGACAGAATATAACAAAAAAAGGGGACAGACTCACCAGTTTGCAGCTCTACAGTGTCGAGTAATGAGAGAGAACTTTGGTGGCTTTGAAGGACAACGAACTACACAGTCTGCTCTTCAGCTCCCACAAGGTGCACTCTCGGCAGTGGGAAGAACAGAACTGAGGTGAATGAGGAGTTGGCGTCAGTTACTGGCTGACACTTGAGCAACAAGCTATCAAATGCGTCCTCAAAGGCGGCACCAGCCTCAACACAGAGTCCTCCCCAAGAAAAAAATTTGTAGCTAAAAGCTCCCACGGGGTCATAGCATCTCAGTGTATAACCCACCAGTGATGAATGGTAAAAATACATACAGGAAGCTCTATTGCGAGGGCAGCCTACCACATTATGTGAGCAGCAGCTGCTATCAACTATGTTGGAAAATCACTTTAATGTACTCCTCACTGTACTCCGTGCAGACATTTTTCCACATATGAATTTGGTTTTAGTCACCTCACTTTCAAAATGAGCAGTAAAGTACACATCCCCAAAACTCTTATCTGGAGCCCTGACTTCATGCCTCTGTGACTGAATCTTTTGAGGGAATAGTTAACTGTTGGTATTGACAAATTCACAATCTGGCTCTGAAGGGAGAAGAAGGCTACAATTACCTTATTCTAGAAGTAAAGTGCTTCTCAGGAGTAAGTGACAGGGGAAGGTCATTTGCCCTTGGCCAAAGGAGCACTGTACTGTGTGAGCAGTGGTGCTGGTGGGATATGGACCAAGAAAGTCCCCAGGTAAGAGAATCATTTGAGTGGTGGCAGCTACTGAGGTGCCATTACAGGTCTGAAGGGCTGAGAAAATGGGCAACCTATTGCTGTCTGCATCCTGAATATGGCTAGGTTGTGACCGTAATATTAGCTTTGCTTGTTGTGGCTACATTTCTTTATCATGGGGCAGCCTTTTGGCACCCAGTTCCCGGTTTGTTTGGTTGTTTTTCTATGCTAAAAACCTGTGCATAACATATGCATATGTTAGACAGTATTGTTAATGGTATAGTTCTGGGGGGAGGTGTATACCATGGAACTTCAAGCATTAATAGGATATAAATGACATCTACACCAGTGTCTATTCTCTGAAAGTAAATGGCCTGAATGACACCGTTAAAGTCCAGACAAAAAGTACAGGCAAAGAGGCAGAAGCCAGAGTTCATTTACTTTCAGGAGACACATTTGGATCCACCCGAGCATGGTAAGCTAGCAAAGTTTGTTTTTTTCGGAAGTCTACACCTCCTCTATGCCAGGGAATGGGGGTGGGGGTGGCAGAGAGAAGCAGGGACCAATTCCCAGAAGAACCAGATTTATCCAAAATAGTACAAGATAAGGAATGCTGCCGCATCCTGGACCGAATTACCACCAGCACTAAAGCCATCATGCTCCTTTTAGCAGGAGTTTTTAATACGATTATACCCCAAAATCAGGCACCTCTAATAACAAGCCCTCGAAATGGCAGCCAGCCCACAAATTCTGTATTGGGCAATTGCAGGAACTTTGAGTTAGGGTATATCTGGTGATCACTATAAAGGGTAGAAGGGGTACACACACTTTTCAGGTCTAAACACAGCACTGTTACAGCTTTGGCTAAGGTCACCGATAATTGGATCTCTGCCGTGGACTCTAAGCAGATTACCGGTGCAGTCTTTTTGGATCTTAGTAAAGCATTTAGACACTGTAGATCATTCCATCCTATTTAACTGTTACTAACCTAGGTGCCACTCTCTCTACCGTACAGTGGTTTACAAGCTACCTCACTGGTAGGACACAGAAAGTCAAAGCGGGTGGTCTCCTCTCAGCCTCCCTCCCGATTACTGGGGGAGTTCCTTAAGACTCCATTTTAGGACTAATCCTATTCTCTATTTACATCAATGACCTTGATTTTCACATAACAAACTCTAATCTTCATTTTTTCGTAGGTGATACTGTCCTGTACACCTCTGGCACCTCCCTAGCTGAAGTGAGGGAAGTTTTGCAAGCCGACTCTGGGCAGCTCGAAACTAATTTTATCAATGCTAAGCTCCTCTTAAATGCCCAAAAAAACCAAGGCAATGATCCTTTCTCGTAATTCTTCCATCCCCCCCCCCCCCATTCCTCCGATGAATTTTATTGTTACCTCCCAGGGTGAACCCCTCGAAACTGTTACTAAATTCAAGTATCTAAAGCTTTTGGATACACAACAAGCTTTCCTTCAGCGACCACACGAAGACTTATCTAGGAGGCTAAAATCACGGTTAGGGTTTTCTTTAGAAACAAGTCCCTCTTCCCTCTTGCTGTCATTGCCAGGCTTGTGTTGGCCACATTTCTTCCTCTGCTAGATTATGGTGATACTATATATACCTCTTCTGCAACCTCTAGTCTAAGTAAGCGGGGCGTTCTCTGTCATCGTGCCCCTACGGTTCATCACCAGTTCCTTATAGAACCCACCACTGCGGCCTGTATGCAGCTGTTGGCTGGTCCTCACTTGTCACCAGATGCTTGCTCCATGCTGGCATCTGGACTCTCAAGTTACTTCTTCTTAAATTGCCGAATTACTTAACATCTCTCTTTTGCCAATCCTAAAGTTCTTATTTGCTTAGGAAATCAAACTTTATCCTGCCTGACGTACCATGAACTCGCACTACCTTTGGTCAATGAGCAGTTTCATTTTTCCTTCCCACATCATGGAACCAACTCCAATCCGTACTGAAACTTACCAGCACAGTCTCAATCTTTACAAAAAGCTTTAGCCTCATCCAAAATAATAGATACTTGTAGCTGCCATTAATCCCCCCCTTTTTTTCTTTCCGGTATGTTATTCAATAAGGTACTGTTTGTCCCATGCTCAGCCCAACCGGGAACATAACTGATAAAAATAACTTGTCATAGTGTAGATACCCAGTTCTTGCCTACTCTGTCATTTTCCTCCAGAACTCCTAATTACTTCATTCCCCCCTTCTTCTCCCTTGCTCCCAACCCCCCACCTCTTTTCTTTAACCCTTAACTATATCCGTCCTCATACACTTGTCTCTACTCCTTACCCATAACTGTCCCCTGATGCTCTTTTCACCACTCAAGCTCTCTAACCTCCTCCTTGGTTGCACCTAACTGTACTAGCTGATAAACAAATCAGGTTACTGTCTGAATTCTGCCCTATAAGTCGTATCCATTCATGAGCTGACAGAGATGAACTCAGTCTGCACTTATTTCCTTTACTGTAATAATACTTTGTATGTAGTGTTCGTATGTCACTGTATATGTCCAGGATCTCCTTGTGAATGAGCTTGCTCAATGGAGTTTTCCTGCAATAAACTTGAACTTGAACACAAGAATCGAAATGGCTTTTACTCAGATAGAATATCCCCATAGAATCTGTGACTGTATCACAGGCCCCTTCTGACATTCTCTGCTGACCACATATATAGAGCTGGGGAAGGAAAGACTTAATATAGTCTGGTGCCTCAATCTGGTTCAGCTTCATTCCCAGGAGTTTCGGGAATTCATGTCAGAGAAACTGGAGGAAACTGTAGCTGATAATGACTTCCCTGAATTGACCCCCGCACATATTATGGGACATGGTGAAAAGCGATGATAAGGGCACTTAATACAATACACTGAAGCTAGGAAGCGTGAACGCTTCCAGTGGCTACGGGAGTTAGAAGAAAAGTACTATTTCTTGACTGCAGCACATCAACAAGGGGACAACTCTATGATGCCACAGATGAGAAAGGTGAAACGAGACACTGAAAACTGGTACGCCAAGCAGACAGAGACTGTCCTAAGAAGAAAGAAAGTCACAGCACTCACCTCCATTTGGTAAAAAAGGAGTCCACACCACCAGTAACTTTTTAACTTCCCTTATTTTATTCCAAGTGACAAACGTGGAGATTAACAGCCACAGCAACAGGGAACAGATATATTCTAATGTTTCACCTTATCTTTAAGGCTTCCTCAAAGGAACATAGATCACCCCCACCTTTTTTTTTTTAACTATTTACTTAAAGATATTCGAGATGGGCCACAAAGCAACTAAGGTGCTAACTCATCACCTTTGGAAACAGAGAGAAAGCCACAATCACTCCCATGGTTTACCCAGTCTCTAAATTGAGAGTCACAAAGGTGAAAGATACCACAAATGCTTCCCAGGACTATTATAAACTCTCTATACTTCAAGTGGAGGCAGACTAGCAGCAATAAATACAGGTTACTCACCTGTAACAGGAGTTCTAAGAGTGGTATATGTTGTTCATCCACACTTACTGGCAGGTTCCTTGCCACTTTAAATCTTGCGGAAGGTCTTCAAGCTGGCTCCTCCCACCCACCCGGGTGGTAAAACTCTTGGCTCCGCCCATGACGCCAGATCTAGCCCGCTGGAAGCCAGGTTGCGCATCAAAGCCAGGAGGTCAGGTGGGTTGTGTGGATGAACAACATATACCACTCCTAGAACTCCTGTTACAGGTGAGTAACCTGTATTTCTAGGGACGTGGATATGTTGTTCAATCCACACTTACTGACAGACTCCTAGCAGTTCTCCGGGAGGAGGGAGGCAAGGCGCGCACCCCTTATTTGGGAAATAAGGACTGGAGAATCGAGGTCCCAAAACCAGCATCCCGGCATGACTCAAAGTTGATGTGGTAGTGGGTAATGAAGGTGTGTGCTGACTTCCAGGTAGCAGCCCTGCAGATTTCCTGGATAGGGACGTCCCTGGAAGCAGCCACCGAAGCAGCGGTATGGTGGGTAGAATGAGCTCTTATCCCTTTGGGAGGCTCCATGCCCACCAACCTATAGCAGAGATCTATGCAGGAGGTGACCCACCTGCCTATCGTCCGCTTGGCTGCAGGTCTGCCAGGTGTGGCTTCAGCATAGGTGACAAACCGCTGGCTAACCTCTCCCCGAACTTCAGCTGTCTGCTCCTTACAATAAGAGAGCGCTTTTCTATGGTCCAGAGTATGGAGCCTATATTCGGCCTCCGAAGTGTGATTGGGATAAAACACCAGCAGAGTCAACACCTGGTTAAGGTGAAACTCCGACACCACCCCGGAAGGAATTTGGTGGGGTACAGGACAACCGTGTCCCTGTGCAAGACCAGATAAGGAGACTCGATGGAAAGCACCTGGAGCTCTCCCATCCTTCTGGCGGATGTGATAGCTACCAAGAAGGTGGTCTTCCACGACAGGAGAGATGTCACACCTGTGCATCAGTTCAAATGGCTTGCCCATGAGCTAGCCAATACCAGCAGTAGATACCTCGGAGGTGGAGGTTCTCCACACTGGAGGATATGTGATCAAGGCCTTTGAAAAGCGCCCGACTACCTTCTCCCTGCGCCACGCCTGCTTTCCGGCCTGCACCGGTAAGCAGAGATAGCTACCTGGTGCACCTTAAGGGTCATCGCCCGAGCCCTAGCTGAGAAAGGAACCACAGGTAGTCCAGAATGCTAGCGAAAGAACAGGAAGAAGGGTCCAACCCTTGCCCTGACACCAAATGGAGAATCTCTTCCATTTGAAGGCACAGCATTTTCTAGGTCGACTCTACGGGATGCCTCAACGGCGTTGAGGACCTCGTCAGAAAGACCCAAGGCCTGGAACTCTAGCAGCTCAGGAACCAGGCCGTCAAGTGCAGGGACTGAAGGTCAGTGGAGTACCTTCCTTGTTGACTGAGATCACGTCCGGGTGGGCTGGTAGCCGCCGGGCGCCTGGAGTTGAGGCTGAGGAGATCTGGATACCAGAACTGGCAGGGCCAGTCTGGAGCTACCAGAAACACCTGCGCCTTGTCCCTCTCGCCTGGAGATGTACCTTGTGGATCAAGGGAAATGGAGGAAAGCGTAGAAGAGGCCCAGGGTCCCAGCCTAGAAGGCATCCCCTGCAGCGAGCCCTGCTGAGAGCGACGTGGAACAACTTCAGCTTTGCATTCTCCCTGAGGCAAACAGGTCCACCTAAAGTGTGCCCCAGTGGGAGAACAGATCTTGTATTACCTCCGGCAGGAGAGACCACTAGTGAGATGCAGCGCCTATCCGGCTAGGACAGCCGGTCAGACTGTTGGAGCTCCTGCCATGGATGGCCAGGAGATCCACCTCAGGCTGATCACGACAGACCAAGTGTGGAGAGCCTCCTTGCACAGAGGCAAGGAGTGCGTCCCACCCTGCCGGTTGAGGCAGTACATGGTTGTGGTGTTGTCCGTCTAGACCCGGACCACTTGACCCCGTACAAACGGAGCGAAGGCGGTGAGGGCTAGTTGGACCACTCGAAGCTCCAGCAGGTTGATATGGCATCGAGACTCCTGAGGGGACCAGAGGCCGTGGGCTCTGAGCTCCCCCAGATGGGCACCCCAACCCATCAGAGAGGCGTCAGTCGTGAGGGTGACCGTTGGCTCGGGGTGGACAAACGGGATGCCCTCCTGCAGATGAGCTGGAACAGCCACCACTTGAGGCTGTTCCACATCTCCTGGGTCACGGTCACTGGCTGTTCCAGAGGACCGGAGTGCTGTGACCATTGGCGGGCCAGCCCCCATTGCAGGGGACGCATGTGCCAGCAGGCCCAATGGACCACGCTGGTGCAGGCTGCCATGAGGCCCAGGAAGTCCTGGGCAGGGCGCAATTGCCCAACCAGAAATGACTGGGCAAAGGAGGAAAGGACCTCGGCTCTGTCCGCGGGGCCGTGCTCTGGCTCGAAGAGAGTCGAGCTCTGCCCCGATGAACTGAAATCACCTGCGATGGCATGAGTTCTGATTTGGCCCCGTTGATGAGGAGGCCAATCTGAGAGCAGACCTGGAGGGACAGATCCCTGGACTGCTCCACCTCCAACCTGGAGGAGGCTGCAATCAGCCAGTCGTCCAGGTAAGGGTACACCCGACCCTCGGTGCCACAGGAATGCTGTCACCACTGCCATGCATTTGGTGAAGACCCTGGGAGCTGGAGAGAGGCCGAAGGGCATGGCCTGGAACTTGTAAAGGGATCCTTCTGCCCTGAAGCTGAGAAATCGCTGGTGAGATGGACAGATTGGGATGTGAAAAGCGTGTCCTGAAGGTCCAGAGAACAGAACCACACGCCTCGTTCCAAGGATGGAATGATCTGAGCCAGAGTGTTCATTCTGAAGGTGCGAGACCTTAGGAACTTGTTCAGATCATGTAGGTCGAGAATGGGGCACCAGCCCACCGTCCGTTTTGGGACCAGGAAGTACCTGGACACAAACCCTGGGTCTGGAGGAGGGTCCGCCACCTTCCTGATCACCTCCTTCTGGAGGAGCAAGGCAATGTCGGCTCAATGAGCCGACAGAGAGGCTGCGGAACCCGTAGCCCCCCGTGGGGCAATGGCTCGATAGGGTGGGGACTGCTTGAATTCCAGAGGCAGACCCCTGCCTACCACTTCAACACCCTGCGGTCCGTGGTGATATCGGACCAGGCGCAAAGGAAATGGCAGAGCCGTCCTCCCACGGGAGGAGGGGGACCCGGGGAGAAGTGAAGAGGTTGGGGGCGACACCCCTCAACCCGTCAATGGGCAGGCTTGGAGGAAGGGCAGGCTGAGGAGCTGCCTGGGCCTTTCCCTCCCAACTTCCTGCTGGAGGAAGCAGCAGGCTTGGCTTTGGGGTGCCAAGTGCGAGCCTGCTGGCTCTGATGCTGGTGTTGCTGGGCCGGACGTGCCGCAGGGGCTGAAGGACGAAAGGGCTTACGCTGCTGCTGGTGGCCTTTGTCCTTTGGGCAGATGTGACCGAGTCCAAGGTGGCGTTGGACTTCTTGGTCCATTGGAGATGACCCTCCACCCCGGGACCGAACAAGTCGGTACCCAGGAAGGGAACGTCTGCCAGCTTGTGCTGGGTATCCACCATAAAGGTGGAGATCTGCAGCCAAGCTCTGCGGCGCATGGCCATTGCGGCCGCTACTGACCGGGCACACGAGTCAGCGATGTCCAAAGAAGTTTGGAGCTGCTGTTTGGCCACTGCCCTTCCCTGGTCCCGCACCTGCTTGACCGTCGTTTGAAGGTCAGCCGGGAGATGAGGAATCACCTCATCCAGGGAGCCCAAAAGGCCGTGTGAAAAGTGAGCCATCAGAATGGCAGAGCTAGCCTGACGAAGGCCTAGGGAGGAAGCAGCATATGCTTTCCGCCATGAGTAGTCCAATTTCTTGGATTCCTTATTGGGTGGCTTGTCCACATCCTGAGCGTTCCCGGAACGCCGGAAAATGCTGTTGGTCACTAACCCCTCCGCAGAGGGGTGCTCCAAGAAACTGGAGAGTGAACCCGTAGGGACCGCATACTTCCGAGCCATCCTGGCCCATGGTGTTGGACAAGAAGCTGGCCGCTGCCGCAGCTCCAGGGCCAGGCCAACAATGGCCTCCGTAGGGGAATCTCCTCAGTCCAGTATCTCCGTGGGAGGATACTTGGCCAGTTTTCAAAGGGGTTCAAGCTTCATCCCAGTGGATTCTGAGATGAGTCGAGGCATACCTAAGAACGAGGATGGGCTCTCGTCCACCGACTGACCCCCAGAGGACTCCAGGTCAAGCGGCCTGGAGAACAAGAAGTCGGCGTTGTCAGACTCCGAATAGTCTGCAAACAGCTGCCGAGCACCTGAGCCACCCTCCACATGCCGAGGTCGATCGGGAGTGAGGGTGACCGACAACCTATGGGGCAAACCCTGACCCGACCAAGAATCCTTGGTCAGGGCCCCAGTCTTCAGTTGTGGAGGTGGAGGTTCCACCACAATGGGTGGTGCAGCCGGTTTCTGCTGAACAACCGGTGCCAGCTTCGTCTTCTCGAACACTACGAGGGCTGTTTGGCCGCTCGGTGACAACCACTAATGGCCAGAGAAGGAGACGGAGTTGGCTTATTCCCGGACAATAAGAGCTGCTGCCACATTAAATCATCGTAGCGCTGACGCAACTTGTGCCAGAGTCTATCCTCCAAAGAGGACAACGAGGATGAGCAGCGCCGCCTCTTTCCATGGTGCTGAGACTGAGACAGCCGACGGCGGGACCGGATGGACCTGGAAGAGGTCCGACACAGAGACCTTCAGGGATTCCGAGGGTGGGTCAGAGAGGGGACAGGGGTAACCCGCTCCTCCCTCAGTTCAGGAACCTTAACCGGGGACTCCGGCACAGGAGGCAGAAGCAAGTCCTTGGTTTCCACCGGGCGAACCGGTGAAGAAGGGTTGTCGGCTTCTCCAGTCGACAAACCATCTGACGGGTTGAGAAAAATCTCGACCGTGTCAACGGTTGTCTCGGTCAGCTGACCTGACGGGGACACTGTGAAGCCAGTGGCCTTAGCCACAACCTCGACTGAAGTTGACTGTCGACTGTCCGGGGAAGGGGACCTCTCCTGCTCCCACGAACGTTGATGGTGGGACTTACCTTTGGAGTCCTCCTTTTTGGACCAAGAGGAATGTCCTGATGGCCCTTCTCCCTTGGTGGTGCGGGATTGGCAAAGCTCCTTAAAAGAAGTTTTATAAGAAAAACCCAAGGACAGCGAGATAAACGCTGTGACTGAGGAAGATGAAGATGCGGCCTGGGCCGCCTCCTCCTCGAGGCTATCATCTGCTCCAGCTGGTCTGCCGAGGCCACTGCTTGTGAGACACCACTGCTGGGCCTCCTGACTTAACCAGGAGGATGACCTTTTGAATGAATCTTAGCTGCCATCGTCAGACCATTCGTCCAACCTTGCCAAGTCCCTTTTCATCCTTTCCACGCCTCCTTGTGTATCAACCCTGTTGCAGATCTTTGTGTCATCTGCAAAAAGGCATACTTTTCCTTCCAGTCCCTCTGCAATGCCTTTAGCAAGGCATTTGACACAGTCCCACACAAAAGATTATTAGTCAAATTAACCAGCCTGGGAGTGGGTCCCAGGGTGGTAGCTTGGGTAAAACATTGGCTGGACAACAGGACACAGAAGGTAATTGTAAATGGAGTCCACTCTGAAGAAAGGGCTGTTACTAGTGGGGTACCGCAGGGTTCAGTATTGGGTCCAGTCCTTTTTAATGTCTTCATCAGTGGCATTGCAGAGGGACTGGAAGGAAAAGTATGCCTTTTTGCAGATGACACAAAGATCTGCAACAGGGTTGATACACAAGGAGGCGTGGAAAGGATGAAAAGGGACTTGGCAAGGTTGGAGGAATGGTCTGACGTATGGCAGCTAGGATTCAATGCAAAAAAGTGCAAAATAATGCACCTGGGAAACAAGAACCCAGGGAAGAATACACAATGGGTGGGAGGTAGCAACAACAACAAAACAGGAAAGGGACCTGGGGTAATCATATCAGATGACCTTAAGGTTAGCAAGCAATGTGAGAAGGCAGTAGGGAGGCCGGGTAGACAGTGTCCCATTTGTGGAGTGTAGCAGAGTTTGCAGCAAAGAGGAGGGGCAGAGCATATTGGAGCTGGGGTAAGAGAATACTCTACAATAGAAAGTCTAGCAGAAGGAGTGAGGGAGTGGCGATGTGATAAGGTCTGCCAATTTTAGCATTGACGGCATGGCACACCATATTGACATGTTGAGACAGGTCAAGTGTGGGATCCAAAGTGACCCCAAGGTACTTGAAGGACTCAGTGTTTAAGATGAGGGAGCCATCAAGGCATTGAACCTGGAGCCTGTTCACAGGGGCAGACAGTTTCTTAGAGGATCCAAATAGCATAGCACAGGTTTTTTCTAGGTTCAGGACTTGGTGGTTGCTAGAGAGCCAGGTCTGCAGGAATTGGAAGTCATTAGTGAGTGGAGTTGATGGCAGCAACCAATTTTGACCCAGAGTAGAGAATAAGGTCATCTGCATACATAAGAGTGCAGCTATGCCGGGACATGGTGGGAATATCATTTAGGAAGAGGGAGAAGAGTAGAGGTCCAAGAGTGGATCCCTGGAGAACTCCACGGGAGATGTTTAGGGGAGGAAAGGGTCTTGTGAAATGCTACTGCCTGAGTCCGATTGTCAAGATAGCTATGGAACCAGGAGAGGGCTTGTCAGATGCTCCAATGGATTGGAGTTTCTTTAGCATGAGAGGATGGTGTACCATGTCGAAGGCTTTAGACAGGTCAATAAAGACAGCCCCAGTGAGTAGGCCACGGTCCATATTATTTCTGATGTCATTTGTAAGTTGTGTAAGTGCAGAGGTGGTACTGTGACTGGGCCAGAAACCATGTTGGCATGGGGTTTGAAGATTAAACATGTCAAGGTGAGCAGCAAGCTGGCAGTGGACTATTTTTTCAAGCAGCTTACTGAGAGTGGGCAGAAGAGATATAGGGTGGTAGTTGGACATGAGTTTGACATCACCCTTTTGTGTATAGGGATGGTTCTGGCAGTTTTCCAGGTGGATGGGACAGTAGATGTACAAACAAGAGGTTAAAAAGCCAGGTGATAGGTCTGGTCAGCCAAGGTGCATACTGCTTAAGTATGCAAGGATGGATGCCCTCAGGCCCTTGATCCCTACGTGCTGGACTTGTTTACTAAACTCTACTGAAAATGTTCTTATAGTACAGGTCATCTCTTAAATAAAATACTGCACTGTACCATATTATGCTAAATGTATTCTACATTCAGGCTCATTACTTTTCTTTTATGTTGTGCTGTACAGGGCTGAACAATGATTACATTATAGTGTTCTTGTTTTGAAGCTCTTTTTTCTTCTTAAATCTTTCTTTACATTTCATTTTTATGGCTATAGGCAGAGCCTATAGCCATATCGCTTAGCTTGAAAAGGGGTTCCGTGGAACACATTTATTTTGTAGTTTTCAGTGCACCCTTCCATAACACTGCAAATCCCTATGGCAGTTAAAAAATACTCCCTTATTTCTGTTTTTTTCCACAATTGTTTAACCAGGAGAGACACACTAAGCTGAAAGCTTGTTTACAGGTGCGACCTGGGAGCACAGAGAAGTTAAGTCACTTACTCAGGGTCACACAGTATGTAAGTGGGGACTATGGATTCAAACCCATGTCTCCAGATTTGCAGCTCAGAGCCTTAAACCACTGTGCTATATTGTCTCCTTTAGAATGATGGACATATAACTCAAAGCTGCTTTTCTCTGAGAACAAATGTGCACACTTTTAAACAAATCTAAATATATTTAAAAGTATTCAATGTGTGAAAAAAAACCAGTATGAAAGTTGTTCAGAGTAAAAAGGCCTTTCACATGAGGGTAGTCACTAATCTGAATTCTTTATATTTTGTAAAATAGGATCTTCCAAACAACCTCATTTTTTTCTCTCTGAGTGAACACAGTAGGAGTCATGCCAAACAAATGTAAATATATTGGAAAGTATACAAGTTATCAATATATAATTAACATAAAAGTTGTTCAGGACAAAATAACCTTTCAAATGAGGGTAGTCTCTAATCAGAATTCATTAGAGTTTTTTAATATAGCCATCTGAAAAGTGAAAATTGTGAAGAAAATGAAAATTCAGGTAATCAAATAGCTATAGTTTAAAACATATAATTACTGCAGCTTAACGAATAAGCTCATTTGAAGGGTTGTGTTGTCTTGGACAACTTTCATATGATGGTTTATGTGTAATTTGTGTACTTTTAGATCTATTTACATTTGTTTGCCATAACTCTCTTGAACGTATAACAGCCTTTATTTCTGTAAAGCACTACGCCACTTTAAGTGCAATGAGACCAGAACATCTTGCCATGCCTAATTTAACAGTAGATCATCATGACTTACTAGTACTTCAATGGTATTCTTAATTGCTTACCAGCTTGAAACAAAATGATCTGCTTATTGGGGTCATATTAGATATTTTCAGGATGGGGTCATATTAAATCTTTTCAGAACAAATGAGCAGATTAATTTTAGTAATTATTAGCCAGCAACATCCTATGTGATCTATATGTGAAGCTGATGCTGCCCAGACAGGAGGAAGAAGGAAGACAGAGAAGAAAACAATGGTTGTCTGTAAAACTTTTAGGTATCTATGCTACAACACTGATTTTTGTTTTCATTTGTATGTCCTGTTTGGCAACTTCAATTATTAAACTGCATTAAATGTACAGTTCACTAAATCTTGACCTTGGGATAACTCTTGATTGACTCCTAAATAAGTTTTAAGTCATTCCCTTTATGGGAAGTCAAGACCTGTGAAAAAGGCCAAGTGTTATTTTTCATATTTTTTTTTTTACAAATTTTCACAGTAAAAGTGTGGAAAATAGAAAAGTATGTACAACTAATCTCCTGTGCATTTTCAACTCTGAGAGAAGTTAATATTTGTGCAAAATCAAAACCAAAGTTTATGCAGTTTTGTTCAAAAGTTATTTTATTCTAAATCGTATTGGACTGTTGAGTGTTATTTTTCATATTTTTACACATTTCTAAAATAAAAGTGAGGAGAAATACAAAGTATGTACAAATAATCTCTCCTATGTATTTGCAACTCAGAGAGAAGTTAATATTTGTACAAAATCAAACCCAACGTTTATACAGCTTTTGTTCTAAAGTAATTTTATTCTAAATCTTATTAGACTATTGATGAACTCAGCAAAGAAATGTTTAGATAAAACCAATTGAAGACTCTAGAATTGGGAAGTCATTAAAATTGCAAAAGGCCAAATTATGAAACCTTAAATTAACTCGTTAAGACCATTCTTCTTAGTGTGTAATTATAATGAATTAAAGACATTTGAATATAGACCTACAATTATACAACCATTGTGATGCATATTTATAGAATCAGAGGAGTGGTGCAAGGCTGCCAAAATTGTGGTGATCTCAATGCTTCACATGGATCAAACAAAAAAACATAATAAAAGCTTCTATCTTCTCAAAGAAAAAACAATTATATTTTATTGTATTT
This sequence comes from Neoceratodus forsteri, assembly GCA_016271365.2. NCBI lineage: Eukaryota > Metazoa > Chordata > Ceratodontiformes > Ceratodontidae > Neoceratodus > Neoceratodus forsteri. Next base: position 181,140,588 of record CM057452.1, on the reverse strand, counting down.
GATTTAACCTGAAAATACAAAATAGTGACAAGGAAGTAAAACAATCAAGGTGAGATTTCAGCGTTCTCCAACCATACATTGAAGCCGAGCCATAATAAAGGCTTCATCTTCTTCAAAGCAATTATACTTTATTTTGATATATTTATATTCTGGCCCAGATATTCAAAAGGGTTGCGCCATGTAACTGAGAGTTCTTTGTCAGTAAGTCCCTACATTGCGCCATTCTGCAATATTCAGCAGGAGGCAGTTACGCCCACTGACAACAGGTTATGCAACAACGCAATGCAAATGAATGCATGCTCAACAGGAGGGAGGAACCATGCATAAACTGCGCAACCCGATATTCAGTCGGGTTGTGCAGAGCTGCGTGCGCAACTCCCAACCCGCGCCTGCACAACCTTGAGCCAAAAAAAAGGATCAAGTTGAGGGCCACCCACAGGTGAGCTGCTGTATTGCAGGGCGCAACACAGCAGCTGCCACCCCTGGCTGGCCCCCAACTCGGTCCCTGTGTCCCCACCAGCCTGATCCTGGGCATAAAGTAACATGACCCCCCACATCTCCCGAAGCCCGATCGCGGGCATAAAGTAACATGACCCCCACATCTCCCGAAGCCCGATCGCCGGAGCATAAAGTAACATAAACCCCCCCGCCCACATCTCCCGAAGCCCGATCGCGGGCAACAAGTAACATGAACCCTGCTCACATACCTCGCGAAGCCCGATCGTCATGCAACAGCAACATGAACCTCCACGCCTGTTTCTGAAGCTCGCATCATGGCAGAATGTTAGTCATCCCTTGTCTGGATCGCTGGCAGAATGGGGTCGCTTTCAACTCGGTTTCTTCAGGTTCAGTGAGACGTCATCGCTGGTAGAATGCGGTACCCCCCAAACATCTCCTTGGTTCAGTGTCCTCATTTTACCTTCGTTGCCCTACTCGCCTGGCGGTAGTCATTCACCGCCTGTCGCTCGCCGCTTAACGATTGATTGTCCGGGTAGGGTTGCATGCTCATTGGTGCAGAGCCACACTAATGGGCGCAGTTTATTACCGCATGACAGTCCAGACGGTGAATGATGTTCATTCACAAATCTGACTGTCATGTACGGTGAAGGGCTGCATGCCCATTGGCTGTAGCTCTGCACCAATGGGCGCGCAGCCCTACCGGACAGTCAGTCGGCAGGTGGCAGGGCGGCGGCGGTGGATGCTGCCACCCGCCGCCGCCGGGGAGCGGGTGGAGGGGCTTCGTGGGTGGGGACACTAGACACCAGGGAGATGTTTGGGGGTTGTAATTTGACATTCTGCCCACGATCGGGCATTACGGTCCACTGGACCACCAGGGAGCTATTCGGTTGGGGGGCTTTATCTCTGCCCGCGATCGGGCACTGGGGGTTGATACATTCTGCCCACGATCGGGCATTGGGAAATGTGTGGGGGTCGCGTTACTTATGCCTGCATCGGGCTTCGGATCTGTGTGTGTGGGGAATGTATACAGAGATACTGCCCGCTATCGGGCTGCAGGGTGCTGCCGTCCCCAGCGGCCGCTGCCTGGCAGGGCGGCCAGGGCAAGTCCTCGGGATCGGGTGCACCCATATGCTAATGGCATGCAAATGGGGCTATAAATAGATGCAAATGGCCCCTGTGCCTTGCATAAATTATGGCCCCATTTGCATGTCACCTTTTGAATATCGGAAATTTATGATGGCGCATGGTACTTGCGCCACCGCAAGTTTAATGCTCAACTCTGGCAACTTGCGGTGGCACAAGTGCCACTGCACATGTGGCTGGGGGTGATATTCAAAAGAATTGCTCAACAGCGCAACTCCTTTGAATATCGCTCGGCCACACCCCCGCGCAACTATTTTGAGCAGCGTAGGGGCTTGTGCCTCAGAATGGCACAGTTTGAATATCTGGGCCTCTGTGTCTAAATGGAAAAAAGCTTATTGGGTGTTTGAAAGCAGGCAAATGCAACCAGACACAGAAGGAAGTCACAGAAGGAAGTCAAAAGAGGTATTTGTTGTGGGGCTAGTAGCAAGTCAAGGAGCTCACTTGACCACTCCAGCAGGGGCCACCCACTAACACTACTGACCGTTGGTGGGCACTGGTAGCAGAGGAGGAGCTGGGCAAGTGCTGCAAGTAGTCAGTGTAGGAGGAGGAGGTGGCAGATGGCAGGCTGCCTGTCTTAGTCCAGCACTTGTTTTAAATGCCCAGTGGTGCCTAAGTGGCTGTAGCAATCATCTGTGCAGCAACCCTTCATCTGTATGTATTAAGGGGACTTAGTTTAGCTGTCCTGTCATATTTAAGCAGGCTCAAGCTCCATTACAGCAGCAGGTCCAACTGGAGCCCCGGACCCCTAACTCTGCTACTTGTACAAGACTGATCACTTGAGAGTGAGGGATCCTCACTGCTTGCAGAGGAAGGGGAGGGTCATGGCTGGTGTTCATTTGTGTGATGGAGGGCTGGCTGAGCTGGAAGGACCGCCTTTAACTTTAAGTGTAAGCATTGCATGTGTCTGAACTGTTGTGGATTGCATGGCCATAGGCAGGGGAATGTCTAGGAAGGTGTTCAAGCCCCCAAAAAATTACCTCAGAAAATGTCAGAGTCCTGTATTTTATTTTGGGTTGGCTCAGGATCAGCTGCTAAAACACTCAGTGTCTCAGCAGTCTCCATAATGGTTGGAGCTAGATGCAACACAATGTGCATCGCAGAACCATTGGTGACCATGGGAGATGGAGACATCATCAACAGAGTGAGCAGGAGAAGCCTGAGAGACAGACTAGTGAGTGTGCTGCTGTGCTGCATCATCTGTACAGCATCAAGCAAGTTTTGGAGTCCTCTCAACTGTCGTGATAGAGTGGGACTGTTTGCTGCTCTTCTCTAGCCTCAGTTGAACTGTGGGAGAACTTGAAGTATGGTCTACTAGAGAAAGTCCAGTGCCAAGCTGTGAGTAATGCATGGCACATCTTCTTGACTGTGCTAGATGCTGGCTGGACTGGTGGTGTGGTCTGAAGAGTAGACAGGAGAGGTCGAGGAAAATATGGTCTGGCCTAATGGCCTGTAATCCTTTCTTGGGAGGAGTGACTGGTAAAGCAAGCAAACAGGAGGATAATCAGCAGAAAAGTGGTGAGTGGAGAAAAGGATAAAGATTGATTCTGGGAGGGGACTCCTCTCATTCAGAGAGGTGGTGAGGGGATTGGCACCATCTCCCAGGGCAACCCAGGGCCTGGACTACCTGAAAGAGCTTCTGCCCCTTACTGCCTCTGGTGATCACTCCGCTCGGTTGATGAGGGGTTGCTAGAGGTTCCAAGGGTGTCTTTAAAATATTCCGGCCCGGGCATTCATGCATGCAGCCCCTACCCTTTGGAATTCTCTACCCGTGAGTTATGGGAGTAGGCATACCGTAGAGGGATTTAAACAAGCTCTTAAAACTCATTTATGGTACCAAGCATATGGTGATTGATTTAAATCTGTTTTATTCATACTATCTGCATTTATACTATTTATGATGTTCTGAATCTATAATCTAAGTTGTTTTAACTGTTTGTTAGGTGCCTTGGTGGTTGAAAGGCACCATATAAATAACAATTATTATTATTATTTAACCCACACATTACATTTCTACCCCACGATGTTCTGCCCAACCTGGAACTTATCATGTGGAGTGGAATAGGTGTGGAAAGGCAGATGCCTGACTGACATCTTTGTCTCTGGCTGTTGCAGAGTGCTCCCATGTGCAAAGGTGGAATGGGTGAGGAGTACTCTGTATATACAGAGATGGGAGTGTAGTAGAGGAAGAGTGATGAAATGTGTGGAGGTGTCCCCATGTGTAGGAGTGGGATGGATGGGAAGATGTGATCCCCATGTAGGGACAGTTGGATGAAGGGGTGAGTGCTCCCATGTACAGAGCTGATATGAAGTGGGAAGAAAGCCCCCATGTGTGTAGGTTGAATGGAGGGGAAGAGTGCTCCTATGTGCAGGAAGTGGGATGCAGTGGGAGAAGTGCTTTCCATGGGGAAAGTGAAATCTAGTGGAAGAAGCACTGAGGGTCAGGGATGAGTGCTCCCAATGTATGGAGGTGGGATGGAGGGTAGAGCAATGATACCTATGTGTGGAGATGGAATGGAGGGAAGACTGCTTTCCATGTTCAAGTTCAAGTTTATTGTGAAGGATAAAATGCATTGAGCAAGCTCATTTGCAAGGAGGTCCCATGTACAAGCAACGATAAATACATGGTGTGAGATACAAACAGTAAGGACACATAATATAAATTAAAATAAAGCAATGTTCTTTACATTAGTATTTACAATATGTACAATGCTGCATTCAACAAGGATTGAGACCAAATATGATTACATAAAATACTACGTCCACCATGTGGTAGAGTGCGAAGAAGGATAATTGATCCCCATATGCAAAGGAGGCATGGAGGGGAGGAGTGCTCTCTAAGTGCAAATGTGTAATAGAAGGGAGGAGTGCTTCCCATGTGTGGGGGTGGGATTGGGGGCAGTCACTTAATGGCCACCATCCTAGACCCCACTCCAGCCTGTGTGTGAAACTTTTGGAATGGGCACAGTTTATGATGGGGTAGATGTGCAATCCACGTCTCTTCTCTGCCACTGTAAAGTACTGGGTTGATAGGTGAGAGGGGGCACCAGTTACTTAGGAGCACCCACTGAATCTTGCCCCAACCACCCTGCACAGTGGGAACAGTTGTGGAGGGGAATACAAGATCCATATTTTTATATCTTAGTACCTCAGAATGCTCTCCATGGGAAAAGCATGTTAGGTGGGAGAGCCTCTGGCTGAAGCAGAGTGTTCTGCATGTGTAGAGGTGTGGCATCGGGTGAGGAAGTGCCAGTCACCCAAAATCCCACTCCAACCTTCATGCTAGTTCTGATGGAGCAGGGACAGGTATAAAGGGCAAATGTGCAACTTGCATCTCTATCCCTGGCTGCTGCAGGGTGCTACCTTGTGTAGAAGTGGGATAGGGAGATGTGGCATCATTCTCCCAGAGCCATCTGCCTGAGCCTACCCAATGCCTGTGCCAGCTTTCATTGAACTCGGATGGGTGACGATGGAGAGATGTGTGAACCACATCTGTCATTGGCCCCTGCAGAGTGCTCCTAACATGCAGGAGGTAGAATGAAAGGAGAAAATGCTTCACATGTGCAGAAATGCAGAAAGATGTGTTGGGTGCCAGTGACCTCAGGCCATCCAGTGGATCTGGACTGCAATCCCATTTCCACCCACCTGGCACCCACCAGACTAGATAGAAACAGGTATAGCATGGCAAATATGCAACCTATATTTTTGTCTTTGTCTGGGGCAGCCAATGTGCAGTGGTGAGATGGTTGTGGAGAGGCACCAATCACCGACTTCTGCCTGGCCACAGTCCACTAGTTACCTTGGCTGCCCACCTGGAGGTCACCTTGTCACTGTGCCAACCTGTGGAGTATGATGGGTGTGGAGGGAAGATAGAAACATAGAGGTTGACGGCAGATAAGGACCGCAAGACCCATCCAGTCTGCCCATTTCTTTTCTACCTTATAAATGTGCCATCGGCCTTTTCTCTGTCAGTGGCCTATCTATTCATAGTCATTTATATTGCTCCCTTATGCCTATCCCATGCCTGTTTGAAGCCCTGCACTGTATTCATAACCACCACTTCCTGAGGTAGGCCGTTCCATGCATCCACCACCCTTTCTGTGAAAAAGAATTTCCTCACATTCCCCTTAATCGGCCTCCCTCTAGTCTTATGCTGTGTCCTCTCATCCTGCTATTTTTCTTATATTTAAACATGCTAGACTCTTTCACCTTGTTAATGCCCTTAAGGTGTTTGAATGTTTTGATCATATCACCTCTCTCCCTCCTTTGCTCAAGGGTATAAATATTGAGCTCCATTAATCTGTCCTCATATGTCTTCTGATGCAGTCCCTGCACCATTTAGGTTACCCTTCTCTGGACTGCCTCCATTTGATTAATGTCCTTGTGAAGGTGTGGCCTCCAGTACTGCATGCAGTACTCCCATGGGCCTAACCAGTGTCTTGTAAAGATAGAGTTACCTCCCTCTTACGACTTGTAATACCCCTACTAATACACCCTAACATCCCCTAGCCTTACCTACTGCTTTAGAAGTCTGCTTGGATGATTTCAGGTTCAGTGATGATGATGCCCATTCTCTTTCTTCCTTTGTGACTGCCAGCAACTCCCCTCCCAGCCTATAGATGAGTAACCTACATCAGTTTGTGGCTACTGCAGATTGTTCCATGTGTGCTGATGTGAGCTGGAGTGCAGGGGCAGTAATTACCAGGGTGCCCATCCAATGCCCACCCTACACTGTGCTAGTCAATGTGACGGGGGCAGATATGTGATCCATATTTGTCTCTGGCTCTCTGGGTGCTCCTTTTGTGCCATGGTGGAATAAATGCACCAAGTTTGTTTTACACTGTGTCGCTTCTGGTCTCTCAATCTCTCTCTCTCTCTCTCTCTAATGTCTGCTCCCCCATGGTGAAAGGCAAACTCTGCAGCACTGCTCTCTGTCCCAGTCACAGCATTCTTGCTGCCACTTTCTCTGCCTCTCTGTATGTGCTGTCTGCTTCACTGAGCTTCTGAAAGACAAACATAGTCAGACCAACAGGAAGGTGCCAGAAGAGTGAGCAGAAATAAAATGGACGGCAGCTGAGCTCAGGCACACACTGTACTCCACTTCTCTGTTTGGGGGGTTGACACCATCTCTGACTGAAACAGATTGGACCTGCATATATATGCTGCACTGTAAGTGGCTCTCGCTGTTGCTGTGTCTCTCTCAGGAGGTGTGGGGGAGTAGACACCGCTAAGGGATAGGCCACCCATTTAAATGAATGTTTGTTCAGGTGCAGGTCTGGGAGCCACCGGTCATCGTGGTTATGGTCACTACATTGCACTGCCCCAAATTTCACACTGTCAAGGTGGTGCTGCAATAGAGACAGCCTGTCTCCTGGCAATCACTCTCATTCCACTTACTCACCACATCTCAGCATGTTGCTGTCACTGTTTGGGGTCTCTCTCTCCGCTCTGTCCTTGACACTGGTGCCACTCACCACCTCTTTGGATCCTGCACTCTCTTTTTTGGAGGGGCACTGCTGCCTCTACTCAGTGTCTGTCCCTGCAGCCCATGTCTTCCTCTCCCCACCATCCAGCGTTAAGCTACAGGTCTGCAATGCTGCCTCACTTCTCAGCACTCTTGCTCTTTGTATTGTGCAGTGGAGTAGGGGCACACTGAGGCAACATGGACACTGGGAGATCCATGGGGTGAACCAGTGGGTACCATCACAGAGAGCAATGCTCAGGCTGTGCATTGTGGCACACATGAAGCACTGGAGAGAGGAGCTCAGGGACAAGAACACGCACTTTCATTTGCACAGAGACACAAACAAGTGTTCAACGCGGACATCTGTATGAGGAAGGATAAATAATATTTATTTTGTTCTTTACTGCTAGGACTGTTTGCTGCTTATGGCACAGAGAGTGGGGGATGCAGTGTATGGCTGGGTACTGGACATCTGCAGGATGGGTGGGGAGATGAGCAGTAAGATCAGTACGGGCATGAATGAAAGGAGTGAAGCTCTCTCATTCCAGCACTTTATTTCTTTCAACTAGAGAACGGATTCCAGCTGTGAAACTGTGACTAGTGTCACAGTCTGGTTGCATGCTCATTGGTCTGCCAGGGACACGCCTACTGTAGATTGCTGTACATTGGACTCATCCCTGACACACCTCTGAAATGTCGTTCTACCACAAGATGTTTCTTGCACACTGCCAGGAAACATAAAAAATTATAAAGAATTTAGATTAGTGACCACCCTCATTTGAGAGGCATTTTGTTCTGAACACAAAATGTAAAATAATCATTCACGGGTACAGAAATCCAGGGGCAGAGTACACATGGTTGGAGTGGTATTGACAACATTAATAATAATAATAATAATAATAAATGTTATTTCACATAAGCACCTTTCGGGCCATCAAGGCACTTTACAAAAGATAAAAACCAATTACAATTATATAAAACCATAACAGCATAATAAATAACTAATGACAAGAGTAAACGGGATCAGATTATGTGGAGCCTTCATAGGCAAGAATCCATAAAAAGGTTTTCAAAGCCTGTTTGAACCCTCCACTGGTCATGCACTCCCGAAGCTAGCGGGGTAGAGAATTCCAGAGGTAGGGGCATGGTGCATAAATGCATGGGACCTAGAAGATTTCAAAGACACCCTCAGAATCTCTAGCAACCCCTCATCAGCCAAATGCAGTTGTCACATTGGATGGTAAGGCACAGGAAGCTCTTTCAAGTAGTTGTGGCCCAGTCTGTGCAGGGCTTTATAAGTCAGTAAACCAACTTTAAATGTGATCCGCCACCTAATCGGCAGCCAGTGAAGATCGCGCAGCATGGCAGTAATATGGGATGCTCAAGAAGCCCCAGTTAACAATCATGCTGCTGCGTTCTGTATGAGCTGCAGGTGGAGGATTTCAACCCAGAAAGCCCTAAGTACAGAGGTTGCAATAATCAAGTCATGAAGGCATGAACTAATGTTGGCAAGTCCCCAGACAGAACCAGGTGCTTAATCCTGGAGATATTCCTAAGATGATAAAGGAAGGCTTGATGGCCGACACCTGAGATCGTAATGTCAGCCCGTCGTCAAGCACTACTCCCAGGCTTCGCACCCATTACGAGGAAAGGAACTGGACAGCCCCAAGAAAAAGTCCGGAGGGCTGATCAACTCTAAACCCTCTATCTGGTGACCTGGGTCCACTACCATCACCTCCGTCTTTCCAGCGTTCAACTTTAACCAGCTTGAGTTCATCCAGTCCTGGATTTCAGTGAGGCAGGTATTAAGTACCGTGGTAGCTCTATCCTGGTCGGGGGCAAAAGACAGATAGAGCTGGGTATCATCAGCATAGCAGTGAAATCTCAGCCCATACCATCTTACAATGTCTCTGAGGGCAGCGTATACACTGCAAACAACATGAGGGACAGCACTGAACCCTGAGGAACCCCACATAGCAGGGAGAAAGGGTCTGAGGAAAAATCCCTGACACCACTCTCTGATACCTGCCAGTGAGGAAAGATGTAAACCACCTCAGGATCATACCTGACAGTCCGCAGATGGACCTCAGATGTCCAAGCAGTACCCCATGGTCTACAATGTCAAAGGCTGAAGAGAGATCAAGGAGCACCAAGATAGAATGGTTACTCCGATCCCTCGCCATCAGGAGATCACTGAGCACCCAAACCAGTGCCGCCTCAGTACTATGCCTCTTACAAAAACCGGACTGGAGAGGTTCGTAGATGTTAAGGATGGTCAAGTGGTCATCCAGCTACATCACCACTACTTTCTCAATTACCTTCCCTATAAAGGGAAGGTTTGAGATCAGTCTGTAGTTAGCCGGAGAGTCCAGGTCCAAGATCTTTCTTCAGGAGGTGAGTTACTACCGCCTCCTTCAGGGAGCTTGAAACTCACGGTTCAAGGAGCACCAGACTATCCGAGCTAGGACCGGCTGATCATACCCCAACAACCCATAATCAAGGAAGCTGGCCCGGATCCAACTACAGCATGTGGGCAATACCCTGGACTATCCGCATGACATCTACAAGCTCGGGCAAGGTAAAGGTACTCCTGGAAGCATGTGGTGAAGTGACCAAGCACCGATCATCAGTAACCCCATAGAATGAGTTGAATGAACCTCCAACCTGATGTCAGCCACCTTATCCGCAAAAGAACTGAGTAAGTCATCGCACTCCACTTGCGAAAAGATCTTTGGCGCTGTAGACAGGTTGGGTTGCACAACCTGTCGAGAGTTCGGAAGAGCTGAGTTGGTCGTTCTGAGCAGCAGCAATCTCCCGGACAGGAATTCTGCCTTCTTATGGGAGGTTGTTGATTGGTAACTCTTATAATGTTCAACCAATCTAAGGAGGTCGGCAAACAGGGCGGACTTCTGCCAGCGCCTTCTAACCTATGTTCTACTTGCGCAGCTCCTCAAAGGCCCATCAAACCAAGGGGCCCAAGGGCAAGGGGAGAGGATGCACACGGACAGGAGCAATCAAGTCCAGGGCTGAGGAGATGGCCTTATTGTAGGTCACTACCAAAGTCTCAGGACTCGAGCTGTCCACCGAACTCCAAGAGGTCAATCACCACTGCTAGGCCTTCAGGACTCACTTCCCGTAAGGGCAGTAACTGACCATCTCCACAGGGCAGGCCTCGGGGGGCACAAAAGTTGAAACTCATGATGTAGTGATCAGACCAACTGACTGGTTCCACCTCCAAGTCGGAGGCCTCAATCCCCAGGAGGAAACCAGATCAAGGGAGTGACCATGTTTATGTGTGGCAGAGGTAAAACCTGTGTAAGGCCCAGAGGTGTCATAAGCTGTAGGAAGCGTTGTCCAAACTGTGAGAGATCATCATTGACCCAGGCATTGAAGTCTCCGAGTACCATCAACCTGGGGAGACTCCAATGCCATGTCGGCGACAAAGTCCGCTACTTCCTGCAGGAATTGCATCTCATCCCTGGGTGGACGGTAGATGAGAGCTAACCTGCAGCCTACACCAGCCACCATGGTACACTCAAATGATTCGGCTTCCTCAACTGCTACGTCGTGAGGCCCAACTCAGTCTTAAAACAGACCGCTATCTCCCTCCGTGATCCAATCTCGGTGGAGTATCACCAAGTACCCAGCTGGAATTGCAGCATCCAAACAGAGGCCAGCATTTTCAACCAGCCAGGTCTTGGTGATGCAAGCAGATCAGTTGTTTCAATAAGATCTGCAATAATTGCAGTCTTATTTTTACTAGATCTGGCTTTGCATAACACCGCCGAGTTGGATGGGCTCCAGGGCCACCCCTAGCTACTTGCTCTGCCACATAAGACAGTGCCCTTGGGCATGGGGACTAGATAAGGCACACCCTGTTCTAGACTCCATTTTGCCCCAGGGCGTCTTCTAGGCCTGACCACAGCAATGTGAGAGGTCGTTCACTCATCCTCCAATGTCCATGCCCCCACCCCACCTCCTTCTTATGAACAATACCCAATGCACGACAGCGCTGGTAACTTGACAACAACGGGGAGAGAAGAAAAGGGCAGAGGGCGTGAGAGTGGAGAACTATAGGCACTAATGTGGGGGAGGGACCTACACATTTTCCAACAGGAATTAATACCAATGTAAACAATATTCAAGCACCCAAACTAAAAGACCCCAGAAAACAATAATAAAATTAAACAACAAATTCCACCCACTAAAATATATATAAAATACTACCCTACTCCCACTATTTGGATGATTTCAATTCCAGAAACTATAACATTACAATCCCCTCTCACAGGATGTAAAAACACAAATACAGGTATAAATTCAACCCCAGCCATCTCACAGCCAAGGAAAAGGGAGTTCCAGGCACTCTCACTGCCCAGAATAAAATAAGTCAATCAAATACAAAATAAAATAAGCATAAACATAACATTTGATAAAGAAAATAAATAAAACTAAATAAAATGTGGACACCCTGGTCTTCTCACCACCGAGACCACAAAACAGGTGAAGTAAAAAGAAAATGGTCCAGGAGGAAGTCATCCTAGTGTAGGTTAGACCACTGAGTAAATCCAGTTCGATATAAAACCAGCCGACAGAATCCAATAATCCAGCACATGTTGTAAATCCAATCAGTAACTCAGGCCAGGAAGGGTCCAACAGAGAAAAATCTAACAAATAACGGACTGTAATCTTTCTAGGCCTACTGAGCTCTCAAACCTAGAGGACCCCAACCAGAAATTTTCCACTGCACCACCACAACACCTGGAACAAAGCCAAACAATAGCCAGTCCCAGGAGTCTAGGGGCTCCCAGGATCACCAGCCAGCTTGCATTCCAAAAAAGAGCTTTCACATACAGTTGATTACTGTTTAACAATATTTTGATTCTATGGCTGCCACTGTACATCTGATGCAAAGCCATAATGATGTTCCTCACTTGAAACAAAAGTGGGGGTGGAGGCATAACTGACTCCTTGTTTTTGTGTTAAAGGGTCAGTTTCTTTACAGCAAAAACAAGGAAAGGCATCATGTCTAAAATGTGCAGACAAGCATGGGGACCACTTTTTCCAGAGCATGCCACCACCGCAGCTACCACTTCAAGACTGCTACTACCCCACCTAATACAATCAGGGGAAAACCAGAAGTAGTTTACCAGCACTGAGATCAATATAGTTAATGCCCATTTGCCAGAAATTACTGCTTAGAAAACAATGAGAAAGTGACTGTGATGACGAGCAAGTCCTAGACCAGATCTCTAGTTTGTTAATAAACTCCTCCTGAGTCTGATTTGTACGACTGCATGGGCCAAGTTCCACTGATGTTATGACATCATCAGATTTATATAACAGCACTGTGGAAGCACATAACTGAACTGCTGTCTGATGTGCCACAGTGCTCTGACATAGTTTCCAGTGATTCTGTTTATGCAGTCATTCCCCACAGGCCACATAAACATACCCACTTCCCGCACACTACTTTTCTGTTGTCAACTGCAGTACTGATGGCCACTTTGTCCAACATGGTGATGTTGACTTAAACTGCGCATGCATGACTATCTCCAACATACATAGTTATGTCAGCATTGCCATGTTGTGCAGGGCTGTCTACAGGGCAGACTTCATACATGCTAGCATCACGCATGCCCAGTACTGTAATTGCTGCAATACTATTTATGGTTGACTCTGGTGCAGTAAAAGTACCGCATATTCTTTTCCATGCTCTTGCCATTCCTAAAAGCTCTCCACAGCCATATCAGCTCTGAGCAGAGTTTGTCTAATTAGGCTGTACTCATTGGAGCTAGTTGGAATACTAACTTTCAGTGTATTTTATGTGTTTGTTTTCCAGCGAAGTTATCAGCTGCTCCTGGTTTTCTTTTTCACCACGCATTGGGAGGGAATCACAAGCAGGAGGAGAAAAGTGGTTCTGCCGCTGTACAGATCACTGCTTATGCCTCACCTGGAGTATGCTGCCCAGTTCTGGAGGCCCACCTCAGAAAGGACATTGACCGGGTAGAGGCGGTGCAAAGAAAGGCAACAAAAATGATTCAAGGATTGCAGGAGATGTCCTACGGGATAGACTGAGAGAACTAAACATCTACTCCCTGGAACAGAGAAGAGAGAGGGAGACATGATCAAAATACATAAAAGGCATAAACACGGTACAGTCAAATGAACTTTGTCAATTCAAGAAGGGAGCAGAACCAGGCGACATGATGTAAGGCTGCAAGGAGGAAGGTTCTCTACCAATGTCGGGAAGTTTTTTCTTCACAGAACGAGTAGTGGACACCTGGAACAGCCTGCCTGCAGAGGTGATGGGGCTACACAGTAGTAGGATTCAAGAATGCTTGGGATAGATATAGGATCCCTCTCACCTAAGGGCAACTAGAAAGGCAGGTTAGGTCTAAAACATTGGGCAGACTAAATGGACCTGGCAGTCTCCTTCTGTCATCAACTTCTATGTTTTTATGTTCCCCCACACACAAATTGTATTTAAAATTCTGTATTGTATTTAACGTAATGTAAAGATTAAACTTGTATGGAATATAATTTGCAAATGCAATCAGTAAAGTTGTAGTACAGACAAATCTCCCTATGCACCTGAACTTGCAGCAACATGCTGTCCTCTCCTCTCTAACCAGGACTGTAAAACATTTTGGATAGAGAGTTTATGAAAGGGGCATATACAAACTAATGCTTTCTGTTCCATATATAATCCTCAGCTCTCTGACACATTTTGTAATGAGAAAGGACAATTTATCCATTTGTAACACTGAATAGTATTTGTCTGTTGTAGACTAATAATAAAAGCATGTAATTTCTTGTCTGTTTCACTGCTGTTGTACTCTTCTGATGACATACAAAACATTTCTCCTGCTCTACCTGACTGAGTCGTCACTGTATCCTTTGGATCCTGCATTGTCTCTAGATCTGTTCTTTGGAGTTAGACACCTACAAGGACAAAATATATGTCACGTACAGAAACTTTGGTGGCACTATTGATATCTTTCTATTGTTGATTCCCTTGCACAATAATAGACTACAAAATGCTGAGACTTAACCACGGGGTGCTCTCCTTCCTTCTGTATGATAATTGAAGATGAAACACTTGTGAGCCTTTTCACTTTTTCAACAAAATGCAATTAATAGTTTCCTCTGGCCATGCTTCAGGGTTTCTGGGTTTCTGTGATTTGTTACTGGCATGTGCTTGGAGCCTTTTTCTTTTCATATAACGTTACTGTTCCTTCTGATACAACATGTAGAACGTTTTAATTACATGCTGAGAAATGAGAAAATCTTAATGTCTTATTGCTACTCCAAGAACCTATTAAGGGCAGCACTAAGGCACCATTCCACTGGCAGTATATCTGCCTGCAATGTACCAGTGGGTTTCATGTTGTTTATTGTTGCCCTTTCCTACCATGCACAAAGAACAACCATAATGTCAAAAGTATTTTACCTCATTGAGGCACTGGAGGTCTTTCCATTTTTCTTCTTCTGCTCAGGGAGAGCAGTCCCATTGTGACAACAGGAAGTCCATTAGCTGAGTACATGGCCTACAGATAAAAGGAATTTTTAATTAATGAGAGAATGAGAGAAAGTGGGAGCAGTAGAAGAAGGAAATGGAAGGGTAAAACTCTACGTAAGAGGAAGCTAATAATGTTGGACTCCTGCTAGCTGCACCTGCTGACTTTTGGTATGTTACAAATAAACTTAAAGACACTGCTGGTGTGCAAAAGACTGATGTTCTAAAAGTTGATTCAGCTATTACAGAGGCTTAAAGTTTTATTTGTAAGAGCTTTTTCATATTTCCTGTATAAGAATTCATGGGAAGGACATTGGAAGGCAATATGATGCAGGGTTTAAAAACTGAACTGTGAACTAGGAGACCCACACCAGCAGCACAGAAGGAGATCACAGATCAGAGGGGAGCAGTAAACTGGTGGTGGTAGTGAGGAGGAGTTCGTGAATGGACATGAGGAAAATTAATCATGCAGAGAGTGGTGAGGTTCCACATCAAGACAGGGAAAGCAAAACAGCATGGGCAAAAGGGGCTGTGCAATCAGTGCAAAATTGTGTGGTCCCAAACCATACTAGATTAGATGAATAAACTCTGAAACTGCACATGCTGTTATGACAGCTCAGTTTGTGCTTGCACCATTTTATGCTCACTGTCTTGACGGGACACCGAGTGGTGGAGGGTGGAAAAGTTACCTGAGATGCTGGTTAGTGCAAAAGAGTTGAGAACTCTAAGAGGGATGGGATAGGTACAAAGGGCTGGTCAAGGGGACAGGGAGGGCAGGGTGGTCAATCATATTCCCATGGAGGGCATATACAACCTCATAGGGCAGACTAGCTAGACTGTTAGGCTTTATTCTGCTGTCATTTCAATACATTTCTATGTTTCTATCCCATATCTGAATCTCACATCAGCCACAGCCTGACTGTGTGACCATAAGCAAGTCTCCTCTGACTACCCAGTGTACACACACACACATATACATACACACACACTGAAAACAAGACACTGCATCTCAACTGGGTCATCCTGGATAATTAAATAGCATTATAAAGTTTTCAGAGATTCCACTGCTATTAGGATAACAACTGGGCCACTGATTAAAAATGGGGATATGATTTATTTTGTATTTGACATTTTAGACACAGTCAGTCAACTGGCCCTTGATAAAGGGAGTTCTTCTTGTCACTGATTGTAAAGAGTTTTTCTAAACATATCCCATTGATTCTGCTGGACTCCTGCAGAATTACATTACTTGTAATTCTTTCTTGTTGGTCTCTATAAAGAAGCATATCGATTTTACATGAACACTTTTCTCAGTTTTGGGTTTTGGTTCATAAAAATTCATAACGCCTGAACTACATTTAGTCCCCAACAGTAAGAACGCTGTCAGTACTTACAGTGAATGCAGAATTGAGAGAGAGAAAGAGAGAGAGAGAGAGAGAGAGAGACTCCAATACCCCAGGGACAGGTTTAAGAAAAATATAAAAGTAGACACAATTAAAACTTATACTTCATATCCAGTTCTTACTTTGATAAATGTTGTTACTTATGAAATGTTCATGAAAAAAGGTTCTGTTTTACTGTAACTGTTCTTCAACTGCTCTTGCTGTGACATAAAAATTATCCCTACGCTTGTCATATCATAATAATTTCTACAGCAACCAACGTTAATGTCACATGCATGGATTATGATGCCACTTGAAGACAAGTGACAGGAGCAGATGAAGATCAAATGACAGAGAATTTGCTTTTTATACAAATGCCCTTGGCAATAAAGAATAGAGGAATAAGTAAAGAACAGGAATCATGTAGCACTGTCCATTGTAAGCTCTCCATACACTGAAATTAGAAATCAGTTCTTGGACCCATTCCTGTATCTCAAATCAAATCAAATCAGATTTTATTTATAATGCGCTTTCAAAATTATCAAAGCCAGATACAACACAAAAACAGCCAACACAATAAATATAAAAACAATTAAAAGATAATGGGGTGGTCTATTCAAAGGCATGCTCAAATAAATAACTCTTTAAAGATGCCTTGAATAGCTCTGTGGACTGGCACTCTCAGATCCGATGAGGTAGAGAGCTCCACAGGTTTGGGGCCACAAAACAAAAAGCTCTGGCCCCAGATGATTGAAGACGAACCCTGGGAACCTCTAGCAATCCCTCATCGGCGGAGCGGAGCGAGTGAAGAGGGTGTTAGGGTTGCAGGGATCTTGCAAGTAGTCTGGTTCCTGACCATGTAAGGTCTTATAGGTCAGCAACATGACCTTGAAGGTGATTCTCCATCACACTGCCAGCCAGTGCAGTTTTGCGCAGCATAGGTGTGATATGGCAAGTTCTTGGCAGCCCTGTCAACAACATGGTTGCAGCGTTCTGCACCAGCTGCAAGTGACAGAGATCTACCCCGGCAACCCTAGATATAGAGCATTACAGTAGTCAAGATGCAAGGAAACAAAGGTGTGGACTAATACAGGAAGGTCATCGTGTGGAACAAGGTGTTTTATCCGGGCAATATTCCTCAGATGATAAAGGAAGACTTGACAACGGCTGACACCTGTGCCTTCAGTGTCAGCTCACCGTCAAAGATTACACCTAGATTCGCACCTGTTCAGAAGGTCTTAACTGGTTACCCCCAACACAAGGCCGGAGGAAAACCCAGGAGTCAATCTTCTGCACGGTGACTCAGGTCCACTACCAACAGTACCTTGTATCCAGATCTGATTAAGTTACTGTGCACTCTGTTAAATGGTATTGACAAACCATTGACTTTGGCAGCAGACTCTTGCCACCTAGTCAGGCAAAGTAAGACAGAAGGAAAATAATAATGAGTCATTTAAACTGTAACCTAAGCATTGTGCTACTTCTGGTTACTTCTTCCTGTTACATCAATTTTTCATATTATCTACTTTACTTATTTTATTTTGAACAGTCTATCAAATTTATCTGTGGTAGCTAGAATATCAATAATAATAATAATAAACTTTATTTTATGGCCTTTCAAAAACCAAGGTGCAGAACAGATTTTAAAACACATCATACAGCTCAGTGTCATAAAATAAAATATTATCAAGATAATAGATGAATATATTACATGGATAGGACTTTTTCCCCAAAGAAGTGGTAAGCAGTTATTTCCCTGTTTATCCTTTCCTTATACAAAATTGCTATCAAACTAACAATAACAATCCAAAATGTAATATATGAAATCAAAGATAGGTAAGTGGTATTCTCAGAAATAAACCTCTTGAGGTGCCTTACTAGAACGTAAAACCACTCACCCTTCATGTCCTTGGCTTTATGATCAGGTTAGTCCCTTGATGAGTTTATTTTCTTGCATACCACACTTACTACCCATCAGTATCTATGTATGTAAATATGTATGTGTGTATATACTGTTATATATATATGTGTGTATGTGTGTGTGTGTGTATAGTATATATATATATATATATATATTTATAGGATATGACATGGCCTGACTGAAGATATCATATTTATCTTCATGAGGCCAGTGACATCATGATATCTCACGAGTGGCAGAAGCCACGGTGAAGATATCTGATGTCACTGGCCTCGAGTGAATAATGATATCTTCATCAGGCCATGTCATGTCCTGTTTATACAATGTATGCTTTGTCCCCCCTAGAAACACAACTCACCACATGCCCTCTCAATGCAATGGGTGACATAAAGGTGATGGCCTCAGCAATACAACCCCACTTGTAGAAATGCTGCCAAAACAGCAGATGTCATTTATTGTTTAAAAATATCTGGTGGATTCTGCTATATATGGTTAGTTTTAAAAGAGTTATCTGGTTTATCCTGCCATGCCCCCAACAGAGTTCCACATGCCCTCCCCCCAACATAACAGATTACATAAGGTTTTCAAATATCTGGTTGATCCTGTCAATTTAAAGTTACTAAAAATATCTGGTTGATCCTGCTATATTTTGGGAAAAAGTGATATTTTAAATGCTTATCTGGTTGATCCTGCCACTCTGATCACTTTCACTTTCCTGTAATTGTAAGCGTGACGGAGCTAGCCACTATGATGGTTGTTATATTGCCTTACAGTTTCTAGGAGGTACTCTGGGTTCAGAAAGTCAGAAAGGCTTGCTTTATGCACAGCTTAGTGTCATTTGTTGAGAAAAATCTGCCACTGCATACAGACTGCAGTAAGTGAGTTTGCAGCTTCAGAACAGCAGAGGAAGCACAAGCATCTGTTGCCTGGCAACAGAGACGCTCACGCTTCCTTTACTGTTCAAAAGCCACGACTCGTCACTGCTGCAGTCTGTGTGCAGTCGGCAGCTTTTTTCAACAATGGCAATAAGCTGTGCATAAAGCACAGTGTTTTCTGACTTTTGAACCCAGGGTACCTCCTAGAAAACATTTGGCAATATAACAAACTATCAGTGTGTATTGGCCCGTCACGCTACAATTACAGGGAGCGGAAAGTGCCTAGAGTGGCAGGATCAACTAGATAAGTTTTGATATGACATAGTATGCATGGAGATAACAAATGATGTATAGGAACATGAAGATAATAATGTAATCTTCACTGGCCAGCTCAGATATAATTTTTATACTGTTTTTATCCAAAAACATACATTGTATAAATATATATATATATATATATATATATATATAATATAATATACACATGCCTTGCTGTGTTGGTTGCAGCCATTGTATGTGCAACAAATGTATATTAAACCTGGTAAGTTAAAACTTTTCCTACTCTTGACTGGTGATTTATTTTAACTGTTGGGTGCTGCTCACAGTTCAGTGCTCCCACAACTAAAAGGACACACATTTTACATGAAAAATACAAAGGAAAATGACTAGGGCAATATGACTGACTAAGAACATGAGTTATGGAGACAGACTGCAAAATTAAAACATCTATTCCACAAAGTGTAGGCAGGAAAGGGGATCTCTGTCTTGTTTATAAAACTTTACAAGACCCATATATGAAAGAAACCCTTGGCTTCAGAAGCAATCCATGAAATGAGGGAACCAGATCACATAAACAGAAATTACTGGGTGAATCAAATAATACAGTTAAAAGAAATAAAAATTACACTCAGAAGGTAATAACAAAATGGAATATGTTGCCAAGATATATTACAGAAAGTCCTGACATGAGAATTTTAAATTAAATCTAGATGATTATATGGAAAACAGGAATTTCGTTTCCACCAATAAGTCGGTAGCAAGTTTCATCAAAGGGCCAAGAGCTCACTGAACTTGTATCTAACTATGAAACTATGAACTATGCTACACTCCTTTTATGTGTATGTTTTACACTGTGCATGTATATCTGTAGCTGCAGAAGCACTGGCCCCACAAGGACCTGTGGCCCTACAGACAGAAGAACTGCTGTAATTTGGATGTTATGGACTTGTATTTGTGGCTGCAGTGCATGTGCTTCTGCAGACAGAGGTAGTGTTGTGATCTGAATATGGTGGATTTCTATCTGCAGCCAGAAGTGAGTATGTTTGTCTTTCAGTGTGCATGTTGCACATACAAATTAATGAAGGTAGCACATCAGTGCTACTGCATTTGTGCCATCTGGAAACAGCTGTATGTGTTGTTTGCCCTATCTGATGATGACTGTCTGTGCCTGTTTGTGTGATCTTGCCCTTTGGGGAGTTAGGGTTGGAAACCATAATGCCACATTCCCTTCTTTGTGGTGTTAGTTGAACCCTATCTGGTGCATTAACACAGTATGGTGCATTAATGTATGAATTTCCTTTCTTTTGTGATAGTGGAATCATATCCTCATTCATGAAGGTCCATTCAATTCCAGCATGAACAGATGCAGACATGCAGAGCCAAGTGTTCATCTGGCTGTGAAATTTTCTGTACAGCTATGGGAGCAGATGTGCAGGGCTCTCTGGGCCCTGTGATAGGAAAAGTCTTGGTTACTTGTTGCATGCAGCCAACACTGCACCATCCTCTCCAAGTTGGGATGGTGCTGCACAGCAGCAGTGTTCCCCAGCCCCTTCCCATCCAGCTGGCTTACTGAGCTTACCAGCATGGGATCACAACCCACTATCCGTTGGGCCAAAAGCTGGCCCTGCACAAAATGTTTCTTCATCATTTTATTTGCTTTGACATTTTGACCCCAGATTTTCAACATAGTTGTTTGGACTCATATTTGTGGCTGCAGTGGCATGTGCTTCTGCATTAATGTATGCATTTCCTTTCTTTTTGTGATAGTGGAATCATATCCTCATTCATGAAGGTCCCTTGGTCCAGCGTGAACAGATGCAGACATGCAGAGCCAAGTGTCCATCTGGCTGTGAAAGTTTCTATGCAGCTATGGGAGCAGATGTGCAGGGCTTTCTGGACCCTGTGCTTGGAAAAGACTTGGTTACTTGTTGCCTATGCAGCCAACACTGCACCATCCTTCCAAGTTGGGGATGGATCTGCACAGCAGCAGTACCCCCTGCCTCTTCCCATCCAGCTGGCTTACTGAGCTTACCAGCATGGGATTACAACCCACTATCCACTGGGCCAAAAGCTGGCCCTGCACAAAATGTTTCTTCATCATATTTATTTGCTTTGACATTTTGACCCCAGATTTTCAACATAGTTGTTTTATGACTCCTCCTTATAAAATGACAAATGGCATTTAGAAAATAATGACTGAAATGTCATTTCACACCACACAAATGCAAAACATGTTTTGACCATGATTTGAAAGACATGCCTGTCACCTTCAGATGTGGTGTGAAAAAAATGGTAATGTTGAAAATCTGGAGTTAAAATGTTTAAAATTACCAGTTATGAATGCTCATTAAACATTTTCAATGTACATTCATAACTTTGTTGTGTTTAATATTTTGACCCCAAATTCTGAACATTTTACTGGCCCCATCTCATAAACCTGGTAGGTGAAAACATTCAGACCTGCCTGAAAGGTGACTGCAAAATCCTTCCTGGGCTGAATTTAAAAAGAATGCACCTACCAGGTTCATGAGGTGGGGACAAAAAAGACTGTCTTGAAAATCTGTTAAAGAAGTATTTTAAAATGACAAAGTTATGAATAAAAGTTCAAAATGAGCTGAAAAACATTGACTGACATACTTTGTTTCCATAGTTCTCAGCTGCAGTTCCAGGAGTTCGTCTGTCTATGTAGAGAGTGGGTTATTCTGCTGGACATTCTGTAGGTGTATGAGGTGTGAAGGATGTGGGGTGCTTAGAGTAGGGGTTAGAGTGAGGTGGAGGGTCAGGAAGGTCAAAAGACTATGATGGACAGTTTTATATGTTTCAGGACCTTAAAAAATACAAGAAAACACAAGAAGGGATAGTTTTCTTTTTACAGTTAGCAGGTGGGCTGTTTAGTGACACCAGGGTGGGCACCCTGATGTCACTGCATATGGAAGAGGAAACACAGAGGTCAGTCCAGAGCTTATTGGAGCTTATCAGGACCTGTAAGCAGTGGGATTTTAAACATAGCTAGCCCTTCAGTGCTAAACAGGACCCAGTAGCAGTGAGACTTTTAAACAGAACATTTCAGGGCTAAACAGGACCCACAAGCAGTGGGATTTAGGTCTCCACAACATTTTTAAAATGGAGATTGACAGTGTCCCTTTAAATGTGAATGGAAAATTCATTGTTCCCAGTGCTTTATGTGCAATCAAAGAATCTTTGGTTCTCTCACGACCCAGAAATCCACCCCCGCTAAGCTGGGGAGCCAAGATTTTGCGATGCTCAGAAAAGGTATTTCTTAGCCAACTTTCAAAACCAAACAGTGGAATCTAGCTAAATGATCCTCTACCTCAGTTCAGGTATTTGTTTTTGAAAATAATTTTATGATTTTCCAACTTTTTATTAAAAAAAAAAAGATGGTGACTGTTCATTTTCTCATAACACAAATACACAATGAATCATGACCTAAAAATGACTTGCAAAACAAGAATTTGGAGATTGTATCAGAGGATTATCCTGAAAACCCTGCTGAGCATGCTCAGAAGCCAAATGTCAAAGACTGATAACTCTAGAACTGATTAATATTTTTCATAAAATCTTCAAAAGGCACACCTTTGGTACAAGTCCCTTCTGCCGAAACATTTTGGAACAAAATTCAAAATCATCTTTGCTGTAGGTGAGAGCAGGAAAAATAGCCAGAAAGTGTGCTTTTATGTATCTTTGGCATTTCTGGACCTCGAAACATTGAACTCTGCTCAGCTCTAACTATACTTGTGCTACTGTGGAAGTATAATACAGATATATATATACACACACTACACATATATATTATTTGCAAAAAACTACATTAATGCACCAGTTAGGGTTCAACTTATGTCAAAAAATAGTGAAATGTGGCAGGTATGGTGTCAATACTAACTCCCCATCCCCATTCCCAAGTAGCAAAAGGACAAGACCATACAGGCAAACACAGACAGCTATCATCAGATAAGTGAAACAACATACAACTGATCCAGATGACACAAATGCAGTAGCACTGATGTGCTACCATCATGGATTTTACCTGTAGCATGCACACTGCAAGACATGCACACTCACCTATCATTAAGTAGAACTCAGCAATACTCAATAACAATGCTGCTTCTGTGTACAGAAGACAGGCCCCTGCAGCCAGATAGAAATCCATGCTATCCAAATTACAAGAATTCTTATGTCTGCAGAACTGTAGGCCCCTATTAGGCTAGCACATCTGTGTAGTCTCAGGTACTCATGGACACTATAAGACATACCTGTACTTCAGTAGAAGTCCAAAACCCATTGAACCAGACTTAACTTATTTTCTGATATCGCAGTCCATAGTTCCAGGAGCAAGATGTGCTATTTGATTGGACAGTGGATCTGCACTGTGGCACCTGTTCAGGGAGTGAGGGTATGTGGGGTGGGGAGGGGTGGGGTGGTTTTTGATGAATCGAGGATCATGTGGGATGAGTGGGGTGTGAGAGAAGATTGTAGAGGACCATTTTTTCTTTTCACAGGTTTGAAACAAAACAAAAAAGATCAGTCAGGATAGTTTTTTACTTCACAGGAGGATGTTACCAACACTGGGGACTGGGCATCCCAGTGTCTGGATACTGGTTTAGTGGCACCAGTGGTGGCACCCCAGTGCTGCCACCTATATTTGTTGGGGGTGACCTGTAGTGGGTTACTACAAAGTGGTACTGGGGAAGGCACCCCAGTTTATGTAAAATTTGCAAAATATCAGTAAATTCAACAAACATTGGGAAGGTGGTGAAGGGAGGGCTTTCCTCCAGTGAGCCAATCAGCCATTGCCTGATATATAAGGAAGTATCTATCAGCGGACCTCTGCATGAAGGACCACAGCACAAAGGACAACACAGGGAGTCTGCCAGAGAGAGTCAGCCAGGGAGTCAGCCAGTGGCTGTACACTGTGCCCCACAAACCATGAGTAGGTAAAAGGGTAAGCAGCTGTCTAGAGCCACAAGGCATCAGGTAGGAAAAAGGTGAGCACCCTATATAGGGTTAAGCTACACTAGAAGTTCAAAACTTACAAAACCTAGGGGTCATTGAAACTCCCTATATGGTAGGTAGGTAGGGTAATAAAGGCAATTTAAAGGGTAAAATAACAGAGAAAGCAGGTAGGATAGGAAGATGGGAGTGGTGCAGTGCTGTGGCTGTTGGATGGCAGTCTTCAGGGAAACTATCTGAGGCTGCATTGCTGCCCCATCTGCATGCACCTCTGAGCTGAGGGAGGAGGTTGCCAGACTCAAGACTGAGTTGGCTTGGGTTTGGAGGACCTTTCCCACCCAGGGACCACCAAGTCCACCACCACTACCCTCAGAGATTGCCCAGAAGGAGGAGTGGCAGACAACAGAGGGCTCAGGGAGGGTTATGGTGGTGGAACATAGTGACATCCCACACCTGGTTCCACTGCAAAACCCCTTGCTACACTGACAGAGTGGGGACATCCTACAAAGGCACCCAAAGTAGTGACTGGGGCTGATGTGGGGTTCATCCATAGTGGAGCCCCTAGGGAGTGGGCAGAGGGCCCCAGAGGAGGAGGAAGTGAATACTAGTAGGGACTCCATAATGAGGGGATAGAGTTGAGAATATGTAAGGATGAGAAGATGGAGGTTCTGTGCCTTCCCAGTGCCACTGCTCACAGGAACGGAAAGAAGATCCAAAGGATGCTGGGCCAGCAGAAAAGGGAGTATAAGGAAGATTTGTATAGTGTCTGTGGCAGTACTAATTATAAAAAACACAAGACACAACTGATGGCAATAGGCTTCTTATATTCACAGTTTGCACACAGAAAACAGCATACACAGTACATAGCATAGCCTTTCTAGATGAAAATGCTCTTCTAGCAGCCAGCTACAGAAGATCAGTAATGTGGCTCAGATATTACCTTCTCCTGGAAGAGAGGCAGCAGAGGTCTTCTTCCCAAGTGGGGTCCCTGTCTCAACTCCCTGTTGTCTGGAAGCTATTATTATACCCAACTTCATGTATAGTTACATAACGATACAATAACTAAGGCATCTCAGTTCCAAGGACTGTTTATTATTTGGTCTTGGAATGGATGCTCATCACTTATGCAGTAGACCTCATCTCACTGTCGCCTCCTAGAGACAGTACTAGTTTTGAATGTGGTAAACAAATCACATTCTCATAATAATATGCTTTGCAGTTCTGGCAGAATTTCCACTCAGTAAGTGTGTGTGTGTGTGTGTGTGTGTGTGCATGTTCTGTGTGTGTGTGTGTGTGTGTGTGTGAGGCTGTGAAACACTTTCTGATATGTGTTCAGCTAGGCTGCTATATCTAGTTGCACCTCATCTATCCTAAGAAAGCCTTTGGCTTACAGAAAATAATAAGCACTATGGATTTGTTATACTCAGTGAGAATACATGACTACTAATAAGCGCAGAACCCTAATGATAATAATAATAATAAATGCCTAAGCTATATAAGAATAACAAAAACAGAAAATCAAAGGCTGCTGCAATCCAAGGATCTCCCTCAACCTCATTGAACTTGAAATCCAAGGACCATCTTTGGCATACTGCTCATGCAATTGGTAATTTAGCTGATATCCAGAGGTAAAAAAGCTAGAAATGACTGCGCTAGAGCTATAAGCACGGCAAAGGGACAGTACTACAAGGAAGCCCTCTCTTGGACAAGGAATGACGGCAAAAATTTTGGAATAACTTTAAAGAAGCCACGGGTAAGGGCTTCAGATCTGCCCCCACCATCCTCAACATTGATGGTGAACCCTTGCGGATGCTTCAGCCATTGCTAACACTTTTAATACCACTTTCTTGGATCTAAGTGGTATCCCCCTCCGATTTCTTCTGTCAGTCTATCACATGTCCCTGCACTGGGAAAGAGGACCAGACCTCTCTCACCCTCCTTTCCACTTCAGAATCATTATGGTCACTGAAGCTACAAAATACATCCTCAAAGTACTGAGGTAAACAAGATTTAGCAGCAATACTCTGGATCTTAAATTTGTTGCACTTACATTGGATGAGATACTGGCTCCCTCACCCATATAACTAATCTATCTCTAAGGTACTCACGATTCCTGCAATTATGGAAATCTGCAATAGGGACTCCTATACATAAGAGTGGGGATCACTCCCTACACACAGGAACTATAGGCTGATCTCCATTCCCCTGCTCTCGAAAGCTTTAGAACATATAGTGGCTGTCCAGCTAATTGAATACCTGGAAAATATCAGCTTCAATGCCCGCAACAGCACTGGTTCAGAAAAGGTCATAACACCACTACTGCCTTGCTAGAGTTCACAGACTTCATTCAAAATTCCTTAGACCTTAGTAACCTAGTTGGGGCAGCCTTCATCGATTTAACCAAAGCCTTTGACATGGTTAATCATGCCCTTTGGTTAACCAACTTGCAGACATTGATCTCTCCTCCGATACCGTAGCCTGGTTTCAAAGCTACTGCATAGCTGCTCACAGCAGGTGAAGATTTGTAACGCCCTCTCTGACAACAGACATGTCCTTTCAGGAGTCCTTCAAGGGTCCATTTTGGGACCTCTTGTTTAGTGTGTTCCTTAACAAACTCCCTACTTCTGCCAGGGTCGCACCTGTTATATGCAGATGATGCGGTTCTTCTTACCTGTGATCCCAACCCAGTGGTTGTTGAGAACCAGCTTCAGCACAACTTTAAGCACATAGAAAGATGGTTCAACGAACACAAACTTATAATGAATTACAAAAGACGAAGATAATGCTGTTCTCCAGCTCCCAAAACAGGCATAGATTCTAGTCACTTTCCATCACTAATGATACAGGATCTCCTTGGAGCAAGTCCAGCACTTTAAGTACCTGGGGATAACAATTGACAGCACCTTGTCTTTTTCCCCAACACATTGACAGTATTTCTAAGGCTATCAGTATGTGTATTGGGCTGCTTTACAAGCCCAAGTACTATCTGACTCAGATGCTCTTAACCTTGCATCACAGTGCAGTGGTCTCCCTCATTGACTATGGGCTAGTAATCCATGGGTCAGCCACTGATACATCCCTGCATCACATCAAAGTGGCTCTCAACAAAGCCTGTCATCTCTTGACTGGTTCTGCACAGCAAACCCACCTATGACCTTTATGCCCAGGCTAACTGGCTCAATTTCAAAGCCATACTTGTGTACCAAACTTGCCTGATAGCAAAAAGTGTATCTAGGAATGGTGCTACAAGGGTCCATAAGCTTCTCATCCAACATGAAAACCCTTGCTGTACCAGAGGCTCTATAAATCTGATTTTCACACCCCCAACTGCCATACTTCCTAAGGTCAAAGATCCTTTGCACATTGAGCCCGCTCTGGTTGAACTCACTCCACCTGATATTTCCTCTGCACCTACACTGGACTGGGTTCCTTTAGACATAAGCTCAGGCAACAGTTAGTTGCAGATGCCAGCTGTGATTGCTTCCTATAACCAGTTACACTGGGATGTCCAGCACTTAAATATGCTGACTACCTGACTGCCCTGGCTCTCTGACCACAGTACTTTACCCTCCGTTTCTCCCCCTCACTCCTTTCCCCAGTCCTAGCCCACTATCCCTGCTCCTCCTTCACCCTCTGTCTCCTCACTCTGACTAAGTCTCCTGGGCTGATCCATCTTTTCACGTCTTTATACTGTAGTCTCTACTCCCGTCCATCCTCTGACAATGGCCTCTTGGTGGCTTTTTCTCCTTCTTTCGCACTAGCCCACCTTTGTCCCTGTTGGTCTCCAAATTTCTGTGACTGGTACAATAGAATATGACCACATTTGTGGTGCTGGAATTAATTAATTCTTTTCTGCATAGTTGTGACTCAATGTTCTTGTTTATCTCGTTTGTTATTCATTGTTATTGTTTGTTTTTTCACAGATGTGGAACCTATATAAAGAGCTTGTAGCTCAAAGGTTTAATCCAAGATGTTTAAATAAATAAATAATAACAAAATAATAATGAATACATAAGCTGTATGAGCAATAATGACAATAGCAAGCTATTTCCGTGCAGGAGGGAGAGCTAGATGTCATTGTCCGTCTGGAAACTAATGATCGGCTAGGGATGAGCCAGCAACAGTTCAGGATGAGTTCAGAGAACTGTAGAAGAGTCTTAGGCAGGTGGCATGATCTGTGATCTTCTCAGAATGCTACTTGTCTATGATGGGGGGTCAGGATTCTCTGCACCAGGAACTCAATGCAAGTTGAAGGAATGGTGCAGAGAGGAGGGTTTCAGCTTCTTTGGGGACTGAGGCCCCACCTGAGGGATAAAGGGTGATGACCTGCATCTACCCAGAAGGAGAACCATGGTCCTCAGTGAATGGTTTAAATGCTACATTGGCCAGCATTTAAACTAGCTAAAGGGGAGGCAGAAGGATGAAGGAGACATACTGCTTCCCCCACAGGAAAATGAGGTCAGCAAGGGGAACCCTGAGAGAATGAAACCCCAAAAGAACCATACAGTATAATGAAGGAATCCAGGGGCTAGAAGGCAAGCATGATAATGAGATAGATAGGGGAGGAAACAAGGGGGAATGGAAACAAGAGGATGGGTGGCAGCACATTCTGGAGAGCCACATGTGTGATTGCTCAAAGTCTAGGCAACAATATTGCAGACCTAGAGGCCACCATGGCAGAAGCAGACCTGGATATGGTTGCAATTATTGAGTCCTGGTGCACTGAAAACCAGGACTGGGATGTGCCCATACCAGGGTATACTCTGTTCAGAAAAGATGGGGTGGGTAAAAGGGAGGAGTGGCTCTTTATGTTAGGACAAAATAAAGCAACAGAAATACAGGGAGAGCAGGGAGGAGCTGAGGTACTGTGGGTCAACCTACAAACACGTAAGGGGCCACTATTCACATAGGAGTGATCTACAGACCTCCAGCACAGGAGGGAGAGGTGGATAAGGACATGATGGAAGCCATCCAAAGGATGGCGTGCAAAGGGATGTTGCTGGTGGGGATTGCAGTCTATCAGACATGGCTTGGAGCCTTCCAGCTGCAGTAACAGTCAGAAGTAGGGACATCCTGGATTCCTGCAAGGCATTCCTCAGGCAACTAGTTAAGAAGCCCACTCTTGGGGGGTGGCTATACTGGACCTGGTACTGACAAATGGAGACAGTGTTGCTGATGTCATGGTGGATGACAATCTGTGCAATGGATTTCATATAAAACAAGCAGCATCGTTCAAAAACATTGCTTTAAAAACCATACGAGATTCAGGGTTTGTAACAAAGTTAATTCCACAGTAGAACCAAGCTCTGGAGTGGTTTAATGCGTTTGTAACATGGCTAATGCAAAAACAGAGAGTTATGCTTTATATGACATTCTAACATGACATCCTATATTAGCAAGTACAATAAAACATGGATACAGACACAGACAGACTGGAATCATTTGTTTTTGCTGTGTTTGCTGTTTGGGATTTGGCTGCTTTGCAATATAGGAAATGCTATGTTTAACTGCATTTTGTACATTCTAGGTGCAATGGTGAACAGTCATTAAAGTTATTGATTACATGTAGATGTGATCAACATTTTATAATACATCTCCATTTTGGCTGACTGAATTCTGTGAACTGTGGGATCATCTCCATTTTTCTGCTATGTTTGTTGTTTGGGATTTGGCTGCTGCACATTATGGGAATGCATATATCAAAGTGCACAGGTGTATTCAGCTCGGTAGTTGTTCCTGCATTTCCTTGGCAGGCCAACAGATGGCTGTGGAACACGCTACAGCCACATATTTGATCAATTTCAAATGTACTGAATTGAACCACTTGGAAAAAAATGTTCAGAGACCAAGTAAAAACAAAAGAGCTCACATAGTTTGCTGACTGATGCTGCCTGTTTACTTGTGAAACCATTGCACATGATCTTTACAGCTTTGGAGAAACAGATCCTATAAGCTTGCTGACAGGAAAACTAGACTGTGAGTTCCCAAGATGACATCATCATCAGCTGTTCACTGATACAGGTTTTTGGAACAGGTAGTAAAATCAGGGTTACAAAATGGCTAATAACTTTACAATGAAGTAAAGAGACCTCTAGTTTTGGCATGGGATTTACTGGGGTATGCTTATTCTAATTCTAAGAGCAGAAAAAGAGAATTAGAGCACCAGGAATTGTGTGGTGCTATGTATTCAAAACAGCCAGTATATACAAATAAGCACCCACACAGCTTAAAATAAAGGCCAAACGCTGTAAAAATATTCAGCGTTTAATATCCAAAGTGCAACAAAACACCAAACGAAGGACAAACGGACAAATTAACGCTTCACCTAGTCTCTGCTAGGCTTCATCAGAATAAATTAGTGCCACAATTATTGAACATTTAAATACCATACCATATGCACCATATGACAAAATAGGCCAATCACCATCATACATGGAATTAAGATTATTTAACCCATTTTGACCAACCTTTCAACTTAAAAGGTAAATGTACAAAAATAACCAAAAATACATTTAAATAATATGTCACCAAAAGGTGCGATAAACTGTTTCAGTAAGTTCAAAATGTCTACACCTTAGTCAATGTTACTCAATCATTGTTATAATATGCAGTCAATATTATATATTATAATGTTAAATAAATAAATTATTTATTAATTTATTTATTTAAGGATGGCCAATCACATATTGATCCAAATGGCCATAACTATAGTTTAATATATATATCATAATCTAAAACAAATATACAGAGTGGCTAAGGTCATAGAAAATGAACTTACAGGCACTATTCTTGAAAATTCACAGCATTAAATGGTTGTAATACTTGCCTGTTTAATACCAGGAGGGGAATAATACTAATATAAATAATGAAGAGAACCAACATAGAACATGCAGAATACAAAACCAGTAAATGAAATAGATCCACTTGCATTAACTTTTATATTTACACAAAAATGCTGAGAGATCTATATTTTCATTAAGCCCTTACTGGTACAAGCTCAGTGAGAAAATCCAAAACTTTCTCTTGGCCTATTTTTTTATTAATGTCACCTCCCTGCGTGCCAGTTTGACTAATTCCAAACCAAAACTTAAAATTATGTTTACAGGTGATTAACTAACAGATGCTTGACAATGGCATAACTTACATCGCCCTTGTCAACTGCTCTAACATGTTCACCAATCCTGACCTTAAATTTTCGTATTGTTCTCCCAACATAGTAGGTTTCACATTCACACTACAGTAAATATACCACCCCAGTACTATTACAGGTAATCAAGCCATTAGTTGTTATCACCTTTCCTGAAATTGGGTGTATATTTTTACCGTTGTAGTATATACTACAATAGGTACAATTGCTACATCTATATGTACCCATTGGTTTGGGAGCCACAAGAGTCTGTCTCATCTCATGACTCTTATCAGTACAATTAGACACTACATGATCTCTAATACTCTTACACCTCCAAAAAATAACTTTCGTCCCTTATCCACTATCTCCTTCAATCTAGGTTCCAACTGTAAATAGGCCAGTTATTGGTGACAATATTTCTGATCCTATCAGCCCGACTGGAGAAATCAGTAACAAAGGGACACTCAAGTTCCTTCCTTTTATTTGGTTCCCTTAATTTGTACTGCAGTACTTGATTTCTGTCCATGGCATCTACCTGCCGAATGGCAGATGCGATACTGTGGTGGCTTAGCCTCTCTCTAAATGCCTTGATACTTGTTCCTTTTGTTTCTGTCATATTCTTTGATTCAGTGCAATTCCTTAATGTCCTAATAAGTTGTCCTTCGGTATGTTATGACGGGTATGATGGATGGCAACTTCAAACCTCAGTAAACTATTCCTATCTGTATTTTCTGAAACAAAGTAGTACACACCACCCCTGCCATCTTTATATAACTTCAAGTCAAGGAAATTGATGCTAACTTTGTTGAGTTCAAACTGATATTTTAAGAGACTGGTGTCTTCCATCCACTTAACAAATAAACCAAATTTGTCATCCGATCCCTTCCATATAACAAGAATATCATCTATAAAGCTGCATACAAATCCAGATAACAAATGTGTGGATTTTGGCAGCGCTATATCGATGATCAAATTCCACTTGCCAACAAACAAGTTGGCATAGCTAGAATGCCATGGCTGTACCATAGCAGTGCCCTTATTTGATGATAAAGTTGTCCCTGAAACAGAAAACATTCATATGAAGGACACATTCAGCACGCTGTACAAGAAAAGTAGTGGGTACTTCTACACATTCTTCTTCACTTCTCCTATCCAAAAAATAGGAAAGAGCATCCAGTCCTTCTTTATGTGGAATCATCGTATAAAGGGAATTAACATCAATTACTGCAAAGGACCAATCAGATTCCATATTTAAATCCTCAATTATCTGGACAACTTGAGTGGAATCTCTAAGGAATGATCTTAGTTGTCTAACTATTGGTTGTAAAAGGCATCCAAATACAATGAAACAGGTTCTGTTAACCAACCTTTCCCTGAAACTATTGGTCTCCCTGGTGGTTGTACTAAACTTTTGTGTATTTTAGGTAGTGCATATATCGTGGTGTTACTGGACAATTAACGGTCATGGTTCTATATTCACATCTGAAATATAGCCCTTTAGAAACCTTCATTCAAAATGTCATCCAACTTGATTTTAAATTTCCTAATTACATCCTGTGAGATTTTTTATAAGAAGATTCATCATTAATCAATCTATTAACTTCCGATATAATCTCTATTCAATACCACTACTGCTCCCCTTTATCTGCGGGCTTAATTGTTAAAGACTTATTTTCACTCAACATCTTTAAAGCAGCCCGTTCGCTTTTAGTACAATTATCCCATGATTTAAAGCTTTTTCATTCTGCAATCGTGTAGATCAAATTACATTTTTTATAAATGTTGAAACCACAGGATTCATGGGAGGACAGTATTCAGATCTAACCTGCAATTTTGATAAATCTTTTTTCTTCTTTTCTTTTCCCAACTCGATGTCATCATCACCATAAATACATTTAAATGTGAGATTTCTACCTAATTTGTGTATATCAACACATACATTGAAAAATTAATATCAGCTGTGGGACAAAATGAAAGCCCCTTACTTAATACCATATTTTCACTAGGTGTTAAATTATAATCAGATAGATTTACTACAGCCACCATATTATTATGAATATTTTGGACAGAAATTAGTTCAGAAGAGAATTTTACATAATCATGGACATTATCAATTGCATTATGTCCGTCCACATTTAAAGTCACATCACTTAACTTATTTATATCACTTCCATCTGGACACTCAGAAACCTGCTTATTACCCAATTGAGGTGTAAAATTGGGGGTTCTGCATGTGTCACTCGACCAGTTTCACAGTCACCAAAGAATTCAAAGTGTAAATGATCTTGGCTTCAGTTTTATTGGTCGGAAAAGCTTAAATATATATATATTTGCCATTTATAAGTGTGACTGTTTATGTTTGGATGCAAAGCATAAGTACAACATTTTTGCCATACAGAAATTGCCTTATTCTTTGTCCCTGATCGCCTGAGGATATATTATCTGGAAAGTATGCGAACAACAGGAGCCAGAGTAAGGAGTCCAGAGGGAGCTTTGTTTCGATCGGACTTTGTCACGGATGGCTCATGCCGAAGAAATCAGGGATGCACTACACAATTCAGCATGTAGTGTGCATGATGAAGCGTTTTACAGGAGGCTTTATGGATTTTGTTTTCACAGCACAGGATGGTGAGAATCTTTTTAAGAGCTGGAGAACATGCGACGATAAGGTGGTGGTGAGTTTGACACCAAA
Organism: Neoceratodus forsteri; assembly: GCA_016271365.2. Lineage (NCBI taxonomy): Eukaryota > Metazoa > Chordata > Ceratodontiformes > Ceratodontidae > Neoceratodus > Neoceratodus forsteri. The sequence continues at coordinate 181,106,760 of CM057452.1, read as the reverse complement.
TCTGTGTTTTAAAGCTTGAGAAATTAGTATTGAAGGGACGACGTATGTTTTGGCATAAACAGACCCTAGAAGCTGCACCTTCAGGTTAAAAGAGTTCCACTGGGACTCAGATACTCAAAAGCCCTCTTATGGTACCGATAACGTAGAATTTATGAAAAATGGTATCATAATATGGAGTCAACATCCTTTAAAAACATTGAACTCATTTTGGAATTTGCTCGACCAGTGAGGGAAGAATTAACTGTCCAGATTGGGAGGTGGAAACCTTATTGAAAGAAATGTTGAGGTTTCAGAATGGACAGATTGAATAAATTATTACTGGACAAAGTCACCAAATATGATGTAAAAATTAAAAAGCAAAACAAAGAAAATTCATTAGGGATGAAAATGATTATCTAAATGATAGAGTCTTTAATTGGACAGATCCTAAAAATTTGAGATACGATCTATTTTGAAAAAAGGAAGCAATTCTTCCAATGATTCCATAGATAATACTTTATTGGATTATACTACGGCCCTCTGATACTGATGAATCGGAAATAGTAATCAAATGGACCGATGGGGGAACAATTAACAGGACTATCTCCTATGTACAATATAGGAGACCAGGCGCAGTCAGCGTAGCGACCTACTCGCTTTCAAACAGTCCAATTTCAAAGAGGAGACAAGGAGGGGGACAGCGGAAGACGAAACAAGAACAAATATTAATACATAATACTCTCAATTTAGTAGTTCCTGGGTCTTTGACTGAAAATGAAGATCATTTACACTTTGAATTCTTTGGTGACTGTGAAACTGGTCGAGATGACACATGCAGAACCCCCAATTTACACCTCAATTGGGTAATAAGCAGGTTTCTGAGTGTCCAGATGGAAGTGACATAAATAAGTTAAGTGATGTGACTTTAAATGTTGGACGGACATAATGCAATTGATAATGTCCATGATTATGTAAATTCTCTTCTGAACTAATTTCTGTCCAAAATATTCATAATAATGGTAGCTGTTAAACTATCTGATTATAATTTAATACCTAGTGAAAATATGGTATTAAGTAAGGGGCTTTCATTTTGTCCCACAGCTGATATTAATTTTTCAATGTATGTTGATATACACAATTAGGTAGAAATCTCACATTTAAATGTATTTATGGTGATGATGACATCGAGTTGGGAAAAGAAAAGAAGAAAAAAGATTTATCAAAATTGCAGGTTAGATCTGAATACTGTCCTCCCCATGAATCCTGTGGTTTCAACATTTATAAAAAATGTGAATTTGATCTACAACGATTGCAGAATGAAAAAAGCTTTTAAATCATGGGATAATTGTACTAAAAACGAACGGGCTGCTTTAAAGATGTTGAGTGAAAATAAGTCTTTAAATAATTAAGCCCGCAGATAAAGGGGAGCAGTAGTGGTATTGAATACTGAGATTATATACGTGAAGTTAATAGATTGATTAATGATGAATCTTCTTATAAAAATCTCACAGGATGTAATTAGGAAATTTAAAATCAAGTTGGATGACATTTTGAATGAAGGTTTCTTAAAGGGCTATATTTCAGATGTGGAATATAGAACCATGACCGTTAATTGTCCAGTAACACCCGCGATATATGCACTACCTAAAATACACAAAGTTTAGTACAACCACCAGGAGACCAATAGTTTCAGGAAAGGGTTGGTTAACAGAACCTGTTTCATTGTATTTGGATGCCTTTTACAACCAATAGTTAGACAACTAAGATCATTCCTTAGAGATTCCACTCAAGTTGTCCAGATAATTGAGGATTTAAATATGGAATCTGATTGGTCCTTTGCAGTAATTGATGTTAATTCCTTTATCTGATGATTCCACATAAAGAAGGACTGGATGCTCTTTCTATTTTTGGATAGGAGAAGTAAGAAGAATGTGTAAAGTACCCACTACTTTTCTTGTACAGCTTGCTGAATTTGTCCTTCATATGAATGTTTTCTGTTTCAGGAGGACAACTTTATCATCAAATGCTGAGAGTGTATAAGGTACAGCCATGGCACCTAGCTATGCCAACTTGTTTGTTGGCAAGTGAAATTTCATCTGTTTAGAGGCTGCCACAAATCCACACATTTGTTATCTGGATTTGTGTGCGCTTTATAGATGATATTCTTTGTTATATGGAAGGGATCGGATGACGTAATTTGGTTTATTTGTTAAGTGGATGGAAGACACCAGTCTCTTAAATATCAGTTTGAACTTCAACAAAGTTAGCATCAATTTCCTTGACTTGAAGTTATAAAAGATGGCAAGGGGGGTGTGTACTACTTTGTTCAGAAAATACAGATAGGAATAGTTTACTGAGGTTTGAGAGTTGCCTCCATCCTCCGTCATAACATCGAAGGACAACTTATTAGGACATTAAGGAATTGCACTGAATCAAAAGAATATGATAGAAACAAAAGGGAACAAGTAATGTAAGTTTTAGAGAGAGGCTATAGCCACTATGTATCGCATCTGCTATTCGGCAGGTAGATGCCATGGACAGAAATCAAGTACTGCAGTACAAAATTAAGGGAACAAATAAAGGAAGGAACTTATGTCCCTTTGTTACTGATTTCTCCAGTCGGGCTGATAGGATCAGAAATATTGTCTGCAATAATTGGCCTATTTTACAGTTGGAACCTAGATTGAAGGAGAGTGGATAAGGGACCGAAAGTTATTTTTCGTAGGTGTAAGAGTATTAGAGATCATGTAGTGTCTAATTGTACTGATAAGAGCTCATGAGATGAGACAGACTCTTGTGGCTCCTAAACCAATGGTACATATAGATGTGGCAATTGTACCTATTAGTATATATTAACGGTAAAATATACTACACCCAATTTCAGGAAAGGTGATAACAACTAATGGCTTGATTACCTGTAATAGTACTGGGGGTATATTTACTGTTGTGTGAATGTGGAGCCTACTATGTTGGGAGAACAATACGAAAATTTAAGGTCAGGATTGGTGAACATGTTAGAGCTAGTTGACAAGGCAGATGTAAGTTATGCCATTGTCAAGCATCTGTTGGTTAATCACGTGTAAACATAATTTTAAGTTTTTTTGGTTTGGAATTAGTCAAACTGGGCCCACGGGAGGTGACATTAATAAAAAAATAGGGCCAGAGAGAAAGTTTTTTGATTTTCTCACTGCTTTGTACCGTAAGGGGCTTAATGAAAATATAGATCTCTCAGCATTTTGTGTAAATATAAAAGTTAATGCAAGTGGATCTATTTCATTTACTGGTTTGTGTATTCTGCATGTTCTATGTTGGTTCTCTTCATTATTTATATTAGTATTATTCCCTCCTGGTATTAAACAGGCAAGTATTACAGCCATTTAATGCTGTGAATTTTCAAGAATAGTGCCTGTAAGTTCATTTTCTATGACCTTAGCCACTTTGTATATTTGTTTTAGATTATGATATATATATTAAACTATAGTTATGGCCATTTGGATCAATATGTGATTGGCCATCCTTAAATAAATAAATTAATAAATAAGTTATTTATTTAACATTATATATATAATATTGACTGCATATTATAACAATGATTGAGTAACATTGACTAAGATGTAGACATTTTGAACTTACTGAAACAGTTTATCACACCTTTTGGTGACATATTATTTAAATGTATTTTTTGGTTATTTTTTGTACATTTACCTTTTAAGTTGAAAGGTTGGTCAAAAATGGGTTAAATAATCTTAATTCCATGTATGATGGTGATTGGCCTATTTTTGTCATATGGTGCATATGGTATGGTATTTAAATGTTCAATAATTGTGGCACTAATTTATTCTGATGAAGCCTAGCAGAGACTAGGTGAAAGCGTTAATTTGTCCGCTTGTCCTTCTTTGCTTGTTTTGTTGCACTTTGATATTAAACGCTTGAATATTTTTACAGCGCTTGGCCTTTATTTTAAGCTGTGGGTGCTTATTTGTATATACTGGTTATTCTAATTCTGCAATGTAGCACTTTTGGCCAGATGATGTCCATTGCTCTTTAATCCTCAGGATTAGTTTGGTGTACATACGCTGTACTTCTCTGAAAGCTCCATGTCTTTCTAAAGGTAGGGTTCCAAGGTCATGAGCATTAGTCAAGATGTGGTCTTATGTAATATTTATATAGTGGCATAGGAACAGATTCTGATTTATTAAAAAAAACTCCTGACACAATTAGTAAGGTGATTTGTTCTATTAGCCACTTTATTACAATGGTTACTACTCTTCAGGTTATTACTAACCAGTACCCCAAGATCTTTCACAGTATCCACTGCTAGCAGTTTAGTTCCATTAATGTAATAGTCCTGCTTCAGATTATTTTGCCAAACTGCATGACAAAGCACTTCCCTATGTTGAACTGCATGGTAATTTCTATCAGCTCATTCAAAGGAGGCAGTATAGTACAGTAGCTTAAGGCTCTGAGCTGCAAACCGGGAGACCTGGGTTTGAATCCCACAGCCCCCCACTTATGTGATGCCTCAGGTGACCCTAAGCAAGTCACTTAATTTCCTTGTGCTCCCAGGTCACACCTGTAAACAAGCTTTAGCTTAGTGTGTCTCTCCTGGTTAAAATCAAACAGACAAACAAACAAAAAAATAATGTGCTGAAGAGCATTGGTCATACTGATTTACTAGATTCACAGTTGACCAACCTGCCCAGTTTGGTGTCATCAGCAAACTTGATTAGTCTATTACCACTTTGAAGATGGAGGTCCAGAATGTAAATATTGAATAATAGTGGACCCAGCACTGAGCCCTGTAGGACTCCACTGGTCACATCCCCTCAGGGCAGACTAGATGGGCCAAAGGTCTCCTTCTTTCGTCACTGTCTATGTTTCTCATTTGATAGCATCCCATTAATTCTCACCATTGTTCTATTTGTGAACCAGTTATGTACCTTCCAAACTGCTGCCTGATTAATCCTAATATTTGTTAGTTTGGAAACAATCTCTAATGAGGCAGCATATCAAATGCTTTGTTGAAGTTGAAAAAAATGACATCTATGGCTTCATTATTGTCCAGATTCTGACCAACGGATTTATAAAAACTTATCAAATTGGTGTTACTTCATTTTGTTTACAAATCTATTTTGTGTTTTATATACTAGACCACAGTCTACTAATTCTTTATTTATTGAGCCCTTACAATGGTCTCAATTACCTTCCCAACAATGGACATGAGATTTATAGGCCTGTAGTTACCTGGTACAGATTTATTCCCTCCTTGTATACTGGGACAACCACCACTCTTCTCCAGTCTAGTGGCACACAGCCTTCGTTTATGGATTTATTGCCAATAACAGATATTATGAGTGCCAATTCCACACCAATTGTTCAACAGCTATAGATGGAGCCCATCAGGACCTGCTGACTTATTTACATTCAACACTGTCAATTTTTTGTAGACTGTTTTAGGATCGCTAGAACGATACCTCTCAGATTACTACCAATTGACTCACTAATTGTGGAACTTTTGGAATTATCAGTGGGGACATAAACAGAACAGAAGTATTCATTGAATACCTTGGCCATTCCCTCAGGCTACTATGTGTAACTCCTTCTTGTATTAGTGGACCGATGACCCTTGAAGTGCCCCTAAATTCATTAATATAGGAGTAGAAGGTCTTGTGGTCAGATTTAGTAAGGGATAGTCTCAATTCTAAACCCATCTTAGCCTTCCTTGTAGATTTTCTTTTAATTGCCTCAGTGCAGTCTTGTATTTCCCAATATGAGCTGGAGATTGGTGCTTTTCATTGCAACATAGCAATGTTTTTAATGTTATTAACTTCTTAATCCTGGAATTAAACCATAATGTTTTTCCTGTACTATTATACACAATTCTGTTTGGGACGTATGTGTCCTCTAATAGTTTAATGACATTGACTAGCATATTCCATGAGGTCTCTGTGTCCAAGTGGGCAATTTTCCCATCAAATCCAGTCTTGCAAGTTCTTCCTTAATGGCTGCAACATTTGCCCTGTGGGAATTTTTAAAACTGCCACCCCTGGTAATTTCTTTTCCTTTTAATTTCAAACCATATGGTGTTGTAGTTGCTTTACCCAAGGGGTGTCAATGATGATGTCATTGATCCCTGTAGGTATATTAGTTATTATTACATCCATGATGTTCTCCCCCCTCGTTAGGTCAGTTACAAGTTGCTTAAGATATAGAGAAGCTAATAGGGCTATGAGCTTTGACTTCTGGACACCAGTCGCCTTCCCTGTCCTCCAGTCAATGCCAAGCATATTTAGATCTCCGTAAGTAGCACATTGCTATTCCTTGCCATTTCTACAAATAGAATAATAGATAGGTTGCAGTGAATTACAATGCTGTAATTCCATCGAGAGGAGTTCACAGGGACATATAGATAACCTCGAGTAGAGCTCAGAGGTTTCTATGTCCCCAGAACCTCGAGATGGAATTTAGCCAAGTAATTCACTGTAACCTATTTTTTATTTTTGTAATATATGGATGCTAGAAGGTGGTGGGGTCTTACTTGTTGGAGTGTTGTGTAGGCTGAGGCGTAGCTTGAATGAGGAATCTGGAAGCTGTTTGAAGAGGTCATTAAGAAAATGAAGGAAACAGTTTGTAGTAACAGCTAAAGGATGTTTTTGTTTTTTAAGGTATTTTGATTTTCTTGGTCAGAGATGAACTGTAGCCTGTTTTCGGTAACTGTTTGTGGCTTTCAAAGAGATATTATTGCTGCAGGCGGAAAGTTTTGTGGTGTTTGTTTCACAAGGAGCAGTTTTTAAATTCTTCGTGCTGACTGCTGAAGAGCAGACTCATGGTGGCTGTGAGGTGGCAGGGTGCGCTTAGCTTTCTGCAGGAGTGATAATACTATCGTTCTAAAGCCTGAACAATAGTATTATTGGGAGTGGTTTATTGGGAGTGAATTATTGGGAGTGAAGTGTGCTATTATGGGGAAATGGTATCTATTACAAGGATTTTTTTGCACCGTTTGTAGTATTATTTTTATGATCCATATATTACAATTGATTATACAATATGTCATTGGTTTGGGTGTTAGTATTAGGTGGTCAATGGAATTGCCTAACCTAAGTTTCTTTCCATACAGTCTATAATTATAGTATAATTGCTTTGTCATATTAACTGCTTTCCTTCCCCTTCTACTCCTGGCTTTATCTATGCTTACGCTCCACTGCTACACTATCAAATCACTCCTCCCCCATATCAGTTGTAGTCTGTTGTTTGTTCTAGCTGCCAAAATATATGTATTGCACACACCAGTCATCATGTTTCATTTATCAGTATGCAACCTGTAAGTCGCTTCCCTGTCTCATATTAATGTTTACCACCTGTGGTCACCCTATGTGGTACCCTTGTGTGTATATCCAGCCTGTATCATGTAACGTGCATTTCATGTATATACTGTTATTACTCTATCTATGTTTGTACTTTAAGTGTTTATGTCACAGGACCTCCTTGTGAATGAGCTTGTTCAATGGAGTTTTCCTGCAATAAACTTGAACTTGAACTTGATCTAACAGTCTGATTACATTCAGCCAGACTGATTATATATTCTCTGCATACTCTAGTTTACTTTCAATTTGGTAGCACACAATGCTGTCTCTTGTATAAATAGCTGCTCCACACTCTTTATAGCCAGTTTCCCTGCTAAATAATAGATGACCAGTGACAGAACTGCTCCAAGAACTGTCAATATCCCACCAGGTTTCTGTTACACAGATTACTGTATGTCAGGATTCTTTTGTTTTACATTACACACCAATTCAGATAGTTTAGCTTTATTTAGACTACTAGCATGAAGAGACAACTTTTGCAGTTTTACTAACCATGTGCCTATTCTTATAGTGCTGTTAGGATGGTCTCTGGTGTTACACATTACTTCCCAGATTTATTAGTTTAAATTAGCCAGTATTGCCTTTTCTAAACTTAAGCCATTGTCCTACTCCTTTGTAACTGAGATGTAATCTGTTCTTGCAATATACAAATCATGCTTATCTGAAAAGTTGTCCCAGTGCCTAACAAACTGAAAGTTTCTCTCCCTACACCATGCTTGGAACCAGTAATTAATTCATCAGATCTTTTGTTGTTTATTATGATTCACCCTAGGAAATAGTAATAGCTCAGAAAAGACAATTTCACAGCCTTTGCTTTCTATCAGTGGGTGTATTATAATCCTTCCCTCTGCATCTCAACCTCACTTCTTTTCCTATATCATTAATGCCAACGTGTACATAAGAACATAAGAATGTGTCTGCAGAAGGGAACCATATGATCCATCTAGTCTGCCCAGATTACCTACCCCCATTCTGTTCTTCTTCTGAGATCACCGCAGTACTTGTCCCATGCTAGCTTAAAAGCAATAATTGTTTTGGCCTCCACAACCTCTGGTGGTAAGCTATTCCAAGGATCCACCACCCTCTCTGTGAAGTAGAACTTACGAATGTTGGTTTTAAACTTACCCCTGTTAGTCTCAAATCTGTACCTGCTCAGGTGGTCTCGCTTTCTGTGAAAGAGGTTTTCTGTTTGTACTTTATTTATGCCCTTTATGTATTTGAAGGTTTCTATCATATCACCCCTGTTTCTCCTTTGCTCAAGGGAGTACATTTGCAGTTGCTGTAATCTAGATTCATATTGCTTCTGGTGCAGTTTCTGTACCATTTTAGTAATTCTCTCTGTACAGCCTCCAAGTGGTCTATGTCCTTTTTAGGTGTGGCCTCCAGAACTGTATACAGTACTCGGGATGTGGCCTCATGAAGGACTTGCACAGAGGGAGTATGACCTCTCGCTTCCCTACTTGTAACTCCCCTGCCAATACATCTGAGGATGCTACTAGCTTTTGTGCTGCCTTTTCACATTGTCTACCCACCTGTAAATCATTGGAAATAAGCACTTGAGGTCCCATTTGAGTTTTGTTTCTGTTAATTGTTCACCATTGAGTGTGTATGCTTTTCTTGGATTTCCTTTATCTAGGTGCATGACCTTGCACTTTTGGCATTGAATTTCAACTGTCAGTCCCTAGACCATGCTTCTAGACTGTTTAGATCTGCTTCCATTGCTTCCGCTCCTTCAATTCTATCCATAGTACCCTGTTGCAGAGCTTTGTGTCATCTATGAACAGGTATACCTTACTCCTGCAGGCCATCAGCAATGTCGCTGATGAATATATTGAAGAGGATTAGGCCAAGAACAGATCCTGAGGCACACCACTGATCACCCTTCCTTTGCTAGACAATGTTCCATTGATCGTGACCCTTTGCATTCTATTGTGAAGCCAGTTTTGAACCCGCTTGACTATTTTGTGGCCTAACACGGAATGCTGTAGCTTATTGACCAATCTTCTATGGGGACAGAGTCAAAAGCCTTGCTGAAATCTAGATAGACTATGTATGCCGCCCTTTCCTGGTCCACTATTTTGGAGACCCAGTCAAAGAATTCAATCATATTCATTTGACATGACCATCCTACTGTAAATCCATGCTGTTTAGCATCTATCTGCCCTGTTTCCATAAGTAACTTCACCATTCTTTCCTTAAGTAGGGACTCCATAGTTTCCCCACTACTAAGGTCAAGCTCACTGGCCAGTAGTTTCTGGCCTCCTCCTGCTTCCACTTTTGTGCAATGGGTACCACTGTGGCCCTTCTCCAGTCCCCGTGGTGGCACTCTCCATAAAAGTGGTACCATGCTCATCTGCACTTTTCAGAAATGACCCCTTTCCTTGTTTGTGGTCTAAAAATCAAACCCTTAAATACAAAACAAGGAGTCAATTATGACCCCCTTTTAGCATAAAGTGAGGAATCATGTAATGGGTTTGCAGCAGTTGTACAGAATATCTTATTACAATGTTTAAGACACTGGAATCCTTTTCTGACAGACCTTCATGCTGCTAAATGTATAGGAATGTATTTAAATGTGGAGCTTATGCAAGCTTGGTATAGACCCTTTGTTTTCTACCCATACCTTCTCAATTAGATGAAAATAATCTGTACAGACTAAACAAAGCCTCTTATGTTTTAGTAGCCATTGGTTGAAGCAACATAAACACTGTGCATATGTACTGTACAAAATTATAACATCCTACAGGGTACATCAGGACATTCATGACTGAACCATACAGTATGCCAAGTACTATATATGTATTTCAAGTGCATCAAGCCAAAAAGCAATTTGATCAACATCAGCACTCAAGAAAAATGACACTTTAATGTAGCTGTTAGGCCTGCTAATATTTTATGCACACAAAGATGCAAAAGCAGAAGGGAAAAGATATAATGTAACACCCACATTCCTAGGTATAATTTTACAAGGATTTTAGAGACGCTTCTACCAAGACATTACTTTAATAGCAGCTACTCAACAGTCCTTGACATTTAATCACAAGTCAGCTCAAGGTGCCAAAGCTGACAATCAGTTTTCAAGACACTTGACTTTGACTACGTTGCATTTCCACATTATGTGTACCTCATCAACTAGAGTCACTTGCATGCAATGTACCAGTGCCAGCCTCAGTGCACCTGACCAGCCTGCAATGTACCCATAACCAGTACCAAACCAGCTGCCAGTAATGTACACCTTCCACTCACCTGTATGTACAGCAGAGACACAAGATAGGTTGGGGCAAGTACAAGGTAGGCTGGATAAGGAAAGTGGAGAAGGAGGTTGTAGGACCTGGTGAATGTATGGGGGTGAAGCACAGGCAGGGTGGCAGGAACAAGGTGAGTGGGTAGGGGTTGTACGGATATGGTGCATTTGGGGATGATAAAGCACAAAGTGGAGGCCAGGACAGCAGTAACAAGGGGTGTGTGTGGCTGTCAAGCATAAGATGGGTGGCGCTGGGCAAGGACAAGGTGAGCGGATATTGACAGGGACAAGATAAGGGGGTGAAGGGACAACAGAAGCCAACATTAACATGTGCCCAAAAGAAAGCAACCACAGGCATCAAACGCTGCCAAGTGCAACTACAAACAGTGAAAATCATACAAGAAAATCCAAGAAGAAAACACAAAATCACCTTGAAATAATGATCTGCAAATCAGCCAGAATGCCCCCTTCCCCTTAACCCAGTCCTCCCCAATATCAGAGGCCAAAAGGGGGCCAAAACCAGCCTTGCCTACACTAAGCCAACAGTCAGGACACTGAAAGGATTGCTAACCCAGATTGCCAAATACCATATCATTAAGGTGGTATGGATATATTTACCTTTTATCGGGTTCCAACAGCAAATCCAATGGGAAATCAATTTGCACCTCTTCTTTGTAACGCACAGTCCCTATAATAAACACTGAACCAGCTGTCTGATTGGAAGGTTTGCCTTCTTCTGCCTTGGTGGCACCTGGGTGGGTGGCTACCCTGTTGCTTCTTGGGGCAATTTGCCATGCCACCGGGCATGCCACCTTCAGCCCTCCTGGTCTCTCCTAGTTGTCCTAGTAGTATCCTCCTCTGGCTTGTGGCTTCCCCAAGGCTTCCTCTCCTCTCTCCTCTCTGGCTGGACCAGGCAACGACCCAGACACAACCTTCTATGTCTGCCCATGTCTCTGGCTGGTGTGCTGCTCCCACCTGCTGCTCCTCTGCACTGACATTAGACAGATCGACACTCCTGGACCGCACTCCCAGATTGCGCTGGTGCTGTGCTCTGCTCCCAGTTCTGCTACTCTGCTCATGCACAGAGGCGCCTGACCCCATGATGACTACCGCCTTGCCACTGGTCCCTGGTCCTGTCCCTGGTTCACTGCCCACTTTAATTTAAACCTTAGTGTTGCCCCTGGTGCTGCCCAATCAGATGTGACTCTGATTCATCAGGCACATCATATGAGATAGGGACCCGGGGCAGGAATTTGGCCAGTGGTGCCAATTTCAAAATGCCACCTTGGCCAACCAATGAGGAGCCCACTGGGTGGGCCGCTAGGACGGGAATGAGTGACAGCCACAGGCTGAGGACATATGTGGGGACAGGACAGTGAGCATGCAGCACAGCTCAAGTCAGGGCTCAGTGGAGAAGCCCCTGGGAATTACAGGCTGAATTATCACTTGTCCAGCTCCGGGTCCAGCTGTTCACCAGCCCACCCCTACTCATAACACGTGAAGGAGTCACATTGTATGGAACCATAAAAAATACACAGAGGCAAGCATCCGTGTCTGCACTTTGAAAAACACCCCTTTTCCTCGATTTTTCAGACACGGATGTATACCTCAGTGTGAAGAGAGTGCCACCACTGGGCTCCAGTCCTGAGGTATTTCCCGCTCTCTAGAGACTGTGTGAATAATTCTGCCAGTGGGCCTGAAATTTCCTGTTCCAGCTCCTTTAGAATTCTAGGTGAATTTAATCTGGGCCATTGCTTTATTTGCTTAATTTGAGAAGCTGTATTAGGACACTGTCTCTTGTAAATCGTCCAGCATTTGCATCTATGGTGAGTCTGCCTGTGTTCTGCATTTTGGGTCCATTGCCATCATCTTCTTTTGTGAGTACTGAGCAAAAGAAATTGTCTAGAATCTCTGCTTTTTCGTTATCATTTTCTGTCTGTTTGCCGTCCTTGGTTTCTATTCTTATAATGATTTTCTTTTGTTTTCCTTTTTCTCTGATGTACCTATAAAAGGTTTCATCACCCTTCTTAAGCTCCTCATGCGATTCTCTCTTCTGCCTGGGCTTTGGCTGCCTTACTGCCTTCCTGTTTTTTATAGCTTTGTTTTGTAGACTTCACATCTGCCTCATTGTTAGTATCCTTGAATCTCTTGAATGCTTCCCTTTATCCTGAATTTTTTTGTTACATCCTTGGTATATCATAGTGGTTTCCTCCTTTTTCCTGACTTAGAAATCTGCTTCATGCACTGGGCAGTTACTGTGAGTAAAGCTTCCTTCAGGGCTTTCCACCTCTGTTCCACTGTGCTCCATTTCCTTCAGGTATTTGTTTCATGGAAGCCTTGAGGGAGGCAGTATAGCACAGAGGCTTAAGGCTTTGAGCTGCAAATCTGGAGACCTGGGTTTTGAATCCCACAACCCCCCTTGCATACTGTGTGACCCTGAGCAAGTCTCTTAACTTCCCTGTGCTCCCAGGTCGCACCTGTAAACAAGCTTTCAGCTTAGTGTGCTACTCCTGGTTAAACAAGTGTAAAAAAAGCCCTCATTTGAGTAAAGTCGGCCTTCTTGAAATCCAGGACCCTGAGTTTGCTGTAGCTGACTTGCTCTTTACTGGTGATGGTGATCCAGACTGTCTGATGGTCACTGGTACCCAGATTGCTGCCCACCATTGTGTCAGAGCTCCTGTCGCTATCTGAGAGCATGAGATCCAGGATGGTTTCTTCTCATGTTGGTGTGGGTCACCAACTGTTCTAGTTCTGCTCCTTTAGTGCTAGGAGGAATCCTCTGCTCCCTTCCATAGAGGCAGTGTGAGAACCAATCCACATCTGGTAGATTGAAATCACTGACCAGCACCAGTTCTCCTTTGTCTACCATCTCTAGGATGACCTCCAGGAGTTCCCTGTCCAAGTCTTTATCCTGGGATGGGGGTCTGTATAACCACAGCTCGGATAGGGTTCTTGCTTCCTGCTCAAGGGTGACCCAGAGGACCTCCGCATTGCTGCTGTGTCCCTGGGTTTCCATAGCATTGATGCTGTTTTTCACACGTTGCTGTCCCTCCACCTTTCTTACCTTTGCAGTCTCTTCAGAATAGTGTATATCCTGGGATAGCTACACCCAGGTGTGGTTCTCGGTGAACCATGTCTGTGTGACCTGATCCAGTCCAGGTCTGCGACCACCATTACGGCAGTGAGATCCGGATTTTGTTCACCAGGCTACGAGCACTGTCGCATAATGCCTACCTTCCTTGGTTAGAATTGATCATCATGGAGCCTCTTTCTGTGTTATATTTGCAGAAGATGTTGTCTTTATACTAAGTAGCCTTGCAGAGTGCTTAGTGTGCCAATAAGATGTGTGTTAGTGTTGTCTTGATCTGATTGTGTGTTAATAATAATAATCTTTATTTGTATAGTGCAATTTAAAAATATCAGGCTGTACAGAATGTAACAATAAAACATTAAAAGATAAAACAATAAAGCACAGTGCTATCCAGATTTCACACCAATATACATTAAACAATGTATTATATAAAATCCCCAAAAGCAAGATAAAACAGACGGGTCTTTAAGGCCTTCTTAAGCTCTCCACGGTCTGGCACTCTTGAATCTGACCACGGTAGAGAGAGTTCCACAGGGTGGGCACCCTGTACATAAAAGCTTGCTACCCCAAAGTTTTCAATCGTACCTGGGAACCTCTAGCAACCCCTCATCAGCTGAGCAGAGAAGTCGGAGGGGGCAGTAAGTAATCAGGAGTTCTTGCAGGTAGCCTGGACCCTGTCCATGTAGGGGCCCTATAGGTCAGTAAACTGACTTTTAGGTGATCCACCACTGCACAGGCAGCCAGTGCAGTTCGTGCACAGGGTATAATGTGACTCCACGACAGCCCCCATCAACAGCCTGGGAGCTGCGTTCTGCACTAGCTGCAAGTAGCGGATATCAACCCCTGGAAGCCCTAGGTAGAGGGAGTTGCAGTAGTCAAGGTGCAAGGTCACAAAGGCATGAATCAGTGTTGGAAGATCGCTAGACAGAACAAGATGCTTAACCCGGTGATATTTCTAAGATGATTAAGGAGGACTTGACTACTGCTGACACCTGTAATGCAGTGTCAGCCCATCATCAAGAATCACCCCAGATTCCGCACCTGTTCGAGGACAGCAGCTGGCTACCTCCGAGCCAAAGCTCAGAGGAAGCCCTGCCACCGACCTCTGCATCTGGTGACCTGGATCCACCACCAACACTTCAGTTTTATCAGAATTCAACTTCAACTAGCTGGCCTTCATCCAGTCCTAGATTTCTGTAAGACAGCTATTATAAATTGAGACTGCACTATCCTGGTCAGGCACAAAGACAGGTAGAGCTGGGTTTCATCTACATAACAGTGAAACCTCAGTCCATACCATCTCACAATGTCTCCCAATGACAGCATGTACACCGTGAAAAACATTGGGGACAGCACAGAGCCCTGGGGATCCCCACATGGCAGAGAGAATGAGACCAAGGAATACATCCCAGACGCCACCTCTGAGACCTGCTCTTGAGGAAAGATTGAAACCATCTGAGGACCATCCCTGACAGACCACAGATATCCCTCAGGCACTCTAGCAATCCTCCATGGTCCATGGTGTCAAAAGCTGAAGAGAGATCAAGAAGAACCAAGATGGAGTGGCACTTCTGATCTCTTGAAATCAGGAGATCACTGAGCACCAACCACAGCCGTCTCAGTACTATGCCTCTTACAAAATCGGATCGAGAGGATCATAGATGTCATGAAATGGTCAAACGATTCTCCAGTTGCCGCGCGATACTTTCTCAATCACTTTCCCTACAAAGGGAAGGTTAGAGATTGGCCTGTAGTTGGCAGGAGGCAGGCAGTTTAGGTCAAGAGAAGATTTTTAAGGAGTGGTGTCACCACTGCCTCCTTCAGGGATTCAGAAACTCACCCGACTCTAAAGAGCACCAAACTATCTCTGCAAGGACAGGGCCAATGGTATCAACACACCCCGATGAGGAGTGTAGGCCCGGTACAAACTACAGCAAGTTGGCTGCATGCTCTGGACAATCCACATGACATCCATGATCTTCGCCCGTCAAAGTGTACCCAGGAAAACTAAGGGTTGTAACCATGCACCAACCACTGACAGCCCCACAGAACAAGTTGATCAGATCTCTGTCCTGATGTCGGCCACCTTATTAGCAAAGAATCAAGCAAACTCATCACACTCATCCTATGAAAAAGCTCTTCAAACTTGCAAGCGGGTTGATTGTACAACCTGTCTACAGTTCAAAGAGCTGAGCCAGTCAATTCTGAGCTACAGCAATCTCCTGGACAGGAACTCTGTCTTCTTATGGGAGATTGCTGATTTATAGAGCCAATAATGTTTCATCAATCTAAGGTGGTCAGCATCCAGGCCAGATCTCTGTCATCACCATACTAGCATTTGTCCAACTCATCATAGCTCCCTCAAGGTCCCCCAACCAAGGGGACCGAGGCGAAGAGTGAGGATGAACTTGGACAGGAGTGATAGACTCCAGAACTCCCACCATGGCCTTATTATAGGCTTGGACTAGATTCTCCTGGACCCTTGCTTGCATCTAGTAATCCCGATGGATCTAATGCAAGCCAAAGACCAACAAATTTCGTCCCTCAAGGGTGGTATCTGACCATCTCCAAAGGGAAGACCATAGGGGAGCCATAAATAAACATAGAAACATAGACTCTGATGGCAGATAAGGACCACTTGGCCCACCTAGTCTGCCCATTTCCCTACCTACAAGATAAGCTGCAGATCCTAGTTAACCAACAGCCTATTTCTTCTTATCCCCACAAGTATTGCCTTATATCTGTCCCATGTAGTCTTGAATTCTCCCACAGTTGTAGACCCACAACCTCCTCAGGAAGGCTGTTCCATGGCCCACCACCCTCTCTCTGTGAAAAATACTTTCTCACATTGCCCTGAACTGCCCCCCATCTTTAAATTGTGTTCCCTTGTTTTTGCACATCTCTTTTTCTGAAAGAAGCTAGCCTCTTGGACTTGTTGATTCCACTGAGGTACTTAAAAGTTTCTATTATGTCCCCTCTATCCTCCTTTCCTCAGGGTATACATATTAAGTTCCTTTAGTCTATCCTCGTATGGCTTCTTTTTGCAGACCCTGCACCATTTAGTTGCCCTCCGCTGGACTGCCTCATCCTGTCTATGTCCTGTGGAGATGTGGTCTCCAGAACTGGACGAGTACTCAGATGGGGTCTCACCAACTGTCTGTACAGAGGATAACAACTTCCTGTTTTCTGCTGATGATACCTCCCTATGCATACCAGTATACCCCAGCTCTCCCTGCCTTCTCAAATTGCTTTCTAACCTTAAGTTCATCTGATATGATTACCCCAGGTCCCTTTCCATTTTGTTATTATTGTTACACTCGCTTCCCATTGTGTAATCTTCCCTGGGTTTTTGTTCTCAGGTGCATTATTTGCACTTCTTTGCATTGAATCTAAGCTGCCATACTTCTGACCATTCCTCCAACCTTACCAAGTCCCTCTCATCCTTTCCACACCTTCTTGTGTATCAACCCTGTTGCAGATCATTGTGTCATCTGCAAAGAGGCATACTTTTCCTTCCAGTCCCTCTGCAATGTCATTTATAAAGACATTAAAAAGAACTGGACCCAGTACTGAACCCTGCAGTACCCCAAAAGTAACCTTCTTTCTTCAGAATGGACTCCCTTACAATTACCTTCTGTGTCCTGTTGTCCAGCCAATGTTTTACCAGGCTACCACCCTGGGATCCTCCCAGGCTGGTTAATTTGGCAATTAATCTATTGTGTGGCACTGTGTCAAATGCCTTGCTAAAGTCTAGGTAGGCCATGTCCACAGCCCTCCCTGGTCTACTACTTTGGTCACCCAGTCAAAGAAATCAATTAGATTCATCTGACATGACCTTCCCGCCAGAACCCATGCTGCCTTGGGTCCCAGCCCCACCACTGGCCTCTAGGTACTCAACAATTCTTTTTCCTTCAGAAGTGATTCCATTACTTTCCTGCCACAGAGGTCAAACTGACAGGTCTGTAGTTTCCGCCTCTGTCTTGGTCCCACTTTTGTGAAGGGAATCACATCTACCTTCCTCCAGTCCTCAGGTACTGCACCATCCTCCCATGATTTGTTAAAAAGGGTAGTTAGTGGTTTCACTATTTCTTTCCTTAATTCTTTTTAGAATTCTGAGTGAATTCCATCAGGCCCCATTGCTTTGTCCACCTTCAATTTTAGGAGTTCTTTCAGAACCTCTTCTTCTGTGAAAGGACTGGGATCGACAACCCTATCAAGAGTGCTTCTGTTAATTGGATTAGGCACCTCCTCCTCCTGTTTTGTGCATAATGAGCAGAAATATTCATTTAATATCCCTGCTTTTTCACTGTCCCTCTCTGCCCACCCACCATCCATTCTATTCAGCCTCACTATCCCTCCCTTTGTCTTTCTACACTCCTGATGTACCTATAAAAGAGTTTATTCTCTTCTTAACCGAGTTGGCTATCTTTTCCTCAGTTTGGGCCTTTGCTATTCTGGACTTAACTGGTACAGCTCTCTGTCCTGCTTCTTCTGTGTTTCAATTATTCAATAATTGAACCTTATAGTGTGATGGTCAGACCATCCAACTGGTTCCACCCCAAATCAGAGGCTCCATCCCCAGGAGGAATATCAGGTCAAGAGAGTGACCGGATTATGGGTTGCAGAGGCAACTACCTGTGTGAAGCCCAACAAGTTTATAAGTTGGAGGAAGTGCTGACCAAATTGCAAGAGTCCGTCATTGTGTTCATAGAAGATTGTTGGGGAGTGCATCAGGTGTCCCCAGTGGTTCCTTGGTGCTGCTACATCATTAACTTGTTTAATTTAGAAATTAAAACATCAGATTTCTGACTTAGCACCTAGGTGCCCTCCTAGTGAGTTGCAGGCCATCATATCAAAAGAACTGCCTTTCCCAGAATGTATTCCAGTCCCCTATGCATTTGTAGCCCCTCTGCACACCAGTCTCTGAGTCAATTGTTGAGATCAGAGATGTCTTTATCACTGATCTTCTTCCTGCTAGCTCCTTTTCCATGCCAGGAGAATCTCATAGAATGAGACAGTGGACGAAATAGGAGAAAGTTTGTCACCTACAGAGATCAGAAGCCTTTGGTCTCCTCCACTGAATGATTGGCCAGGTTGTTGTGCCTAGGTAGACTAAAACATGGTTTCATCCCTGTGTTCCATATAATTTTCTCCAATGTGGTTAGTGTCTCTGTGCACTGATGATCCTGGCAGGCACCTGACTGCAACTTTTGTATTTTTGCTCTGTTGTAGGTGAGACTCTAGTCCCAGAATCATAGAGTTCCGTGTGATTAGTACGTGATTTGAAATAATGTCCTGTGTCCTCCTGTAGCTTGTTTGTTGCTCACATGAGCCCTGTGGTAGATCTGGGCTCCCTGTGACCTCTGCATCAATGAATGGCATCGGTGACAGTGTAGTAGTGTCAGTGGTTTTCACCTGGTCCATGCAAGATATTGTCTTTCATGTCGGCCAGATTCAGGATCCCTGCCCCAGAAACAAACTACCGCCATATTATTTTCTTTATCTGATCTACAGATATATCTGTCAACATACTTTATATTTGAATCACCCATCACTATGGTCTGTCTGGCCCTTGTTCAGAGGGACTGTTAACTTCATTCACAGTTGTAATTTTTTTTTTTTTTTTAGTTTTGTTGACCGGTAAGTGCACTAGACAAATCCTGCCTATTTTCAGGCACGATCCAGGGAGGGGATACAGACGAATGCCAACTGACCTTGAACCAGATGAAGCTGTTGGTGGTATTTTTCGAAATGGAGGAAATTTGGCCATTGCCAAAACTGGACTGATCTTTCCAGCCTTGATGTTACTCCTGTCCTGTTGAGTCTCTTCACCCAGAAGTGAAAATCTATGCAAGTGGGATGTCTACTCCAATACCCTTCTACACTTCATGGTTCTCCTAAGAGAATTGGGTGAGATACAAGTATTTTGTCTATTATTGTTATATGAGTTTATGACCTCACTGTCACTCATCCCTGAATAACACTATCTATTTATAGTATCTTCAGAACCCATCTCCTAT
Organism: Neoceratodus forsteri; assembly: GCA_016271365.2. NCBI lineage: Eukaryota > Metazoa > Chordata > Ceratodontiformes > Ceratodontidae > Neoceratodus > Neoceratodus forsteri. The sequence continues at coordinate 181,087,062 of CM057452.1, read as the reverse complement.
ACATTTTTCCTTTTAACTGCCTGACAAGGCACCAATCATTCTCATCCAGCGACTCATCACTGTTTTTGTCCTTTTAGTACCCAAGTCATGAAGGTCTGAGTCATTAGTGACACGATAGATTGTTTGTTGTTATTTATTACCTTAGTTCTATTAGCAATTTCTTCTTGGCCCTCTTCAAAATTTTCAGTTTATTATGGAATATAAGTTCATCCTTCTTCTCCTTTTTAATTTTCCATTTGTCACAAACAAATCCCCCGATAACCTGGTATCCATTCGTTTATACATTTGGCAGATGATACAGTTGAACCCTATTTCACCATCTAGTGTTATTGTGTCAGCCTTTTTTTGTTTATACAACTCTCACAATCAGCTGTTCTAGGAGATGGTGTTTCTTATTAATTTTCCTAATAATAAAAGTAGGTGGCCACATCAACCCCTTACTTAGGAAATCAAGTTAGTAGTGCCTCACTGATTTGCTTCCTAATCTACAAATATATGGCTATATCAAAAGCGCCCTGTTGTGGTGCACATTTCAAGTTGTAGCCTTAAACTGTTTCCTTTACAGTGCAATTTCGTTTCACTCTTGCACAGGCACACACTTGGTCTCAGCACAATATTAACTAGGGCGAGAAAATAGGAGTTTATTTTGGTTACAACTAGTAATGTATCAGCATGCTTACAGAGTCAGTCTACAGAGTCACACAGAGTGGTTAACCCCGACAGCGAATTTAGCTTGCCAGCGAGGTCCCCACAGTGACTACAGTGCCAAGCCATGGTGGGAGACCCATTGGAACCTGGTGCTGTCTGTCAGGGGTCCTGCAGCCCCCAATCAGCTCCGACTGAGTTGAGAATCCTTAAGTGGGAGGTGCCGGGGAGTAGCCCTCATGCATAGGGGTTCATAGGAGCAAAGCCTCAAGAAAAACAAGAGAATAAAGTGCGAACCGGCAGCCTATTGCAGAATGCAGTCGACCTGCCGATGTCGCTGATGGGACGCTCAACAAAATTTTTGTCGGACTTCTGTCGGATCCACACAGAGTACTGACCTTTACTTAATGTTACAGTCTCAGGTAGTTAGTTAGTAGAGCTCCCAGCCCACAATCCTGCTGGTCCCACTGGACATGCTCAAATGCACGGTTCCCGCGCGAGTGCTTGCTCTGCTGGCAGCGGGTCTCAGATTTATATCCCACGACCCAGAAGTGGCTCCACCGGTCATGGAGAGGAACAGCCCACTGAAAATTAAAATAAGCCCATAGATCTTATGGTCTACTGTAGTTCCTCTAGTCTCAGTAAACTATAGGTTCCAGAGTCCTAAGGCTGTTGCCTAGCAAAGTCACTAGCTGCCCTCAGCATTGTGGACTATAATAAAATTATAACGAAAGCACTTCATGTACCTCAGGGATTCCACAGTGTTCTGTGGCCAAACAATTATGCTGCAGAAAACAGATCACATCCTTTGGCTCACCTGCCTGTGGCAGGTCTCAGATTTATATTCTGTGACCTGAAAGTGGCTCCACTGGGTCATGGACAGAGACAGCCTCCATAAAATGAAAATAAACTTTAGATCTTTAAAAGTTACAAACACCTCTTGCTAGAGCTATCCAGCAGTCCCAACTATCTAAGTGGTATGGAACTCAGTATAAAAATAAAGAAAACACAGGTTGTGCCCCAGTAGATCTCTTGGGGCACAATTATGCTGCAGAAAACAGATCACATCCTTGGCTCTCACCCGCTTGTATGGTCTCAGATTTTTATTCTGTGACCTGACCCAGATACTGGGAGGGGTCTCAAGCAAGTAGCTACTTCTGTCAACTGGGAGGGTCTCAAGCAAGTAGCTACTTCTGTCACTTTCTCAGAAGTACTACCTGTGAGAGGCAAGGAGAGATAGGAGTGCATGCACCAGGAAATTTAACTCATGGTTGAAGAACTGGTGCTGTGAGGAAGGTTTGATTCATTGGTGACTGGGGACCCACCTGGAGGGATGGAGGTTTGTTCAAGCCTGGCGCCTGCATCCATCCCGGAGGAGAATCCAAGCACTCAATGATAAGTTTAAATGCTACATTGACAAACATTTAAACTACCAAAGGGGGTGGCAGGCCAGCAAGGAGGGTACCTACTTGCTCACCCCCACAGCTAGCAGTGGAACCAGTGAACCAGAGGAGGCTATCTCTGCAAAGCAGTGTGAAAAGATGGAGATTAGTGCCCAAGAGGGGATAAGCAGAAAGGGCAAATTCAGCAGAAGGGCAGACAGCAAGGAGAACCAAGGATAAATGACAACCAAGGAAGGGCTGGAGTAGAACAGTGAAGCAGTCTAGGGAGGTCAAATCATGGAAAGTCATGTGCAAATGCCAGGAGCCTTAGCAACAAGATGGAAGATCTGGAGGCTGTCATGGTACAGTCAGACCTGGACATTGTAGCCATCACTGAAACCTGGTGTAATGATAACCATGACTGGGAGATGGCCATACCTGGCTACAACATATTCAGAAGAGACAGAGCAGGCAGGAAGGGAGGATGAGTGGCACTGTATGTGAAAATGACATAAGGGCCACAGAGATCCAGGAGGAACAAAATGGGGAGCGATACTGTGGGTTAAGTTGGAAAGGAAAATGGGACAGCCATCCACACAGGTGTGGTCTATAGACCACCAGCCCAGGAGGAAGAAACAGATAGGAGTTGATGCTAGCCATCCAAAGGATGGCAGACAAGGGTGAGGTAGTACTGGTTGAGACTTCAATATTCCAGACATGGACTGACATCCCAGCAGCAGCATCAACTAGCAGCAGATTTATCCTGGACTCCTCTTCAGGGTGCCTTCTCAAGCAACTGGTCATGGAACCAACTCGGCAGAAGGCAATACTGGACCTTGTGCTCACAAACAGGGACAGTGTGATGGGGGTAACAGTGGGGAGCACCTGGGAAACAGTGACTCAGTCATTGTGGTTTGAAATCACAGAAAGAGCAGATCCAAACCACACAAAACACGATCCTGGATTTTAGGGGGCAGACTTTGGGAAAATGGGAGATACTTGAAAGAGGCATTAAGGGAATGGGACAGGAATCAGGGGTTGAGGAACAGTGGGCATTATTTAAAATGGGATTACATGAACAACAGAATTATGCATTAAGCAGGTTAGCAAGAGGAAAAGGAAGAGGAGACCATTATGGTTTTCCAAAGAGGTAGCAAAGAAAGTGAAAGCCAAAAGATTGCATTCAGGCAATACAAAAGACACAGGCAGAAGGGATAGGGAGAGTACCAGGAGAAGCAAAGGAGGCAGGAGGTCAGTAAGGGAAGCCAAAGTTCAGACAGAAGAACACATTGCAAAATCAGTGGGTAGAGGGACAAAACCTTTTACAGGTACATAAGTGAAAAGAAAGACAAAGGGAGGGATAGTGAGACTGAAGGGGAGGATGGGAGCCGCGTGGAGGATGACAACAGTAAAGCTGACATATTGAACAGGTATTTCTGCTCAGTCTTTACTAAGGAAGAGAGGGTAATGGGTCTGAAGGGAGTACAAGGGTGAGAATGGTGCAGAAATGGACACAAGTCCCTTACACAAGAAAGGATCCTGAAGGAACTGGAAGTAATAAGAGTTGATAAAGCAATGGGGCCAGATGGGGTGCACCCCAGGGTCCTTAAAGAACTAAGAGAGGTGGTGGATGAACCTCTTACTATCCTGTTTAGCTCATCACTGGAAACAGGGAGGTACCCAAAGACTGGAGGACAGCAGATGTAGTCCCTTTATACAAAAGTGGGAACAAAGAGGAAGCAGGGAACTACAGACCAGTCAGCCTCACCTCGGTAGTGGGGAAGATCATGGAAGCACTACTGAAGGAGAGATTGTGGAACATCTGGTTATCAATGGACCACAGGACCCAAGACAGCATGGTTTCACCAGGGGAGGTCATGTCAGACCAACCCTCGTTGAATTTTGACTGGGTGACTAGGGAGGTGGATCAGGGAGGGCAGTGGACATGGCCTATTTGGACTTCAGCAAGGCCTTTGTCACTGTGCCACATAGAAGACTATTACACAAACTGGGGAATATGGGTATGGGCAGGACAGTAGTGTGGTGGGTAGGTAACTGGCTGGGTGGCAGGACACAGAGGGTGGTGGTAAATGGCTGTCACCCACAGAGGGAAGAGTGATGGGTACCACAGGGATCAGTGCTGGGACTGGTCCTATTCAACATCTTCATCAGTGACATTGTGCAGGATCTAGAAGGCAGAATTTCACTGTTCGCTGATGACACAAAGCTCTGTAACACAGTAGACACACCAGAGGGTGTAGACAGAATGAGAAGCGACCTGCAGAAACTTGAAGAATGGTCAGGGTTTCAGTTGAAATTCAATGCAAAGAAGTGCAAGATAATGCATATGGGGCACAAAAACCCTGGCACAATATATCAGTTGGGGGTGAGGATATAGCATGCCCAAGCAGGAAAGGGATCTTGGGGTTGTCATCTCTGAAGACCCTAAGGTAGGGAAACAGTGTGACAAGACAGCAGGTAAAGCAAATAGGATGCTGGGATGTATAGGCAGGGGCATCACCAGCAGGAAAAGGGAGGTCATAATTCGCTATACAAGACACTAGTGAGGCCCCACCTGGAGCACAGTGTACAGTTCTGAGACCATACTCACGTAAGGACATAGACAGGGTAGAGAAGGTTCGAGGAGGGCAACAAAGATGGTGCATGGATTGCATCACAAGTCCTATGAAGACAGGTTGAAGGAACTGAACATGTACTCCTGGAGGAAAGGAGGGAGAGAGGGGATATGATAGAGACATACAAGTATCTTACAGGGAGAACAGGTGCAGGAAAACACTATTTTTAAGCGAAAAAGATGTTCCAGGACTAGAGGGCATGGGATGAAGTTGGAGGGAGGACGATTCAGAGGAAACATGAAAGAATTTCTTCACAGAACGGGTGGACGAAGTGGAACACCCTGCCAGAGGGGGCTGAAACAATCACGGGATTTAAGAATGCATGGATAGACATAAAGGAATTCTAGAGGTCAGGTAAGGGCAACAGACTTAGAAAACAAACTGAACTTACAAGTTCAAATGGGTAGACTGGGTGGGCCATAGGCCCTATCTGCCGACACTGTCTATGTATCTATGTATCTATGTATCTATGTATCTTGTAGTTCCTCTAGTCTCAGTGAACTACAGGTTCCATAGTCCTAAGGCTTTTCCTAGCAGCAGTCATTAGCTGCCCCAGTGTTGTGGACTATAATAAAATTATAATGAAAGCACTGCTCATACATCACGGATTTCACAGTACTCAGCGGTCAAACAATTATGTTGCAGAAAACAGCTCACACCAAGATCTGGGGTGAATAAAATAAAGGGGGCATTCAAAAGCAGCAAATCTCTGTCAGGCAGGTTAACAAGGGCAAGAAAAAGAGACTGCTATGGTTCTCAAAGATATAGCAGAACAAGTAAGAGCAAAAACTAGCATTTAGAAAGTACAAAAAGACACAGAAGGAGGAAGATAGGAAACTACCAGGAGAAACAAAGGAGGCAGGAAGGCAGTTAGATGCACAAAGGCACAAACAGAGGATAATAATCCCAATCAGTAAAAGAACGGGATAAATCTTATTTAGATATATAAACGAGAAGAGGAAGACCAAGGGGAATTGTAAGGATAAAAGAGGAAGAAGGGTTTTGAGAAGGAGGAACAAAAGAAGGCAGACTTATTGAAAAATACTTTTGTTCAGTATTTATGGAAGAAGGGTAGGTGATGGGCCAAAATAAGGGACAAGGGCATAAATGGCAGGGAGGTAGACATCAGTCATTTTACAGAGAAGAAAGTCCTCAAGGTACTTTAGATTCATAGAAGACTGTTGGCAGAAAAGAGCAACATTGCCCATCAAGTCTGCCCTTGATACTCCCCCAACCCTACTCCCCCATCCAGATACACTCACTGCTCTCCGCCAGTCCTTTATATCTGTCCCACGCCTCTTGAATCCTCTATGGTTTCTGCTCCCACCCTCCTGACAGGGCTGTTCCAGGGTCTACCACCCTTCCAGTGAAATAATGCGCCATGCAGTGCCCCTGAATATTTCCCTCCAACCTCAGACTGTGACCTCTTGTTCTGTCACTTTTTTGTTGTGAATAAGCTCCTTCTCCCACTTTATTTATCCTTTATGTACTTGAACATTTCTATCAGTCCACCCTCTCCTCCTGGTCTTCAGCGAGTATAGGTCCAGTTCCTTTAGCTCTCTTCTTAGGCAACCGCTGTATGCCCTGCACCATCTTTTGTTACCCTTCTTTGACCCTTTCCATCCCATCAATATCCTTCCTCCAGAACTGTACCTCATACTTTAGGTGAGGTCTCACCATGGACTTATAGACAGCCATCAGTACCTCCTTCTTCCTGCTTATTATACCCTCCCAATGCATGCCAGCATTCCATTTGCCCTGCCCTCTGCCTTGCTGTATTGATTCCTACCTTGAGGTTATCTGAAATTATAACCCTCATATCCCTCTCCTGCCTGGTCACCTTTATTTCCTCCTCACCTGGAATGTAACGCCAACTGGGTTATGTGTACCATGTGCATCACAGTGCATTTCTTCACATTAAACTTCAGCTGCCATGCTTCTGACATCACCCTCCTGCCTCTTTAGGTCCCCTTATTGCCTCCACCCGGCCTTGGTGTCCATCCTATTGTATATCTTGGCATCATCTGCAAACAGGCACACCTTCTCTTCTAGTCCTTCCCTATATCACTAAAATATATATTAGAAAGTATGAATCCCAGGACTGACCCTTGTGGCACCCTCACTTGTCACCCTTTCCTCCCTGGAATGCACACCATTCACCACCACCTTCTGGCTCCTGTCCCACAGCCAGTTTTTACCCACCTTGTTATTTTTGATCCCACCCCCAAGCTTTCCAACTTATTAACCAACCTTCTGTGAGGGACAGAGGTAAGACCCTCCTGAACTGCAGGTAGGCCATGTTCACCACCCCACCCTGATCCACCAACCTTGTCACCCAATCAAAAAACTCAATGAGGTTCATCTGCATGACCTCCTGCAGTGAAGCCATGTGGCTTGTTGTCCTGCAGTCCATTATCAGCAAGGTATCTGACCACCCTTTCCTTCAAGAGTGCTTTCCTCACCTTACCCACCACCGAGGTGAGGCTGTTCAGATGATAATTTTCCACTTCCTGCCTGCTGCCACTCTTATGGAGTGGTAACACATCCACCCTCCTCCAGTCCCTCGGCACTGGCCCCATGTCCAGGGACAAGTTAAACAGCCTTATCAAGGAGCATCCGCACCTCTTTAATTCCTGAGTACCCTAGGATGCAAGGCATCCAGACCCATAGCTTTATTCTCTCTCAACCTACCTAGTTCCTCTCTAACCCTGCCTTCAGTGAACTGGCTTTGATCTATCTCTTTGCCATCCCTTCTCCTTCCCTTTAACTCTGGTCCTTTACCTCCCCTCTACAGTGAAGACCAAGCAGAAATACTAATTTAGCACTTCCACCTCTCAAAGTCCTCTTCCACCTGTACTCCCCTCCCCTTCAATCTATCTATTCCCTGCTTTGCTGTCTTTCTCTCCTAACATAGTTTTGTTGCCCCTTTGGCCTGTCTAGTGATTCTCTCTTCTGTGTCTGCTTTAGCCCTCCTAATCTTCTGCCCTGCCATCTTTAATTTTTCTTTCCTTGTAGATCTCCCTGTCTTTATCCCTCTGGATTCTCTTATATGTTCTGAATACACTTTTTCTATCCAATTGCTCCCCTCACCTCCTGGTGACCACAATGGCCTCTTCTGTCTTTTGCTTTCTTAATCCTCCTTATGCAGACATCTGTGGCCTTTGGTAACCCCTTAATTGCTTCCCATAACTCCTCCACATCCTCTATCTGCCCCATCACCTTAATTTTTCTCTCAAAATCATCCTCATTCTGGTGAAATCTGCCAGCCTGAAATCAGAACCTTAGTGATTGACCTGTTTCATCATCTCCTGGTTCCTGGCCCTGAACCCACCGAGTTGTGGTCACTTGCACCTCAGGCTGTCCCCACTACCACCCTCTAAGTACTAGCGCAATTATAAGTAGACAAGGCAATGAGACCTGATGGAGTGCACTCCAGGATACTGAGGGAGCTCAAAGAGGTGTGCCTGCACCTCTGATGACTCTTTTTCAACTTATTTTTAGAGGTTCTAAGAAACTGGAGCAGGGAAGATGTTGTTCCACTGCACAAAAATGGAACAAAGGGATGAGGCAGGAAATTACAGACCTGTCAGCCTGACTTCAGTAGTGGGAAAAGTAAGGGAAACAGTACTGAAGGACAGGATAGTGGAATATCTTGTAACCAGTTGATTACAGGATCCGAGGCAACATGATTTCACGGGGAGGTCTTGCCAGACAAACCTGATTGAGTTCTTCGACTGGGTGACCAGGGTAGTGGATCAGGGAGCAGCCTACCTGGATTTCAATAAGGCTTTGACACTGTTCCACATAGAAGACTGGTGAACAAGCTGGTCTGTCTGGGAGGGTCAAAAAGTTATAAACTGGGTAAGAAGATGGTTAAGCAACAGGAGTCAGAGAGTGGTGGTAAATGGTGTCCGCTCTGGAGAAGGCAAGGTGACCAGCGAGGTGCCTCTGGCTCAGTACTAGACCCAGTCCTCTTCAATGTCTTTATTAGTGACATTGTGGAAGGGCTAGAGGGAAAGCATTCCTGTTCACAGATGACACAAAAATCTGCAACAGAGTAGACACACAGGGGTTGGAAAAATGAGGAGTGATTTGAAAAGTTGAAAGAATGGTCAAGGGTTTGGCAGCTGGGTTTCAATGCTAAAAGGTAAAATCATGCACGTAGGACACAGGAACCTGGGGTTATGTACCAGTTTGAGGGAAGTACTGGTAACCACCAAACAGGAAAGAGATCCAGGGGTAATAATTTCTGATGACCTGAAGGTAGCCAAGCAGTGTGGTAAGAGAGTGGGGAAGGCTAGCAGGATGTTCTGGTATGGAGGAGTATCACCAGTAGGACAAAGGAGGTAATATTGCTCTGTACAGATCACTTGGTAATATTCCACCTTGAGTACTATGTCAAGTCTCTGGAGGCCCTACCCAGAGGGACATTGATAAGGTAGAGGTGATACAAAAGAGGGCTACCAAAATGGTACAAGGCCTGCATCAAAAGCCCTATTAGGAGAGACTCAAGGAACTGACTGTGTACTCTGGAGAAGAGCAGGGAAAGAGGGATATGATAGAACATTCAGATACCTAACAGGTATTAATTAGGTACAGGAAGGTAGCATTTTCGATAGAAAAGAAGCTTGAGGACAAGGGTCATGTTGTGAAGTTGGGAGTGGGGAGGCTCAGAGGAAATGTGAGGAGAGGGTGGTGGACACCTGGAACAGCCTTCCAGTGGAAGTGGTGGTGCCAAACCAGTGACCAGATTCAAGCATGCATGAGACAGATACAAGGGGACCTTGTAGTAAGGAAGGGAGGAGATGATCATGGATTGAGTAGGGTCTGTGGTGGTGCAGTAGGTATTGAAAACTGAGCAGACTTGGGGCCAAGAGGTCCTTATCTGCCAGCAACTTCTATGTTTCTATGATTTGCAAGCAGAACCAGGGTTGGGAACCCCAGTTCACTTTTATAATAGTCATTGAAGGACTAGGGAAGAATGAGGGATGGCTGTCTGAGCTGGAATGGATAGGGAATCAAAAGAAAAATTATTCAGAATAGACAGAGAGATCGATGGATAGACAGACAGACACATATGATAGACAAACAGATAGACAGACAGACAGATATAGACAGACAGACAGACATATACTGTGCATTCTATTATCTGGTTAACTTTGCACCAACTTTTGGCAGATAATAAAAGGTGGTGGATAACAGAGGTGTATTGTGTCACACTGGTAAAATATGGGAAAATCAGCATACGACTACATTTAGGTATTGACTAATTCAGTTTCTTTACTTGTGTACAGTTTGGTAACAAAATACTTAGAAACAGGTAATGAACAGTGGGGACAGATTATTAAATGTGGACCTCTGAGAAAAGGGGTTAGCATCATTTATAAACTCCTTACTAACATTTCTTTTTCTCAACCTCTGACCTTATCAGCTAAATCCAAATGGGAAACAGAGCTCCACAACCTCATTTCAGACAATGATTGGTATGCAACATGGAAACTTGTTTGTCAATGTAGTAGAGACCCTAGGTACACTGATACAATATAAAATCATGCATTACTTCTATCTTTCTAACCAAACTATTTAAAATGGGTTATGCTGCAAATAACAACTGAGGAAAGTGTGGACAACCACATGGAACTTTATTAGTATGTCATGGAACGGCCCCAAATTTGTTGACTTATGGAAAAATGTAAATAACATATGTCAATTCTGTGTGAAAGATGGATCTACCCTTCTCGCCAAATTATGTATTTTGTGGATATTCTTACACTAACGACCCACTTACCTACTCCCAAAAGTTTGGATAATGGCAGCAGCACTAGCAGTTAAAAGATTAATTTTAAAGTACTGGCGGCTTCCATCAACCACCGCCTATCAGAATGGTTTAATATGATGAGTTACGCTGCAAATAATGAAAGAATCAGCCATTGATTTTGAACAAAACTGACAGATTTAATGGGATATGGGGCCCCTTTCTTCAGCTGAATGCTGATTAGATATACCTGCAACTGTTCCTAGTTTTATGAATAGCGATGTAAGTAATGAGTCACTGATATGATTAGAGCATATATTTAATAAGTAGCGATAGTATATTAGTTTAGTTGTATTGTAAACCTTGTAGTTTTTAATACTGATCAGGCTATAATTTAAAATGCTGCTTTTACTGTTTAATTCTTGCACTGTTTGTAACTGTTGTTGTTTTAAAATTTTAATAAAAACTCATAAAAAATACAGTATGACTTTAAAATGTAGTTCATTTCTCATTTATCATCGATCAACTATAAAGTAATCAGTGATGGATATATGTTTGGCTTAATTTGTCTTGATTAATTTCATTTTAGCTTCCAGGTCTGCCTCTCGTCAGACTGCAGTGGTGTTCAGGAAAACACAAGGTTGGTATGTTGAAAGGGAGAGGAGTGACTATGAAGAGGCTGGGTACTGATAAGCAGCAGGAAAATCCCAGCCTCCCTACAAAACAAGGTTCTAAATGAGAAAAGACCAAGGTAAGAGGTCGGTGGGGATGCTGCTACAGAAGGTAAAGCCATCAAAAATGGAGCGCAATGAGTACCAGTGCTCAGAGTCTGGGTAACAAGCTTCCTGAATTAGTGGCCTTGATGGAGGAGGAACATCTGAATATTGTGGCAGTCACAGAAACGTGGAACACACAGAACCATGACTGGGATGTAAACATACCAGGATACACTATCTACTGGAGGGACAGGAGGGTAAAAAGCAGGAGGAGTAGCTCTCATAAGAGAAGGAATCAAAGCAACAGAACAAAAGGGTAAACAGGGAGGAGAAGAAGCACTGTGGGTAAATTTGGAGACAGGCAATGGCACCACAGTCCGCATAGGGTTAGGGCACAGACCTCTTCTCAGGGGAGGAAATGGACAAGGAAATGATAGAAAGTATACTTAGAATGACAGAAAAGGGAGATATTGCTGATGGGTGATCTGAATATGCCAGATGTTAACTGGAGTGCAGTTGCAGCTGCCATCAAGAGTGCAGTTATTCTAGATGCCCTGCAGGGGCATGCCTTAGACAACTAGTACTGGAGCCCACTTGAGAGGGAGCAATATTAGACTTGATTCTCTCAAATGGAGATGGAGAGAGGATCACAGATGTAAAGTGGGTAGCCATCTGGGAACTAGCGACCATCGAACAGTATGATTCACAATAAACACAGCAATAGAGTCAAGCCATACAAAGGCAAAAGTATTGGACTTCAGGAGGGCTGACTTTGCTAAATGAGTGAGTGCCTAGAATGCACTAGCAAATGAGCAGGAAGGAGGGTGGAAGAACAATGGGAATAATAAAACTGCCATCGCAGAGGTAACAAGCCTTGTGTGAAGCAAATAAACAAAACAAAATTATGTAAGAAACCACTATGGTACTCAAAGGAGGTGGCAGTGAAGGTTCAAGAGAAAAGAAAGCATTCAGAAAGTACAAGGAATCACAGAAGGAGCAGGGCAGATAATTGTATCAGTTAAAGTAAAAGGAAGCTGGGATGGCAGTCAGAACAGCAAAGGCCCGAACTGAGGAAAAGATAGCCAACTCAGTTAAGAAGGGGAAAAACCTTTTAGGTACATCAGGAGTGAAGGAAGACTAAGGAGGGATAGTGAGGCTTAATAAAGGGAGGGGTGGCAGAGGGTGACTGTGAAAAGGCAGAGATACTAAACAAATATTTTGCTCAGTACTTACAAATGAAGAGGGGAGGTACCTAAAACAAACAATAGAAACACTCTTGATACAGAAGTTGATACCAGCCCATTTACAGAAGAAAGGGTTCTGAAAGAACTCTTAAAACTGAAGGTGGACAAAGCAATGGGGCCTGATGGGATTCATCCCAGAATTCTAAAAGAACTAAGGGTAGAACTAGACCACTGACTACCCTCTTAACAAATCATGGGAGGATGGGGTGGTACCTGAGGACTGGAGGAGGGCAGATGTGATTCCTCTCAAAAAGTGGGAGCAGGGCAGAAGCGGAAACTCCAGACCACTTAGTTTAACCCTCAGTGATAGGGAAATGATGGAATCACTTCTGAAGGAAAGAAGTGTCGAGTACCTAGAGGCCAGAGGGCACAGGACCCAAGGCAGCATGGATTCAGCAGCAGGAAGGTCATGCCAGATGGAATGTAATAGATTTTTGACTGGGTGACCAAAGTAGTAGATCAGGGAGGCTGTGGACATGGCCTACCTAGACTTTAGCAAGGCAATTGACTCAGTCCCAAACAAAAGATTAATATACAAGCTAGCCAGCCTGGGAGTGGGTCCCAAGATGATAGCCTGGGTAAAGGTGGCTGGAGAATAGGACACAGAGGGTAATTGTAAATGGAGTCCACTCTGAAGAAGGGGGGTTACTAGTGGGTGCCACAGGGTTCAGTATTGGGTCCGGTCCTCTTTAATGTCTTTGTAGCTTACATTGCAGAGGGACTGGAAGGAAAAGTATGTCTCTTTGCAGATGACACAAAGATCTGCACCAGAGTTGATGCACAAGGTGGGGTGGAAAGGATGAGAAGGACTTGGCAAGGTTAGAGGAATAGTCAAGTGTATGGCAGTTTAGGTTTAATGCTAAGAAGTGCATGGTAATGCACCTGGGAAACAAAAACCCAGGGGAAGAGTACACAATGGGGGTGAGATACTAACAACAACAAAATGGAAAGGGACCTGAGGGTAGTCATATCAGATGACTTAAAAGTGGGCAAGCAATGTGAGAGGGCAAAAGGAGGGTTGGGGGATACTGGGATGCATAGGGAGAGGCATCACCAGTAGAAATAGGAAGTTGTTATCCCTCTGTACAGACAGCTGGTGAGACCCCATCTGGAGTACTGTGCAGTTCTGAGACCCAAACTCCGCAAGGACATAGACAAGATGGAAGCTGTCCAGAGGAGGGCACTCAAATGGTGCAGGGTCTGCACCAGAAGACATATGAAGAGAGATCAAGGAGCTTAATATGTATAGCCTCGAGGAAAGGAGGAAGAGGGGGACATGACAGAAACGCTCAAGTATCTCAAGGGAATCAACAAAGTCCAAGAGGGTAGCATCTTTCAAAAAAGAGGTGCAAGAACAAAGGGCACAATTTGAAGATAGAGGGCAGCTCACAGGTAATGTAAGGAAGTATTTTTCACAGAGGTGGTTGTGGATGCATGGAACGGCCTTCCGAGGAGGTTGTGGAGTCAAAACAGTGGTTGAATTCAAGCATGCATGGGACAGCCATAAGGCAATTCTAGGGATGGGGTAGAAAGAAGTAGGTTGCTGGTTAACTAGGATCTGTAGCTTATCCATTAGGTAGGAAATGGGCAGACTGGGTGGGCCAAGCGGTCCTTATCTGCCATCAAATTCTATGGGATAAAAGCCACCACCTGCATGGCAAACACTTTATCCCTCTTAACATTTTGTCACTGAAATGTTAGGCAATGATACTCAAAATGTAGGAAAATAATGAGTACTGGCCTTAATAATGTAGGGTACATCAATTTACATGGAGACACACCTCAGAACATGGATTTAACAGCATTCTACCCTGATCACAGTTTGGACAGCAGTTGGAAACCCTAATAATAGGGTGAAAATGGCTCACATTGAGTTTTTGTGGGGCCCCATTTTACTAAGGTAATTAATTGCAGGTCTTAAAAGTGTTAATCACACAAGGCCATCAGAAATAATGAGGGAGATTAGCTTGAGGACTACATCCTGCTAAAATAAGGACTGTTTTAACTTCATTGTCAGCATGGAAGACCTGCACTAGGCAAGATTGACAAGCAGGGACCAAGTGCACTAGTCCAGGTCAATTTGCACTATTCCATGGACAATTAAATAATGTTAACCTCCATCCTTGCTTCTAATATGAAATCTTCCTTTCTGCACTCCTGGCAGTTTCAATAATCTCTTCATCAATGATGCTGTTAACAACCTTACAGCCATTCTCAGGTCAACATAGTCCTTAGCCATACACTGTACAATATTTCTTATTAAAGCATTTATAGCAACCAAAAATGGAACCTTAATACACTGCATCAGTAACATGGCAGAGATATAGGTGGAAAATAACATAAGAAAGATGCAGCCTGTACACCAGAAAGTTCTGGTGGATAGTGGATAGAGAGGGTGGAAAATGATAGAAGGAATTTCCATGAGAGAGAGAACAGTACAGGAGGTCAGGCTGGCAGATAAGGAGGGTGATGGATAAAAGAGGGCAGATACTAAAATGTGCTCTGTAGATAACTAGCCTGCTAGCTAACTAGATAGACAGGTAGGTAGGTACAAGAGAGACAGAAGAGGAGAGACAGATAGGTAGATAGATAGATAGATAGATAGATAGATAGATAGATAGAAGATAGATAGATAGATAGATAGATAGATAGATAGATAGAAGAAGGAGCTGGAAGGACACCGAAACCCCACTGATTACTTCTGAGGTAAAGAGAACCTCTTCTCTCCGCCTGGACGCCTGCAGGGGGTGCTACCTGCTGGACTGTTTTTTGACCTTTGTTCCCTGTTCACTGCTGGGTGGGCTTGTTTGTGTAACTTATGCTGCTGTTTTATGTTCACTGTGTAGCTCATAACACTGCTAGGGAACTGCTAGGTGCCCCCGAGTTGCCTTGCTGATTTCACCTTCATTTAGCCAGAATCGCTAAACCTCTAACATTTACCAGTGCTGCTCAGTTGTGCTTTTTAACTTAAAAGTATTGGGATAGCTGGGTCCTATTGTGACCCCATATTGGAACAGCCACGCATGTGTAGAATAGGACTCCTTTGTGTGAGTCGCAATATTCTCCCGCTGCATAGTAATTAGAGGTTTTGTTTCTCCACTACTTAGGCTGACCCCCGCACACTGCCGACCGCCATGGGCAGACATCGGGACAGCACAACAGCACAAAGAGCTCCCCAGAGCTTTGAGGACACCAAACCCCACTGATTACCTCTGAGGTAAAGAGAACCTCTTCTCTCCATCTGGACGCCTGCAGGGTGCAAGTAGCCTGATGACACTTTTGCGCCATCTGCCCCACCCGCCCCAACCACCCACCCAGGGTGGCGGCTCATTGAGGATCCACCCTGTCACGCCACTTCCTGTTGCCCAGAACCTATCTCCCCACTTTCCCATTTGCAGGTTATACCTGCTGGCCACTAGAGGGACTTATGCTCTCTTTACATCCTACTGCTCTGATAGCGCCTCTGCCCCCTTGGCCCTACTCCTACTCCTCCCACTAGTACTATCACCCAGGAAGAGTCATTGAGCATCTCTTTCAGGCCAACTCCTGAATGCCTGGCTTTATGTACCTAAACCTGGGATCCCATCCAGGTCCCTTCCCACTACCCTGATAGTATTTGAACCTGCTACCCCTCTACTCCTGGAGGCAGTTCATCGTTATTGTTGCACCAAAGTAGCCCTTACTCCTCCACTTTTTCCCCACCTCCCATTTTCTCCATAGCTCCTCAGTACTACATCTCTTGGATCGTGCTCACCGCAATACACTGGTCCTGCCTCATGCTCTGCCTGTGTCTGTCACCACCATCAGCGCACTTGCCTGTCTGCTACTCCCTCACTGTACCCTGGCACCCTCCTCCCATGCTCTTGAGCCTGCTCTCATGCCTCTTGGGACCTCTGGGTGTCGGTCCTCCCTACCCTCCCCCAGCTTCCTCCTCACTCTCTTAGGACACACATGGGTGTATTCTTATTCTTGCTTTCTCTTCCTGTTTCACCCTGCCCACCCCTGCTCCCTTAAACTCCCCTCCCCTCATGTCAGTTGTAGAAATACCTTTCGCCACCCACGGCCAGGGTGTTAAAGGTTATGCTACTACTCCTATCAGGAACATTCATCCAAACCCTCCGGGTTCCCAAGAGCTTCCCCACTGGCCCCGGCCCAAATATGGTCTCCATGAATATCTATAGCCTCCTAAAAAGTTTGACTCACTACAATGCCTGGTCACATCTATTAACCCTGATGTCATTGCTCTGCTTGAGACCTGGCTATCGAAATCCACCCCAGACTCTAGTCTCCCTTCCAGTTTCACCCTCTTCCGGTCTGACCGTGCTGGGAGATGGGGTGGCGGCTGTGCTATTTACATCAAGGAATCTCTCCATACTGGCCCTACCTGCTCCGTACTTGACTCCAGGACCCAGGCTCTTACTCTGAACCTGACCCTAACCCTTTAAAGGGACCCCTCATCTGACTACTGCATACGTACCCCCAGGGACCAAACACAGGCTATTGCCTCACTTACAGAGTACCTTTCCTCACTACCCCCTCCGCAGACCAAATTCTGGTGGGTGATTTAAACGTCAACTGGCTCAGCCCTTCCTCCTCCTCTACCCGTGACACCTTTGCTGCAGTAGACTTAACGCAACTGGTTACTCACCCTACTAGGACTAACTCTAAGAGGCTCCAGTACCTTGCTTGATGTGGTACTCACCAACCGCCCTAATCGGATCCTCAATGTACAAGTCCTCCCAGACTCTTTCAGCGATCACTCCCCATTCTATTTCACTGGTCATCAACAGTCTCCAAACCCATAGCACAGTCCAGGCGCCGACGGCGCCTAATACCTGGTGGACTGAAAAAGCGTAAGGAACTTCTGTCCCAAATTGACTGGTCTCCTATTCAGTCAGCACCTGACATTGACACAGCCCTTTCCTTCTTTATCCAGACTTTAATAAAGCCTGTGATATCTTGCCCCAATGACTCACCCGCCATACCAAAAGGCAGAATGCTCCCCTGTAACCCCTGCTTGATCCAACAACTCAAACATAGGACAACTTATGGCACTGTGCCATTGAGACTGGCTGGCCCAGTGACAGGCAGTTGTATGCTGCTCAAACAAGTGCACATGGGCCATCAGAAAGGCCAAGTCTGAGCACTATCGGTCCTTGCTTACTGCCTCATGGGGAATCCCAGAACCTTCTGGGATAACATTAAACAGTTAAATGGGAGCACACACTCCCCCACCCTCCCAGATCAACATTAATGGTGTGATCTCCTCAGACCCAGCCCCCATAGCCAACCACCTCAATACCTCCTTCACGGACCTTAGCCCTATCCTCCCTACTGATTTTTTAACCCTTCCCTCAGCGCCAACCATAAATCTTTCTCACCTTATTTTCTCCTCTGCCGTGTCTCTGCCCAAAAACTTAGACTGCACCTTGTCAATGCCCTCAAGAGTAATAGTATGGGCAGAGACACCCTGGATCCATGTATCCTTAGGCTGGTCTTAGACAGTCCTTACCCCAATCACTTGCCTCGTCAATCAATTCTCTGCCTGTGGAAGGTTCCATCTGCCTGGAAAATCGCCACAGTCACCTCCATTCTTAAAGGTGGTGATAGGTCTGTGGCTGGGAACTATCGGCCAATCTCCATTCTCTCTCCTCTCTCCAAAGCCTTGGAAAAGGTGGTGGCCTCTCAAATCTCTTACTACCTCACTAACTACAATGTCCTCTGTCCTGAGCAGCATGGTTTCCATGCAGGCCACAGTACCAGCACTGCCCTCCTAGAGTTCTCCATTTTCTCCACTCCTCCTTAGACACAGGTTCTCTGGCTGGTGCTGTTTCATAGACCTCACTAAAGCTTTGACACTGTCTCCCACCCTCCTTCTTGATGCCCTTAGTCTCTCCAGTTTGCTGCTGGGTCTGTCTCCTGGTGCGCCAGTTATCTGTCTGACTCACAGCGTATAAAATTAATGGGACCCACTCAGACATCTGTCCCATCTTTCTGGGGTTCCCAGGGCTCTATTCTGGGCCCCTTACTCTTCTCCTTTACCTTAACACCCTTCCACACTCCTGCTCTGGTAACATATTATTGCACACTGATGATGCAGTCATCTTTGCCTCAGATCATAACCCTATTGCCTCCAGGACTCACTGCAGAAGTCTTTTGCTGAAACCGAGGGCTGGTTCAAGGAACATAGACTGGTGATAAATCTTAAAAAGCAAAACCATGATCTTCGCTCACCTCAAAACAAATCCTGCAACTTCAAACTTCTCATTCGCTCTGGGTCCTCCTTCCCACTCGAACAAGTTTGCTCTTTATATACCTAGGGTCCATTTTGACCTCTCTCTCCTTCCATGGACACATATCTGCCTTGCCACTGCCATTAATATCTGATTGGGCATCTTACACCGTAAAAACTGCCTCCCCTGAGGCTCTTCGACTTGCAGTCACCTCTTCCATCCTGTCACTAGTGGACTATGGGCTGCCGTGTATGGTGCTGCTGATCAGACATAAAATTCGCACTATTCTAAACAAGGCCTGCAGGTTAATTACGGGGTGCCTAGGCTAACTCACACCTGTCTGCTATACTCTAAAGCCCTGGTGCTTGATCTTGACGGCGCCTCAAATATCTGACCTGTATCCTTACTAAAAGACCCTCCTTGGGCTATCCCCACAGGACTGACGCCACTATCAAGCCGCTCTGTCCCACTAGTTCATACTCGGACCTCTGGGGAAATCATCTCTTGCTATTCCTAGAGCTGGGACCTCACTACAGCCAAAGAGCCTTCAGCTTTAGGGTCCCCTCCTGGTTCAATACACTGCCCCTCCATCTCCAAACCCCAACTATATCGTGCTTCAAAACATCCTTACGGAACCACCTGTTTAACACCCGAAGCTGTAATTGCCACTAGTCTAGGCTGCACTCAATATTTATGACAAAGCTTCCTACTAAGCTGCCTAGTGTTAACCTAACTCTGTTATTGTTGCATCACTCCTGCCTGTACCAACTTATTGTATTTCTGTACTCATTGCTGTCTTAATTTACTGTTGTACTGTGTTTTGTCTTTGTGACAAGGTACCTTTTGTAAATGAGCCATGGCTCAAAGGTTTTCCAAACTGCTGTCAAAATAAAATAAAAATAAAATAGATAGATAGATATACTGTATATATCAGGGGATCACTGGCTCACTGCTCCAACTGAAGCCGGCAGCATGACTCCAGCTGCTGCTTCACAATTCAAGAAAGTCATGCTGTTCTCATACTGAGAACATGGGTGGACAGCTCATCTCACTAAGTTGAGCATCCAGGATTTTTGAGTGCCCTGAAAAATATTTCCAGACATATTTTCAAAATCTAACACCAGAATCTTGTTAAATGGGTTGCAGTTACCTAGGTTCATGTGCTTTATATTTAAATATATAATTTCTATGCATTTTCAATGTTTTCTTAGTTAAAAACAAGGTGTTGTCCATTGCAATTGGTATTTTTTCTCAAGACAAATAAAGCATGAAAAATAAGTATTTTTGATCAATGTTTTTATCGTTCATATCAGAGGGTTATCCAAAAACATACAAACATACAAAATTGCCAGAAACAGGCCTCATGGTCTATCTATCGAGGTCTGCTTGAGTGTGCAGCTAGCCCCTCTCACACAGCTGCCCTCCTGCCCTCTTCCCAGTAATATGAACATAAGAAAATACTATATGCCCTACTGAGCATGCTTCAATAAAATTAAAATCCTGATTACTCTGGAATTGTTTCATTATTTTTCATGACACCTTCAGCGGGCACTACCTCCAGAACAGGCTGCTTTTACCCTGAGTGTTTCTAAAAATTCCATACCATCTAGGCAAAAAAAAATCCTGTGTAACATATAGTATAAAACAGAATTTCATTAAAACTGTGCTGTTCTTTTGTCTCTGCTCCCCATGAACTTTATAAACTCTTTCTACAAACCAGCAACTCTGTCCCCTGCAGCTTCCCTCCTCAAAGAAGCAGCTGTCCTCTTGAATGTGGTTGTTTCTGTGATGGCAGGGCTAAAAGCTTGCTGTGCTTGGGCTATCAGTCCTGTTAGTGTATCTATTTCTGATTATGGTTCTCCATTCATTTTTATCTAAAAATGCCCTGTTGATCAAATGGAGTTTGTAGTGGGACTGCATTCCTCCAACGGTGGTTCAAATTACGTTTCTCTCTCTTTCTCTAAAGTTTGTGCATATATATGTGTGTGTGTGTGTGTGTATACAATGATTTACTCCTCTCTGGAGGGTTCATTTATGTTAACCCTTTCATGACCGATCTAATTCTTAGGTGACTGAATGATAAACAACTTCAGGCCACACCATGCATATCTGACTGCACCAAATTACATCTCTCTCTCTCTCTCTCTCTCCTCCCAAGTGTGTGTGTGTGTGTGTGTGTGTGTGTGTGTGTGTGTGTGTGTGTGTGTGTGCAATAATTTACTCCTGTCTGAAGGGTTCTATGTCAAACCTTTCAGGACCTATCTAATTCTTAGTGGCATTCTATTCAGTTTGTTTCATACTTGAATTATTCTCATAACTAGTCACAAGTGTCCTTCCAGGGGAAGTGAGGGGTTAGGAACCAGACTGCATTATAGAGGGAAATGCTGAAAACTGAAGATAACTGAACATGATAACTTTGTTGACTTTTTGTCAACTTACATTTTTAATTATTCCCCAGCCTTTTAAATGTTAACATTTTCTGCTGTGTGGCTTTCAATTTGATATAATAAATACCATATTGTAGTCTAAGAATGCAGTTGGTAAATTGGAAATATTTACAATATGGAACTCTCATGACTTTATATTTGTAGGGGGTCGCTGTCTTCTACAGGAAGGTGGGACCTTACCAATAGCAGAGTATCATTTCTGCAGAATCATAGGGGTTGCAAAACTTCTCCACCTATTATATTTTATATAAATAAATGGTAAGCAACCAATGTTTTAGATGCTTTTAGGGTTGCAAGAGGCATCATAGGGTTGCAAAGAAATCATAGGTATATCAGCTGCAACACCTGGCTACCCCAGAATGCCTACCTTCACCCTGCCAGGACCAAAATGAGGTACATTGCCCATTAAAATCAGGGGCAAATGACTAAAATCAGGGACACATAACATATACTGCAGCATCATAATTTTACATCTATTCAAATGCACACCACAACCTGTCCTAATGGTAACATTGTGCCACTGCTATTAATACATGCAGTACTGTCTTGTAAAGGCATGCACAGGTAAACAAAAAGTTTATTTTTATTTATTTATTTACTTACAGTACTTATTAATTTATTATACTGGAAAACCTTAATGCACAAGGGCCTTTTTCATAAGTGCCCAGTAAAATAGATGGTCGGCAGGTTATAAATGAACATGGTGACATTTGACAAAGCAGGAGACTATTACAATCTGAGTGAGCAGAAGCAGTTACATAAGTGCAGGTGGAAACAGTTACAGTGTGAGTCAATAACAGTTGCAAGTGGTTTGGGATGATAAATACTGAAACAGGCTTTTTAAAACAGGAGATGGATAAGTTAATTGGATGAACAGAACTGCACTATTGTCAACATTAAGGCCTGAATCCACCTGGCCTAACATCTTCTTGTCACTTGAAAATGCAGGTCAAATTGTTCTCTAAGTCTGCTGTCTGTGCATTTCTTTATTATTTGCCATGTTCAGAGTGAAAACCTGAAAATGAATAGTCAAGTGGTAAAAACAAAACAAACAAACAAAAAACCCCACAAGGTTGCAAATTGTAAGGAGCATCTTTGGCTATGTGTCATTATAAAACAAAATAAATAAAATCCTATTATAGCTAACTTAATATTGGTATACAGCTGGGTACCATCATAATACAGTAACTTCATACAGTAAGTACCTATCATGGTGTCACCACTCTATCAGTAGTATATTTTCTCACACATGTTCCCTTGATCTTTTTCTCTTATTGTTCAATGCATATATTATTAAAGGAATAATGCATGACAGGGTATTATGTTGTGCTGGGATAATGCCACAGCGTGGGTGGTTGGGCACGAGGTTGCAGGCTGAGTGCATCCAACATCCGGCGCGGCACATTATCCCAGCACCATACACACCCTAGAGTGCATTATTCCAATTATACAATGGCTAATCTTTTAAAAGAAGAAAACATTTAAAAAAATATTTTTGAAAACAGTTTTTAGTTGATTTGTGTGTGGGAAGTATATGTATTTAAAAAGAATTCCTTTTTCCTGTTATCCTCTAGGTGGAGCTGTGTGGACAGCAGCCAGAGTTTTATTTGTTTTATATCTGCTTGCCTGTGTCTCATGGGATTTTTCCCTGTTGCCCCCCAGTTCACTCACTGTTCTGTTTGGGAATCTTCCGTACAGTTTTCTGGTGCTAAAACGTTATACGGGACCTTTGAAGTGGAATTTTATGTAGCAATCACTGTTTGAAGCTGCCTGCCTGTTGCTGCTGCTGTCTGCCCTCTGCCACGAGTATGTTCATTAACAAAGAAGAAACGAGGTATGGATGTGAGAATGTGGGGAGGTGGGAGGAGCTGTGTTTGTTCAGTGGTTTCATATGGTGACAGTTTAAAAACAGAAGCAGCAGGTTAAAAAGCAAGTGAGTGAGCATATAAAATGAGCCACGCGGTGATTGTTGAATGACGACTTGCTCAGTTGCTCATTCACTGGCTGGGTCGGGTGTGCTAAGTCTGTGAACTGTAAGTTTGATTCTGCTTCACTTTGTGAGTTTTGTCTATAATTTCTAGATTTATGGGACTATGAAACAGCTGTGCCTTTGACTAGTTTCTGTGGTGTGGAACTCGGAGGGATTTCAGTGCCATGCAGCCCATCAGAGAAGCGTGCTTTTGGGTTAGGTGGTACGTGTATGGGTTGGTGAGTGGTCAGCGTAATGGACCATGCTGATGGCTGAGTGATTTATTTTTTATTATTAGTGCAGTCATTTCTGTGATGGGACTAGATCCATGGTGTTATGCTGGGATAACACCATGGGTTCAGATTCAGATTAACCAATCGCTGCTAGTATTGTTTCTTGCCATTATATAATGCCCATTCGATTATCGTGTCTGTGTAGTATATTGTACATGAATTATATATGCCACACCGTTTACAGTATATCAACATTGTGCATATTAATAATTTTACACTGTATCATCTCTAGACACTTGATGTGTACCTCATGACTGGAGACTGGCTCATGTGGTGCCCTCCACAAGAGTGGACCCCGGAGGAACCAGGAACTACAGGCCAGTAAGTCTGATGTCCATAGTGGGAAGCTAATGGAGAAAAGGAACAAAAACAGCCCTCCGATTTAAACAGGGTGTCGAGTAAATACTGGAAGTGCAGAGAAAGCGAAACTCAGCACACTGTAATTGATGCTCTAAACAGGTATATTTTATTGACAAAAAAGCTAATGGAGACCATCCTAAATGAGAGATAGTGGCAACTACTGGAGCTGAACAAGGTGCAGAACGAGCGACATTTGGCTTCATCAAGGGTGGTAATGCCAGACCAACCTGGTGGAATACTATGACTGGGTGACTAGGCAAATTGATAGAGGCCATGTGGTGGATGTCCTGAACCTTCTCTCTGGAATTCTCCACCCCACCAGTTATGTAAGTGCATGACCATGGAGAGCTTTAAATGAGTTCTAAAACCCATCTTTGGCACCAAGATTTCGGCGACTGATTGACTGATTGGCTGTATTTATCTTAATTTTAGAAGTTTGTTCAGATATCTGTCATATTAACTAAGCTGCTGTAATGTGTGTAATATGTGAATGTTTTTAAATTGTATGCGGCACCTTGGTTTGGAAAGGCACCATAAAATAAAGTTTTATTATTATTTATTCCTAGACTTCAGTATGGCCTTCAATTCAGTACTGCACAGGAGACTTGGAAGCAAGCTATGGGGCACAGGGTGAGAGCAAAACTGGTGAGGTGGGTGGAGACTGGAAAAAGATAGGCAGCAGAGGGTGGTGGTAGGTGAGAATACCCATCCCATAAGTCTGTGACAAGTGCTGTTCCACAGGGGTTAGTGTTGGGCCCAGTGCTGTTCGACATATTTATTGCAGACATCTCGAAGGCATCAGTAGCAAAATCAGCTTATTTGTGGATGACACCAAGATGGGTAAAAAACACTGGGCCACATGGCCCTTTTACAGGCTTGACTCAGATACACAAACAAAATTATATTTCAAACAGACAGGCACAATAAAACAACACATGGCAGTGTAATAAACACATTATATCATTACTTTGGTATAATCCTAAAACAGATTATATTATATAGATATGGGGCATGATAGAGGCATGATCTGACAGATGGCAACTGGGGTTCAGTGCAAAAAAATGCAAGGTACTGCACTTCAGAACAAAAATCTGAGAGAAGCTACCATCTTGGGGAGTGCAGGCTGGAGGTAACAGAAAGAGAGAGGAGGAGAGGGTGCTCATCACAGGTGCAATGAACAATTCTACACAATGCAGAAAGGCAGCAGCAGTGACCAACAAAATGCTGGGACGCATTGCAAGGAGTAATACCTTAAGAAAAAGGGAGGTTATTCTACCATTATACAAATAGTTGGTTAGACCCCACCTGGAATAGTGCGTGCAGTACTTGTGCCCATACCTACAAAGGAGATTAAGCGGCTGTAGGGGGTGCAGCGTAGGGCAACAAAGATGATTCAGGGCCTGGGGAATTGCCATATGAGGTCAGATTAAAGAGAGTTGAAAGAGCAGCTGGCCTTCGGAGAACTTAAACAAAACATAATATTTAGACATAGCTTAACTAGTATTTCACATTAGTTCTGTATTCCTCCTCCTCATTATTTATTACTGGTGTAATTTGCATGAAAACAGGATATTTGCTCCTAGAATTCATCTATTCCTGTTGCTTTTGCCCTGCTTGAGGTCATAATGCACTGCTTGTATATCACAGTTACTAACATGGCAACAGATTGTGATGTCACAATAGAGGATTATGACTTAGGAGTAAGCTCCAGAGGTGGATGAGCTCTAAGGGATAAAGATCATGCATTCATGCAAATTTCCTCAGTAATAAATAATGGGAGGAGAAATCTATAGTCTATATATGGAATGCAAGCTGAATTATACCTAAATATCATTTTTTTAAGTTTTCTTTGATGCATCAGCAGCTCTTTAAACATGTACACACTGGAGGAGAGGAGAGACAGGGAACGTGATTGAGACTTTCAAATACACAAAGGGATAACCAAAACAGACACAGAGGGTTATTGAGGAGGAAGGTGGGGTGAGGCACTTGGGGCCATGACATGAGATTGGAGGGGTAGATTCAGGAGGAATCTGAGGAGGCATTTCTTTATGAAGAGGTGGTGGCATAGTGGAATGCATTACCGACTGAGGTGGTGGCATGTAACACAGTGGAATGCTTCAAGATGGGGTGGGACAGGGCAAAGGGAGGGTAAAGGGAGGGAAGGGAGAGGGTGGGTAGCTGTGGAATAGGGAGCTAGCTGCAATCTCAGCAGCCTAGATAAACCAGGATGGCCTTTTGTGCTGGCAACTTCGTATGTTCATATGTTCATATTCATTTAAATCATACCTCTGCTCTATTCCTTTATTTATTTATTTATTTAGTGTTGACGGGTAAGTGCACTAAACAAATCCTGACTATTTTCAGGCACGACCAGGGAGGATACAGATGAATGTCAACTGACCTTGAACCAGATTAAGCTGTGGTGGTATTTTTAGTGAATGAGGGAAATTTGGCCAGGACACTGGGGATTCCCCTACTCTTTTGATAAGTGCCATGGGATCTTTAACATCCACCTTAACTACCACCAGTACAGGCAGATGGGACCTCGGTTTAACGTCTCATTCAAAGAGCCGGCACCTCAGAGTGCAGCACCCTCTCATGCTGCACTACAGTGTAAGTACTGGGATATTAACCCAAGTGCCAGATGTGGGAACTGAACCCACAGCCCTCTGATCTCCCAGCCTCAGAGGTGAGTGTCCTACCTGCTGAGCCACTGAAGGCCATTACTTGAAGGCCTTGGTGGGAGCTCCTCTCATTCCCGTATAGTACAAGACGCTATCACACACATTTTAAACACATAGGAAACACTGGATCAAGCAGATAAATTATTAAACTTTACCAAAAATGAAATGTACACACAGAGGCTGACTACGGCAATTCATCTTTATGTTTAAGCCAATGAAACACCCTTATCAAGTTAATGCATTAGCAGCCATAGTGACTCTAACCAGATTTTGTTTAAATGTGGTGCTGATTTATCCCATGGCTAGTGAGTCCTGTGTCTTCAACCTTACTTTACACTCCAGGGTACATGCATGCAGACATTTAAGTGTGGGAGCCCTCAAGTCTTTTGAATTCTACTACACATAAAATAAAGACTGTACTGAGCATGCTCAGAACTGAAATTTCAGATCCTTGCAACTTGAGAACAGATTAATATTTTTTCATCAAACCAATGAAAAGCACCATTCTAGAGCAAGACCTTTCTACCCTGAAAATTTCATAACACAATTCCAAACTTTCTGGGCTGTGGAGAGGAAAATGTTTCCACTTCTTGTACTATCAAGATATCAGGATCCAGACAATTGACCAGCACAAAACTTGCCAGATCAAGAGACCTTGCCCCTCAGATTGGTATGCACAATTTTCATACAATTCTATTGAACAGGGGCAAAGCTATTGAGTGCAAAGTTAGGAATTTAACCTTAAACACCTACTCAACCATAACTGTAGGGGTGCTACCATGCCCTTATAAATATATTACTTTGCAAAAAACTGCACCAACGCACCATCAAAAGTAAAATAAAATGACTATTTGCATGCAGTTATGATCCTATTACATACAGTACACTCATGCTTACTTTCAAATTTTTAAATAAAACATTTCAAACATTTACAGAATTGCTGCATATATACAGTACAGTGACACTGTCATATATTACAGTGGAACCCACTTAATCACATACCGCATAATCGTAAATACCGCTTAAATGAATAATTTTGTCAATCCCCAATTGTTTTCCTATGTGTACCATTATAAGCAGCTCACTTAAACACATGCAAGTGGCCCATATAAATGCATATTTTTTCAGTGACTTTATCACATTATGGCCATTCACATTCTGTCCGACCAGCTGTCAGTGTGTAGTCATTAGCGGTGAGTAGTAGTAGTAGTAGTAATAGAGAGTCTATTTATTTGTGTACCCTTCCCATAGGCTCAGGACCCTTAAAGCAAAATAAACACAAACAGCAATTAGAAACAGTCATAGAAAGACATATAAAATCCAAAAATAAACCCCATTAAAATCTTATACAGACGATTCTCATGCTGTCTAGAAGTCTCAAGATAAATTCCTCAGGTCCCAAAGGCCTGTTTGAAAAGGAAGATGTTGAGATGTTGTTTTAAAAGTCTCTATGGATTGTGCCTCCTGGAGGTACCCAGTAGTGAGTTCAGAGGACCAGAGCTACCACCTCAAATGTGTGGTCCCGAAAGATTTTAACCTGGCCCTAGGAACCTCCCAGGACCTCTCCAGCCAATCTAAGAGTGAGATGGGGTGTGGGGTACAGAAGTTCCTTCAGGTGGCAGAACCAACCCTTGTAGGACCTTACAGGTCAAAGACCTACTTTAAAGGTGATGCACAGTGCACCAGCAGCCAATGCAGTTCATGTAGCACCAGTGTAATGTGACTGAACCTCGAATGTCCAGTCAAGAACAGGGCTGCTCCATTCTGAAAAAGCTGCAGGCACTGCATTGCACCTCCTTTGACCCCGAGGTAGAGTGCATTACATTAATCAAGTACCATGGTGAATACCATAGTTCACCACAATAGACCCACTAAGTGCTCCAAGCACTGACTAAGCAACTATTAATTGATTAATTAGCAGTCTATAAAACTGCAGTTGTTGTTATGCATTCAGATCTCTGTTTGTCTGTATGTATCATGATGGCAGAGACACCAAAGAAAAAACAGAGCTTTCTCCAGCTGACAAAGTCAAGGCTTAAAATTTGCTGTCAAGTCCTGGCACCTCTCAAATGGAGGTAGCGTGGCAGCTCAGTGTATTACAGAGCCAGATTTGTAGGCTCTTAAAAAAAAGTCACAGGTTCTGCAAGAATTTCAAATGAATGAAACGAAAGGAAATGCAAGCAGAAGGGCAGGGCAGGAGTTGAAGATGCTCTCCTTCTGGTTTGAGCATGCCCATGCCTCTGATATGTCTGTTTCTGGACACTATTGCAGCAAAAGTCTAGGAAACT
Organism: Neoceratodus forsteri; assembly: GCA_016271365.2. Lineage (NCBI taxonomy): Eukaryota > Metazoa > Chordata > Ceratodontiformes > Ceratodontidae > Neoceratodus > Neoceratodus forsteri. The sequence continues at coordinate 181,058,407 of CM057452.1, read as the reverse complement.
AGCGATGCCATGGGGAGCCAGAGTTCAAACCTATGTAGCAATGGTTGGTTGTGCCATGTCAAAGTAAGGCACAACACTGTCTTTAAACAGTTGTATGGGAGAAGAAGAATGGCTGACACTGCTGAACAGTGGGTGCATTCAGTCTTGCCCACCCTGCTGTCTGATTACTCCCCGGATTACGCTTATGATGCAACTGAAACTAGAATCTTTCAGGCCAGCCCTGTTGGCACACCAAACTTTAAGTCCAATAACATCTTTGGTACAAGAAGGCAGAAGATCACCTCACAGCACTAATTTGTGCTTACATGGATAGTCTCACAAAACAAAACTGCTGATTATTGGCAAAAGCAGAAACCCTAGATGTTTTAAGAGCATGAATCTGCAACAGTTGCTGGTGACCTACCGAGCCAATCACAGTGCCTGGATGACTGCCGAGAGCTTTACAGAATGGGCAAAAGAATTTAACAAGGACATGAGGAGGAGGAAGAAACACACCATGCTCGTAACTGACAACTGCACTGCACACCTCAAATTGATCGGTCCCATGTTACTATAATTTTTCTTCCCCTAACACAAACCTCCCTTATTCAGGCAATGGACTGGGTAATCATCAGAAATCTGAAGTGCCTGTATCATTGACAAATGCTGTCAACTGTGATTACAGCACTCGATGATGGAACTGCTGTGTCAGCCTCTGACCTAGTGTGGAAGTTGTCTGTTTTGGATGCCATCCATATGCTTAGCCAGACTTGGTCTGAATTTAAGGTGCAGACCATACAGAAAAGTTTAAAAAGCTGGCTTTTGAAGGAATGCACAGATGCAGCTGATGAAGAGGAGAAGAAAAATGTGGCAGCCCCAGATATCATCCCACAATCTGTTTTTGACTGCTTTATGGCAGAGGATGATGGTCTGCAGTGCACTGATATGCTCACAGATGAGGAGCCTGCAGCATCTGTGGCAGATGGTGATGGTACCAGGTATGATGACGATGAGGATGGAGAAGAAGAGTCAACTGTGCCTACCCTGACCATGAAAGATGTGTTTCAGTCTCCTGAGCATACACCACTATATCAAACAGAATGCCAGCAGTGAGGAAGATTACAAGGCATTCTATGAGATAGAGAATGTCTGCAACGAGCAATGACATAGCAAACATGTCAGTCTAAGATTACTGACCATTTTAAACCTTTTCCACAGAGTAATAATGTTTATCTGTACTTTTAAAATGTGATCTGCACTTGTAAAATGTTCACCCTGTCAAGCCATGTCCCACAGTTCAAGCACCCACCAAATGAAAAGTTTGAGCATCATACAGTAACATAAAGTGATTTCAAGCATCATAACATAAAGTGACAATGCAACCCAAAAATCACATCACACAGTTGGACCTTTATATGTCACATCATAGCCCACTGTTCAAATACCTCCGTAGTACCTGTTAACCCTGTCAGATCCCACAGATCCAACAGTGCAGATTTCCACCCTCAAAGAGATGAGTGCTGGAGAAGGGAGATGAGATGGGAGCTATAGATGACATTGAAGGATGGAGGGGCAGCAGAATGACCTTACCAAACTTCAGGAGTGGTTGGAAACAAGACAGTTGGGGTTCAATGCCAAGAAATGCAAGGTACTTTGAGCTAGGAAGCAGGGAGGAGCTATCATCTGGGAGGGTGCAGTTGGAAAGCTTAAAGGAGGAAAAGGATTTTAGGTTCTTATAACAGGAGTATGAATGACTCAGTGCAGTGCCGAAGGCAGCTAAAGCCAACAAGATGCTGGGATGTATAGTGAGGGGATCACCTCCAGAAATAGGGAGGTGATCCTTCCCTGTACAGGTCACTGGTCAGGCCACACCTGGAATATTGTGTGCAGTAATGGCACCCATTCCTGAAGAAGGACATCAGACTGTTGGAGGGATACAGCATAGGGTGACTAAGAGGAACCAGGGGTTGGAGGAAAATTCTATGAGGACAGACTGAGTAAGCTGAACATGTATTCTCTGGAGGAGAGGAGGGATGGAGGATATGACTGAAACCTTTAAATACTTAGAGGGATCAACAAGACTAATACAGAGGAGATTTTCAGGATTAGAAGAGGAGAGACATGAGAGGGCATCAGCTGAGACTGGAGGGAAGATTCAGGTGGGAGATCAGGAGTCATTTCTTCACAGACTGGGTGGTAGACAAGTGGAATAATCTACCTGATGAGATGGTATCCTGCAGGACTGTGTGCAGTTTTAAGAGGGTTGGGACAGAGTGAGGGGTAAGTATGAAGAGGAGGGTGGAGCAGATGCAAGTTGAGGGTTAGCTGCACAATTGAGCAAACTCAGTAGACCATGATGCCTGTTTCTGCTGGTGTTTTCCTATGTTCGTAAGAGGATCATATGACTCTGGTTGTTAGGGGGTGTCAGGAATGAAGTGCAGCAGGAAAGAAAGTAGCTGAATTTTGGAATGAAGTGCTGGTGAAAAAGAAAAAAACAATGTGGTAAGGGGCATGTGACTGTGGTTTCCAGGGGTGTGAGGGATATTGGGCAGCATGGAAAAGTAACCAAAGTTTGGAAGTGAAGTGCTGGCAAAAATTAAAAAAAACACTGTGGTAAAGGTGCATGTGACTCTGGTTCCTAGAGTGAAGTACCCAACATTTGGGAATGATGTGTTGGTTTTAAAGAAAAAAAAAAACACTGGAGGCAAGGGTCAGGGACAATGGGCAGCAGACAGAAGTGTTCAGGAATGAAGTGCTGTTGGGAAGCAACTACTTTTAAGTATTGTTGTGAGTGGAGAGTGGAGAAAACATTACCTGGAGTTAACCGACCACCGCAAGGCATCAGAATGGTAAGATCACATAGCCACATAACCCGCTTAAACACATAATTGTCACAAGTCCCATGGCTATGCATTTAAGCAGGATTGACTGCATGTAAAATAACTGCATCCTGAAGTGGGTGTGTATGTGGAAGTGTGCATGGGTATCTATGGCCACAGAAGCACTGGACCATGAGGATGGATGACTCTTGTGTTCAGTATTAGCTGTTTGGGTCTTCACATGTCATCCAGCTTCATCTTCAGCATCAATTTTCCTCATGCCCAATGATGTTTTAAATTTTCATGTTTGTAAAATGGAATAACGCTTTTCACCTGAGAAGTTACTTTTTAAAACATTGTAAATGTGGTGTTTTGTAGTTTCATTGAGTACCATTAGTGACCCGTGACACATCTTGACTTACTATTTGCAACACAAGTAATGAACATGTTCCTACAATTTATAAATAAATAGACACATTATAGTAGAGGAGCTTTAAAAAATTATTAAAGAAAAATTCCAATGTAATTAGTGTCAGATTGTTGCAGTGTTCCTGGAGAGGTGAAAACTAACACTAAAAGAAAACACAAAATAATAGTTTCAATGAGAACAATAAGTAATCTGAAATATATAATACATAGACAATGACTGTTTCATATAACTGCTATAAAATATATAACTATTTACAAGCATTTACAAGGGTGTACTTGGAAGTTCCTCACTCGACCCTTAATAAAGGCAACCCTGTGAAAAGCAGGAGCAATGTATGTACTGTATTTTTGTAAAGCTGTAACATTTTTGAATAACAAATGAAGTTCAATTAAATAGCATTAAACTATTGTCACTTTTTGCATGCCTATAGAAATGCGTGCAGTCAAATCAAAGAATAATTATGTACAGTCATGCACACATACAAAATTGCATTATGTTTAATCATAAATACTTTAACATATAGTAATGCAATATATTTACACATCAACAAGTTTTCAGCATAAATGACATATTTACATCTGAGTCGTACTTTGATAGGAGATGGGAAGCCATACATGTTTTGTGCATTTTCAACAATGTTATGTCTTGCACTGTGTTATATGACAAAGTGGTGCATGGATGTGTGTGGACCTCTCTGTAGTTTGAGGATGGGAGAAAATATCTACATGTGACAGAATTAGTTCTAAAAACTAATTATGCACACAGTCTAGCACCCTAGTAAGAGCTCACTCAAACTGAAACTGTATCAGTATCAGTATCAGTATCATGATTACAACTATCCAGCCATTACTTGAAGAAATAATATTTTACAAAATAATCATTCATCACTGAGTAAGTTATGAAATGCAGTGCAATGATGTGACCAAATGTGTGTGATGACTACCTTGTTTTAGCCGACTTAACTGAGATGCATATTTTTGTTACTACTCTTCTGCAGCTTCCACAAACTGCTTATTTTTAGGACAATCACATACAGTATGCATCCTTCAGTTTCCTTGAAAGTCTTTCCTTAAAGGTGTGTAGCATCATTGCATTCTATCCTACTGCCACTGTATCTGAGCCAACTTACATAATGACCATAATGCACAGAAGCTTCATGCTGGACAATTATTGCATGAGTGTCAAAATCATACATCCAAACATGAATATACCTGCAATGAAGTCAGTTATTAGTGTCACAACTTTGACTCCCTGTGAGTCAAATTGTTATATTATAAGCATAGTGGTTGCAGAGTGGGTTATTCTCAGTGATCAGGTACTTTTCCTGCTACACCTTGTAGGCCCCCAGCTGGATTTAGTATTGCTAAACAACTGCCTGAATTTGGCAGAGGATTCATGTTGAATATAGAGAAATCCACAACATGTCATCAGTCACTTCTGTCAACATTTCCACAGGACAAACATTTCTGCTGACATATTTGATTGTGAAGTACTACCTTACTGGAATTTTCTCATTCTCCAATGAGATGATGATCACCATTATAAACTCTTCTACACCTTGCTGAACATTTTCAGCAAATGTCCTATACTGGTCATAATCTGCTACAGCTTAACATAGTGGCATTAATGACTGCAAAGTGTTACTTTGCTGTTGACTGATGCTTTGGCTTACTTCAGTGAATCTGACAACAGTGGATTGGGGAGCAGTTATTGTGGCAACCAATTCTGCCTCATGTATGAACAACTGCATTGCATAACTGGCATAGCAATTAACTCTAGTAGTGCTGTCAAATGAGACCATTGCAGGTGGATCAATTGTTTTTGTTGTTGGAGGTGCTCTTGTATTATCAGCCACAGTTGATTGTTTATCACCTCTTAAAGTAGAAGAATCATGTACAGTACACTTCTTCCTCTTTAATATCTGTGACGCCTCAGAAGACACATCTCGCATGATCACGCCACTTGTCAGTGGAATCAAAGTCAGGTTGGTTGATACAAAGTGTACAAGTGATTGTACTTTATGATGTACTTTTCTCAACATGAATTTTATTGTATGCAACATTGATAATGTACAATCCTGCCAGAGTTCTAACACATGACAAAGAAACATAGCTCATACCACCTTTGGATATATCATTGTCAGTGTTGATCATTGTAACATCTAAGCTCAAACCTTGGGATTTGTGAATTGATATTGCATATACAACACACAGTGGGAACTGTTTTGTGTTACATAAATGTCTTTCAAAGCTGGAATTTTACTGAGCATCTGTTGACGTGTTTGGGTAATCAAGGTAGTCAAAGCTTACCACAGCCATTTCAACAAATGTTCTCTGATCATTGTATTGAAAGTCAACTATGTGCCCCATCGCACCACTGTCCAGTCCCTAATCCACATCAAGATTACGATGTCACATCACATGTATATTTTACCAACTGTAAGCATTGCCAGTCATTCTTAACACATCTACATTGAACTGCTTTAGATGGTCAATCATCTTTGAGATCATTTTGAGCTTAGACAAATTCAGACATGGAAATCTTGCCTTTGCTATCAGAGTTGTGTTCAGTATAGATGCATTGGAAGGCAACAAGTTTCCAATACAAGCCTCATCAAGTATGAGCCTTGTATTGTCACCAGCACTCAGATGCATATTCTGAAACAGTTTAGCATAGATGACTAACTCCCACAGGTTTATTCCACCAATGCACCCAATAGTTTTTCTAGCTTCCTCAACACTAAGTGTAGAAAAATATGGTTCCCATTCATAGGTGCCTGTTGAAGTAGGTCACCAAAACGTAATTTTGCCTTCAAAGGCAACATCATCATTATGCCAACAATCTCTGTAGACATAGGTGAATGAAGGCAAGCATAACAATGAAGACTGTACTGATCTCATCCATAATTAAGAGCTCCATGTTGTCAAACATACTGCATAGATCACTTGCTAGTTCAAAAGACAACTTGCAGTACTTATCAGTTTTCCCATTTTTAACAGGTAGCATAAAATACAGTGTAATGTCACTCCCCTACATTATATCGCTGCAAGTCCAGTTAGAGCTATCACAATGGTGGACACTGGTACTCAGTATTATTTCTTGTGTTAGCACTAATTGCTTCAATAGGAAGCTTTTTTTTGTCCCAGCTAAACCACTGACAAATACATAGTGTTTGTAGACACAGTGCCACCATAGTAGCAGGATAGGCCAGCACTGCAACAACCCATTCAAAAGCAGTAATACACATGCAGCACAGATGGGCAACATACAGAGTGGTTTGTGTTTGTCACAACAGCATTCTTTATTAGGATGCTGAATGCCATGTTTAACAGCATACGTCACAGCAGTATACACAACTTGCTGCTATTAATTTAACAAAATGACAAAGATGTCTACATTGAGTGGCATGCCTGTTCCATGACTGTTTCAGCCTTTGACATAAGTACAGTGCAATCACTCATGGGAAGAGGCACTCCCAGTGCACCTTGTCTATCTGGATCACAGTTGTCCTGAGATTTTACTGGATTGTCTTATTCCAATTGTTCTCTAGTTTTTCTAGCTGTTCCTTCTGTAATCCTAGTCTTTTGTGTACACAACTGAACTGGCAGTTTTGAAGATCTTGCAGCTCAAATTGAATTGTATCTCATTTGTGTCAAGATTTACCTTTTAATGAGTTGTACTGTGACAGGGAGCCCTGCCACTCTTGAGGATGGACCTTTTCTTAAATCTGTTGCAACAGTTCTTCTATTTCTTAGCTTAATCTATTCTTTATAATTTCTAGTCCATAAGGTTGGCCACCTATGGGCACCCCTTCCCTACTTGACTATGTCCTCTTTAATTTTCCTTTTCCTCTCAGGTCCTCGACAGGGAGGTTATTGTTGTGACCTTCTGAGCTGATATAAAACAACAGACTGTGTTCCTTGTTAATATAAATGTTGACAATACCATGGCACTAGGTGCTTTTGATAAAGGTAAAAGTTACTAGGAGATTGTATGATAAAAATTAAGTTAGGTGCCATTTAAAATGCATGTAAATTGATGTAGACTGAACAAGTCTGAAATCTGATGGTGATTTGCATATGCCCCATGATGCTTTGCATTGTGGAAGTATGTGTGATGCTGTCTTTGAAACTTGCTTCTTGTCAATGCCCTTTGGGTAACCCTTGTTTCAGTGCTTCTGCACTGAGATTCTTTGTCTTTAGCTAGTTTTTTATTTTATTTGAGCCCCACCACTCAAACAAACAAGGCCTACATAGGGAGGCTAAATCTCAACAGATAAGTTAGATCAGAGATCAGTGAGTCAGTAGGTGCTGGCTAAGCTTTGAGGAAAGACTTGCATAGTCTCTGCTACAAACTGATGTACTGAAGAAAGGATATGCCATTGCTGAAGGTTATCCTCTGCATTTTGAATAAACATCACACAGAGATTGTGTGTTGAACCTGATGTTTGGTGTCTGGTCCATCTGTTATCCCACAACCCTCCACAGACTTGGTGTCATCAGTGGGATAACTTGCAGAAAGTGTCTGGACTGGCCAAAAGGGATGTTTTTGTGGATATCACCCAGATATCCCAGGTGGACTGATGCACCAGGAGTTGCCAGAGTCGAATCCAGAGAAGAAATTCCATGAAGTTCTGACCAGAATCATGGCTGACAAATGAGAGAACCTGCTGCCTGGACTGGACCTGGGAGCTCAGAGGAAAGCCAAGTCAAGCCTGAAGATGATGAAGAGATGCAGGTCGAGGCAGACTGGAGGGTGTGAGAGACAACACCCAGGAGGTGGAGACCCTGATGAGGATGATCCACTGGATGAGTGGGCAATGGCTGGAGGCAGACTGACTACACAGAAAGGTGGAACACTGGTGCCAAGTGCTCGAGAGTTTCCTGTTGGAGAGTTTGGATAAACAGTCAGAGGAGGATTTTTACATGGGCTCAGTTTGTGGAGGACCCCTGACTTAGCAGGATATTCCTTTGTTTCCTGTGTTCCCAGGATGTTACGTGTTGGAGGTTGGAGATGCAAGTATGGAACTTGAATGTGAGACCCCAGGTAAAACTGTGCATAGTGATATTGTGCTGGGGTTGAAAACTCCAAGCAAGCAAGAAGAAGTCTATAAGGCTGAAGGGACTTTTATTGTATTGCTGCAGCTAAATCTAGTAAATATATTGACTAGGGTATACTGCAGGCAAAAGATGTTAATATTGCCAACATTTTACAATACTATATGTTAAGATCAAGGAGGTGATGTTCTATTTTTAATGAAAACCTACAAAGGAGGAGGTGGGTGGAAAATGGTTAGGAACCTGTGTTGGGGTAACACCTAGACTGTCTACCCTCAGGTGTCTGTATCAGTAGCAAATAAAATGAATGAATCAAAAGACATAGTGGATTTATGTAGCGGTTTGAACCTAGGACTAGGACCCTGACATGTCTGATGGAGTTGGAGCAGGTAATTACTCACCCAGAGAAAGTCTTTCTATCATACTAGACTTAACAGCCATCCAGATTTTCACAGTCTTCCAAACATTGTTCTGGTTCCATCAATAAATATGCACCTCTTGTAAAATTCCAAACTAATAAGAAAACATGCCTTGGTTCTCATCGAGCTTGAAAGAAGAGCTGCTCCACAGACACTCACTTTGGAAGAAGGCCAGGAAGACCAAACAGTGTAACTACTGGTCAGCTTTCAGAGCTGTCAGAAACTGCTGCACGAGAATGGTTAGAGATGCAAAATGTAGCTACTACCGGTCCGAACGTAACTCTTCCTCTAACAGTACAACTAAATTCTGGAAAACCTTAAAGGAAATCCAAGGCCACAGTTCTGCTAGTCCATTCCACCAAAATCTCTTCAGGCAACTCGGTTGTTACTGACAAGCAAAGAAATCCTTGAACTCTTTAATAACCACTTTGCCACCACTGTGGCCTAGCATTTGATGACTCTCCACTGCTAGCCTATGTGCACAACTATTACTCCTAGCTCAACTTGCCCAGGCCCTGCTCCACCTCACCCCTCCTCACATGACATTCTCCTTCTCCTGTCACAGTAAAGGAAGTTGAGGACCTTCTGCTCCATCTGGATTGTAGGAAAAGTGCTGGGACAGACCTGATAGAGTGCTTTTTCCTCAGATTTGACTAACGTGTTCTTCGCCCCAAATCACCCATCTCTTCCATGTTTCCTTAACCAGGCTCACTCCTGGCCATCTGGAAAACTGCTGACATTATTCCACTATTTAAATCTGGCAGCACTAGCGATCTTAATAACTACAGCCCTATCTCCTCCCTACTCCCTACCCTCTAAGCTTCTGGAAAATGGTTACTACCCAATTTAGACAGCACATCCATGAATCAAACCTTTTAAACCCTGCTCAGTCTGGCTTTGACCCCACCATAGTACTACCTCAGCACTTGCTATGGTTACAAATGACTGGTTGAGAGCCTTGGATGCCAGAAGTTATGTGTGTGCTCTGTTTCTCGACCTTAGCAAAGGCTTGACAGGTAGACCACTCCTTGCTTCTGGTTGCTCTATGGAATATTGGCATCAGTGACATGGCCTAGAGTGGTTTTCTAACTCCTCTCTGATCGACACCAACAGATCAAGGCTGGGGGTCTCTCCCCTAAAAACAGTCTCTTGAGTAGTACTGCTAGGGTCCATCTTGGGTCCTCTCTTGTTTTCCATTTACATAAACGAACTAGATGCTGGAGTCAAGTCAGCTGACATACACCTCTTTGTGGATGACACTGTGTTGTATGTAGCCAGACATACACTGGAATGTGCGTGTAGTGACCTCCAAATAGAATTTAACCACTTACATAACAATCTCCTTTACTCTAAACTTCTTAAATGCTAAAAAGCAAAGGCCATGATCTTCCCCCTGTAGTAAACTTCCCTACTCTATCACGGTGGGAACAGCCCCTCAAATCCACACCTTGCTCGGTGAATCTCTGGACTATGTAGATTCCTTCAAATATCTGGGGTGTGGATTGACTCAATCTTTCCTTAAAAGTCCATATCGAGGAACTCTCCAAAATGCTTAAACAGAGGCTTTGGATTTTCTTCAGAATCAGGCATCTATTAATGCAGGAGGGAGAACCAGGTTGGTACAAACAACGTTCTCACCTCTAATAAATATGCAGACCTTCTGTTTGAGCACTGCTCTATGTGTCCCTTGCCAAACTAGACACTCTGTACCACTGGGCACTCAGGTTCATTACCAGTGCCCCTACTCAACACACCACTGTACTCTCTACAACATTGTGGGTTGGGGCTCACTTAGTCTTATATGGCAAAAGAACACCGTGTTCTGATCTATAGGGCCATCTCTAACAAGCTGCCTCAATATATTAAGGATTACCTACCTTCTGCATTCCTGGCAGTTATCTGCTGAGAAGCCAGACTTGTATCATCCTTTACATACCCAGAGTTAGGACGCGCTTTGGTCGGGCGGTGATTAGTCATGCCTTACTAGTCCTCTGAATACTGCTCAAGATTTACTGCAGCTTGTTTCACCTGTACCATTAGCTGCCTTCAAAATCTTATCCAGCAATCATTTATGGAGTCCTGCAACTGCTTTCTGCACTGAATCTCTGAATCTCTGATTCTCCCTCCTACCTGTCTGTCACCTCCCCTACTAATGGCACCTTTCACCCCATACCTTCCCTTACCTCTCTTAGATCTGCCATGCTGACTAATGCAGCTATGTCAGAGCTGAAGGTATTACAATAGTCCCCTCCCACCCCTCCTAACCTCTCCTCCTCTACTATCCTGGGTGCATTATGTGCCCTCAGTGCTCTTGCTTTATAGGCTTTTCCTAGACTACGTAATACTTTGCTGGTCTAGACCTCATCCAATATAATATTTATGTATTTATTTACTTATTTAGAAATCAAAATTACAACCCTTTGAACCATAGACTCATTTCCAAAGGTTTGTACTCTATTGTACTCTACTGTCTATCAGAGACCTGCCTTGCATAGAACTCACACATAGCAGTATGCTGACTGCCTTTGGTACCATGCCTGTAAATTATGCTGCCTTGTTCTGTTCTCAGTGTCAAGTCTTACATTGCTATTTGTAAATTATTGTACCACCATGCCAAGCCATGCCTTTCTCACTTGTAATGACTGTACATAGGCTGCTAATGTTGCTATGCCTACTCCACATTGTTGTATTGTGACTTGTTGTTTAAACTACCAGGTCCATCTTGTAAATGAGACCTGCTCAATGGTGTTCCACCTGGCTAAATAAAGATATTGATTGATTGATTGATTGTTTGATTTGTTAAGAAATGTGACAGACTTTCCCTAAAAGGAGATGGGAAGGTACAGTTAGTCTCTGTTGAGAAATTTGTTAATGACTCAGGGTAAAGAACAATGATATCCACTATGTTTATGATGGAATGCTTATCATTAATAGGGATCCTGAGACTGAACTTGAAGATGGATGCGTGAAGCTTCATCCTTTCCTGGGACAAAAGGTGGTAAGCAGTCTGAAATAACTGTTTCCTCTTAAGGTGGGGGATATGTGACAGGTAGCTCCTGCCACTCTTGAGGACCACCTTTCTTAAATCTGTGTTGGGGTAACGTAGAGTGTCTACCTCAGGTGTCTGTATCAGTAGGCTATTCACCAGCATCTTGGAGTGTTATGTTGTGTCAAGACATGCCTTACCAATGAATCCCGGAGTCTGCTAGCCCACAGTTTTTATTTAGCAAACTGGATTATGGTTTATTAGTTTAGTCATCTGCTTGTAAAACTACTTTGGAATCTAAAGGTTATGCATAATTCCATTTTAGGTGTATATTTCATGCATCATATCGCACTCACCACTGTCTTCTCTTTCAGGAGTCCAATTGTTTATCATTTATTTATTTATTTTATTTATATTGTATAATGTTGTTTGCAATTATTTTGGGTCTTCTCCTCCTCTGTTTCCAAATTGTTTCCCAGGTTTATCAATGGATGTGGCACTCATTCTCTGATAAATTTTATTTTCAGATACCTCTTTCTGCAGTGTAATTGGCCAGAGATCAAGTCTGTATAGGGTCCCAATGTTTTCAACTTCTCTCTCCCCTGAATCTTTTCATTTAAAGACCATTGGTAATTTTAAGCACAAATTATTTTCACTTGTTTGTAGCTCTCAGAAATGTAATTGTTAATTGTATTTGTATCTGTTTATTGTTGTATTGTATACAATGTTTTGTAATTATTGTCTTTTGTATTCATTTGTTTTTTGTAATGCTTGTCACCTGTGAAATGGGCAGTTTGCTCATCAGGCTCAAGGATAAAAATAAAAATGAAATGATAAAAATCTGTTGCAATAGTTCTTCTATTTCTTAGCCTAATCTATTCTTTACAATTTCTAGTCCATAAGGTTGGCCACCTATGGGCACCCTTCCCTTTCTTGAATATGCTATACTGTCCTCTTTAATTTTCCTTTTCCCTCTCAGGTCCCTGTATAGGGAGGTTATTGTTGTGACCTCCGAGCTGATATAAAACAAAAGACTGTGTTCCTCATTGTTGGATTTAATATGCAATGGCACTTTGTCATAAAATCTTTAATGTATAAACCTTATGTGTATAAACCTGTAAATGTTGAAAATACCATGGCACTAGGTGTTTTTGATAAAGGTAAAAAGATACTAGAGGACTGCATGATAAAAATTAAGCTAGTTGTGCTATTTGAAATGTATGTAAATTGCTGTAACCTGAACAAGTCTGAAATGTCATGGTGATTTAGATATATCCCATAATGCTTTGATTATGGAAGCATGTATGATGCTGTGTTTCTTTGAAATGTGGCTTATTGTCAATGCTCTTTGGGTAATTCCTTGTTTCAGTGCTTCTGCACTGAGGTTCTTTGTCTTTAGCTAGTTTTTTTTTTTATTTAATCCCCCACCACCTAAGCAAACAAGGCCCACATAGGGGAGGCTACATCTCAACAGAAAAGTTAGATCAGAGGTCAGTGAGTCCATATGTGTTGGCTAAGTGTAGAGGAAATACTTGCATAGTCTGTTGCTACAAACTGATGTACTGAAGAAGGGATATGCCATTGCTGAAGGTTATCTCCTGCATTTTGAATAAACATCACACAGAGATTGTATGTTGAACTTGAAATTTGGTTTCTGGTCCATCTGTTATCCCACAACCCCGCACACATACCTCCATGGCTTGAACAGGAAGAAGAGCAAAATAGTAATTCTCACTTTTTTCTGCAGATTTCAGAGTTAGTTTGCAATGCTAAGTCAACCAAGGCTTATGTCTTTTGACCAGAATTCCTTGCAAGCCTGTAAGTTGGTAGATATCCTTTGCTGGGTTAGACTGACTCAGGCTTATAATCATACCATTGGGTGACCTCAAAGAGTCACATGTTCTCCATGGCATTGTGCCCTGTCGGTAGTATGTGTCAATTAATTTTTCTTGTTGAAGAGGGCTTGTTTGTAGCAAGATCTCTGATCTGATCATGAGACTTTAGACATGCCATATGTTTTCTTTGTTGCTGATGTTCAAGTACTGTATTCCTTTGGATTTTCCATATACAGTTGCAGCCACAGACACTGCCAGCTATTTCCTGAAATTTCTGTGATATTTCCATTTTAAACCAAGGATGGAAATGAGAAAGGAAAATGTGGGCGCACCAGGATTTGAACTCCGTACTCTGGTATGTGCTCCAGCGCTCTAACCATTAAGCTACAGGCCCACTGGTTACAGCATCCGAAGAACTATATACCTTGTAGGGTTAAACTGCACCGAGAAGCAGTGGAATTTCTAAATTGGTTTCTGGTTGCAGATTAAGCAACACTAGAGAGAAAGGAATGTGTGACTGTGAAATAGGAAGTTCTTCGGACACTGTAACCAGTGGGCCTGTAGCTAATGGTTAGAGTGCTGGAACAACATACCAGAGGTCCGGAGTTCAAATCCGTGCGCCCACATTTTCCTTTCTCATTTCCATCCTTGGTTTAAAAACTATATACCTTGCAGGGGTTAAACTGCATGGAGAAGTAGGGAATTTCTAATGTGATATTTCCAGAAATATCTCATGCTTTCTCCATTTCCACAGTAGGGGCAGCAGAAAGAAACTATTTAGAAATGTCATGAAATATCTGGAAATAGCTGCCAATGTCTGTGGCTACTACTAGGCATGTTCTGATTATTCACTTGTGTTGTAGGCCCTACATTCACAGTGTGACAGACTTTTCAACCCTAGAAATCACAACTATGAACTGATAGATCTGCTGCTGTTGGAAATATCCTCCCATAGCTCCTGTAAGCATGTTTGTTCATTTTGGTAATGTATGATGTCACATACCATACTAGGGTCCTGGCAGTGTCAGCAACAAATTAAACTTCTATGTTCACCCGCCACATCAACAACAGAACCAGACTGTAATCACTTAAGAATGCTTCATTTTATTTTTAGGCAGTTCATACACTCTCTTTGTAGACTGTGCTTTCAGATTATGTTGCATGGCAAAGAACGGGTTATTCATATGGCCATTTTTAGAGACACATCTTGAAATCCAAAACATTATGTACCAGTTGCCACAATTTTCACCTTTCGATGACAGTACTTGCAACTGATGTGTTGCTGGAACTTTTCACCAGTTTCCATAATGTAGGACTGACATACTTGTCAAGAAGTTAACAATTAATGTACTACATGATAAACTTGAGGAGTTCACAGTCTAGATTGTCACTAATGTTGACAGCATCTTTTGTCCACGGTAGCATGTGGATATGAGGAGCACCATGTACTTGGTATGCCACTGTCCAGAAGTAATGTTTGGGCTACAAGGTTTGGTTCACTCATGCACTAAAAAGATCGAATCCCCGAGCGCACTTGTCCATGCATTGCAAACATTTAATAGAAAATGCAAACTTTGGTTCACCAGTTCGCCTCAGTCAAGTTTTTTTCCCCATACCTCTGTCACACATGCTCAGTTGTGGCAGCCCCAGTAACATCATGTGATGGAGGATATGGAGTCAGGAGACTGAGTCCTTGCATGTCAGTTAGCCAATAAGGACTTTAATGATTTGTCCATAATTCAATCTCTCCAGAGTCTCCACCTCTACCTTGCAGAACTGGGATCAACAGCAGTGGCAATTGGTGGAGCAAGTCAGAAAACACATGGGTGGGGAAATTGATAACTAAAACTACAACTACACCATGCAGTTTCTTCAGAGTGTAAGGAGAGACAGAGAGAGAGAGGTGGCATGATACTGAGAGAACTGAGAGTGAGGGAGTGCTTGCTACTGAATTGTTGTCATGACAGATGACGTTGTTTCACTGATTTTTTTTGCCTTGACTTCAGCCGTAGCCCCCAAAAAAAAAAAAAACGTTTGTTTGTATTTTCTCTGTTTTTGACAGGGGTGGATAGGAAAGGAGGAATAAGATACTGGTCAGTTGTATTACTGGACTGGTCCTCGTGCTGTGAGACTAGAGTCAAGAAGCTGAACTATAAAAGGCAGGGAAAATAAAGAGTTCAAAAATTACCTTTACTCCACCAGTGCCACGAGTTAAGGAGATCAATTTGCTGTACTGCTCTCAAGCTCAACTTGGGGATCAGTTCAATCAAAATCAGATCAGTTCAGTTCACACAACACAGTTGTAGTTTTAAATCCAATCTGTGCTAGTGATGAAACTGATGATTTATTTTTCATTTGACTGAAGAATTACAAACCACAGGGAAGGAGAAATTTAAAGCTAGTGTAAACTAAAAAGTACACAGAGAGATAGAGTTTTTGACTTGTGTATTTAATTTGCTCTGCTGCTGATTGTTTGTGCATGGCATGATCTGGGGGCTAGTAGTTTAGTAATCTAGTAAGTGACAGTGACCTGTTAGGAACAATTAATAATAAATATCATATCAAGTCCAGCTCCCAGCATTTTTTCAGTACTACTACTATAATTGACTCCTGAGACACTGACAGTAGTGCTGTACTATAGTATACCCTTGTGTGTTTACTGCTTAAAGAACCTGAGCTGAGTCGATTCGACATAGCCTAAAGTGCTGCATTTACCTGTTTTGGGCACAATCTCACTGTGTCTTACTACTTACTGCCCTCAAGCACCCAGTAAGCACAGGGCTCCGAGCCACCAGTGGGCGGTGGCGATCTGCGGGCCGAAAGGAGAACCAGGAGGCCGGAGACAGCCAGCAAGCCGACCCTGCCTTGAGCACCCAGTAAGCGCAGGGACTCCGAGCCGCCAGCGGGTGGGCGCACCGCGTAGGCCAAAAGGAGAACCAGGAGGCCGGGAGGACAGCCAGCAAGCCGACCCTGCCCTCGAGCACCCAGTAGCGCCCAGGGGCTCAGGCACTTCAGCGAGGCGGGCGGCGCCAGGCCGAAGGAGAACCAGGAGGCCGGGAGAGACAGCCAGCAAGGTACGGAGTCATGACCAATCGGAGGGTGAGCGCCACTCAGCCTTTGCTTCCGATTGGTCCTCCTTCTTCATTGACTTTGCTCAAGCTTGCACTTCCAAATACTGCCCGGGAATAGTGGTTTTACCTTAATTTTCTCTCAAAAGAGTTGTTTTACCAAATTGTTAAAAATTCTAGGTTTTATGTTGTTTTTCTGTAAATGTCTAAGTGATACAGTCCTTTGGGATTTCAGGGCCAGACGCTAAGGCTCCAGACTCTCAGTCTTTTGTTGTGCAAAACTTTTAGCACCTCATTGCAGAATCGCTTGATTACTGCAATTGTGCTTTCTGACTGTCTCTCCTCTGTCTCCTTCACTTTAGCGACCCTGCCCCGAGCACCCAGTAAGCGCAGGTGCTCCGTCGCCAGTGCGGGCGGCGACCATGGAGGTCAAAAGGAGAACCAGGAGGCCGGGAGAGACAGCCAGCAAGGTACGGAAAGCCGCAATTTTTTGCCCGCCCCTCCCCCTTTTGGGTGTTTTTTATACACCTTCCCGCCCAATTTCCTATCTCCGCCCATAGCCAAATTCTAGCCAATAATCTGGAAACAGTCCCCACTGCCTTCACTATTATTAACCCTTAGTTACCGTAATCATGCTGATGCTTCTCCTACTGTTTCTTTCTCTCTCACCTACAATATATCTTGAGGATGATACCTTTCCAGTCCATGCCGCTTGAAAATGTGGCTTGCCAGGGTGACCTCCTGTCTCACCCCAGTGGATGACTATAAATTCCTCAAGTATGCACTACCGTTGCTTCATTGTAATCCATGGGGTAGCCCTCTAAAAGGGTCACAACCATTCATGTATCCCCTATGCCCCATGCTCATATCTTGGCTCTATAGTGCCCCCTTGTACCTGCCCATCAAGTTGGTACTCTGTGAAAATTTATTAAGCCTCAACCCATCCTGGACCGTCTCTAAAGATTGGACCCCAAGCAACAAGAGAAACCCTCTTTTGGTCCCTCATGCTATCACTTAAGCCCTTATTAAACTATTATTCTTCTTGCTGATCTGCACTGGCAATATTGAAATCAATCCAGGACCCCAGAAGGTTTTACCTCCCATCAGATCTAGCCTCCATTAAAGGTTTAAGCTTCCTTCACATCAACGCATGCAGCCTCCTAAAAAGATCTCATTAATCCAGGCCTGGGTCGCCCACACCTTGCCAGACTTTCTGGTAATCTCTGAGACATGGCTTAAACCTGCTACACATGACAGGGAAATAAATCTACCCAACTACCAGCTATTCAGATCGGACCGCCTGACAAGGGGCGGAGTGGCTATCTATGTTAAATCAAATATTTCTGCATCTTGCCTCAGTGTAACATCAGTGCCCAAAGAATTCAAATGTTTATCCCTTAAAATAGCTCTCCCCAATATGACAGCTTTTCAATTGGTTGGCTGCTATAGGCCCTCTGCCGCCTTCAACTCCTAAACCACTTGGGAAATATAATTAATCTGGGCCCCGAGGACACCATCATTTTAGGTGATCTAAACTTTAACTGGCTCTCCAATGCATCTGCACCCCTAGTATCTTTTTGTGACACATATGGATTCACTCAATTAATAAATGAACCGACAAGATTTAACTCAAAAACAAAAGTAACAGCACCCTACTTGACATTATGTTGGTAAACAAACCGCACCTGTTTTCCCATGCTGGAGTGCTTTTCAGTGATATAGCGATCACTGTCTTATTGCAGGGATAAAATCAACAGTCAAGCCATCCAACCCTGCGAAATTCCTTACAAGAAGGTCTAAAAAACCTTAACATCGAAGGATATCTCCATGACCTATATCATTCCCTACGCTGGCAAGAATTCTATCACACAGCTTCTGTGGAAACAGCACTCAAGGTGCTAAATGACATTTTCATAGGCGCCCTCAATACTCATGCACCTTTCGCTAGCGTTAGAATAAAAGCAAATCCTGCCGCTGGTTTTCTGCCAATCTTAAATTTGCACTGCTTGCTAGAGATAAACTCTGGAAAAGGGCTAGAAAGACCAAGGATCCGTCTGACTGGCTTCAGTTCAGAAAAGCCAGAAACAGCTGCACCAAAAAGTGAGAGAAGCCAAAGCTGCCTTCTATACAGCCGAGCTTGATGCCTCCTACCTTAACCCAGCCAGATTCTGGGGCACCATCAAGGGGATCCTAGGGCAGGACTCCAGTACTTCCTTGCCATCCCAAGTGCACCTTAACAATGCTGTTATCACTGACAAGCGTGAAATCTTAGATGCATTCAATAATCATTTCACTACGGCTGGCCTAGCTTTTGATTCCTCCCCAGCAAATCTACTACGGTCACAACTTAAATTCCAGTCTATCGATGGTCAGAAGGCTGCCTCTTCATTCTCCTTCAAGCCCATTTTATTAAAACAAGTGGAAGACCTACTGCTACATCTAGATACCAAGAAAAGTGCAGGTGCAGACTCTCTGGACCCTTACTTTAAAATTGCTCTACATGCCATTGCAGTTCCCCTAACTCATCTTTTAATCTGTCCTTATCCATTGGTTCTGTTCCTACATTGTGGAAAACAGCACAAGTGTTTCCTCCTCAAATCAGGGGACCCCATGGATCTCAACAATTATAGACCTATATCCATCCTACCTGTGCTGTCTAAAATGTTAGAAAAACTGGTGAGTATCCAACTAAGAGACTACCTCGATGCTAATAACCTACTTAACCCTGCTCAATCTGGGTTTAGGACCAGACACAGTACCATTTCTGCATTAGCAAAAGTAACAAATGATTGGCAAACTGAATTAGACAAAAAAACAGCATCTGTGCTGTATTTCTGAACCTAAGTAAAGCCTTTGATACAGTGGATCATGAGCTGCTAATTTCCTCACTGCACTCCTTAGGTCTGAATTCAACCCTCTTGGGTGGTTCAGATGTTACCTCACTGATAGAATACAGCAGGTGAAAATGAAGGTGTCCTATCCTCCTCAAAACCACTTCTAAGGGAGTACCGCAAGGATCCATCCTGGGCCCTATCCTCTTTGCTGTCTATATCAATAACATTGATTCCAACCTCACTGTTGCCAATGTCCACCTTTTGCTGATGACACTGTCTTGTATGTCAGTAACCCCTCACCATCAAAGGCCTGTGAGTTATTACAATCAGAATTCTCCTGCTGCAACATCAACTACTTGAAAAGAAACTACTATTAAATGCCAAGAAGACAAAGGCTATGTTCTTTCCACCAATATATATTCTACCACTCTCTCATCAAACATTCTTCCCAACTATCCACCATCCTTGGAAAAAACTTGATTATGTGGATAAATTCAAATATCTAGGGTATGGATTGATAATAGACTTGATTACACTCAACATGTTGAGGAGCTCCTGAAAAACTCAGACAGAGGCTCGCCTATTCTTCAGAATCAAACATTATCTAACCAAAGAGTCTAAACAGAGACTAATACAGGCATCATTTCTATCTCTCCGATTATGCAGATTTCCTATATGGCCACTGTACTATGTCCTATTTAAGTAAATTGGATACCTTGTACCACAGAGCTCTAAGATTCATCACAGATCTTCCCTTCAACACTCATCACTGCTCTCTCTATAATGCTGTTGGCTGGACATCCTTACACCTTAGGAGGAATAAAAATGCTCCAATATGGATTTACAAAGCTCTGTCAAACAAACTTCCATCTTATATTTCTGATTGCTTTACCCTGGCTACACCTAGATCATATGCCCTAGAAGCAATAACCTTATCACCTTGAAGATACCTGAAGTCTGTACCCGCATGGGAGATCTGCAATCAGCTACTTCTTAGCATCTACCTGGAATTCTCTGCAGAAGACCCTAAAGTTGAACACCTTCATCCCTATAGCATCCTTTAAAAGCTCTTCATAAGTCTCTTTCCTGAGATATGCAACTGCTTTCACTAAGCCTAGTCCCCTCTTACCCTTTACCCCTTTTTTCTTTCTATCACAGTTTATATACTTTTTCTAAACTTAGCTACAATATACCCTAAAATCCATTGCCATTCCCTTTCTTTTTTATCCCCCATTTCTACTTGCTTAAGAATCTACCCAATTACAACACAACCTGACCAATTCCAAAATCCCAATACCTTACAGTCATCTCAATAAACCTGTCTGAATTATTTTGTTTTGTGGTCCAAAATCATTAGCTACCTTGCTTGTATATACTTTTTATTACTGTAGCTGTTTATTTATATTTAAATCTTTGTCTCTTTCTCTGTATTTGTTTATGTATGCTACTGTACCTTATTTTGATCTTGACCTATCAGGTCCATCTTGTAAATGAGCTTCGCTCAATGATGTCGCCTGAATAAATAAAGATTTTGATTGATTGATTGATTGACTTAAAGTACTTGACTCGACGCAGCAAGCAGTGCTGTATTTACCTGTCAGGGAGAAACATCCTGTGTCTTACCACTTAAAGTACTTGACTCAACGCAGCAAGCAGAGCTGTATTTACCTGTTAGGAGAAAATATCCCTGTGCCTTAATACTTAAAGTACCTGACTCGACGTAGCAAGCAGTGCTGTATTTACCTCTTAGGGAGAAAATATCCCTGTGTCTTACCACTTAAACTACTTGACTCGCACAGCAAGCAGAGCTGTATTTACCTGTTAGGAGAAAATATCCCTGTGCCTTAATACTTAAAGTACCTGACTCGACGCAGCAAGCAGTGCTGTATTTACCTCTTAGGAGAAAATATCCCTGTTCTTACCACTAAACTACTTGACTCGACACAGCAAGCAGCGTTGTATTTACCTGTTAGGGAGAAAATATGCCTGTGCCTTACTACTTAAAGTACTTGACTCGATGCAGCAAGCAGTGCTGTATTTACCTGTTGGGGAGAAAATATCCCTTTCCTTACCACTTAAAGTACTTGACTCGGCGCGGCAAGCAGTGCTGTATATACTTGTAGGGGAAAATATTCCTGTGTCTTACCACTTGAAGTACTTGACTCGACTGAGCAAGCAGTGCTGTATTTACCTGTTAGGAGAAAATATGCCTGTGCCTTACTACTTAAAGTACTTGGCTCGACACAGCAAGCAGTGCTGTATTTACCGGTTAGGAGAAAATAAAATATCCTGTGTCTTACCACTTAAAGTACTTGACTCAACGCAGCAAGCAGTGCTGTTATTTAGCTGTTAGGGAGAAATATCCCTGTGCCTTACTACTTAAAGTACTTGAGTCGACGCAGCAAGCAGTGCTGTATTTACCTGTTGGGAGAAAATATCCCTGTGCCTTACTGCTTAAAGTACTTCGACACAGCAAGCAGTGCTGTATTTACCTGTTAAGGAGAAAATATCCTGAGTCTCATCACTTAAAGTACTTGACGAAGCAAGCAGTGCTGTATTTACCTGTTAGGGAAAAATATCCCTGTGCCTTACTACTTAAAGTACTTGACTTGACACAGCAAGCAAGGCTGTATTTACCTGTTAGGAGAAAATATCCCTGTGTCTCATCACTTAAAGTACTTGACACAGCAAGCAGTGCTGCATTTACCTGTTAAGGAGAAAATATCCCTGTGCCTTACTACTTAAAGTACTTGACTCCACGCAGCAAGCAGTGCTGTATTTGCTGGTTAGGAGAAAATAAGAATATGCCTGTGCCTTACCACTTAAAGTACTTGACTCGACACAGCAAGCAGTGCAGTTATTTACCTATTAGGGAGAAATATCCCTGTGCCTTACTACATAAAGTACTTGACTTGACACAGTAAGCAGTGCTGTATTTACCTGTTAGGAGAATATATCCTGTGCCTTACATCTTAAAGTATTTGACTCGACACAGCAAGCAGGGCTGTATTTACCTGTTAGGAGAAAATATCCCTGTGCCTTACTGCTTAAAGTACTTGACTCAACGCAGGAAGTAGTGCTGTTATTTACATGTTAGGAGAAAATATCCTGTGCCTTACTACTTAAGGTATTTGACTCGACGCGGCAAGCAGTGCTGTATTTACCTGTTAGGAAAAATATCCCTGTGCCTTACTACTAAAGTACTTGACTTGACACAGCAAGCAAGGCTGTATTTACCTGTTAGAGAAAATATCCCTGTGTCTCATCACTTAAAGTACTTGACACAGCAAGCAGTGCTGCATTTACCTGTTAAGGAGAAAATATCCCTGTGCCTTACTACTTAAAGTACTTGACTCCACGCAGCAAGCAGTGCTGTATTTGCTGGTTAGGGAGAAAATAAGAATATGCCTGTGCCTTACCACTTAAAGTACTTGACTCGACACAGCAAGCAGTGCAGTTATTTACCTATTAGGGAGAAAATATCCCTGTGCCTTACTACATAAAGTACTTGACTTGACACAGTAAGCAGTGCTGTATTTACCTGTTAGGAGAATATATCCCTGTGCCTTACATCTTAAAGTATTTGACTGACACAGCAAGCAGGGCTGTATTTACCTGTTAGGAGAAAATATCCCTGTGCCTTACTGCTTAAAGTACTTGACTCGACGAGGAAGTAGTGCTGTTATTTACCTGTTAGGAGAAAATATCCCTGTGCCTTACATCTTAAAGTACTTGACTCGACATAGCAAGCAGGGCTGTATTTACTTGTTAGGAGAAAATATCCCTGTGCCTTACTACTCAAAGTACTTGACTCAACGCAGCAAGCAGTTCTGAATTTACCTGTTAGGAGGAAATATCCTTCTCTTACCACTTAAAGTACTTGACTCGATGCAGAAAGCAGTGCTGTATTACCTGTTAGGGATAAAACAAAAATATCCCTGTGTCTTACCACTTAAAGTACTTGACTCGTCACAGCAAGCAGTGCTGTTGTTTAAATGTTAAGGAGAAAATATCCTGTGCCTTACTACTTAAAGTACTTGACTCAATGCAGCAAGCAGAGTTGTATTTACCTGTTAGGAAGAAAATATCCCTGTGCCTTACCACTTAAAGTACTTGACTCGGACGCAGCAAGCAGTGCTGTATTTACTGGTTAGGAGAAAATAAAAATATCCTGTGCCTTACCAGTTAAAGTACTTGACTTGACACAGCAAGCAATGCAGTTATTTACCTGTTAGGGAGAAAATATCCTGTGCCTTACCATTTAAAGTACTTGACTCGTGCAGCAAGCAGTGCAGTTATTTACGTGTTAGGAGAAAATATCCTGTGCCTTACTCGTAAAGTACTTGACTCGACACAGTAAGCAGTGCTGTATTTACCTGTTAGGAGAAAATGTCCCTGTTCCTTACTACTTAAAGTACTGGACCTGACACAGCAAGCAGTGCTGTATTTACCTGTTAGGAGAAAATATCCCTGTGCCTTACTACTTAAAGTACTTTACTGACGCAGCAAGCAGTGCTGTATTTACTGGTTAGGAGAAAATAAAAGTACTCCTGTGTCTTACCACTTAAAGTATTTGACTCAACGCACCATGTAGTGCTGTTATTTACCTGCTGGGAGAAAATATCCCTGTGCTTTACCACTTAAAGTACTTGACTCGATGCAGCAAGCAGTGCTGTATTTACCTGTTAGGGAGAAAATATCCTGTGTCTTACCACTTTAAATACTTGACTCGACGCAGCAAGCAGTGTTGTATTTACCTGTTAGCAAGAAAATATCCCTGTGCCTTACTACTTGAAGTACTTGACTCAACGAGCAAGCAGTGCTGTATTTACCTGTTGGGGAGAAATATCCCTATGTCTTACTACTTAAAGTACTTGACTCGACGCAGCAAGCAGTGCTGTATTTACCTGTTAGGAGAAAATATGCCTGTGCCTTACCATAAGTACTTGCTCGACACAGCAAGCAGTGCTGTTATTTACCTGTTAGGGAGAAAATATCCCTGTGCCTTACCACTTAAAGTACTTGACTCGGACGAGCAAGCAGTGCTGTATTTACTGGTTAGGGAGAAAATAAAACATCCCTGTGCCTTACCAGTTAAAGTACTTGACTTGACACAGCAAGCAATGCAGTTATTTACCTGTTAGGAGAAAATATCCCTGTGCCTTACCACTTAAAGTACTTGATCCAGCGCAGCAAGCAGTGCAGTTATTTACGTGTTAGGGAGAAAATATCCTCGTGCCTTACTACGTAAAGTACTTGACTCGACACAGTAAGCAGTGCTGTATTTACCTGTTAGGGAGAAATGTCCCTGTGTCTTACTACTTAAAGTATTGGACTCGACACAGCAAGCAGTGCTATATTTACCTGTTAGGAGAAAATATCCTGTGCCTTACTACTTAAAGTATTTGACTCGACGAGCTGTATTTACTGGTTAGGAGAAAATAAAAATATTCCTGTGTCTTACCACTTAAAGTATTTGACTCAACGCACCATGCAGTGCTGTTATTACCTGCTGGGAGAAAATATCCCTGTGCCTTACTACTTAAAGTATTTGACTGACGCAGCAAGCAGTGCTGTATTTACCTGTTAGGGAGAAAATATCCTGTGCCTTACTACTTAAAGTACTTGACTCGATGCAGCAAGCAGTGCTGTAGTTACCTGCTAGGAGAAATATCCTTTGCCTTACCACTTAAAGTACTTGACTCGATGCAGCAAGCAGTGCTGTATTTACCTGTTAGGAGAAAATATCCCTGTGTCTTACCACTTAAAGTACTTGACCGTACACAGCAAGCAGTGTTGTATTTACCTGTTAGCGAGAAAATATCCCTATGCCTTACTACTTAAACTACTTGACTCACTAAGCAGTGCTGTATTACCTGTTAGGAGAAATATGCCTGTGCCTTACCACTTAAAGTACTTGGCTCGACACAGCAAGTAGTGCTGTTATTTAGCTGTTAGGAGAAATATCCATGTGCCTTACTACTTAAAGTACTTGAGTCGACGCAGCAAGCAGTGCTGTATTTACTGGTCAGGAGAAAATAAAAATATCCCTGTGTCTTACCACTTAAAGTACTTGACTCGACGCAGCAAGCAGTGCTGTTATTTAGCTGTTAGGGAGAAAATATCCCTGTCCCTTACCACTTAAAGTTCTTGACTTAGCGCAGCAAGCTGTGTTGTTGTTTACATGTTAGGAGAAAATATCTCTGTGCCTCAGTACTTAAAGTACTTGACTCAATGCAGCAGGTAGTGCTGTATTTACCTGTTAGGAGAAAATATCCCTGTGCCTTACAACTAAAGTACTTGACTCGACGCTGCCAGCAGTGCTGTATTTTTCTGTTTGTGGAAATTTCCTGTGTCTTACCAAAAGAACTTGGCTCGACGCAGCCATGAGTGGTAAAAAGGCAGCAGCACTTCTCAGTCTATCCAGGCAATAGTAACAAGAATACATAAAATTCAGGAATTTGCAGGAGTAATCGTGGTGGTACTCAGAGGATGAGCACAAGGGCCATAATAGTGCAGCAGCCAGTTTTAGTAAGCAGAGTGATGGATGATGATGAGGAGCAGGAGGAGAAGGCCGATGACAGTGGGGAAATCAGTGGAACAGATCCTGAGTTTGTTGTAGATAAGGCAGCAGTCAGTATGTCAGTAGCAGTAGCTCTGGGGAGTGGGATGAAGAGGAGGAATACAGGGGCACAAAAAGAAAAAACAAGTTCTTGGAAGGATGGCTGTGGTGCTAAAAACATTAATGATAGTAAGGCATAACTTGAGAGTCTGACACCCACAGTTGCAGAGGAACAACAGAGGACAGAAGATGGACAGGCTTCACGAGGGAAGAAAGAGATGTAGTTCAGCCAGTCAGAGATTACATGCAGATGGGCATGGAAAGACCTCAAAGAGATAGTTGAAGTAGTAGTGGCAGTGGTAGTAATGAACCTATCCTCCCCATAAACAGCAGTGCAACAAAATCTGTGAAATCAGTTGTGTGAGATTTTTCCACAAGATAAATCATCTGGCAGCCATGTGGTTTGTAAATTATGCAGAACAAAATTAAGTCATGGTAAAGTGGGTACTCGACTGGGGACATCAACAATGATAAGACATATGAACAAGTCTCACATTTATCAGTATCAAAAGCACAAAAGGAGCACACACAAGTTGTTTCAGTTCTGCACTCAGCTGAGGAGGATGAGGTAATGGATGTTTACCAAGGCAATGAAGTAACTGATGCAGAGGTGGAGGATGATGAAAGTCTTTCCAGTCAAAGTACAGCATCCTCAATTTCTCATTTCTTTACCTCTGAGTCCACCACCACAGCCCAGCTGGAGTCATATACCATCCATGGCCACAACATCCACCTCTCATAGTAGTAAAGGTCAAGGGAAGCAGCCCAGAAAATCAGGTGATAGCAACAAGCATAGCGGACATCAAATTTCTTTGAAAGACTGCTTTGAGTGGTCACAGAAATATAAACCCAACAGGCCTGAGACAAGGCTATTGACAAAGGCAATTGGGGAGATGATAGCCACTGACTTGCTCCCATTCTCATTTGTGGCTAATCCAGGTTTTAAAGCACTCATGGAAATCGCTGTGCTAAAGTATCAGGTCCCCAGCTGGACATATTTCTCCACTGTTGCCATTCCAGACTTGTATGATGCTGTTCGGATAAGTGTATCTGATGCTCTGAAAGGTTCAGTGGGTAAAAGGTTCATGTCACAACAGATATGTGGACCAGTGGTCAGACGACTGACTATATGGCTGTGACTAGTCATTGGGTAAACTTCCTCCTCTTCCCCTCCTCCTCATCATCATCATCATTATCATCATCATGTAGTGGCACTGGCGGTGGCAGCAGCAAGAAGAAGCAAGGACTTTCACAGTTCGGCAGGCAGCTTTATGTATTTATGGTTTTGAAAAGACCACAGCGGAACATCTTCTGGAGGCCCTTGAAGAAAGTTTGCTGAGTTGCTGACTCCAAAGTCCTTGCAACCAGGGTTTATAGTGTCTGACAATGCTTCAAATATTGTGAAAGAGTAAGACTTGGTAAGTTTACACATACCATGCTTTGCACACACTATTACCTTGGTGGTAAAATACTTTATCAGTGAGGACCAAATGTGCAGAACTTGATTGCAGCTGCCGCACTGTGTGCACCCTCTTTAGTCATTCTGTGAAAGCCCGAAAGTTGTTGCGGCAGATTTCAAATTGAAAACAGCCTCCTCTCCACCAGATGATACAGGAAGTTCCAAGCCAGTGGAATTCCACTTACCACATGATGCAGAGAATGCTTGAACAACAAAAGCCATTCATCAGTATGCAGTCCAACATGGCATTGGGAAAGGAGATGTGAATATCAACCCCAATCAGTGGCATCTGATGGAGAATCTTTGTTGTATCCTTAAACCCTTTAAGAAGGATACCCAAGTGGCGAGCTCTGATGGTGCTGGACTAAGTCAGATCCTACCCTTAATTTCACTCATCAGGATGAGACTAAATGTCTTGAGTCACAGTTCTTTGACAATGATGACATCAATGCTGCATCAGTTGTTGGAAAAAATGATACAAACCTTCCTGGCTGATGAGCGATTGTAAATATGTGCAAAGCAGAACATTACATTAGGCACACTTCAGGACCCTCAGTGTAAGGATACAATTGAGACATTTTTCAAACCACATGACTTTAAAGACCTGGAACACTATCATGAACTGTTAATTGAGAAAGTGTCAGCACATATAGTTGAGAAAAGTAGTACATCATCAGTGCCCTTTGGCAACATTCAAATTCTGAACAAAATCTGGTGGAGAGGGAGGGAGCACAATCTGCTGTTGCTGCTGCTGCTGCCACCACTACTGATGTTTTGGCTCATCAAACACAAACCAGAACTGCTGCTACACCACAGGAGGACAAACCACTGTGGGACATGCTGTCAGACTTTGGTCTAATAAAGACAGCTGGGAAGGCTCAGCCAGCAATAGTGGTACCAGAAGTCCCTGCTGCAAAATGGTTAAGGATTATATGGAGGAGACTGTACATCTCACTGCAGGTGATGAGCCATTGCTTTATTGGCAACAGAAAAATTGATCTGGCCTTCTTTAACTGAGATCTCAATTGAATACCTCAGTTGCCCACCTGCCAGCACTTATTCAGAGAGAATTTTAGTGCTGCTGGGCAATAGTGAATGACAAAAGAACATGTCTTCCACGAAGAATGTAGAGAGGCTCACCTTTTAAAATGAACCTGCCTCAACTCAAAACATATACTGTCCCAAATGTATGCAGGTTGACAGCACACAGATGGCATCATGCCACGCTGATGATGACAACGATGATGGTGAAGGATTCTGTTGCCACTAGCCTTTCCAGCTGTCTTTCTTCCACTGGTGGGTCCCCCATCTCCTCCTCATCCTCGAGTTCCATTAATTTCAGAAACAAACATCCACTTCTGGTTCTCATGTGCCACTAAGGCCCAATCTGACTAGCACCAGAAACTGAAGGACCACTGCATATGGCAGTTCAGCTAAAATAACCAGAAATGACTACACATTGTCACACAGCTCTTCATTTGTTTTATTGGATTTTATTACAAAATACACACTCAGTAAATACTTATTACTTGCTGTTAACAAACTAAAACATTACTAGAATAAAAATAGATAACTGTTCTTCTGGTTCAATTCCAGATGGGAATTAAATTTATAATTTTTTTTTTTAGCTGTAAAATGTCAACTTTACAATACATTCCCAATTTCAGTGTTGAACCCAATGACATCCAATGTTTTGATCTGAAGGAACCATTCAACAGATAGAAGCTGTTTTCATCATAACCTGTAAAATGAAAATAAAAAAGTAGATTTTACAAAATGATGTTCCACATACTGCACTAACTGACTATCATGACAATAAAAAAAATAGCTGATCTTACCCTAGCCCCTATCCAAAACTCCAAGCCTTCCAAACCCCTTGACACTCGCTTCTTATAAATACAATTTGTCCTCCATTGTTAGACACCAAACCATGCACGTGATCTGGCATCAATAAACACAATTTGCAGATGGTATACTGTTATGGGTTTTTCAATTATTCTGAGTAAAGATGAGAAAGGGCAGATGTTTGGGAGGGAGGGAGGACAAATGAAGTAATATTGACACAGTTACCTATGGGAGGTATAGGGATCAAGGCAGGAGAGTGTACTAGAGGGACAGGAGAAAACAATGGTGGGTAATGTATTACTAACATTGGCAGTTACTCAGAATAACAGAAAGCCCAAAACTAATAACTACACAGGCAAAGTTTAAAGTAGAAACATAATTTAATCCACACTGTGTGGTAAAGCAAATGCCACACTGCCCCAGCGCTGTCGGGCACCATGCCTTCCTCGGGGGAGCAGCAGAGAAGGTAAAGTACAGAAGCGCTTGGGTAGTGTGCATTTTGCTTTATCATATTGTGTGGATTAAATACATTTTGTACTGTAAACTTTCGTCCATGTATTTATTTGGTACTAAAGCAGCTGAAGCTATAGGTACCACGGGCGCCAGTTATTTTGAACTGGGCTCTGTTAGTACCTGAGTCTAACAGTGGGGAAGATTTAAAATTATTGTAACAGGGTGTAGCTTGGGGTTAACCCTTTGGGCTTCCTGTAACCAGATTTAGAAAGCTAAGTTGTCAGGGATAATATACGAGTTGTATATCATCCCTGACCTTTACCGTAGTAAATCTGTTTCATACTCAGTATTTTTAAGCATCTACTGGGTAACCAGGTATTTCTATAAAATATAAGCAGTAATATTCCACCTGGTTCTACTTAACTATAAAAAATCCACATATTATATTTTGCATGTTTGGGAATATACATGTAATACTAAGATTCTAACTTTAAGAATGTAAGTTTTGCAAAG
The DNA here is from genome assembly GCA_016271365.2 of Neoceratodus forsteri. Taxonomy (NCBI): domain Eukaryota; kingdom Metazoa; phylum Chordata; order Ceratodontiformes; family Ceratodontidae; genus Neoceratodus; species Neoceratodus forsteri. The sequence continues at coordinate 181,028,088 of CM057452.1, read as the reverse complement.
CTTTGAAGCACCGAGACAGAATCCTATGCACCAAAGCGTCTGCAATACTTAATTGTATTTATACCATTCTTAGTACTACATCTACTTTCCCAAACAAAAGACAGTGCTTCTGTGGATTTCTTAATTAAGTGGAACCATGTAAACTTTTTTGTATTATATATTGTAGAACTTTTTATACCATGTAGAACCTGGTTTTACTTAGTAGAACTTGTTTTTACATAGTAGAACTAGTTTTATTTGGTAGAACCTGGTTCTGCTTGGTAGAACTTGGTTTTACTTGGTAGAACTTGACTATAAATGAACTCACTTCTACCGGGTTCTACCTGGTAGAACCCAGTAGAACTAGGTAGAACTTTTTGGTTCTACTCAGAAAGTTCGCGTAGAACTTTTAGAGGTTCATGCAGCCTAGTAATGTTCCACAAGATTAAGAAGTGGATTAATCTTTGACAGAATAAACCTCAGCACTGCATTAATCTGTGATGGAAGTGTTGTTGCCCAGACACTGGGTGTAGACTAGAGTTTGTCTCACTAAGAGTCACCAGTGATATGCCATTAACATCTGCATTTGCCCACTGCAATGTTTCTCCCAACTGTATTCTGGACAGCTTAGAGTAACAAATCAAGTAGCTGCACCATACTCTCAAAGCATATGCATTACGTTTGAGTGCCTTTGGCACCAGTATTTTTGGTTCCATGCATATACTAGAATTCTTTGGTTCCATGCATACCTGATAGGATGAAGTTCAGGTTTAATTCCAATGTCTCATCCTTGTTTTTCAACTTTAGCAGCAATTCTCCTGCTGAGAGACCATTAAGGATGTGATAATTTGCAGAGTATGTACAATAGACACAGACAATATGTTTAACTTACTCTCCCATAGGAAGTGAAACAAACACTGAATGTTTTGTCTGAACTTTCCATCAGAATTCAGCACCCTAAATGCTCCAGGAACCCATACCTCATGCTCCAAGCGACTACTAGTACCATGTGGGCAAAGACCCAGGAAGCATTGTTCTTCCAATGTACTCTCCCAGATGCTTACTGTACAGCCTTCAACCTGTTCCATCTGATACAAGTCAATATTGTCAGTGACTGGATCCTTGCCATGGAGAGAATTGATTGTTTACTGCTCATACACATTTTCATCCATAGATATGGAAATCTTCTCAGTCATTGCTTTCTTGGTGTCTAGTATTCCAAACTAAGTGTCAGTGTCACTCATCTGGTTGACATTTTTCAGTAGAATGAATTTCAACCTTTAGGTAATGTAGAGCCCTTTTAACTTTATACATTCACAAGATGCTGCCAAATTGTTTTTCCTTAGTTGGAACACCATTCACCAAAATGACAATGCTGTTGTCCTGAAGTATGTTCTTAACATTTTCCTGGCATAGGAGTGGCAGGTACACAATAGTTCCTTCACTGACTTTATGAGTTCTTTCTTCAACATGTTGTTAAGCTTTGTGTTCTATCTTAGAATTGTTTGGAATGCTTTCATTTGTTTGGATCAGAAGTCGCTCAAACAAGTTCAAACAAGCAATCTCTGTGGTTGTCACTGCAGTCTCCATGTTGTTTAAAATGGATCTGGGAGGCAGCATATGTGGTTTTATCTTTGAAACAGTATAAGCACATGTGCAGTATTTCATCTAATGCAAACTCACTCTTAAATAGCAAGTATGTCACCAAACATCCCCACATGTCATTCCACTTTTCAGTTTTTGAAGATCTACTTTAACTGTTTGAGAACTGTAAAATAAGTGGTTGCATGACACACATTCAAATTCAAATTGCTGTCCCTGCCAGCTCAAAGGTCTATCTCATTCCCAAATGTTTCAATTAACTATGTTTCTGTTAGTGCAACACAATGAGATATGTGCTCTGCATCCCGCACTGAAAATCCATCAGAAGGTGTATTTTGTTTAACTTGACAAACAAAAGCTGTCCATATTACCTTCTGTCAATAAAATATATAGACATGCAAATTTAGTAACAGCCCTCCTGACCCAGTACGCTTTAGACACAAATCTGTGTATTCCTGTTCAATGCCCAGCGATCACGCATGTGGTGGAATACTGTCACATCGCTCCTCTGTGCAAACATGTCAAGAAGTGACCCATCAAACCACTGTGAGATCTAATTGGGTATTTGTCTATATTGTGTATGCTGCTGTATTTTTGTTAGTCTTTGTGATGGTGAAAAGATTGATGAAGTCCTTTATGGTTTTTTTATTTATTGAGAATCTCGGATTACAACTTTTCAGTCAGTGACTCATTTTCAAAGGCTCCACGTCAAGGTACAATACATAGCAATAAGCAGTAATTATACAATATTACAGTGAGGGTAGGGAGAGATAACTTCAGTGTATCAGCAATATATATCAAATAGTAGGCAGTATACAATATTACAGTGGAAGAAGGAGACTATATAACAGGGTATGAACAGTGCTGTTAGTCCTGTACAGTAGGGTAGCTAGCTTGTGAACGTCAACAAACAGTACAATCAATGTTATGGTATGGCCTATATGCTAGCAGGTGATGCAAGCCATCGGACTGCCAACATTGTCATTACCACACAGTAGCAACAGTGGGATAAGTATATCTTTAACCCAGAATCTCACCGTCCGTAAGCAGATTCCAGTACATTTAGGAACAATGGCAGTGCAGGTGGAGATTATGTCTTTTGAGGGCTGTGTTGAAGGAGCTTAGTCTGGCTATAGTGCTGATGGCCCGGGGAGATCATTGTACCAGTATGATGCTCTGTAGAGGAAAGACCGCTGTGCAAGGGAGGTTGTGACCCTGGGAACAGCCCACATTAATTTATCTGCTGTGCAGGTGTCGTTGGAGGTATGTGCAGTGCAGAGGGTGGCTGAGACACCAGTGGGAGTAAGACCTAGCTGCATTTTCTTAGCAAGGAGACATGTTTGATAACGTTATCACACAAAAGTCCTTTGCTTAACAATACACGATTCATCACATGTCCATGTGAGACACTAGACCAGATATTCAAACCTTGCACCTAGCACAGATCCGTAGCACTGGAATAGGGCTGGATTTGTGTGAAGCTGCAATATTGAAAAACCCTACCTGTGTGATAGCACCGACACTAATAGGTAATGGTATGCAGGGGCGTGGAAGGAGAGCACCCATGAATGCCAGCAGCATGGCATATTCAAATGTAGCACGTGCTACGGGCATAGTGTGACCTGTAGCATGCGCTAGATATCGCGGAAAAAACCTGGTGGTAATGCGGTGGTGTCCCCCATCGTGGACCCCGTAGCTGTGGTATAAGCCCCAGTAGTCTAGTATGGTTCCCTCTAAGCACGATATCCGACCCCTGTTCCCCATAGAAGAGAAAATTCCCTGGTAGTCTAGTGGTCCTCCACTCCCCAGCAATGTATCCGACCCCGTACCAAATAAATATAAACCCTTTGTCCTGGTAGTCTAGTGGTCCCCCAGCACGTATCCTGACCCTCATTCCAAATAAATGTAAACCTTTGCTCTGGTAGTCTAGTGGTCCCCCTCAGCATGTATCCCGATCCCATGTCAAATAAATTAACCCCCCATTACTAATAACATTAAGCTATTTTCCTGGTAGTCTAATGGTTCCCTCCACCTGGTAGAGCTGCCCTGCTCAGCCTACCCATCTGCCAGAAAGTGAGTCAGCGACTGGTTCAGCACCCTCACACCTCCTTGGCTGACCACTGACTGAGGAATGAATGAGCTGTACTCATACACCAGACTACCAGGGAAATTAATTGTAATATTATTGTGAATGGGTTGGGATACATGCTGGAGGGTAGGGGGCCACCAGACTACCAGGGAAATTAATTGTGATTTTATGTAGAATGGGTCGATACATGTTGGAGGGTGTAAATATAGACTACCAGGGAAATTAATTGTAATATTATTGTGAATGGGTTGAGATTCATACTGGAGGGTGGAGGTCAGCTAGACTACCAGGGAAATTAATTGTAATATTATTGTGAACAGTTTGGGAGTCGTGGGGTAGGGGACCACTAGACTACCAGGAAATTAATTTGAATATTATTGTGAACAGGTCGGAGTCATGCAGAGGGGTGGGGGATCATTAGACTACCAGGGAAATGATTTATTCATATTTGACATGGGGTCAGGATATGTACAGGTGGTGAGGGACCACTAGACTACCAGGGTCACATGTGTATCAGGCACACATATGCATGGGCATTGTATGCACCCATACCTCCTGTCCCTGCTTTTCAGGGAGGGTCCCTGATTTAGCTTCCACATGTTCCTCTGTCACTCATATAACATGTGTTTATGTGCCAGAACACCGACTGTGCCTGGCAGCACACAGTTTCTGCTGCTTCCAGACTGTACTCTATTCCAACCAACAGGGGGATGCTATGGGCATACCTTGGCCTGCAACATCCAGCCTGTACTTCCATTCGAACAATAGGGAGCTTTGTGCTCCATGCAGTAGCAGACAGACTGCATGGTATATGTGTGCTAAGCAGCACCTAATGAGATGCAAATATACCTGTTTGCCCACAGATTACCTAAGTAGGTCATTTGCATGGGACCTTTCAATATAGCTCCGTTTGCCCCAGGCTAACCAGTTTGCACCGGGCTAATGTGTTAGCACTGTGCAATCAGGGGTTGTGCCCGGGCAACCTACTTCAGCAGCACAGTTTTGCAGTGTGGCTTACATTGTTGTTTGCAGTAGATATAAGACATTTCTGTGCAGTCACACACAATGTTCTCCACCCAAAACACTGGCTTGCTACTGAGTCTATCGAGCTGATTCTGTGTGCACTTCCCCGTTACTATATTCAGTGTTGTTCTTATTCAGGCAATTTTTGCCCTGCACCCTGGCCCTGTTTGCCTGGCCTTTGCTTTCTATATTCAGCTGGTTTTGCACTGGGCTGTTTCCTTTCAATATAGCTTGCTTTAGTGCTCGGCTAAATTTGCTCAGCCAGGCAGTGCTAATTTAGCCCCAGGGCAAAGTTTTGAATATCTGACCCACTGTGTCATATTTGTTCTATTAATGAGTCATTCTCTTCCTCCATTTCATGAGAATCATGTTGTTCAGTCAACAGCAAACTGCAAGTTTTTCAGCTTCATCAACACAGACAGCTACTTGCTTACTGTGGGAAAGGTATGTTTTCTACCAAAATATGTTTCTTTCTGCTCATGGTGCAGCCAAGACCTATCAAAGATGAGGCAGAAAGTGTCTTCCACTAAACCTTCCTTTATCTTTCTGGAACAAGCTGTTATGGGGGGCCCAGAAGTTCATTTGGCACTATAGAAGCCCAGGATAGCCAGACATTTCTTATACCTACCCAGGGAAGCAGGAGGTTAGCCCACCTACTTTTCAATTATATTATTTGTCTGCACAGATGGGGCCTGTACTGTCCTGGGCCAAGCAGAGTAACATCCAGATGGTATGAGTTAGAGAATGTGACTGCTGGAGGGAACCTTTATTCGCTCTGGCTCTCACCTCAGTGGCCCCAGATTATGTCAAGTTCATAAGAAATAGAGGGTGACACATGTGCTATATATCCTCTCCAAAGTAAGGAAACTGACCACCACGCCTAGTGGGCTTGGCCCTTTGTCACTTGTTAGATATGAACCTGATTTTTTCCCCTACCTTGGACCCAGGTTATGCCAGATGGGAGGCACAGGGAATTACAAGATTTACTCAACTTGCAGAGAATGGAAGGTGCATTTCCTTCCAGAGAGCAAAGGAAAAGTTTGGGTGGGATAATTCAGAATTTCTCAGGTATAAGCAGGTCAGGCATTTCATTCATTTCTCAGATCATCTGAAACATTTGACTATAGCTTATTCAGGGTGGAAAAGTTTCTTTATGGAACAGTGATGGTGGCAGCCAAGGCCAGATATTTAGCAGGTCTTTATAAGCTGTTGTTAGAGGCAGGAGGCATGTGCATAAGTTGGCCTGGGAGCAAAAAGCAAATGTAGCCATTAGAGAGGCAGATTGGAACAGCAGACTAAAATTTGGTTGGAAAGTTACCATGGTTCCAGTGTGGAGGGAGTTTTGGAAAATTCTAATCAGATACTTTCATGTTCCCACTATCACACAACATCATAATTCAGCTGGCTCTGCTGCTTGCTGGAGGCACTGTGGGGGAGGGTGGGGTCGGGAATCACTGGCACATTTTTTAGCCTCCTCAGCTGTCTGCCTTCTGGGGGCAGTGCAGACAGCTATCCATAACATTGCAGGTATCCTTATTCCCTAATTTTGAGGAGTGGGTTCTTGGGATCCCTACTGCAGTACACCTGAGGGGAGACTCCGAAGTAGTATTGACATTACTCTTGGTGGGATTGAAATGTATTACAGCAAGATGGCTCAGACCAGAGCCACGTACACTACAGGAATGGATAGGAAGAGTGAAGATCGTTCTCCATGGAGGCTTTGACCACCAGCCTCAGGCTTCAGCAGGACCAGCATGTGCAGTGCTGGCAAGGATGGAGTCCTGGTTGCTGGAGGAGGGTTAAATAGGGTTACAAAAATACAATGTTTACGATAACACAGTGTAGCTAGACCTTCCTAGCTAGATTGGAATCCCTGAAACCAGCTTTTTTTCGTCTTATAAATAGTCTCCTTACACTTAAGCTCATGGTCTTTGATTTTAAGAGGCCATATCCCCTTGAATACAATCTCAATAGTTATTTTTCGAGACCAAGTCGTGTTCACTCGACACAAACTCATACTAAATTATAAGTAAACCAATGTCATGCTGTTTGCCAGTACTCACAACAAATATAAAGGTCAGCCCCTGCACATTCTGAATAATCAGCAACAACCCTTATAGCAAGTAAACAGCTTCTTATATCTTGGCATTGTCCTCAACTCCACCCTCTTTTAAGACCACATCAAACGGTTTGCAAAGCTGTAAATACTAGGATTGGCCTTCTACCACCACTGGAATTGTCTAACTCTCAGCGCTCTCCGCTATAGCTGTTACAAGCCCAATCCTGTCCATAGTTGACTATGGCATAGTAATCTGCGGCTCAGCAGTTGACACCTCACTAATACACATCAAAGTTGCCCTGAACAAAGCCTGCAGCCTTGCGGTTGGTGGTGACAGGTTCACTCACACATGTGATTTATACAAACAAGCAAACTGGTTAAACCTTCCCAGTAGACTTACTTACTAGACCTGCCTCCTTGCCAAAAGATCGCCTCCAGTCTCTCCCTCCCGCCACCCTCCATCTTTTAAAGCCTTCTCCCACTCCCTGGGCTACCAGAAGCTCCTCAAAACTGCTTTCCAGGTCCCTTTCTGTAGGACTTCCATGGGACAGAGGACCTTATTTACAGGGCTCCTAACTGGCTAAATAGCCAGACCTTTGAAGTCTCCTCTATTCAAAAACTTGGCTCTTTCAAGGTCTCACTTTGGCAACATCTCCTGGCTAGGGGCCATTGTGACTGTGCCTAGCTTCTTCCTCTCATTTATTCTGAATGCTCACTCATCCCACCAGTGCTCAATCTAGCCAAGACAAGGTTGCAGTGGCAGCCACAGTATCATACAGTAACAATGATGTAGAGGAGTGCCCTCCACAGGGAAAGACTGCCACATTTATGAGGTAGAAAAAATGGGCAGACTGGATGGGTCTTATGGTGCTTATCTGCCATCAACTTCTATGTTTCTATATAAGGTCGCTCTAACTGCTTCACATTTGTCCCTCTATCTCTTATGTCCTTACCCCACCCCCGACTAATTATGGCAAGGTCTTCCTGGACTGTGCCTCCACTTACCCTTCCCCAATAATCCTGTGTCAGTCTTTCCTGTGTGGAGGGCCTCCTCTACATCATTGGTACTGTATGAAACTGGCTGCCACTGCAGCTTGTATTTTGCATTTCTGTATTTTGCACTCCTTGTATCACGTATCTTTGCATTCTTGTACCTTTTCTTATTGTGCAATCCTTATATTATATTCTTATGTATACTTTGCATATCTGTATCCTCTGTTTATTGCTGTGCCTCTGACGGGAGCCCTTGTGAAAATGAGTTTGATTCAAAGTTTGTAGTTCCGAAAGTTCAATAAATAAAAAAATATCAAGTGAGCAGATGAGAAGTTCACAAGAGGATCACACAGAAACACCTAATCTTTCTTTATTTCTTCTCTTTCTTTTCACCTTTCTTGTGAAAGTCATGTGGGAGGAGGAGGAGGTTTGAGACTCACAGCCATTGGTTGGGGTACATACAGTATGTTCTTGCCCAGTTTGATAGCATTGTGTTTTGTTACCTTTCTTTTCATATATTTCAACGACACCTGTCTACAACCAGAGTAACACAACAGTCTCTACTAGGAAAATTGACATTTAACATCAAGGCAGGTGATAGGCCACATATTTCTACTACAAGAATCAAATAATGACAGATGTAGAGTTGCATTCCTACAGTACCTGAATATTGTGTTTTTTCCAAGACAATCTATTTGTAATGCAATGTATATTGTGCTGTTGTGACAATCTACTCAATAAAGCTGAGTTTCAAAAAAAGATGAGGCAGAAGTTCTCTTTGTTCATATTTGGGAACTCCTGCAACTTCATTTTAATCTTGAAAATATTTTTCTTTAATTCATCTATTTGAGCCATCATCTGTGACCTCAAATGTGAGTGGAAGTTTACAGTCACATGCACAAAGGCCGGATATTCAGACTGCACCTGGCAGTGGCCTTAGCGTGGGCATAGCGCGGCACAGGATGCGCTGGGGCCCAAACTCAGGTGATATTCAACAGTGATGCACCATGGTGCAGCACCGCTGAATATGGCATGGACAGTGCACGGCGCAGTGGCACTGCACCGCGCGCAAGCCACAGATAGGGAGCAAGGGATGCCTGACACACTGTAGCTCGATGCCTGAAACCAAACCCAAAATCAACAGTGGGATTTGTTTGTTTTCCATGTTTCCGGGGGCTTCACCCCTGCACCCCCAATGTGAGGGGCTTCACCCCTGCACCCCAATTAAGATAACAAACTCTGGGGTGGGCAAAGACCCACTGTTGGGATTTTGTGTTTCAGGATTTTGACGCTCAGGCTACAAGGTGTAGGGCAACTGAGTGTCAGGATATATAGAAGTCATACCAAAAATCACTGCAGTATTTTCAAACTCTTTTTGGGTCAACACGCACTGTAACTTTAAGAACGTTAAGTTTAGTTATCGTCGATCAATAGAAGCATTCAACAATGTTACATACAGTGAATGCACATAATGAAACATTTCCCATTGTAAATATTTATTTTATTTATTTAAATTTGATGACCGGAAAGGCACACTGAGCCAAGGCTCATTTCAGGTGTGACCAGGTACAGTTTGTACAGTAGATTGAGGAATACAGACAGCTTGCACAACATTTTTACACATAATTAAAATACACTGAATCAGTGGTTAAACAGCAAAAATGTATGTGGAGAGGAAGAAGGAGATGAGGTCAGCTAGGACTAGGCAGCTGGGTAGGTGGGTGGGTATGGTGGTGCATCGGCTGCTTGCTGAGACCATTTGAGCATTTAGAGCATGGTGGTGGGTTGAGCCTGATGAGTCAGGCAAAGGCAGAACAAGAAGAGGCTAGGCAAAGGTTGGGGGGAGGTTATTCCAGAGAAGGGGAGGCGGATGAGAAGGCAGCTTGGCCAGCAAGAGAGTGAGGGCTAGGAGGTGGAAAGTGCGGGGGTCCCTGTAGCAGAGAGGGTAGCTAGGAGGAGGTCAGGGGTAAGGGGTGGGTGGAGAGGTAGGAAGAAGGATCCACACTAGTATTTAGCTAGGAAGGAGGCACTGTGGATGGAACGCCATGGGAGAGCAGAGCCAGGGAGAGGAGGGCATAGAGCTGGCAGTGGTGAGTGAGTGGGGCAGGCGGTGGCAAAGCGGCAGAAGGAGTTGAAACGATGTCAAGCCTGGAGAGAGAGGAGGAAGGGTTGTACCATAGACTATGTCGGCATAGTCAATAACTGGCAAGATAGTTCTCACGACAAGCACGCACTAGATGGGGAGTGGCAGGCTTAATTTTGGCGATAGAGGATGGCGAGCTTAGGCCGGAGTTAGATGCAGAGCACCTCCCAATGTGAGTGGAGAAATTGAGGTGCCTGTTCAGCCATACTCCCAGGTATTTGAAAGCTGAGACTTGTTCCAGGGAGAGTCATCTGTGGTGGTGGTGATAACGGGGGCTGGAGGGTGGCCAGCTTCTGTCTGGAGCCAGAGACTATTGTGATCATTTTTTCATTTAGTGAGCTGGTTCTCAAGGAACCAGGATTGACTCTATTGAAATCGTTTTGGAGAGTGGGAGGACACTGTCATAAGTGGGACCCGAGGTAAAGATGATGGTGTCATCTATGTAAGATGCATGTTTGAGGCGAGGCAGGAAGAGGGAAGGTCATTAATGAAGAGAGAAAGAAGAGGAGGGGCCAGGAATAGAGCCTTGAGGATGCCAGATATGATGTGAAGAGGAGAGGAGAGAGTGTCGCCCACTTGTACTGACTGTTGCCTGTTGTGGAGGTGCACGAGGAAACCAGGTGATGGCAGGTTGGGAGGCCGAAAAGAGCTAAGTTTGAGAGTAGAGGTGGAGACAGAGTCAAATGCTTTAGCCAGGTCTATGAATATGGCAGCTGTGACTTGGCTTTTGTCCATGGCTGTGAGGATGGAATCGGTTACGCTTAGAAGGGTGGTGATGATGGAGTGGTGTTTTTGAAGCCAAACTGAACTGGCAATAGGTAGTTGTTGTAGGAGAGAAAGTCAGACAGTTTGTCAGTATAAGGGACTCCTAGACTTTGGCAAGAGAGGAGGAGCAAGATAGGCCTATGTTTCCGCTGGGGGTCACGCTTTTGTAAGAGGGATGATTTTTCCAATTTTCAGGCTATAGGAACTGTAGCTGTGTTTATGTAAAGGTTCAGAATGAGTCAGGGGAGCAACAATGGCTGCAGAAATACGGAGCATTTGGGGTGCATTCCATCTGGGCTAGATTTGGAAGAGTTAAGGGAGTAGAGTGCATTGTAAACCTCCAGGGGTGTGATGGGTGGAAAGAGAAACCGAGATCAGGGGTGGATTGATGACCTAGGTTGGGGAGGGGAGGTGGAGTTGGGTAGGGCACAGGAGATAAAAACTTGTTGAATAGCTCAGTCACAGAGGCAGGATCCGAGACGGTTTTACCATCAATAGTAAGGGTCAAGGCATGTTTAGTGGGAGTCTAGTAGGAGTTGATCAGCTTCCACAAAGAAGCACTGGGGTTCTGGGTATGAGAGAATTGCACTTTAAAATAGGAAGATTTTGATTGCTGGGTAGCCTTAGTGCATTTATTTCTGAGGAACTTATAAGATTGGAGATCCCTTGCTGTGTGGGAGGCTTTATAGGTTTGCCACACTTTGTCCCCTGGAGCGACACAATGCTATAAGATTGGCTGTGATCCAGGGGTGGTGGAAATGTTTTACCCTTGCTTTCCTTAGGGAGCATGCATGTCCCAGATTCTTGGAATATACTGCAGAACTGCGATAGGGCAACGCCCACATCGGACGAGCCAGGACATGTAGCAAGTCTATGTGAGCAAGGTCCTGAGTAAGGCAGGGATGTTGAGGTTGTGAAGGCAGTGGGACCAGATGTATTTGGGAGGGAGAGTGGATTTTGGATGCAATAAGTGATACAGTGGTCACTGAGGACGTCAAGAAAATACCTGAGGTGGAGATAAGGTGGGGATGGGAAGATAGAATCCAATCCAGAAGGGTGTGATTTTGGGACCAGTGGTTTAGGTGAGTGAGTTTGTGGATTAGCTGGAGAGAGTTAGGGATTTAAGCCTTAGGACGAGGGTTTGCAGAGGGGAGAGCCAGTCAATATTGAAATCGCTAAGTAGCACGAGCTCGCTGGATGTCTTGGTGGAAATTGATGAGATGGCCTTGACTAATCGAGTCGAGAGGACTTTGGTGGGGGCATATAGGGGCCCAATGTAGATGGGAGAAGAGGAGGGAAGGAGAGGTGCGCCACAATTGATTTGTGGGAAGAGGGGCAGGATTCACTGAAGATGATGGAACATGAGAAGGAGTGCCTAACATATAGTGCCATACCCCAACTTCGCTGCCTCTGTCCTGATGGAATAAGTTGTAGTCAGGAATGGCGAGAGGAGTTAGGATTTTGGAGGTTAGCCAGATTCTGTAATGCAGAGTATGTCAGGATTGTACTGGGTGACCCAGGCTGTTAGGGCATCCATTTTGGGGAGAAGACTTCGTGTTGAGATGGAAGATGAGGAGGCCTTTGGGGGTGAGTTATGAGCTAGGGAAGGGGGCAGTCTGGTAGAGGTGGAGGAATACTTGGACACAGAGGGGCCAGGGTTTGGATGTATGTCACCTGCAAGAAGTAAGAGGATAGCGGAGTATATACGAAGTTGAGAGTGTTTGGAAGTGCCGGAATAATGCTTTGAGGAGGGACACGGAGATTCAGGCATTGGTTTAGTGCTCCAGGTTGAGGAGGTGGGAGTGGAGCAGTGGAGGGTGGCTGCAGGAGGGGTAGAAAGGGTGGATGGGGAGGAGAGCAGGGCAAAAGGGGAGAGAGGGTAGAATGAACATTGGGGTAGGGGTATATGGGGGCAGGAGTGGGTGGTTCCTGTGGGAAGGGGCAGGTGGGGGGTTGTTTGAATGGAGCAGAGTGGACACTAAGGTGAGGGAGAATGAGATGAGGAGATGGAGCAAGAAGAAGACAGCTTGAAGGAGAAAGGCATTGCAGAAGCTTCAACATTTTGGAAATTAGGTTTGCTGAGAGGGACTGTGAAAAAAGGAGTGGTAATGCAGATATAGCCACTAGAGGGGAGAATGAGTTCATAGCTGTTTGGAGCTCAACTGACTTAGCTAGGATTAGGATGACAGGCGGCCTCTAGAGGTGAGCAGGTAACCTGCAGATGGGAAACTAGCCTGATAGGTTTTCACCATCACGTGTCTGACACTATAAAAGTCTGAGTCAACCAAGGGTGGTGGTGGGGGCAGGGGTCCCTCGTGTGGTGACACAACGTTGTTTTGAAAATAGCACCAATCTTCTCACTGTGCATGTTGCACTGTAGCAAACTGCTGGGAGTTGGTACCTTTTATGGGGAGGGCTGTGCGTCACCAGCCCTCACACCCTCGGGCTCTCGGGAGCTGGACCTCTGGAGGAAGATGGCAATCTGAAGGAGACAGGGAAAAGGAGAGAGTTTTAAATTCAGGTAAGGGATATGGGTCTGACACTGCTACAAAGGAGGGGAGGGGGGACGCGACAGCAACAATAAGCCTCTAAATCCCTGTTACAGGAACAATCACTGCCTACTTGTGGTTAAGTTATTTTTAAAGCTTTAAGGCAGCTGAAAATTGGTGATTAAAAAGAGCTAGTTGCAGTGTGGTGAGAGCAGAATTGGTAAGCAAAAGTACAGTAATCTTAAGGTTGAGAGCTACTAAACTTGTTAAAAAGCAGGCTTATGCAGAATATATTAAGGATCTGGGCTGCAATGCAATAAAGACAATATTTTCATAGTAAAAGTTGGTACTTGGTTAGACTGTGGCTAAATGCAGTTCTGAAGCTGGCAGATTGAATTTAAAACTGCTGCCTATAAGTTGAGTTTAAAACTGCTGTTCGAGATGCAATTAATTAAGGTGCTTAGTCCGAGGTAAACCAGTACATGTAGGCAACTAACAATATTAACAAAGCAGTCAGAGTTCCATTAGGTGCACAGTAACGCTTCTTAGGCTAAAACAACTAAAATTAAGAGCAAACTGAGTTTACAATTAAGGTGCAAGGCTAAAATGTGGCACAAGCGGTACTATTCAACTAAAGATTTAGTGGCAAAAACAATCAGCACTCATATGGCAACACAAAAGTTGTTTTGAAAATGGCACCAATCTTCTAGCTGAGCATGTTGTGCTGTAGTAAACCGCTGGGACTTCATACCTTTGCTGTGGGGAAGGTCGCTGGGTCACCAGCCCTCGCGATCCTCGGACCTCGGGAGCCAGACCCTCTGGAGGAAGATGGCAATCTTTTGCTGTGGGGAAGGCCATGCAGTCACCAGCCCTCATGACCCTCGGGGCTCTCGAGCTGGACCATCTGGAGCAAGATGGCAAATATGACAACAGTATGCATGGAAATATGTTTTTATTGTCTTTGAACCATTTTGTATTATTTTTATAGTAAAACAAAATTTCCTCTCCAGAGTTAATGATTCTTCTTTCATAAGGTGCTCATGAAAGAAGAATTTCGACTCATAAAGGAAGATTGTTTTAAAACAGGAAATAAAATCCATAGGCCAATAAGAGTGCAGTTCTGAGGTTAACACACCACAGGAAGTTGGCCATTTGCTGAAACCACAGAAAGGACTACTGCATAATAGTAAGAGCAGCTTGGATATTTTTTACTTTTTCAATACTTCAGAGTTATATTTAAGAAGAAATGAAGGGTAATCCTAGTGCATCATGTACTAAGGCCATGGAATATGTCATTTTAGAAGTGCAGGTCATATGTTTAATTTGCAATCTGCTTACTTCTGAATGCATAGTCCATTAGTGATTGTATTTAGCTTTTTCGCGCTCAGTATTGAGGCACGAAAGAATAATTTTTGAAACATTTTGAATTGTTAAAGATTGCCTCCTGATTTAGAAAACTGCAGAAATCATGTTAAAATGGCAGAATCATCAGAACCCCATAACACTGTGCAAATGAGATCATATTAATACAAAGAGATACAGCTTCAATTTACAACACATAGCTCATTGAGTTTGTTACACTCTGCTTACTGTTACCTGATATTAAGGCAAGATAATAATTATCCAAGCAATGTGTCATATTACTGGCAATGTTAAGACATTGCATGAAGTATCATACTAACTCACAGCTTGCAACTGTCTAGGTTCCACAGATTTATGTCTTGTACCTGAATTTGTATTGACGTTGACTGCCTTGTAAAATCTATATTTATTACTGCTCTTATGATCTTTGATCCTTTGTTCCATTGATTTGTTGGCTGTACTGCAGCTTTGCACTATCTCTTCATTTATTTTGATTTGTTGTGACTGCTGGGGCCAGATATTCAAAACTTTCCTGGGCACAAATTAAGTTTGCCCATGCAAACCATGTTTTGCATGGATGTGCTATATTGAAAAGCCCAGTTAATGTGGGCAAACAGGGTTTTACCCAGGCAATATTCAGGTGGTGGGGTGCAATGTAAATGAAGGTGTAGGGACCTGAATATTGGCACAGTCCAATATTCAGAGTATTTCCGCTGCACAAGGCTGTTTTGTAGTCTCATTGTGTGGTGCAGACCTACAACATGACTTACCCTGCATTACCCTAATGGTTGGTGGAAGAAGTACATCTTCCCCAACCCCCAGCACAATAGTCTCTGGTGGTGTTGATCCCCACTGATTTCCATCCCAATCTAAAACATTAAATTTTCCTGGTGTCCAGCGGTCCCCTGCTGATTGCTGGCCCATTGTTAAAAGTTCAACTTTCCCAGGTGTCAAGTGGACCACTGCTGCCCGATCTACATAGAAACATAGAAATATAGAATTTGATGGCAGATAAGGACCGCTTGGCCCACCTAGTCTGCCCATTTTCCTACCTAACAGATAAGCTGCAGATCCTAGTTAACCAACATCTTACTTCCTCCCTACCCCCACTAGGACTGCCTTATGCCTGTCCCATACATTCTTGAAGTCCCCACTGTTCTTGACTCCACAACCTCCTCAGGGAGGCTGTTCCATGCATCCACAACCCTCTCAGTGAAAAAATACTTCCTCACATTACCTCTGAGCCGCTCCCTTCTATCTTCAAATTGTGCCCTTGTTCTTGCACATCTCTTTCTGAATATGCTACCTCTTGACTTTGTTAATTTCTGAGGTACTTGGAAAGTTTCTACCAAGTCCCCTCTCCTTCTTTCCTCAAGGGTATACATATTAAGCTCCTTTAGTCTTTTCTTCGTAGGTATTCTGTGCAGACCCTGCACCATTTTGGTTGCCCTCCTCTGACAGCCTCCACCTGTCTATGTTTTATGGAGATGGGGTCTCCAGAATTGCACACAGTACTCCAGATGGGGTCTCACCAACTGTCTGTACAGAGGAATAACAACTTTCCTGTTTTCTACTATTGATGCCTCTTCCATCCCAGTATCCCCTAGCCTTCCTTACTGCCTTCTCACATTGCTTGCCCACCTTTAGGTCATCTGATATAATTACCCCCAGGTCCCTTTCTATTTTTACTGTGTCAGTATCTCACCCCCATTGTGTATGCTTCCCTGGGTTTTGTTTCCCATGTGCATTACCTTGCACTTCTTTGCATTGAATCTGAGCTGCATACATTTGACCATTCTCCAACCTTGCCAAGTCCCTTCTTATCCTTTCCACTCCATCTTGTGTATCAACCCTGTTGCAGATCTTTGTGTCATCTGCAAAGAGACATACTTTTCCTTCCAGTTCCTCTGCAATGTCACTTATAAAGACATTAAAAGGACCGGTCCCAGTACTGAACCCTCATGTACCCACTAGTAACCCTCCTTTCTTCACTGTGTACCCATTTACTACTACCTTTGCATCCTGTTGTCTAGCTAATTTTTATCCAGGCTACCACCTGGGGACCCACTCCAAGGCTGGCTATCTTGTGAATTAAGCTTTGTGTGGGACTGTATCAAATGCCTTGCTAAAATCTAGGTAGGCCATGTCCACAGCCCCTCCCTAGTCTACTACTTGGTCACCCAGTCAAAGAAATCTATTAGATCTGTCTGACATGACCTTCCCATTGTGAATCCATGCTGCCTTGGGTCCTGGCCCCACTGGCCTCTAGGTACTCAACAGTTCTTTCCTTCAGAAGTGATTCCATCATTTTCCCTACCACTGAGGTCAAACTAACTGGTCTGTAGTTTCCTGCCTCTGTCCTGCTCCCACTTTTGTGAAGAGGAATCACATCTGCCCTCCTCCAGTCCTCGAGTACCACCCCATCCTCCCATGATTTGTTAAAGAGAAGTCAGCTGGTGTCACTAGTTCTACCCTTAGTTCTTTAGAATTCTTGGGTGAATCCCATCAGGCCTCATTGCTTTGTCTACCTTCAATTTTATTAGTTCTTTCAGAACCCTTTCTTCTGTAAATGGACTGGTATGACCCCTGTCTTCAGAGTGTTTCTCTTGTTTGGTTTAGGTAACTCCTCCTCTTCCTTTGTGAATACTGAGCAGAAATATTTGTTCAGTATCCCAGCTTTTCACTGTCACCCTCTACCCACATTCCCTCCCCTTTATTAAGCTTCAGTATCCCTCCTTTGGTCTTTCTTCACTCCCTAATGTACCTATAAAGGTCTTATCCCCCTTCTTAACAGAATTGGCTATCCTTTCCTTGGTTTGGGCCTTTGCTATTCTGACTGCCTTCCCAGCCTCTTTCTGCTTTAACTGATAAAGTTCTCAGTCCTGCTCTTTTGTGTTTCCTTATATTTCCTGAATGCTGTCCTTTTCTCCTTAACCTTCCTGCCACCTCTTTTGAGAACCATAGCGTTTTTTCTCGTTGTGTTTTATTGATTTGCTTTACACAAAGGTTTGTTGTTTCATGGCGGCTGTTTTGATCACTCCTCATTGTTCCTCCACCCCTCCTTCTTGCCTGTTTGCTAGTGCTTTTCTGAGGCACTCTCTCATTTTCCCAAAGTCAGTCCTCCTAAAGTCCAGTACTCTTGCTTTTGTATGGCTTGATTGTATGGCTGTGTTTATCTGAACCACACTGTTTGGTGGTCACTTGTTCCCAGATGGCTACCCACTCTAAATCTGAGATTCTTTCTATCCCCATTTGAGAGTACCAGGTCTAAGATTGCTCCTCCCGAGAGTGGGGTTCCAATACTAGCTGTAAAACATTATATTGTCCCTGGTGTCTAATGGTCCCTTCTGCCAATTGCCAGCCCATTGTGAACAATTAAACAGTCCCTGGTGTCTAGTTCCCCCACTGATCACCAGCCCAATGGCATAAAATAAGCTTTCCTGTGTCCAGTTGTCCTTCCCTGCCAATCACAAGCCCATAAACTGTCCCTGGTGTCCAGTGGAGACCCCACCAATCACTGACCTGTTGTGAGTATCCATTGCCCCCACTGATTGCTGGTCCGTTAGAACAATTAAACTGTCCTTGGTGTCTAGTGTTCCCTCCTGCTGATTGCCAGCTTGATCTGAAAAAGAAAATTGTCCCTGGTGTCCAGTGGTCCCTCTCCCCACTGATCACTGGCTGAGTCTAAAATGTAAACTGTCCCTGGTGGCCAGTGGTCCCCCAACTGATCACTGATCTGTTGTGAAAAATCATACTTTCCCTGGTGTCCAGTGGTCCACCCACTGGTTGCTAGTCTGTTGTGAACAATTAAACTGTCCCTGGTGTCTAGTGGTCCCCCACCAATCACTGGCCTGATCAGAAAAATAAACTGCCCCTGGTGTCCAGTGGTCCCTCCCCCCACTGATCATTATCCCGATCAGAAAAATGAAACTGCCCCTGGTGTCCAGTGGTCCCTCCCCACTGATCATTATCCCGATCTCAAAAATGCAGCTGTCCTTGGTGTCTCAGTGATTCTTTTCTCTCACTCATTACCATGCCCAATCAATACATAATAGACCTTAGTGTCTAGCAGTCCCACCATCACCCTCACCTACATACCTGATCAATAAATAATATTCCCTGGTGTCCCGTGGTCTCCCATCCCTGTCCCTGTTTTGTAAAATAATAGCATTTCCTGGTGTTCAGTGTTCTTTCCCCACCAGATCCCCTGTATAATAAATTGAAACCATCCCTGATGTCTTGCTGACTCACCTTCCCATCCCCTGATCTCCTGTGAAATACAGTGAACCCATCCCTGGTGTTTAGTGGAGTGGGTGAGGGACTGCTAGACAACAGGGAATATTATGTATTGACTGATCATGGGTGAAGGGGGAAGAAGGGACCACTGGCCATCAGGAATATATGTATTGACTGGTCATGGGTGAAGGGGAAGAAGGGACCACTGGCCATCAGGGAATATTATGTATTGACTGGTCATGGTGAAGGAGGAAGAAGGGACCACTGGCCATCAGGGAATATTATGTATTGACTGGTCATGGGTGAAGGGGGAAGAAGGACCACTGGCCATCAGGGAATATTATGTATTGACTGGTCATGGGTGTGGGTGGGAGGAGGGACCACTGGCCATCAGGAAATATCAGGTATTGACTGGTCATGGGTGTGGGTGGGAGGAGGGACCACTGGCCATCAGGAAATATTAGTATTGATCAGGCATGGTTACAGGTGGGGAGGTACTGCTAGACACCATGGACAGTTAGTTTTCAGACTGGGCCAGTGATCAGTGGGGGAACCACTAGACACCAGGGAATATTAAATATTGATTGGGCATGGTTGCAGGTGGGGAGGGACTGCTAGACACCAGGGATGGTTTACTTTTCAGACTGGGCCAGCAATCAGCAGGGGAGGGACCACTGAATACCAGGGACAGATTACTTTTTCAGGTCAGGCTGGTGATTAGCAGGGGGATGGACCATTGGACACCAGGACAGTTTTTTTACCTTTGGGCTGGCAATCAGTGGAAGGAACCACTAGACACCAGGGAAATTGGATTTTAAACAAAAGGCTGTTGCTCAGTGGGGAGCACTATCACCAGGGATAGCCCTCTGGATTGGGCAAAGTGAGGATGGCACCATGCTAAATTGCCAGGCTACCCATACAAATGAGCCCTATAATGAGCATTCAAATGGCCCCTTAGTGCCTTGCATGCTCAGTGAGCTCATTTGTATGGGTCTGTCTAAATATCAGAAATTTAGCATGGGCGCAAGTCATTGTGGCACCCTATTTCAGGAGCCATGTCTGCCTAGTGCTAGGTGGCTTAGTGCTGAGTCAGCATGGTTCTATATTCAGTCGAATAGCACCAGTGCACTATTCCACTGAATACAGCATTTTGGACACCCAGGCAACTGCAAGGCATGGTACTAATATTTTTCCCTTTGTGCCTTTTTGAATATTGGGCCCTGGTGTTCTGCCTGTTTCTTTGAATCTCTTTTATATGACATATCAAACATTTTACTGTCTTCCTACTCATATGTAATATTGTGACTGTACTGCATTTTGTATTTTCCGATTGTCCTTGTAATCTCCTGGGTCATGCCAGAAAATAGGCATTTTATTATCTAGTTCACCAACCTGATCAACAAAACTAAATACAATAAATAAAATAAAAATGTCTCGGTTTACATCACAACCTACCACCTAGGATTCCAGGCAAAATGGAGGGGAAAATCTGAGTGCTAAATATATAGGGGTTGCACTGGCCAATTAGACACCATAACAACCTTTCACCAGTCATTCATGAATATTTTCCTCTCAAAAATATCTGTTTTTCTGCAGTTTAGCCAAGATAGCCAACCACAGGTAAACCTGTATAAATCAAATAAATTAAGAGAATACATAAGACACACTGATAAATGTGTAAGATGATTGGTAAACAATTTAGCAATGGTTTCAATGAAATTGCAAGAAATACCTAAATATTTTTCTACAGTTTTTGACAACCCAGCACTGTTAAACTGAAAGTAAAGTGTCAGTTGGCAGAGACTGCTGTGAGAGACACATACATTTAGGATTGCTGTTATTTGCAGTGTCTTAAAGGAGATTCAGCATGACAGAAATCTTCACTACTACAGTCTGGATTGAGGGTAATTCACTTGTGCAAAGGGTGCACAGCTTGCTAGGACAAGTCATTTTGAAGAAAGCTTCACTGCTACAGTTTGGATTGTGGGTAGCTCACTTCTGTGGAGGGTGCACAGCTTGTTAGGACAAGTCATTTTGGGAATGATTTGCAACTGGAAAACTGTGATGTTCATTGGGTTGATAAGGGAGGCATGAGATAGGAGCAACTCATGCCAACCATATGTAGACTTTTGAACAGTCACCCAAGCCAGACAACTAGTCATCCATGTTGAAAATAATAATTTGGGCTACAAATGGGGTATATATTTAAAAGAATCAGCTAAATCAGATTTGGCTGAGCTACATGGAATGTTTCCTAACTGTAAGATACTGTATTCAGATATTTGGAGCACGTGATCTGGAAAGACCAGCTGTATGCACCTGGAATTGAAAGATCATGCAGAAAGGTGAACATTCAAATATCTGTTTTTGCATGATCTGGGTATGTACACCATTGCTCATCACCA
The DNA here is from genome assembly GCA_016271365.2 of Neoceratodus forsteri. Taxonomy (NCBI): domain Eukaryota; kingdom Metazoa; phylum Chordata; order Ceratodontiformes; family Ceratodontidae; genus Neoceratodus; species Neoceratodus forsteri. Next base: position 181,006,943 of record CM057452.1, on the reverse strand, counting down.
AATTAAATATTAAAATGGTTTGCTCTTTCTAAAAGATGGCGTGCACTTCTCAGACATTGAACATGTTATTTTCCTGGAGACCTCCAACTTGAAATCCAACCTGTGCTGTGATGTGTGTTGAAAACCAGTACATTCTCATTTACAGTACCCTGATGTTGCTCTCACAATGGCTCTTTTCAGAGCCACATCTACCTTGGTCAAAAATAAATAAATAACAAAAGCATGACACACACACACATTAGCCTTTCTAAACAAAATGAGTAGTAACACACAACACGGTGGACATGTTATAATTTTAATGCATGAGACACAATTGTAGTAAGGGAAGATGTGAAACTGCATTATCCAAACACCCCTAGGAAGTGCATACAAGTCCTATTATGCACACCTATACATGGTCATTACTGTAATAGCATTGCAGTAAGTAACTGTGGATGGGCTGTAAATGTAGTTGGTACCTGCCTCTGCCATTATGAAAATTCAATACAGAGTAAAGTGATTGTGTAGTGCACTGCCATTTGTAAACTATTCTTGCCATTCCATAATCTCAACTTTTGATAATGCTGTATGCAGACAGGTCATGGATATAGAAGCATACTGTAACCTTGTTTTTACATTTTCTGTCCCCCCAAGACAATGCATTACATCTGGAGAGATGAGAAGGTGCTCACCCTGGTCAATGGGGTGAAGAAGTATGGTGGGTCTTGATAGTGATGAGGGGACTAACATATCTCTGAATAAGATGTGGGGCAAAGTGAGTGGTTTCCTGCAGTAGAGGGGTCAAAGACCCCAGCTCCCCAATCACAAATGGTAACTGGTGTGAAAGCAGTTTTATAAAATGAAGAAAGATGTCAACATCTGGGAGCAGGACAAGGAGTGATCCCAGTGTATCATAGCAATGTGGGAAGTGGTAGGAAGCCAGAACTTGGTGACAGACACCATGGAAGTAAGTAACTTTAGAAAGTGAAGTTATAATTTTACTGATTGTGATTGCCAGACAGCTTCTTTCTTTGTGTGAAGTGCAGTGTATGGCATGCCAGAGGAATAATAGCACATTACTGCAGGAGGGTGGAGGCAGAATTGTATACAAATCAAACTTGCTGGTAGTCACAACTGACAGACTCAATGTCCTCAACCACTTGTATACATTATAGCTTTCCATAGAAACATGTTGTACCTTGATACCATGGGAAAGAATAGTAATGTGACATATGTCACACAATACTAATGTATCTTAGTAGAGCATAGCAGAAATACATTCATATCAAGTAGAAGGCGAAACATTCTCTATAAATAGAAAACAAGAAGGCACAATACTATCGGTATTGATCTCAATACATTATTTTCCTTGTGAAAATCCAAAATCTGTCCATGTCTATTTGTAGCCAATATATATGCTTCGCTCAATAACTTACTTGGTAATACATATGGAATAGCCATGCTACTTGTTGCAAATACAAGAGAACTGAATATGTAGTATATATGACACTTGCCTTATAATTTTGTTTTTATGTCTTTTTTCATTATAGTTCATCCTGGCTTTCCTGCCACATTAAAAGGAATGGCATGTCTGAAGCTAGTCCCAGAGGAACTGGCAGAGGAGGATCCAGCTGTTCTGGTGAATGACAACATCATCATAATTGAAGAAGATGGTATAGTACAATTACACAGTCACACTTAATAACATTGATTGCAGCTTTATATGTTTATACATACAGCAGACTGCCTGTTTTTGTTGCTTTATGAGACTGTATTCTTGAGTTCTTTGGTGACAGAACTATGAAGTACAGGAAGCAGTACTGGCACACAAAGGACTTCACAAGATAGCCTTATTACCATAGGATGTGTAGTAACTGTACATGTTTATAGATTATAAATTATATTGACGATTGCTGTTTTAGAAAAAATGGAAGTTGAAGTTAAATCAAGTGTTTTACCTTGTGTAAAGTAACACAACATCCTGTGAGTGGGATTGCAGTATGATAACCGAATGGATCACTTCTTGAATTTCACAACTATGTTTGTGAGACACCCTGTTATAATTATAAGAGTACCTGCAATGTTTAGGAGTCAACAATTGTAAGTGGCTAATAATGATGTTAGGATTGAACATATTCATTCATCTTCATAGTTAACATCAAATAGTACATTTATTGAAATGCTTTGCTTCTTTGTGTTATCCTTCCTTCTCCACATATAACACACAAAAAGTACATGACAAAAAACAATGTTATTTGTCTTACACAATCTGCAGCAACATGTAATCATACCATTACTATTGCTGTATTGAAACAGTATGTAATATATGGATTTTAAAATAATACCCCAAAAGCATGCAAAAACCCTGTAATACCTTAGTCGGTGCCGTAACACTATGCTTCCAGTCCCGTAATACTATACTTCCAGTCCAATAATACTATACTTGGTCCTCAGAATACTATCGTTAGGATCACCAACTTTCTAGTGTCCAAAGCATATTTTTTGTTTCTTTTCTTTTATTCCTGAGAGAGAGAAGCAGGACTGCATGGGAAGGGGATGTGAGTTAGGAGCAAGAACAAGCAGCACCGAACCGTCCCACAAGGAATCCAGATGTAAGACCTCGTAAGCATCTAGCATCCATATATTACAAAAAATAACAGTTAGGTTCCAGTAAATCATTAGGCTGTAATTCCATCTTGAGATTCTGGGGACATAGGAACCTCTCGAGCTTCGCTTTCAGGTTACCTATGTCCCCAGAACCTCTCGACGCAATTACAGCCTTGTAATTCACTGGAACCTATCTATTATTCTATTTATAATAGCTAGTAGTATACAATGTGTTTACTAAGTATTTCTAAATTTAAAGGAATATATAAAATGTTATAGGTAATGTACTACAGCACACTGCTCGGGAACAATATAGTATACTATGAAATATAATAGAAAAGGAAGTTAATTAATAATATAATGACAATATGTTATCATGTTACTATGGTCTATCATTATGTATTTTATTACAGATGACAATGCAGATACTGAAGGCACCAGTGGTGTCACAGAGCAGGCCACAGAGGGAGGCCAAGAAACATCTAGTGCTCCTCCAGTAGTGCTCCCTCCAGTGGTTAGAGAGTGCATCACTGACTGCTGGTGGCTCATCTGAGCCTCAAGACCCAGAAGATGAGCCCCAGCCTGGACTGTCCAGTAAATCTGGTCCTGTTGCAGGATGCTTGTGTCGTCACAGAACTGTAACTTAAGCAATAATTGTTGCACAGTTTTATATGTAATTATTTTGTTTTCTCATTATTCTTTTCTTTATTTCTTTTTCTGTTTTTTTCTTCTTTTACTTGGGGCAGGAATCTATGTCAGCTAGCAGTCCAGCTAAGGTACATATAATGAGATAATGTAGTGGAACATTCATTGTGTATGTAGTTGTATATATTCAAAAATGTCCTTGTACTGCAGTAGTGACATACTTCATGACAACTGTTCCTTGTGCTGCAGTACTTATGTCATTACACAGAAACAGTGATCAGTTGGTTTTAGAAGTAATTCAACCACTGCATTGACTGTTGAATTAACATAATTATAGCATGGGTTCCTAAAATACTGTCTTCTGATTCATCCAAACAGGTCACCTGACCACTGATTATTTTTTTTAGTTGTTTAACTAGGAGTAGCACACTAATGAGAAAGCTTTTTACAGAGACGCAACCTGGGGAGCACAGGAAGTTAAGTGACTTGCTCAGGGTGCGCACAGTATGTAAGTGGAAGCTGTGGGATTCAAACCCAGGTCTGGTCTGCTGGATATCACCATATTTGCAGCTCAGAGCCTTAAACCACTGTGCTATACTGTTTCCCTAAATTAATTAATTAAGATTAATTAATTAATTAAGATTAATCCTGATATACCCACAATGCATGTTCACAAGGCTTTATTTTACTATGTCTTTAGGTAAACCTCTAACACAACATTACCCATGTTATAAGAGGATTAACCCACTCCAGGGTATGGGTTTACTGAGCATTAATTCACATCTCATGACTCCAACCCTCCCCCAGGTGTGGATTAATGCTCAGTAAACCCATACCCTGTCATGGATTAACCTTCATAAATCACTTAAAAGTACTATACCAACATTGTTTAAAAACATAACAATGAGGTAAAGTAATCACTTACTAATGTGCTGTACTGGCAATGAAGGTGGAGGAGCATCCATTACCACCAATTAATGATCATCAGTTAGTCAAATGGTTGCCAAACAAGTGAGACCTGAACCAGCAAATGGGATGCACAACTTACAATGAAGAAGGGGCTGAGTACGGCCATTACTATACCACACAGACATTGATAACTATAAACTGTAATCATGTTTCAGTGGCACCACAATGAGGCATGTTAGTAAGGTGACTGAATCAATGTAACTGCTCTGCTGATGTGGGGTACCGCAGTTGTAAAAAATGGTGCTGAAATGGATGAAAACTAACAACATAGTAAATAATGCATTATCTTTCTGATGAGTCACACTGAGAGAAAATGGTGGTTTTCTGTGTAGCTCCCACACAATACAGAATAACGTATGAGCAACCATGCACTTCTACGGGCTGTATTGTAAGTATAGTTGCCATGGCAACAGTAAAGTGTGTACCATTGGTATCGAGGTCACTCTGTCATCATGGCAATCCCACACTGGAAACACAGCCTTGTTCTGTATGGTTGCCCATATATGATTTCATATATATCTATATCTATCTATCTACATATATATATATAGAGAGAGAGAGAGAGAGAGAGAGAGATGTACACATACATACACACACACTACAGTATATGGACAGGTCTCCTGTATAAGCACTGTAAAAAATATGTATGTCTTGCAGTATTGACAAAAATGTCTGGGACGAGTTCTTCTTGTACTACTTACCTCATTATGCCAAGAAAGAAGCATAAATTTATATGGTCATTTAACAGTACTTGCTGTAAATATTCCTCAAAATATGCAATATGAGAGAAAATAGACAACTGGCAGCTTGCATTATAGAGATGAAGGATCTGAATGATCGTCATGCATAGTTTGTTAAACACATGTGATAATGTGCTTAAGAGATAATCTATTCATATAGACATATTGCAAATATTTTTCTTGCTATTTTTCCTTCCACAGATCTGCTTGCTTACCACTATCTCCTGGGCTGTTAAGCAAAGTAAATTATACATTCACTGAATCTCACATGTATTGCATTGTATTCTAAAATGGGTATGAAAACATCTTATTACAAGATTGATTAATAGCAAGCAAGCAAATCTTTATTTATATAGTGCTTTTCTAAAACCAAGGCACTTTACAAGTATAATACAATAAAATATATAATAACAATTAAATTGCAAATGTATAAATTAATTAAAATCATCTGGGAAGGCTATATTAAATAAATACGTCTTTAAATCCGACTTAAATCTCTCGACGGTCAGGCATTCTCCCAACCGACTAGGTAGAGAATTCCCCAGGTAGGGGCTGCAAAAGAAAAAGCACGAGCACCAGATGTCTTTAAATGTACCCTGGGAATTCTAGCAATCCCTCACTGGCAGATCAGAGAGGCGAGGGACAGTAGGAGTCAAGAGATCTTGCAGGTAGCTGGGTCCCTGTTCATGTAGGGCTTTAAAGGTCAGGAAACTGATCTTAAGGTGATCCACCACTGACCAGGCAGCCCGTGCAGTCTGCATAGCACAGGCATAATATGGCTGGCTCTAGATGTTCCAGTTAATAGCCTGGCTGCTATGCTCTGGACTAGCTGCAAGCAGTGGTTATCAACCCCAGGAAGCCCTAGGTAGAGGGCATTGCAATAGTCAAGGCGGGTGGTAATGAAGGCATGGACCAGTGTTGTTAGATCATTCAGAGGAACCAGGTGTTTCACCTGGGTGATGTTCCTCAGATGGTAAAAGAGGATTTAACAACTGCCGACACCTGAGATTTCAGGGTCAGGCCACCTTCAGAAATAACACCCAAGTTATGCAACTGGTCTGAGGTAATGAGCTGGATGCCATCAAGCTATAAGCACCGTGCTTGCCCAGCCCCCAAACCTGCCCCAGATGACTCAGGTCCACAACCATCACTTCAGTCTTGTCTAGATTCAGTCTCAGCCAGCTGGTGCTCATCCAGTCCTTGATCTTGGCGAGACAGTTGTTAAACAGAGAGACTGAATCCCCTGTCCAGGTAGAAAGGATGGATACAGTTGAGTATTGTCTACATAGCAGTGAAAACTGTATTGCCTAATGATATCTCCCAATGGCAGCATATACACTGTTAACAACATGGGTGCCAATATGAAGCCCTGACAGCACCCACAGGACAGGGAGGAGTCAGAGGAATAAGTTCCAGTGACCACCTTCTGAGACCTGCCCATGGGGAAGAATCAAACCATTCTAGGACTGTCCCTGACAGTCCACAGAGAAGCCACAGGCACTCCAATAGCACATCATGGTCCACAGTGTCAAATGCTGCAGAGAGATCGTGAAGGACCAAGATGGTACGAGCCTTTCAATCTCTCACTATTAGGAGATCATTCAGCACCCGACAAGTGCAGTCTCGTGCTATGTCACTTCCAAAATCCAGACTGGAAAGCATCATAGACATTGTGGGTCACAAGGTGATCATCCAATTGCAGCCCAACTGCCTTCTCAATAACCTTCCTGACAAAAGGAAGATTAGGGACAGACCTGTAGTTAGCTGGGCAGTCTGGATCCAATGAAGGTTTTTAGGAGAGGTGATACAGCCACCTCCTTAAGGGGATCAGGAAAGACACCCTCTCCAGGAACTCCAGACAATGATAGCTAAGATCAGGCAGATAGCATCTACACAACCCTCTCATAGGGGTGTAGGGCCTGGATCCATACCACAACTAGTTGGGCACAACATTTGGATGATCTTCACAATGTCCATGAATTCCAGCCAGCTAAAGTCCATCCAGACAGAACATGTTCATCATCTCGCTCGACCTCCCAGTCCCTCATAGGGAGAGCTGGGCCGATGCCAGACTGGATGTTGACAACCTTATCCACAAAGAATAGAGCAAACTCCTCACATTTAGCCTGAGAAAATGCCCTTCCAGGCTCAAGACAGACTGGATTGCACAATCCGTCTGCAGTCCGAGAAGAGAGCCAGTCGATTCTGTGCAACAGAAATCTCCCTGGACAGGAATTCTGCTTTCTTACGAGTGCTTTCTGATTGATAACCTTGTAATGTTCCATCAATCTAAGCCTGTCAGCATCCTGGCCCAACCTCCACCATGCTGTCTACAGCCTTTGACCAACTCTCCTGAGCTCCTTCATGGAACCATCAAACCAAGGGGTCCTTGGTGAAGAGTGAGTGGTTGAACATGAACAGGAGCAATCTTGTTCAGGGCATATCCCACTGCTGTATTATAGGCCAGTACAAGATCCCCTGTACTCATGCATTCACCCAACAAATCCAATAGGTCCAGCACCACTGATAAACCTTCTGGGGTAACACCCTATAAAGGGTGGTACTGAACCATCTCCATAGGGCAGGTCCATTTGGGGGCCCTGAAACTGAACCTTATAGTGTGATGGTCAGACCAACTGGCTGGTTCCACCCCAAATCCATTATCTCCATCCACAGGAGGAACACTAGATCCAATGAGCAACCCCTATATGGGTCGAGGAGGTAACCACCTGTGTAAGACCAAACATGGTCATTAGCTGGAGGAGATTCTGACCAATAGAGAGTTCATCATCGACCCAGGCATTGAAGTCCCCCAGGATTAACCATCAGAGACTCCAATGCTACATCGACGATGAAGTCCACTATCTCCTTTAGGAATTCTCCACCATCACCAGGTGGACAGTAGATAAGAGTATCCCACACCCTACACCCTCACCCAGGATATACTCAAGGACCTGGTGGACCCTACTGGCACATCCACAAGGCCCAGTTCCATCCTAAATATAATGGCAACACCCCTGCCCTCACGATCCAACCTCAGTTGGTGTATCACCGCACCCATCTGGAATGGCAGAGATGTATGCCAGATCTACTGTTTCAACAAGATCAGCTATAATAGCCGCCTTTGTTTTAATAGATCTGGCATTGCATAACACCACCGAGTAGGATGGGCAGTCAAGGAAGACCTCAGCTCCTGTCCATTAACTATGGTAACAGGTGACAGCAGTAACCACAGTGGTGTAAAATTGCCTTTTAAAGTTTACGAGAGGGTTGAGCTGGAGGTGGGGGTCCTCAATAATCATGACACTCCTTGTTATGTGTTATTGATGAATTATTTATATTGTACAGCTGTGTCATACAGTACCAACCACTATTTAAAATAGATGTATCCTGTTGACACTTTGTCTACAAAAACAAAGGTCACAAGTCATCTGTGTAAAACTGTATAGAGTAAAACACAAGGCCATTTCACATGCAGTGCTGAGAAGCAGCACCAATCGGTACCTAGTAACCCCACCTTAGCTTAATAAATCCTATGCTATCCAGTGACAGCATTTCTTACAGTTAATTGTCTCTCATGTACAGCCTTATAGATTTCCTTTCTGTGTTGTTTTATTTCAGTATTTCTTATGGTGAGCAGGTGTTCCATTGTAAAAAAAACAAGAGTCTTTGAATGTTGTAGTTTGGTAGAAGAAAACTGTATTTATGTGCTTATGTGTGTCACGCCACGTGACAGGAGCAGCAGTGGTGATGGTGTATGCTCAGTAGCTTGCAACCTGTGTCTACTCCACATTGCATCCTTGTTTCACTAAGATTACAAAACCTGTAGTGATTTTAAATATTTCATTAGTAAGTATTCCATGTCACCTCAATCATGCATCTGCATGTACCTATTGTAGAGATATGCTTTTGCTTTAGTGTGCAGAATTATTTGCTACTTGTATAGCACAAAACCGCAATGGTGATGATAGTCTCCACAGAACCTTAACATTTTACACATTGCATCCTTCAGGTGGTTAAAAATGCACCGTTTACTAATGATTTCATCTCTAGCACCTCCTGTAATATAGAGTGAATATCCTGCTGCTTCATGTAAGTGGGGTTGGGGTTGTTGGTCCTAACTCTCACCCCATTCTCCTATGGTTCATTCACATTTCAGGACTGTGCAGTACAGTACAGTCTGCACGCCCATTAGCCCATGCAGAGGACCAATGGGTGAACAGCCATACTGTACAATGTCAGTCAGCGGTGGCTGGGCGGCTTGTGCTCTGGGTGGGGAGCTGGGGGCAGGTGGCAGGTCTGAGTGGGTGGGTGGGTGGGAAGGGGGTGCTGATGGCCCACTGGGGCATTTATGTACAACTGAAGCCCATGATTGGGCTGGGGATCAGGTACACTGGACCACCAGGGTATTTTAATTATTCATTTGCCCACAATCGGCAGGGAGCAGGTCCATTGGACCACCAGGGATTCTGTATTTTATGCCCATGATCCAGCAATGGGGTAGGGTCCTCTGGACCACCAGGGACTTTATATATGTATATCCACAGCCTGCAATTGGGTGTTGGGGCTAGTTGCCTGCTGAGGGGCAGGGGTGTCAGTCCCTGACAGCTGCAGCCTGGCAGGGCTTAGGTGCAGGTCACTGGGGATCGGTGCACTCTGCATGTAAATGGGGCCATAATGACATGCAATAATGACATGCAATGGACCCATTTGTGCCTTGCATGCATAATGGCCTAATTTGCATGCCAAGCCTTGAATATTGCAGTTGCTGCACCTAGTGCACCTGCACTTGCACTGGTGCATCCCCCTAAACCTTACTTGCTACTTGTGCTGGCTCAGTGCCACTATGCCATGTGCAGTGTGGTGGCCCCAGTGCCATTTTAACAGTGCTGAGCCATGGTGCAGCACTCGTTGATATTGCCCAGGCCATGCCCTGGCACATCCCAGTTGCATTGCACCAGGCTGGTGCCCATGCCTGGCCCATTTCTGAATATCCCACCTCGTATATATAGAGAGAGCTGCATTTGAAAATTCCCACTTGACCCTTAATCAAGGCGATCCAAAAAACAATCAGTAACATGAAATGAGTTTTTAGTGCAAGTGTCTGATTTACAATAGTTTACTTATATCTATGTAACTAAAAAATAAATAGCATTTAAAACTGTATTATTTTATGAACTATCATGTCAAAATGCATACATGAGTAACTTGAATATAACTCTTACATACATAATTATATAAACATATGACTATGTACACAATAATTGTGAAATAGACAAATTGATATGTTAAATTATAAAATACTGTGGACAGTATATGTAACATGGTAAACTGTTAAGTATGATACTGGTTATTAACATAATACAAGTTGGTAAATGTAAGTCTGTGTACATTCTACTGTATATTATAATTATATGGAAACATTTACAGTGAAACATGTTCAGTTGATTTACATGTATAAAGAACTAAGTGAAATCCTATAGTGAAATCCTATAGTAGTACAGCGAATACCATAATTAATATCTACATGTCTTATTTGTTAGCGTCTGAAGAACAACTGATTAGTATAACATCTTTAAAAATATATAATATAGTATGTATTATAAATGTGCAACATCATATACATTAATAAAATAATACTGTGGCATAACAGTAAACACATAGGCCCAGATATTCAAAAGTGTTGCGCCGTCGCTAACCCACTGATACACCCGGCCGCGATATTCAAAGGGAAAAGTCGCTGCACAAATCCCAATGGCCAGAGTGCATCAGTAGTGTATCTGAGCACAGGTGGGGGGTGCCCATGCATAACCTGCACAGTCCGATATTCAGCCTGGATGCAGAGCCATGCATGCCCAACTCCCACTTGTGCCAGCTTAATGTTAAGCCAAAAAAAAGGAACAATTGATGCCCACCCACAGGTGAGCTGCCGCATTGCAGGGCGCAACACCAGAGTTCCGCTGCACCTGGCAGCGCCCCCATGCCCGATCATGAGCATCTGTAAAAAATAATAATCCATCCTATATCCCTGGTGGTCCAGTGGACCGCTATCTGCCCGATTGGCGCAACTGTATTAAAGCGAGTTCAATATCCCTGGTGGTCCAGTGGACCGCTATCCACCCGATCGCAGGCATTTGTATACATAAATAATCCCTATATCCCTGGTGGTCCAGTGGACCGCTATCTGCCTGATCGCAGGCATCTGTATTAAAACAAAGTTCAATATCCTGGTGGTCCAGTGGACTGCTATCCACCTGATCGCAGGCATTTGTATACATAAATAATCCCTATATCCATAGTGGTCCAGTGAACAAGCTATCTGCCGATCGGGCATTTGTAAAAAACTAATTCCAATATCCCTGATGGACTAGTGGATCTCTACCCTCCACTGAGCCCCACCACCCGCCCCCAGTCAGCTGGCGGCGGCACCGCCTGCCACCTCCACCGCCGACTGACACCTCGGTAGGGCTGAACTCCATTGGTTCACAGTGTGAGCCAATGGTGTGCAGCTCTACATATTTATTCCAGATATGTGAATGAAATCATTCACATATCTGGAATGTGTAGTGTAGCTGCATGCCCATTGGCTAGTGCTATGAACCAATGGCGTGCAGCCCTACTGAGGTGTCAGTCGCTGGATGGCGGGTGGCGAAGTGGGTGGTTGCTGCCCGCCAGCTGACTGGGGAGCGGGGCGAGGGGCTCAGTGGAAGGGTGGAGGGACTACTAGGCCACCAGGGATATTGGAATTCATTGTTTTTATGAATGCCCGTGATTACAGGTAGTGGTCCACTGACCACCAGGGATATAGACAGATTATTATTTTTTACAGATGCCTGTGATCAGGCAGATAGTGGTCCACTGGACCACCAGGGATATTGGAAGCGATCTTTATTTTACATAAATGCCCGCGATCGGCTGTGCAGGGTGTCGGTCCCCGACGGTTGCCGTTTGGCAGGGCGCTAGGTGCAAGTCTTTGGGATCGTGCACCTGCATGCAAATAGGATGCAAATGGAGCCATTGATGACATGTAAATGGCCCCATGTGTACCTTTGCATAAATTATGGCCCCATTTGCATGTTACCTTTGAATATCGCTGGAAGTTATGAATGGCTAATGGCACTTGTGCTAGCGCATCGCCATACCCACTTGGCCACTTCATGCTTGGTGCAGTGCCACTGCGCCATGCACACTGGGGGTGGCTGTGGGTGTGATATTCAAAGCTGCTGAGCCATGGTGCAGTTCCGCTGAATATCGCCTAGGCCACACCCCCCGCGCAGCCAAGTTGAGCTGCGCCAAGCTTGCATCACAGCCTGGCACAGATTGAATATCCGGCCAGAGTGGTTGAGTGTTGCTGTGGTTATGTTTTGTACTATTGTTGATTTTTCTGCCATTCTCTGTCATATTAGCAATACTGTTTACGCACAGAACATCATGTAGATTTTTCCTTGTATGGTTGATTACTGTGGAGGGTTGTGGGATAACAGATGGACCAGACACCCAAATTCAGGTTCAACACACAATCTCTGTGGGATGTTAATTCAAAACACAAGAAACAAGCTTCTGTAATGACATGTTTCTTCTTCAGTACATCAATTTGCAGTAACAGACTATGTATGTCCGTTCTTTGCACTTAGCCAGCACCTACTGACTCTAGACTCTGATCTAACTCACCAGTTCAGATGTAGCCTCCAATTCTATGCAGGCCTCATTTGTTTGGGTAGTGGGGCCCCAAAAGAAAAACAAAATAAGTTATAGACAAAGAATCTCAATGCAGAATCACTGAAAGAAGGTTTACCTCAAAGGGCATTGGCAACAAATCAAGTTTCAAAGAAATACAACATCATACATACTTCCATAACGCAATGCATCATGGGATATATGTAAATCACCATGACATTTCTTACTCAAGTTTACAGCAATTTAAATGCATTTTAAATAGCACAACTAGCTTAATTTCTGCAGTAGTCACCTAGTGCTTTTACCATTATCAAAACACCTAGTGCCAGGGCCGGCCTGGTGGCGCTGAGGGCTGAGGCACTGGATGCCACACCTCACATCATGCCGGCGACTCAGATTCGGGAATGAGCCCAGAGCATCAGGGTCGGTAGAGGAGAGACAGGATTGCACGTCCGTGATGGCTCTCCTCATCTGGGAGGGATCCAGGGAATGCCCAGTGCAACAGCATCACCCAATGGAGACTGGTGGATTGCTTACGTATGGCATTAAGTAGAGGGAGCGGAGTTGTGGTGGATGTCATGACGTCATTGCACAACCAAACTAAGGGGAGGGCTGAGGAAGTAAAGAAAAACCCAGCTTGTGAATAGGTCCGGACTATTAGTCTAACGCCGTTGTACTCTTACCTGGGCTGAGCCCAGCCTTGCCTGAATTATAGATAGAGCACCCTGGGTGGATAGGACGGCCCTACCTCAGGGGCTTAGAGCTGGGGATAGCCAGGCTGGTGCCAGGATTCAGGAGGCCTCTAGATATGGAGGTAGAGTCAGGGCACTGCAGGATGCCTGAGAGAGTTCCACAAGGTGGGAGGAAAAATAGAGTTCAGAAAAAAACACCTAGTGCCATGGTATTTCAACATTTACAGGTTTCATGAACATAAGGTATCTTATGACATAGTGCTATTACATACTAAATCCAACAATGATTAACACAACCTGTTTTACATACATCTGAGGTCACCACAATAACCTACCTGTACGAGAACCTGAGAGGGAAAAGGAAAACCAAAGAGGACACTATAGCATAGTCAAGAGAGGGAGGGGTGCCTATAGGTGGCCACCCTTATGGCCTAGAAATTGTAAAGGATAGATTAGGCTTAGAAATAAAAAGAACTGTTGCAACAGATTTAAGAAAGTTTGGTCCTCAAGGGTGGCAGGAGCTCCCAGTGTCACAGTTACCTCTGAATTATACCTGTTATTTGTTTTGTCTGCCAATTTTGTATTGTAACCTCCCGGTCATGTCTGAAAATAGTCATATTTTGTGGCTACAACAGCTTACCTGGAAACAAAAACTAAATAAAATTGTGAAGCTATGTTTGCTGAAAATCTAACATGTAGCAAGCAACAGAGTCACACACATTAGTTGTTTACTGTAGCTGCAGTTACAGCGAGATGTTAGTGTAATAGTAGTAAGCACACTTCCATAAAAATCTGTAATTAATTATATGTAGTTGTGTGAAGATGTAAACATCACATCAACTTGGAAAACTATTGTTTTAAGACATTTAAGATTTTAAAACATTTCATAGATGGTGAAGCATGTAATAATACATAATATACCGATGTTTCATGTACGTGTACATGTACATGTGCAATACATGAACAGGTAATAGTGTTGGGAGGTATGTGAAGTAATACTTCCAGCAACACAATGCAGCTTGTTAACAATGAAAGAGAATGTCAGTATAGTTCAACATACAGTAATATCTGCACATCTTTGTACAACTATATAAGTGTTATATGACAAGTGATTATGAATACAGTTGGTGCCAATTTCAGACCACTTCAACCATGTTTACTGCATCACTGAGTCACACACTCATCTTTGTTGTATGAATCATAAAACAATGATGTACTGTAGAGAAGTTTCTGTGAATGCGACTGACTCACTCGACACATCGATCACCTAATAGGTATAGTTTGCTGTGGGACAGCTATGTATGTCACATGATGTGTGACTATTCTTCTGATTGATGAAGATTGTTGTAATTATTCAATATCAACACAAAGCATCTTTTAACTTATGAGGTAGCCTCTGTTTAAAATACTTATTGAGTCATTGCACTCAACCCAACCAGATCTGTACCTCATCCAAGTGACGTAACGTCTAAAATGTACAGATCTGCCAAGGTGGTAGATCATACTGTGAGTATCAAATAGTGTCTGAGCAAATGACACTCTACCGGCCATGAGATCTGTGATAGGTTTGTTAGCTCTTAGTCCATGAGAGTCAAATCTATGCAATACAAGGATAAGGTATTGAGAAGAAGTCCTAATCCGTATAGATTGAGAACATCTCCCTCCACACCTACCACAATGGTGCCCACTTTGTGCATTTCTAATCAGCTCTCTAAACTAACTGTGCGTGACTGAGGAACGTGCAGAGAAATCCAAAGCATGTTCTCTGTAATTTCTTGTTCAGAATGTCCACAAGACAGGCATTTATATTTGGTGACTTAGTTAACAGTAAAGTAATGTCATATTGGAATATGCTCATCATCCAAACTGTTTATGATGGCCATTATAAACTCAGTAACATCCTGTTGCATGTTATCTGCAAACATTCTGTATCCACTGTAATTACCTAAAACATGTTACAGAGGTGTGAGGGACTGTCGCTTGTCGTATGTTGTGAAGTCACATGTACAAGTTGCTTCAATGATCATGATAAGGAGTCTCATGAGAAGTTATGATTCTTTGTACAAAGTGAGGCACGGGAGAAATGTTTACATTGTTGAATTAGCGTAGCAGTTAACTCCAGTACTGTTATCAAAATGCTGGGACAACAGCCAGGCCAAGTGACTTCTTATAAGAAGGTGAATTTGTATCTATGTGTGA
This sequence comes from Neoceratodus forsteri, assembly GCA_016271365.2. Taxonomy (NCBI): domain Eukaryota; kingdom Metazoa; phylum Chordata; order Ceratodontiformes; family Ceratodontidae; genus Neoceratodus; species Neoceratodus forsteri. The sequence goes on along the minus strand of CM057452.1, from coordinate 180,991,435 downwards.
TGTGGTAACCTATTCAGTAGTATTAGCAGTTAATTCATGAGTGGTTGCTCGGTTCCTTTGGTTGCACCTGAAGCTGTGACTGTAGCATTTGACTGCACTATATATATAGGTAGTGGGGTTAGAGGCATGTCTGGCTGGTACAGAGTACATAGCCTATTGTACTCATATTACTGTACATCGCTTGGCAGCACAAATCTTTGTGTGATAGACTGATGATGTGTAAACCAGCAGACTACGAACTGCGTGAAAGTGCAACATAGCTCATGCCATCCTTAAAGATGCCACTACCTATGTCAGCCATTAAAGAGTCCAAACTTAAGCCCTGTAACTTATGTGATGGAAACAGCATATGCAAATACATATTGGAAACTGTTTCCTTGTTACATATATGTCCTTCATAATCTGGAACTTCACAGAAGTTTGATCAGTTTGCATTGACTGTTCAATGTTGTCAAATTTAACAAAGTGCTCTATCAAAGTCTTCTGTACATTGTACAGAAAGTCATTGATGTGACCCATAGTGCCATTTACCATACCATATTCAATGTCAAGGTTTCAACATAGCATAATTCATGCATTCTTACAAACAGTATGAACAGCTTCTAGACCAGCTGAACAGGACACATCAGACTTAAGTTCAGACAGTTGTTCAGTAAGCTTAGCTACTAGGTTGCGACTTACGCAAACACCATCAACTGTATTAACAGCATGCAGAGTGATGATTTCTTGACCATCTCTCTGTAACATGATGTTATTGAAATCACATTGCTCAAAGTGTGGCATAAGACAGATGCTCCGTGTACTGTTCAAGTACACTCCACTAAACACATCACTTGAAGCATGAAATGATGCACCATTAGCACTGATTCTGCATATATTCAACATAGAAAGATGCAGTAGTGATAAACTGCTAGTGCTAGCTTGATCTAATAATGCGAGATCACCACACTGTCGTATGTTCTGAAACAACTCGACATAAATGGATAAATCCATAGGTTTAACCCTCCAATGCACCCGATCATCTTCTTAGCCTGCTGCACAGTCAGTGCTGTAAAGCCATGCTCTCCATTGACAGGTGTTGTAGAAGGTCTCCAATACAGCAATACTTTTCCCACCAAATGCATCAGCATACTCAATGCCAAGAATCTCCTGCAGTCGAAGATGTATGCAGACGAGCATCAATTAGAGACCATGCTGATCTCATCAATGATCAGTAGCGCCATTTTGTAAACATTGAAAGAAGCTCAGACGTCACCTCAAAAGACAGTTTACTGATATTATTCTCCAGATTTGCCATGCTCTACTGGCAGCATAAACAACCGGTGTAGATTACACCACCAATATTGTATGCTGCTCCAACATTTGGAGCAGTAACAGCTAAGCAGACATTGTTGCCCAAGTGTATTGCCTTATGTCTGCTGTGATGGCCTCAATCAGAAAACTCTTCCCTGTTCCTGCAGAACCACTAACAAACATTAGTAATGGTTTGTAGTCATCACATTAGCATTGTTTCTGTTCATGCAGTATACCATGTCAAACTGCATCTGTAACAGCAGCATAAACCACAAGCTATTGTTCGTTAAGACTTTCTTTCAGTTGACTATGAACAAGAGGACAGTGGGAGCCATGCTGCCTAGCACTTGTCACTTCTGCTATAGTACCTCTCGGTCATTCATAAGTAGAAGGACTCCAAGTGTGCCCTGTCCTTCAGGATCAAGGTTATCTTGGGAATTAACAGGAGTATCCTCCTCAAGCTGTTTCTTAGCTGTCAGGCTACTCTTTCTCCAGTTCTAGTCTGCGTACACACATCTTAGACTGCTCTGTTTTGAAGGTTTTATAGCTGGATCCATACATGAAAAAGGTTACCAATAACTCCTAAAGTTTCTAATGCAGTACATATGCAGGATTTTGAATATAGTGCAGTCATTGATATGGGCTTTTAAGTAGCCTATGTAGAGAGATACATCAGATAACATTAATGGAATCAGATGATTCCATATTAAAAAATACACTTTCATCATTCAAATGCAAGATAATTTGTGCACTAATTTGTGACATGGCTACCCATGTGTGAAATAGTCTCAGTGTCATTTAACTTGAGTTTTCTGGCAATAAAATATTTTTGTAAATAATTGTGTCCTGCTCTCATTTATCAGACTTCCTTATTGTACTACCTTGATTCCCACCCACCTGCAGGGGACCCTAAACATGTGATCTTGTGTGTAACCATTTATGTCCCCTTGTGTTACCTCTGATCTTTTGTAATAATCTGCATTTGATGCTATTTGTGTTGTATTTTGTTCCCAGATTACTTGCTCTATTTGTTTAGGGTACTACAGTACATTGCCCTGTTTCTTTAAGTACATAGCATGATCACAAGCTGTCCCCTTTGCTCACCTGATCCTTTCATGTCCCACACTACCAGATGTTCATGTGACGGCAGGGGTCCAGGGGAGCCATCAGGAACCATTTAGGAAGCTATATCAGCACAAAGATTGGTGCAGGGCCATAAGGGGATTTAAAAGATGATTCCTGCTATTTCTAGCCCTTTCCTGTGATCGACTGTTTTGTCCTGAAGAGCTCTTGTCCTCCGTGACCCTAGTTACATCACTATCCTCACTGCATCAGGTAAATACTGATCATGCCTGCTACCAAAAATACTGTTTTTTTTTTTGTTTTGTTTTTACTAGTTTTGATAATGTAAGCAAGCCGGTTTTTTTTTGGGGGTTATTAATAGTGCAGATGGACCCACATCCTGAATCTCCATTTTTTGCCTTCTGGATTTGGTGTAGAGGTGCCATTTGAATTAAAATGTGAATTTGGGACCTTAAACTTCTTTCTGTCCCTGAGGTCTTCTTAAATGCGTTGAATAGGAGGTTGCATATATCAACTTTCCAGGCTACTATGCTTTATTTGAAATGTTGTTTTTATGTTGGGACTGTATTTTACATGCTGCTGTTACAGACAATTTTGAGGAGGGGTGGAGATTGAGTGGAGTGTCTGGGATTAGCACACTGCATTATTTGGTTATTAGAGGGTTTGTAGCTGTATTTAATCCTTGGGCTCTTTATTTTTGAGATACTGATATTTATTTTGGTTTTTGTTCCAATGGTTTATTTTAAATGTGCTTTTCATATGTTGGGATGGTATTTTACATACTGCCATTAAAATTATTGTTTTTCTTGGGGTTATTAAAAATATTGCGTGCAGAATCTGATATCTATTGTAGTTTTTGGTATTTAAAAAAACATATTTCTGTACTTACCTGGGCACTGCCAGTACAATCTACTAACACTCCTGAATGCGTGCTTCTTCCTACCAAAGAGTTGTATGAGCACTGTACCTCAGTACATCCCTCAAATGTGAAACACTGCCCCTCAGAATGTAGAACACTTCATCAAATCTATTACTCTGAAGCTCAGACCACTGTTAAAATGTGTGCCTTTGTGTTCACAAACTTGCCATTAAATAATGAATACATTTTTCACATGAACTGCTATGCATTTTGCTTTATAATGTTGTTGCTGAATGTGGGACAAACCTTCTCAATGTGTAACAAGGGCTTTGTGAATAAAATGAGGAACTGTTCCTCATGAGGCGGTACAGATGAGAGGTATGGTATGATCAGATGTGCATGTTAGTTTGGTGCACCCAAATTAGGCAACCACAAATTTTATTTTTACTTTATTTGATTCTCCTTGGTCCCCACCAGTTGACATCAATCTTTCCAGCCACCCACCCATCCCGCATGCCGACATCAGGCAGCCAACCCTTCTTCCTCCATGGTTTACCTCCGTGGCTGGGCAGTGAGGAGCCCTCCTTGCTCAAACTCACTCTACTAGGATCCAGATTCTGGAAGTGCTATTTAGAGTTGGGGCCTGCAGTGGGTGGCTGCCATCATACTGCTCGATCTGGGACCTCATTTTACCTTGTTCTGTGTTTTCCTGCATGGAGCATGCAATGTTAGTAATGACCATGGCACACTGGCGATCACCGTATGACAGGAGGTAATGCACGGATGCCTCAGCCTCCACATGACTGGGCCAGTGGCAACTACAAATTTAGGTGGAGTGGTAGGTTTGCCTGGCACAATGTTGATATTAGTTGTGATGGGCTATTGCATTGTGTAATGCATTTGTTACTGGCTTCTATGTTAGTAGGGTGCACCACTTCTGTTTTGTCTTGGTGCATTACAGGGCACCCCAGCATTTGTTGTAATCTGGGTACCAAACCATGTGGTCATCTATTTTTTTTTTGCAAGGAGGGGTTGGTGCACTATTTGGTCTGTGTATATCAGGTCTGATGACAATTTCTGACCAGGTTCCTGTGGTATGTTTTGTGGTCTGCCTCCATTTTGGTTGGCAGATGGCTGAAGCGTGCTCTGCTTTGTTTGCAGATAGCTACCGCATGCTCCATTTTGCTTGCAGTGGGTATATGCATCACTCCATTTTGTTTGTAGATGGGTGGATGAGTGACTTCATTTTGTTTGCAGATTTGTGTATGATTGTCTCCATTTTGATTTGTAGATGGGTGGATGCATGCCCTCATGTTGTTTGCTTATTTGTGTATGATTGACTCCACTTTGATTTTCAGAGGGTGGATGCATGCCTCCATTTTGTTTGCAGATTTGTTTATGATTGCCTCCATTTTGATTTCAGATTGGTGGATGCATGCTCCATTTTGTTTGTAGACGGATGGCTATATCCTTCATTTTGTCTGCGTGTGTGCATGCATGGCTTCCTTTGTTACCAGATGGGTGTATGCTTGCTGCCATTTTGTTGGCAGACCTTGGATGCCTTGGTTCAGTATTTTACTTTTTTCTTTTTCTGCCAGATGGGATGATGTGTGGCTCGTATTGTGCTTATTACATTTTCTCCTTTTTTGTCTTCACTTAAGAAGTGATTTAATAATTTGAATAGCTTTGTTAGTCGGTTCATGATTGTTTTGACATTGGGTTAGGGTTTTAGTATTTGAAAACAAAACATAAACAAAATAAATTTATTTATTTAGTTTTTCTAGCTTGATGCCATCATGGTAACCCCACCTGCTACTTTGGCTTACATTTAAAATCACCAAACAACCCCAGATGTGCGCTATTGTATTCAAACAGATAGGTTGTACTGGGCTGGTGATCTTGGCAAAACCCATTTTGTGTGATTATGCCCACAACCCCCAAAAAAGTTTTGCATATTGCAAATGTATTTGCTACACCAGTTACTGGTTTATGCACAGTTGAGTTGTACGCCTAAGTAGGGAACAACTAATGTTGGTGGGGTGGCTGGTTTGTGTGCTGTGATTCAGATGGTGTTTGAGTGATGCTGCTGTATTTGCTAACTTGTTTGGCGCTGCCTGCAGTATTCTATTTTTGCACATTTAAAATGTTTATTATTGTGCCTTTGTTGATTTTCTGGTTGCATCGCAGGGCAACCACAGCATATTGTTAGTCATAGCACAAAACCATATGATCACTGTTTTTGGAGGGTGGAACTTAATGTTAAAAACACTCTCCGGTGCTGCTTGTTGTGATGCCCTAACTAGAATGCATTATTCTCTGGGCCATATCGGTCAGCCATATCATACATGTGTGGTGGGTTTATAGAACTTGCCTAGAAAAAAAAAACATACTGTGAAAACCAATTATACTGTTTTCTGTGGGTGTTGTCTGTGTTCAGTTTATATGGACAGTCCATTATTCAGGTGATATGGACTGATGATGCCCTGATTAGAATGCATACTTTAATGATGAACTTTTTGAAAGATTCCATCAGGTATTTAGCTGCATGCTCCATTCTGTCTGCAGATGGGTGGTGGCGGCCTCCAGTTTGTCTACTGATGGGTGGTGGCATGCCTCATGTTGTCTACAGATGGGTAGTGGTGTGCCTCCATTCTGTCTGCAGATGGGTGGTGGTATGCCTCCAGTTTGTCTACAGATGGGTGGTGGCATGCCTCCATGTTGTCTACAGATGGGTGGTGGTGTGCCTCCATGTTGTCTACAGATGGGTGGTGGCATGTCTCCATGTTGTCTACAGGTGGGTGGTGGTGTGCCTTCAGTTTGTCTACAGATGGGTGGTGGTGTGCCTCCATGTTGTCTACAGATGGGTGGTGATGTGCCTCCATGTTGTGTAGACAGGCAGTGTTGGGTAAGTTACTTTTTCTATTACTTTATATTAGGTTTGGAAACTTGTTCAGGAAGCTCTGTGCAGCCACTAGCAAGGATGGAGAAGTACTAGACAAAGCAATACACCTTAATTATAGTTAGTTATTTCTTTTTATACAAAACAATACAAATAATAAATAATGATAACAGATTACATTTTTGAAAGTAATAGGTTAGTTACTTTAAAATAAATATAATCAGATACAGTCACGCATTTGTTTTGTATAAAAAGACATAAGTAATTGTAACTGTAAGGTGTATTACTTTTCCAGTACTTTCCATCCTTACTTGTGACTGCACAGAGCTATCTGGAACAAGTGTCCAAAAGTAATAGAAAGTAATAGAAGTAACTTACCCAACACTATAGACATGTAGTGGTGTGCCTGTGGTACTTTAATGTTCCCAGTTACATGTGCAGTCCTGCTTTTATGTCCCCTGTCACACATGCAGCCCTGCTTTTATGTCCCCTGTTACATGTGCATCCCTGCTTTTATGTCTCCTGTTACACGTGCAACTTTGTGGAAGCATCTTCTCAGGCCCCAAATTGGAGTTATCCACACCATACTACATTTTATATAGAGTCACAGCATTAAAAAATGCTTATAATAATTGCTATATTACAGAGTTTAAAAACTGACACTACTGTCACACTTTGGTAGCCCTTTTTCTTTTTTTTTACAATTTAAACTTTATTAATACATTTCCATTATAAAAGGCAGTTACAGCAAGTCAGGGTGTAACGTAGCACTTGAACAGTGAGCTGCCCAGCCCACCTCCTCCCACCCCACCCCCTACAGCAACAACAAAACATAATTGCCCTAACGAGCAGTGCATGATTCTGTTGAATGTATGGGTAGAACCAGAATGTGCTAGAACATCAGTGAAGTAACAAGAGTAAGGAATGAAGGGGATCCTATATCTTACTATATGCTGCTATTCTAGTATGAAGACTTGCAATTGCCTTCTCTGTTCGAAGATTAGCAATGATTTCATGTAACTATTCTTGGAAGGAAGGAACCGATTGTTCCTTCCAATGACGAGTATGAGTTTCTTAACTGAGAGCCACCATAGAAATATGGTATTTTAATTCTAACACTGACGGGACATATCCCTAGAAGACACACCTCTGGAATAAAATACTCTGTAGGTCCAGTAGGGATCAAGAGACAACTTAATTGAATACCATAAGGAGGAAACTTTGAACAGGACCAGAACATATGCAGGAGAGTACCTCTTCTTGCAAGCACTTAGTACATGTACTAGAGTTCGAGATGTCCCATTTTTTAATTTAATAGGGTACAATACATGTTATGTAAAATGTGGTATTGCATAAGATGCAATCTATCTTGAGAAACATACTTATGACAGGATCTCCATAGGGACTGCCAGTTCAACTGGTATTGAGGAGGAGTGAGTCTAGAAACTAGTAGGTCCAAAGGTGTCCCCATATTTTTATAGTGCAACACCCTTTATAGCTTAGATACTATGCCTGAAGATCCGACAATAGGGAGATTTCAGGAATCAGAGCTGATACCTTCTGGGAGGGGAGAATTCTCCGGCTGCAGTGAGAAGGTGTCTTAACTGCATGACTTTAATGTGAGATGAGACCGAATAAGGAACTTGTCAATGATTCCACGTGGGGACAACCAGTACCCTTCCCATCCACCAGGGAAAGCAGTTTTCCATCGCTAATTGAGGTAACCAGTTACAAGGAATCCACTTTCCATTAAGAGTAAAACAATTCCAAATAGGCTGAGCTAAATCAGTCTGAGGAATAGTGAAGAAATAAACTTAACTGTGTATAAACCTTAAAGAGATGCTTATTGTAGTGCAGTCAGCCATCTTTACATGGGACAGCTTGAGGTAAAATAAGTTTAAGGGATCCAGGCATTTAGTTTTAATTGTGTCTAACTCAATCTTAAGCCATACTGGTTGTGCCATTTCAGGGCTGGGGATATCCATCTCAGACATTTTGTTAGATGACTTGCCCAGTAGTATAATGCCATATGGGAATCCTCAGCCCCACTAGGTTTTGAGCAGCTAGTTTAAGATAGGTCAACTCGATATTTATCTGCCCAGATAAATCTGGTAAATATACTGTGCAGTTTCTTAAACCAGCATATGGGAATAAAAGAGTTGAGAAGAGATAAAGGTAATAAATTCTAGGAAATACATTCATCTTAATAATGTTAATCCTGCCCCATAATGATATTGGATGTTTAGACCATCTGTCAAGGTCATGAATAATAACCTGAAAGAGAATCCAGATTATCTTTGACCCACACTAAGGGTTATGGGATAGCTTTATGCCCAGATATTTGATTGCTCTAGGAGTTCAACCTAAACCTAGGAGGCAAATATCATCCTTAAATACCTTGTGATATAATGGGAAAAATAAGGATTTACTAGCATTCAGCTTGTAGTTGGATAACACACTGAACCTGACTATTTCTGTTCAGTAAGGGTGGTATTGAAGAAACCAGATGGGAGATATGTATCAGCAAATCATTTTGATGCAGTGAGTTTAATCTCATGACGCCAACTCTGATACCTTCTATAGAAATATTTTGAGAATGTTTTGGATGTGAGGTTCCAGATATAAGTTTAACAAGAGAGGCGATGGGGCAACCCTGCCTAGTACCTGAATGAAGTGAGAAGTAGTTTGAGAAGGCCCCATTAGCTGATATTCTTGCTGTAGGGATTTATATAATGCAGCAACCCAGGAAATAAATACCGAGGAAATTTAAAGACACTCAATTCCTTGAAGAGAAAACTCCAATTCACCTGGTCAAACGTCTTCTCAGTGTCCAAAGAGACCAAGCCTGCAGGGAAGTTAGCATCTCTGGAGGCCGAGAAGACATGGGATGACGACGAAATGATCTGCTGAAGAGCATCCTTCATGAAGCCTACCTGATTCATACCTATTAACTCGGGAGCACCACTGATAACCTGTTAGCTAAAATCTTTGAGAGGATCTTGATATCCTGATTTAGGAGGGATATAGGCCTATAGCTCTGAACGAGCTCAGGGTCCTTGTCTAGCTTGGGGAGAAGCACTATCAAGGCTTCAAAGAGATGGCAATCAACCTCTGTCCTGGATAGGATGTGCTGAAATAATCTATTAAGTATTGGCAATAGGAGTTCTAGAAATGTTTTATAGAAAAGGGAAGAAAATCCATCAGGCCCAGGAGTTTTATTTGAGGGTAAACCACTGATAACCTCAGGCGATTTCCTCCTGAGTTATAGGAGAGACCAGAGAATCTATGTAATGTACTGGAGGAGGGTATATGTGAATCCATCAGATACTTCCACACTTACTGGACTGGGGGTGCTCTATGTCCCCGTAAAGTGATTTGTAGTATGCTGTGAACTCCTGAACTATCTCAGTGGGAGATGTTTTCAGAGACCCATCTACAGAAGCCTTGATAGAAGGGATAAATCTCACTGATTCTTGTTGTTTATCACGAAGTGCCAAAAGGCACCCTGCTTTCTCACCTTGGTCAGTATAACTAGCTTTAGTGTGTATGATAGCTAACTCCGCCTTTTCCTGGAGTAGTTCTAAATATTTGTCTCTCAACCCTAGGAGCCTCACCTTGTCCTCCTCCAAAGAGTTAACCAAGACATTGGATTCGAGAACCCAATTTGGGATAACAAGGACAGTAATTATCTCTCCCTAACTCTTTTCCTAGCCACCAAGAGGCTAATAAGAATGCCTCTCATGTAAGCCTTGAAAGCCCCATATAATATCTGGTTTTGCACTGTTTAAAGGGTTGGACAGAAAAAGGCCTCAATGTGCTCCCTTATGGTATTGCTATAATTAGAATCTTTAAGCAGTTGATCATTAAGCTTCCATCGTGTTTCTCTCTTGACACATCCTGAATTGTCAGATCACACAGCACCAAAGAGTGGTCAGAGACAGGGCCAGGCTGTATCGATGAGGACCTAACCCCAAGCAGGAGAGTCTGAGAAATGAATATGTAGTCAATACAGGACTGTGAGCCGTGTGCCAAACACCTGAATGAGAACCTTTGAATCAGGATTTAGGAATGCCAGACATCACAGAGCCCGCATTGATCTAATAGTTCTCTGAAAGTCCTCTGACCTGGGGAGACCCCCGATGCACCACCTGACTTGTCAAGGTTTGAGTCTGCAACTTGAATGAAGTCACCCCCAGGATAATCCTTATGGGAAGGAAAGGCAGGCTTAAATTTATGAGTCTCATGAAATAAGCGGGTCATCAGCATTGGGACCATATATGCTGCCCAATAGCAGAGGTGTTGACCAGAGAGTACCAATAACTAAAACGAACCTACCCTCGGGATCCCTGATAGTGTGAGTTGAGATGAAGGAAATGCCACATAATGATCATAACCCCACAGCTGTTTGAGGAGCCTTGCACCTCATACACCATCCCCACTTGTTGCCTCCTCACTTGTGAGGCTTCTGTTTCTAATAGGTGTGATTCCTGTAGAAAAGTAACCTGAGTGCAAAAGACTTAAGTGTTTGAGGACCTGGCATTGTTTAGAATTTTTCCTGATCCCTTGATGTTTCACGTTGCAAAAGTCACCTCCTTGGCCATCTACTAAAGACGCTTAAGGATGCTAAATTTGGCCCTGCACCCGGTGTATAACACAAATAATCTAACCCCCCATTGCTGCTGTAAGGCCCTCTCACCACCCCAGCCCCCATGAGAAGCCCAAGTTTAAACCCTCCGATACACCCCACCCCCAACAAGAACATATACCCTCCACCTTTCCCTCCCCACACTGTCGCAAGCAATGCTTAGCACAGCACTGGGTCCTATCCTCCCCTCTCACCCCAGAACATATCCCCTGCTAATGATCACCCTCACAGCTCAAAATACAAAGCAGTCAATAAGCTGCATTAATAAGGCTTAATGTCTAAAGAGTGGTCTCGGCTTCAGGGCCTGTGAACATCTGTTAATGAATCCACTAGTGAATGAGAGAGGAAATGGAACTGGATGTCATAAATGTGAATATGACAAATTGTCACAAGAGTCTTGAGAGGGAATTGAAAAATGTTTGTTCTCTATAGAAACTACCTCTGAACCAGAGCCAGAGAGAAAATTAACATGGAGGGGTGAGCCCATCATCGAGATGAGAACCTGAGAGAACAAAACCAGATGAGAAGTGAAACAAGATCCAGAGATGGGAAAACCATGGAGTAACTACCTAGGGGTTGTAGACCCCAATTCTGAGAAGCCACCCCACAAAACCAGGACAACATAATAAATAAAAGCAGTCCCTCTCAAGGCAGAATGACCGGACCTGCATTAAATGGGTGAGCCGTGCCTCTTGTGGTCATAACCTGATCCAGCCCGCCAGTCAGAGGTGCCCTGAAAGCCCGGAATTGCTCAGAAATCTGAAATACCATCATATAAAGTCTAAACAGGAGGCATAACCCAAAACCTGCCCTGTGTGTCCCCTGAAACTAAACAAGCAATATTATCTCGGATGCAGTCCAAAGCAACCCTCTGGGAGCCCCCGACTCTCCCTGAAACACTATTCCACCAACAGGCCAGGGCCTGTTAAAAGTAAAGTCAAGCCTCTACTAGTAGCCCAGTTCTGTTAGAGAACACAAACTGATTGAAACTGTCTTTAAAAAGAGCACTGTCCGCACAAAAACAAGCAACAGTTTGTTCTGAAGTTCCGGTGAATCCTGAAGATCAGGAGGCCCTCTCTCAGGGCATCCGGAACAAATCTGGCAATGCCAACTTAAGGCTTAGTAACGCAGCTTCAGGATCCTCGCAATTGAGCCATGAGCCATTTACTGAGACTTGTAACTTCGCAGAGGGTACCCCATCCTGAACTTTAATCCCGCCGCTATAATCTTAGATACAATCGGTGGAAGGCTTTCCGCTTCAGTCAGACTGAACCAGGAATATCCTGAGCAATTCTCAGCTTCACCTTCTCCCATCTGACTTCTTGCAGTGCCTTAACTTTTATAGGAATGCTGCCTTTCTAGGTAGTTCAGAAATCAGCAAATGATGGGGCGAGGAGGTGCATCAGGTAGGGGTTTTGGTCGAGAGATCGGTGGGCCCGTTCTATTATATATGTTGGGCCAAAGGGAGAGGGACCAGCGACCCTTTCTACCAACTTCTGGATAAAGACTACGGTATTCTGGCCTTCTTCCCTTGGGGAGCCCGAGAATTACCACATTATTTCTCCCGACCACGGCCTTCAAGATCTTCGAGTTTTGCTTTAGACGGTATTGCTTTTGTTTCGTTAATAGGAGCTCAGGATCCAGACTTTCTAATTTTCTCGATCGAAATTATTCAGGCAGCGTTGTCCAATACTGTCGTGAAGACTTCCTCTAACTTTCTGGAGAGGATTTCAGGTCAATTGCCATATCTTTCATCTCTTCCTGGAATGGTTTAAATTCCTCCAAGAATCTGTTAAGTGTTAGGGGTTCTTGGTCCCCTGCTTGACACGAAGGTTCGGTTTGTCTGGGCCACTCAAGGCTCGGATTTCTTGAAGCCTTCTCAGGCATGGCGGGGATAATGCTTCTGTGGGTTTTCTTCATGTAAGCCTCCATTTACCACACAGGAACCCAAACAGGAGCACACGCTGTTTGGAGACAAAAGGAAAACTCGTAGGCAGAAGAGTTAGTTAAAATGTAACAATATTAAATGACGAGTTTATATTCGGAGGCAGAAGCTTAGCAGAGAAGCATCTACTCAGCACTCTGCATCACGTGATCTGGTAGCCCTTTTTCATGCATAGACTCAGCTACGATTGAACTGGTCCTCAAAAAGTGTCTCAGCCACCTTTCAATGTGGTCTCATCCCTCCATGGGTGGAACAAGAATAGTAGAGCAAAATAATAGTGTTTTCTGCTCTCAGTAGTAGACAGACTTAGCTTACAGTGGTCAAAGAGCCAAGGTTCATGTCTCTTGGCAAGACAGCCATCCAAGCCTCTGAACTTGCAAATGTCATGTGTACTATCAGGTGCAACATCAGTCTTGTAGTCATTCAATGGTTCAAGATTTATTTATCTGTTTGACAAAGTCATCACAATTTTTTTAAAAACATAAAACTAAAACATTCACATGATGGGTTACTTGATAAATACATTTCAGATCACATTACAATTCACCTTATTACGCTTCTTAAAACATTTATAGGTAAACACTGCTAATAATATACAGTATATTTAAAGGTGAGTTGATTGTAAGAAACCAACTACTTTCTGCAATACTAGTACGTTTTATTTTTCATCAGGTATTCAACCATTTTATCAGGGGGAGGTCAAGGTTCCCCATGATGTCACCTAGCCATTTTCCATGTGACCCTTGTATAATGGGCATAAGAGTAATATATGCTTTAAATCATCTTCAGAGAGTTTATCACATTTACAAAATGGAGTCAAAATGTTCTCTCTTTCTGTTTATGAAATACATAATTAGCATTATAAATTTCAAGCCTAAATTTGGTTATTATCTCCTTTCTTTAGAGTTCATTAATTTAACCAAATATGGCTCCAGACCATAAGTTGTTTTAAACTGTTTATACCATCTATAAAGCTTAAGTTATTTTAATTTTATCCGTGTCTTAGTTTTTTCCCAAACCCTTAGTCTACTTTTAACTTTTTCAGCTATTATTTGCCATGGATATAAAAACATATTCCAAAGAACATCTCCTACCAATTTGGAAAAGGAGACATCTAAAGGTTATCAAAGATGGGAAAATCATCCCCATTAAGGAGTATTTAATTTCTTCTTCTAAGCATTGCCTAAGTAACCTGCTTTCTTCCAAATTAAATAATTTTAAAGATGATAAAATCATTCTTTCTTTCACTAATGTTGTAATTGAATACTGGTCCAATTCTGAGTTTACTATACTTATCCACTGATTGCAATAACATCAAAATGTACCTTTTCATTTTATTACATAATATTTCTAGAATATTTACGTCTACAGTACCCCAGATTTCTGCATCATAAAGTATACTGAGATTACTTTAGCCTCGAAAACCTCAGCACTCCTTTAACCGATGTTCTTAGCATTGAATATTTTAAATGCATTAAATGCTGTCCTGACTTTCTCTGCAATCTGCCCTATATGGTCTTTCCACTTTAGGGTCTGGCTAAACCTGACTCCTAAGTAATCATAATTGTTTTACACTTTCAACTATCTCTGTATTTATCCACATTGATCTATAATGGTGTTTTGTATTCCCAAAGATCAATATCTTGATTTTAGACATATTTATTTTTAATTTATGAGCATCACATAATTTTGAGAAATAATTACATTTTCTTTGTAATCCCAGGGCTAATGTTGAAATTAATACTAATCCATCAGCATATGCCAGACAGTCTACTCTGGTGTCTCCTATTTTTGATGGAAAGTTGGATTCTCTAATTCTTTCAGGATATCATTAATATAAATATTAAATAAGAAAGGAGCCACAACAACCTTGTCTAACACCACGGTCATTTGAAATGAACAAGAAATATTCTATATTGGTCAGATTGTACTACTCCCATGTATCTGAATGTAGTCTTATTAAAGTATTAAGTAATGTCGGATATAACCTTAACTCCTTTAACTTGTTCCATAGTATTACTCTACTTATGCTGTCAAATGCAGATGTAAAATCCACAAAACAACAAAAGAGCTTGGTATTTTAATTTTTGTATATTTCAAACCAAATGTTTAAGTGTATAACAATGTTGAGATGTAGATCTATTTTTCTGAAACCCATTTTGAGTTTCATGAAATATATTATTAGAGTTTTCCCATTCCTCTAATCTCTAATATAATTCTGGCAAATATTTTTGTGAGTTATCTATTAAATTTATTAGACGATACATTTTTGGGTCATTAGGATCTCCTTCTTAAAGATGGTTATATAATGCCCCTTCCAACTAGTAGGATATTTTTGTCCCTGCACCAAAGTGTTATATAATTTCTCTAATACTGGAGCCCACCAGTCTACATAGTATTTATATACATCCCCTATTATTTTATCAAGTCCTGGGGCTTTATTAGATCTTAACTGCTTAATTGCCATATTTATGTCCCCTAAACTCTTATCATGGGTATTGGATATATTATATTTTTATCTTTAAGCTTTACACTTCACTTAGTAATAGTTCATCTTGTTGAGAATAATAAAGATCTGTAAAAAACAATACCCATGTGTCTAATATATGGAATGGGGTGAGAATAAGGCCTGATAGCCCCAGGCACACCCCAATGCCTGTTGGTGTGTAAGAGGGTGGGGTGGGGTGTTAGGGTTTGAAACCCTAATACCTCATTTCCTACATTTGTTGCTTCAACCCTAACTGATGCATTAACAAAGTTTCTTGCAATGAATATATATATATATATATATATATATATACACATATATATATTTTTTATACAATGGGGTAAGGTGATGCACAGTGGAATAAAACTATATTTTCACCCCATTGAAAATATCAGCACTGACGTATGCAAAGTAGCATTCCCAACATTTATACATGCACTCAATATGTCACACATTAGAGATCTCTTCTTTGTATATGTCAGCAATCTGCAACCTTTTCTTCCAGTATACAGAAATGTGCCATCAATTAATTAAATTACTCATTATATACACCTGAAAAGCAGTACAAGTTATTAACCTGCAGTACTGGTTTCTGTTTCACATGAACATCTCGCACAGCTGAGGAGCTGCATTGTGTCTGACTCACATCCTGCACAAAAGAAGATTTAAGCATGTTTTGAAAAATGTCCATCGAAACACAAATCCATCATTTCTGAAAAGTGTAGAACAGCACAGTTATAACACATTAACTCTAAAATGACATAAAAATCAGATAAATATTCCTGAAGAAGTCATACTTAATTGTACTCAATTTGAACAAGATGAAGAGCCACTGTTAGATCCGAACTAAAGAGACCTACAACACTCTTGATACAAAAATTCAGGTGAAGGGACAAGTTATAAAATACCTATGGACACTGAAGTTATAGACCACTTCATTAAAAGTACCAGAAATGAAAATACAACCCAAAAACAACAGCTGACATTAATAACTTACAACAAATTATGAGAGACGATCGCATTCAAACTGCAATTCAGCATATACCTCCTGAACAGTTAGACAAAATACTTTGCCATTATTTTATGACTTCTCAACACCAAGATGGTATTGACTATGAACCATTGACACTAAGATCCAGATTTCAAAGCATGGAGAGATATCTTAAGGACTACAATTACCCTGAATCAATCAGCACATCACAGACATTTTTAAAAACAGACAGGTATTACTTATCCAAACAGAAGCAACTCAAGGAGAAAGGAAAAGGAAATTGACCTCAGGCAGCAGACAAGTTAATAGATAATGTTATTGAGCAACTTTATGCAGAGAAACAACTAGGACATGATGGCCCCTCAAGCCCTCCTAAATATAATGTGGCTAACAGTAACACTCTATTTTGGCACTAGAAGAAATACTGAAACAAGAAACCTGAAATGGGAGCTGTCCAACTAAAAATGATAAGCAAAATAATCAGTATTTGGAGTATACAAAGGAAAGACAAACAAAAACAAGAAGTGGTATTAATCTGAAAGATACTACAGCAGTAAAACTTCAAGCTTATGAGACAAAAGACCCTAACAAATTCCCTGTAATAAATTACAAGCGATATCAACACAAACTTCCAGAAAAAGCGAACAATCCAAATGCATAATTTTTTAGTTATCAATTATACTCCCCTGCACAATATCCTACAGGTTGGTACAAAAATCAACCACTTAGCACTACCTCACTGAGTAAATTAGTGAAAAATATGATCGACAAGGCTAGTATCAACACTGATAAATGGCTCACAAATCATTCTATTCTCAAGCATTTAGTGCAAAAACTGATCAATTCAATGTCTCCCGAATGATATGATACAAGTTTCTGGCCACAAGAAATTACAGTCTCTCAGTGATTATTCTAAATTGAATGACAAGAAACATCAACACATTTCCACATGCTGAGCATATCTGATAATGAACCAGGAACCTCCAAAATACAGCTCCTCCAGACACAGGAAAAGGATGCACTGGAAGCTGCCCAGACATAATGTCTGCTATTGTGCAAGGTAACATAAAGTACTATTATCATGCAATGTCAATCTACATTTAAAACAGATCAGTATGCATAATTAACATCTATTTTCTTTCCACAGGTCATAAATATGAGACCCAAAGCTAAAGACTCAGAGTCAGATACTGATTCTGATTGAAATACCTGATAACCACCATCAGTCACCAAACTATTACATTTTGTTGACAGTCTCCTCAGAAGAAGTAGTGGAAGAAATATGCTACAGTTCAACAAGATACAGATATATCTTAAGTGCAGAAGAGTGCAGAATATCCGATTGAAAAGAAACCGGAGAAAGTGAACAAAAGCACCACATTCCATGAACTCTCACAAAATAAACAATATTCCACCATAAAAAAAATATTTGAAAAAACTCCCAAAATGAATAAACTTTCTAAGCGACCCATGTCAACTGAACTTGTAGCAACATACGAACTTACTAACAGCTGTGCAAAGTAGTCCCTCTCACACACTAATCACAACCAATCACAACACACGGCAGACAGCAATAACCAATAGCAATACACTAAACAACTGCCTATCATGCCACCAACTCCATAACAAATAACCAACCTAAACAGACACTGCCGAATTAGAACCAATCGAATAGCAGAGCAAAAACAGCCAACCACAACAAAGAGCACACAACATCAACCAATCAACCATCAGATGACAACTACCAATCAACATACTAACTCACAGAACAGACACCCAACAACATAAACCAAGAAGCACACAAGTAATCACCTGAACTTAGCGTTTTGTCACAGTTTTATTCCACTGTGTATCCTCACCCTACTGTATAAATCACACACATGATGGGCAGGAGTGTAATATGGAAATATTCCACTCCTGCATTGTGAGGCATTGATATCTCACTCGTGCCTTCAGTACTTGTGACATATCTTTCGCTTCACTCTGCAGGAGTGGGACTATTTTCCATATCACACTCCTGCCCATCATGTATCCTATATATATATATATATATATATATATATATATATCAGAGCGTGACCACACACCTGCACTTTCACCCCTCAAAACTATTTAGCCATTTTCTAAGATAGATAACCCACTCTAGGATGTGTGGTGGGTGCTCTGATATATGCATGCCATGGGTAGTTTGATGCACTTGGCCTGCCAGTCTCGTCTTCGTAACAACAACACACATTAAGGCATGTGTATATCAAAGTATGACCGCACACCTTAGAGTGGATTATCTATTACATTATAATAGATAACCCACCCTAGGGTGTGTGGAATGCTCTGATATATGCATGTCCTGGTGTGCTTGTGACTCATGAGGCCACAGGCCTTGTACATTCAACCACCCAAGATGTGCATGTATCAAAGCATGACTGAACACCCTAGAGTGGGTTACATATCTTATGAAATGCCTAGAAATGTTCTAGGGCAAAAAGTATTCCTTATGTGGCACAAATTAGTTTTGTTTCGATGATTTGGTTGATGCTGGTATTGCATGTGTGACAGAAATTAATATTTTATTAAGGTGATCTGGTTGATCCTGCCATAGTTTTGATTGCTAAAAACTCATAAAAAAGCTATCTGTTTGATCCTGCCATTTTATAGCCACTTACTATGTAATTACTTTCACTTTTTCCCTCAGTGTAGTGTGACCAGTGATGTCAGTCCGGTAAAGAACATTCAGGAAAGATATAGCAAGAGCTACATTTTGTATGAGAAATGCTGTCAGCTGTAGAGTTTAAGGTTACTTCTGTGAATTTTGAGGCGGAAGCTGTGGAGTGTGGAGTGAGGAGAGTGAGTGACTCCGTGGCTTCAGAAGACCAGGCAGGCGTGTGCAAGTGTTGCTAAAGAACACTTGCTCACGGTTCTGTCTGGTCTTCTGAAGCCATGGAGTCACTCACTCCTCGCCTACATTCCACAGCTTCTAAACTCACAGAAATAACCTAAACCCTACAGCTGACAACATTTTCATACAAACTTATCTCTTGCTATACCTTTCCTGGCATGTGTTCTTTACCGGACCGGACACCATTCAGTCACACTCACACTGAGGGACAAAAGTGAAAAGTAATAGTAAGTGGCTAACAAATGGCAGGATGAACACAAGATTTTGGAGGTTTATTTATAAAAAATGATGGTAGGATTAGCTAGATAACTGTGTGCAGTGTGGGATACTTCTATAGGTACAGTTTTATGGTTGTGGTGGACTGTGTGCCAAGAGGGTGTGTGTGTGCCAGAGGTGGAATCATCTGCATTGTGAAGAAGTTTTGAGGGTTGGAAAGAAGTTCAGGCATCCATTCATAATGGGAGGTATCGGTCATTGTGGAATAATGTACGGTCACATGACATATTTTATTCAACCAGGACACTGGGATTTTACTGATTTTTCTTATCCATGTTTTATATTTATATATATATATATATATACTGTATATATATATATATATATATATATCTATAGATATAGATATATATATATACACACACACACACACACACACACACACACACACACACATATGTCAACCCTGTGAGGATATTTAATGGCACTTATCAGTGATATTATTGATCCATCCAGACCTAGAGTGAGAATATTGAAATATTCTCACTATCACTATAGGTCCCCATGAGATATACCCTCATGCAGTTTGACCTTTGGCACCGCTCATGGCTCCCCACTCATGAATTTTTTATATTTTCCTTTTACCTGGCAGGTCCTCTGTCATACTTCTGCCCTAGTCACGGCCCCAGTGCTCCCACCAACTGTCTATTCCAGCATTCTTTGGTCACTCCAGCTTACCCTCAGGGGCGGGCCACGGCACTGGTTTCCCCAGTTCCAGCGCCACAGAACTAGTAACTGCTTGGGAGTGCTGGAGACAGTGGCTAGTTGAAGCCCGGGAGGGCTTCATGGAAGTGAAGGACCCGCCCCTCCTGATTTTCTACTTTTTCCCTCTGGGAGGCAGGGACATGCAATGACGTCTGGTGTCTGCCCCCTCCATTGTGTACAAGCCACCGCAGTTGCATGACTCCTGGCCTCTGCCAGGGATCCATCTTGTGCCAGACACTACCCCACCTCCCTGGAGAAGGAGAGCAGTCCATAGGATGCTCTATCCTTTCCCCGGCTGGCCTTCCAGTGACCTGAGTCCATTCCGAACCCGGTTTCCAGCGTCACTAGTGGAAATCCAACTTCTGCCTGACAGGCTAGCATCTCCCACTCATGATGTCATAAGGCTAAACAACACAGGGAATATCATGGATATTTTCATGAGGCCATGGGATATCCTATAGATTATAATGGTGCAGTGTCCATTGTAGTTGAGGTGGAGTAGGCTGTTTAATGTTAAATCCTAACTTCACACCTAATAACTGTGCCCCTGTTCTACGGATTGCATTAAATTTTGGATGCACAGTCTGGGGGCAATGTCTCTTGATTTGGCAAGTTTTGTTCCAGTCAGTTGTGCAGATTCCAAGATCCAGAGGGTGCAGTTTAAGAAAAATTGGAGAGGGGTCTTTTTGTCATTGCCTACACCCCAGACAGTTTGAAATTTTGGTCTGAAATTTTCAGGGTAAAAATGGCTTGCTCCAGAATGGTAGCCTTTCATTGGTTTAGTGAAAAATATTACTCCATCCCCAAGTTGAAATGTTGGTTCTAAGGATGCTTTGTAGGGTCTTTTGAATAGATGTTGGATACTTTACTGAACATGCTCAGAACCAACATTTCAAATCCCTATAACCTGGGAATGGATTAATATTTTTCATCTAAATATGAAATGCACCATTCTGGTGCAAGCCCTTTCTTCCTGAAAACTTCAGACTATAATTCCAAACCACCTGGGCTGTGGGGCAATGACCAAAAAACCGCAAAACCCAATTTTCCTGAAATGCACTATACAGATCTTGGAATCCACACATCTGCCTGTAACAATGATTAGCATATCATAACACCTTGCCCCCAGACTGTACATGCAAGATATCATACAATTCCATTTAATAGGCAAGATATTACTATATTTATATACAGAGTAAATATATATATATATATATATATATACCATATTAAAGTACTGCAGTAACTCCACTATAGTTAAGATTGAGTAGGCTATTGAGTGTTAAACCCTGACTTTGCACCTTAATATATTTGCCGTGTTCAACAGAATTCCACAAAAGTTTGGATGCACAGTCTGGGAAAGGTCTCTTGAGTTTCAAAATGTCATTTCAGTTGGATGTGCAGATTCTGAGATCTGGATAGTGCATTTTAGGAATTGTTATTTCTGTTTGCTTGTCATCACCTACAGCCCAGACAGTTTGGAATGTTGGTCTTACATTTTCAGAGTAGAAAGGGCTTACCCAGAATGGTGCCTTTTGTTGGTGTGGTGAAAACTATTAATCCATTCCCAAGTTATGAGGAATTGAAATTTCAGTTCTGAGCATGCTCAGTAGGATGTTTTGGATAGACATTTGATGCCCAACTGAGCATGGTCAGAACCAAAATTTAAAATCCTTATAACTTAGGAATGTATTAATTTTTCACCAAACCAATGAAGACACCATTGCAGGTAAGCCCTTTCTCCCTGAACATTTCAGATTCCAAACTGTCTGGGCCGAAAGTGATGCAAAATAAAACAGTGAAAACCCCCATTTTACCTAAAATGCACCATCTGTATTTGGAATCACACATCACATTGGAATGAATCTTGGTGAATCAAGACACCTTGCCCCCAGACTATGCATGCCAAAGTTTGTGCAATTTTGTTGAATGGGACAAAGCTATAATATATTTATGTACAGCATATATATCTACACATAGCATGATAGTGGTGTGGTAGAACCACCATGGTTAGGGTTGAGTAGGCTGTTTAATTTTAAATCCTAACTTTACATGTAAATTGCTTTGTCCTATTAAATGGAATAGCATGACATTTTGTATGTGCAATCTGAGGGGCAAGGTCACTTGATTTGTAAGTTTTGTTCCAGTCAGATGTGCAGATTCTGAGGTCCAGATAGTGCATTTTATGAAAAAATCTGGGTTTTTATGTTTTTCATAAGCCTATGGCCCACACAGTTTGAAATTTTCAAGGTAGAAAGGGCTTGCCCCAGAATGGTGCCGATCATTGATTTGGTGAAAAATATTAATCCATTCCCACATTATAAGGAGTTGATATTTTATTCTGAGCATGTAGTATAAGGTCTTTTGGATAGATGTTTGGTACCCCACTGAGCATGCTCAGAGCTGACATTTATGATATTAAATTAATTTAATTAATTTAATTTATCTGAAATTAATCCAGATGGTTGTCAGTGGCTACTGGTATAATGACACTAAAAATAAATATTTAATTTGCTAATTATCTCAATGTGTTTGACATATCATAACAGGCTTCAAATATTGAATATGCACAGGGCCCTAGTGCTCTGCAGCAGAATTTTCTGATCTGTTTACAGCAGCAATCACAATCATAATACAGTAACAAGAAATTTGCACCCCACCACAACCCCACCACACACAAACCATGTCAAACACTGGCACTCATCTCAAGCGGTAAGTTTCCTCGTTATTTACAATGAACAATCCATTAAGACTAACATTATTGCAGAAGACCATGCAAAGTGAAATGAGATGATGGCTACAGAAAGATGAAAAAGGACAAAAGATACTGCATTTGGCATTATTCATCTAAAATAGAATATGTTTAGTGAGCTGATTATATGAATCTCAACTGCATTACCACCCTGACTGTCACTGGAATTGAAACTAATGAACCAGCGTCAATATGCTATGAATGAAAACAGAAACAATGATTGAAATAGTATAAAATATAACATTACTGTGACAGATAGTAATTCAGAGAAATATGGAAGATAACTTAGGGTTTAACATTTACTTCATTACAATGCTGACTGTGATGCTCACCACTTGGAAAAGAGGTTGTACTTGTATGAATAACATTCAGACATTTACATAAATAAAAACAAAATTCTGTTTCACACTTTTGAAAATTATGAATGGGTCTATATTAATTGCTTACAGCACTTCTTAATTACTGTATTTCACAGCAGGTCAAGATGCATGTCATTACCTACAGTATGTGGCGTGAAACTTAAATGAAAGTTGCTAGTGCACTTTGTCCATGGTTCTAAACCCAAAAAGGGGTTAAAACATGCATCACTGTTCGTAGTAGCTACAGATACTATTCTTCTTAGCAAGCACATTTAGTTAGGTTCAGTTATAAGTTTAATGTCAATCGATTACAAACCATTACAACTTTAAAACTATCCAGAGTCTTTTCTGACTGATCATCTCTGCATGCATTAATGAAACTCCACCCACTGAATCCACGTTATGTTGAAACATAGAAACACAGACTTTGACGCAGATAAGGACCGCTAGGCCCATCTAGTCTGCCTATTTCCTACCTACAGGATAGACCGCAGATTCTAGTTAACCAACAGCCCTATTTCTTCCTACCCCCACAAGAATTGCCTTATGTCTGTCCCATGCATTCTTGAATTCTCCCACAGTTTTAGACCCCACAACCTCCTCAGGAAGGCTGTTCCATGCATCCACTACCCTCTCTGTGAAATAATACTTCTTCACATTGCCCTGAACCGCCCTCCTTCTATCTTTAAATTGTGTCCCCTAGTTCTTGCAAGTCTCTTTTTCTGAAAGATGCTACCCTCTTGGACTTTGTTGATTCCACTGAGGTACTTAAAAGTTTCTATCATGTCCCCCTCTCCCTTCTTTCCTCAAGGGTATACATATTAAGCTCCTTTAGTCTCTCCTCATCGGCTTCTCTTGCAGACCCTGCACCATTTTAGTTGCCCTCCTCTGGACTACCTCTATCCTGCCTATGTCCTTGCGGAAATGGGGTCTCAGAACTGGACACAGTACTCCAGATGGGGTCTCACCAACTGTCTGTACACAGGGATAACAACTTCCTGTTTTCTGCTGCTGATGCCTCTCCCTATACATCCCAGTATACCCCCAGCCCTCCCTACTGCCTTCTCACATTGCTTGCTAACCTTAAGGTCATCTGATATGATTACCCCAGGTCCCTTTCCTTTTTGTTGCTGTTACTACCTCCCACACATTGTGTATTCTTCCCTGGGTTCTTGTTTCCCAGGTGCATTATTTTGCACTTCTTTGCATTGAATCCTAGCTGCCATACTTCTGACCATTCCTCCAACCTTGCCAAGTCCTTTTCATCCTTTCCACGCCTCCTTGTGTATCAACCCTGTTGCAGATCTTTGTGTCATCTGCAAAAGGCATATTTTTCCTTCCAGTCCCTCTGCAATGTCACTGATGAAGACATTAAAAGGACTGGACCCAATACTGAACCCTGCTGTACCCCACTAGTAACCCCTCTTTCTTCAGAGTGGACTCCATTTACAATTACCTTCTGTGTCCTGTTGTGCAGCCAATGTTTTCAGGCTACCACCCTGGGACCCACTCCCAGGCTGGTTAATTTGACTATTAATCTTTGTGTGGGACTGTGTCAAATGCCTTGCTAAAGTCTAGGTAGGCCATGTCACAGCCCTCCCTGGTCTACTACTTTGGTCACCAGTCAAAGAAATCTATTAGATTCGTTTGACATGACCTTCCGCTGTGAACCCATGCTGCCTTGGGTCCTGTGCTCCACTGGCCTCTAGGTGCTCAACTATTCTTTCCTTCAGAATTGACTCCATCACTTTCCCTACCACAGAGGTCAGACTGACAGGTCTGTAGTTTCCTGCCTCTGTCTTGGTCCCACTTTTGTGAAGGGGAATCACATCCGCCTTCCTCCAGTCCTTGGGTACCACACCATCCTCCATGATTTATTAAAAAGAGTAGCCAGTGGTTTCACTAGTTCCTCCCTTAATTCTTTTAGAATTCTGGGGTGAATTCCATCAGGACCCATTGCTTTGTCCACCTTCAGTTTTAGGGTTCTTGCAGAACCCTTTCTTCTGTGAAAGGACTGGGATCGACCCCCCTATCAAGAGTGCTTCTGTTAATTGGATTAGGCACTTCCCCTCCTCTTTGGAATACTGAGCAGAAATATTCGTTCAGTATCCTGCTTTTCACTGTCCCCTCTGCCCACCACCGTTCATTCTATTCAGCCTCACTATCCCTCCTTTGTCTTTCTATGCTCACTGATGTACCCATAAAGGTTTTATCCTCCTTCTTAACTGAGTTGGTTGTCTTTTCCTCAGTTTGGCCTTTGCTATTCTGACTTCCCTCCTGCTTCCTTCTGCCTTAACTGGTACAGCTCTCTGTCCTGCTCCTTCTGTGTTTCCTTATACTTCGGAATGCTATCTTTTCTTCCTGACTTTCCCAGCCACCTCTTTTGAGAACCATAGTGGCTTTTCTTTCATTTTGATTTGTTTATTTGCTTCACCAAAGGCTTGTTGCCTCTGTGATGGCAGTTTGATGATTCCCCATTGTTGCTCCACCTCCTTCTAGCCTGTTTGCTAGTGCTTTTCTGAGCACTCTCCCATCTTGCCAAAGTCAGCCCTCCTAAAGTTCAGTACCCTCACTTTGTTGTGGCTTGACTCTGTAGCTGAATATGAACATGAACATGCATTAACTTCATTACTTCCCTTCCAATAGGTGCCGTTATGCCAAATAAGGTCTAGTACTAGTCCACCCTGGTTACAATGCCTAGGTTGACATTCCATTTAGCCCAACCTTGGTACACAGCTACAAACATGGAAATAAGGGATCTAAAGAGGCACAGTATCAGCAAGGTGTGGCATTGCATTGGATCCTGTCCCAATATACACGCTGGACCACTAATCATACTTTTGCCCCAGAATTTCAATTACAAAATTATTATGTCCATAACAGTAGGGAACCATAAAGTAGTCCTCTCACAAATTTCAAGCTAAATTGTTGAACCACTCTGAACTAGACAGACTTGTCCCATACAAAAAGAGAAGAATGAATAGGAGTGTCAGCTCAAAACATTTACCAGTATTTTAAATACTTAAAATAAATCAGTACCTGAATCATCTGAACCATTTTAACATGGAGGCACTATAACATATACCTGCAAATCTTCCTTTAAGTGCATATACATAAAATAGAATATAATATCCACCTTATCATGAAGCTAAATATAATATACAGTATTGCTCATGGACATGTCATTAACTTCAAGAGATCAAAATGTTTTGAAATTAGTGGGATCCAAACCATAGGTGTGGATTATTTGTTACCAAGCCCAAGTCCATTCAGCTCAACAACCATCTCCGAGAAGAGTCCCATTTCAGTGTATATAAATTCTTTGAACCTTCTTTGAGCATTTTGTGTCCATGATGTATAAAATCCAAAGATCCACATCACTAAGATGGCAACCTTTCAGTGACTCAAATCATATTAGAGTCTTGTGCAAACTTTTCTCTATTGCTAGTTAAAATGAAATACTGCAGATAATAAAAATTAAAATAATAATTAATCAAAATAGTAGAGCTCCATTTGGATGCTGGTGACTCAGTTGGTATTTCACTAATACAGCATTTATGGGAAATTGGGGTAGGAGTTTACTGCTTTGGGAAAACTGTCTTTTATTTTAGAGCCATAACAACAGTTCAGACTCCTCATTAATTAACAGTAACATAGTGAAACTACAGAGGAACCCAGGTACCTATATTCACAAGTCAAGCTGGGTATTAAATTGGCATCAGATATTAAAATCAAATACCTCATAGGGAGAACTTCCTGAGTCCAAGACCACCTGTTGCTGGAAGTAGCTAGCATCCAGCAGACCACTGGTTTAAGACTCAACATATTAAAGTGTAGAACGGGTCCAAAACTAGGAGCCCTCTTACCCTTTGTCTAGCATCTGGTGTCACTAAAGGAGCTTTGTAAATAGTAAATAGACATGAGAACAGCAAGTAAAAATAAACTGTCAGTGCTCCCCTTTTAATGTACTGGGAGTCCACCACTGGGCACCAAGGGTCAGTACAAGCTCACTGATCTCCCACTTCAAGTATACCCAATCTCCTGCCATGATATGCCAACCGTTACTGGCTTTCTTTTATCTTAGCTCTCAGTTCCAGCCACAGGCTGTTTTCTCTGCTTCCACAGCTTGTA
The DNA here is from genome assembly GCA_016271365.2 of Neoceratodus forsteri. Classification (NCBI taxonomy): domain Eukaryota; kingdom Metazoa; phylum Chordata; order Ceratodontiformes; family Ceratodontidae; genus Neoceratodus; species Neoceratodus forsteri. Next base: position 180,964,113 of record CM057452.1, on the reverse strand, counting down.
CCACTAGTTTCAGTGCACGATAAAATAAGAAAGAAAGAAAAATGCACCTCTGAGCATAATAATTTAAAATAGATGATGGTCTGATAACACAAAGCTCCCTCCTCAGGCAACAATAGCATACCTTTTAAAGGGGAAAGTAGGCACATCAGCACAAACAGTGCATCCAAATCTTCATTTTAACAGCAACAGCCATCGTCATCCATATTCAAAGCCCAGTTAAAATTTCCACACATCATGGGTGATCAGGAAAAACACTCTTCACTAGCAGCGCACAGCTACTGAGTATACCATTGCCGTTCCTTAATAAGATATTAATTTTCATTCAAAAGGCAGCGGTCGCGAGCTTGGGTAAAATTACATTCCTCTCGAGCCTCAAGTCTGACAGCGGTTTTCTATACTTGGGAGACCAGCAGTCCTTTGCCAAACTGCCAGCCCGCTTATAAGGAGCAACAATTCAAACAATAGCCTCGGTAAAATTCTTCTCGGGCCATCAGCAGTTCCAGCCACTCACAGTATTGTGGAGTCAAAAGAACTTGATATAGCAAACTTATGGAATAAATAAACCCTAGTTTCATACATTAAGTTCAAATTCAGAGCCCAGAAAGCCCATAAACCTAACTTTAAACTTATGGCTCACAACATGCAGAATGCATAGAGCAGTGAGGAGTGGAGCAGCATTGTGCCATCTTGCTGCTCCACCCTCTGCAATGGCAATCACGTAGATCCCTGAAATCAAAGAAGTTCTTCTTTAGAGGATCATGTGCCCACCCAAGGTACTGCTTCTTTTTCCCACTCCTAGCTGCAGAAGGGAAGTAATAGTTCCACTGTACAAAACCCTGGTGAGACCTCATCTGGAGTACGTGTGCAGTTCTGGAGGACACACTTCAGAAAGATATTGACAGGATGGAGGTGGTACAGAGAAGGAAACTAGGATGGTGAGCAGTTTGCAGCAAAAGAACCCTATGAGGAGAGAGTAAGGGACCTCAATATGTACAAACTGGAGCAGAGGAGGGAGCAGGGAGATATGATAAACATTCAGGTACCTCAAGGGCATAAACAAGGTGAAAGGGGACAATATATTCCAGTTCATAAAGAGTGCTAGGACAAGAGGTCATGACATGAGACTGCAGAGAGGCCACTTTTAGGAAATGTGAAAGTACTTTTTTCACTGACAGGGTGGTGGATGCATGGAATAGCCTGCCCCAGGAGGTGGTGGAGTACATACTGTGGTGGGATGCAAACATGCATGGGACAGGAATAAGGGAATCTTAGCGGTGGGAAGGAAAAGCTATAGCCAATGACCACGTGAGGGTCACAGGCCACATAAGTCAGGCAGCATAGAAGGGCAGACTGGATGGACTCTGTGGTCCTTATCTGCTGTCAATTTCTATGCATCTATGTATCTAGCTTGCTTACTAGTCTTCTATGTGGAAATGGTGTTGAAAATCAAAATAGGGGATCCAGATCTCAGAAACCGCATAAGGTTAAGTCATGAAACTTTTATGTCTTGAGAGTATGCCAACGAGACTGCACATGCAAAGTGTTGGGTTATTCTGTCAAACACCACCAAAGTTATTACAGTGTTATTAAGGTGTAAATATTGAGTTTAACATTGAGCACTCCACTCAACTGTAACTATACTGGTGCTACTCTGCCAGTAGAGTGAGAGATAGCAAGAAAGAGAGAAAAATGCATAAAATACATAATGGATTGCAGTGGAATAACACATTTGTCTCCACTAGTGAGTGGTAAGACCAATAACCTATGAGTTGTGAAGCCACCAGTTAGTTAGAAATGTTTTACCACTCGGTGGAGATAAATGTGTTATTCTGCTGCAACCCATTATGTATTTGATATATACCACACCATTTGTAATGTTTTACAATTATTTACCTTGCTTTTGTTTTTCTTTCCTTTCTAAACTCTCTGTCTAACCCATTGTTCTCTGTGTTCTATTTCCAGATTCTAAGAGGAAATCATTCTAAGGAAATCTATTAACTGTTAAAGAGCTGCTGATGTCCTAAATAAATCTTTGAAAAACATAACATTTGGGTACAGTTCAGCTCACATTAAATAAATATTCTATAGATTGCTCATCCCGTTGTTTATTACTGAGAAATCTGCATGAATACATGATCTTTAGCCCTTACAGTTCATCTGCTTCTACAACTTACTCCCTACTTCAAGTCAGAACCCTCTGTTGTGACATCACAACTATGGCCTTGGGAGTAACTGTGATGTCACAAGGAGTGCATTATTACCTCATGTAGGAAGAAAGCAACAAGAACAGATGAAATCTTCAAGAGCAAAGATCCTGTTTTCTATACAAATGACCACAGTAATAAATAATGGGGAGGCAAATACTGAACTAATGTGAAATACATGCTGAACTTTGTCTGCATATTATATTTTGTTAAAGTTCTTCTGACGGTGTCAACTGCTCTTTAAGTGAACAAATTGTGTTCTAAGTGAAATATATATTTATCCAAACATAACATGATTTATTTACCTAATGTAATCACCACTGGTGTGGTGTGTACATCCCTATCTCCTTAGTAACATTGCACTGTGGTTTATCTTGACTTATAAAATACTCCTTTGTGATTGTCACGTTTTTGCACTTAAGTGCACCTATACACCTCTTTAAGAACTGTAATTGCTGGGTCTATGCCATGTATGAAGTGTTTATGGTTTTAGAAAAGGAGTTGGGAGGTGGGAAATCTGAAGGACCTGATGGACCTGTTGGACCTAGAGTCTGACCTCAAATTATTGTTACTATGTAAGGAACCTCTACCAGCAATGTTACTACCAAAGTTAAACAAATGTTTACTTATCCAGTGTAGTAAAATTGCTTCTCTGTTTTCCCTTGGGTCACTGTTGTCTGTGGAGAGACTCTGAGAGGCAGAATGAATTTGGACATAGAGGGTGAACACCTCCCCAGAGAGTAAATCAGTACTTTGCAGATAGCCACTATGGGGTAGTTGCTTGCCCTCAATTTTGACTCAACACTTAGCAACTGTGTACAGGGCCTTATGTTTTCATGCACAAATCTTTAGTAGTAAATAAAGTAACATCCAGAGATTCAGCTTTGGGAAATTCTATGAAATTAGGTCCTGTTGGTTCTAACTGCAGTATTATTGTTTTGCCGTAAATTGGAAAATCTCTTTAATGTAGCTCTTGATTGTAACTGTATGCACCTCCTTCCCCATTCCTGGTACCCTGCTCCTCCTCTTCCCCAGTACATATCTCTTACTAGACTATTTACTCTCAGTGCTGCTTTCCTGGTAGAACACATGAAAAAAAAATACACAGGGATATTCAATAGGGCATCCAGGAATAAATTTGTTATTCACTCTGAAACACTCAGAAATGTTGCCAACCATGTTGCCTAGCAACAAGTGGCGGTGAAAGAGAGCCATGAGTGCTTGGGCAGCAGTGCTGACAACATGCCAAAGGGAATAAAAATATTATTTCTGGACACATTATGGAATGTCTATTTATACCATGGGCCATGGGCCCAATTTTCAAAGTCCTGCATATGCCACAAGCCCATGGTGCGCTAAACATACAGCTTAAGGGACTTGCAGCATCTCTCTACACTGCTTGAAATTTTCATCCCCATGCACCAAATGCTGCAAATTAGATTAGCACCCCTGGTCTTACTTGCACTATTTGTGGACCCTTTTACGGGCTTACACCAAATGTTTGGTGCAAGCTGTTGTGAAGTGTGAAACTGTCACAACCATTCCCAATGTACTAAAATTGAATGCAGTTGCATCAAAAGAAGTTGGTGTTTAACATCAGGGTTAATGCAGGGCTTGATGCAAGCCCTGTATCAACCTTTGAAAATCTTTAACTTTCATTTGCCAGGGAGGAACTGTAGCTGGAGATATTTGCAGTCATTTGTGACTAGACCTGATACTTGACCTCTGTGAAATAGCTGTTTGTTAAGGGAGGAGCTGAAAGGGGCCTAGTTGAACTGTGGACTTAAACAGGAGTTGTTTGTGGTCTCTGTCTGCTGAGACACAGAGAGAGAGAAAGCAGTCAGAGATTCCTCAAATCAAGGAGGTTATTTTCTAGACTACACTGAACTGAATTATTACTTTTGGACCTGTGTAAGTAACTAGTATTGATTCTGTTTTGGGGTTGACTTGTCTTAGTTTTAACTTTAATTTGCCAGGGAGGAACTGGTACTTATCCTCTGTGAAATAGGTGTCTGAAAGGAAGGAAGACACTCCTGGGGTGGATGGTCAGAGTTGTAGTTTATTGTTTCTGGATGGCATAGGTTTACTCCCTCCCACCCTTCCCCACACCCCACCCTCCCAAGCACATAACTTCCTTTATAGCAGGGGTTCTGACCTCACTTCCCAAAACTGCTAACAACATACACCTGTTCGTATCCTTAAAGGCACAGCACACTGAATAGGAAGTAGAGACACTCACAAGCTTGCACACACTAAAACAAGAACAAAAAATCAACAAAAGAAAATCATCTGTAACAGGAAGGGACACAGACATGTGGGGAGGGTGCAATGTCCTGGCTGTGGAGCAGCAGTTTTCTGGGAGACATTCTGGAAACTACGTTGCTGCCCCTATTTGCAGGCACCTCTCTGGTCTGAGGGAGGAGGTTGCTCTTCTCCATGCTGACCTGGCAGTGATTCAGAAAACCTGCTCCCCTGACCCAGGGACCACCCAGGCCACCGCCACTACTTCAGAGGTTGCCAAGAAAGAGGAGTGGTTGGACCACGGTGAGCTCAGGCTGGTGAGGGTGGTGGAACAGAGGTGCATCCCTCCAGCTGTGCCTCTCCACAGTTCATTCACCACTCTGGTGGAGCATGGTTCATCTATGGAGGCACCTGCAGTGGAGACCAAGGAGGATGCTGGGAGCCTCCACAATGGACTCCACAGGAGGGTGGCACAGGACCCCACAGGGGAAGGAAACAACTCCTGGTGAGGGACTCGATTGTTAGGGGGTAGAACTGGGAGGGAAGGAAAGGGATGTGGGTGCCTGCCCAGTGCCATGGCTTGAGGAACAGGGAATGAATCCTCAGGATCGTGGGAGCAGCTGCAAGGGGAGTGTGCTGGATGTCATTATCCACCTAGGGATGAATGATCTGGCTGAGACTGGGATCAGAACACTGCAACAGGAGTTTGTGGAGTTGGGGAGGGACTTAGACAAGTAGCGCACACAGTAGCTTCCTCAAAGTGCTACCTGTCTATGGCATGGATGAGACTAGGTACTCCACACCACAGATTCAATGACTGGTTGAAAAACTGGTGCAGAGCTCAGGATTTGGCTTCACTGGGGACTGGGCTCCACCTGGAGGGATGCAGGCCTTTACAAGCATGATGGTCTGCATCTATCCTGGGGAACCAGGATCCTAGGTGATAGGTTTAAATGCTCTATTAACAAGCATTTAAACTAGCCAAGAGGGAGGCACTGAAAAGATGGAAATCATACCCCCAAAAGTCAGGGTAGTCAGTGAGGTAAACACCAAGACAGAGCAGTTGATAGGGATAAGGGCAGGTGTAAATGTAGAAAAGACAAAGGCAGTAAGGACAGGGATAGGGGAAAAGAAATAAAGCCAGAAAAAATGGAGGGTAATGAGTACCAATGCCCATAGTCTAAGTGAAAAGCTCTCTGAAATGGTGGCCTTGATGGAAGAAGGATGCCTGGATATTGTGGCAGTCCAAGAACATGGTACACAAGAACCATGACTGGGATGGCAGCATACCAGGGTACACAATCTACAGGAGGGACAGGGAGGAAGAAGAGGAGGAGGAGTAGCTCTCATGTAAGGGAAGGGATCAAAGCAACAGAACTAAAGGGTAAACAGGGAGGAGAGGAGGCACTGTAGGTCACCCTGGAGACTGGAAATTGCTCCACAATCTGCACAGGGTTGTAACAGACCCCCATCTCAGGGGGTGAAATGGACAAGGAAATGATAGAAGGCATCCTTGGGATGGCAGAGAAAGGTGAGATATTGCTGATGGGGACCTGAATAGGCCAGATGTTAACTGGAGCACCTTTGCTGTAGCCACATCCAAGAGCAGGGCCATTCTCGATGCCCTACAGGGCATGCCTCAGACAGCTAGTCTTGAAACCCACTCGGAGGGAGCAATCTTAGACCTGGCAGTCTCTAAATGGGGAAGGAGAGAGGATCTCTGATCTTGAAGTGGGTAGCCATCTGGGAACAAGCGACCACCAAACAGTGTGGTTCATGATAAACTTAGCTGTAGAGTCAAGCCACACAAAGGTGAAAGTACTGGACTTCAGGAGGGCTGATTTTGTCAAAATGGGAGAGTGCCTCAGAAAAACACTAGCAAACAGGCAAGGAGGTGAGGTGGAGCAACAATGGGAAACATCAAAACTGCCACCACAGAGGCAACCAGCCTTTGTGTGAAGCAAATAAACAAACCAAAATGAAAGAAAAACACTATGGTTCTCAAAAGAAGTGGCAGGAAGGAAGGGTGAAAAGATAGCATTCAGGAAGTATAAGGAAACACAGAAGGAGCAGGACAGAGAACTTTATCAGTTAAAGCAGAAGGAAGTAAGGAAGGCAGTCAGAATAGCAAAGGCCCAAACTGAGGAAAAGATAGCCAATTCGGTTAAGAAGGGGATAAAACATTTTATAGGTACATTAGGAGAAAAGACAGATGAAGGCAGGGATACTGATGCTGAATAAAGAGGAAGGTGGTTGGACAGAGAGCGACAGTGAAAATGCAGGGATACTGAACGAATATTTCTGCTCAGTATTCACAATGGAATAGCAAGGGAGAGACCTAATTCAGTCAATAGAAGTACTCTGGATGGGGGTTGATATTAGTCCTTTCACAGAAGAAAGGGTTCTGAAAGAACTCTTAAAACTGAAGGTGGATAAAGCAATGGGGCCTGATGGGATTCACCCAGAATTCTGAAAGAACTAAGGAAGAACTAGTAACACCACTGGACCCTTTTAATAAATCATGGGAGGATGGGTGGTACCTGAGGACTGGAGAAGGGCGGATGTAATTCCCTTCTCAAAAGTGGGAGCAAGACAGAGGCAGGAAACTACGGAACTGTCAGTTTGACCTCAGTGGTAGGGAAAATGATGGAATCACTCTGAAGGAAAGAATTGTTGAGTACTTAGAGGCCAGTAGGGCACATGACCCAAGACAGCATGGATTCACAGCAGGAAGGTCATGTCAAACAAATCTAATTGATTTCTTTGACTGGGTGGCCAAAGTAGTAGACCAGGGAGGGCTGGACATGGCCTACCTAGACTTTAGCAAGGCATTTGACACAGTCCCACACAAAAGATTAATAAACAAATTAGCCAGCCTGGGAGTGGGTCCCAGGGTGGTAGCCTGGGTAAAACACTGGCTGGACAACAGAACACAGTGGGAAATAATAAATGGAGTCCACAGTGAAGAAAAGAGGGTTACTAGTGGGGTACCGGAGGGTTCAGTACTGGGGCCAGTCCTTTTAATGTCTTTATAAGTGACATTGCAGAGGACTGAGGGGAAGGTACGCTCTTTGCAGATGACACAAAGATCTGCAACAGGGTTGATATGCAAGGTGGGGTGGAAAGGATGAAAAGGGACTTGGCAATGTTGGAGGAATAGTCAAATGTATGGCAGCTTAGATTCAATGCAAAGAAGTGCAGTAATGCACCTGGGAAACAAAACCCAGGGCAAGAGTACACAATGGGTGGTGAGATAGTGACAACAACAAAAATGGAAAGAGACCTGGGGATAGTCATATGGATGACCTAAAGGTGGGCCAGCACTGTGAGAAGGTAGTAAGGAGGGCTAGGGGATACTGGGATGCATAAGGAGAGGCATTATCAGTAGAAAACAGGAACTTGTTGGCCCTCTGTACAGACAGTAGGTAAGACCACATCTGAGTACTGTGTACAGCTTTGAAGACCCCCATCTCCGCAAAGACATAGACAGGATGGAGGCTATCCAGAGGAGGGCAACCAAAATGGTGCAGGGTCTGCACAGAAGACATATGAAGAAGAAAACTAAAGGAGCTTAAGATGTATAGCCTCGAGGAAAGGGGGACATGATAGAAACTTTCAAATACCTCAAGGAATCAACAAAAGTCCAAGAAGGTAGCATCTTTCAAAAAAGAGATGTGCAAGAACAAGGGGCATAATGTGAAGATAGAGGGGACTGCTCAGAGGTAATGTGAGGAAGTATTTCTTCACAGAGAGGGTTGTAGATGCATGGAACAGCCTTCCTGAGGAGGTCATAGAGTCAAAACAGTGGGGAATTCAAGAATGCATGGGACAGACATAAAGCAATTCTAGCGGGGGTAGGAGGAAGTAGGCTGTTAGTTTACTAGGATCTGCAGCTTATCCATTAGGTAGGAAATGGGCAGACTAGATGAGCCAAGTGGTCCTTATCTGCCATCAAATTCTATGTTTCTATGTTTTCTATGAGCCCAATGACTCAGACTGATATAGGAAGAGAACCAACATAATTGACAGCTATAGGAAGATAACATGGCTGTGGGTGAATAACGTGAATAAAAGGGGATGTTATTCAGCTGTTATTCATCCTCCCATGGTATAAGTAAAGATATATATATATATATATATATATATATATATATACATATTTTATATATATATATATATATATAAATATATATATGTGTCATGTGTGTGTGTGTGTATATATATATATATATATATATATATATATATATAGTGGCGCGTCATGCCACTATAGTTCGGGTTGAGCTGCCACTTACATACTAAAGTCAAACGCTTGGACATTAATAACTTTGGACCCATCAAATGGATTTGCCTGAAATTTGGTACACGCTCGGGCACATCTAGGTCTCTTGAAATGCCAAATTGCATTTCTGTGAGTGCTGGTCTCTGTGTACGAAAGCGCTGAAAATGCAAAATTATCCATTTTTGAGGCACCTTTTGGCATTCTTAATGCGGTCCTACACGGCCATTGTGTGGTGTGCCACTCTGCAAGATGGCTTGTTTGAAAGAGCTTTGGTGGCTGAACATGCTGCTTTTTGTTTGGTGAAAAATATTAAGGCATTCAAAAGTTATGGCACTTTTAAGTTCCCATTACAAGTCAATGGGAAAATTTATATGTATATCTTGCATCAAAGAATGGGTGTTCTGGCCATCTGGTCTCGCCTGGCTGATCAAAGAATTTGCAGCCTCACGGTTCAAGAATCTTTGTTCTGAGGAATTTTCAAAATTCTTTGACCATAACGTACGCCATCTTGTTTTCAGTTTTCCAATCACACAGACACAAATATCTCAGCTCAGGGTCACTTCTGAAGTAAAACTTTGATGGGTTTTACTCAGGGGACCATGATCTATCAAGCCATGGCTTTGCTTTCATCCAAATCGGTCAAAAATAGTTATAAACTTTTAAAATCTTAATCGCTGCGCTAACCATCTTTGATCACAAGCCTACAAATTATTTGATTGTGAGATTCTTTGATCGTGATCTTGCATCATGACCTAAAACACTAATATCTCAGCTCAGGGGTGGACTAGGGACACAAATGAGGGCTTGTTTTGCTCAGGAGGGTCCATTCTCAGACCATGCAATTGGTTTGGTTCAAATCAGTGAATAAATCATGTTTCACCCTTTTTATTCTTTGATCATGAGTCTGCAAATTCTTTGATCATGAGGCTTCAAATTCTTTGATCATCAAATTTTTTGATCACAATCTTGCATCGTGAGGAAGGGACAAGATGGCTGAATTTAAAATCATTTTCTCAGCCCATGGGTGCCCTAGGAAGTCAAATGAGGTGGGTTTTACTCTGGGGCTTTGTTCTGTCAAACCATGGTGGTGGTTTATTGCAATTCCTCCAAATTTTGATTTATTACATTTTTATTCTTTGTTCGTGAGCTTGCAAATTCTTTGATCGTGAGGCTACAAATTCTTTGATCGTGAAATTCTTTGACTGCGATCTTGCATCGTGAGCGAGGACAAGATGGTCCAATTTAAAATTCTATTTTCTTAGCCCAGGAGTGTCCTAGGAAGTCAAATGAGGATGGGTTTTACTCAGAGGGCTTTGTTCTGTTGAACCATGGCGGTGGTTTACTGCAATTGCTTCTATTTTTGAATAATTAAATGTTTTATTCTTTGTTTGTGAGCCTGAAAATTCTTTGATCGTGAAATCCTTTGAAGCGTGATCTTTGATGTAAAAATAGGGACAAGATGGCAGATTTCTTATAATGGAATAGATAGGAAATGTTGCCAATTTTTGACATTTAATATCTCAGAAATGGTTTGGTCTTTTACTTGAAATTTAGAGAAGAAAGGCAACATCCCACAGATGTGCCTTTTAGTGATTGGTCAAAAATTATTACAGGGCAGCAAAGTTACGGCACTATGAAGTTGCCACTTTCCCATAGGATAACATTACAGCGTCCGCTATATTACAGGAATTCTTTGCCGCTCTGCTGGAAAATAAAGGTTTGGTCTTTTGTGCTGAAATTTGGAGGGAAAGAGCCAACATCCTACAAATGTGCCTTTGGTGGTTTGAGAAAAAATATTGCAGGGTGTAAAAGTGACTGCACTCGAAAGTGACGATTTGTCCCATAGGATAACATTATGGCGTCCGTTGCGTTTTTCAGGGCCTGTATCTCAGAAACGGTGCGAGATACGGACTTTTGTCAAAAATGCTTAGCCCCCAATTAGGGACTAAGCAAAAAACTAACCAGGAAAGTAATAATTCATTCAAAATTTTAATTTCATTCTATGTTATACGGTTCCTGAGATATAAGCAATTTAGTACTCCAAGTCGTGCTTTTCTGCTCAGAAGTCAATTATAATGCATACATTCTTTATTTTCAATTAGTTTTTCAATACAGTTTTGGGGAAAAGAAAGAGTTGCCTTTTGTTACTGTGACAGTTAGTGTTTCAGTTAGGCTTCTGTTACCATTGAATCACCGTTCCGTCTACACCACCGTGTAAGCATAGCGGTTTGTGTTTTCATATGCGCTTGCATTTCTGTTTCTGTTGTCTTTACTGTTGCTGTTACTGTTACCATTAACATTTACTATTGTGATACCATGACCTTATGTGTAACAGTTTGCGTTTCTTATGCTATATGCTTTCTGTTTTATTGGCTTTATTGTTGCTGTTACCATAACCATTTACATTTACAACTGTGGTTCCATGAGTGTGTGCATTACGGTTTGTGTTTTCGTACATGCTTGCATTTCTGTTTACTTGGGTGTTATTGTTGGTGTTACTGTTACCATTTGTGTTTACAGTTGTGGTACCGTGAATGTGTGTGTTACCAGTTGCGTTCTGTATGCACTTCTGTTTGATGTCTCCATTTACGTAACTGCTTGGTTCGGTGTCACTTTATGCTTGCATTTCTATTAACATTTGCTTTGCCATTTACGCTTGCTTTGCCATGTGCATTACTGTTGCCACTTGGCGCTTGCTTTGCAGTTCCTGTTACTGTATAACAAGACATCACATGGTTGGAGCACGGGCCCAAAGGGCCCCACACTGCCGCCACTGCATTCCTTTCATTATTTATCATCCTCGTTCTCAAAAGAAGGGAATTAGAGGCAAAAACTCCACTTAATGCATCAGTTAGGGTTGTTCCACAGCAATAAAAGCTAGGAAATTCGGGGTTAGGGTTGAAAGCCCCCTTGGACCCCAGCCCACCCCAACCAGCATCGTGGTGTGCATTGAGGTCACATCGCTCCTAACTCTCACCCCATTCTCCAATACCTCAGCTTCTTTACACATGTGATGGGGTGAGAGTTAGGGTCGATGACCCAATGCACACCCTGATGCACATTTGGGGTGGGTTAGGGTCCAAGGGGAGCTTAACCCAACCCTGAATTTCCTAGCTTTTTTTGCTGTGAACAACCCTAACTGATTTTTTAATGGAGTTTTTGCTCTAATATATATATATATATATATATATATATATATATATAAAGGGATATGTAATAGAGTTGTGGAATACATGATTTATTTTCACTAGTGCTGTCTGACTTTGGGTAATCTCATGAGTGGCATAAGCCAAGGTGATTTCCCCAAGGCCAACATCACAAGTGAAAATAATTCATGTATTCCATAGCTCCCAGTTGCATATTTCATTTATGCAATAGGGAAGGAGCACATGGGTTGTGGTTATTAGTTGTAATTATTTCATTTTATTTTTTATTTTGTAAGTTTTGTGGTTTAGTTTAAGCAAAAGTGGTACTGCGCCTTTAGTCTGCCCGGTTGCTAAGGTGGTTGCTAGCTACTTGGGTTTAGGACGCTGCATCATTGCAGAGAGACATCCATTCTGATTGGCCATTTTGTTTATGTGGTGGGCATTTAAAAAATCATGGCGGGTCCGTTGTTTCGCTTAACGGATACTGGTATTGTTCGCATGTGATTTATTTTAATTTTAGATGTAGAAGGCATTTTGTATCTGGTCAATCCTGCATCTAGGAGTATGTATAAGTGTTATGCTTGATTTTTCTGTTTTAGTTGTAATCAGTGTGGGGAAGAAGCAGAATCTGGTGGAGAGACAGAGCAGGAAACCTGAAAGGGAACCAAAAACAAGCAGAGTGATAAGATGAAAAACTTTTAAATTAAAAAAAATGACCAGTTCTTGTGGGGAGAGACTTGCTTTTGAGAGAAGGTTCTGTAACCTTACTGGAGAGTGAGTGTGCATGCGGGTGGGGAGCTGAGGAGACGCTGTATTACTAAGTAGAAGATGCTGCATTACATTGTAGTGGCTTGAGGAAGAAGGTAAAAAGAAAGTCCTAATCAGCTGCTCTGCTTCTTGGTTGTTACAATGGTATTGTCGGTGGTTGGGCTGTGTTTTGTGGGTAGCAGCAGTTGTTTTTTTATTTTGAGGGTGCACAGGTGGCATGCAGCAGAACTAAAAGGGGCATGCAGCACAAATAAAAGGTGGTGAGCTACAGGTTAGATTGCAGCTGTGGAGACAGAAGAAAAGAACTAAGGTTTCAATTTTAAAGAGGGAAAAGTTGTTTGAATTAAGTGGACTTGTTCTGGACTTGTAGTAATGAATTTTTCTGTTTATTCAGCCACACCTATTGATGTGCTGATTGTCTTCTCAAGCTAGTGTCTGTGAAGCAGGGAAAGTGAAATTATGATGAAGTAGGAAGTAGTCCGCTGTGTGGATAAATAGGAACTGTGGATAAATGAGTAACTGAGTGGATAAATGAAATTTATCTACACAGTTACTGAGATAAACAGATTTATCACACTCCATTTATGTCCAGCCCTATTGCATAAATATATATATATATATACACACACACACACACACCCACACACACACACATATATACATGCACATACAGAAATATATATATAGCATGACAGACATGAGGAAGAGCTTGTCTGGTGGGCGCTGGAAATCAGCACAGCAAAAGGCAGATCAGAAATGGTTTAATGTCTGACACAGGTACAGGGGAGTAAAACATAGCAAAGTAAGTGGAAAATACAGGTAGGAGTAAATAGAATATGAACTGAGAGGGGTAATAAATGTGTAACCCCACACACAAATGGGGGTTCCCAAAAGTCTTCCTTGAGCACAGAAACATAGAATTTGACAGGCAGATAAGAACTCTTGGCCCACCTAGTCTGCCCATTTTCCTGCCTAACGGATAAGCTGCAGATCCTAGTTAACCAACAGCCTACTTCCTCCTACCCCCACTAGAATTGCCTTAAGTCTGTCCCATGCATTCTTGAATTCCCCAACTGTTTTGACTCTACGACCTCCTCAGAAAGGCTGTTCCATGTATCCACAACCTCTCTGTGAAGAAATACTTCCTCACATTACCTCTGAGCCATCCCCGCCTCTATCTTCAAATTGTGCCCCTTATTTTTGCACATCTCTTTTTCTGAAAGATGCTACCCTCTTGGACTTTGTTGATTCCCTTGAGGTATTTGAAAGTTTCTATCATCTCCCTCTCACCCTCCTTTCCTCGAGGCTATACATCTTTAGTTTCTTTAGTCTTTCTTCTTATGTCTTCTGATGCAGACCTTGCATCATTTTGGTTCCCTCCTCTGGACAGCCTCCACCTATCTATGTCTTTGTGGAGATGGAGTCTCCAGAACTGTATACAGTACTCCAGATGTGGTCCTACCAATTGTCTGTACAGAGGGCCAACAACTTCCTGTTTTCTACTGGTGATGTCTCTCCTATGCATCTCAGTATACCCCAGCCCTCCTTACTGCCTTTCTCACATTGCTGGCCCACCTTTAAGGTTGTCTGATATGACTACCCCCAGGTCCCTTTCCATTTTGTTGTTGTCAGTATCTCACCCCATTGTATACTCTTCCCTGGGTTTTGTTTTCCAGGTGCATTACTTTTGCACTTCTTTGCATTGAATCTAAGCTGCCATACATTTGACCATTCCTCCAACCTTGCCAAGTCCCTTTTCATCCTTTTCACCCCACCTTGTGTATCAACCCTGTTGCAGATCTTTGTGTCATCTGCAAAAATATATACTTTCCCTTCCAGTTCCTCTGCAATGTCACTTATAAAGACATTAAAAGGACCGGCCCTAGTACTGAACCTCCGGTACCCCACTAGTAACCCTCCTTTCTTCACTGTGGACTTCATTTACTATTACCTGCTGTGTCCTGTTGTCCAACCAGTGTTTACTCAGGCTACCACCCTAGGACCCACTCCCAGGCTGACTAATTTGTTTATTAATCTTTTGTGCGGACTGTGTCAAATGCCTTGCTAAAGTCTAGGTAGGCCATGTCCACAGCCCTCCCTGGTCTACTGCTGTGGTCACCGAGTCAAAGAAATCAATTAGATTTGTGTGACATGACCTTCAGACTGTGAATCCATGCTGCCTTGGGTCCTGTGCCCACTGACCTCTAGGTACTCAACAATTCTTTCCTTCAGAGTGATTCCATCATTTTCCCTACCACTGAGGTCAAACTGACAGGTCTGTAGTTTCCTGCCTCTGTCTTGCTCCCACTTTTGTGAAGGGGAATCACATCCACCCTCTTCCAGTCCTCAGGTACCACCCCATCCTCCCATGATTTATTAAAAGGGTAGTCAGTGGTGTTACTAGTTCTTCCCTTAGTTCTTTTAAAATTCTGGGTGAATCCCATCAGGCCCCATTGCTTTATCCGCCTTCAGTTTTAAGAGTTCTTTCAGAACCCTTTCTTCAGTGAAAGGACTAATAACAACCCCTATCCAGAGTGCTTCTAGTGACTGGATCAGGTATTTCCACTGCTTTTCCATTGTGAATACTGAGCAGAAGTATTCGTTCAGTATCCCTGCTTTTCACTGTCGCCTCTGCCCAACCACCTTCCTCTTTGTTCAGCCTCAGTATCCCTGCCTTAGTCTTTCTTTGCTCCCCAATGTACCTATAAAGGTTTTATCCCCTTCTTAACTGAGTTGGCTATCCTTTCCTCGGTTTGGGCCTTTGCTATTCTGACTGCCTTACCGCTTCCTTCTGCTTAACTGGTACAGTTCTCTGTCCCGCTCCTTCTGCGTTTCCTTATATTTCCTAAATGCTATATTTTTTCCCTTACCTTCTCTGCCACTTCTTTTGAGAACCATAGTGTTTTTTTTCTTTCATTTTGATTTGTTTATTTGCTTCACACAAAGACTTGTTGCCTCTGTGATGGCGGTTTTGATGTTTCACCATTGTTGCTCCACCCACCTTCTTACCTGTTTGCTAGTGCTTTTCTGAGGCACTCTCCCATTTGACAGAATCAGCCCTCCTGAAGTCCATTACCGTCACTTTTGTGTGGCTTGACTCTACAGCTAAGTTTATCGTGAACCACACTGTTTGGTGGTCGCTTTTCCCACATGGCTACCCACTTGAAGATCAGAGATCCTCTCTCTCATCCCCATTTGAGAGTACCAGGTCTAAGATTGCTCTCTCTCCCGAGTGGGTTCCAAAACTAGCTGTCTGAGGCATACCCCTGTAGGGCATTGAGAATGGCCCTGCTCTTGGATGTGGCTGCAGCAAGGTGCTCCAGTCAGCATCTAGCATATTCAGGTCCCCATCAGCTTGTTTGCCTAAATGCTTACTGCCAGGCTGGTGTCCTGCGTTTAGCAGTTTAAATGTGATTACCAGAGCTTATATAGCCTTTGTGTACTGTCTCTTTAAGAGCTGCCTAATTGTAGTTTAAGTAATCTGAGAGGGAGCTCTGTTGAAAGATGTAACTATTTATTGAAAATCATTTAGAGTGATAATGATGATGTAGTTTGTCTAACCTGCTTTCTTTGTAGCAAAGACTGTTTTGTTTGTCTCCACTATCTTGGTCCTGGACTGCAAATTGGAACAAACAGTACTGGTGGGACCTAAAATGTAGCTGGACTACAGGAGCTGTCTGAATTCAAAATCTGTAGAAACTTTAGTTTGAGCTTTTTTTTGGCCGCTTTTTTGCAACTGAAGGGGAGCTCTTGCTTTGACTGACAGCCAAATCAGCCAACCAACTCTTTCAGATCTTGGGAAGTCCCAGGCTGCTTGCAGTTTTCAGTTAGAACTAAGCTGAAAGTTGGCAAGAAGGAGCTGAAGTGTTTCTTAGCAGCAATCCTGAGTGGATTCCATGGGAAAACTCTGAAAAGGCTATGTTTTAGCCTGCATGCGGTGTGCTGCTCCTGAGTGCGAGAGAAGAGAATTATTTTGACTAAATCCAAGTTTGTGTGACTAAAGTAAGCTACTGAATTGGGCCAGGCTCAACCTGAAGAAGACCGAATATTTTGCTGAATGCAATTAGCCTGTCAGGAGTTCCAGCTACCCTAAGCTCCCGTGTTGCAGAGGCTTTGTGATTGTGCCTGGGGAGTGCTTTGCCAGGTACAGTAGAATTCCCGTACATGATAAATGAGCTGCTTATTGGGTTGTGAGTTGGTTCCCACTGTGTGAACTGTGTTCTGCTTATGGGAAGCTGTATCCAGCCCAAAACAGACTGCTTCTGAACTTGTCTCCATGCGGTCTGGGTTTTGCCAGACTGGCCCAGCCAGACTACCCACTGCACAGAGAAGCCATCGACCTAGAGACCTGCCTGGGGATCAGCTCCCTGCTCCACGCTTGAACAGAAACAACGCTCTGCACTTGTGTGGGCCCTGCTTTTCCTGACATTCCAGATCAACCACCTGCAGTCTAGATTTTCATCCAGCCTGTGTCCAGTCTTGTGTATCATGAGTAAATACCAGGGTAGCTCCCTACAACAACAGCTTAATCTGAGTGTGTCATCTGATTGTCTTGTTGTTTTGTTTCCTTTATGAACTAAGCCCTCTGGCTCCAGATTACAAATATTGTGTACTGTGCATGTTGTGTTTTACATCACAGGGCCTCAACCAGCTGCAACCTGGACAACTGTCCTGGCTAACCCATCTCTTCTCTACCTGGGTACCCAAAGGTGGACTATGTAGGGTACTCAAAGCATGCATAACTGCTTGATTGATATAACCTTTAAGCTAATTAACCTGATTTTGCCCTCCTTGTTCAAGTCCCCTGAATAAATCAGATCTAACTTTTTCTGCATGTAATCTGAATGTGGTTCTAGTTTGTGCTCAAAGTACTGTACTGTTGCTATTTGTTGTGCTAACCTTGTTTTACAGGGGATCCCCAGGGTCGAGCCACAGGAACCAGCCCTGGTGGTAAAGTGCAAACAGTGTGGGTACTTGTGTGGTGTACCAGGGTATTGTGAAAGTGAGTATTGTACAGTATTCAGGCACTAGATGGGGAAAAGAGGGGGCACAGTGTCCCGAGGGCTGTGCCCAGGTTAGCTTGACCACTACCAACCCTGACCTCCAGTGGAGGCACCTGCTTCAGAACTCAGCCCCTTAACCTGCTACTAGCCAAGCTGGCAGGGGTAGTAGCCCTGGGATAGTACCACCTAGGGGTTACAAATGTATAACTGTAAGTAATAAAAACAAGAACTATAAGTAACTATAGAGATGTTGTGATCACCACCAAAATAAGAGGTATCAGCATAACTCAGTTGGTAGCACATTCGCCTCTTGGCCAGAAGGTGGTGGGTTCTAGTCTCACACTGAGACTGGCTCATACCATAAATGCTGGTACCCACATGAGGTACTAGGGGATGCAGTACTGTCAGGGGGTGCCATCCTTGAGGTCAGTTATTAAACAGAATCCCTTACCCATCTCTCTGATACTATACTGGTGGGTATCCAAATGGAAGTAAAAGAACCCAAGGCACTATTTTAAGAGTAGGGATTTTCCCATATCCTAGCCAACGTTCCCTTCCCATAAAAGTGATTCAAGCAATTGTCCAAGACTATGTGTTGGTGTTGATCTGCAAAATGAATGCCAATACACATTTACAGTCACTTCACTACCAGTCTGTCATTGCTTGTAAGCACTTTGGAGTACAATGTATGAAAAATGCTATATACATTTTCTTCTTCATCATCTTCATTTTTTCCAGACCTAGAGGCCATCTTGAAGGAGGTTGACCTGAATATTGTGGCTACCACTGAGTCATGGTGCACTGAAAACCATGACTGGGACATGACTATACCAGGATATGCAGTACTTTGTTGAGGAAGGACAGGAAGGAAGGTAAGGCATTTGTGTGGTACTTTATGTGAGGGAGGGCATTAAAGTGACAGAGATACAGGAAATATGGGGACAGAGGTAGTATGGGTCACCCAGAGATGGGGAGGAAGCCTCTATTCACACTTTGGTGATTTACAGACCTCCAGCACAGGAGGAGTATTTACATAGGTGCTATGGAAGCCATTGGGAAGATGGCAGAAAAGAGGAAGTGCTGTTGGTGGGGACTTCAATCTGCCATATGTAGATTGGAGCCTCCCAACTGAGGCTTCAGCTAGAAACAGGGAAATCTTGGACTTCCTGCAGGGGAGTTCCTCAGTTAACTAGTTAGTGAACCCACTCATTATGGGCAATACTGGACCTGGTACTCACCAATAGGGATTGTGTTGCAGGTGTCAAGGTTGGGGGGGCACCTTGGGACCAGCAATCACAGTACAGTGTGGTTCAATATAAGGATGTTTGCAGAATCAAACCACACAAAGGCAAGGGTCCTGAACTTTAGGAGGGCAGATTTTAAAAGATAGGTGAATGCCTCAGGGATGACCTGGTTGGGGAGCTGCACAGGGTGGAGGCACAGTGGGAGAAACTAAAAGGATCATAGTGAACATAACAAACCTCTGCATCAAGCAAGAGAGCAAAAATGTAGGATATGGAGCACAAACCATACTGCTCTGTTTCAGGGTGTGCGTTGCTGTATTCTCGATAACTTGTTGTTTTACTCCTGCTCATGGCAGCGAATGGCTATTACAGTTTACTTTGATATTGCATTAATTTGTATTGTGAGAAACCACCCACATGAGTTAACATGGTTTGGAGCATACTGGATTGCTAACTGTAACTATGATGTACTCTCTATCCAATCTAGGAGTATTTTGCTTATTAAATGCCTACCAATGCATATCATGGCTGTATTGTCTAACAGTAAAGTTTATAAATAAAGTTTAAAAAGCAAGAGAGCAAAAGAAAGAGGAAAAGAAAACTGCCATGGTTCTCAAAGAGGTGGCAGAAAAAGTAAAAGCTAAGATGGTAGCATTCAGAAGGTACAAGGAGACACAGATGGAGGAAGATAGGGAGGCATATCAGGGAAACAGAGGGAAGTAGGAACAGCACTAAAGAACATAAAGATGCACCCTGAGAAGAGAACAGCCAAGGCAGTAACAAAAGGAACAAGACACTTTTTAGGTAGATAAATGAAAAAGAAAGACCAGGCATACCTCTCAACCTTTGTCCCCAAATGTGGAACATTGCCTGTCAAAATGTGGAACAAATGGGCAAAATGTGAACACGTAATCAAATCTTTACCTAAAGAAGCTCACAACACTGTTAACATGTTGCATTTATGTTCAGAAAGTCTGTTATGAATTGAATAATATAGTTTTTGCATCATTTACTATGGATTTTTGCTTTAAAATGTTGACTTTGAATGTGGAACAAGTCCTCACAATGTGGAACAGGGAGTTTTGAGAAGTAAAATGAGGAACGCTCTCGTAATGTGGTACAGTTGAGAGGTAAGAGACCAGGTGTGGGACTGTAATGTTAAGAAAGTAAGGAGGGGGCTATGCAGAAGGGAACCAGGGAAAGGCAGACATCCTGAACAAATACTTTTGTTAGTGTTCACAGAGGAAAGAGACTGGGAGGGACAAGGCAATGTAACAGGAGCATTTGAGGGGAAGGGAGGTGGACACTAGTCCATTTTCAGAGGAGAGAGTCCTGATGGGACATGCATATCTGAAAGTGGACAAAATAATGGGGTCAGACGGTTCCACCCATGGGTATTGAAGGCACTCAGGAGGTACTGGATGCACCTCTGACTATCCTTTTATCAGCTGATTGGAAACAGGAGTGATCTTTGAGGACTGGAGGAAGGCAGATGTAGTCCCACTTCACAAAAGTGGTAGCAGGGAAGAGGCTGGCAACTATAGGCCAGTCAGTCTGACTTTGGTGGTGGGAATGATAATGGAATCACTGCTGAAAGAAAGGATTGTGGAATATTTTGAATCTAATAGGTTACAAGACCGAGGCAGCATGGATTCATTGGGAGGAGGGGCAGGTCATGTCAAATGAAACTGATAGAGTTCTTTTACTGGGTGACAAAGGAACTAGATTAGGGTAGAGTGGTGGAGATAGCTATCTAGAGTTCAGTAAGGTTTTCAACCCTGTTCCTCTTAGGAGACTAGTAAGCAAACTGGGTATTTTAGGAATGGGATTAAGGTGGTAAACTGGGTAAGAAATTGGTTAAGGGATATGTGGCACAGGGTGGTATGAAATGGAGCTCACTCAAGGAAGGGAGGAGGAGGTGATCAGTAGGATGCCTCAGGGAATCAGTGCTGGGACCAGTCCTCTAATTTTTTTCTTTCTATTTTTTGTCCCCGTTTTTACACTTCACAGCTACTGGACGTCATTTCACCTACCCAAGCCCTTCTGCCTGCCACAGAAATCTTTCAGTGGTACAGCCGCCACCAACCTTTGGGCATGCTAGGTGGGCCAAGCAGTCCTTACCTGTCAGCAAATTCTATATTTCTATGTTTTTCCAAATGCAGAAGTGTTGTGCAGTTTGGTTCACATGTCATACTTAAGTGGTAAGGCATGACTGGGTGGGGTTACTGCCAGGTAATTCCACACTCCTGTGCATTAAACAGCATGAATCAGAGGTGAGTGCTGTTTACTACAGGGTCTGAGAGACTATTAGGTGGTGACCTATTCTCGGAGCTACCTTACCACTATTACTAAATATGGTAAGATAGTTTGGTTGTATAAAGTTTAACTCTTTTTTTTTAAATGACGGCCAGCCCTCTGGGTGGGCCCCTGCACACACAATTTATGTGAATACCATGTTCTCATTGTTTCACCCAATCAGAAGTCTGGATTTCTATAATCAGTTTTGTAATTTTTTTACTTTTAGTTATTTTACAACTTTTTACCCGGATAGTCCATCTGAGATTCCACATCTCATTTTGCAGTGTGGAACGTGATTCTACCCCTTTCTACAACTGGGTTAACTGGAGCACTGTGGGGTTAAATAACTTAGTCAAGGCCATAGACAGTCAGTATTTAGTCCTGGTGGGTTTGAACCTGTGATCTCCAGTGCTCCAGCTCATGTTGTAACCCATAGAGCACACTGCTTCTGCTTTCCTGTGTGTTTGCAAAATTACCTTTTGGTATCAGCACAGATAATTTGGAGAGGGAGAGGTTAGGTTGGGACAAATGGTGTCCAACTGCTGTGTAGGTTAACCTTTGTATATGGTGTGTTGGCGGAGATTCATCTCTGTTTGGAATGGTTCCTTGGTTTCTCCCACATCATCCTTCTGGGCATTTTCACACTCAAAAGATTTCCATGACACATGCTGTTTTGCTATTAATGTGCTTCAATATTTAGGAGTTTAATGGCATTTAAATACATCTTTCTTGACGTTGTCTCTGAAATTTTCTTTTACTGACAAAGAAATCAAATGCAAGGATGGGCGGTTTATGCTTTTAGAATTGAACAGATGAACTGACAAACACTTGCCAGTTAAAAATGGAACAGAGTGAAACTTATTTCTGCTTTATTTTGCTATACAATAAAAGCAAGTGATCCTGCTTCTAATATATTATCATGAAGCATATTTTCTAGGTGCACCCTTCTGGTAAAATATTGAGTGATGCAATACATACCAACTGGGCTTTCAAATACACCAAGCCAATCATTAGGTAACTGAGTTTGAGGATATCCCAGCAGATTGTGGTTTAACAACTGAATGTCTGTGGATAATCCAGGGATTCAGTAATGAACTGGAAACCAATAAACAGTGGTATTATGCTGGATTGCAGTTCAGACTCATGGGGAAAAAGAGTCTTTAGAATGTGTGCTTCTGGTTTAATAAAATACAAGAAATGAGATTACATTCTTTAGTATAGCTTTCAGAGACAATACCACTTCAAGTACTTTTAAAGGCATGTAAAGTTAAATCTAATTAGTTAGGAGCAACATTAAATCTCAGATCTTCTGCATTGTGGCTTATTTTCTGCAGGGATTTGATAGCTTGTGCTTTAGTCAGCTCTGTGCCTTTCCATTTCATGCTCAATTATTACCAGCAGTGAAACATTCTGTTATAGCTTAACAGCTTGTTCAGACAGCCCACTTATATAGCGGCAACACAAGAGCGACCCACATATGGAAACAATACTTCAAAGCCTTAAGTTTTCTCCTGTTTAATCCTGTGTTATTCTGGAAGGGAATGAACACATGCAAATGTGAAAATAGTATGCTGCATAAAGGTTGCCACAACAAAAGTCCAGTAAAATTACTTCAACATGCCTTGTGGCCTGACAAGTGCCTCTAGTGTTCTAAAAGCAAACATATAAATTGTACTTTCCATACACTAATACAAGCATATTTAAATGTTATTATGTGACAATGGATCTAATCCAGCCAGTCAGTGAGGAGAATGGCTGTACCTCTTATTCTGCATACCTGTCTCCCTTGCACTGCTCACATGACACTCTCGATGTTGGCCAAACCACGGCATCACAGTGAGGAAGCACACAAACAAAAGAGGTAGAAATCTTGAAAAATAAGTTTCAAGTAAACCCATAATCATTTTATGGTGATCTATTGCCATAATATGATCATGGGTATATTATTTCTTACAGTGAAATAATGGTCATGGCACCTTACCTTCAAGTAAGAAAAGGTGTCCACACAGATCTAATGTCCAACTTCCCTCAGATTCCAGCAGTGCAAGATGTGAATACAAGATCCTTTGATAAAGCTTTTTACAAGGTGAAACAGGAGCTTGGGCTCCCTGCTGCTGTGGCTACCTTTGTGTGCAATATCTTGTACTACTAGGATAAAAGGGAAGTTGGACATTGCAATCTGTGTGGATCCCTTTTTCTTACTTGATGGTGAGTGCTATAACTTTTGTGTTTCACTGCACCATGGATTCTGAGTGTGGACTCTAAGCAGCTCTTTCTGCCTTGCATTGTGTTGTTTCGTACTGTTTAACAAGTGTCTCTCACACTGCTTGGGCAGAACAGAACTACTCACATTGCTTTGTGGTCCACTTGTCCAACCATAAGAGACACTTGTTAAACAGTAAGAAGCAATACTTAGTATACCCATAATCATATATACTTTGAATAGTACAGTATAACCATAATCATATATACTTTGAACAATATTACGCTTGAACTCTCCACTCAGTCAGAAAAACATGACAGCTATTTATTTAGAGGCTTTGACTAGCAATGTTTTTCAAGCAGTTTGAAACATTATTTGTAGGTGCTGATTTAACAATCATACAGCTACTGCATCTAATTTTCTGTAAAATTTGAATTTGACTTCTGGGGAGTGGACTGAGTGGTTGTGGTAGGGAAGGGTGCTTCAGTCCTCAAATCTCTGAAGTGAGCGCCAGTAATTCATATAATGTTGTTTGCATACAATTGGCGTTGGATCAGTTAAAGTGCAGTGTCAGTGACTCATTAGGTTGCATGCTCAGCTCTGGGGCTGGAAGATCAGGAGGTCATGGGTTCAAGTCCCACACCAGGAACTTGGGCTATTACCCAATACTGGCACTGCAGTGCAGCACTAGGGGATACTGCATTGGTGAGGTGCTTTTCTTTAGCTAAGATGTTAAACTGAGGAGCCTAAGTTCTGCCCATCTTTGTTGGCTGTCTAGTTGAAAGTTAAATATCACATGGCATTTATCATACTAGTAGGAGATTTTTCCCACTGAACAATGCTCTGGCCAACATTTTCCCTTATAAAATATAACAGGTCTACGTAACTCCCCATCCATGACCACCACCACAAGGACACACCTAAAACTGAGCTGTCATATCTCAGTGTCCCTTTCTTGGTCCAAATTACAAGTACATTAATAAATCACAGTAGAAGTTGCTTAAAGGGTGCCTCAGTGGCAGGCATAGCATCCTGTAAGCGGTCATCCAAATGATCAGGAGGAGACTTTTTAACAACTGTATTGCATTATGGTTATAGAAGACAGTGTAAGTTGGACACAGACAACACACACGTTAACACACATTAAACATTTAAACACACATTTTAATAGTGATTTACAGCTCTTCTAGTGAAAATGCATTTTGTTAGGTTTGTAGATTACTGTATTTTATTGAAGAAACTTTTATAATCACTTATCTCTCTTGTGAGCAAGCTCTTCCAGACTCCTCCTACATGGCTGTGATAGATGGGTGTTGTGCCAAAGAAGACAGTAATTTTCATCTGTTTAGCCTTGGCTGCCATTTGTTTCATTATGATCCCTCAAGCTTGAAAAGCTGTTCCCAATCAGCTATATGTGCATGTGTAGGCACCACTCACACAGTGCCCTGATGTGGGCTTTGGCTTCCGTGTTTGAAATCACAGTAGTGGCTGCAGCCTCCTTACTCTCCTCTGAATCTTCATCCTTATCTTTTCTTTATCCTTAACTTTGTTACATATCTCCTCCAAAGTTGGGTCACCACTTGTTTCCCCTCGTGGATGCAGTTGTGAAGACTCAGACTCCTCAGAGGTCATGCCCTGGGGTGCTCCACATCAGTGAGCATGTCATCACACTTTCCTCATCTTCCACAAATAAGGCAGATTCATTTGCCTCATCCACATAGAAACCTGCTTTATTAAAGCAGTTGCCAAAGGATAGTTTCCTTAACAGCAGCCCACACCTTATGTATCATGTAGATTGCAACTGGTAGGTTGAGTCTTCTTTCAGTTTCTGAGGCTACTGTTGTGTAGCTGCTGTCTATAATGCCGACCACATGGTTAGATAGTAGCGACCGGTGGTGCCCTTGAAATTCTTGATTGCACCCATGTCTAGGGGTTGAATTAAGTTGGTGGTGTTGGGAGGTAAAAGGTCAGCTTGATTTGATCAAATTGTGTAGCTATATCAGAGCAGGGGAGTGGGTGCTGTAGTTATCCAGGAAAAGAAGAATCTTTCTTCTGCATCTTTTCCATCCTCTGATTCCAGGTTGCCAACCAGGCACTGAAAAGTGCTCTGGTCATCCAGGCATTGCCAACATAGGTCACTGGTAGCTTTGACAGATTTTTCAGCAGGCAGTATGGTCTCTTGCTTTTGCTGTGACTAGCAGCTGGAGTTTCTCTGTGCACAGCATATTCACACAGCAGAGAAGTGAAACTCTGTCCTTGGCCTTTTCCTCCTATGGGCTCAGAATTTTTCATAGTGTGGCCGTGGTCAGGGTAGCCATGATAAAACAATCCTGTTTTGTCTACATTGAATGTGTCAGTGGGAGCATACTCAGACATTTGTGCTGGAAGGACATTTGTAAGCCAGTCTATGGCATACCTCTCAACCTCCTGCCTCATAAATCAGGGACAAGGCTTAAAAAATCAGGGACAAAGGACCAAAATCAGGGACACATCTTCAAAATTAGAGATATCCACCCAGAAAGCTGGCAGAATATGGGGCTTAGTGCAAAATGCATTTTCTAAAGAAGAACAAGTCTGTAACTTTAATGCTTGACATTGTTTTGTGCTTACAGTCCCCACTGTTTAGCCAAAAACACAAATTTTAGGAGGGACAGAGTAAAATTTTGAGGCAAAATCAGGGACGTCCTGAAAATCAGGGACACTTGAGAGGTATGGTCTATGGCAGAGACATGATCACCATCCATCCGTTTCCCTGTTCTTTTACAGAGAATATTGTGGCATGATTGCCATGGGAAATCCAACCATCAGTGGCATCAAATGAATCATATGATAGATGAGCAGCCAGTTCATTTGCCTTTTTTAAAAAGTGGCCCAGAAAGTCACATTCCCTTAGTGACCGCACTCTGGAACTACAACAATAAGGGATGCTTCACCTGTGTATCTTTCCTTTCCTTTTGTGCTTTCTATTGGGATTAGAATTCACCTGCCGTTCACCTATAATTCTGTCTCAGTTGAGACTGATGGGTTCCACCCGACTCTTGGAGATGACAAGTTCTTAGGCAACTGAGGCCATAGAGAAGTCTGGCATTTGCAGTCCCTCCAACACCTTTACTTTTTGAACAGCAGGAGACTGACTCTCTTACTGTGAGCCATGGTGAGTGTTGTGAGTCTAAGATGAGTGCAGCTGAACATCTGTTAAATAGCCACTAAGTAACTGCATGAGAGGTGCTAATGGGTCCTGATTGTCTCAATTAAGCAGATCAGGCCTCCTGTTAAAGCAAGTGTATGCCATAGAATAGCACTGTCAGAAATTCAGTTCTCTGGGAAACTTGCCATTTAAGCAGCCATCCCCATTAACCACATTCCCTTTAAGTGGCTTGCACCATATTACAAAACATCAAAAACTCAGATCTGCAGTAACTAGCACATTTTCTGGCTGGCTTCAGCATCCCCGAGAATAGTTCATGGTCTCCTTGGGAGAATGATTTCACATTTTCAGAAATATAGATGATTAATTTGCAGGATTCTCCCAACATCCATGACACGTATTGACTGCACTCCATAAAACCATTTCAGTGAATTTCAGAGTAGAGTGAAACAATGATCTGAATCTGATGTTGTAATGTATCCTTGTCTCTGTGTGGAGGACAAGTGCTCATCTGAATATAATGAGATCAAAATTATCTGCGGAATCCCTGGACTGTCATTACTTACCCATAGGTTAAAATGTACTCAGTAGTTCCCTTCAGTGATGTGTTCAGTTGGATTATCTGTTTAATGAAACACATTCTGTTGGTGATTACATTTTGGTAAAACCATCTTTCTTTGATTTGCACCAATTGTCAAATGTATCCCAACTGTGATTCTGACTGAGCTAGTTCAACAACTGCCTTGGTCTTTTCCCCTCTACAAGCAAAGTTAGGCACAAGCAAACCAAGCAGCCACTTGGGGCACCAGCACCGAAGGAGGGCATTAAAGTAGAAAGTATAAGAAGATATCGGCTTAAAATGCAAAAAGTGTTTATATTAAAACCAAAACTATTGTCACTCTTGTATTCATAAATTTTTATCATATTTTAGGCATGGTTTGAGACAAAAGGGAAGCGATGGGGGGAGTGGTGAAGGGGACCATAGGTATTTCTGCTAGTGGTGCCAATAGCCCTAAAACTGGTCCTGCTCCCATTCTATCACTGCTTTTGTCAGACTGCTCTAGTCCTGCCTACGATGTTAAACATTTGCTTCAAATACTGCAGCATGGATGGATTCTAGATTAAGGATCACAGCTGACTTTTGGCACCCCAGGTCCCTGCAGCTGGTGGAGGCCTTCTTATGTAAAGCAGGTGGGGGAGGAGGGTTGGCTGCATTAACTGATGCAAGTTAGCAGTCTTTGAAATTTAAATGGTTTAAACTCTATTTCTTCACTCACTGCATGCTGTTGAAATAGCACACAAGGCGAACACTGGATTGGACAGAAACCTTTAAAATGGCACCATAATGCCATGAGGTTACTCACCAAGGTACAGACCTAAACAACCACAGACTATGGGCCAGAATGGATTGGGTCCCTAGTGGCTATGTATGCTGGTCCGCAAGGCCATCACTGCTTCATTGAACTAAAATATCCATTTATTTCACAGAAGTTGCAAAGGCTGCTTGAGAAGTGCTGGTTGATTTTAAAATTGTTAACCATAGTCTTTGCTGTTCTTGCCAGTTATGCTGCCACCTATCTACATGTCTCAACTCACTGCCTAGGAACATGATTAGTTGTACTGTATTTGGATGTCTTGCTAGGAAGTGACTGCTTCTGGCTTTGTTTTTTGCTTCTCACCCTTGTTTCTGTTTTTACTGTGTTTTTAATATGGATAACAGTAAAACGTCCGATTCTGACACTTCAGAGGGCATACCTCTTTCAATATCAACAATACACAGAACACGTTGCTGCACACAGTACAGCATCTTTTTTGCCCTGAAGCTAGTCTTAAAGACCCAGGCCATGACTTTTTCTGAATTTGACTCTGGAAAACAGAGGGACAATTAAAGGAGTACTACATCCTCATATCTTGTAAATGTTATTTGTTTCCTTGTCAACAGATAACTCTTTTGTGTGGCTGTTGGGGATATATATGTTTGCTTCACTGTTTATATCAGTACCTGTAACTAGCCTGGGGAGGGTCTCCATTTTCTGATTGCTGAAATCTCATTGTGCCTGACAACTGCATTAGCATATGAGAACATGATGTGTCAGCGCCTCTAGACTCCACAGTATTCATGCCTGTATGCTTAGAATTCAGCAAAATAAATTGCAACAAGGTGTGAAATACCACATTTACCTTCAATTAGCTTTGCAAACTGTCTTAGATGTAATGCAGTGTTTTCCCTTTAAACTTCATTCAGTCTGTGTGTTTCTACAGGGTTTTTCTGGTTATGTGTACTTTCAGCATGTAGATACCTCATGTAAATGGGTATTGGCACATCCTATTCTTATATGCTAATGCAGCTGTCAGGGACAATGAGATTTCAACAGCCAGAAATGGAGACCCTACACAGGGCCAGTGTTAGACTTGATGGCACACCATGCGTAAAACCTATGGCCCCTTTCACCTCACACTCTCCTGCCCCCATTCCCCTTGCCCGCCACTTCACTGATACCATTAAAGTTGTAAGAATATTAAGTAGCGCATTATTAATCTCTTTCCCAGGAAAAGTGCATGCACAAGGATCAAAAATTCAAAATATAGGCTGGAGGGTCTGGGGGTCACTTAGGCCCCAGAAATGTAGGCTGCTCTGGTGTACTCTGTTGCTTTTTGGGGTCATTTGTAACAGACATTGCTACTCTACTACCACTTCTCTAGTCCAGTAAGCTGCCAACTGCTCCAGAGCAAAGCCCTCAGTCCATTCCGCCCAACAAGGTGCACATAGCCCCCTCCCTAGAATCTGAAGCCCTCCTCCCAGCTCAGCAGGTTGCACCTAGCACTCATCCCCTCCTTAGAATCTGCAGCCCTCCCCAGCTCAGCAAGTTGTGCCTTAGCGCCTGGCCCCTCCCTAGAATCTGTAGTCTCCTCACAGCCCAGCAATCTGCACTCTAGCCACAGTCCCTCCCTAGACTCCACTGCCTCCCCACGGTCCCAGCCCAGCAAGTTGCACCCTGTCCCTAGCCCTTCGCTAAAAATTCACAGCCTTTCCTTAGCTCAGCAAGTTGCACTCTAGCCCCCCTCACTGAAACGCCAGCTCACCCCAGAAATTTTCACCCTCCTAGCCCAGTCTTAACTTAATAGAATGATTAAAAACCTGCAATCCTTGCTAGGCCCAGTTGCCCCTGACCACTGAACAGTTCAGGATGCCAAACAGTCTCACAGCCACTGAAAAATCTACACATATCCTCCTCCACAACCCACCTCTGGCAACATAAACAGTATGTGTTGCCACAGTACATGACAACATCACAAACAACCTGCCACCAGCACAAGCAAGTTTATTACTGTTTATTTTATTCTATTTAAAATGTGATGACCAGGAAGACACTCTGAGTCGAGGCTCGCTTCCAGATGCGACCCAGGGGAGGGAAAGGTGGAGTAACAGTACAATACAGTAAAGGACTGAGTTATACAAGATGCAGCATATAAAGAGTAAAAACTCCCAAGCAGTAACACTAAAGTGAGTGTCCAGACACTGCAAAACGGAAGATCAAAACACGGTAGCAACAAAATGAAAAGCTGGCAAAGTGCATCATACAGAACAATATGTTTCGTGGAAATAAAACCAGGTAGGGATACCAGTCATAGCAAGGCTTTGAGAATTTTAAATAAAATACATAATAAAAATAAACTTGCTTGTGCTGGTGGCAGGCTGTTTGTGATGTTGTGTACTCTGTCAGAGGGAAAGATAGTGCAGTTGTGAATTTTGGCACTAGGTGAAACAGAAAACAATTACAACATGGTCAAACCCGAGCAGGAAAACACTGAAAGCAATGATAGTGCTTGGCTAAAACACAGAGCACTACTATAGTGCCACAGTAATACAAACAGCTACCCATCACCCCGGACCCCCATCAAATAATCATCTCTGGAGGGAGCAACTCAGCACAGGGAGGAACCAGGGGAACATTGAGGAGAGGAGGAGGAATCCAGCAGGAAAACTGGGAAACAAAAAGTGCAGGAGGAGGGTGGACACAGGCAGGCTATAAGTTGGGAGGGGAGAAAAACAAAACAAAGGAATCACTTGTCACAGGGAGAAGAAAATGAAAGGAATCACTTGTCCAGGGACTGGGAGTTGAACCCTGGTCAACCAACATTCCTCCGCCCTCCGCTGCCTGTGGCTCTACCCTCTATGCCAGGGCAGCTGCTTGGTAGCATATCACCCAGCAGACACTTTCTTCTATTCCCTCCGACAGCCAATAGCTACAGGGGTAGTGCTAACATTACCTGTCCTATACTATCTTTGTAGCTGTTTTACATGCTATTTTTATAGTGTGGATTTTCCTGAGCTGTAATCATTTCACCTGTTGGGGAGTTTTCAATGCCAGTCAGAAAGTGGCTCTGATAGGATTCCTTCTGACCTGGGCCTACAGGTCTGCACTCAAACCTGAAATGAGTGAGTCAGACAATACTCTTTACTGAGGGCTAATGACTATTCTACCTCCTGTCCTTTTGCCTAGGAGCATCTCTGCATTGCCGACTGATACCAGTTTTCAAACAACATGAAGTCTTGCTATATTATGACATATGCAGTGAGTCCCAACCTTCGAACTGCTCCGGAGGTGAAAGAGTTAACTTTCCATGCCAGGCATGGAACGCTGAGCTCGAGCTCGATTGAAAACTCTGTCTTTTGTTCTTCAAACTCAAACAGTCAGATTCTTTACTCCACGTCACTGAACAGTCGCCTGGAGATTTCTCCTTCTGCTCGGTTCTATTTGTTGGTTAAAGTATTAATTTCTCAGTTTTTGACCGTATTTAAACCGCAACCAGTCGGTTCAAGCTCTGTCTGTGGTATTTGTGAATACTAGATAGGTTTACATTATTTCTCTTCTGTGTGGAACTTGTAACTGTTATCGGTTCACTCTTGAACCGATCAGGTTGTTTAAAAATATTTTATTCTATCATTTAGAGTGTGGTTACAAGTTCTTATCAGTTCTAAAAACGGAATTTCTTACAGTTTTTCCATGACCCGTGACACGGTTGGGAACTGATAAGAGGGTCTTGCTTGGCAGATTGCCATAAACAGGCAAGTTTGGTTAGGACTGGCACTATGTCTGAGAAACCCAACAGAGAAAAACGGGCTCCACTGGGTTCAACACTGCAGTGTGGGAAGCCTTGCCAAGGCTGACCCTCACACCACCTGTGTTTATTGTCTGGGGTTTGGCCACCTCATGCAGACTGCCAGATTTGTAAAGATTTTCCTGCAGCTACCCTGGATAAGAGAATTGGTAGGCTCAGGAAAGGAGGCCAAGAAGTCCGCTGACCGGATGGCCAGCCCGGTTCGTTCCAACCAAACCAGAGGAGTGCCCTCTGACCAGGCGAGACTTCCTCGGCAAAAGGAGAGCTGACTCTGAGGGGTCGGTTCCAGCAAAAGACTAGAAAATCAGCTGGTGTGGAGCCAAACTTTCCTCTCCAACCGCTGAAGAGAGATAATACAGCGATTCAGATTGTCAGTGCTTTCTCCGAGTTCTGACCAAACCGGTGCCATCAGATAGCGCCCGGTTCGGCGGTTCCACCAGTTCAAGACTACGATTGAGGAATATTATGAACCGGAGGAGGGGAAGAGGAGTATGAGGAGAGGAATGTGGATTTGAAAGTCTGATGTGCCCATCGACCGGACATCTCCCCAGACAGACCTTCAGGAGTGTCCTCCTAGGTTTTCTGAGTCCCTTCTCATTTTATTTTTATAAAAGTGGTTGAAACCCTCCAGCTCCCTATGGAGGAAGCTGTGGATGATCAAGAGGAGCCTGACTATGTGGAAATGATGGATATCCCAGAGTCTAGGAGACTGTCTATTCCTTGCATAAATCTTTTGGGAAGCAGACTTTTAAAATTCTAAAACTCCTCACACTATACCTCCTGTGGATAACAGAATGGACAAGAGGTACACATTGTCAGGCTCTGATACAGAGTTCCTTACACAACAAGCAGCCATGTTGGGGTAGTGCGCTGCAGCCTGTGACAAGGCAAATATTCCCATGGTCTCACACCCCGGACAAGGACTCCAGGAAGGTTGATGCCATGGCAAAGAAACAGTACATGGCAGCATTCTTGGGACTCAGACAGGCAAATTATATGGCTTACATTGCTAGATACCAGAAATCCAGATGGGATACTGTTATGGCTCTTGCAAAACAGGTCCCTGGCCAGCTTGCCAAGGAGCTGGAGCAGGTGGCTGCTGATGGTATTGAGGCATCCAAGGTGCAATTCCATGCTGCGGTGGACTCAAATGATGTGTCATCAAGAGTCATGGCTACATCTGTGGCTCTTCACAGGATGGCTTGGCTCAGATGTACTAGCCTGTCACAGGATACCCAGACTAAGGTCATGGATTTTCCTGTTGTGGGTAATTCTCTGTTTGGGGAGCAGGGCAGGCCTTTTCATAGGCTTTTACCAAGCCCAGGCCTCCTCTTCAACTTTTCCCAGAGGGGGTTCTTTAGAGGGAGAGGCAGACGGGCAAGCAGGCCTGCTTCCACCCCTCAGCCCAAAGCTCCCTGCCAAGCAGGCACCCCGATGCGGGGTTGCCAGGGCCGAGTTTCAACTACCTATAGGGGCAGGCTGGCTTACTTTGTCCAGGATTGGGAGTCTCTGACATCAGACAAGTGGGTCCTGGAAGTAGTAAGCTAGGACTGGTTCTCAGCTTCAAAAGTTTCCAAAGATGAGAACCAGATCCTTTCCACCTGCAAATCCTCTAGAGGCACTTGCCCTAGAGGCAGAGGTCTCTTCCCTCCTGACTCTCAGAGCCATGGAAAGGGTTCCACCCCTACACCAGGGCAAATGGTTTATCTCAGGTACTTCCTTACCCCAAAAAGACAGGAGAATGGCGGCCCATCCTGGATCTCAGATACTTAAACAAGCACCTTTAAAACCAAAATTCAAAATGGTGACTCTGGGAATTATTCTACCCTCTTTAAGGCCAGGGGACTGGCTAGCATCCCTGGACCTCAAAGATGCCTACTTCCATATTCTCATCAGAGGCTCCCATCGAAAGTACCTCAGGTTCAAGCTGCCCTCAGGCCATTACCAGTTTAGAGCAATGCCCTTGGCCTCACCTCTGCTCCAAGGGTGTTCACAAAATGCCTGGCAGTAGCAGTTGCTTCTCTGAAGGCAAAATTGCCATCTTCCCTTACCTGGGACTGGCTCATAGTAGCCAGTCCCAGACCAAGTCAAGTTACACCTACAGATAACTCAGCAACTGCTCACCTCTAGGTTTCCTTCTGAATCTTTCAAAGTCAGATCTAGAGCCTGTTCAGCTCTTCACCTTCATAGGCACAGAGCTGAACACAGAGAAAGCCAGAGCCTTCCTCCCTTTGGACAGGGCAAGGACCCTGGTCTCTCTGGCCTCCTCATTCACCCTGCAGGTGTCTCGACCAGCAAGGCATTTTCTACAGCTCCTGGGGCACATGGCTGCTTCTACAGCAGTGGTGCAGGGAGCAAGATTTCAGATGAGGGACATTCAGTTCCATTTGAGAGCCTTTTGGTCTCAAAGGAAAGACCCTCTAACCAAATTGATCCCAGTGACTGAACCCTGATCCAGGCCTCACAATGGTAGCAGGATCAGAGCAATCTCAGACAAGGGTTCCTTTTGTCACCAGTCTCACTCCTTAATCCTTACTACAGATGCATCCTCTTGGGATGGGGAGCTCATGGGCGACCTCACTACCCAGGGTTGTGGTCCCCCAGGAATCCTGCTCCACATCAATATGTTGGAACTCAGAGCAGTTTTCCTAGCACTTCAAGTTTTTCCAAGTCTGTTCAGAACAAAGTGGTACAGGTCAGAACAGACAACACCACCACAATGTGGTACATCAACAAGCAGGGGCACTCGGTCTACGGCCTTGTGCACTGAAGCAATGAAGTTGTGGTCTCTGGCTTACCCCTGAACACCTCCCTTATGGCAGTTCATCTCCCAGGCAAGGACACTGTCCTGGCAGATGCTCTCAGCAGGATTTCCCAGG
The DNA here is from genome assembly GCA_016271365.2 of Neoceratodus forsteri. NCBI lineage: Eukaryota > Metazoa > Chordata > Ceratodontiformes > Ceratodontidae > Neoceratodus > Neoceratodus forsteri. Next base: position 180,929,573 of record CM057452.1, on the reverse strand, counting down.
GCCATCATGAATGGTCACTGGACCCCTGGTCCTGGAGGTGGTATTTGCCAGATGGGGCACCCACAGATAGATCTTTTGCAGCCCAAGACAATCACCAACTTCCCTTTTTGCTGCAGGCCCCCAATGTTGGGCTCAGTCCTCTGGATGCCTTAGTCCTCAATTGGGAAGGGAAGTTTTCTATGCTTTCCCCTTCCTCTGCTGTTCAAAGTGCTAGTCAAAATCAGGTCTCAACCCTGCAAGATGATCCTGATTGCCCCAGATTTGCCCAGACAACCCTGGTATCCACTCCTGCTGTCCTTAGCAGTCCATCTTCCCTCTGTCTTCCCAGGAATCACAACCTGTTAACCTGTGCTCAGGGAGGGTTTGGTACCCAAACCTCAAATCTCTCAATCTCAAGCCTGGCTCTTGAAGAGTTAGAGTTTTCTGATTTACACCTTTCCTAGGGTGAATGGACATCCTGAAGGCTTCTAGAAAACCTTCTACCAGGGCTACTTATAATTCCAAATGGAAGATATTTTCCATATGGTGCTCTGGAAAACCTGTTTCCCAGAATCTGCTGATTTACCCACAGTCCTGGATTACATGGTCCATCTAAATACCTTGGGCTGAGACCAGCTACCTAAAAGTGCATCTGGCAGCTGTGTCTGCCTTTATTTCAGCAGGTAAGCCCTCTTCTCTTTCAGCTCACCCTGTATTCTCCAAGTTTTCAAGGATTGCTTCACACCAACCCTCCATTCAGGGACCCTGCCCTGCTTGGGACCTTAATGTTTGCATTGCTCAGCTTATGCAATCCCTTTTGAGCCTTTGTCTTCAGCAGAGCTTAAGTACTTGACTTGGAAAACTGTGTTTCTGGTAGCCATCACTTCTGCCAGATGCATAAGTGAATTACAAGCTTTGTCAGTGGAGCCTGATTTTATCTCCTTTCATAGAGATAAGTGGTCTCAGGAATAACAGGAAGTTCTTGCCTAAGGTGGTTTCAGATTTCCACCTTAATCAATCTATGTCTCTTCCTGTGTACTTCACTGACCATTCCTCCTCTGGCGAGAGGAGGCTGCACAGTTTAGATGTCAAAAGAGCCCTTAGCTACTACATAGAGTGCACCAAGGGTCACAGGTTTGACTCCTCCAACTGTTCCTCACTTATGGCAAGGTTGGTAAGGGAAACCTGCCACTAAGAGATCCATTGCAAAGTGGATTGTCTCTTGTATCCAATTTTGTTATGAAAAACTGGGTAAGGTTCCTCCCCAGGCCTGAGGGCTCACTCTACCAGAGGTACAGCTGCTTCCTGGCTGCTGCCAGAACATCCCTATTCTAGAGATATGTCAAGCAGCTACCTGGAAAACAGTTCATACTTTTACCAAGCATTACTCCCTGGATATCCAGGCTAGGAGTGATGCCCTGCCAACACGGCTGTGCTTCAGAGCCTATTTCCAAGTAGGTTCTGTCCTCCTCCATGGAGGTACTGCTTTTAGTTCAGATATGCATCGATATAGCAAGACTTATGTTGTTTGAAGAAAAAATTACCACCTTAGTAATGTTGTTTCTTCTATTGAGTCTTGCTATATTATGACCTCCTCCTGCCTGCCCCTCTCAGAACCTCTGTTTTGGGATGTGGGTGGGCAGTGCAGTGTTGGCACTTAGTAGGTGCCCACCTTGTTGTTTTCACCCTCCTTTTTGGGGTGACTTATGTTGTGTTTTTCATTTTGGGGTCTCCTGACTTGAGTCTTTGTTTTGGGACCAAAAATGTGTTATTATGTTAGTAGCCAGTTGGCTAGTGTAGGTTTACAGCTTCCACACAGGACCTCAGTGAGTTTAGCTCGTAAAGATCTGACAGTTTGAGTTTGAAGAACAACAGACAGAGTTTTCAACTGAGCTCGAGCTCAGCGTTCCATGCCTGGCATGGAAAGTTACTCTTTCACCTCGGAGCAGTTCGAGGTTGGGACTCACTGCATATGTCATAATATAGCAAGACTCCAATAGAAGAAACAACATTACTAAGGTGAGTAATTTTTCATCTGTGCCTAGTGATCAATCAGTACAAGAGCAACTTTTGACTGCATATTAACTTGCAGACAAGCAATCGTAGTTAATTACCCAGAAAGGCTTGGATTACACCTTTTCCCATCCTGCTCATATCCACAAGAAGAAGGTAGAAGGGCAGATAAAGAAAGAGAGAGAGAAGGAGAGAGAGGAAAGACAAAGGGAGAGAGATAGTAAGATGAGGAGGAAATGACTGAAAGAGAAGAAGTAAGAGAGAGAGAAGAGAGAGATGGAGTGAGAGGATAAGAGACAGGAAGGAGAAAGATAGAATGGGAAAGAAGCAGAGAGGGAGAGAGAGTGACAAATCTAGAGGAGAGACAGCTAGAGAGAGAGATGGGAGAGGAAAAGGAAAAAGTTCCTAAACAGTGTGAAACTTTTCAGCTGAGCTGGGAATCCCAAACTGGTGAAGATACAGCACATCTCCTGATTTCTTAGCCCATTAGTGAGTCATATTTCAGTAGTCTCTCACTCCTAAAGTCTTTTTCTAGCGCCAGCATGTCAGTGCAGTGGTAGGATTACTGCGTTGGGGGCTGGCCAGGGGAGGAGGCTTGAGCATCTAAGAGGATGCTCTCCTTCTGGACAGGGAGGCATCTTGCTCTGTTGCTAAACTGTCACCTGGGTGACCACAAATGGTAGTGCAGGTGGGGGCTGGTGGGCAGGAGGCGTTGGCTGGTGCCACAGACGCACACATGCATGTGTGCATGCGTGCTTGCATCATCCTTGATGATGTCCTAGGGCAGCAGGAGATAAAGGGAAACACCCCAGCCAGCTAGATGATGCTCACCTCGCACTGGGCTACCAAGGCAACATCTCCCAGAACGGCATTTGTTCTGTGGCAGGGATTGGGACGCCCTCAGCTGCCCCAGCCAGAGGGGACAAGCTCTTGGGAACAAACAGAGGTGAAAGAAAGTCCTGGGGATGCCAGGGTGATGGAGCTGCAATGGCCAAGCAGATGGAAGCCAACCAGAGATCAGGGATAAAACAGCATTAATGAAAAAAGTCTGTCTAGCAAACTGACCCAATACTTCCATCCTGGTCCTTCAGTCCAACCTTCCAATTCATTAAGGTGCTGCTGTATGTCCACAAGCAAAGAGGAGTGTGAAAGCCAGGAGCAACTCTGGTCAAGAATTAAAGGCAGGAAGTGCTCAATCAGTACTCTTTGATTGGCAGTTCTGGTCAATTATTATACCACCACACATACCACAGGGAAACTGACAATACCTTTGGGAGTTATTCCACTAATAACAAGCAGATCCCATGTGAGAAGAGGAAAGGGTGACAGAAAAAATCCAACTATCATCCATTTTAGAACACAGTGCTGCGTCAGCTGTACCACTAACAATGCAATAGAAACAATTAAAGAGCTAGTGTCCAGTTTATTCAGACCAGCAGCAGTCAAGAAACCAGAGTCGAAATGCACGTGGCATCACATGCGAATGTGTCAAGGAGACACTGACTAAGGGAAGTAGTTTTAGAACATCAAGACCAGGATGGTGCTCATGAAAGAACCCTGGGGCACCTAATCTAACAGGAGGGGACAGAATGTCACCTACATTGACCAACTGATGCCAGTAAGAACAACACAATTTTTTTAATTATGCTGCTATAGTACACCCTTAGTGCAGCTGATAAGCATGGATCAGAAAGAGGTGGATGTGAGCAATGTTTTGAAGATAAATAAGGAAGGCATGCAGACATAGCCCCAGTTTCAAACAGATGCACGTATTATTTTATCTCCAGTTCTTACTGGATTGGTGAGGAGGCAGAGGAGTAGCTGAGGTAGTAAAGACATACCATATTGACAAAAGAGCTGAGTTGGACAGGGGAGGACTCAACTCAGAGGGCATGATGAAGGGTCAGTGCGCTGGACCAGTGGTCGATCACAGGACAGCAGGAGAAGACGCAGACTGAACACCGTGCTATGCACCACTGATAATGTAAGTGAAATGAGAATGAGTAGCTTGAACCACAGGAAAAGAGGTCAGAGCTACAGGTTGCATCTGGGAGCTCCTGCCAAGTCACTCAACTGCACTTTCTCTCTAGGTTGCCAACCAACAAAAAAAAAGTGGCTGACCCAGTGGCGTGGAGGGCTGAGACACTGCCTACCTCCTACTATGTCAGTGACCCATGTTTGGTGATGAGCACAGGTTTCTGGGGTTGGGCAGGGGAAGGCTAGGTGAGGACTGAGGGCGCTTGGCAACTCTCCTCTCCCAGATGGGAGGCTGGCTCTCCCAGCCTTTGACCACTATGATGTAGAGGTGTGGTGGTGGTGGTGTGATGCCTCACTCATATGTCGAACCTTGTCTGGGGCTCCAGGGTAACAGGAGAAAACCAGGTGAAAAATTGGGGTTGGGGCAGTGAAGCCCCCCACTGTAACAACAGTCCACCTGAGGTTGGGGAGGTGCGACTCAGGGCGGCCACAGAACTGGAAATGGGATGGGCTGATACAGCCATCCAGCCTGCCAGGAGTATAAAGGAAAGTGAAGAAAAAAAACATATTTCCCTGATTAAGGCGGCCACTAACCTGCAATCAAGGCAAAACATTCATTAATGGGGTCCAACTCCGTACTTCACACAAGGAATGGAATCTATGAGCCATCTTGACACTCTAAAGCACTCAAGCCAATGCAACAAATCTTGCAGGAAAGCAAATAAAATGCTAGGTGTATAGGAAGAGGATTTAACAGCAGAAACAAGAGGTGATCCTCCCATTTTATAGGTTCTGGTGAGACCTCACCTGGAGTACTGTGTCCAGTTCTGGAGTCCTCACCTAGGGAAGGACAAGGACGGGCTGGAGACTGTGCAGCAAGAGGCAACCAAGATGGTACAGGGCCTTCAGGGGCTCTCGGATGAGGAGCACCTAAAGATACTGAATACGTATTTTCTTGAGACTAGAAGGAGAGGGAGATACGACTCAGACATTCAAGTTCCTGGGAGGCATCAATAATGTGCCATACTCAGAACTTTTTAATAGAGTCAATGGCTCAACCACTAGAGGGCAGGAATGGAAACTACGGGTGGGAGTTTTAGAAGGATCTAATGAAATACTACTTCACAGAAAGGGTAATTGAGCCATGGAATAGACTACCTGCCGAGGTGGTGGGAACAAAGACAGTGGCAGCTTTCAAAGAGGGTGGGACAGAGCAAGGGCTCACTTAGGCACCAAGAGTACAGAAATTGGTAGGAGCTAGGTCCTGGGACCCATAGAAGGTCTCAGTAACCACTGGGCAGACTGACAGACCTATGGTCTACTTCTGCCATAATTTTCTATGTTTCTGTGTTTTATGCTACATTATGAATGCCTGTGTGTATAGATATAATATATATCTACATATATATATATATATATATATTATATATATATATATATATATATAGGAAGTATGCCTAGTTACACCCTGTTAGCAACCTACCCCACTGGTGACAAGCAGAGAACCAGATTTGGTGTCAGTAGGATTTTAAAAATCCATGGACCAATCATATTTCTGTTTTTATGCCCCATGCACCTCTGTGTTTTGCCTGTGCAAATGCCAGTACTGTCCCCAGTCTACTTACAGGGGCTAGTATGAACAGTGAATATAAACTGAAGCAAACTTATATATCCCCAACAGTTACATGTAAAGAGATATCTGTTGACAAGGAACAGACAATATTTACAAGATATGAGTGTGAAGCACCTTTTACTCAGGAAACTGCGGGTTCAAACTGTACCAGTTCAGCCTAATACTGAAAGATTTTGAATGAGGCCAGTTAACCTTTTCCTTTAGCTACCTCCACTGGTCCATTTTGAAGGAAGTAATATTTCAATAAATACATCAGCTGAGCCAATGGGATGTTTCTGTGGCCACTGAACCATTCCAGCCACTAGTCCTGCTAGCTAGTGAGCTGCCACTTAATTCTCACCTCCGAAATTAAGGTGAGGCGGACTCTGATATCATGGGGCATAGGGTCCTGTACCTTCTTTAAAGGTATGGCAGTCATTCATTAGTGTATTCAAATACTGCAGATACTGCACCACTCATTAGAGCTTTCAGCAAAATGCAGATCCACTCCTTTTCCACCTTCCAGAAGCTGAAATCATGGTCATATTACTAAAGCTTCAGAATGAAATGCAGAGTGCATCTTCTAACTAAGAGAGGAGGATCATATCGGGCCATCACATCACTGTCTACATTAGTCTATGAGATCATGCTTTTCTCTAGACTTGGAGAGGGGTCACAAAGAATTTCCCACAAATCAGCACTGACAGAAGCATTAGTATTTCTATGAAGGTGATAATTTCATTGTACGTGAGAGAGACACAGTCAGGAGAAGTGATAGGACTAAGGTGCTCTGATGGCCTCCCTGACAGCTTTATTACCTAATGGAATGTGCCAGGATTCATTTTCTTGATGACTCAACTGCTCTTGACACTGCAGGGAAAGTGAGTGTGGCTGATATACTAATTACAGTGCTAAGAACTGAAAAAGTTCTAGGAAAAGTAACATTCTGAAGATTTTCTAAAAGTAGGAAATGTGTCCCACCTGAACACCTGCCAACCCTCAATAGGCTTGTTGCTAAAAGGTGGTCATATAAGTTCACTGCTTTCAGATAAGATCACAATTGGATAATGACTGAAACATAGAAACAGAATTTGACAGCAGATAAGAACTGCTTGGCCCACCCAGTCTGCCCATTTCCCTACCTAATGGATAAGCTGCAGATCTTCGTCCTACCCCACCCCTAGAATTGCCTTATGACTGTCCCATGCATTCTTGAATTCCACCACTGTCTTTGACTCCACAGCCTCCTCAGGAAGGCTGTTCCATGCATCCACAACCTCTCTGTGAAAAAATACTTACTCACATTACCTCTGAGCCATCCTCCCAGCTTCAAATTCTGCCCCTTGTTCTTGCACACTTTTCTGAAAGATGCTACCTCTTGGACTTCGTTGATTCCCTTGAAGTACTTGAAAGTTTCTATCACGCTCCCTTCTCCCTCCCTCTCTTCGAGGCTATACATATTAAGCTCCTTAAGTCTCTCTTGATATGTCTTCCAGTGCAGACCCTGCACCATTTTAGTTGACCTCCTCTGACTGCCTCCATCCTGTCTATGTCTCTGCAGAGATTGGGTCTCCAGAACTGCATGCAGTACTCCAGATGGGGTCTCACCAGCTGTCTGTACTGAGGGATAACAACTTGTTGTTTTCTACTGGTGATCGTCTCCCTATGCATCCCAGTATACCCCAACCCTCCTTACTGCCATCTCACATTACTTGCTCACCTTTAGGTCATCTGATATGACTGCCCCCAGGTCGCTTTCCATTTTAGTGTTGATTGCGCGCAACGCAAACAACATATTGCGGCAGATTTCTCAGTAGCAGTCTGTGGAGGCATGGCACTGTTGTGGCTAATGCCCCCACAGCCTGCAAAGGCTTGTCCCACTTCCCCAATGCCAGTGCAGGTGCTGCTGGTGACAGTAGTTTGGAACACTGCACCAACTACTGACAATTTCGCCACTGTAATCAGGGGCTGCCTCGGCATTGCAGAGTCAGCCATCCGCTGCAATGAGGGATGGATGCCATTGCAGGGCGGGATGGGGCCCTGATATTGTTTGCAGAACATGGCGGTGGGTTGCCATCATGTTCACAAACAATATAACCCCCCACTGTGTTTATAGCCGCGGGGCCCCAAACCCCACTGGCCTCAGTGCCCCATTGTTTCTGGTGCCGGACGGGGAGTACCTCCCATCGGCATTCTGTAACACACACCCGCTTTTATTTCTGCCGATGAGGTGCCGAATCCCCATTGGCATAATGAATCCCTCCTTTGTGTGCCGACGGGTGCCCAATCCCCATCGGCTACTGCTGCCCCTCAAGAAAGCTATTGGTGGCATGCTTGAGTACACCCAGCGTGCCACATGCCCCTGTAAAGGAAAATGGTGCCGCAAAGTCTTTTTTTTACCTGCAAAGAAACAGTCCCTCTAGTGTCTCTGGCCCCACCCGCAACCTGCACCCACCCACACGCACACCCTGCCTCCCCACACCCCCACTCCATACTTACTCCCGAGCTCAGCACGACGATCTTCAGTGACCAGAACACGCTCTGCACCTTCAAAGCCGACCGTGAACTGAGGAAATGCCGTAAACTGTATAACGTGATAAATAGGGTTTTTCAACTTTAATGCATATCACGGGCATTTTGGGACTTTTTCCACCAAATTTTCAACATGGGGTTTTGGGACCCCTCCCATGGAATTCTTGAACTGTCATGACGTTAATCAGCCCCAAAAGATGATTTTGAGGTCACTGGGTGGAATCACCTTCGGGGCGATTAACGAAATGACAGTGCCAGTGTTCATGAGGTGGGTTTCAAAAGCCAATGTTGCAAATTTGGTGGAAAAATCCAAAATATCGTTTTTATACATGCACTGCATAGTTGCTATGCATGCTCATAACTCGTGAATTTGCAATATTTTCACACGGATTTTCAACACTGGCATTTTTCACACCTCCTTGTGAACAGTACAGCTGTCATTGTTCACATCCTGGTGGAAATGTGTTTTCGCTTCAGGTGAAGAATAGCATGGTCGCTGTGGAAATCAGTGTTTGGGACAGATTAAGAAAATGACAGTGACACTGTTCATTAGTAGAGGTCCTGAAATGGCTGTGTTGAAAATTTGGTATCGATATCTCATAAAATTACTGTGTCACGCGTGTGTTGCGCAGTTTGCACGCGCGCTCTGACTTCGTAAATTTATAATATTTTCACTCCGGTTTTCAAAATTGCCATTTTCCCACACATACTTATGAACAGTGCAGCTGTCATTTTCCCATCCTGGTCGAAATGTGTTTTCGCACTTGGCTCAGAATAGAGCGTCCTGTGGGAAATCACTGTCCGGGACAGATTAAGAAAATGACAGCGATACTGTTCATGAGCAGAGGTCCTAAAATATCTATGTTGAAAATTTGGTGATGATAGCCATCAATGACTGTGTTACAAGTATGCGCTTGCACACTTTCCACACACCCTTGTAACTTCAGATTTGTAATATTGTCATGCCAGATTTTCAACAGTGGCATTTTTTCACACCTCCTTATGAGCAGTACAGCTGTCATTTTCACATCCTGACTGAAATGTGGTTTCACAGTTGCAGCACAGAATAACACGGTCGCTGTGGGAAATCAGTGTTGGGACAGATTAAAAATGACAGTGGCACTGTTCATGAGCAGAGGTCCTAAAGACCTATGTTGAAAATTTGGTGACGAAACTCTATAACATGACTGTGTTATAAGCGTGCATTGAACTGTTTCCATGCACCCTTGTACCTTCTCACATTTGTAATATTTTCACACCACATTTTCAACAGTGGCACTTTTTACACCTCCTTATGAACAGTACAGCTGTCATTTTTCACATCCTGGCTAAAATATGTTTTCACACTCCTGCCAGAGAATAGCACGGTCGCTGTGGGAAATCAGTGTTTGGGACAGGTTAAGATCGAATGAGTGAGAGGGTGGAGTGACCGAGCTCAACTGAGCTCTGTTGGGACTGCTGCAGATTTGTTTGTGGGCAGAAAAGGCCCCAGCGCAAGAGCCCAGTACAAAGGGCAGCCTGCAGCACTGGGAGAAACAGAAGGAGAGAGCAGTGAGGGAGGGGAGTGAGCGAACTCACTGGAGCACTGTCAGGACTGCTGCGGATTTCTTTTGTGGCAGAAAAGGCCAAAGCAGGCAGGGGCCCAGTAGAAAAGGCCAGCCTGTAGCAGGGAGAAACAGGCGGAGTGAGTGAGATAGGGGACTGATTGAGCTGAACGGAGCTCTATCAGGACTGCTGCGGATTTCTTTGTGGGCAGAAAAGGCGCCAATGCAGGCAGGAGCCCCATACAAAGAGGCGCTTGCAGCGCCAGGACAAACAGAGTGAGCGCATGACAAGTGAGACTGAGCAACCTCAACAGAGCTCTGTCAGGACAGCTGCAGATTTCTTTGTGGACAGACAAAGGTGCCAATGCAGCCAGGAGCCCGTGCACAAGCACAGCCTGCAGCACCAAGAGAAACAGAACAAGGGAGTGACAGCTGGTAGTGAGTGAGCTCAACAGAGCTGTATTGTGACTGCTGCAGATTTCTTTATGGGCAGAAAATGCGGCAATGCAGGCAGGAGCCCAGTACTAAAGGGCCAGCTTGCAGCACCGGCAGAAACGGAATGAGTGAGTGTGAGAGAGGTGGGTAGAGCGAGCTCAATGGAGCTGTGTCGGGACTGCTTCAGATTTCTTTCTGGCAGACCAAGCACTAATGCAGGCAGGAGCCCAGTACAAAGGGCAGCCTGCAGTGGCAGGAGACACAGAATGAGTGAGTGAGGGAGGGAGAGTGAGTGAGCTCAGCGGAGCTCTGTTGGGACTGCTGCAGATTTGTTTGTGGGCAGAAAAAGACAGCAACGCATGCAGGGGCCCAGTACAAAGGGCAGCCTGCAGTGGCAGGAGACACAGAATGAGGAGTGAGGGAGGGAGTGAGTTGAGCCCTAACTGAGCTCTGTTGGGACTGCTGCAGATTTGTTTGTGGGCAGAAAAGATAGCAATGCATGCAGGGACCCAGTACAAAGGGCAGCCTGCAGTGGTAGGAAAACCAGAATGAGTGAGTAAGAGAGGAGGAGTAAGCAAGCTAAACTGAGCTCTATTTTAACTGCTGCAAATTTCTTTGTGGGCAGACGAAGGTGGCAACGCAGGCAGGAGCCCAATAGAAAAGGGCAGCCTGCAGTGCCAGCAGAAACGGAATGAGCGAGTGAGAGAGGGGAGTCAGCAGGCTCAACAGACCTGTGTCAGGACTACTTCAGATTTCTTTGTGGGCAGAAAAGCCACCAACAGAGGCAGGAGCCCAGTACAAAGGGCAGACTGCAGTGCCAGGAGAACCAGAATGAGTGAGTGAGAGAGGGGAGTGAGCCACCTCAACGGAGCTCTGCTGGGACAGCTCGTGGATTTTAGTGGGCAGAACAAGGTGCCAACATAGGCAGGAGCCCAGTACAAAACAGCAGCCTGCAGCAGGGGAGACAGACTGAGCGAGTGACAGAGGGCAGTGAGCAAGCTCGACACTAATGCTTGTTGTTGTTATTAGTATCTCACCCCCAATGTGTACTTTTCCCCTGGTTTTGTTTCCCAGGTGCATTACTTGCACTTCTTAGCATTGAATCTAAGCTTTCATACATTTGACAATTCCTCCAACCTTGCCAAGTCCCTTCTCATCCTTTCCACCCCACCTTATGTATCAGCTCTGTTGCAGATCTTTGTGTCATCTGCAATGAGACATACTTTTCCTTCCAGTCCTCTGCAATGTCGCTTATAATGACATTTAAGAGGACAGGTCCTAGTACTGAACCCCGCAGTACCCCACTAGTAACACCCCTTTTCTTCAGAGTGGACCTGCTTACTATTACCCCTGTGTCCTGTTCTCCGCCAATTCTGTGTAGTTATCTTTGGGTCAAGTTAACAGCATTGAATATGTAAACAGATATGCCCATCCAAATTGGCTAAAGCTCAGCAAGTACTGAATTTTTTCCACGGGGACCAGATAATTCAGACATTTAAACACACAGTTTGTTGCTTCTGTAGAATTTTAAACACCTATTTATGAGCAGGAAAATGCCTGCCTAGAATCTTTCTAGGGACATCACCAATATTTAAAATGTTTGCCATTTCTGGTGATGTCACTAAATACTCAGCAGGCTTCTGTGTGTTAGAAAGGGGTTTTAAAATTTGCCAGAGAAGCCAGGTTTCAGGTACCAACATGTTGCTTATGTGGTCCCATGGGGCTGCCTCCTGATGGCTGGGCCCAGCTGATGTCACGTGGACACCTACACTGTCCATGCTTTGTTACTAGCCTCCATGGCATGCACTGATACAGTGGCATGCTCAGTCCCACCCCCTGGAGCCCAAACACACTACCAGCACAGGACACCTGAGGTGGCACTGGTCTGAAGGGGTTGTGTCTGTGTTGAAACCCAGTATCCTGCAAGGTAATGCAACATGCTACCCCTAGGGCCATGGAGCTAGGTATGAATTATGGTTTTAAGCAAACTTCAAAACCTGTTAACACCTTGCCTTGTGTGCTGATGGTAGTTTTGTATCTGTTTTAGGGTCACAGCATCATTGGCATCTCTACAGCAAGGCACGTTCCCAGGAAACAAATGCTGTGCCCTGTTGATACCCCATGTGGTGCAGAACTTCTCCCACAGTAACAATATATCAGTACTCTAGCTGCTATCTGTTGTGCCCCAGCTGTGCCCTGGTAACCAATCGTGGATAGAGCTGCTACTGCACAGCATTATCTTTTCTGATCTCAAATGGCTGATGTAGTTTAGCCACATCTAACATTTACAGTTTTTCAAATGGTTCAATATTTAACTGTTGCACCTCCCCATACATAAAGAGACTCAAATTCCTAAGCATATTTTTGCTGTTGTAACCAATAATAAATGTCAAGTCAAACACATTCCTATTTGCACTTATAAATTCAGGTTCTATGCCATCCCTCCAGTTTTAGTTTCTCCTTTCCCGCTTCTGCTATCGTGCTCCTCTGTTTCCTTTTCAGTTACCCCAACCTCATGGGAGCTTTCCATGTTGTCAATAATAAAAGCAAAATTAAAGTTTTAAAATTCATCTGCTATGAGTTACATATAAGGCATCTATAGACACTGGACAATAAAACTGCAATGATTCAACATTGAAAATGGACTTGATATAGTATGGATATAAAATATTCTCCATTTACAGGAAACACATCCTGATCCATTAGGTCAAGAAGATGCAGCCCTTTTCTCTGTAGGGTCACAATATGCTTCATAAGTAATAATACACAACATGACATGTGTCCATTGAGAAATATATGCACACCTTGGATGTGTAGTTAGACATGGGTCAAAGCTGAGTACTGTACCTTTAAACAGACATGATAATTACTTGCAGTATATTCCCTAACAACCACACACTCTGGAATGTTTTTGTGCTTATAAATGGCCACATGGTGTAACTGCCCCCAAAATCGAAAAAGATGGTTCAAGTTCAAGCAGTATGGTCATGGCAAATTTCCACACATCTAGTTGCCAGTCAAATCATCCATTTATCCAAGATATTTTATAACCAACATTAAGACCTCCATTCATATTTCTTTTGCTTTTGGGGCATTTACCACATTTTTGAATCATGTATCATGGTTAGTAGGCAGCAGTCACCAAACTCAAACATTAGTGCTGGTTAAAGGTGAAACTTGACAGTAATCCAATCTGGCTTTCTTTATCTCATGCTATTTGGGGGGGGTAATCCTACTCATGAGAGCAGACATAACCTCAGAAATGTAGGACGTGGCTCAGAGAGACCTTGTTTGGTGCTCAGTACACACACTTGTTCTCCCAGTAACTCTGAAAAGGCTATTGTTGCGGATCTTTAGAACTCTTACTAATGCAGCTCACAGATGACTGGGAAAAAGGCTTGGTTCACTGAAGTGAAACAGACATCCATGCCTATGGAGATTTCTGAGAACTTTAATTATAAGGTATTTGGCTGCTGTGCTCTTTGTCAGCTGATGGATGACATTTCTGTCAGAAAAGCAGCATGCATTCTGTGTTGTTCATGCTCGGTGCCCAAGGCTTTCAAGCACAAGGGTTTAAAACCTGGAGCGGGCACTGTCAAGTCAAGATTTGTTTGAGGTAAAATTCAAATTAAACCATGTTTTAACAATTTGTTAAGCTGTGTATACATGTCATTAGAAAAGGCGTGTTGACACCTGGACTCTAAATGTCTCAAAGATTTCTATATTTAAAAGGTAAACTTTAATTTTGATATGCTTGACTACCACAAGCAATGTCCCATGGGGTTTTGGTTTGTGTTTCTGTACAGGACATCTCAAAGCTTTCTACCTGCATACCACAGCATGCATGACCATTGACTGTACAGGACAGCTATACCAGAAACTTACTTAATCTGATGCCCAAGGCATGAAGTCCATTAATATCTGAAAATTCCTGGTATTCTCACTTTACTCAAATTATCCCTGCAACACTCATTCCTGACTGAAAACTTCAAGTGGCATGGTGATCACAATGCACATCACATGCTTCCCCATGGCTGTGGAAGAAAGAGGTGACAGTGTAGCTGTGTGTGATGCCACCAGATGTGTGACAGGTCATGTGTGGAGGAGAGGAATTCCTGGAGGGTCACACTTTGTCCTGTCTTATTGTCTGCTGTGAGTGTTTGTGGGATATGACCCAGACATTCATTGGAAAAACTGATGGCAGTAAAGGTTGCGGAAGCAGCAGCATTCATGTATTTAGGGACATTTTCATGTTATGTGTCATAGTCCCGTATGGAATGCTGAAAGTATGTCTGATTTGGTGAGCAAGTTATATTCATGACACTACTAAACTGCCAAATTTTGTATTTTCAGCGAACAGAATTTTGTTTAAACCAAATCATTTGATGTCAGAAAAAATTACAAACAAAGGAAACTGCAGTTGAAACGATAGAGAAGTGTTCTTAAAATGAGTTTCCCCATGCTCCACGTAACATAAAAACATCTTTGGTAAATTAAACAAAATGCAATGATTATAACATATTTGTCAAGTCAGAAGATCTGTTTATTCATTGGCTACAATTTTCTGACTACAAATTATTCTCTTGTAACAAATTCTGTTTGCATGAAATGCAAATCAGTTAGTTAGCAGTGCTATGTATGGAATGTTTGGACAGAATGTTTTGGCACCCTTTAAGTGGAGGAAGACCTTTATAAAAACTGTTCTTTGCAGAGGGTCTGGAGGAAAGGTATGCCTCTTTACAGATGACACAAAGATCTGTAACAGAGTTGATACATAAGGGGGTAGAAAGGATGAGAAGGGACTTGTCAAGGTTGGAGGAATGGTCAGACATATGATAACTTAGATTCAGTGCAATGAAGTGCAAGTAATGCACCTGGAAAACAAAACCCAGGAGAAGAGCACAATAGCGGGGTACTAACAACAACAAAAATGGAAAGGGACTTGGGGGCAGTCATATCAAATGACTTAAGGTGGGTAAGCAATGCAAGAAGTCAGTAAGGAGAGCCGGGGATACTGGGATGCATAGGAAGGCATCACAAGTAGAAAAAGGAAGTGGTTATCCCTCTGTACAGACAGTTGGTGAGACCCCATCTGAAATACTGTGTGCAGTTTTGGAGACCTGATCTCACGAAAGGACATAGACTGGATGGAAGCAGTCCAGAGGAGGGCAACTAAAATGGTGCAGGGTCTGCATCAGAAACCATATGAAGAGAGACTGAGAGAGCTTAATATGTATACCCTTGATGAAAGGAGGATGGGGGGGACATGATAGAAACTTTCAAGTACCTCAAGGAATCAACAAAGTCCAAGAGGGTAGCATCTTTCAGAAAAAGAGATGTGTAAGAACAAGGGGCACAATTTAAAGATAGAGGGGGATGGCTCAGGGGTAATGTGGAGAAATTTTTTTACAGAGAGAGTGGTGGATGCATGGAACTGCCTTCCTGGGAAGTTGTTAGTCTAAAACAATGGGGGAATTCAAACATGCATGGGACAGACATAAGGCAATTGTAGTGGGGTTTGCTGGAAGTAGGCTGTTGGTTAATTAGAATCTGCAGCTTATCCAATAGGAAGGGACATGGGCAGACTGGGTGGGCCAAGTGGTCCTTATCTGCTGTCAAAGTCTATGTAGAAGTGTAAAGAAAACAAAATCAATATTTATTGATTCCTTTAATTCTGCTGATCGAACTTCGCTAGCTTCAGTGTAAAAGAATTAGACACATGTCCTTAACAAGGTCTGCAAGGCAGTTCAGAGCTTGAATAGATGGACAGGGTACCGTATGTCAGATGGATAAAAAGAACTACATTCTCTATATAATGAATCCATGTGGTTTAGAAGGAAGGTAACCACCCTAGCAATCGACATTCAGATGAGAAATGTTGAACTGTGTAAACTCTCCACCATGGTATATCTGAAGGTTATACTGTTGTTCTAAGGTTGTATGCAAGAGCATTTGGATGAAAAACAGCTCCCAAAATATGAATAAATAGTTGCTGAATATTTTGGATCTTGTTTGGAAGAATTCTTCATAAATTAAACCTCACTAATGTGTGTGTGTTCCTACTCTGTATTTTCTAGTGCATTCTGGGTGGGTAGGTATGAAACCCCAGTTTCTGGGTGAGATCTCAAGTAATTATGTATTTCAAAAGTTATAGATTAATATTGTGTCATTTGATATAATTGCTGCAATGTCATAAATGTCTATAGTTGGATTTTACCATTCTTTTAAATGTTTTCATATGCAAACTGATTTCAGGTGTGTATGTGTCTATGTATAAATGTCAGCTGGTTGAATACCACTGATTGCAATGAACTATAATTGTCTGGATAACTGAGAATAAAGTCTGCTTCCTAAACAATGTTTTAATTATTATTACGACTACATTCTTAGTAAGCATTTCAACATTACAATTAAAATACTGTATACAAAGTCATACATGTTAGTAATTTCTAATAACAATACTAACAATAGTCATACAAAATCTCAGCAGAATAAACAACTTCAACTGGACAGCATTAATTGTAAACCTATCTAGAAATGCCAAGTTAACTTCCCATATATTTGGATATACTTTTTACTTAAGCAGTTATTTAGTGAAATAAAATTATATCTATTTAACAGAATTCAAATTTTATTTTATAGCTGGATCTTTAAGGTTTTAGCGAGGAAGGATTTAAGGGTGTAAGGACAGGAAGCAGTAAATCTAGGTTAAGAACTGAAACACTGAGAACCAGTCTTAGCATGTACAGACCAGGATTTACCAGTGGTATGCTCATCTGTAAGAACAGCCAATAAAGCCTGAGATACACAGCCCACTGATGAACATTATAACCAACAACAAAATAGACCCGAATGAGTGCTGCATTTGTTATGGAACTACTTTAAATGTTATGGTGAATCCTACAACTCCATCCCAGCAGTCAATAATATTACCTGAGTAATGACTTTTACCTAAAAGGTAAATACATTCATTTTGGTTTTATATAGTATAGTGCCTTTTATACCATCACTGTTTCTCAGAGAATTTCCAAAGCAACGTGTGAGATACTAGCAGTGTAGGAACCATATGCAGCTATTAAATAATTTAGCTCGTATCCAGTAAAATGTTTTTGAACATACAGTGAAGTCAGTCAGTCAGGATGCAATGCTCTTTTACAGTTTCTGCAAGTGACATGCTGCAGAATGCTGCAGGAAAACAATGTAATCCTATGGAATTTTCTCCAATTTGTCATACAGGAAAGTGTGGCATGTTTATCACAGAGTGTGCATCCTAGCTGACTCCACAATAGTATTCAGATACAGTTTACAGTAGCTTATAGTATATGGTTCAGTGTTAATATGTATGAAAATCCATACACTTCTAGTTGCTACTGTTCCACAGTAGTGATACCAGAAGGCTGTTGTACCACAGTAGTGATTCCAGAATGATGTTGTACTACAGTAGTGATGCCAGGATGCTGTTGTACCACATTATGACAGAATGCTGTTGTACCACAATAGTGATGATAGACAGCTATTGTACCACAGTAGTGATGATATGCTGCTGCTGTACCACAGTAGTGATGACAGACTGCTGTTGTACCACTGTAGTGATGACAGACTGCTGTTGTACCACAGATAATGCTGCTGTACCACAGCAGTGATGCCAAAATTCTGTTGTTTCACAGTAGTGATGTCAGAATGCTGTTGTCACAGTAGTGATGGCAGAATGCTGCTGTACCACACTAGTGATGACAGACTGCTGATGTATCACAGTAGTGATGTCAGAATGCTGTTGTTTCACAGTAGAGATGCCAGAATGCTGTTGTACCACAGTAGTGATGCCAGAATGCTGTTGTTCCACAGTAGTGGTGATGCCAGAATGTTGCTGTAGCATAGTAGCGATACCAGAATGCTGCTGTACCACAGTAGTGATGTCAGAATGATGTTGTACCTCAGTAGTGATGCCAGAATGCTGCTGTACCACAGTAGTGATGACAGACTGCTGATGTATCACAGTAGTGATGTCAGAATGCTGTTGTTTCACAGTAGAGATACCAGAATGCTGTTGTACCACAGTAGGGATGCCAGAATGCTGTTGTTCCACAGTAATGATGATGCCACAATGTTGCTGTACCATAGTAGCGATACCAGAATGCTGCTGTACCACAGTAGTGATGCGGAATGCTGTTGTTTCACAGTAGTAATGTCAGAATACTGTTGTACCACAGTAGTGATGCCAGAATTCTGCTGTACCACAGTAGTGATGACAGACTGCTGTCGTACCACAGTAGTGATGACAGACTGCTGTTGTACCACTGTAGTGATGACAGACTGCTGTTGTACCACAGTAGTAATGCCAACTGCTGTTGTTCCACAGATAATGTTGCCATAATGCTGCTGTACCACAGTAGTGATGCCAGAATGCTGTTGTTTCACAATAGTGATGCCAGAATGCTGCTGTACTACATTAGTGATGACAAACTGCTATTGTACCACAGTAGTGATGCCAGAATGCTATTGTTTCATGGTAGAAATGCCAGAATGCTGTTGTACCACAGTAGAGATGCCAGAATGCTGTTGCATCACAGTAATGATGCCAGAATGCTGTTATACCACAGATAATGCTGTTGTACCACAGCAGTGATGTCAGACTGCTGTTGTGCAGCAAAATGTTGCCAGAATGTTGTTGGACCATAGTAGTGATGCCAGAATGCTGTTGTATCACAGTAGTGATGCCAGAATGCTGCTATACCACTGTAGTGATGGCAGAATGTTATTGTACCACCGATGTGATGCCAGAATGTTGTTGTACCATAACAGTGATGCCTGGATGTTGTTGTACCACAGTAGTTATGACAGAATGCTGTTGTACCACAGTAGTGATGTCAGAATGCTGCTGTACACAGTAGTGATGAGAGACTGCTGTTGTACCACACTAGTGATGTCAGAATGTTGTTGTACCACAGTAGTGATGACAGACTGCTGTTAGCGCCACAGTAGTGATGTCAGAATGCTGTTGTACCACAGTAGTGATGACAGATTGCTGTTTACCACAATAGTGATAACAGACTTGCTGTTGTACCACAGTAGTGATGACAGACTGCTGCCTGCTATACCACAGTAGTGATGCCAGAATGCTGCTGAAGACACAGTAGTGATGACAGAATGCTGTTGCACCACAGTAGTGATGCCAAAATGTTGTTGTACCACAGTAGTGATGACAGAATGCTGTTGTGCCACAGTAGTGATGCCAGAATGCTGCAGTACCACAATAGTAATGACAGAATGCTTTTGTACCACAGTAAAGTAATGACACACTGTTGTTGTACCACAGTAGCATTGTCACTACTGTGGTACAGCATCATAGACTCTCATGTCGTAATATTCCTTTCATATCCATCAAAGGTGAACTCCTTTGAAGTTATAATCAGAAAATAAAAATGTTATAAAATATATGGGGTTGACCATCCCCAACCTCGCCCAAATGGTTTCCAAGACTAGCACGCTCGACCCTCTTTTTAATTCACTCAAGTTCAAATCATTTCTGATGAGGGTCCCACCGGTTTTGTGGCATGTAACAAACAAAGAGAGTTCAGTGCACCTCTCCCATTGTAAATCTGAGAAATTAAAATGTATTTCTGCATAAACTGGCTACTTTCTTACTTTTATTTCCATAGAAAGGGTTAGCTTAGTCTTCAGATTAGCATTCCAATATGAACAAGCCAAACCATTAGATGCCAAGGTGGAGCTCCACGGTGTGGTCCTAACTATGAAATGCCTGAAGTGGCTACTCGTATAGAGTGCATTGTCTAAATTAGCCCATTTAAAGTAAAGTGCTTCCACCTAGATAATTCACAGGTGATCAAAGGACATGCCGCAGGGGTCCCACACAGTTCCCAAACTCTAAACAATTTCAGGTAGCACACTCAACCCTTGTCTCACTCATAAGGTTCAAATTACATTTTGATGAGAGGTGCTACTGGTTTTGTGGCATGAAATAAACAAGAGTTCTGTGCACCTCAAAGGCAAATCTAGGAACTGAAAATGTCTGCCTAATTTGGCTACTTCCTTATTTTTCTTATTCTAATCTGAAGACTAAGAGCCTTTATTTCATGGAAATAATAATAGAAAGTTGCCAATTTAGGAAGAAAGAAATGTTAACTTTTCAGATTTACCTTGGGGAAGGCAGGGAGAGGACTGGACTTCCTTTCTGAAATTGGCTTTTATGTATGGGTCATTTTGATAGGGTTTAATCTGCATCCCCATAGCAGCCAAAACAATCCCTATACATCTTTGATTCAAGCCTAGAAGGAGGTGTGAAGACATAGACAACATTCAAGAAAAGTAGAATAGTAAGAGTCTTAATCAAAACATTATAATTTTCCTTGTCATGGGCCAACTGATCCATCAGGACTCTTTTCCCTCTGCCATAACTGTTTCTGCCAGTTTTCCAAGGCCATATCTCTTGCCCCAAATTTAACCTCTGAGATTTTACAAAATCCATTAAAAGAGGGTATGTCAGCTACATCTAGAGGGCCTCCTCAGGCATTTGGCCAAGATATAAACCTTTGCCTTTATTTACATTTATTTTAGCTCCTGAGAGCCATGAATATGCCTGAAATACAGCAATTGTGTGTTTGCCTGATGCAGTATTCTGTACTGAAGACAGACATTGTCTGCGTATGCTAATGTTTTTAACCGTGGTAAATTTTCCAAATCGTGAGGAGCCTTAGCATGTTCTGCTTGCTCAAGTTTCTTAAAACAAAATAATATATACATACATAATATACAAAACAGGGCTTAAAATACCCCAGTTGTATCCCCCAGTTGACTGCACAACTGCACCCTACCCAACTATTCACCAAAGGAGACAGTCAGGCCTTTAAATAGAGCTGAAATCCAGTCTACAAAAACAGCTGGAGTTCCATAATGTTAAAAGTGCAGCAAAGAGAAACCTGTTATCCAACTAATCAAAATGTTTTTCTTGATACAGGAGATTAAAGAACCCGCCACGTCCCCAGAGATCCTCTATATACAATTTCCCTCAGATATAGCAGATTATCTTACATACTATGACCTGATATTGAGAATGTGTTTGATGGTGATATCAGGAACCAGATTTTCAAACAGCCAACACTGGCCATGGGACTAAGCCTCATGGCACAGCCTGCCAGTGCAGAAAAAATCACTGCATGACAGACATTCCAGTTTTCAGCCAGTCCTCTGCATTGGTGGCAGGTGCAGCTGTGGAGGATATTGTGGCGCAACTGTGCCAAAATCAGCCACAGTTGCTGGAAATCAATGGAGCTGGCCATAAAATGGCTCCATTTAGAAAATCTAGTGCATGCGGAAAAACTGTGGCTCAAGAATAACGACTCACTTGCAAAAGTTCTTTCTGCACGTGAGCCAGTTTTGGGGGTCTTTGAAAATCCAG
The DNA here is from genome assembly GCA_016271365.2 of Neoceratodus forsteri. Classification (NCBI taxonomy): domain Eukaryota; kingdom Metazoa; phylum Chordata; order Ceratodontiformes; family Ceratodontidae; genus Neoceratodus; species Neoceratodus forsteri. The sequence goes on along the minus strand of CM057452.1, from coordinate 180,908,065 downwards.
CCCCAGGTGTTCTGCAGTGGCTGCCTACTAGATTCCTAGAATTTTGTGTTAATATTTTAATGTCAGTATTTAATAAACTGATTGGTTTCCAACTCAGAAGGGAAGCAGGGTCACCTTTTTAGTGTAACAGTACTAAAACACCCTGGGCCATGCTCTAACTCTGCCCTGATTCCGTGGTTACATACTGAGGATCTACGACTGTACAGTGACAAAAGTTTGTTGACCAGCGGTACAATAAAACCTTTATGTTGACTTAAGTTTGCAGTCGGCCATAAAAGTAGTCACTACCTACAATGTTTTCTTTGGGGGGGCCTTTCCTGAACCCTGCCCTGCCCCAATTAATATAATCAACTCTGAGTCGGAGCTGATTAGGGGGAGGTGCAAGCCCCCAGAAAACAGCACCGTTACTACAGCAACCTGGCACTGTTGTCACTGTTGCATCAGTCGCTGTTGACATGACGCGTCTGGTGGTGTACAATATAGTGAAACAACAGCATGTTAGTTAACTTTGGACGTGAATAGTTATATACAAACATACACACAATGAGGATCTGAGAGCACTCAGATATTTTCTTGACAAGAGGGAGGAGGGAGTCAGATCAGAAACTGAAATATTGGTGGACCTTGCAAGGATAGTCCTGGAGGGACACCTTTTAACTTCAGGACAAAACATATCAACAAAAGAAGGGCACTGCAATGGGGTGAGTTTTGCCTCAATTATGCAGGATTATGCATGGGTAGAAGACTTGGTTTGTTAGCCAAGGCACCTAGCATCACCTGAGCTCTTTCCTTCTAAGATTGCTTGAAAGGACAGAGCAGAGAACCTTACCAGAGCAAGGAAAAGGATTAAGACTTCTTTTGGCTAAGCAGATTTACTGTGTGTTGTTATTTTATTTTGTACCTCACAGGGATTGTTACTGTTTGTTGCTAACATTTCATTGCTTTATTTTCTCTGATTCAAATTGTTGTTGCTGGTATACCTTCTTCTGCATTATTACAAGGTGTGCTTCATAGGTAAGCTAACAGATTACTGCTGTAATCTTCTGATTCAAATTGTCTTTTGCAAGGTATATCTTCTGTTACCGCTTTATTTTCTCTGTAGCAAAGTGTTTTACAGGGTATATCTTCCTGAAATTATTATAGGTGGTGATTACATTTGTGACTTTTTTTTTTATCATTGGGCTAAAGCAAAATTACTGTTTGACACTGTTTTATTTTATTTTATTCTTTTTTTGTTGAAAAGGTTTGTTGTCTCAGAGGTGTTTCAGTCTCCTTCTCACATTGAAGGAGCTAATTGCTTTCCTCCCACAGCTCTTCCAGAGGATTAGGTGTGTATCTGGGGAGGAGCTGGAAAACTGTTAGTAATTTCCAACAGAAAGAAGGGTTAAAGGTCAGGTTAGTTGATATCTTGGAGGCAGAAGACTTGGTTTGCTGGCCAAGGCACCTAGCTTCACCTGAGCTCTTTCCTTCTAAGACTGCTTGAAAGGACAGAGCAGAGAACCTCACCAGAGCAAGGTAAAATAATTAAGACTTCTTTTGGCTAAGCAGATTTACTGTGTTATTTTTATTTTGTAGTCACAGGGATTGCTACTGTTTGTTGCTAACATTTAATTGCTTTATTTTCTCTGATTCAAATTGTTGTTGCTGGTATACCTTCTTCTGCATTATTACAAAGGTGTGCCTACAGGTGTGTGCTAACAGATTACTGCTGTAATCTTGTGATTAAAATTATCTTTAGCAAGGTATATCTTCTGTTACTGCTTTATTTTTCTCTGTAGTAAAGTGCTTCTTACACGGTATATCTTCTCTGAAATTATTATAGGTGGTGCTTACATTTTTGTGACTTTTATCATCCGACTACAAAATTACTGTTTGACACTGTTTTATTTTATCCTTTTTGTTGAAAAGGTTTGTTGTCTCAGAGGTGTTTCAGTCTCCTTCTCACATTGAAGGAGCTAATTGTTTCCTCCACAGCTCTTCCAGATGATTAGGTGTGTATCTGGGGGTGGAGCTGGCAAACTGTCAGTAATTTCCAGCAGAAAGAAGGGTTAAAAGGTCAGGTTAGTTGATATCTTGGAGGTAGAAGACTTGGTTTGCTGGCCAAGGCACCTAACTCTCACCTGAGCTCTTTCCTTCTAAGATTGCTTGAAAGGACAGAGCAGAGAACCTTACCAGAGCAAGGGAAAATGATTAAGACTTCTTTTGGCTAAACAGATTTACTGTGTGTTGTTATTTTTATTTTTACTCACAGGGATTGCTACTGTTTGTTGCTAACATTTCATTGCTTTATTTTTCTCTTATTCAAATTATTGTTGCTGGTATACCTTCTTCTGCATTATTACAAGGTGTTGCCTACAGGTGTGTGCTAACAGATTACTGCTGTAATCTTCTGATTCAAATTGTCTTTTGCAAGGTATATCTTCTGTTACTGCTTTATTTTTCTCTGTAGACAAAGTGTTTCTTACAGGGTATATCTTCTCAAATTATTACAGGTGGTGCTTTACAGGTTTTACAGTTTTATCTAACATTAGGATAAAGCGTGCAGGGTTACTACGTTTCTTGTTGACTGATTGTTTCTGCTCTTCCTCCTTGTTCTTTCATCCATGGTTCTTCTTTTTGAAAGGGAAGGCCCAGCCACCCACCCCATCCCTAACCGCCCCACACTACACTCCTTTTATAGGGTACCACAGCTGTGACATTTCCTGTGGCAAAGCAGGAAGGGTGGATCAGTGGGCATCCACATGGTGAGCTCATTTACAGGGCACTAGTAATTTAACTTGTTACAACAAGTTATATGAAAACAAAACACAAAATCAAAAATTACATGCATTTTATTTTTATTTATTTTATTTGTTTATACATCGGTTTACAACCTTTGAGCCAGAGGCTCATTTCAAAAACCTCGTCACAAAGAGGATACATACAGTACAACATTTAGTTACATTGCAGTTAGAGCTTTACATCATTGCGGTTACCGTCTAGGTAGATATATGCAGTTATATCTTTGTTACAATAGAAGTGTTACAGGTTTGGTATTCACAAGCTAGTACAGTAGTTGGGAACAGATTGAGAGATAAAGCATACATTGGTAGTGCAGACAGGTAGTCTAGAATGGAGACAGCAAGAAGTGAATAATACAGGTGGTAAGGGCACAGTTGGTGATAAGTTTGGGCATGGAGCCACTCAGAGTGTAAGTTATGGAACAGGACTTGGGGTAGTCATATCAGATGATCTAAAGGTTGGTAAGCAATGTGAGAAGTCTGTAAGAAGAGCCAGGGGATACTGGGATGCATAGAAAGGGCATCAAAAGCAGAAAAAGAGAAGTGGTTACTCCTCTGTACAGACAGTTGGTGAGACCCCATCTGAAGTACTGTGTGCAGTTTGGAGACCTCATCTATGCAAGGACAGAGACAGGATGGAAGCAGTCCAGAGGAGGGCAACTAAATGGTGCAGGGTCTGCATCAGAAATCATAGGAAGAGAGACTGAGACAGCTTAATATATATACCCTTGATGAAAAGGAGGGATGGGGGACATGATAGAAATGTTCCAAGTACCTCAAGGAAATCAACAAAGTCCAGGAGGTAGCATCTTTCAGAAAAAGATGTGATAAGAACAAGAGGCACAATTTAAAGAAGGGGTACAGCTCAGGGGGAGCAATGTGAGAATTTTTTTCATGGAAAGTGGTGGATGCATGGAACTGCCTTTCTGGGAGGTTGTTGGGTCTAAAACAGTGGGGAATTCAAACATGCATGGGACAGATACAAGGCAATTGTAGTGGGGGTGGCAGAAAGTAGGCTGTTGGTTAACTAGAATCTGCAGCTTATCCAGTAGATAGGAAATGGGCAGACTGGGTGGGCCAAGTGGTCCTTATCTGCCATCAGAGTCTATGTTTCTATGTTTCTAATTACTCTGACCAGGTTATAAACCAGCAACTCATCTAGAATGGATATCATTAACTGCAGGTACTGTGGAACACTTTTCAGAAGGACATCTTACAGACTGAAGGACACTGTCCTACATACTGGGCCATTGAGATCTTGGGGCTCAGCTCCGGGTAGCATGGGCAGAGATTGCGCACCTCAAATTTCATATTCAAGAGGAAATACATTATAAGAACCACCCGCCATTTCCCCAACATCCAACAGAAGAACCTCGACCACAGAGGGTAGTTGGTCCAGGAGGTTGGCAGGTGGTTAGAGGGGAAAATCAGTGCCCCATCACTCGGTGCTCTCAACATATTACCTCCAAAACCATATGAACACTACAAACAGGTATCTGCCTCTATCTCTGAAATCAAACAAAGGGCACAGGACACTGCAGCACAGGAGCTAGCACAACAAAACTCTCCCAAATCAGGAACCAAAACAAAAAAGCAAAAGGAAATCCAAAAACTTCTGATCATAGGAGACTCCATGATTCAGGAGTTGATACCCATCTCCAACCAGGGTAATGGTCAGATGTCTCCCAGGTACATCAGTGTGGAGAGACACTGACCGCATTACTAAAATTGTTCACAAAGCAGGAGAAAACATTGGCGTCCTGGTACACATCATAGATCTTCGCCAGCCGGGTCAGTTGTGGAGACCAAGGAACACCTGACCAGGCTGGGTGACAAACTATCATCCATTTCATTCGCATCTCCTCTCTGAGATCCTGCCAGTCTGGGAGAGGGGGCAGATGGACGGAATGTCAGAGAAGGAGAGAAAGGGGAGCTAAACATGTGCCTCAAGGGCTGATGCCAGGAAAAAGACACAGGTTTGTAGGGAACTGGCAACAGTTCTGGGAGCGAAAGTTCTTTAAATTTGATGGACTGCATCTGACTAAGGAGGAGTCGGTGCATTGAGCAGAACTTTGACGTCTTTGCAGAATATTTAAACTAGCAAATGGGGACGGGTGCAGCACCCCACACGTCCGAATGGGAAGAACACCCCTACCCCTCAGCTAGTTGTCAAACAGGGATTCAGCATGTTTGCAGTTCATTTGCATCATTGGTAAGAAAAAGGTCCGTCTCTCCATACAACGCAGGAAATGCCAAACCTCACCCAACAAATCCAACACAACAAATCTGGCCAATGGAAAATCATGTACACAAATGCTCACAGCCTGGGAAATAAAATCCCAGACCTGCAGGCAATACAAGTCAGAGGCTAAACTGGTCATAGTAGCAATTAGTGAGATGTAGTTTACCAGTAACCACACTTGGGAGGCTTCAGTATCTGGCTATGTACTGTTCAGAAGAGACCGAGGTGCAAAAGGGGGGGTGGAGTGGCCCTGTATGTCAATGAAAATATCAAAGCTACAGAAATTCAGAATACACATAAGGAGCCAGAAGAACTGTGGATCACCCTGAAACAGGAAATGGGACAGCCATAAGAACTGGGTTGTCTACAGGCCCCAGACCAGGAGGACATAGACACATTATTGTTAGAAGATATACAAAACATGACAGCTAATGGAGAGGTTCTGATAATGGGAGACTTCAACATGCCAGATACAGATTGGTCATACCAGCAGGAACATCTGCCAGAACTAGACACATAGTGGATTCCCTGCAGGTGGAGGCCCTCACACAACTGGTACAACAACCCACAAGAGACAGGGCTATCCTAGATCTAGTACTGACTAGCAGGGAAGGGATCACAGATCTCAGGTAGAAGGTCACCTGGGGCCAGTGACCATCACATGGTATGATTCAATTTGGCTACTACATCTAAATCATCCCATTCCAAGGCAAAAATATGGGACTTCAGAGGAGCTGACTTTGATAAGATGGCCAACAGAGTTAAACTAGCCTGGCAAAAAGAAACACAGGTGCGGGGTACAGCCAAAGTGGGCAAGTTAAAGGATGCAATATTGAAGCAGCATCCCACTGTGTTAGACAGAAAAGGAAGTGCAAAAGAAGAAGGAAACCACTTTGGTTCTCAAATACAGTAGCAGAAAAGGTCAGAGCCAAAAGGCTGGCCTTCAAGAAATATATATGGAAAACAGGGGGATGAAGATAAGGAGGCATATCAAACTGCCCTAAGGGAAGCAGGGAAAGCAGTAAGGCAGACAAAGTCCCAAACTGAGGAAACACTAGCACGAACAGTAAGAAGGTGACAAGACTTTCTATAGATACATTAGTGAAAGGAGAAAGTCCAGAGGGTATTGCTAAGCTCAAAGAAGAAAAGGGGGCATGTGAGGAGGAGGACCCTGTAAAAGCATCTATCCTAAATAGATACTTTTGCTCAGTATTTACAGAAGAAGGTGAGGGCAGGGCCACAGCTCAGCACCATGGACACAGGGGAGGGGTGAGCACTACTCTCACAAAAGAAAAGGTCCTACAAGAGCACGCTAAGCTCAGGGTGGACAAGGCAATGGGACCTGACGGCATACATCCCAGGGTACTTAAGGAGCTAAGGGTGGAACTAGCAGAACCATTAGCAGAACTGTTTAGTGAGTCTCTGAGCACAGAAGAGGTCCCAGAAGACTGGAGAAGGGCTCATGGATCCCACTCCACAAGAGTGGTAGCAGGGAGGAGGCAGGAACTACAGACCAGTCAGTCTTACCTCAGTAGTGGGCAAGATTATGGAGGCACTCCTTAAGGGAAGGATAGTGCAACACCTGATCCTATAGGGCAAAGGATCCAAGACAGCATTGTCATGAAAGGAAGGTCCTGTCAAACTAATCTCATAGATTTCTTTGACTGGGTAACCAGAGTGGTGGAGTAGTTGATGTCGTCTACCTTGATTTCAGCAAAGCTTTTGACACTGTTCCACATAGAAGATTGATAAATAAGCTGGGTAGGCTCAGGGTGGGTCAGAAGTTGGTCAACTGGGTGGCAAACTGGTTGTGGTGAAAACAGAAAGTGGTGGTAAATGGTATACAGTCAGAAGAGATGCAAGTCACAAGTGGGGTACCTCAGGGATCAGTCCTGGGGCCAGTCCTCTTCAATATCTTCATTAGTGACATTTCAGATGGACTAGAGGTAAGGCTTGTCTGTTTGAGATGACACCAAGATCTGCAACAGAGTAGATGATCCAGATGGGTGGGCAGAATGAGAAGAGATCTGGATAAACTAGCAAAATGGTCAGAAGAGTGGCAACTGGGATTTAATGCAAGAAGTATAAGATCATGCACATAGGAAGAGAAACCCTGAAGCCACTTATAGGCTGGGAAGGGAGTTGCTGGCAGTCACAAAGGAAGAAAGAGACTTGGGCATCATTATCACCGATGACCTGAAATCATCCAAGCAGACCTCTAAAGCAGTAGGTAGGCTAGGGGATGTTAGAGTGTATAGATAGAGGTATCACAAGTCGTAAAGGGAGGTAATAATCCTCTTTACAAGACACTGGTTAGGCCCCATTTGGAGTACTGCATGCAGTACTGAGGCCACACCTTCACAAGGACATTAACCAAATTGAGGCAGTCCTGAGAAGGGTAATCAAAATGGTGCAGGGACTGCATCAGAAGACATATGAGGACAGATTAACAGAGCTCAATATGTATACCCTTGAGCAAAGGAGGGAGAGGTGATATGATCGAGACATTCAAACACCTTAAGGGCATTAACAAGGTGAAAGAGTCTAACATGTTTAAATATAAGAAAATAGCAGGACAAGAGGACACAGCATGAGATTAGAGGAGGCCAATTAAGGGGAATGTGAGGAATTATTTTTCACAGAAAGGTGGTGGATGCATGGAATGGCCTACCTCAGGAAGTGGTGGCTATGAATGCAGTGCAGAGCTTCAGACAGGCATGGGATAGGCATAAGGGAACAATACAGATGAGTATGAATATATAGGCCACTGACAGAGCAAAGGCCGATGGCACATTTATAAAGTAGAAAAAGAAATAGACAGACTGGATGGGCCTTGCAGTCCTTATCTGCCATCAACTTCTATGTTTCTATGTTATTGGGAGGAAGGTGTCATTTAGAATGCATTAGTTAACCCTTTTCTGTCAAAATAGCCTCTGGAGGCACTTTATTGAAGATGTTCTTATGGTGTGGAAGGTGAGACAGCTATGAACTTGAACAATTCATCACATATCTACATGGTACCAACCCAAATCTGAGATTTATATACAATGCAAGCAGGAGCCAAATTTCTTTTTGGATATTATCATTAAGATAACTGAAGGCAGGATAGAAACAAGCCTTTTTGAAAGGCCACGGATAGGAACAGTATCCTATTGGCTAGTAGCTGTCACCCCTCACCACACCATTGAGAACATCCCAAAAGCCAATTTTAGGGATAAAAGAAAGTGTAACATGGAGTCAGACTTTGAAAGGGAGCTTGATATACAGACACAAGTGTTTATGGAAAGGGTTATAGTGCTGGCACATTAGAAAAAGCAAGAGAAGAGATAATAAAACTTTTATTTTTTAGCAGGATAATAACTTTTGGACCAGAGGCCCTGTTTGTCAAAGTTGTCCTGTTTTAAGAATACGGCTTCAGGAACAAAGACATCATGTAATATTACATTGCAGGAACAAATCTTACGTATTTAACAAACAATTCCACTACATATAAAACATACATAAATACTCAGATATCAGAGAAATTCAACAATTTCATCATTCTTTAAGTATGGACTATGCAGACAAATCAGAAAATTAAATGTCTAATAACATACAGAGGAAGTTTTTCATTTTCAATGTTATCATTTAGAAACAGAAACATCAAGGAAAAAAGAAGAGGGAAATAAGAGATAAAAGAATGTTATGTAACCTAAGGAACACCAAAACAAACACATCTATCTCTCAAATACTATTCAGGAGTACTTAAATTTGTTAAAGCTATCAATTATTCTAATATCTGGATCTATTTAATTCCTATTTCGCAAATAAAAATGTTGTTGCATTTTACTGTAACCATTAATCCTAAAGGAACCTTTTGACATCTATACTTTAAATGCCTTAGATTATATCTATCGAAATAGGACACCAAGAGATACATGTTCAACCTTCCCTATATTCACAAAAGCTTTATACCCTACAAGTTTTTCGGTGAATTGCAAGGAATCCCAACCAAGATCTTGAAGTAATTTACAGTGATGGGTATTATATGGGCATTTCATTACATATCTTGCTATTCTATGATATGTTTTATCTAGGCTATTTAATAGATATTTAGGGCAAACTGATATATTAAACTACCGTATTCTAATGTTGGTAAGAGTAGTTTGCAGCCACTCTATTTCTTGTCTCTCTTGGTAGTATAGATGTTTTCCTTCTTAACACACCCAATCTAGAATTAACCTTTTTAGTTATATTTGTAATATGAGAAGAAAAGTAAGAGAACTATCCATATAAACTCCCAAATACTTATATACCCAAACTTGTTCTAACATTAAACCCCTTAAAGAAAAAATATTTAATGTCTGATGCGGCAGTTTATTTTTAGAATGGAAAGCATTACCTGAGTCTTCTTAGTACTAAGAACCATTTTGATTGAATTAACCAATTTTGTAGAATGTAGAAATCAAATTGCAACATTTTTAATAAATCATCCAAGTTTTTGCTTTCCTATAAGGGCCATATCATCGGCATACAAATAAATCTTACTATTTTGGATACATGATGGAAGGAGTTTACATAGATCAAAAATAATAAGGGACCCAAGATTGAACCCTGGGAACTCCCTAAAGATACCCTCTTTGTCTGACATTATTCCATCTATGTATACCTGTTGTGTACATTCAGTTAAATATGATAATATCCATGCCTGAACAGGTTCTGATATGCCCATCTGAGCCAAGCTTTTCATTAATATGTTAAAGTCAACTAAATCGAAGGGCCTCGAGAGGTCGATGAACACCGCCCAACAGGCTCCCGGGCCTCAAGGCCACTTGCCACAGAGTCAAGGAAATCCATCAGGGCAGTGTCCATTGACCTTCCCCGCTAAAGCCTGCCTGACAATCAGTCAAAGATTATACTTCTCCAGATATTCATATAACTGGGCACAGACCAAGCGTTCAAAGACCTTCGTGACAATAGAAAATAAAGCTATCAGTCGATAATTTGATCGATTATTCCTATCTCCTCCTTAAAAAACAGGAACAATTTTGAATTTTTCCAAAATCTGGGTAGCTTTTTGCTGAAGACTGAAATTAAAATTTTCATCAATGTTGGACTTATTTGCTCTACTGAAATTTTCAAAAAGTTGTCTCTATTCTATCCATCCCTATTGCTTTCCGTGAATTTATCTGTCTTATTTGTTCTTAACTTCACCAATTTTAATTGCTCGAAAAATAAAAACATGGTACGCTCTCTATATTGTGTCTCCAGGGGTCTAATCTGCTGAAAATCAAAATTTGATTACAATCAGCTTGTTCCATTTTATATCTGAAAGACAACAAAAATACTGATTCAAATGATTTACTATTTGTGTTGTAGGTATCTCCTCTCCCAATTCATTCTTAAGAATTATTTTTAATGTTTCCCTTCCTACCTCCATATCCTTGATTAAATTCCAGTATTGAGCTGGATTTTGGTTTGATTCACTTTATTTCTGTAATAATTTTTCCTTGCTTTTCTTATCAAACTTTTACTTTTATTCCTAATCCTCTTAAACAACTCCCAATCTTGTATTTTTAAAGATCGATTTACCTTTTTCCATATCCTATCTTTCCATCTTATATATTTTTAATTTTTCATTTACCCAAGGATTATGTTTAAGTCTTTCTCTAGATTTTTGAAAGACATTTTTATCACATACTTCTATATAAATCTTTGTGAATTCTCTGACTGCCATATCTACTTCTGGAATCAAGTCTATATGAGCCCAATTTACTTTTCCCATTTGAGTCTGAAAAACAGATTTATTAAAATTTTAAAATCTCTAACATACCGACAATTTACAATGTCAGGAGTTTCATACTCTTGATTGATATTACACTCAAGGTAACAATGATCTCCTAAATTTGGAGAACCCACTTTATAGTCCAATAAGTGAATACCATTTGAAATAAAAATCAAGTCCAAAATATTTCCTGCACTGGTATATGTACTTCTACGTGTAGGGATATTTACTACTTGAGTAAGGCCTAACGCCAAAAATTCAAATTGCAATTTAAGACCTCTTTCTGCTCCCATGCTGCGTTAAAATCTCCAATCAGGAGTCTTAAAGCTAAAAGCTCAAAGCTGACATCTTTATTTTTGGATGAGTGTATACTACCCCAAACACATTTTATTCTAATCATATAAACTAATAATATCTCAATACCCTCAATATTACCTGAAAAAGGCAACTCTACTTGGCCTAAATTACTTCTAATGTAAAGTGCAACTCCACCCCCCTAGAAGGCCTATCATATCTATAGAGATCGTAATTTTCCATTTGGAATTCAGAATCTGGATGCTTTTTGATAACCAGGTTTCCGTAATTCTATAATATCATAGGCATTCTCAGATACCCAAAGATCAAAAATAGACTGTTTTCCAGCAAAACTCCCAGCATTGTCATGAGCTATTTTAATAATATTAGTCCGAATTTCAGGGCAGGGTTTGATTCGATATCCCCACTAGCTAATGCAAAAATAAGAAGGGATATCAATCCCTAGAAGTATGTGACAAAACAGAAAGGGAAGGTCTGCTGTCTAGTGAAAGAGAAGAAAAGTTAGATGTACCAGACAGATTTAATTGTGTTACAACTTACAGTACTAGATCATCAAGGGTATGAGACATTATATAGAAGTACTGGCACGTACATGGTGCTGACAGTAGACTAGCAGAAACCTCATTAGTGCCACTCAGAATGTCATACAGGAGAGCAAGGAACTTAAAGGACGTTCTAGTTAGTTCTTCTCAAGGCCCTGAATGACCCAGAAATTGGATGCCCCACCACCAAAAGACTGCAGAAAATGTAGGGATTGTAGTTACGTAAATTCTGTGAGTATGTATACAGTGAAAACATGTTCAGGAACCCTATGATGGTTGATAAAGCAATACATTAATTGTAATATCACTTATGTCATACATCTATCATTTTGACATGGGAAGCCTATTATATAGGCAAGACAAAAGGAAAATGAAGGAAAGGATGGGGACCACCTTAAAGCAATGAGAAATGAAAACTAGGATTATGTGTGGGCAACATGTATGAAACATGCAGAAAACAGAATGGAACGAAACTGCTTTCATAGGTATTGAAAACGTTGTATTGGGACCAAGAAGTGGAAACAGGGATGATGTTCTTAGTGAAAGAGGGAACTATTGGATATACGTGATGGGTGCTTATAAGGGCAAAGGTCTAAATGATCATATTGACTTAAAGCCTTTCTTAAAGAAAAGATGTTAACTGATTGTACAGTATCTATTTCTATTCTTCTCTTTTTTCTAGGAAACCAGAGTATAAGAAAGACTGCAATATGTGGCATCTTTTTGTCTGAGTTTTTCACCATTTTTCTTCCAGAATATATCTCTATTTCAGAGTGGACTCTTTCAAAAAGATACTTCAGGTTTTTATTCCACTATCTATAGGAATTGTTTTCTTTGCTTTAAACCATGCTAACCCCTAGTGTACCTTTGATATATTTGATGAGAACATAATAAATTGAGGTTAATAGACATTGTCATCCTTTACCAACCACTTTCCTTCTTTCTCTCCCCATCCCAAACAATCTCTTGTGCATTCAAAATAATTCCCAACCATCTCTTTTGGGTTTATTTATAAGTTTGACTATTTATATGTATCCTATAGAATAATTCCATAACACTTATGGGTTTTAGGAACACATAGAAAGTTTTGAGAATGCTCTCCCCATTCTCTTTTCTTTTCCATTCCTTCTTTTTCATTTTGCTGTTACTCTTATGTATAAATAAGCCTATATATGGGTAACAGGATATACTTAGAATAAGCAAGCAATAACACACTATGAGGTGTGGGTTATTGCCTGGTATGCTTGAGAGGGGGTGTACTAAGGCATGAGGTGCTTCTGTGTGCTTTATGCCCCTGGATGTGCTCTTATCAGGGTGATAACCCACACTTCAGAGTGTGTTATTGCACTTATAAATGGGTCCTCCTCGTAACTATTTAAGAATTAAAAAAGAAGAAACATAGAAAAAATGTAAGAAAATAAGGTTTGATAAAAAATAGTAAAAATAGTTCCTCTATTGGTAATTGTTGATGGCTAGTGAAGGGTGCTACTCCCCCCCCCACCATCACCACCATGACACATAGATACTGAGCAGGTTATTGTTCTATTTGCTTCTGACACTGTGTTTTCTACTGGCACATATGTATTTATTTAATTAAGCATGTCTCTGCTATGGAGGAAGCGGCGTTCTTTCTAGAGTGAGCATCCATTTTATTCAGACTGAGTGAGTCCCTGCAGGTGCCTACTTATTGCTGCTAAAATAGTGAGTAGTAACATTGGGTGCTTGTGTTGCTTTAAAACTGGAAACGTGGACATTTTAAAAGGAATGGTTTAGTTGAAAAAGAGAATTAAGCACAGTGAGTGGAGGGAGCGGTCCTACTTTCTTACCGGAAGAGACGGGTCAGCTGTATGTGCTGTCATTTGCTCTGCTTAGGCTGTTTTTCTTTTTTATGAGAGGTCAGAATTTTTGGGAGTGTTTTCACTTTTTAAACTGTAATGTGCTGTGTTTGTGTGTATGTGGGAGGGGGCTACCAAGACAGGGTAGTGGTACAGTAGCTCACATAGGCGGGCGGGGTGGTGGACAGCGAGAGCAGGAAGGTTCAGCTGGCCGACTAGGCACAGTTATTTCTCCTGTAATGCATCCTGAGTGGCTGAAGAAGAGGCTGGTTGGCACAATATGCCTGAAAAGGACACAGCAACTGGCAGCTCTTAGCTAATCAGGATGCAGAAATATCACGATGCATTTTATAAAGTGTATTAAACTTATAAAATGTCACCCACGTCCCGCCTCCTCACACATTCATCAGCACTTGCTACATGCTTCGAGTTCATTCGACTCCCAAGCACACAGGGCAGAGTGTACAGCAAACATGCAAGACTTCTACAGGGTGGTATGTATGCCAAGCATGATCGGGGTGATCGACTGCACCCACGGCCATACACTCATCACCTGGCCCAGAGGGTGCCACCTATAAGAACAGAAAAGTGTACCCATTGGTCAACTGCCAGGTGGTGTGCAATGCCACAGGCGATCACCAATGTCTGTGCCACACACCCGGGAGTGCACATGATGCATCTCATCTGGCACAGCTCCATCCTGTGCCAGAGGTTCAAGTATGGGAAATGCCCATGGGTTATCTTGTAGGTGAGTATGGAGACGCAGGTCAGGGAGTGGGGAAGCTGTGCAGGGAAGGAGGCCCAGGCCACATGCAGCAGGTGCTGACAGCATGGCTGAAGGGGCATGGGAGAGGGGAGGGTGACAAGCATGGCAACGTGCTAGCCTATACACCTTACCCACACAGGTGACAGACAATGCCTGCAACCCTGCCTGCTCACCCCCATCCAGCGCCCATTCAACCCTGCTGAAAACAGGTATAATGAGGCCCACATCGCGATACATGCAACATCATAGAGTGAGTCTTTGGTATGCTCAAGATGTGGTTCTGTTGTCTAGACAGGTCTGGTGGTGCCCTACAATATAGCCCTGTGAAACTCTGTGGGCTATTTCTGGCCTGCTGCATGCTGCACAATGTGGCCATTGACCATGGGATAGCCATCCAAGTGGCTGAGGGTGACAGCAGTGATGAGGATGAGGAGGATGGCCCAGACGCGGTGTGCAGCTGCCCATGCCGAGGAGGAACCTAGGATTGCCGCGTGCGGGCCATGATGCACAGGGCAACCATCATACAAGAGCACTTTAGGAACTGCAGGTGAGTAAGAGCTATGACAGCAGTGCATGCAACGGAACAGACACACACACACACACGTGCATGATCACACAGGTAGGCATGCAGGAACACTGGCACACACATGGCTGGCACAGGGACAGCACAGACACACAGCCACACACCAACAGTACTGTGCACACATGCTGAGCAAGCACACACATGCGGGCACTGTGCTGGACACAGGACTTCCTGCAACAAGATCTGCACATGCAGCAATGGCACCACATGAGGCACACAGCTGGGCACAGTGGGCCATGTGGCTGGCATAGCCAGATGCAGCGCTGTGGTGGTAGGCCGCACATACACAGGCAGCTGCATATGGCATGGATCAGACAGAAGGCACAGGTACACTGGCAAGGCTGGCACAGTGCTGACCTCATCACCCCATGCCATATGGCCTCTGCAGCACAGCACGCACACATAGGAGGCTCACACCACACACCACACATATGTCACCACACTCACATGTGCATGCACAGACAAGCCTGCACAAGGCAACAGCAGTGGGCAGTGGGATGGGGCAGCATGACCAGCAGGCCTATCATGTGGAAGCACAGACACCATAGCCATATGGTGGTATATGCCCAGGCTGTGTGCCAGCCACAGGCTGCTCAACAGCAACTGGAGGGGTACTCACACACTCTCATTCAGGTAACCAAAACACTGCACCAGAAACTTGGCCTGCTATACCACCTGAATGACCGCTAGTTCCTGAGTCCAAGACAGCAATAGCTAATAGCATTCTTCTCCCAACCCTGATGTATGCTGCCCCTCAGATGCAGGTATGGAAAACAGGAACAGTAGAATGCAGGTACCATAATATATGCTGTCTGATTTGCTACAGCATCCTACGAAGGATACACCACTGTGAGCACTGGCTGCCCTTAACTGGCCATTGCTCACAAGCTGGCTGCAGTACCCATTATTATGTAACACATTAGTTCCTCAACTGCCCCCAGACAGCATGGACTGGACTGCTGGACCCTAGGACAGCAGGCAGGCAGCTCCAAACCTCTGGGAGAATCTCCTGGAAGCCCAGGATACACTGCTGCTGGTGCCAAATCATATGCCCACACAGCTCCGGTCCTCGTGGAATAAGCTACCACAGCAATTACAGGATGCAACCTCTCTGGGAAGCTTCCAGTCCAGGCTATGAGCACACCATCTGGGAATCAGCATTTGCTCCTACACTAAAACTCTGACCTAAAAGAGACTAGCTCCTACTTATCTGCCCCAGCCAAGCCCAGACCACCTATTCCAGGGAGACTCAAGATATTGTCTACTGTTCTATTTGTATGCCAAGTAAACTAACTCCACTGTATTTCAAATGAATGAATGACTAATCCGCACTGTGTACTAAGACTCAAACTCTGCATTGTGCCAGCCAGATTGTAACCTGCAATGGCCATGAGCGCAGCTACCTGTTATATATTCTCTCTGTATGTGAAATGCTCTTCTGTAACTAACTCCGGGTTGTCCCTGAAAAAGGGACCTTTAGGGCCCAGTGGGCTTACCGTTACCAAAATTGAATAAATAAATAAATGTTTCAGTTGTTTGATTTGAATGAATAGTCTTCCTAGAAGTGAAAGCCTATGATAATAATCTATATAATTGATTCTTTACAGATAAATATTTTAAATATTTCTTCTGGCCTTCCTGTCTGCCAAGCTTTTGAAAAGGACTGTATTTCTATGTTGGTATCTTCTCACCTTTGGGGGATCTGTATTGATTTCTTCTCACCACTGCAGGGTGTCATACAGTGCATGTCTCAAAGAGGTGTCCTACTCTAGTATTTCAGCCAATTTAGTTTTAATCCCAGGTGAGTTTAGCATGGTCATATGTAAATGCAAAATACCAGGACCAGATGCTGGACACTTAAAATTTGATACAGCTGTCTACCATTTTATGGTCTGATGTTTCTAAGGATATTGTAGCAGGTAAATACTGGTAACCAAGAGGAAAATATTCAGTAGTCAATTCTTGGTGAAACCACCCTTCATATTAGGTGTATTCCCATGGTTTCCACAGCATTGATAAACATCCACAGTATCAGTAGATTTACACACTGGGTGGGATATTCAGACTTCGACAGGGTGATATTCAACGGTGCTGCACCATGGCTCCGCACCATTGAATATCACACTGTGGCCACCACTAATGTACATGGCGCAGTGGCACTGCACCAGCACAAGTGGCCAGAGAGGGGAGGGATGTTCTAGCACAAGTGTCATTGTGCTAGGTGCATCACCCTTGATATTCAGTGCGCATGCAAATGGGGCCATAATGCATGCTAAGTGCAAATGGGGCCACTTGCATGTCATTATGGCCCCATTTGCATGAGGTGCTCCCATCCCGTTGACTTGCACCTGGCGCCCCGTGCTGCAGCCGCCAGGGACCGACACCCCATAAACAAGCGTAAAGTGCCCCACTGCCCAATCGTGGGCATATGTACTAGATGTAAAACGTCCTATATCCCTGGTGGTCCAGTGGATCGCTTGCAGCCCGATCGAGGGCAGAAGTATAATTAAATTGCCTCCTGTATCCCTGGTGGTCCAGTGGACTGCTCACAGCCCGATCGCAGGCGCCAGTTATAAAATATTAACAACTAATCCATCCCTGGTGGTCCAGAGGTACCCCTCCCACCCGCCCACTGAGCCCACCCTCCGCTCCTTCCCAGTCAGCGGCGGGCAGCAGCCCCACCCAAACGTCGCTTCTTCTGCCAGTCGACTGACTCTCAGGCTAATAGTTGTATGCCCATTGGTCCACAGCATGGACCAATGGGCGCAGTGCTCTATTAGAATATACAGTCCAGAATTGTGAATGGATCCATTCACATTTCTGGACTGTGTAGTATTGATCTGGCTGCACGCCAATTGGCCCACGCTTGTGAATCAATGGGCGACAGCCCTACTATGTATGGAGTCAGTCGGCGGGCGGTGGCATGCGGTGGGGAGCATACTTAATTATACTCTGGCCGCGATCGGCTGCTGCGAAGCGTCCACTGGACCACCAGGGACATAGGAGGCATACTTAATTATACTTCTGCTCACGATCGGGCAAGCGGTCCACTAGACCACCAGGGATATAGGAGGCATATTTAATTATACTTCTGCCCGTGATCAGGCTGCGGGCAATCCACTGGACCACCAGGGTTATTGGACCATTAATAATTACATGCCCATGATCGGGCATGGGGACGGTACCATCAAGGTGCCGCCAGAGCTGGTGGCCACCCACAGCTGGCAGCTGCCGTGTTGCACCCTGCAATATGGCAGCTCACCTGTGGGTGGCCAGCTGTTGTTCCTTTATTTTTGCTCAACTGTGTGTGGCGAGGTACAGGTCGCACTGCATCTGCTCAGCACTTCCCAGGCTGAATATCGGGATGTGCGGTGTATGCATGGGCACTTGCACCGCATACATTACTGATGCGCTCTGGCACAATTTCTTGTGTTATGCAAATGAGTATCCTGCAGAAAGTAAATCCCACATTCTTCATCTCTTAAACTAGAAAGTGGTAGCTCTACATTTCGAGACTGGATGCTATTCACATTTGCTACAAGTAAAAAGTGCAGTTTTGTCATAACCACATGAGGGTGAAATCAAAAACTATCATAAGATATCATTATTCTCATTTTTCTCAGCTCCCAGACTTAGAGTTTGCTTTTATATTTCTGAATGTCAGTATGCCAGTAGACATGTCCTCTGTCTCTAAGAAAGTGGCCTGCCTGTGAGAAGATGAGAGGGTGGCATCCAATTCCTCCAGAGTTCCACTCAGTCTCTAGCAGACTGTTGCACCTCTATTTTTCAAAGGGCACATCCATTTTCAAAACTTTAGGTTTGGTTGGGCTCCTGGTATACTCTTAGCTACAGGAGGCATAGGAGATGACATTTTCCTTTATGGCCTCAACTTGGGGGAACCAGAGGGGAATCCTCTTTGGCTAGCTGGCTACTGCACCAGGACTTCAGTATCCATATTAAAATGCTATGGTTCAGGTACAAGGATTAGTTTCAGACATAGAGACTGGAGGACTGGATCAGGATCCTCAGGCTGGGTAGTTGGATGAGGTTGCTCTTCCACAGTGGTCGCACTGGCGATCCAGACTGTGAGTCTCTCTGCCTTTCTGGGGGAGGCTGCCCTGACAGCAGCGCTCGGAAATGTAAAAGCACCACTTTCTCTCCTGGGTCCTGCCTTCTGAGCTCTGTTTAAATAAACTTCATGTTCAGCCTGATCTGTCACATCATTCCAGTTATGGGGCACCCATGCATGTGTTTGATAGGAGAATTCCCTCTCATCCTCTCATCACAGAAGCTTTACCATACCATATTCTTGCAATACATATTAAGACAACCAATTTCATTACACAAACAGCACCAGACCTGGTCACACACACATACGTTTAAATGTCCATGTGACCCACACCTGTAACAGGCCTTCAAGTGGCCAGCATAAAAATGATCCCCTGAAGTCTGTCTAGAAAATAAACTATCAGGCAAAAGCCGGATACCTGATTCTGTTTGATGCAGTGTGGCGTGAATATGCCAACCCCAGTCCAGATATTTGCTGAATCCATTATCGGTTCAAGGTTCCCATTACGTTACACTGCCGCTTCAAGCAGTAAAGAATGTCTGTGATATTAACACCCTCATTTCTAAACAGGATTGTAACACATTTAAACTGTGACTTAGTTAATTGTATAACCAAAATGAGGATCATAAGAGAGTTTCTCAGTTTGTGATACCAGGTCCAACACCACTCCAGCCAAGTTGCAATCTAAAACTAATAGCAAAATTGTGTCCTCAGTAGAATTAATCAGAGCATAAAGTTTAGTGGCAAAACAATGGCATACTGTCTTTCAATAGTTTCCTGGCCACAAATATACTATTTGGAGATTCTTCAATATCATCTTTATATTTCAAGCAAACAGCATTTCTGCATTCCACTGGTTCTACAGCCGCCATGAAAATATCTCTATATATGAACATACAAACATAATAATATACGAAGAAGCAGCAGAAGAAGGCCATTTGGTCTATCAAGTCTGCTCATATTACAGGGTCCACAGCTTGAGCCAATGTCCCTGCCCTCCCTCCCCACTCTTCCCACCCTCCTTACCCATGATCCTTACTTCCCTATGCCTATCCCAGCCTCTCTTAAAGCTGCCCACTGTCTTTAATGAGATGATCTCTTTGGCAGTGCATTCCAGGTGTCCACCACCCTCTGTGAAGAAGTGCTTCCTGACCTCCCTCCTAAACCTCCCACCCTCCAGCTTATGACTGTGCCCCTAGTGTTATGGTTGCCACTCAGCTTAAAGAGAGACTCTCCTTATCAACCTTATTTATCCCTTTCAAGTACTTGAAGGTCCTAATCATGTCCCTCTCTCTCTCCTGTCTTCCAGGTAGTACATGTTCAGTGCCTCAACCTCTCCTCATATGCCTTACCCTGCTGACCTGCTATCATCTTTGTGGCCTCCTCTGAACCTTCTCTAGCAGGTTAATGTCATTTTGAGGTGTGGGCACCAGTACTGAACTCCGTACTCTAGATGCAGCCTTACCAGTGACCTGTACAAGGCAGTATAAGCGTCTCTCTCCTACTACTGATCCCCCTAGATATGCATCCCAGCACCTTGTTTGCCTTTGCTGCTGCTTTCTGCACTGCATGGAGTGCTTTGGGTCACTAATGATCATCACTCTCAGGTCCTTCTCCTCCTCCTCTGATGCAGATACTCGGACTCCAACTAGGTATCCTGGGACTTTTTGGCCCCAATATCTTCTGGGTTCT
Organism: Neoceratodus forsteri; assembly: GCA_016271365.2. Classification (NCBI taxonomy): domain Eukaryota; kingdom Metazoa; phylum Chordata; order Ceratodontiformes; family Ceratodontidae; genus Neoceratodus; species Neoceratodus forsteri. Next base: position 180,887,477 of record CM057452.1, on the reverse strand, counting down.
GGTCCTACCCTTGTTTGCTGCTGTCTGGAGGACAGATCTCGACTTCCAGGACTTTCTTTCCCTTGAGGATCAGCCCATAATCGGGGTAGGGATTCTGAGTGAAGGGAGTCATCCCTGACCCATTATCTGGGGGTTTTCTCCATTGAGACTCCTGTACTGCCCTTATTCATGTATTCCATGTCCTGATCTCCTGTTGGCCTGGATGCATCTTCCCTAGCAGACTTTGAGAGAGACCCAGAAATCTCAGAAGACCCAGTTCCAAGATCAAGACAACCCCAGGCCTATCCCTCAAGTTACTGGGTGCCACTCTCTGCAGTCCCAACAAAGCTACCAGACCAGTTCCCTGGGACAGATTTGCAGCAGATTGCAAAAAAGAAAGGAAGAGGGTTTTACAACTTTAACTGGTGCCATCTACCTTTTTCTTTAAAAGCTCTCGATTCTGTGTAAATTCAAAATTTGAGGAAAACAAGCAAAAAAATATCTGCCTTTCCATTGCCTTGGGTTTCTGCTTTCCTGTCAGGATGGTCTGCTGATGACCCCAATGGAATCCATCTCCTCTACCATTTTCTCCCAGTCTACTTTCTCTAAAGCCTCATCCACACTTAAGTCTGGATATCTGTGGATCAGCTATAGTCTGTCCCAGATGCAGCCAGGTGTCCTGCTCTCCAGGCCCCATCATCTGCCCCTGTATGCTAAAATGTTAAACTCTTTCCCCAAATGTGCCACTTCCAGGACACCTGCACATCAGATACTCTGTACAGCATAAGGGCTTAATGCAAAGGGAAAGCGAGTGTTCCAGTTAGTCAAGAATGCTCCTTTGTGCTATAATTCACTTAATTTAGCCATTTGTTTATCTTTAATACTCATTGATAACATAGATAGATAATTTATTTAAAATGCCTTTTAAAAACCAAGGTGATTTATATGACCGTAGTAATCACATCATCAAGCACTGCAACAAAACCAATCATGAACGCTGATAATATTACAAGCAGCATAGATACTCATCATCAAAAAACAACTTTAAAATTTCAAACATATTTTAATAGATTTGCATTTGTCATTTAAAATGTAGTGATGTCCTTATGATATACCTTTACTAGGCAAGGCAAGTTCATTTATATAGCACCCATTCTCAGAAGCTCTGGGTGCGGCACAGTTCACACACAAAACAAGTAATACAGGCATTTTGCAGAAAAAACAACTTCATATAGAAGAGTAGAAAACAGGGTGGAAAATCCCTAAAATGTTACTACCCTTTGCTGCTGTGGGAGACCAGAGTTTGCACTCAACATTTGGGACTTTACCCAGGGTTATAAATATCTGAGGCTCGATTTTCAAAAAGAAAAACTATGACGCAAGGTGGCTGTGCTCAATCGGTATGATGAAGTGGTACCTTGCGTCATAGTTTCATGACCCTCCCAATTTCAAATGCCGGCTGCGGCAAAATCAGGATGCTGTGCAATAAAGCCACCCTTGTGACAAAAGCACCCATGCACCAGGTCACAAGGGGTGATTGCGCCACAGTGGGGCTGCATCATCCCTTTTTCCCTATTCCAGAAGCCCCACTGTGGTCACAAGAGGGGTCTGCCTTTAGATTGGCCAGTAGGTGGTCTAGGGGCCCTGCAGGCAGTGATTGTGGGGACCTGGAAGGAGGGACCAGGGACCAATGTAGCGCTGGTAGTGCTATGGGGGGCAAGGGTCATGGCCAATGGGGAGGACATGAAGAGGCACCCAGTGGAAGTGCCCTGAGTTATCGCACAACAGATCAGGTGGGAGGAGGCATGGTCAGACCAGCATGATTCAGACCCTAGGACACAGCAGCCTTGGCACAGTCACTACAGGACCCACAGTCCCCTACATGTGGTGGGTGGCAGTAAATGCCACTTGCAGGGTGTGTTTGATGGCCAGGGACATGCCCTGAGCACTGAGACTTTCTCCTGGTACTGCAGCCTCTGTGTGGAAGAAGGATGCCACCTACCCACTGTATTGAGAACTGGTGCACCTATGGGGCAGGTGCCAGGCTGTAAACAGCTGGGTCCATGTCATGGTCCATCCCTGGCAACCCCAACCCAGCCAATTGGCTCATTGGACTTGCATATGGCACCCTGCTGGGTGCCACACCATCGTCTTGACATTGCCTCCATGCCCCACATGCTCCCTAGGGCCCCCATACTCTTTCTGCACCTTCTTCCCTCCTTGTCAGCATAGTTCCCCCTACCTTCATGGCTCTGTCAGGCTCCACCTGGTAGGGGCTGATGGATCCTTCATCAAACCCTGCAGGTGAGCCACATCAGCTGACCCTGCAGCTGCGCGACGCTCAGCGGGGTCTGTGGTGTAGGGACCCCATTTTGCAGAAAATAGCACAGGGTCCCTGATGCCTGGAGTTGTTACGCCCTAGATCACTACAAATTGTGGCAATCTAAGGGCTTGTTGAAAATTGAGTCCCCAGTAACTAGGTGGTCAAATGGCTATGGAAATACCTACAGGCAACTAATAAAAAGGCTGTTCATACCTTATTTAACTACCTTGCATATGGTTTAATCAAGTGAATCAAGTATTTGTTTTAGTTTTACTAATATGCTTAAAAATGGTGGGATGGGGGAGTGATGGTGGACTGACAAACTGAGGAAAGAGGCAATATAAGTTTTTATTTTCCATTTTGGGAAGGGTGAGTTGGAGGGATGTGTGACAGTTTGGTGTGGGGTGGAGTTACTGAGCTAGATTCAAGGTGGGGCACAATTGTTTTCTTATTAATAGTAAATTGTTGCTGGTAGGGCTAACTGGCAGGGAAAATGGCTGCTAACTAGGAAATGAAAATTCAGGTGTAGTCAAACCTCTGAACTACCTGCCTCAGAAATCGGGGACAAGGCTTAAAATATATCAGGGACAAAGACAAAACCAGGGACACATCCTTAAATTGATGATCTCCACTCAGAAAGCTGGTAGAGTAAGAGGCATGGTGTGAAAAGTCTGTAACTTTAATGATTGACATTATTGTGTTATACAATCTCCACTGTTCAGCAAAGGAAACATAAATTTAGGAGTGACAAATGAAAATTCTGAGGTAAAATCAGGAATGTCCCTGAAAATCAGGGACAGATGAGAGATATGGGTGTATTGATTTCAGAGATGTGGTGAGGCCACCAAATTGGGGCTATGTAGTCATAAGAGTTTAGACTATGCCTCTTAGCCAATCACATCATTTCAATCACTGCAAAATACTGGACACAATTTATATTCCTCAGTAACCCACTCATGGTTTCTCTGAGTTCTCAACATATCTTTCCTCTGTTTCTTTTTAACCCATACTGATTTTGAAACATTACATAACAAAAGAGAAGCACATTGAAGACATACACTATTCACTTAATCCCAGCAACTATCACTCTAGAAATGGTTATCTCCCACCCTTAAAGTTACGTTGTTGAGGTGAGTTACCACTGATGTGTAATTATAGTGTTGCAGTAGCACCAGTATGATCAGGGTTGAGTAGGCATTTTAATGCAAAACTACAGTCTTGGCCACTGATAACTATTTTGACCCAGGAACAAAACAATTGGCAGGCACACCATTTCTATTAAAAAAGCATCTTAAAATCAATATTTTAAAAATTGCCACATACCTAGTAACACTGAAATTACTATATGAAATATTGCCAAATTTTCTTGATCTGTAAGATCTTCATATCTTGAAATGTGGCAATATTTCATTCAGTGAGTTTAACATTATGAGGCACGTAATAGTTTTAAAAATATTGATTTTAAGATGCTACTTTTGTGCATAGGTAAATAGAAAACAGCTTTGATTTGAAACCTGAAGCTTTCATTTTTTCCAAAGACAGTCACTTTGCTAGTTTGGAATGGAATTGTTTTAATAAAGAACTTATAAGTAAACTAAAAAGCTGATGTCCACTCATGCTTGGATTTAAAAAAAAAAAAACTATTTTTACATAAACTGCTTTTACGTGCAACAGTAAACAGTTGTAGCATTCCCTGAGGTCACAGCAAAACTGTGATTGTATTCCTCATGCAAGATATAAAACTGGTGTTGCATGGTGAACCAGAAAACAACTAACTCTTCCTTTGTTCTATCTTTTAACAACTTCTGGCTTTTGTAGATGTTTTAACTGATGTTATTTGTTTAGCAAGAAAATCCTGAATGTGAGTTTTGTTATTCAAATGACCTTATCCTGTATAAACAATAAAATATTACCTACTGTACCTACCACAAATGTGTTCACAAATTTTCAAACATATTTTACTTCTTGGTTTTCACAGAATGAGAACAAGTGCACCATAATCACTGAAGACCATATCCAGTGGCCAATGTTGACCCTATGAACCACAGCCAATTCTGATATAAAGGAACCCACCCTGGTGTCAGGTAGTTATAGTTCTAATAATAATAAAACAACCACTGGGAGCTTATCCTCAGTCACTTCTTTGCCCTCCAACTCCTTTTCCGACACTGGAAGCAAAAGCCCAGTGTTTGGCAATTTTGTAGCATAATCAAGAAATGGCCAGCAGAAGTGCATCCCTGGTGGCCCATAGCAGCCTCTTCCCACCTCTCTAACTCGAGTCTGACACTGGGAACCCACCCTGGCATCAGAAGAATCTGTTATAAAATGATATAGTAATGTGACTGCTTAGCCTTTCCCAATGGCTAGCTTCTGTACCAATCCCCACCCTGGAGACATCACAGTTCCAGCATTGGGATCCAAAGAGCTCAGACTCCCTCCCGAGATGGGGGCTGGTAAACTCTCCTTTTACTACCTCAGTTGGCCACCATCTGAAATGTATAATCATAAACTGTGATTAAATAAATACTCACATTTCATTGTATTTATTTAATCTCAAGTTTATGACTGTGTTTTCTTTCCTGTCAGTTGATAGCTGGGGAGGCAATCAGGGTTTTGCCACAACTGTCCGTGGAGGAGAGGGGCTCTTTGTTGGAACATGATAGCCCTGTGCCAGGTTCAACAAGCAAAGGTGTGGGGAGGGCACTGTTTTATTTATAGTTTAAGAGTCTTCCAGTGCTAGGATGGTCTCCCAATGCCAAAATCAGGGAGGAGGGAAGAAATCATGGATTGGTGCAGGTGTGAGAGTGGGGTGCCACTGACATCAGGGTGCTTGGAATGGGATGGAGTTTGAAAGGGGTACCACTATATACCAGGGATTCTTGGATCGGTAGGGTTAAGATGGGTGCCACTGGACATCAGGGATGTTTGGTGGGCATGGTATGGGACAGGGGTATACCATTCAAACAGCGATGCAAATACCGCAAAGACCATTACAGCGACAAATCAGCTGTTCACTGTAATGGTCCGCAGTACACCAACATTACTGTCTCTGGTGATTTTGTCCCTCTCCAACACAACTTCAACTTGGCATTAATTATTTTAAAATGGAGTGCAGGGCAAAGCCCTCCAAAAACATTTTGTTTTACTGATGGCACAATGCCACAGTCAGCATTGTGCCATTGCTGTAATGCCATTTGACAAATCTACTGTTGAACTGGCTTGGTGGAACTGGGAGAGGGTTGCCACTGGATGCCAGCAATGCCTAGAATAGAGCATTGTGTGAGGGAGGGGTGCCACTGGATGGAAAGCATGCATGGAATGGGGCAGGCTTCTGGAGGTACCCATAGGCACCAGGGATGCTTGGGTTGGGCAGGGCTTGGGAGAGGTGCCAGTGGACTACCAGGGACTGTTTGTCATAGGACAGGGTAAGGGAGGTAGGTGCCACTTGATTACATGGACTACTTGCCACAAGTATTCTGGTGTATTATGAAACTCTACAGTGACAACTGATCTTAATACGTTTTAAAAACAAGCAGATATCCCTTAATAAGAGTAATGGTGACAAGTGACTTCAGGTGAGTGGGTCCTGCCTGACTAGCTGCTGGCTCTGAGACTATGCCACTCTTTTCTTATTTTTAATTAAGACTAATAGTGTTTTATTTATTTATTTTTATTTATTGAAATCTAGGATTACAACCTTTGAGCTACAAGCTCATTTACAGAGGTTCCACATCAGGCATATAGGAAAACAATATACAGCACAAACTACAGATGCAAACACAGAGAACGTTGAAGGAAATATAAATAATACAGAAGATCTTTCATTGCAAACTCTACCTGTACAATTTGGAAAGTAATCTTAAACATAGGCCCTGTAAACAGAGCCAGTTGCAGAACCTGCTATTAGTAATTCCCATCATGCTACTACTCCCATTGTTTTCATTTCTTCTGTACTGATTTATGAAACCTAACTGTTTAGTTATCATAACACTTGATAAACACTGTACCCTAATTTCACTTTTTAATCTGTACTTTGTTATTTTGAAAATGTATTTCCAGCTTGTTTATAATCATGTACTAACCTTATTCTTTGTCTATCTTGGCTCAAGACATTCCTGAAAATGTTTCTTTGGACCTGTGTAATTACCCAATCAATAAATTAATTAATTAAAAAGACCATAACTAAATATTTTGCAAACTTTTCTTTGTGTTCTAAGTTTTCCAGAACAGACATCCATCCAGAGATGTACTTACCATTCTGGATTTTTAGGTTTGCTGTTATCATTTCCATCTGCTTATTTTGTTTATACATCTTCACCAAATCTGATCATGTGGGGCTAGAATCAGTAAACCATTTTTAGGTAAGTGTTAGAGTTTGCTGCAGCGATGATCTTAAACAAGTGCCCCTTCTGAGTGATTCCCAAAGCACGAGGCCCAACAGTAAAGATGAGATCCACAAAGGTGACCCAGATATGTCCCAAAGGCTCTCAGAATGGGCAGACTAGGTGGGCCAAGCGGTCCTTATCTGCTCGCCAAAGTCTATGTTTCTACAAATGGTCAGGGATGTGTGTTGGGAACTTATGCACAGAGCAGGGAGCCGCTATTGCTGCCCCTGAATTGTGCAATGTTGCTATTCTTTGCACCCCATCCCTGGTGCAGAAAATGTTTCCTGGGCTCATCAGTGTATTCCCAGCACAGCTCTGCTCCCAAAAATCATAATATAGTCAGATATTTAGTGCACTTGGAGGTTAGCCTAGTGTCAGCACTCTCAGTGTAGTGCACTTGTTCTCTGAACCAAGTAGTATGTCAGACCAAAAGCAGGAGAGACCCTGTACTTATCGCAGATGTAAAGGAATACACTCTAGTCAGAACTGCTTGGTTAGAATCTGTTTAGTGGAATGCTCACAGTGTGACTGAACAGGTGGCTTTACTCACAACTGGCCCTGGTGCTTTCAGTCAATCTACTCTTCTTGGAGGTGTCATGTGAGCATCATTATATATACAGTAATGGATAGGAAGTATGTTTAATGAGAATTATGGTTGCTCGAGGTGTGGGATGCTACATAAACCCAGAGGGTGAAGCCCGAGGGTTTTATTAAGGCATCCCACAACCAAGGCAATCATTAATTTTGAATTTAACACTCCCCATCTTTTTATTATTTATAATTGCTGGTCAGCAATTTTTCCAGCATTATTTAGAAGGTTTACACATCTCTCTCTCTCTCTCTCTCTCTGACAGTCTTCTTTTCTCCCTGCTTTAGGATTTATTTGGTATAGCTGCTTTTATATTTCTTTTATTTTAACTTGTAGTTTGTTTTAGAATAGTTACAGTCTAGATTGCACTTGCAATCACTGCTACCAGTCATTGAGATTGGAGCCATTCCCCGAGGCAGTTCTTGTCTGCTGCAGTCGCTGGATCAACCAGATAATTTTTTTACTTTCAACTGGAGGAACTAACTGTTTATTTTAAAAAAAAGAGAAACAGAACACATTATGATGAATACTTGTGGTCTAGTGGCTCCTCGCTGCTTGGGGAAAGGGAGCCGCCATGATTCTGAATGTGCATTAGCCCACTCAGGAGTGAGGGCGCAATAAGGGAGCAGCTGTTCTTGACTGACTGAGCAATCGCCATTATAACCCATGGATTATAATGGCAAATTATAACTGGTTCAGCACATAAGAAAAATTGCTGTCCAGTTATTATAAATGGATTATAAACCAAGCAATTTGACTACAGTGTATTCCTGCACATCAGCTATTAGTGCAGCATTCTCTCCTGCTTTTGATAGTTGTCTCAGGGCTGACTGCCTTTACCTTTCATCAACCCTGCACGCAGAGCTCACAGACCCAGCCTTTTGATACTCAGACCCAAGAGAAGCAGCTATGTACACCCAAGGTAGGATACAGAAGAGGTAGTTTGTATGAAGAGCAGTGCATAGAATCCATAAAAGGAGCTAATGGTTATGCCCATTATAGAGTATGGGGATATTATCTCTTGGGGGCTGATGTCAGTCAACTAAGTAAATTGGATATTTTAGCAAATCAGCTGTGTTTTATACTAGGTAACCTCATACTACTTACCATTATGAGCTGCTTAACTTACAAAAATGGCTCCCATTGAACAAAGAAGGGAGCTTCATTTATTGTTATTAATAAAAAAGTATTAAAGGGAAAGCCCATGATTATTAAAGAGATCTGGTGTCTGTGAGGAACTCCCATGTGCCACACATTCTTCAAATAGCCTTACCTTCAGGTAACCCGAGTGGTCTCTAGAAAGGGAGCCAATCATTTGCTGTCTGTGGTCCAATATGTTGGAACAGATTATGTTATCTGGCCTGCTACCATCAAATGAACAGTTAAAGGAGCATTTTATGCAACGGCACTCAATGTCAGCATTTGTTAACTGATTTTAACAATTATGTAGCTGAAATGTTATTGTTAGTATGAGATTTAATATTGTAACTGATATGTCATGTTTATTATTTATTGTTATTTTATATACTGTTTTAAGTTATCTGGGATGGCTCCTGGAAATGAGCCTAGGCTCAATGGCTAACATCCCAATAAACAGAAACTTGAACTTGGGTGCTAAGAGAGAAGAAATATCCAACCTGTTTGTTTATTGTGCAGCTCTCCAAATCACACGATACTGTGTCTTAAGCTCAATCATAAGGTAAGGGGGCAAAGGAAGGGGAAACAAATTTACACTAGAGGTAACTTCTGGTAGAAGGGAAACCTATCTTGCATAAAAGTACAAAAGAGCTTAGCAAGAAAAACAGGGAAAGTTAGGAACACCCTATCGGGGTAAGGTACAAAAGCATTTCCAAGTGACACAGGGAGAGTATGAACTGGGAATGCTGGAAGTGGTGCAAAGTAGTGGTTGTAGGGCAGCACTTTTCAGAGAGATCTTCTAGAGACTGCAGTGCTGCCCTATCTGCATGTAACTCAATGGGTTAAGGGAGGAGGTTGTTACACTTCAGAGTGAGTTGGCTAGGATTCAGGACCTCTTCCCCTACTCAGGTGCCATTAAGTCTGCCACCATTGCCTCAGAGGATGCCAAGAAGAAGCAATGACTGGACTATGGTGGGTTCTGAAAGGGTGGGGTAGGGAGGTCGAGGCACATTCCCAGCCAGTACCATATTCCTACACCACTCTTATGGGGTTGGACTGCCAGGAGGAGGCAGCTGTTATAGTTGTCAGGGAGTATATGGGGTCTTCTATAGTGGACCCCAAGAAGGGTGATAGAGGATGAGAGAAGGAGTAAGCAACTTCTGCTGGGGGACTTGACAGTATGGGGGATGCAATTGGGAAAAGGAAGGGAAGGAGCAGTCAGGTGCCTATGTGGTACAATGGTCCAGAGGGTTGGGTGCAGATTCTGGAGGACTGCTGGGGTGGCAGGGTAGGAGGAAGAGCTGGATGTCATTGTCTACCTAGGGACTAATTATCTGCCTAGGGACAGGGCTGGGATAGTGCCGGGTGTTTAGGGAGTAGGGAGGGGTCCAAGATAGTGCACTCAGTGGCTTTTGCTGACGCGCTGCCTATCTGTGCAAGGGTGGAGAAGGTTCACCACACCAGCAGCTTCAACTTATGGTTGAAGGAATGGTGCAGAGAGGAGGGGTCAGCTACATTGGTGACTGGAAACATACCTGGAGGATATGACCCTATAGATGTGAAATGGCCTGCATCCATATAGCAGGGGAACTACAGTCCTCAGTGAATGGTTTAAATGTTACTTTGGTGAACATTAAACTAGCCAAGGGGTGGCAGACAGACTCAGGGACAGTAGCAGTAGAAAGTAGGAGCACCTGAAGGGAGATAAACTCCCTGGGTGCAAATTAAAAAAGAAGCAGCATGGTAGAAAAGATTGGGATCAGAGCAACAGCATCAAAAGAGAGGGGAAGGAGGAGGACAAAAAGGAAAAAGGAGCTAGCAAACTAATGGTAAAAAAATGGAAGGCCACATTGCGACTGCTAGAAGTCTGGGAAATACAATTCTGACCTAGAGGCCATCATGGAAAGGCTGACATAGATATTGTGGCCATTATCGGTCACGGTGGACTGAAAACTATGACTGGGACATGCTGGGACATGTTCATATGAGGTTATATGCTGTTCAGGAAGGATGGGGGAAGAAAAGGAGGGGTTATGATGTTTTATGCTAGGGAAGACATAAAAGCGACAGATTCAGGTGTAACCCCAGGTGGCACTATCCCAAGAGATACTACCCTGCCTGTGTGACACACAGCCGGTTGAGGGCCTGAGCTCATTGAATGGGTGCCTCCACCCAGAGGGTAGGTTTAAAGGTAGCGAGCTGCTCTGGGTACAGCCTCTGGGTCACTGATATCCCTCTGACCCTCTAGTAGCTTACACTTGTCAGTGGTTAAGTAATCACAGTTAACATCAAGACACAATACTGAACCCACACTTGGCACACTTACCACCAGGGCTGGATAAGTTGCATGGGCCCTGGAGAACCCCTGTAAAACAAGACTTGGAATAGAACACTGTAAAGGCAATACGGTATCCCTCCACAAAGGTATGCAATAGCCAGGTTATATGTAGAAAGGATCGAATCTGACTTATTCAGGGATGTGAACAAGGGTGGGGCAGTAATCTGGTATTTGATTCTAGATCTGATTTAGTCAGGTTAAACATGCAGGCACTAAGAGTCCCTCTAGCACAGTCATACACACACTCTGGATACCCAGTTGTTATGCAGGCTAGCCTGAAGTGTTGCCTGGGTAGGCTGGCATTGCAGCTGTTGTTGGGGCCCTTGAGGAAAGAAAACAACATGAACTTTAACCCACAATTTGTAATCCAGAGCTGGATGGCTTTGTCTGAAGTGATTAACCACAACAATTAAATCAGATGACTCACCAATGATTTTGAGCTTTTGTTGCAGTGAGCTACCCTGATGTCTACTCACACTACCCAGACCAGGATACAGGACTGATGAGATGAAGATTGCAGGATGGAAAGCTGGTTTGCCAGAGGAAGCAGGGCCCACACGATGCACGTGATGGTCAATCTTGTTCGATGGTGTTGAGCAGGGAGCCAAATCCTCAAGCGGTCTTTTGTTGGATGAATCTCTGTGGCACAAGTGGCAATCTAGGCCAAAATGAAGAGTCCAGACCAGGTGAAAGGTTTGGATGTCAGTCCAGTTAGTTGCTGGATGCAGAGTCCAGCTCACGTGACACATTCAAGGGTGTTGGGCACCAAATCATGACCCACGCTTACATTCAGCACACTTACAGTAAGAGTAGCCAAATACCACAGTTCGGATGACAGTCCGTGCAATTAGACAGTATCTCTGCACAAACTATGCTCTGTGGTTGTCTTCAAGTCCTGGCAGGCCAATTGCTCCAGGAGCAAGTCTTGGTCCACATCAGGTGAAAGTCACTCTCACAATTCATGATTCTGGTCACAACAACAGCAATTTTAGAAAGAGTCAGATATTAGATTGCAGACTTCTTCACACAGGAAGTTGGCAGCAGGCAGACCAGACATAGCCTTCCCGCCCATTCTCTCGCTACCACTCAGAGCAGCTGCTCAAATTACTCGAGCTGTTCACTCTCTCAGCTCCAACACTACACTGACTCACTGCTGCAAGCAGCTCTGGGCTTCCCAGTGATCCAAAAGGTTTGTTGGTTGATCCATCTGTCTGTCACGGAAAGGGTCCAGGTCCATTCAGGTGCAAAACAGTAAAAACTACAATTCCTACAGAAATTCACTCCCACAAGACCTCTGGTGACAGTTTTCATTTTAAGGTCCCCTGAGGTTCTGATTGGCCCAAACTGGCAGTCCAGGACCAAAATGGTGGTGTTTAGCAAAATAGTCCATGCTGCAAAGAAAAGTAGATTAGACGAACTACTATAGTATTACTGCTAAAATGGATAATCAGCAAACAATCATAGATCCTAATAGGGCTTCCTCTGCACAGTTAAGCGATAGCAGAATGAAGCAGCTGTAACACTGAAGCCGGGTGGGACTGAGCCTGAAACTGCTCGGTCCCCACCCAGATTAATTATAACATACTAAACAGATGCCTCTAGAGAGAAAGGCAAGGAGGCTAACAGGGCACTCGCATGCAAGCACTTTTAACCTATTTAACACAGAGCACTAGCCTGGCAGTGGGCATTAGGCAAGCCAGGAAGATATTTTAGGAACCCCCAATTGCTAGGGGGTTTACACCAAGAATACTGTGATTAGGGGGTGGACGTGCCCTTCAGTCACCTGGAAAACAGAACAGAGCAATTATTCGCACTGGTGTGATCTACACCTCCAGCACAGAGGGAGGATTTAGATCAGGTACTGGTGGAAGTCATTGGCAGGGATGGCTGAAACAGGAGGTGCTGCTGGGGGGGACTCAATCTGCCTATTGTAGATTGGAGCATCCCAGCTTCAGCTAGAAGCAGGGACATCCTGGATTCTCTGCAGGAGGTGTTCCTCAGTCAAGAAGTTAGGAAGCCCACTCATGATGAGGCAATACTGGACCTGGTACTCACTAATAGGAACAGTGTTGTGGACATCAAGGTGGGAAGCCACCTGGGGAACAGTGATCACCATACAGGGTGGCTCAACATAAGCACAGCTGCAGAATCAAACCACCACAAGGGCGAGGGACCTGGACTTCAGGAGGGCAGAGTTTAAAAAGATGGATGAATGCTTCAGGGCGACTTGGTGGGGGCATGCTGATCTGTGGGGGTGGAGGAACAGTGGGTGAAGCTAAAAGAAGGCATAGTGAAGGCAAAAAACCTCTGAGTTAAGCCAAGCAAGCAAAAGTAAAAGGAAAATGAGACCACTATGGTTCTCAAAAGAAGTGACTGAAAAGGTAAGGGCCATGAGGGTAGCATTCAGAAAGTGTAAGGAGATACAGATGGAGGAGGATAGGGAGGTATATTGGAGAAACAGAGGGAAGCAGGGAAAGCAGTAAGGAGCACAAGGGGACAAACTGAGGAGAGAATAGCCCAAGTGGTCTGTCCTCACCGCTTATAGCAGGCTGACTGATGTATCGGGATCTGCCCGCTATAACACTTGATTGGTATAACCTTACAGCACTGTACCACCTATATCCACTAACAATACACTGTAGATATTGTTTAACTTAATAGATAAAGCAGGCTCCTGTTCATTTCTAAGTTCAGTAAGTCCCACGATCGAAAATCATAAACAAAGATTCTCTCAGCTCAGTAAGCCCTGTGAAAATCCAAAACAAAGTCTCTCTCTTGTCATCTCGCTCATGCATGTACAGTAGATCTTGTCACTATAAGAATGAGTAAGTCTCTCCAGCGGGCAAAAATAGAAGGTTCTTTCACTTGCTCTGTCACTTAACACATCAGTGATTCTACCTACCAACCAGTGCTTAGCCTCAATGGAACACATTCTCAGCTCAGTGAGCACTGCTAATAAGGGCATTATTTATGGAAATGAACTGAAATGGGACACCAGCAGCCCACTGGAAATAGACACTGTAATTAGTGTCATTCACACCTACTGGCAGAGTCATTTCCACACCGACTGATAGTGTTACTTTTGTGTTAGTTTGGTCAAAGCCACAGAAATAGGCGGCATCTAAGATGCTATAACCAGTCATTTTTACTGTCATCACTATAAAAGTGGCAAATGGCAATCAGAAAATGACCAAAATTTATTTATTTATTTAAACATTTGTAACTGGAAAGGCATGCTGAGCCGAGGCTTGATTCAGGTGCAACCTGGGGAAGGAGCAGTGGAAATACAGACGATAAATGCAGAAATAACCGACTGCCCAGGATAACCGTGGGTGGCATAAGTGGAGTGAACTGTAACAAAAGGGATAAGACATTTTAGGTATGAAGTGAAAAGAGGAAGACCAGGTGAGGGATTTTAAGGTTAAAAAGGGAAGTGGGGACTGCAGAGGGACCAAGAAAAGGCAGACATCCTGAATAAATACTTTTTCAGTGTTCACAGTGGAAGATGAATGGGTGGGTCCACAAAAAGAACAGGAGTTGTGGACGAGGTAGGTGAATACTAGTCCTTTTTGGAAGAGAGTCCTGAAGGGACTCGTAAATCTGAAAGTGGACAAAGCGATGGGGTCAGACAAGGTACATCTAAGGGTACTGTCATACTGAGTACTAACTCCAACAGCTCCTCACTGGAAGCAGGAGTGTTTCTGGAAGATTGAGGGAGGGCAGATGTAGTCCCACTTCACAAAAGTGGTAGCAGGGAGCAGGCTGGCAACTGTAAGCCAGTCAGCCTGACATCAATGGTGGGGAAGTTAATGGAATTAGTGCTGAAGGAAAGGATAGTTGAATATCTTGAATCCAATGGGTTATAAGAGCTGAGGCAGCATGGATTCACGGTTGGGGGGGGTCATGTCAAATGAATCTGATAGATTTCTTTGACTGGGTGACCAGGAATTAGATCAGGGTGGGCGTGGCCTACCTAAATTTCAGTAAGGCTTTCAATATCGTTTAATATAGGAGACTATATGGAAGCTGGGCAGCTTATGGGTGGGGATCTGAAGGTCATAAGCTGGGTAAGAAGTTGGTTAGGGATAGGTGATAGAGGGTGGTTGTAAACTAAGTTTACTCCGGAGAAGGAAGGTAACCAGCCAGATGCCTCAGGGATCAGTATTAGAACCAGTCCTCTTTAATGTCTTTATAAGTAACATTGCAGAAGAGCTGGAAGGGAAGGTTTGCCTCTTTGCAGATGATACTAAAAGCTGCAGCAGTGTGAACACTCCAGGGCAGGTGGAAAAAATGAGCAGAGACATGTGAAAGCTCAAGAATGGCCAAGGGTATAGCAGCTGGGTTTCAATGTGAAAGTGCAAAATCATGCACTTAGGCCACAGACACCCAAGGGCAGAGTACAAAATGGGTGGACAGGCAGTGATGATCACAAAACAGGAAACAGACCTGGGGATGATCATATCTGATGACCTTAGTTGGCCAGGCAGTGCAACAAGGCAGCTGGGAGGCTAGTGGGATGCTGGGATGCATAGGCAGGAGTAGAAGGAGGAGGTGGTGTTGCCTCTGTATAGATCACTGGTAAGACACCACCTAGAGTAATGTGTCAGTTCTGGAAAGCAAGGGTCAGATTCTCAAAGCTCCTCCGAACTGTGCAAGGGGCTTGCACCACAAGGAATGGCACAAGTTGGTGCGTGCACCAAAAGATGCACCAGGAAGCGATTCTCAAATGCAGTCTGCAGCTGCATGGCCCCAAAAAGGGAGCTTGTGCTGTCCTTGTAGCACAAACTGGGCTGTGGCATGGTGCTAGGGGGCTTTCGGCAGCAGCCCTAGCTACCATGTCCCTAATTTGGGATTCTCTAAACTCTCCCAGAGGGCACATTCTATGCACCTTAGAACAGTCAGGGCTGGTCTAAGGGTACTTAGAATTTCACCCTCTGGGAGGGAAGAGCACTTGTGCCACCCCGAGCTCCTCCCTGGCAGGGAGGAACCATGTGCCATGGTCCCACCTCCCTATCCCCGATCTCCATTTAAAACTTTCCCTGGTGGTCTAGCAGACCCCCAGTCCCAATCCCCTTGTAAATATTACATCATGTCCCTGGTGGTCTTGCAGCCCCCTCTCCATCCCTGATCTGCCCGTAATAAAAATATCACTGTCCCTGGTGGTCTAGTGGACCCCCACCCTGGCAGGCATGTGCCCATCACCTCCAGCTTCCTTGTCCCACCCCAAAGCTGGCAACTGGCACAGCCTCTGCTAGCTCAGGATGGGATGGGGGCAGGGTGATGAGGCGCTCTCGCCAGGGGTGGGGGTACTAGACCACCGGAAAGTGATATGTCTTTAATACGGCAGATTGGGAATGGGGAGAGGAGTCTGCTAGACCACCAGAGACAGTGACATTTCTTGTATTGTAGGCAGATCGGGATGGGGAGCCACTAGACCACCAGGGACATGATTAATATTTATACAAGGGCCTCAGTGAGTGGGGTCCACTAGACCACCAGGGCCATGATTAAAGAGCTAGTATAATGCCTAAAATGAATATTAGTTTTAAAAGCAGTCAACTATAACCTTTTATATCAGAGTGCTTTTCTTTCCCTTTGGGTAATTAGAAGATTTTTATCTATTGTTAATAAGTGTGACTGTGGAACAGTACTCTGCCTAGCAGATGACATTTCTAGTTCTGTTTCCTTCACTACATCACCAGCATTGTGAACTCACTGACTGGGACATCACAACTACTTAGGAAGAGCCACTCAGTAGCTGCCAAGTCGATCACCTGTGATGTCACAGTCAGTGAGGTCACAGTCCTGATAAAGTAGTATGGGGAACAGAACTAGAAATGTCAGCTGTCAGGTAGAGTGATAGTTCACACATCCAGCATAGTAATGTCACACAAAACCTTCCAAGGAGCAAACAGAGAAAGAAAAATACTTCAGAAATAAAAGTTACAGCTGAGTACATTTTAAATTTGTAACATTTTCCTGTCTGCTATTTTTGATTCTACTAGCTCTTTAATATTTATACAAAGGAGCTGGGGCCTGGGGGCACTAGCCACCAGGGACATCCTACAGTGGTGCACGGCTGCCCCGCAGCTTGCAGCACACTATCCAGATGCGCTTATCTGTTTGACGACGCCCACAGTTGCTGTAAGCTTCAGGACTTTGCTACTCAGGATGAACCCAATACAGAATCAGGTGAGGTCCCTGGTGCACCAGCATTCAGCACAAGGCACTGTTGATGTGGCTTGCACCGAGTTTTGAGAACTGAGCCCAAAATCTCTAGAAGGACATAGACAGGGTGGAGGCTGTCCAGAGAGGGCAACTAAAATGGTGCAGGGACTGCATTAAAGCCTATGAGAAAAGACTAAAGGACCACAATATGTACACTCTGGCAGAGATGAGGGACGTGGGATATTATAGAAACCTTTAAGTACCTCAGGAGAGTAAATAAGATACAGGAAGGAAGTATTTTCAGAAATAAAAGATGCTCAGGAACAAGGGGACATTCAATGAAGCTGGGGGGTAGATTCAGAAGGATATGAGGAAGTAGTTCTTCACAGAAAGAGTGGTGGATACCTGGAACAGTCTTCCAGCAGAGATGGTGAGGACGAAACAGTGGTGAGTTCAAGAATACATGGGATAAGCATAAGGAATCTTAGTGGAAAGGGGGAGAAAGCTGGATATCAAGTATGGTCTGCAGTGACAGTATAGGTACAGTCTAGGTGGGTCAAATGGTCATTATCCGCTGTCATATTCTATGTTTCTATGTTTCAGTCCTCTATATGGCATCCTGGTATGCAAGTCCTTGTGCAAGGTAGGCTGACAGAGCTTGCCAGAATGGATATCACCTTTAAACAGGCTTATACTCCTGATCCAGTTTAGGCTGAGAATGACAAATGTGTTTCATCCTGGCAGGACTCCTCAGTGCAGTGCAGACAACGCCTTGCCAAGTACCAAATCAGAGCCAAAGGGGACTAGGTGTTTAATACACCTGGAGTTAGTGTAATGAAGAGGCAGTTTGCAGGAAAAACTTTGCATAGGATCCATAAAACCATCCAAGGAGAGAACAGATATCCAAATTATTTTGTTTGTTTTGGTTCTGTTTAAAAGGTTAATGAGGGAGCTCAGAGGTGCTGGCTGCACCTCTGACAGTCCTATGCAACCACTCACTGGAAATGGGAAAGGTCCTGGAGGACTGGAGGAGGGCAGATGTAGTACCACTCCACAAACGTGGGAGCAGGGAGGAGGCTGGCCATTACAAACCAGTCAGCCTGATTTTGGTGGTGAGAAAATTACTGGAATCACTACTGAAAGAACGAATTGTGGAATATCTTGAATACAGGGCTTACAAGGTCCGAGGCAGCATGGATTCACTAGGGGAGGTCATGTCAAACTAATCTGATAGATTTCTTGACTGGGTGACCAGGAAGTAGATCAGGGTGGAGCGTGGATGTAGCCTACCTAGATTTCAGTAAGGCCTTCAACACTGTTCCACACAGAGACTTGTAAACAAGCTGGGCAGCCTAGGAGTAGGACCAAAAGTGGTAGACTAGGTGAGAAATTAATTGGAGGATCGGCATCAGAGGGTGATGGTAAATGGAGTTCATTCAGAGGAGGGAAGGTGACTAGGGTGCTGCAAGGGTCATTACTAGAACCAGTGCTCGTAATATCTGTATAAGTGACACTGAAGAGGGACTAAAAGGAAGGTATGCTTTTCTGCAGATGACACTAAAATCTGCAGTAGAGTGGACACTCTACAGGGTTGGAAAAAATGAAGAGAGATCTAAGTAAGCTTGAGGAGTGGTCAAGTATGTGGCAACTAAGTTTTAATGTGAGTGCAAGATAATGCACTTAAGGTCAGAGTATAAAATGAAGAAAGTGGTTCTGGTGACCACCAAACAGGAAGGAGACCTTGGTATTATCATATCTGATAGCCTAAAGGTGGACAAACAGACATGGCAGTGGGGAGAGCCAGTGGAGTGCATAGGGAGGAATATCACCAGTAGAAAGAGGAAGGTAGTGATACATCTGTATAACTCTCTGGTAAGACCCGCCTAGAGCACTGTGTCCAGTTCTGGAGTCCTCAGCTCCAGAAGGATATGGAAAGAGTAGAGGCGGTCCAGAAGAGGGTAGCTAAATGGTAATGGGATATTCATCAAAAGCCCTATGAGGAGAGACTGAAGGACCTTAATTTGTACACTCTGGAGGAAAGGAGGGATATGATAGAGACTTTCAGGTACCTCAAGGATCTAAACAAGGTTCAGGAGGGAAGTCTTTTCAGAGGAGAGGATGCTGAAAACAAAGGGTCATACTATAAAGCTGGAAGGGATATACTGGGAAATGTAGGAAGCACTTCTTCACAGAAAGGGTGATGGGTGCCTGGAACAGCCTCCCTGATGAGGTGGTGGGGGCAAAACCAGTAATAGGTATCAAGAAGGCATGGGATAGGTACAAGAGAACTGTAGCCCGTGACAATGGTGACCGCTATTGAGCGCTTTCAAAAAGGGGGACTCAATCGCAGTGCCTGTCCACAGGCTACTGGGCAGGAGGGTGACCGGATGGGGGTTCCATGAATATAGTGACAGGATGTCGCTATATATACATGCGACATGGGGGAACGAGCACACTGAGCGACGGGCGGAAGGGAGGGAGGGTTTGTGAGGCATAGTGCAGCAGTGGGCTGCTGAGCTGGCCCGTGGCATGGTGGGTGGGTGGCAGGCTGGGGTTGCAAAGGGTGCCAGGTTTGGGTCCTGGTGCACGCCTTTGCTGCACCCGCCATGAAATTTTCCCATTTTGCACCCCCACATGCACCCATTTTGCACCTTCACATGCAACCCCCTTGGAGTTGAGAACTTTAGTAGGGGGTGTGAGGCACAGCCCTCTGCATAAAAGAAACAGGTCCCCAGCACCCTTTTTCTAGACGCCTGAGTGTACATCGCTCAAAAAGATTTTCAGCAACGTACACTCACCCTAACGGCGATCACCTTTCTCTGCAGTTTCATTATCACATGGAACCAGAGAATCCTTACTTGCAAGGGAAAGCGAAGTCAAGCTGGAGATCAGGTAGGGTTTGTGGTTTGACTGTAGGTAGGGAAATGATCAGACTAGGTGGGTCAAGAGATCTTATCTGCTGTCAAATTCTATGTGTCTATGACATCTGGTATTTGACAGGCTAATCTACAAATCTAAAGCAACAAAATGTTGAGTAAAATTGCCCAGTAATACATACAGAATGTGTTAGAGAAAAGTACCTTCTGATATTGCTTATGTAACTGCTTTTTCTTTACCCCAGGATAAGGCTGAAATTATGAATTATTTCCTAGTCCAATTTTTCTAGCCAGAAAAATAAAAACTGAATGAATCATTCAATAACTAACTAACCAAACCTTAGATAAGGTCTAATTCATTTTCCTTCTAGCTTGTTTCCATACATCTTTTTTCCTCTTAGCCAGACACCCCCCCACGAGGCTGTGATCATCCGGGCAAGCACACAGTCCTGTCACTGCACACCTACTACTCCAAGTCCCCCACAGCTTATCCACAGTGATGGGGCCACCAGAAACATTTCCTCCCTAATGAAGACCAGTCTTTCCTGGAATGGTGATGCCAGCACAGAACCAGAGTGTGCTCAGGCCAGCTTGAAGGAAGCCACAATTTATTTGACACTTTTTCTCTGTGGTGACCCTTGCTTGACCTTGACACCCATGCATCACAAAACTCCCTTACAAGACATCTGTTGCTGGAGAAGCAAGCTCCATAACCCTTCTCCACGGGTGATTGCAGTCTGGACCACTGTGCCACACACACACACACACACACACACACGGCTGAGAAGGGCTACCATTGGCTACACCTCTGGCATGACACCAGAGTGATAACATCCCAAACTTGCTCTCAGACCTGGGTCACCAGAATTACAGCCTGACATGCCACTGCTGGGCCATCAGGTGACCCACCTTCTATTTTGTGATTTAGTAAATCTTTGTTTTATTATTATTATTTCAGCAAGGATGATACACTTACAAAATATATGTTATACATAATAAACACTGAAGGGTACAACTATATCCACAACCTTAGATAATCTAATACTTGTGAAAATATAACACTCTTTAATACACATAAGATTTACTTATCATTGTAGTAAATATCCAAACGGTTAAATTAAATTAATCAAAATTTATCTCAAACTAATAAATTTGCTAAAGTCTAACCATATTTTGTCAAATGATCTGTTCTTTTTTTAGCAGGCAGTGAACCTTCTCAATTTTATAAAGTCAGCCATTAAATTCATTCATGTATTAAAATCTGGTGGATTTTATTCTTTCCACTTCATTAGAATACACTTATGCGCATTTATTAACTCAAGTCACATTAGTTTTGATGTCAGATGTTACAGCTGGTTTGGTAAATCATATAGCCATGTACTTGTTTGCTTAAGTCTCTTGAACAAAAGTTTCTGACTTTTTCTTTTTGTTCCTGTTCTAAATCTCTAATCTGTTCCTCTAAATGGTCATGATTTGCCTCAGGTCTTTTCTCCATACTGCCACCTAAATGTTTATAATTTCCTCTAAGGACTGCCTTTAGAGACTCTACACACATTTTCTTTGTGTGTGGCTTCGCCTGTGTTCAATTCTACATATGTCGCTGTGATAGTCCCTGTTTTGTTACAGAACTGTTCTTCATTTCATCTCCATTTTGATATGTTTTATCATTTGGCCCAAGGTTTAGAGCTACTGAGACTAGCACATGATCTGGTATTGGGATATGATGTATCTCACTGTTCAGAATCAAATATACATGTGCTTTCTGTTTATATTTTCTGTTCGTCCAGAGTTTATATCATTCAAATATCAGAAAAAAAAGAGTTCTTTACAGTTGTGTGCTGTGCACTCCTTGTATCTACCAGGCCTGCATCATTACAAAGGGCTGCTGCAGCTTGGAAACTCACTTATTGTTATCATTTATTCTGCCTGATGAGTGGACCCCAAACGCCTCTCTCTTTTTTTTTTTAAACAATGTGATGCATCTAGTCTCTCTCTAAGTACTGTTTTAAAGCTGCTGTCCCTGCAACTTGTTACATGAGTCTGTTGCACCCTCTGCTGGCCAGTTCTATAAACTGCTGCCATGCTGAATAACTGAAGTGCAAAGTGAAGTGAACTGTTATAGTTTTATTGAGAATTGTATACACCGGAAAATCCACATTTAGGCATAGCACCAAGTTTTAATGTGGGTCCTAGGAATTCATTACAACATCATGGTATTCTAAAACATACGGCCTGAGAGCCACAGAACCCTGTGTACCACTATGCGTGTGAGTAGAGTGGCCCAGGACACACGAGGCCCCTCTTAGTAGGTGCAGACATCTTCACACAAGCACAACACAACGCCCATAGCTGTGCAGGTATTGAGCTCAAAACAACCCTTTCTCTTGCCCCAGCCTGCCAACTCAGCACAGAGAGTTGGGAGGAATGTCAGAAATTATTTTGATTGTCATTTTTTGTAAAAGGGGCTACAGTAGCCTAGGAAGACTGCCATACCCACAATCTCCTGCTGACACTGAGCCAGGGATAAACTCTGTCTGACAGAAAACCTGGTTTCCAACCCAACTCTGTCCACGGGTCTGCCTCCTGTCCCTGTACAATGCTCCTTGGACATGATCGGGGCTGAAGAAACCAGCTGGTGTGAAAGTGAATGGGGGCTGGTTCTACATGAGCCAGCAGCATGTGAATCATGCGTATGCTGGCTTGACTGTGGATTGGTCCTTTATTGACTAGTTATACAGTAGTTGCTATAGTTAATATTAATTATACAGGCACAATAGCACCTGTATATTAGGATGGAGCAAGCACTTCAATGTCAAACTCCAATATTTGCACATTAATAACTTTGCCCTGTTCAACTGATTTACATGACAGTTGAAATGCTTAGAGATGGTGCCAAGATCTCTGGATCCTAGAAATTTCATGGTAATCGGTTGACTGGGGCAAAGTTACAGAGGGCTCAATCTTTATTTTTTTTTGCTGAACTATAATTAAAAGCTGTATCCAGTGATATGGGTGAAGCAAATTAAGTGACTCAAAATGAGTGACTCAGTATGCTTCAGAATAACAGTGACCATGAAAGGATAGCGTGGGGTGTGAATAGTGAGGTTGGAGGGACAGAATAGCAAATGTTGGGCAGTTAGCCTGTGTACAGGTAGCAGGTTAAGCAACTGGAGTGAGCAGAGAGCTGCCGAGCTGGCTGTCTGTGGTGGGTACGCTCACTGCCCATAGTGCGGCCAGGACCCGGGTTTGGGACTGCACACAGGTGTGTGAAATTTTGCTTTTGGCTGTTGCAGTGTACTTAACTATTTTTTGTGACCTCTCGTTCTCCCAGTTTTTCCCCACCCGTGGGTTGTCCCTCCGTAAAAGTCACCCTTCCTGTGTTTTCTCCTCCTCCCTCAATGTCTGCACCCCAGAGTTGATTAGTTTTAGTTGGGGATGAGGGGTTTGCCCTCCACAAAGGGGGTGCAGGAGACGAGCCCCACATAAAATGCAGGTCCGTAATGTCGCCAAATTTGTATTCGAGTAGTGTTGATCACCAATTTTGTTTGGCATTTTGTAGTCACCCTTATGTAAGTCACATTAAAGACTCGCTATTATCACATGGAACCTTAAAAACTAGGAGGATTTGAAACCTGAAACTTGCAGGTTTGACAGAGTTTGGCACAAGGTGTGTACTTTCATGTTTTTGTATCTCCCAAATGTAAGCAGTTTTAAAATAATTAAGAAAAGCTGTTCCGTTTATGAGCATGCACAGTTTAAACAATCAATGTTCTAAAGATAACTGAATTTTCACAACAACATGAGGACATGTCTGCCCTCGATTATTTCAAAATAACCTTCCTTAACATTTGGAATTGACATGCCCCAATCAGGCGGGTCTGTGGGTCCCATCTACCATGGATCTCATCGGATCTCTTAAACTGTCTGAGAACCAGGGATCAAGCATGGAAAGACCACAAACCTTTACCTCCACTGCATCCTATCAAAGGTGCCGCCACCTCTGTAACCTCTGCACTAAGCTAGTCAGGCAAACCAAAGCTGAGTACTTTTCATGCACTTTTCATACTAACATAAACCACCCATCCAAATTCTGGAAGGTAGTGAACATTATTCTCCCCACCAAAAGCCCCTTGCCCCAGTCCCTGCGGTGAGCAACTCCTCCCTGTTGGACCACCCCTCAGTAGCCACTGAGTTTAACAGCTTTTACCTCCTGTGCTATGGCCCTCCTCACCACTCTATCTGTTACCCCCACACCACTTGACCCACCCTTCTGCTTCTCCCAATATCCCTCCTCTATTGCACTCAAGGCTCTTCTCACCCTGAACCCATCCAAAGTCAAAAGCCCAGATGGCTTTGATACTAATTGCTGTATCTGTCTGCCCTGCCATCTTTTATCCCATCACTGCATTATTTAACCTTTCTTTTAAACTAGCCTCAGTCCCAGCTGCATGGAAACATGCCAGACATCCTCTACAAAAGGTGGTGACCCATCCTTTACGACAACTATCGCCACATCTCCTTCTTTTCCGTCCCTTGCCAAATTGCAAGAGCATATAGTACTTGACCAACTCACTCCTCATCTCAACTCTTCCTCCTTCTTCACTCCATTCCATCTGGCTTCTATAAGCACCACCACTTCCACCTCCCTCCTCCAGCTCAGTGACTCCATCCTCATGTGTATGGACCAGGGCATATCACTTCCGCTATCTTTGTCAACCTCACCAAGGCTTTTGACATTGTCTCCCACTCCTCCTACTGGACAAAGTCTCATTCATTGGGATGTCCTCTACTGCCACTAATTGGTTCAAATCTTACCTAATGGACAGATCGAATCAGTTAGAATCTGGGACCTCTCTCCTCCCCACTTCCCATCCATACTGAGTCCCACAAGGCTCAGTCCTTGGTCTGATTCTTTCTCCATTTTTCTAAATGACCTCCCTTGGTCTGTACATCTGCATCCATCCACATGTATGTTGATGACACCATTCTGTATGTATCCAGGTCATCCTCCCCATGGTGGAGTTCAGCAGTGGTTAAGATCCAACCAACTATTTCTAAATGCCAAGAAGACTGTCTCCATGACCTTTGGCACTAAGCAAAGACTCCTGTGGCTCCCCTTCTTCCGTACAGCTGATGGATCTATGATGGAAGACACCACCTCCTTCAGGTACCTAGGACTCTGGCTTGACCTCCGCCTCAACTTCTCTGGCCACATTGATGCTATTCATAAAAACTGCTGTCTAGATGAGGTGCTCTCTACTGGAATGGTGAATGCATCCACTGCTGGCAAGTAGAGAAATTCTACTGAAAATGATCCTTCCAACATAGTCTATAGTGCCTCCCCATGAAAGACCCTAGCCAGACTGGACTGTCTCTTCCACTCCTGTTGTTTTACCTCAACTGCCCATCCCACACTCAACACTGCTCACTCTACCAATCCCTTGATCTTCTCTCCTCATGGACCATCGTGACGCTTCACTGTACCACCTTCACTGGCAAGTTCTGGTCCAGTGTGCTATCCTCATGCCTATCATCTTCACTCTTCCCCCCACTCACTCACTCAGAAGTCAGGACGTTTGTACTCTTGTCATCCACATAGATCTACATCAGCTGGTCAGGTATCCTTCTCCTACCAAATTCCCAAACTCTGGAACTCATTCCCAAATACATTCCAAAAGCCACATCATCCCATGCCCTTGCCTCTCTCATGCACTCTTTCATTGCCCCTTGTGCAACTGTCCCTAATCTTGCCTGGCTCCACTAAATGACCAAGAGCCACAATGTGGTCCCCCGCTCCGATGTCCAATCTCCCTGTACTGCTATGCATAAATAAGATGTCACAACTAGCACTTATCACTTTCCACTAAATGTGGAATTCTTGCCTATATGTCACTTACTCACTGGTGTATGCTCTCACGTATTTGTACTATGTACCTAATGTTACTGTATATTGTACAACGGCAAGAAAAATTCTATGATCCTGATTGGCTGGTGACCCTTAGACATAGTGATGTTATTACACAACAACATCACTGTATCTAGGCCGGCACAGAAATATTGCATGACACGTTATAAATCACTCCCCTTTCAAACTAGAGACGGAAGTCAAACATCATCGAATCCTTAACCCACCACAGCTTAACCCCACCTCCCAAGCAGCAGCTGTATCCTCGCTTTACCACACAAAGAAAATACAATATTTTCCTATCACAATGTACAAAATATATTTAATTTTCAAGCCAGTTTCCGAACCGAGCAGCTTCCGTGAAACATGCACACCTTAACTGCTGACCACGCGGTTCACAGAAACCACTGATCAAGGTAAAACAGACTTGGAAATTTAATATATTTGGAATTTGAAGTTAATCCCTGAGACAGAATCTCCATCCACTCCCACTGTGCGCTCTTTACTCACTGCCAAGCCTGAGAAAAAGCAGCATACCCATCTCCTTCTTGCCATTAAAATCTGTTACGCATAGGCTAATTCCAGTATCCTGCAGTGTGGTAGCTGAGCTGTTTGTAACCACTGAAAAAACCAGCCACAGTTTAAACCAAAAGAAAGAAATAAACTTGAAGTTACGTGGGCAAACAACTGTTGGGGGTCATAGGAGCACATAGAACACAACACAAAACAAAGATAAGACATGGGAACTGGATGGATAGCATAATTCAGGTAGCAGCTCCACCTACTGGTGGAAATATATACTGAACTTTTTAAAACATACACTTCCACACACCACAAATTTGAAAAAAAAAGGTCACATTTTTGTTTCTATTTTCTTTTTGTTATTAAAAATGAGCCATTGCATAACAGCAATAAGGCACTCTAGGGTGTGTGTTATTGTGTAACAACGGCATTCCTGGGGTAGTGGAAGCACTCAGCTTCACCTCCTGCTCCAACCCACCCAGGAGGAAATTATTATGCACAACACACAGCCTTTCATGCCTTATTGCTTAATTATTCCTTGTATGCAATTGTAATGCTTAGCACTTACTGCATATGTACTTACTGTATTCTTTTTTTTTCTGCAATGTTATACTGTTGTTGTTATTCCAACCTCTGTTACCCCTTCCCAGGACACATCTGGAAATGAGCAATTTTGCTCAGTATGTCTTCTTGGTGAAACTTTTAAATGAATAAATAAAATATTATAGAGATGCTCTCATTTATCAGCTGGCAGGGCCAGCTCCCTATCTACATATGCCCTGCTGCCGTTACATCAGTAGGGACAGATCTATCTGTCAGTCCATAGCCCCGCCTCTGTTGAGTGTGTGGTGCATGTGTATCTGCCATTAGCCACATGAGCGACTTTATTTATATCAGCTGGACACCGGAGTGCCCAATCCTCGTGCCAGTTCAATTATTTAATTTATCAGTATACTCCAACATTGGAGTGCCCACCACTGGTGCCAATTCATTCTCCCTCATAAGGCCCCCACAAACACTGTAATTTGTAGTTGCCTACATCAGGGTGCCCAATCCCCAGTATCAGTGTACACAACCTCCTCCCCAACCCAACAGTCTGGGACACTGGAGTGCTCACCCCCATGTGCCCAAGTATCATGCCAACACTGGGGTGCCCATCCCTTTGTCACAAGCACTTTTCCTGTAATGAAGGAAATTGTCCCATGATGTCTTTGCCTTTTTTAAATGATGAAATAAACAAATGGTCCCTCACTGTCTGCCGTCATCCTCACCCCCATCCCTACCCCCCACCTCAGCACCCACCACCCCATACCCCTCACCCTATATTTAACCCAGCTAAGGTCTAATACCCTAATCCTCTCTGGACCAGACACACATCTTCACTCTTTGATGCCAAACTGGGAACTGAGGAAAACAGGTACAGTAAGTGACATATAGTGTATTTCAATGCGTTTTGAACTTTTATTCATAACTCACAGAATCACAGAATGTTGTCAGCAGAAAAGACACTATGACCCATCTAGTCTGCCTTGCCCTCTCTTCGCACATTTCCCTAACACTGCCCCCTCCTCCTCTCAACCCCATGTGTCTGTCCTATGCCCTCTTGAATCCCCCACTGTATCAGCCCCTACCACCTCCCTGGCAGCTTGTTCCATGGCTCCACCACCTCTCCATGAAGAACAGTCCCCATCACACCTCTGTCGTTGGCTATGCCTTCTTGTTTTCTCCTCCTTTCTTTAAATAAGCTCCCTTCCCTAACTTTTATTAATTATCTTAACATATTTAAAGCTTCAATCATGTCTCCTCTCGCCCTGGTTTTGAGGTGCATAGGTCCAGTTCTTTACACCTCTGCTCTCGTTCGATTTCCCTTGCATCTCTTGTACCATCCTGGTTGCCCTTCTCTGAACTTTCTCCATGCTTTTATATCCTTTTGCAAGTGCAGTCTCCAGAATTGTACCCTTACTCTAAAAGTGGTCTCATCATTGCCTTGTAGAGTGGCATCAGTACCTCCCTTCCTGCTAGGATGCTCCACTCATGCAGGCCAACATTCCGTTGCCTTCCCCACCGCCTTATTGCACTGGAGCCCCACCTTGAGACTACTGGTTATCTAGATCCCAGATCCTTCTCCTGCTCTGTTTTTCTGATTCTCCCCCGAGTGTATTCCACTCGCAGATTCCTCCAGTTCCTCAGGTCCTGCCTCGTGTCCTCCACCCATCTGGGGTGTGCACCCTGTTGCAGATTTTGTATCATCTGCAAACTGGCATGCCTTACCCACCAGCCTCTCTGCCAAATCACTGATGTAAACACTGAAGAGGTGGGGCCTCAGCAAGGATCCCTGGGACACACCACTCATTATCCCTTTCTCACCGAGAGCACCCCATTCACCACCGCCTCTTTGACTTCTACCTTCCAACCAGTTTTCCACCCATCTAGTTATCTTTTCTTCCACCCCAAGCTATCTAGCTTGCTTACAAGCCTTCTGTGAGGGATGGTGTAGAAGGCCATACTATAGTCTAGATAGGCCACATCCACTGCCCTCCCCAATCAATCACCATGGTCACCCAATTGAAAATTCAATCAAGTTGATCTGGCATGACCTCCTTGCTGTGAATCCATAGCAGGGTCATCCTGTAGCCCACTTTCTCCAGGTAATTTACCAGTCTGTCCTTTATTAATGCCTCCATCACCTTCCCCAGCACTGAGGTGAGGCTGACTGTTTGATCATTTTCCTTAGCCCTTTGCCCCTCTTGTGCAATGGTACCACCGTTACCTTCCTCCAGTCCCCTGGCACCTTCCTGGTGTCTAGTGACAAGTTAAAGAGTCTGGTCATGTTTAGATATTTTTTCCCAAAATTTTCAACATAAACTTTTTGGGACCCCACCTCATAAATACTGATGATGAAACTATACTGATCTGGCCTAGAAGGTGACTTTTGCAGTCATAGAAACATAGAAACATAGAAACATAGACTTTGACGGCAGATAAGGTCCACTTGGCCCACCCAGTCTGCCCATTTCCCTACTTACTGATAAGTTGCAGATTCTAGTTAACCAACAGCCTACTTCCTGCAACCCCACTATAATTGCCTTGTGTCTGTCCCATGCATGTTTGAATTCCCCACTGTTTCAGACTCAACGACCTCCTCAGGAAGGCTGTTCCATGTATCCACCACTCTCTCTGTGAAAAAAAATTTCTCCATTACCCCTGGAGCCGCTCCTCTATCTTTAAATTGTGCCCCTTGTTCTTACATCTCTTTTCTGAAAGATGCTACCCTCCCTCGACTTTGTTGATTCCCTTGAGGTACTTGAACGTTTCTATCATGTCCCCCATCCCTCCTTTCATCAAGAATATACATATTAAGCTCTCTCAGTCTCTCTCTTCATATGGTTTCTGCTGCAGACCCTGCACCATTTTAGTTGCCCTCCTCTGGACTGCTTCCATACTGTCTATGTCCTGCGTAGATGAGGTCTCCAAACTGCACACAGTACTCCAGATGGAGTCTCACCAACTGTCTGTATAGAGGGATAACCACTTCCTTTTTCTACTTGTGATGTCCCTTCCAATGCATCCCAGTATCACCCTGGCTCTCCTTACTGACTTTTCACATTGCTTACCCACCTTTAGGTCATCTGATATGACTACCCCAGGTCCCTTTCCATTTTTGTTGTTGTTAGTACCTCCCCTGCTATTTTGTACTCTTCTCCTGGTTTTTGTTTCCAGGTGCATTACTTGCACTTCTTTGCATTGAATCTAAGTTGCCATATGTCTGACCATTCCTCTAACCTTGCCAAGTCCCTTCTCATCTTTTCTACCCCTCTTGTGTATCAATTCTGTTACAGATCTTTGTGTCATTTGAAAAGCATACCTTTCCTCCAGACCCTCTGCAATGTCACCTATAAAGATGTTAAAGAGGACTGGACCCAGTACTGAGCCCTGAGGTACTCCACTAAGTAACCCCTTTCTTCGGAATGTGTTCCATTCACTATTACCTTCTGTGTCCTGTTGTGCAGCCAGTTTGCTACCCAGTCTACCATCCTTGACCCACTCCCAGGCTGGCTAACTTGATTATTAATCTTTTGTCGCTCTGCAAAATCACCTTTCAGGCTGGATTTACATAATTTCACTGCCCCTGTTCATGAGTTGGGTCCAAAATATGTCATGTTGAAAATCAGGCAAAGTAAAATTACCAAGTTATGAGTGTGCATTGAAATTCAATCAATCAATCAATCAAAGTCTTTATTTATACAGGTGGTCACCGTTGAGCAAAGGTCATTTGTAAAGGTGGACATGGTTATCGTATACATACAAAGTTATAACCTTCAACGCAAAGTTGGTACATTATGCAGTATGGGCAATGCCCCAGGATAAAGTTACATAAGGCAGTAAGACAGATAACACAAACAAATAAACAAATAAGGCAATAATACAAATAAACAATTACAATTAACCCCAGGCGAGGGCTAGTAGGAAATTGGTAACATCAGACATCAGATATGGACTACAGTCCCCATGTATGTGTAGAGCCGTGAATAACTGGCCAGGGAGAATTACAGCATCACAATGGGATGGGAGAGGAATATAGGGATGAGAAATGGGTGAGTGTAATGCTGGCACACTAGTTGGTCGCCATTCTCGCTTATCAATAACATAATATCTTCCAACAGCGCTGGGAGTGGCTGCAGTCAGGATTCAAGCTGGGGTGAAACTACTAGGGATTTAGGAACTGGTAGGGGACGGGAAAACAGTTACAAACTTCATTAACAGCACGCAAGTATAATGCCTTAAAGATGGGTAGAAAGACAAGGCGCTTTGTTTGAGGGTCCTTTGTAGATTATTCCATAGGGTGGGCAGCGAAAGTTAATTGGCTCACCGAAATGCGAGTTTACTCTGAGTACTATGAGGAAGATGGAGGAGTAGCTTTGAGCGTATTTTCCTATTGTACTTAGAGGTAGGCAGCCAGAGATATATGGGGCAGTTTGTTTGTGAGAGCACAGTCAGTCCAGACAGCATCGCTTTTGTGGCGCCTGAGTTTATGGAGGTCCACCCCACAGCAGCATACAGGCACAGTGATGGGTCGAATTAGGAAGACCTGTGATAAACCTTAATGCACAGTGGTACAGCATGTCAAGTTTAGCTAACTGAGATATGGGGCATTGGCTATACAAAAAACTAATGAGCCAACCAGGGATAGGAAGGTGGATTGGACCAATCGTGCCTTAGCATCTTTTGTGAGGAATTGGCTTAGTCTGAAGAAAGGCTCAAGCCTTTGCTGGAGTTTTTCAACAAGTCCTCAATATGTTTGGAGAAGGAGAGTCTGTTGTCAATCCATACTCCCAAGTATTTGAATTTAGTTACTAATTCCAGCTTTTCACCTAGTAATGTGTTAATTTCGGGAATAGATCCACAGGCTGCTGGACTAAGTGAATTGGCAAGCAGAGAGAAGAGCATTGCTTTTGTTTTTAGCATTCAAGAGTAATTTCTTTGTAAATTAGCTGGCTTTGCAAGAGGTTGAACTCAGTTTGAGATTGTTGCAGGCAGCCTGTGGTGTGGGTCGGCAACATATAGAACGGTATCATCAGCAAACAGGTGGATATTGTCGCTTTTTTATGTAATAATCGATGTTATTTATGTAGATTGCAAATAAGAGCGGGCCTAGGATAGATCCCTGAGGTACTCCTCTTAGAAGGGGCTTGAGAGGGACAGCCCTTCTGCTTTAACTTGTTGGAAACGCCCTGAGAGGTAATCAGTAAACCAGGGCAGCGACGTGAGTCCTCCAATGGTTTATAACAAGGTGAGAAGAAGGTTGTGGTCAACAGTGTCAAAAGCTTTACTTAGGTCCAAAAGACCACACAGGTAAAGTTCCTTGTGTCGAGGGCTCTCAGCCAGTCATCAGTAACTTTGGTCAGTGCTGAAATGGTGCTGTGTTGGGCTCTGAACCCAGACTGCATGGGGTTCAATAGATTTGTTGACTCAAGATAGGGCCTTAGCTGTGCATTCACAATTTTCTCCAGTAGTTTAGATAGCACTGGGAGGAGAGATATGGGCCTATAGTTGTTAAGATCACTTGGGTCGCCTGATTTGAAAAGTGGTATGACATGAGCAGTCTTCCAAGCTGGCAGCAGGATACCTTGGGAGAAGGACAAGTTGAATAGGTGGGTGATGGGGATGGCAAGGACATGGTGCACGATTTAAGGAAGTAGGGATCTAATGAGTCAGCGCCTGCACTTTTCTGGTGTCCAGTTGGAGTAAGAGGTCTTCAACTTCTTTTAATGAAGTGGGTTGAAGCGTAAATAGAGTGGAGGTAGCTGGAGGTATTGGATGGGAGTTATCTGTCATGGAGCATATTTTATAAGCTGGGAGTTATCAAATGCCAGACCTGTGGTTGCAAGTAGTTATTGAAGGAATCTAGGATCTCCATCCTTTCGTTGAGTGTAGTATTGCCAGAGATAATCTTGTTAGGGAGGGAGATACCTGTGGAGTGGCCCATCAGATCCTTGATTGTATTCCAGAACTTGCTCGGTTCTCGGAGGCAGCATCGAGTTCAGAACGGTAGAAAGAGGCCTTTGCTTTAATTGATTTGGAGCATGAGTTACGTGCCTGTCTGAATAGGTTCCAATTGTTAGGCATGTTTAGTTTATGAGCCCTTTTCCAAAGCTTATCTCTTCAAAAGCAGTGATCTGACCTCGGGAGAACCATTTGCTGGATTTATTCTTTGTGCAGACTTTGCTCAGTGGGCGGTTTGTTAAGAGCCCCTAGTAGAATGTCATGAAAGATGTTGTAGGCTGCAGTGACTGTTTTGGCTAGATAAAACTCTTGCCAATGCAAGGAGAGTTTCAGGTCATTAATATAGGCGTATGTTAAAATTATGTCTTGATCTCTTCAAGGAAAATTTGATGTAACAGGTGGTTTGTTGGTTGATCTTATCCCTTCAATGAAGCAATGGTCACTGACATCTGAGAAAAAAGTGCCAGCATGGGAGAAGAGGTGAGGTTTGCTTACTAGTAGCATATCCAGTATAGTGCTTTTATCAGGTTTTTATTGTTTGGGTTGGTCATTGATGAGTTGGTCAACCCATGGGCATCACAGAAAGAAACAAGTGGGGCAGCTGCTTTGGACAGCCAGTCAAGTTAATGTCACCGAGGATGACAGTTTCAAGCAATCCTTGATCCAAAATATCGCTTAGATAGGATAGAAGCTTTAAGCCGGGCAGATGGGGCCTGTAGCATCCTATTAGCTAGAGGACACATCTGGGTAATTTCTACTTTGAAAGTAAGACATTCATATTCGTTGGGAACAGAGGATGCAGTAGTGCAGGAGACTGAATATTTGACTTTAACGTATCTAGCCACCCCACTCCTCTAGTATGTCTATCTGCTCTGAATAAGGCATAGTTGGGATGTTTACTTCCGCATCAGTAGTTGTTGGTCTGAGCCAGGATTCAGAAAGCACTAGTATATCGGGAGAAATATGGGACACCCAATCTTGAATCAGGGTGAGTTTTTTAGTAGGCTACATATGTCTATATGCAAACAGCTCAAACCTTTTAGCAAGGGCAGGTCTAGGGTGAAGAGATTGGAGCCGAGGGTTGGGATTTAGCTCCCACGCTACCTGAGCATAGAAGTAGGAGGAGAAGTATTTTTCTGAGTGCAGCAGAAGAGAGTTTAGGAAAACTGATCTTGTTCCGATTATGGTGGTTGATGGCATTAGGTAGTTGTTTCCATTGTAAAAACACCACCAGTGATTGCAGCTAGTAGTACTCTAAGTGAATGGTACCTGGGGTGTAGGTATGCGTGGTAAGGATCATAGTCTGTGGTCAGGATATCAAGTGTGTACTGCTTGAACGAATTAACCATAAGTATGGGTTGAATATCCATAGTGTCACAGGGGCATGCAGGCGAGAAAGTGCCAGATATCATAAGGCACAGACAGGGATTGAAATCCTTGCAGGGTATTGGCCTTTGGGCAGGTATAGGCCAGACAGGATTCCGAATAGGAGAGGTAATAAATAAATCTGAAGAAGTCCCACATGATGAGGCTTAATGGTAGGATGATACACTCTAGTAACTTGTTGGTACCCACAAACAGGCTGTTTAAACACAGCGGCTGTGTTGGAAAGGCAGGGCTAAGAGGTCAGTCAGGGTATGCCTAGCGGTTTTTCTGGTCTATGGTGGCAGCACCCTATAGAATTAAGGAGTGAGATGTGGCAAGCGAATGAAGGTCACGGAAGGTATAATTGAGGAACACAGATATAGAGGGGTGTTGCTTAGGAAATGGGAGGAAGCAAGTGTATTTAATAATTGGTGGGGTGGAGGGCGGGTGTAAAAGTTGCGGCAGTGGCCGTACATTTTAGAAACATAGAAACATAGAAGCTGACAGCAGATAAGGACCGCAAGGCCCATCCAGTCTGCCCATTTTTTTCTACCTTATAAATGTGCCATCGGCCTTTGCTCTGTCAGTGGCCTATCTATCTGTATTGCCCCTTATGCCTATCCCATGCCTGTTTGAAGCCCTGGCACTGTATTCATAGCCACCACTACATGTGGTAAGCTATTCCATGCATCCACCACCCTTCTGTGAAAAGAATTTCTCACATTCCCTCAATCGGCACCCCTCTAATCTCTTGCTGTGTCCTCTTGTCCTGCTATTTTCTTATATTTAAACATGTTACACTCTTTCACCTTGTTAATGCCCTTAAGGTGTTTGAATGCCTCGATCATATCACCTCTCTCCCTCCTTTGCTCAAGGGTATACATATTGAGCTCTGTTAATCTGTCCTCATATGTCTTCTGATGCAGTCCCTGCACCATTTTGTTGCCCTTCTCTGACTGCCTCAATTTGGTTAATGTCCTTGTAAAGGTGTGGCCTCCAATACTGCATGCAGTACTCCAGATGGGGCTAACCAGTGTCTTGTAAAGAGGATTATTACCTCCTCTTACGACTTGTGATACCCCTACTAATACACCCTAACACCCCCTAGCCTTACCTACTGCTTTAGAGGTCTGCTTGATGATTTCAGGTCATCAGTGATGATGATGCTCAAGTCTCTTTCTTCCTTTGTGACTGCTAGCAACTCCCTCCCAGCCTATAGGTGGCTTCAGGGTTCTCTTCCCTATGTGCATGATTTTGCACTTCTTTGCATTAAATCCCAGTTGCCACTCTTCTGACCATTTTGCTAGTTTATCCAGATCTCTTCTCATTCTGCCCACCCATCTGGATCATCTACTCTGTTGCAGATCTTGGTGTCATCTGCAAACAGACAAGCTCTTCACCTCTAGTCTATCTGCAAGGTCACTAATGAAGATGTTGAAGAGGACTGGCCCCAGGACTGATCCCTGAGGTACCCCACTTGTGACTTGCATCTCTTCTGACTGTATACCATTTACCACCACTCTCTGTTTTCTGCCCATCAACCAGTTTGCCACCCAGTTGACCAACTTCTGATCCACCCAGAGCCTACCTCGCTTATTTATCAATTTTCTATGTGGAACAGTGTCAAAAGCTTTGCTGAAGTCAAGGTAGGCAACATCAACTGCTCCCCTTGGTCCACCACTTGGTTACCCAGTCAAAGAAATCTATGAGATTAGTTTGACAGGACCTTCCTTTGTAAACCCATGCTGTCTTGGATCCTGTGCCCCTATTGATTCCAGGTGTTGCACTATCCTTTCCTTAAGTACTGCCTCCATAATCTTGCCACTACTGAGGTAAGACTAACTGGTCTGTAGTACCTCAGCGCCCTCCCTGCTACCACTCTGTGGAGCGGGATCACATGAGCCCTTCTCCAGTCTTCTGGGACCTCTCCTGTGCTCAGAGACTCACTAAACAGTTCTGCTAATGGCTCTGCTAGTTCCACCTTTAGCTCCTTAAGTACCCTGGGATGTATGCCATCAGGTCCCATTGCCTTATCCACCTGAGCTTAGCAAGCTCTTGTAGGACCCTTTCTTTGTGAAGAAGAAGTGCTCACCCCCCGTGTCCATGATGCTGAGCTGTGGGACCTGCCCTACCTTCTTCAGTAAATACTGAGCAAAAGTATCTATTTAGGATAGATGCCTTTACAGGGTCCTCCTCCTCACATGCTCTCTTTTCTCCATTAAGCTTAGCAATACCCCTCTGGACTTTCTCCTTTCACTAATGTATCTATAGAAAGTCTTGTCACCTTCTTTACTGTTCGTGCTAGTGTTTCCTCAGTTTGGGACTTTGCCTGCCTTACTGCCTTCCTGCTTCCCTTAGGGCAGTTTGGTATGCCTCCTCTTCATCCCACTGTGTCCCTTATATTTCCTGAAGGCCAGCCTTTGGCTCCGACCATTTCTGCTACTGTATTTGAGAACCAAAGTGGTTTTCTTCTTCTTTGCACTTTCTTTTCTGTCTAACACAATGGGATGTTGCTTCAAGTATTGCATCCTTAATGCTTGCCCACTTTGCCTGTACCCTCACCTGTGTTTCTTTTGCCAGGGCTAGCTTAACTCTGTTGGCCATCTTATCAAAGTCAGCTCCTCTGAAGTCCCATATTTTGCCTTGGAATGGGATGATTTAGATGTAGTAGCCAAATTGAACCATACCATGTGATGGTCACTGGCCCCCAGGTGACCTTCTACCTGGAGATCTGTGATCCCTTCCTTGTTAGTCAGTACTAGATCTAGGATAGCCCTGTCTCTTGTGGGTTGCTGTACCAGTTGTTTGAGGCCCTCCCCTGCAGGAATCCACTATGTGTCTAGTTCTGGCAGATGTTCCTGCTGGTATTGACCAATCTGTATCTGGCATGTTGAAGTCTTCCATTATCAGAACCTCCCTTTAGCTGTCATGTTTTGTTTATCTTCTAACAGTAATGTGTCTATGTCCTCTCCTGGTCTGGGGCCTGTAGACAACCACAGTTCTTATGCCTGTCCCATTTCCTGTTTCCAGGGTGACCCACAGTTCTTCTGGCTCCTTATGTGTATTCTGAATTTCTGTAGCTTTGATATTTTCATTGACATACAGGGCACTCCTCCCCTTTTGCACCTCAGTCTCTTCTGAACAATACATAGCCAGGTACTGAAGTCTCCCAAGTGTGGTTACTGGTAAACCACGCCTCACTAATTGCTACTATGTCCAGTTTAGCCTCTGACATTATTGCCTGCAGGTCTGGGATCTTATTTCCCAGGCTGTGAGCATTTGAGTACATGATTTTCCATTGGCAGATTTTGGTGTGTTAGTTGTTGGGTGAGGTTTGGCATTACCCCTGTAAATGGGTATGGGAGACAAACCTTTTTCTTACCTGGTGATACAAATGAACTGCAAACATGCTGAATCCCTGTTTGACCACTAGCTGAGGGGAGGGTGTTCTTCCATTCGATGTATGGGGTGCTGCACCTCTCCCATTTGCTAGTTTATATATTCTGCAAAGACGTCAAACATCTGCCCCAATGTACTGACTCCTCCTTAGTCAGATGCAGTTCATCAAATTTAAAGAACTTCGCTCCCAGAACTGTTGCCAGTTCCCTACAAATCTGTGTCCTTTTTCCTGGCACCA
The DNA here is from genome assembly GCA_016271365.2 of Neoceratodus forsteri. Lineage (NCBI taxonomy): Eukaryota > Metazoa > Chordata > Ceratodontiformes > Ceratodontidae > Neoceratodus > Neoceratodus forsteri. The sequence continues at coordinate 180,849,749 of CM057452.1, read as the reverse complement.
GCCCTTGAGCCACGTGTTTAGCTCCCTATCTCCCCTTCTCTGACCTTCCATCCATCTGCTCCCTCTCCCAGACTGGCAGGATCTCAGGAAAGAGATGCCGGATGAAATAGATGATAGTTTGTCACCCAGTCTGGTCAGGTGTTCCTTGGTCTCCACAACTGACCGGCTGGCGGATCATTAGTCCTATGTGTACTAGGATATCAATGTTTTCTCCTGCTTTGTGAACAATTTTAGTAATGCGGTCAGTGTCTCCATGCTGATGTACCTGGAGACATCTGACCATTACCCCTGGCTGGAGATGGTATCAACTCCCTAATCATGGAGTCTCCTATGATTAGAAGTTTTTGAATTCTTTTGCTTTTTTGTTTTGGTTCCTGATTTGGGTGAGTTTTGTTGTGTTGGCTCCTGTGCTGCAGTGTCCTGCTTTCATGTTGTCTTCTGCCTCTTTGTTTGATTTCAGAGATAGAGGCAGATACCTGTTTGTAGTGTTTATATGGTTTTGGAGGTATTATGTTGAGAGCAGAGAGTGATGGGGCACCTAATTTGCTTCTTTCTAACCACCTGCCAACCTCCTGACCAACTACCTCTGCATGGTCGAGGTTTTCTGTTGGATGCTGGGAAATGGCAGGTGGTTCTTATAATGTATTTCCTCTTGAATATGAAATTTGAGGCATGCAATCTCTGCCCATGATGCCCGGAGCTGAGCCCTAAGATCTTCAAAGGCCCAGCATGTAGGACGGTGTCCTAAATCCTGTAAGACTGTCCTTCTGAAAAGTGTTCCACAGTACCTGCAGTTAATGATATCCATTCCAGATAAGTTGCTGGGTTTATAACCTAGTCAGAGTAATTAGAAGGAAAAAAGAAAAAATGCAAGTAATGGTTTGATTGTGTTTTGTTTAACTTGTTATAACAAGTTAAATTACTAGTACCCTGTAAATGAGCTCACCTTGTGGAGGCCCCACTGATCCACCCCTTCCTGCTCTGCCACAGGAAGTGTCACAACTGTGGTACCCTATAAAAGGAGTGTAGTGTGGGTGGTTGGGGATGGGTGGGTGGCTGGGCCCTTCCCCGCCGAAAAGAAGAACCACGGATGAAAGAACAAGGAGGTAAGAGCAGAAACAATCAGTCAACAACAAATGCAGTAACCCTGAAAGCTTATCCTAATGTTAGATAAAACTGTAAAACCTGTAAAGCACCACCTGTAATAATTTCAGAGAAGATATACGCTGTAAGAAACACTTTGCTACAGAGAAAAATAAAGCAATGAAATGTTAGCAACAAACAGTAGCAATCCCTGTGAGTAAAAATAAAACAACACCACACAGTAAATCTGCTTAGCCAAAATAAGTCTTAATCCTTTTCCTTGCTCTGGTAAGTTTCTCTACTCTGCCTATCAAGCAGTCTTAGAAGGAAAGAGCTCAGGTGAAGTAGGTGCCTTGGCCAGCAAACCAAGTCTTTTCTGGCCAAGGAGTCTGGGGCTGTGGAATTGAGCGGTGGCTGAGGTGGTGCCAGATGCCTGCTGGTCGGGAGTACCCGCGGCTACGCTTGGAGGGAGCCTGAGAGCGGTCCTCGGCTGTAGAGAGAGAGAGGAGAACAGGAATTAAATAGGGCTGTGGACAAAAGGGCAGGCAGAGTAGCAGGGGACTGAGTTGGTATGCAAAAGGATGTGATTCTTTTGGCACCCAAAGTCTGGGGCCAGTACAAAGGGTCAGTAGAAGAGCTGTATTACATTTAATCCTGCAGTCTTAACTTGACAAAAGGTAACAAATATGCAGAAGAAAAACCTAAACAGTAGACTCCTAAGCAATTTCAGTCTAATTTTGAAGAAATTCAAGACAAGAAACAGCTTTTCACAAGGACTAATCCCAGACGCCTGCAAAGGTGCTCACATTCCAATTAGTTGCGGCAGTTGCCATACCTTTTCTAGCCGAGAGCCCGGGCTGTGAAACTGAGCAGTGGCTGAGGTGGCGCCGCCATCCACTGGCCAGGAGTACCCGTGGCTGTGCTGGAGGGAGCCTGAGAGAGCGGTCCTTGGCTTTTCTGGCCGAGGAGTCCAGGGCTGTGGAACTGAGTGGTGGCTGAGGTGGCGCTGGTTGCCCACTGGTTGGGAGTACTCTGCGGCTGCGTTGGAGGGAGCCTGAGAGAGCGGTCCTCGGCTTTTCTGGCTGAGGAGTCCAGGGCTCTGGAACTGATCAGTGGCTGACGTAATGCCGGCTGCCCGCTGACCAGGAGTACCCACGGCTGTGTTGGAGGGAGCCTGAGAGAGGCGGTCCTCGGCTTTTCTGGCCGAGGAGTCTGGGACTGTGGAACTGAGCTGTGGCTGAGGAGGCACTGGCCACTGCAGGCTGGGAGTCCCTGTAGCTGCACTGGAAGGAGCCTGAGAGAGCGGTCATTTGGCTTTTCTGGCCGAGGAGTCCGGGGCTGTGGAACTGAGTGGCGGCTAAGGTGGCGCCAGCCACCCGCTGGCCGGGAGTACCCACGGCTGCATTGGGGGAGCCTGAGAAGCGGTCCTCAGCTTTTCTGGCCGAGGGTCCGGGGCTGTGGAACTGAGTGGCGGCTGAGGGTAGCGCCAGCTGCCCACTGGCTGGGAGTACCACGGCTGCGTTGGAGGGAGCCTGAGAGGCACAAATTGTTCTATCGCTCACACATAACTTTGGTAATTTTCACCATTTTGACCCAAATTTTCAGCATAGCCATTTTGTCACACCACCGTGAAAATTACAGCTGTCATTTTTCTCATCCTGGCTGAAATGTGTTTTCAGACCTGTGGTGCAAAATGATGTTTTGCAGGGAGTGGAACATTTTACCAACTGGGTTCATAGAGGGTGGGTCATAAGAACACTATGGTGCAAATTTGCAGTCAAATACTAAAAAACAACAAAGTTATGAAGGTAGGTTCTCATTTTTCCATTCACACTCTTAAGTTTGGTCATTTTTAATATTTAAACCCCAAATTTTCTACATAGCCATTTTTCACACAACCTCATGAATGTAGCAGCTGTTGTTTTCCAATCCTGACCAACATGTGATTTTGCCCTTCTGGTGCGAAATTATGTTTTATCCACTATGTTATTAAAAGACACCTGTCATGTTCAGAAAGAGGGGTCATAAAAGACTCTTGATGAAATGTTGGTCAAATGTAAAAAACAATGTAATGTTGTTTGCAGTGACGCCCTTTGGCCTACTGGGACTACATTGGCTTCTAGTGCCAGTGACCTGAGTTTAGATGCGAGCTCAATGAGTTGACTTAATGTGCTAAGGCTGGTGGAGAAGGTGTTGCAGCAAGCAGCACTGGCCCCAGCCTGGGAGGGACAGAAGCATTCTGGACACACCGACACCTTGTGGTAGGCAGAGTCTTCCCTCACAAGGTGTTGATATGCATGTCGAGGCCTGATGGGCCCATGCACGAGTCAGGCTTATCTCTAGTATTCTATTTATTTAATTTTGTGTAGGTCCCTGTGAATACAATTCCACTATTAGAAAAGAGGGAAATTCATTGCAAAAGATTACGTTAATGCAGACATTAAGGTTCAAGAACACAAGCGCACAAAGTAGGGAAATGAAAAACATTAGGGTGTTGGGTCTCCAGAGTCATTGTGAATCAGTGATGGGGTGTTCTTTGGAGTTATATAGTTGGTAAATAGTATAGTTCAACCCACCTCAAAATCTATACCCCCTCCTCATTGATGGCAAGCTAGTCATGGACCCTCTTACCATTGCCTCATTTCTGAACACCTTCTTCACCACTTGTGTCACCTCTGCTAACTTACAAAACCCCTTTATCCTCCATACTCTCCACCCTTCCCAACTGGTTTCCAGTTTTCCCCATCTCAGCCCAAGAGGTCCTCCATGCCCTTCTGTCTCTAAATCTACTCAAATCTAGTTCTAACGGTCTTGACCTTTCCTCCTTCACATCTCAGATCTTGTCATAGTCCATCCCCTATTCTATCTGCTCAACCTCTCATTTACCTCTGCACAGTCCCTCAGGCCTGAAATCTGCTAAAGTGATCCCCTTCATGAAGGAGGCAATCACTACTCACCTGGAAACTACCGCCCCATCTCCCTGCTTCCTGTACTAGTCAAGCTCCAAAAGTCCCTAGTCTTCACCAGACTTACCAGTTTCCTCACCTTCTCCAGCTTTCTCTCCCTACCAGTCTGGCGTCCATAAGAAACATTCAACCATATCCTCCCTTCTCTGTGTCACTGAGACCATCCTTACTGGAATGGACCAAGGACACCTTACACCCCAGCCATATTTATAGCTCTAGCAAAGGCATTTGACTCAGTTTCCATCCTCTCCTACTATCCAAGCGTGGGTCTGATGGTCTTTCACCTTTCTCAGTTAACTGGTTCAGATCCTACCTGTCTTGTCACAACGAACGTGTCCTAGCAGGGGCGCCTCCCCTTCCTATCCTGTCCAGTATTCCGCAAGGATCTATCCTTGGCCCCATTCTCTTCTCTGTCTTTCTTAATGACCTCCCTCTGTCTGTCTCTCTTCCAATATTCACTTTATGCTGACAACACCATTCTCTATACCTCAGGTCCCTCTGCCACCCTGGTGACTGCTCAACTGCAGAGTGACTTTACTCGTGTGCTGCAATGGTTCCAAGACAACCAACCAAAAATCAACGCAAAAAAAACAGTAACCATGAACTTGGGACCTCTCAGAAACTCTCCACTCTTTCTCCACCCCTGCTTTTCCACCCTTGATGGCACCTCCTGGAAACAGTCTCGGCCTATAAGTACCTTGGTGTCTGGCAGGACAGCCGACTCAACTACTCATCCCATATTAACTACATTTACACTAGGCTGTGCCCTAGGCTAGGTGCCACGTATAGAAACAAAGATGCCCTCTCTCTTCCTGTATGCCACAAACCACTCAGTAAAACCATCTTACCTATATTTGACTATGTGGACATCGCCTGCGGGTTCACCCCTCCTCCTCCCTCTCCAGGTTGGACTCTTTCCAATGCCTTCTGCAGCTTTGTCACCATAACCCTGCAGTCACCACTGCACCCTTTACTCCTCTCTCTCTCCCCCACTCCCGCCAACACTTTCATGAGTCTTCACTCATTTCCAAATACTGGTTTGGGTCCCTCTCCTCTTACCGCTCCACTCTCCTTTCCTCTTCCCCCACTCTTCCTATTCTCTCTGTTCAGGGACTTTCTCACCTTTGTTCTTCCTTACCCTCACTCTAACTCTGGGAAGGCTGCTTTCTCTTACCGCCTTCCCGTATCTGAAATTCTCCCTCCCTTGCTCCATCTATCTCCTTCACTCCACTCCTTTAAACATACCCTCTCCCTCCCCTCCCTCCTCCTGTACATGCTTACCACCTATCTAGTCCCTCTCCTGGTGCAGTTCTCTCCTCCCTCTCCATCTCCCCACCTCCTTCCTCTCCCATCTCCCTCCTCTCTTTCTCCTCTTTCTACTACCCAATTCCCTCTCTTGACCCCTCTCCTCCTGTTATGGATTCAGTTCAGTTTCCCTCAACCCAAGCCCATGATGTATCCTTATTAACTGCTGTAACCTTAACTTGTCAAGTGTTAGATCCTGTAACACCTGTGCTATCTTCCTATTGTAACACCTCCACCCTGTATTTTGTTCTACTAGGTTAGAACGCCTCCTTGTGTATATTTGTATCTATGTATATTTTTGAAATTACATTGTATCTCCTCTTGACTTGTTTAATTGCTGTATTACTCCCTACTACCCTTTCCATGGGTCACACCTGAAATGAGCCACAGCTCAGTGTGCTTGTCTCAGTCACCAAACTTCAAATAAATAAAAAATATAAATAGTGCTTGTTAGGTATTAATGGATTTAAGGTGTTAATAACACTAACGCAGTGTAATGACCTAATTGTCAAGAGCAAATTAAAGAACAAATTAAAGGAGGTGGGGAAAGCTGTTAGAAGGGCAAAAGCAGAGACAGAAGAGAAAATAGCACAGTGTTAAGGAGGGAGACAAACCTTCTATAGATACAAAAGAGAAAAAGAAAACTAATGGAGGAATAGTCTGACTAGCAGCTAAGGAAGGCAAGATGGCAGAGAGTGACAAGGACAAGGCAGAAGTGTTAATGAGTTATTTTGCTCTGTCTTCACCATAGAAGACAGTGGCAAACCACACTGAGCAGGACAAAGGAAGATACCCAGGAGCAGATACTAGCCCTTCGCAAGGGAGAGGGTCCTAAAACAGCTTAATAAACTGAAAGTGAAAGAAGCCATGAGACCAGATGGCATACACCCTAAGATACTGAAGGAGCTCCAAGAGGAACCGGCACATCACTGGCTGAGCTCTTCAACAAGTCACTAGACAGCTGGAAAATACCTCAGGACTGGAAACGGGCAATCATTGTGCCCTTACACAAGAGCGGAAACAAGGAAGAGGCAGCAAATTATCACTTTGTCAGTTTGACATCAGCTGTGGGGAAATGATGGAGTCACTATTAAAAGAGAGATTAGTGACGTACTCTAACGGATACTGGAAAAATGGACCCAAAGTAACATGGCTTCACAGCAGGATGCTCTTTTCAAACCAACTTGATCGACTTCTTCACTGGGTCACCAGAACATTGGATCAGGAGGGTGGTGGACATTGTATACCTAGATTTCAGCAAGGCCTTTGACACCGTCCACACAGAAGGCTAACCAACAAGCTGGAACATATGAGAGTTGGTCAGAAGATGGTCTGCTGGATCAGTTACTGGCTGAATGATAGGACCCAGAGAGTGCTAGTCAATGGATCATTGTCAAAGGAGGGTAGGTGACCAGTGGCACCCTACAGGATTGGTACTGGGACCTATTCTATTTAACATATTTATAGCAGACATAATGAATGGACTAATAGGGAAGGTTTGCCTGTTCACAGATGATACAAAACTCTGCAACAGAGTGGACACAAGGGAAAGAGCAGACAACATGAAAACTAACCTAGAAGGCTAGAGGACTGGTCCGGGACTAGCGGTTATAATTTAATGCCAAAAGTGTAAGGTAATGCACTTGAGAAAGAGGAACTCTGGAAAAAATACACACTGGGACAACATCAACTTGAGGAGACACAAATGGAACAAGATCTCGCATAATCATCACTGACAAATTAAAGGTAGGAAAACAATGTGAGAAAGCAGCACAGAAAGTGGGTGACATTTCTTTGTATGTATAAGTAGAGGTATTTCTACTAGATAGAGGGAGGTTATCGTGCCCTCTGTGGATCCTTGGTGAGGCCACACTTGGAGTACTGTGTTCAGTTCTGGAGATCTCACTCAAGAAGGACATTGACTGTTTGGAAATGAGAGAAAGGCTACTAAGATGGTGCATGGACTGTATCACAGGTCATATGAAGCAAGAGTCGGAGCTGAACCTATACTCCCTTGAGCAGAGAAGAAACAGAGGGCCATGATTGAAACATTTAAGTACATGAGGGGATTTAACACAGCTCAGACAGGCAATCTATTTCAAGAGAACATGGTAGCGCCCATTAGAGGCCATGATATGAAACTGGTACAAGGAAGGTTCAAAACAACCTCAGCAAGTGCTTCTTCACAGAGAGAGTGATAGACCCATGGAACAGCCTGCCCCAGAAGGTGGTAGCATCAAAGATAATCAGGGAGTTCAAACTTGCATGGGACAGACATAAAAGACAAGTTAGGATGAAGGCTGCATTGGGAGGGGATAGTTTCTAGAGCAGACTAGATGGATTGCACGGTCCCCACCTGCCAACACATTTCTTATGTTCTTATGTTCCTATAATACACTAATTGGCTATCATCATATATGTTTTCTATGGCAATGAGGGCCCAGCTATGCTTACACAGAGATATAGATAGACAGATAGACAGACAGACAGACATGCAATAGGTATGGACACTAATCAGTCTAGATAAATAATTTATCTCACTGCAAAACAGTAAGTATGAGATAAATGCATTTATCTAAACAGCTGCATTTATCTCAGTAGTTGCTGCATCATCCCCCGCCTAATCCCTACACCCGCTGTCCAGCACTACTTACTGTACACTCTTGTTTTCACTTTTACTCCAGCACTATCCATTGGTGGTCCCTACAGCCCCACATATGCTGTACACTTACTTGCATACTATCCTGTCCCTTCTATCTGCAAATAAAGAAACAGCTCCTTTACTACTGTTTATTTTTTAACTAAAATAAACCTTTCATTCATTTTGTCGCACTGCAGCTCTTGCTCAATCCATGCAATCCTGCTCACTCCACACACAGTGGTGCCATCCCAGTACACATTATGCCATCCTGAGAGACTCCATAACAGTAAACATTTTTTCAAAATGCAACACCATGATCCCAGTAAAACCATTCTATACTCTCAGATGGAAAGCTCTCCAAGATCTCCACTCAATAAGAGCTGCCACCATATTGACACAGATTAGAATTTTCTAGTTCCTATTTGAACCACTAATCAGCTGCCATGCCCACACGGTAGTGTGCTGTCACAACAGCATATCCATGGCAATGGCTCTAGCAACAGGGGAATTAAATAATGAGAAGCACTATTTTGCCAACAAAACTGACAAACTACTGTAAATATAAAAAATAAAAACAGCTAAAAATATGCAGAATGGGGTTTCACCCTCTTGAATAAATGAAATATTCAATGGAGATCAGTGGATAAATGATGTATCTATACTTGTGTTATTGGACCTAGGCCACCTCACATGTGACTTACGCCTCGTGAGGTCACTCAAGGTCAAACAGCACTTATACAGATCAATAATTTATCCCATTGGTCCCTACTGCAAATCATATAGATATATACTGTGTATATATATATATATATATATATATATATATATATATATACGGTAGCACCAGTATAGTAGGAGTTGAGTGGAGTGCTTAGTGATAACTGCCCATCTTAAGAACTTTGGTGGTGTTCAACAAAATTGCCTCCAAATTTGGCATGTGTTGTCCAGGGGCAACTTCTCAAGACATGAAATATTTCATAATGGTAATTTGTGTGGTTTCTGATATCCAGAGGTGTCGTTTTACAGTTATGTCTAAATTGTTTCCTATACTTACTACACATTTTTTTTGTTTTCACCTACAGCCTAGACAGTACAGAATTATATTTCCAACACTTTTAGTGTAGACGTGGCCTGTGACAAGAGAGTGCCTTTCAAGGTTTTATGAAAAATATTAATCTGTTCTAGAGTTATAAGGATTTTGAGTTTTCCTTTTCTTGAATTAAATGCACTGTATTGGTATTTTCAATAAACAAATAAAACAATTAAAACATATCACAAAACAATAACACTGCAAAGCAACCCCATCATTGGAGCCCAGTTGTTTGATTTAGCTATCAATTTCTTAATAAATAAATAGGATGGTTCTTACTGACACAGTAATTTATACAAGTCTATAATTTTGTACAGCCAGTCTATCAGAAAATATCTGGATTATACATAGGATATTTTAAGTCAAGAAATGTAAGCCATATAGACTTCCTTTAGATTTAACCATAGCCTACCAATCCTCTTTCCTCCATAACTGAATCAAAGGCTCTTTTAAATATTGTCATAGTATTACAGTTTACTACTGTTTCGGCAAACCATTTCATTCAGACATGACTCTCTGGTTATATCACAAATTCTTTGCTTTCTTCTTATAATGGTCCCCTTTAGTTGTCAATAATGACCTCTTGTGTTCCTTACCTTTGTCCTGTATCTAGTCCAAAGCAATTCCACAGATCTCCATCCATATGCGCCTTATAAACAAGGCACATATTGCCCTCAATCTTCTATTCTGCAGGAAGTATGAGCCCAAATCCTTGAGTCTATACCGATAAGTTAGGTCCTTTATATTGGTTATCATTTTCATCACCCTCCTCTGCACACCCTCCAATTTCTTGGTCAGTCCCCACCAAGTGTAGACCAGCACTGGTTGCAGTTCTCCATCTGCAGCCTCACAAGTGCACAGTAAAGGGGAGAAAACCTCTGTCTCTGCTTCTAATATTCCTGGATATGCAAGCAAGAGTTCTACTAGCCTTGCTTATGATATTTCTGCAGTGTTCATTAAACCTCGTTTTATCATTTACTAGGACTCCAAGATCTATATATTTATTTTTCATTTTATTTTATTTAATATTTGTAACCAGTTAAAACCCAAGGGCATCAAATGCCCAATTTAACGGTGACCAGGACACAAAGACAATAACAATAACAATACAATTCAGACAACTGGATTAACTACAACAAAAACAAGTAAAAGGACAATGCTGCTTCAGACATTTGAAAAAAAACACATGGGGAGTTACAAGATAAAATACAATTAGGCAAGCCATATAGGCAAGCATTCCACAATTTTATGACCCCATAGAGTCAAGATCTTTGACCCAATGAAGACCTGTAGCAAGGAGGTTCAATTTCCACTATTTATAAATCTGATACAGTGAGAATGAGAACTGATTAATAAATTAGACATAAATGAAAAAGGTATATGAGGAAACTGAATCTTTTTAAATGTTAACAAACTAAAATAATTTACTCTCTTTCAAAAGATAACCAAACTAAAGTATTATACAGGGCAGACTGATGAGTAGTATGTGAAGCAGAACTAGTAAATATACAGACTGAGTTTTATAGTATTTTACACCATTAAGAGCAGTAATGGTACAGTAGCTGAAAAATAAATTGGAAGACCATAATCAATAAACAGTAACAATAAAGACTGTGTTGAAACCATCCTTGAGTGAATTGACAGACAGTTGCTTAATCTATATAACTGCCCTAATCTGAATGTACATTTTAATAACATATCTGATATGATTGTGATATGTTAGATGCTGGACCAATACAAATTCCAAATATTGAAAGTGTGTCACCTGTTCACGCTTAGCACTAGATGAAACACTGAAGTAAGGAAAAGGTCCAGAATGACTCAGTTTTTGTTGTGAACCTAGAAATAAAGGTTTCATTTTGAAGTATTAAACAGTACCACGATTCAATCCTACACCCCCAGTGACATGAGTACCTGCAATCTCTCCCAGTTCTTTTGTACATATGCATCCTATTATTCATGCTGGCAATGTATTTTCAGCTTTAAGGGTGAACATCAGCTCTGTGAGCCATTTCTGGTATAAAGGTATTTCTTGGTCATCCAGTGAAGCAAGAGTACCTTTTAGCACATGCTGTGATGAGAGCCATGTAGTATTTTCTTAGACCTAGTAATCGGGTCCCATAGTCACCCACTTTACATATTTCTGTGTGGAAGGCATCCTCAGACCAAAAAGTGAGTCAAGCCAATCCTGTGTGGCTAGCCAGGGTGGTTGGGGCTAGGGACAATTCCACAAAATATGTAGAGGGGGATCCCTGACCCACTCCACATGGGGTGAACGTATCTGTCAGTAGTTTGGATGTTTTGTGTGATTTCACTGATGTGTAGAACATGATACAGTAGTATTTTTATTTGCATAATATGATGTATAAAGTATATTTGTAAAGGTCTTCCAAATTCTCTGCCAATTGTATTCTCTGTGGGTCATAGATAGCTCAGACTGGCAGTAGGGGTGATCCATCCACACTGTTAAGGGTTAGGTCATAGATACAAGACCAAAGTTAGTAGCTACAAGCTATAGTGGGGGTGATTCCAAGGGCTGCCCAACCCAAAAATGACCAATTCCACAGAGAGTAATACACACCACAGATGCTCTTGACACTGGCTTCTTAAATAATCAAATGATTTATTTGCTTTAATGGTACAGTACTTGCCAGTGTCAGTCATGCTTACTGGCCACTCTAGCCCCGGCACTTGGTCTAAACAACCCTTCATCAGGGTGTGGCAAGTAGGGTAACAAACAGTCATTTTATGCTGAAATCAATTAATGGAAACAGGTGATATTGATAAAATAAACTTAGGTTGCTTAAAGTAAATACAGACACAATAAAATATCAAACACCAATGAATTAGGTATTGCTGGCTGAACCTACTGTGGTACATTTAGTTTCTTACTGGATTGTAATCATAGCAATTACAATTCCTATTACAAACTGCCAAGGACTCTTAACATAGTAAAATCACTCACAGCTCATTGCTTTTTAATGTTAAATGTTAAATGCATCCTTAGGCACATGAAAAATAAGTTTGTTACCAGAAAGAAGGTCAGAGTGGAAGAGGGAGGGGTTAGGTGAGGTCACACACACCAGCTCCAAGTAGGAAATGCCAAGTTAGCATGAAGGATGTTAGGGCCTGCAAGAGAACTGAACAGCAAAAAGTCAACACAAAATAAATGCATTCAAACTCTATTATATTTAATCAATTAATTCTTTAAATAGTCTGGTTAATCCTCTGTGTCAAGTCTTTCAAAACCATTATCTATAAAGTATTTCTGAGATCTCCTCTTGAACTATTTATGAAGACTGATGGTTTTTAGGGAAACCATCGTTACATTAGTTCAGACACTAAAGTGGTAACATTTTAGTACAATCACGCAAACTTACATTGTTTCATTCCAATTCTACATATCTACTGTACAGATTTTAGTTTTTAACTTCAATTGTAAAAGAAAAGATTAAATTATTTAAGTGGCTGGCCCAGTGGCGCTGAGGTTTGAGGCGCTGGATGCCACACCTCATGCCATGCCGGCGACCGTGTTTGGAAGTGGCATGGGCCTCGGGGTTAGCCAGGAGGAGGACTGAGCATCCAGGGACACTGTCTTCCTCTGGGGAGTGTGGTTGGGGAAGACTGTTGAGGTGCCAGCTCCTTTTATTTACTTATTTATTTATTGAGAATATCGGATAACACACCTTTGAGTCATAGACTCCTTTACAAAGGTTCCACATCATACATACAGTACAGAGACACAAAATAAGGTAATAAAAGCTAGACAAATACAGTTACAATAATGTGCATATACAGTGGAAATAGTATCACATCAAGACTTACAGATACAGGGAATAATAGTTGGAGATATTCAAAGTACAGTGAGTGCATCATCAAGTACAGCAGATAGTGTTAGCAGTTAGCAGACACATGCACTGAAGGTTGCTCCTGGCAGATGCTGGGGCTGTGCAGTCTTGGGGCCAATAGAAGGCTGGCATTGGTGGCATCGGATGTGCAGCACGGGAGCATGTGTTGCAGCATCATTGATACCATTGCATGCCAGCACCAGAGGGACTACCACTAAAAGAAAACCCTCAGCCGCATGACGGCTGCTCCGATAACACCACCATGGACGCCAAAGTCAGCTCACTCCTGCCCACCCTCCAGATCTCCGCGTTGGTGGGGTAAGTACCATGCGAAGCGGCGAAGGGCTGCAGTGGGAGGTGAGCTCTGGCCATGGTCGGGTGGGAAGATGAGGGTTGGCTGGATGGGGGAACCAAAAGTACAACCCCCAGCCGAGAATATAAATACTATAAAAAAAAATTATGCAAGAAAGCTTAAAACAGTTTTAAACTTCTTTCCTGAAAAGTACTACCAATCAATCTAATAGATAGGGCTTAATGTCCCACTGTTCATTAAGTCCAAGTGGTTTAACACTTCTGAGAGTAAATCCAATAACCTTCCCTTTTCAGCAGTTGATTTGGTATGTTACCACCCTTCTTCATGGGTGGTACATGTTTTAACCCATGAATTTTTAACATTCTGGATTGCTATTATGGACTGTCTGAAAATGTATTCCTACTGGAGTGTCCTGCCTTGCATTTCAAATGGACCGGACATGCTCCTCAATCCTGAGTTTTAAAGCTCTGGTCGTACATCCTATACAAAATTTAACACAAGTGCACCACAGGGCAGATACCAGAAATGGAGTGTTGCATGTAATTGTCTCCTGTAATTTCACTTTTATCTCCATCAAGCTTGGGTGTACAAATTCTCTTTGGGTCTGAGCAAATTCACATATACAACAAATGTGACATTTAAAAAGAACACCTCCCTTTTGGGGTTCCATATCCCACTAACAGTTTGCTTTTCTGCAGGAAGTAATCTGCTATAGACCACCTTCTCTTTTATACTGGGTGTCATTCCTAAATGATACCCTAGGTTTGGTACCTACTGCTTTCAGGACCTGTGGATCTCCTACAAGAATTGTCCGATACTTACTGTATGAATTATATTCCTCACCTTTCCAGCTACACATTGAATTCTGTGACAAAGGTCACATGTTATTGCCCTCCTCATATCTGTTTGTTCTCTCAGCAATTCTGCTCTATCTTTTGCTAATGCCTTATCCCTAGCCTCTTCTTGCAGTGCATCCTTGTATCCCCTTTGTTTGAATCGAGTTTCTAGGTCCTCTGCCTATATGCTAAAGGTTGATTCTTTAGTGAAATTGTGCCTAAGTCGCAGCATCTGGCTATAGGGTATGGAGCTCTTTAGTTTTCAGGAAGACACTTTCAGCTCTCAGGAGACTATTAGTTCCTGTCCCTTTTCTAAAGCAACTGGTAATCACTGGTTCTCCCAGTAGTCCTTTTAGTTCTAAATCTAAAAAAACTATTTTGGCCATATGTGAATTTGATGTAAATCTCAAGGTAAAATTATTAATATTTAACTAGTTCAAAAATTCACCAATCTTAGAGACTGTCTCCCTGCCATACACAGAGGCAATCATCTATGTATCTCTGGCAAAAACCTAATATGGCTCCAGTATGGATTATTTTCTTTATTTAAAACTTTTAGCATTTCCCATCTACCTAGAAGAGATTTGTATAGCTGGGTGCTATGCTTCATAGTTGTACCAATAAACTTGTAGGAAGAAATGATTCTCAAATTCATAAAAATTATGTGTGAATATAAATCCAAGGCTGTGATAATGAAATCCACTGGTGCTGAGTCTGCCCTGCCATGATTCTCAAGATAATATCTGCATGCCTGAACTCTGATTAAGTTTAATGGAGATGTACAAAGACTCCTTATCAATTGCTAACCATGTAAAGTCATCTTCCCATATTAGGTTCTCAACCTTCCTAAGAACATCACTTGTAACTTTTAAATAGGAAGGCAGTTCAGTTACCATTTCTGTAAATTGAAACACATAGTGACCAAGTTTCTCAGTTAGAGTGCCACTTCCAGATGCCAATCGATATCGATCACCGGGGATTTTCCAAATTGTTATGCATTTTGGTAAAACATAAAATTGATATGATTGGATATTCATTCCAGATATACTTGAATCCATCTTCACTAATGACATTTCTGGAAATGGTTGTTATTAAAATACTGTACAATTCTGTATTGTACATAAACATAGGATTGCATGGTAATTGCCTGTAATTTAGTTAATTACTCAAAAGTTCATTTGCAATATCAATGCAGTGTTCCCTGTTTAGTACCACAATGTTCTCACCCTTGTCAGAGGGTTTAATCACTATGCTGGTATTGTCTGACAGTTCCAAAATTGCAGCTCTTTCTTGTTTAGTAATATTATATTGTCTCTGTGATGTTTTTGTTGTAAGGATCTCATTAACCTGCTTTGCTACAGTTTTTTCATAAGCTAAGATTGATGATCTGGTTAAACTTAGACAGAATGTAGACTTACCCAGAAAGTAATCTTACTCGGGTCAGAGACTCCACTAATTTCCAAATCTGGTTCAGAGTCCCATAGATTCATGTCTCCTCCTGTTTCTAGCAAATCCCTTAGGGTGTCTTCTTGCATTAAATAAATGCAAGCCCACAAAGCAGGCCCATGGGGTACCTGATGTATTTTGGGAGTTTACAGGTGCTGCACTTTCTATCAATTCCTGTATTAAGCCCGTGTTAGTTTCAGGGAGTTCTTATTATTCTCAAAGAAGAGTTTCAGTCTGAGTTTTCTAAAATTTCTTATGGTCTACTGCAATTTGAAAGTTGTTTATGAGGGTGTAGGAATAAAGGAGAGTCCCTTTCTCAAAAGCCTTTTCTGTGAGTCAGTCAATATATATTTAGAAATGCTTATTACCTGTAGGACGCCTTCTTCCCAGAGCATAGTGAGCGGTCCATTTCATCTTCCACTTCCTCATCTCCCTTTCTAGTTCTTCATCTTCTCAGTTTCTGCCTTTCCTTAAATTGCTTCTTTTATCTAAAAACTCTTGCAACCACTCAACCTTTCCTTGTTGAGTGTTACTAGTTCCACTGCTGCTGTTTCTTGGTTTATGCAATGACCTGCACTTGTACCAGGTTCAGTTGCAGAGCCTCACCTGGTATTTGCACTCTGTTCAGAACTCCTCTTGGGGCCCTGCTGCATTTGTGAAGAGAAGTGTACCTTGCTCCTGCTTCTTTCTCTGCCCCGACTTCTGATCTATTTTAGCCCATTTTAAATGTGACCTTTACTGTAATCCTGTTTGTCTCAATGTAATTTTTTTCATTTCCTCTCAATTGTTTCCTTCTCATGTTTGTTCAAAGAAGCATGTAATTTTAATTTGCAACACTTGAAATTCTCCGATCACTCAGGGCTTCTGCTGCCTACTTTGCCTCCTGTAGTTCCACATCCAAGGCCTGCAACCTTGAGGTCTCATATATCACGGTCAGTTCAACTAATGTTTTGGAACACTGATTGGCCACTGCCAGACATTCATGGTTGTAGGGAAGTCCTCCAAGCCACTCGATGGAAGAATATTTCTTCTTAGACCACTTGAGGCCTGATTTTTTATCAATATATTCTTCTAGAGTTGTGATGCTGTAGGTGAGTTTGATTTCTGCTGGAGCACCTTCTCCAATTTCAAGAAAGTTAATTTTAAGTCTGAGGGTGGAACCACCTGCATTCCGTTAGTAATTCACAGGCCCTCCTTCCATGATCTGCTTAGATTTCAGGCCATTTACACCTGAAACTTTCTGAATCTTTAGGTGCGCTGGCTCTGTCTTTGCTCATTACTAAAGTTAGGCAGCTTTTGAAATACTCTCAATGATTTTATAATAAGCTTTAAATGTACTATACATATGTCAACTTTCAAGACAGCTATCAAAAACAGTGAGCAAAGTTCAAAGTCTGTAGGTATCTGATCCCTTAGCATTTCTGACACTCCAGCTCAGCAAGCACAATGAGGCCATAAAGACACAAGTCCAAAGTTAGTAGCTGTGAGCTATGGTAGATGGGAGGTGCATTTCAAGGTGATTGCCCAACCCCCAAAATGACCAGTTCCACAGAGTAATGCACTCCACAAATGCTCTCGACACCGGCTTTTAAATAATCAAATGATTTTATTTGCTTTACTGGTACAATTCCTGCCAGTGTCAGGCATGCTTACTGGCCACTCTAACCCGGTGCTTCAGGTCCAAACAACCCTTCATCATGGGGCATGGCAAGCTGGGTTGCAAACAGTCATTTTTACTGAAATCAATTAATCAAAACAGGTGATATTGACAAAATAAACTGATTGCTTAACGTAAATACAAACAATAAAATATCAAACACCAATTAATTAGATATTGTCGGCTGAACCTACTGTGGTACATTCATTTTCTTACTGGATTTTAATCATAGCAATTACAATTCATATTACAAACTGCCAAGGACTCTTAAGATAGTAAACTCACTCACAGCTTGTTGCTTCTAATGTTAAATACATCCTTAGTCATATGAAAAATAAGTTTGTTACTGGAAAGAAGGTCAGAGTGGAAAAGGGAGGGGTTAGGGGAAGATGTTGTTGTTTGGTAATCCAGGTTTTACACACTCACACACACCAACTCCAAGTAGGGAAATGCCAGGATAGCATGAAGGATGTTAAGACATGCAAGAGATCAGAACAACAGCAAAAGTTAGCACACAATAAATGCATTCAAGCTCTATTATGTAGTTAATCAATTAATTCTTTAAATGGTCTGGTTAATCCTCTATGTCAAGTCTTTAAAATCATAATCTATAAAGTATTTCTGTGAGCTCCTCTTTAGCTATTTATGAAGACTGACTGTTTAGAGAAACCATCAAGAGAAATTAGTTCACACACAAAGTGGTCACATTTTAGTACAACTGTGTTAAATTACATTGTTTCATTCTGATTCTACGTATTTGCTATATAGATTTTAGTTTTAACTTTTATTGTAAAGAAAAAGATTAAATTACTCAAAGCAAAGCTTAAAACAGTTTTAAACTTCTTTCTGATAAATATTACCATTCAATCTAACAAGTAGGATTTAATGTCCCACTGTTCATTACGTCCAAGTGGTTTAACACTGCTGAGAGAGTAAATCCAATAACTTTCCCTTTACAGCACTTGATTTGGTCTGTTACCACCCTTCTTCATGGGTGGTACATGTTCTAATCCCATGAATTTTAAACATTCTGGATTGCTGTTATGGAATATCTGGAAGTGTATTCTTATTGGAGTATCATGCTTTGCATTTCTAATGGACCAGACATGCTCCTAAATCCTGAGTTTTAAAGCTCTGGTCTTACATCCTATATAAAGTTTAGCACAACTGCACCACAGGGCATATACCACAAAAGGAGTGTCACATGTTATTGTTTCCTGTACTTTAACTTTTATCACCACCAAGTTTGGGTGTACACATTCACTTTGGGTCTGAGCAAATTCACATATACAACATCTGTGACATTTAAAAATCCTCCCTTTTCGGGTTCCATATCCCACTAACAGTTTTTTTTCTGCAGAAAGCAATCTGATATGGACCACCTTATCCTTATACTGGGGCCTTTCAAAGGATACCCAAGGCTTGGTACCTACTGCTTTCAGGACCTGTGGGTCTCCTGCAAGAATTGCCCAATTCTTGTGAATTATATTCTACTCTTCCAGCTACACCATTGAAATCTGAGACAAAGGTCATCATCTTATTGCCCTCCCTCATATCTGTTTGTTCTCTCAGAAATTTTGCTCTATCTTTTGCTAATGCCTTATCCCTAGCCTCTTTTAGCAGTGCATCCTTGTATCCCTTTGTTTGAATCGAGTTTCTAGGTCCTCTGCTTGTATGTTAAAGGTTGATTCTTTAGTACAATTTTGCCTAAGTCACAGCATCTGGCAATAGGGTATGGAGCTCTTTAGTTTTTCAGAGTGGGCACTTTCAGCTCTCAGCAGACTATTAGTTGCTGTCTCTTTTCTAAAGCAACTGGTAATCACTGGTTCTCCCAGCAACCCACCTATTTCTAAATCTAACAAGCATTTGTCAATGCCGAATGTTTGCTTGCTGGCATTGGGATTGGTAGTGTAGGAGTTAGACAGCTGCATAATAGGAATGGCAGTGAAGTATTGAACTGAAGCCAACCTGCCACCACCCTGCAGATATGGACAGGCATTGGGGTGTGCCTTTGGGTCATCAGGCATAATGGCACACCATTTCACCACACCCCACCCTGCAGACACTGACAAGTGTCACGGTGTGCCTTGGGATCTTTGGCCTCTATGCACACCCCATTCCATTAGAAGTACGGTGAGATGGGTGCGGTATAGGACAATGGGGTGCACTTTGGGGCTGAAGAGTCCAAGGCATACCTCGATGCCTCTCAGTGACTGCAGGGTGTGGAATGGTATGAGCAGCACAGGCAAGAATCCCAAGTCACACCCCGATGCCTGTCATTCTCTATAGGGTCGGCGTTATAGTTGAAAAGCCTACTACCAGGCATTCGTTGGTATTTCACTCCAAATTTTCAACATGTTTGTTTTGTGACCCCACCTCATGAACAGGGGGAATATCAGTTTGTTAGTCGAAAGCTGCTTATGCACAGTGACTACGGCATTTAGCACCACAGGTGCAAAAATATTCGAACAGGATGTAAAAACGACAGCTGTACTCTTTCATGGGGAGGTGTAAAAATGGCTATGTTGCAAATGTGTAGTAAAAATATTTTAAAAATGGTGAAGTCACGAGCGCATATAGAAACTGTGCAATGCACACCCGTAATATAATTAGGCTGGGGATTTCTTACAGCAGATTGTCAACTCAGGCATTTTGGTGCCTCCGATCATGAACAGTGTCACTGTGATTTTCTTTATCTGTGCCGAACAATGATTTCCCACAGCGACCACGCATCTCTGCACTGAAAGTGTGAAAACACACCGGCCATGTTGAAAAATGGCAGCTGTACTGCTCATAAGGAAGTGTGGAAAAATGCCACTGGTGAAAATCTGGACTGAAAATATTATAAAGTCATGAACTAACGAGGGTGCGTGGAAACTGTGCAATGCTCACTCGTAACACAGTCATTTTATGGACTTTTGTCACCAAATTTTCAACATAGCCATTTTAAGACCTCTGCTCATGAACAGTGTAACTGTGATTTTCTTAATCTGTCCTAAACATTGCTTTGACACCATTGTGCGCCACATTGCTAAAACACATTTTGGGCAATATATGAAAAATTGCAGCTGTACTGTTCATAAGGAAGTTTAATAAAATGGACATGTTGAAAATCTGAATGAAAATATTAAATTTACAAACTTACGAGCATGCATAGGAACTGTGCAAGCGCCGTCGAAATGTCATTTTAAGAATTTTTCACCAAATTCTCAACATAGCCATTTTAAGACCTCTGCTCATGAACAGTGTCACTGTGATTTTCTTAATTTGTCCTGTACATTGATTTCGAGACACCGACTGCGCCATTTCGCTACATGGGCGGAAAACATTTTGGGTGAGATGTGAAAATGACAGCTGTACTACTCATAAGAAGGTGTGCTACAATGGCAATTTTGAAAATCTGGAGTGAAAATATTGAAAATTTGCAACCAACGAGCGCTATAGGAACTGTACAACGACGCCAGTAAACAGTCATTTTTGACATTTTTTCACCAAATTTCAACATAGCCATTTTAAGACCTCTGCTCATGAACAGTGTCACTGTGATTTTCTTAATTTGTCCTGTACATTGATTTCAAGACACCGACTGCGCCATTGTGCGCTACATGGGCGGAAACACATTTGGGTGAGATGAAAAATGACAGCTGTACTACTCATAAGAAGGTGTGCTACAATGGCAATGTTGAAAATCTGGAGTAAATATTGAAAATTTGCAAACTAACGGCGATGGTAAAGATTTCCTTACTAGCATGCGCTTCGAAAACAGTCATTTTTGAAATTTTTCACCAAATTCTCAACATAGCCATTTTAAGACCTCTGCTCATGAACAGTGTCACTGTGATTTTCTTAATTTCTCAGTTCGCGGTCGCTTTGAAGAGTGCAGACGTGTTCCCGGTCCACGGAGATCGTCGCGCCAAGGTCCGGGTAAGTATAGGGTGGGGGTGGAGAGGCTGGGTGCACAGTGGGTGGGTGCGGTTGTGGGGAGGCGGGGAGACTCACCGTGGGACCGTTTTTCTTCCAGGTGAAAAAAGCGAGACTGACGTGGGCGTTGCCACGTGAGTGGCACAAAGACATTGGGGAGGGCGCTGCTCAGCCGACGGGGATTGGGCACCCCGCCGGCCTACGAGGTCTGCTTTTGCCATGCTGGGATGGCCTCAGCATGGCACTACTACTGGGGACAGTAGCCGACGGGGATTGGGCACCCCTCACGGCTATATGATTAGTTGCCACGCTGGGGTGGGCACCCAGCATGGCATTTTGTAAGCATCTGGGGGCGGAGAGAATGAGCACAGCCGACGGGATTGGGCACCCGCCGGCTATACAGTGCGTGCGCATGGGCGCCTCCGCCCGCGACATAGCCTGTGGGGGATGCGTGAGCAGCCTTATCTTATCACTGCTCACTCAAGCATAGCTCCCCTTTCAACTGAGTGCACTGCATTTTGGAGCGGTCATAGACAGCTCCAAAATGCATTGGCTTACAGGGCCGACCTGCCAGCATACTGACTGAATTGGAGGAGGAGGTGACACCTCCGAAATCTCCAATGATGGCACTATGTTTCTTGCACATGCATGCAAGCAAACATAAAAAACTAGTTTGGCTATAATTTGAATTTGATGTGCATCTCAAATTAAAATCAAAAATTATTTAACTAGTTCAAAAGTCACCAGTCTTAGAGCTGTCTCCCTACCATACACAGAGGCAATCATCTAGGTATCTGTGCCAAACCTAATATGGCTCCAGTAGGGATTATGTTCTTTAAAAAAAACTTTTAGCATTTCCTATCTGCCTAGAAAGAGATTCGAGTAGCAGGGTGCTATGATTGCACCCATAGTTGTATCACAAACTTGTAGGAAGAAATTATTCTCAGTTTCAAAAATAGATGTGTGAGTATACTGTATATTCCAAGGCTGTGATAATGAAATCCATTGTAGTCTGCCATGCCAAGGTTCTCAGGATAATATCTTCATGCCTGTATCCCTGATTATGTTTAGTGGAGGTGAACAAAGACTCTATATCAGTTGCTAACCATGTAAAGTTATTTTCCCATATTAGGTTCTAAACCTTTCTAAGTACATCATTTGTATCTTTCAAAATGAAGCAGTTCAGTTACATTTCTGTAAATGGAAATCCACATAGTGACCCAATTTCTCCGTTAGAGAGTCATTTCCAGATGTGATTGGTCTACCAGGGATTTTCCAAATTTTCATGTATTTTTGGTAAAACATAAACCCCGAATATTCATTCCAGATATACCTGTATTCATCTTCACTAATGTTGTTTCTGGAAATGGCTGTTATTAAAATACTGTGCAATTCTTTATTGTACATAAACATGGGGTTGCATGGTTATTGCTTGTAATTTAGTTCATTACTCAAAAGTTCATTTACAATATCAATGTAGTGTTCCTTGTTTAGTACCACAATGTTTCCACCCTTGTCAGAGGGTTTAATCACTATGCTGGTTTTGTCTGACAGTTTTTAATTGCAGTTCTTCTTGTTTAGTAATAGTATATTGTATTTGTGATGTTTTTCTTGTAAGGATCGTATTAACTTGCTTTGTCAAAGTTTGTTCATAAACTAGGATTGATGAACTGGTAAAACTTGGGCAGAATGTAGACTTACCCAGAAAATAGTCTTACCCAGGTCAGAGACTCCTGTAATTTTCAAATCTGGTTCAGAGTCCCAGAGATTCCTGTCTCCTGCTGTTTCTAATAAATCCTTTCAAGTGTCTCCTTGCATTAAATTCAAGTCCACAAGTGCAGGCCCATGGGGTATCTAATATATTTTGGGAGTTTACAGGTTCTGCACTTTCTACCGATTCTGGTATTAAGACCATGTTGGTTTCAGGGGAGTTCTTTTTATTCTCAAAGAGAAGTCTCAGTGTGAGATTTCTGAAAAAATGTCTCAAGGTCTACTGCAATTTGAAAGTTGTTTATGGAGGGATTAGGGATAAAGGAGAGTCCCTTTCAAAAAAGCCTTCTGTGAGTCAGTCAAGATATAGTTAGAAATGTTAATTACCTGTAGGGCGTATTCTTCCCAGAGCACCTTAAGCAGTCTGTTTCTTCCTCCCTTCCTCATCTCCCCATTCTAGTTCTTCTTCATCTTCTCGGTTTCTGCCTTTCCTTAAATAGGGTTAGCTGTTCTATACTAGAAATGTCCAGATTAGACCATGGTAAGCCTGATATCAGTTTACCATCAATTCATAAGTTTGGATTGTGTATGAGGGTTGTTTCGGTTGGCATGGCCTGTAGGTGCAAGAGTCAACAAAGATGAGTATGCATATTTACTACTGAAGCTATTGGAGTATCTTTCAGCATTTTTGGGGAGCGTTTTACAGCTAGTGTATATAAGGGATGTGGGACTAATATTAGCCTTAGTACATAGTGCTTTTTAGTCTGAAGCCAAAGTGGTATTGCCTATCCTGTGGGTCTGAGGATCCTGCATCCATTGCAAGTATGTATCACTTGCAATTGCAAAGGGCATCCAATAGTTTAAGGTTGTGCCAGTTTATGATATGCCCTTTGGGCAGTTTTATCTGCACATATAAATTTAGATGTAGTACTGTATAAGATGTCAAATCATTGTTTATGGATGGCACAGTTCAGTATACCTAGAGGGTACAGCACACCAGATAGTAGATTCATTTTGATCTGGTTTACCTTGCCCACAAGGTCAGTGTTTCAAGTTTCAAGTTTTTTCAAGTTTCAAATTTGAAAAAGTGTAAGAGCTACATGAAACATTGGTGGAGGTTGCCACTGTTGCTCTGTATGGATTCTTAGCTTTTCTGTTAAATAAAGCAGCTTTTACCAAGACCTGGTTTTAGGTCTTTTTGTTTTAGTGTGTCTTGTGCACGCTCTATGGACCTTGGACTTTCAAATTTATTGTTGATCAGTTAAAAACCATTACACCTAGTACAATCTAAAAAGATACATGTAAACTGCATTTAAAACTACAGTAATCTACAAAACACAGTTATAAGTGTTATAAAAGTGCACACTAGACAGTGTCAGAAGGTGAGAAATAAAATAAATGATACACATTGTAATGTTGGTGTAGCAAAACCTTAAAATGCCAACCTTTAGTACATTCCCCAGTCATGGACACAAAAGACTGATTTCGCTTTGACTGCTTCTGCAAGACTATTATGTAATAACGGGGAGTGTTTCTCCTATTGAGAAACTGGGGTATAATTGTCGCTATAACCCATGGGTTATAACGGCAAACATGTGCCTGATTTCTCACTGTGGCTATGCACACACGTCCATGCACAGACTGTTACTGGAAGTGCATTGCCCCTCGCAGCCTCCCTAACTGGCGAGTACCACACTGACAACAAAAATAATGCTTTTCTGCTCCTGCTCCTACCAAGTTAGTCTTTCTCAGCCTCCACACCTTCCTGACTCGTGCCCATCCAAAGACCAGCGGTTCATCATTTTGCAACTGCCGCCACGGATTCTCCATCTCTCACACTAATCACAGGTCAACACATCAGCTCGGGCTAACTTGTGCCGGGGTGCTAATCTATCAAGCACTCTGTGTGATTTTTTTTTCATTAATAAATGAACAAGCAGTTATTCAAAACAACGTGCAGGGGATGAAACAAGGAACTGCTTAACACCATCCCCATCTGCTGGCCAAACTGTCACTCACATTTAAAACTGATGTAGCCGAGAAAACACTCCCAAGCAATTACATAAAACAATGTATGGGGTTGAGCGTATAAATGAGAATTTAATGCCCACCCTTGGTGTGAGATGCTTTAATAAACCCCTCAGGCTTCGACCTCTGGGTTTATGTAGTATTCCACACCTCGGTGGCATTAAATTTTGTTATACACTGACCCCATACATTATTGTATATTTTATACATATCTGAAGAGTCCAAATAATAGGCTATCAATAAATTTATGACAGTCTTAGTTTGCTCCAAGATAGTATCAGCAAGCAGCATCACTCTTTTTATAATGAAATCCAGTGGTTAACTTAAAAGGTGATTTATGGATAAAATAAATATTAATTCCAGTAGAAACAGATTTTGGCTCCATTTGAACCCAGGAGTCCTTTGACTATTTGGTGCTGTTTTGTAAATTCCTGTGACTCTAAGCTTACTATATACAGTTACCTTTTGTAAGCTAGCACTTGCTCATGTCCACAACAGCTGTAAACCACTTATATAACCATGGGTACGTTAAAATGTCATTAAAATAGAATAAACAAAACAAAAAAAACGCCATCCTGACTTTTGGGAAGTTCAAAACTTTAAAAATCCCAAGTTAAGTTTGAGAATTAGGCTCACACACCAATGAACATTGCATGTGACTCTCATTCTGAAATAAGAGTCTCACTTATTTGTGTAAGGCCTTTCACAATGCAATCCGGGTGAATGCAGGGTTTCATAGCAACATACTGGCTCCATAACAAGGAAGCTACCCTGCAAAATGCCTCCTCAGAACTCCACAAATCATTTAGAGTAAAACATCTTTTGAAATTCAGAACAGAAAATCAGAGCACCAAGGTGTTCAGCTATTAAAATTTGAAAGATAGTGTTGCCCCTTCTTGTGTGAAAGTGAGGTACAGGCTGGCCTGGTGGTGCTGAGAGCTGAGGCATTGAACACCTTACCTCATGTGGCACCAGAGACCCATGTTCAGGAATGAGCGGTTGGCAGGGGTCAGCAGGGTGGAGAAGAACTGATCGCCTGACATACTGCTCTCCTTCTCTGGGAGGAGGGCCCTCAACAGTCTGCACCTGTCTCACCCCCAGTGGTGGTTGGGGACAGGGTGTGCCACTGTAGTAAGAGGAGGAGTTGGGGCTGATGCATGGAGGGAGCGTGCAGATGCATACGTTCTCCCCTCTGCCGGTGTCACTACACGTCCCTAACTCCAGGGAGAAAATTGAAAAAATGGAGGAGTGGCTGCCTGATCATGTGGCTTGATAGCCATCTGAAGCACAGTGGCTCCAGGGTGCCTGCTCTGGATCTGGACAGGTGAGAGAGTAGGGGGCTCCCCACCATCCCACTGCAGGAGGTAAGCTACAAGGGACTAAGGTGACCGTGATTGGAGTGTGGATGGCAGATGGTGGCTGGAATCCCAAGGGGCTGCCAAGGGAACATGGGAGCAGATACAGGTATGCCAGAGAAGGGTAAAACAGTAATAGCCCCCCAAAAAAAGAGAGGTAAACAATTTTGAATTTATAGTAGTGATACACCCATATTTACCTTGCTTCATTACCATAGCTGGGTTTTAAATCACCTTTCACAAATGGGAAAGTATAAAGAAGTATCTTTATGGGGAGTACCTCACAGTCAACTTCCATAAATCCACAGATCCACAAATCGCCAGACTAGCGTCTTTGCACAGTTTAAAAATCTTTGTTGCTATACTATTACCAAACTTTGCTCCATTCTCTTAACCTAGGAGTCCAAGGGGTCCAGTGCAGCAACAAACTGCAAGTCTCTTTAGTTGGCTTCACTATCACTTATTCCAGCTCCCATTTAATTCTGAAAGCTCAACACACTTCTCATTAAATATGCATTTGCCAACAGTAGTTTTCAAGCTTCATCCCCATCAGGACTCTCATCTGAAATTAAGCAATGAAAAAACATTCCACTGAGCACAGTAAGCTTTAGCATCAATTTTAACAAGGACCCCACCCCCCATGCAAGCAAATCATATCATCTTTCTAAGGCACATAAAGCCTTAAGGCACCTTTGTGCAATCCAATATTTGCTCAGTTCACTCTAAGTCTGATTGAATCCAGTCTGAATAGCATCTGCTCTGCCCTGTTTCCTCATGGGTATGTTTTTTCATTTTGATTATAATCCACATTCCTAATATTTAAGACCATGATAACAGTAACATTTAAAACATCAATGGCAACTTAAATGCCAGACACATGGTCGAGAAGCTGCTCCCCACTTTAACAATTGCTGCTCTCTGAAGTAGAATACGGAGAACCAAATACAATGCCTCATCATCAAAAGGGGCTAGTTCAGCACAAGTTTCATTCATCAACTTTAAAATGAAACAAAAACAAGTTTCAGCAATATAAAACCTGAGAATGCCAGTTCATGTTCAGAGCAGCAAAATGAACTCTGTCCACAGCAGCCGATCCAGACATATCATAGCTCCATGGGTCCACGAAACTCACAGTCACTCAAAAAGTAAAAGAACTAAGATTTCTTTCACAATTAAAAGCTTAAATTTCTCTTGAAATAAAAATCCTCCAGAATGCCAGCAGAAACAGTGTGTTGAGGAGTGGGCGGCATTGCAGCCATCTTTCCGCTCCACCCCAAAAAGGTAAGGTAGATGGGACCATCTGTCTATGTTAAGCTTTAATTGTCTGAATGGTGGTTTCAGGTTTTGGCATAGCATGTCTCGCGGGTTCTTACTGACCACTATGCCTACGTATTTTAAATTTCAGCTACCATTTAAGCCCAAGTGCTAAGATACCATATTTGTTAATACCTGAGTTTAGGGCAGTACCTCAGTTTTTTTACATTGAGTTGTAGTTAGATAAAATTCCCAAATTCCTGAATTACCTAAAGAGCATGAGGCAGGGAGGAATTAGGGTGGGCAATATGTAACAAGATATCATCTGCATAAACTGATATCTTGCATTCAGAGCCTTCAATTGGGATCCCAGTAATGTCCTGAGCTTGTTTGATTTTAAGGATTAGGGGTTCTAAAACAAGTTAAAAATGAGGGAGATAAGAAACATCCCATCCTCATGTCCAAGAACAACTCAAAGGGTGTGGAATAAACCCCATTACAAAATATCTGTGCAGTAGGGTGAGAGTATAGTAATCTAATCCAGTTACAAATTTCCTCAGGTATTTTGTATTTTGCTAATGTGGGAACAGAAACTCCCAGGAGACCCTATCAGAAGCTTTCTCTGTTTCTAGCAAGACCAGCAAAGTAGAGGGTATCTGGCCCCCAGACAGATATTTGGTGAGCTAGCTTTCAAAGATGGTCAGATGAGAGTCTACCTAGCATGAAACCTATCTGTTCACACCATATTAGCAAACTCAATACCCTGTTGAGTTGGGTAGCAAGTATTTTGGCTAGTATTTTAACCCTTACAGGACTATGAACTTATATATCAGTCCAGAACTGCAATATATTCTAATTCTGTTGACAGTCTAAGGGTTAAAATCTAGATTTAACAGAGATCTGGGTCTGTGATTCCTATAGGTGAATGACCCATAACCGGTTTAGGTGTCAGTGTGACTATGATATCCAGAGTTCATGCTCTTAATACCTTTTAGCGATATGTTGATACATACCTCTTAGTACAGGACTAAGTTCTGTACTGAAAGAGTTATAAAAATCTGAGGTGAACCCATCAGCCCCAGGAGCCTTACTGGGTGTCAGATGTTTGATGGCCTACAAAAACTTGTATAATGTCATATTGGCTGCTAAAAGTCCCTGTTGATCCTCTGTGAGAGTAGGAATGGAAGTGTATCAAATATGTGTTTAATTTCCCTACTGAAGGGGTCCAAGTCAGTGACCTGTAGAGGTCCTGGTAAAAACGTTTTAATTCTTTGACTGTCTTTGGGACCAGTGACCACTTCTGCTTTCCCCAGGATCCTAAATCCCTGGATTTTCCTAAATGCCTCCTGTTGCCAGATAAGCAGGGCCATAAATTTCCTGGCTTTTGCCCTTGACCAAAGTACTTGACTTGTGCCTTATAAATTGTTAGTTCTGCTGCCATCCAATTAGCTTGGCAAAGCTGCTCTCATGATGTTGAGTTCTAACCATGTGGCCTCTGGGGTAGGTCAAGAGAGTGCTTCTGAATATGTTTTATTTTACTGAGTAGTTTTTCACCTTATGGTCCCTCTATCTTTCTTGTAGATATGAAACAAATCAACTCTCCCTGGACACTACACTTAAAGACCATCTAGTGGGTGTCGATATTGCCAACAGAGTTTTGATTATTCTAAATAAAGTCTGTCATGTAGTTCTTAAGATACTCAATAGACTCTTGATCTTTAAGAATCTGGTTATTTAGTCTCCATTTTCTTTCTTGGGGGCGGAATTATGTGAACTGCAAGGAGAGAGCCACTGGAGAGTGCTCTGATATCACCCTAAGTTGTATTTCAGAAGAGTGGACCCCTTGGAGGCACTCTTTGCTCATGAGGAGGAAGTCCAGCCTGGACTGGGACTGGTGTGCTGCTGAATACAAGGTGTATTCCCTTGCATTTGGGTAAGATACACCACAGTCCACCAGTCCAAGTATATCTATTAAGTCTCTAAAGGCACGCTGTGCCAGGATAGCCCTCTCCTGTTGGAAGAGTGTGTGGCCTATCATCACATTCCGATCTCCAGCTGAAATGATTGTGTGGTGAGACTACAGTGCTAAGTGTCTAACAAGGTTCATTAAGAACCCTGGGTCATCAGTGTTGGGTCATAGCTGCAGGATAAAGCGCATCATGTCCGTCTCTTCTGTGTGCTCCAACACCCCTACTATAACTATATGATTCCATTAACTTCTCCACTCCTGGTCTTGATCGTGCTTCTAATTTTGAGACTTTTGCCAAAGCACAACCAGTTCAGGCTTGTTGAGCAATCCTATCCTCTAGGGAGCTAATTCAATCCTCTGTGCATCTGACCTGCTTTGCCAGGTTTTCAGGGTGGGTTTAAAGATCTGACATCCACCAATAGATCTTGGATTGCCTATTTAATGGATCCCAGTTCTTGGAAGAGCCTATCATGAGTTTCTGTGTTCATACCTTGTATCAGGGTAGGATGGATGAACTAGCTAGTTTGTGTCATTTGGCCACTTGCGAGTTTTCTGGTAGTGGTGATAGACTGGCCATGTGCTGCAAGTCAACATGTCCTCTGCCATAATTTATTTCTTCTCTTGCTGCGTTCGTTGTGTATATTGTACTATGAACTACTGGATGACTGCTGGCTATTCAGGTTTTAGTAGCTGTTGTGTCATGGTTCAATTCGCTGTTTTAAAGTAGATTTTGAAGTTTTCTTTGTGGAGCTGTATCCAACTGTGACCATTCAGCAAGGAGGCATCACATGGCTCTGAAGTTTTCTTTCTGAATATGCTTAGTAAAGTTTTTGGATAACCCTCTGATATGACACAAAAACTTTCATGTTGCAAGAGCATTTGCTTTCACATCACTTAGTTTTTACAACACGAAAAAACACTTTTTCAGGTTGTGACAGCTAGCACCTTTTTTTAAACTAAAAATATGGAAAATACCTGAAGCTATATATATATATATATATATATTATGAAAATACAAAATCACACATGCCCCACAATGCAAAGCATCATGGGCTGCATATGCAAATCATCACAGAATGTTATACTGGTCCAACTTTAAGCAGAATTGCATGGTGCCGAAGGCCTCTCACACAGTTTGCAAAGGGTGCTAACAGAAGACATAGAACACGTGTTTCGTCCTACCAGGACTCATCAGTATGCCTTATCTGTTTGACACCCCAGTGGAATGGACCAGCTACCCCTAATAGTATATTATGGTAGCACGGTAGTGCTACCATAGTTAGGGTTGAGGAGCCATTTCTATGTTAAACCCAAAATTTTGCACCTTAATAACTTTGCAACCGTTTGGCGCTTTTGCCTGAAATTTGGAATATAAGATCAAGAACACATACACCTTAGGAACTGCCAAGTTTTGTACTGGTCAGATACACGGTTGTGGGTTATTAAGTGTGATCTGCGTATGCATTTCGCTTTCTGAATTCTCACGGTCACGCCTACAGGTCATATGGTTTTTGCGCGACCAGCCTGAAATCTTCAGGGAATGTGCGGCCAGGGTCCACGATGTGCCTTTCAAAGATTTCGTGAAAAATATTAAACAGTTCAAAGTTATTCAAAAACAATTTCCCATAATAAGTCAATGGGAAAAGTTAAAAGGATTCGACAGTGTACATAAATGCATTTTACTTTCGCAAATGGCCCTGCTACTTTCGCAAATCCACCATCTTATTTTCAGTTAGTGATCAGAAAAATGCTTGGTATTTAAATTTGGGACCCTCTAGCAACCTAATTATTTTTGTATTCACCTAGTCGGACCCTGAGGATGCTAGCCATGTCTTTATTTTGGGTAAAATACCCCAGAAATATGTTTTCAAATTTCTGGAAAAAGTACTTTCACAAAGTAATTTCGTGCTCACGAAAGAGTCATAAATTTTATGCTAAAGTCAAATTGAGACAGTACTTTTCTAGTTTGTGGGAAAATTACAGCAATTTTTGGCACTCCGCTGCAAAAGAATGGTTTGGAGTTTGGGCTGAAATTTGAGAGAACGTAGCCGACATCTCACAGATGTGCCTTCCAGTGTTTCGTTGAAAAATATTGCATGGCTGCAAAGTTACAATACTCCAAGTTGACGCTTTTTCCCATAGGATAACATTACGGCGCCAACGATTACAGGAATCCTTTGGCACCCTGCTGCAAAATAACAGTTTGGTCTTTTTCCTGAAATTTGATGGAACACAGCCAACAGCCCACAGATGTGCCTTTCAGTGGTTTGGTGAAAAAATATTACAGGGAGGCAAAGTTATGGCACTCTGAACTTCTCATTTTCCCCATAGGATAACATTCGGCGTTCATGCGTGCTTTCAGGGCCCTTATCTCGAGAAGCAGTGCGAGATACAGACCTTTCATTGGACAAACACTTAGTCCCTAGCCAGGACAGTCATAAATCATATGACTTTTAAATTTGTTTTCTATGTCGTCACGGTTCCTGAGAGATAACCTATTTAGTATTCCAAGTCCTCATTTTCTGCTCCGATACCCACTATTATGCATACTTTCTTTGTACTCACTGTCTTTCTCTATGCAGCTTTTGGGAAAACCAGCCTGCGCACTTACATTACTGTTACCGTTGCCTTTTCACTTGTGGTTCTGTACCCATTTCACTTACCGTTGACATCTCGCCACCATGTGCTTTATCCTTCTGTTTCATTTTGCGCCTGGGTTTCTGTTATTTTTGCCATTTGTGTCTAAAGTACTGTTTCTCTTTTCTGTTTCTCTTTGCGCACCATGCCCATTGACATTTCCGTTTGCAGGCACCATGTTACTATGTGACAACACATCACGTGGCAGACTGTTCTTGTCTATGCCTCAATGTAAGTACCTTTCTGTTCTCATTCGCGCTATGCGTTACGTGTGTGCCACTGTTAACACTTCTGTTTGCATTGCTGTTCCTGTTACTATGCCACAAGACATCATGTGGTGGGGCCTGGGCCCCATCGCTGCATTACTATTTTTCATTATCATTCTCAAAAGAAGGAAATTAGAGGCAAAACTCAGTTTAATGCATTAGTTAGGGTTGTTCCACAGTGACAAACGTGAGTAAATTGAGGTGTTAGGGTTGAAAACCCCCTTGGACCCCATCCCCCCCAACCAGCATAGGGGTTGCGTTGGGGTCGATGGGTCCAACTCTCACCCCATTCTCCTATACTTCTGCTGCTTTACACATGTGATGGGGTGAGAGTTAGGCTGATGACCCCAATGCGCACTCCCAGTGCCGTTGGGGGTGGGCTGGGGTCCAAGGGGTTTTCAACCCTAACACCGAATTCTCACTTTTGTTGCTGTGAACAACCCTAACTAATGCATTAAATGGAGTTTTTTTCTAATAGATATATATATATATATATATATATATATATATATATATATATTTAATATTTAAAACTGAACCTAGCTAAACAGGAACCATTTAGCTAGATTCTAGTATTTGTTTTAAAATGTCCTAGAAATACATTTTCTGGTCACCCAAAAATCCTGGGTGTCCAGCTTAGTGAGAGGAGCCATTTTTCCTGTTGTGACTCAAGAATCCCCAGTTTCTCATAAAGTGGTGCAACAAGGGAATTTCTTTTTTGAGCACCCAAAAATTAGTCATTTACATGTTCCCTCCCTCCAAGCTCAGCCAACCCTCACTCATCCTTCCTGATTGTTTCAAATTATAAGTGGACAAGGGTGCCCAACACTGGTACTGCTTCACAACCCCCTCCCTCCAGATCACCCCACAATAGATAGGTGGTGACACCAGGTGCCTACCCCTAGTGCTGCCATACTATAAATGCCAACACTAGGGTGCCAAATTCCCAGTGTCAGATATGGTACTTCCTCCTTTTTTATTCTTTTAGCCCTGGACAGAAGAAAACAGTCCCTTGTTTATTTATTTTTTAGCTGCAAAGAAGAAGAGAAAGGTCCCTTGCCAGTCTCAGCCCTCCTACACATCCACCTACCCTACTCTGCCCCCAATCAGCACCTATCACCAAACACCTCACATACACACCCCTCACTCACCTAAAGATGGTCCAACATAGAAAAGACACTCTCCAATTAGAAAGATGTCCTCCTGCTTGAACCGCATCTGCGATATGAGAAGGTAAGGTATGTCTGGTTAATGTATTTCAATGCGTTTTGAACTTTTCCTCATAACGTTATTATTTTTCAATATTTTGCATCAGATATTCAACATGACCTTTTGGGACCCTGTCTCATCAGCAAGGTAGGTGAAGTTTTTCAAATCCATCTCAAAAGGTGATTTTGCAGTCATTCCATGAAACCACCTTTTGGGCAGGATTTAAAATTTTCACCTATCAGGTTTATGAGTGGGATCACAAGAAGACTATGTCGAAACTTAGGTGGAAAAATATGGTAAAATGACAAGTTATGAGTGAATATTGAAACATTTCAATGTTCACTCATAACTTTGCTAATTTTCAATATTTTCAGCCTAACTTTCAATATGGCCTTTTGGAACCCCACCTCATGAACAAAGCAGGTGATATTTTTCAAATCCATGCCACTAGCAGTTGTTCTTAGAAATCACTGTTCAAACAGGGTTTGAAAATTGTCACCTACTGGGTTCATGAGGTGGGATCACATCAAACTATGTTGAAAATTTGGTAGAAAAATATGGTAAAATGACAGTTATGAGTGAATATTGAAATATTTCAACATTCACTCAAGTCATAAGTTCACTAATTTTCTGTGTTTTTCACCAAACTTTCAATATGGCCTATTTGGGACCCACTTCATGAACAAGACAGGTGAAAGTTTTGAAATCTATACTGAAAGGTGATTTGCTGTCACTGCTAAATCACCTTTCATGTGGGATTTCAAAATGTTCACATACAGTGTTAATGACATAGGGTCATAGGAAGACTATATTCAAAATTTGGGGTCAAACTATTAAAAACTACAAAGTTATGAAAGTGGATTGAAATTTTTCTATGCACGCCATAACTGTTAATTTTCAATATTTTAACTCCAAGCTTTCAACATAACCATTTTTTCACACCACCTTATAAATGTGATAGGTGTCATTTTTCAAAACCTGATGGAAACATCTTTTCATACTTGTCTACTAAAATGGTGTTTCACCCAGTATTCTATAGATGCCATATGTCCTGCTTGTAAGGGAAGTCATAAAACAATTATGTTGAAAATGTAAGTTAAAATAAAAAATTAAGAAATGTTGTCTCCAGTGCCAACATTTGGCCCAGCAGGTACTGCTTTGTGATCTTGTGCCAGTAATTTGAGTTCAGATGCAAGCTCAGTGAGCTAGTTGGATAGGGAAGGTTTTGGGGATGGCACTGTCATTGGCACCACTTCCAGCCTTGGAAGGAAGGTGCCAGGTTGCCCACATGGGCCTAAGTACCATATAGTGAAGAGAACTCTTCTCTTGGCATACAGTCCTGCACCTCTGCATCTATGGCTGCCAGAGAGCCCTGCATTTTAGCTGACAGATGGATTCTTTGCCTTGCATATCTATAGCTGTGATCACATGGAAGCACAGAGCCCTCTTCCCCAGGTCAGCTAGACAGCCCAACAAATTCTTGACATCTGTTGCCACACAAGTGCAGGGCTCAGGGGTCCCTGCACTTCTGCAGGCAGACTCACTCTTCCCCATCTGTTCATGCAAGTGCTGAAAGGACCTGTGTGAATGAGGACATGATTACACTGTCTCAAAGAAAAGGAAATTCTTTGCAAAAAACTCATTAATGCACCAGTTAGGGTTCTGCTTACTACCACAAAGTAGGTAAATGTGGCATTAGAATTTCTAATCTTAACACCCACTAAAGCAGCAAAAGGACACTGCATGCAACCACAGACAGCGATCATCTGGTAAGACAAACAACATACAACTGGTTGCAGATGACATAAATACAGTAGCACTGATGTGCTATCTTTGTGATTTGTATCTGCAGCTGCTGAACCACAGGCCATCTGCAGCCACTCCTGTGCATATGTCTTGCAGCATGCTTGAATACCTGTGGCAGCAGAATTACAGGCCCTATAGTGGCCTGTACTTCTGTGGGCAGAAATACTGTTGCAGTGAAAGTATCATGGTTTTCTATATGCAGCTGTGTAACTGTAGGCGCCATAGGAGCCAGTTCTTCTCAGTAGTGGGACCAGGTTTGGGATCATTTGGGAGCCAGGAAGGTCATTCAGTCAATGACAGGCTCCACAATGGGCACTAAACAGTGAATAAAGATGGTGGCAGGGTGCCACTACTCACTAGGGAGCCAGGAGGGTGACCGTCCCCAGCCCCCTGGCTCCACCACTGGTTCTTCTGTATCAAGAATTAGATGTGTATGTCTTACACCAGTGGCTGAAGAGGTACAGGCACCTCAAGGACATGCGCTTCTACAGATAGAACTACTCTTGCAATTTTGGTATCATGGATTTTGTGGCACCAGCATTTCTGCAGCCAGAGGTCAGTGTGTGTTTTACCCTGTGTCTGCAGAAGCACATACCATTAAGGAGCTGCACTTCTTCAGACAAA
Organism: Neoceratodus forsteri; assembly: GCA_016271365.2. Lineage (NCBI taxonomy): Eukaryota > Metazoa > Chordata > Ceratodontiformes > Ceratodontidae > Neoceratodus > Neoceratodus forsteri. The sequence continues at coordinate 180,813,785 of CM057452.1, read as the reverse complement.
ACTGTATGTATGCCTTATAGGTGAATGAGTACCTGTGGTTACAGAAGTGCTAACCTCATATGGGCCTGATCTTCTGCAGACAAAAGAACTCTTGTAATTTGAGTATCACGGATTTGTACATGTGGCTCCAGGTGACTGTGCATCTATACACAGAAGCAGCATTGTGAATTTAGTATTGTGGATTTCTATCTGCAGCCAGAAGTAAGTATGCATGTCTTGCGGTGTGCTTATCACAGATTCAAATCCATGAAGGTAACATCTGTGCCACTGCATTTGCATAATTAGGAAACAGTTGTATGGTGTATGCCTTACCTGATGATGGCTGTCCATGAGTTTGCTTGTGTGGTCCTGTCCTGCACTGCTAAGCGGATGGGCAGTAAGAGTTGCAAAACCTAACGTCACATTTCCTTCTTCTGTGGCAGTAGTAGGACATTAACAGGTGCATTAATGCGGTTTTGCAAAATATATCTATCTATCTATATATATATATATATATATATATATATATATATATATGACAAAGAACCTCTGTGCGTAAGCACTGAGGCAATGGTTACCTCAAAGGGCATTTGGCAGGAAGCCAAGTTTCAAAGAAATACAAAATCACACATGCCCCAAAATACAAAGCATCATGAGCTGCATATGCAAATCACCACAGAATATTATGTTGCACAGAAGGAGCAGGACAGAGAGCTGTACCAGTTAAGGCAGAAAGAAGCAGGAGGGAAGTCAGAATAGCAAAGGCCCAAACTGAGGAAAAGATAGCCAACTCAGTTAAGAAGGGATAAAACCTTTTATAGGTACATCAGCGGAGAGAAAGACAAAGGAGGGATAGTGAGGCTGAATAGAATAAACAGTGGGTGGGCAGAGGGGACAGTGAAAAAGCAGGAATACTGAATGAATATTTCTGCTCAGTATTCACAAAGAGGAGGGGAAGTGCCTAATCCAATTAACAGAAGCACTCTTGATAGGGGTCGATCCCAGTCCTTTCACAGAAGAAAGGTGTCTGCAAGAACTCCTAAAACTGAAGGTGGACAAAGCAATGGGTCCTGATGGAATTCACCCCAGAATTCTAAAAGAATTAAGGAAGGAACTAGTGAAACCACTGGCTACTCTTTTAATAAATCATGGAGGATGGTGTGGTACCCGAGGACTGGAGGAAGGTGGATGTGATTCCCTTCACAAAAGTGGGACCAAACAGAGGCAGGAAACTACAGACCTGTCAGTCTGACCTCTGTGTTGAGGAAAGTGGTAGGTCACTTCTGAAGGAAGAATAGTTGAGTACCTAGAGGTCAGTGGAGCACAGGATCCAAGACAGCATGGGTTCACAGCTGGAAGGTCATGTCAGACGAATCTAATAGATTTCTTTGACTGGGTGACCAAAGTAGTAGACCAGGGAGGGGCTGTGGACATGGCCTAACTAGACTTTAGCAAGGCATTTGACACAGTCCCACACAAAGAGTATTAGTCAAATTAACCAGCCTGGGAGTGGGTCCCAGGGTGGTAGCCTGGTAAAACATTGGCTGGACAACAGGACACAGAAGGTAATTGTAAATGGAGTCCACTCTGAAGAAAGGGTGGTTATTGGTGGGGTACCGCAGGAGGTTCAGTATGGGTCAGTCCTTTTAATGTCTTCATCAGTGGCATTGCAGAGGGACTGGAAGGAAAAGTATGCCTTTTGCAGATGACACAAAGATCTGCAACAGGGTTGATACACAGGAGGCGTGGAAAGGATGAAAAGGGACTTGGCAAGGTTGGAGAATGGTCTGACGTATGGCAGCTAGGATTCAATGCAAAAAGTGCAAAATAATGCACCTGGGAAACAAGAACCCAGGGGAAGAATACACAATGGGTGGGGAGGTAGTAACAACAACAAAACAGGAAAGGGACCTGGGGGTAATCATATCAGATGACCTTAACGTTGTAAGCAATGTGAGAAGGCAGTAGGGAGGGCCGGTGGTATACTGGGATGTATAGGGAGAGGCATCAGCAGCAGAAAGCAGGAAGTTGTTATCCTCTGTACAGACAGTTGGTGAGACCCCATCTGGAACACTGTGTCCAGTTCTGGAGACCCCATCTCCGTAAGGACATAGACAGGATAGAGGCAGTCCAGAGGAGGGCAACTAAAATGGTGCAGGGTCTGCAAGAGAAGCCGTATGAGGAGAGACTAAGGAGCTTAATATGTATACCCTTGAGGAAAGAAGAAGGAGAGGGGACATGATAGAAACTTTCAAGTACCTCAAGGGAATCAACAAAGTCCAAGAGGTAGCATCTTTCAGAAAAGAGACTTGCAAGAACAAGGGACACAATTTAAAGATAGAAGGAGGGCGGTTCAGGGGCAATGTGAGGAAGTATTATTTCACAGAGAGGCAGTGGATGCATGGAACAGCCTTCCTGAGGAAGTTGTGGAATCTAAAACTGTGGGAGAATTCAAGAATGCATGGGACAGACATAAGGCAATTCTTGTGGGGGAACTGAGGAAGATATGGCTGTTGGTTAAATAGGATCTACGGCCTATCCTGTAGAGTAGAAATGGGCAGACTAGATGGGCCTAAGCGGTCCTTATCTGCCGTCAAAGTCTATGTTTCTATGTTTCTAAGCAGAATGTATGGTGCCGAAAGGCCTCTCACACAGTTTGCAAAGGGTGCCAACAGAAGACATAGACACGTGTTTCATCCTACCAGGCCTCATCTGTTTGACACCCCAGTGGAATGAACCAGCTACCCTAAGATGGCCTATCTGATTTATGTTGTGGTGAACCCAGTTAAAACAAAATAATTTATAAGACAAAGAACCTCTGTGCTAAACACTGAGGCAATGGCTACCCAAAGGGCATTTGGCTGGGAAGCCAAGTTTCAAAGAAATACAAAATCACACATGCCCCCACAATGCAAAGCATCATGGGCTGTAAATGCAAATCACCACAGAATATTATGCTGCTTCAACTTTAAGCAGAAATGCATGGTGCCGAAAGGCCCTCTTACACAGTTTGCAAAGGGTGCCAACAGAAGACATAAACACGTGTTTCATCCTACCAGGACTCATCAGTATGCCTCGTCTGTTTGACACCCTATGGAATGAACCAGCTACCCTAAAAATGGCCTATCTGGGTTATGTTGTGGTGAACCCAATTTGACACCCCAGTGGAATGAACCAGCTACCCTAAGATGGCCTATAGAAATATAGAAACATAGACTTTGATGGCAGATAAAGACCGCTTTGCCCACCTAGTCTGCCCATTTTCCTACCTAGAGTATAAGCTGCAGATCCTATTTAACCAACAGCCTATCCCCACAAAAATTGCCTTATGTCTGTCCCATGCTTTCTTGAATACTCCCTCAGTTTTAGACCCCACAAACTCCTCGGGAGGCTGTTCCACGTGTCCACCACCCTCTCTGTGAAAAATACTTCCTCACACTCGCCCCTGAGCCATCCCCCTCTATCTTAAAATTGTGTCCTCTTGTTTGCACATCTCTTTTGTGAAAGATGCTACCCACTTGGACTTTGTTGATTCCATTGAGGTACTTAAATATTTCTATCATGTCCCCTTTCCTCAAGGGTATATATATTAAGCTCCTTTAGTCTCTCCTCATGGCTTCTCTTGCAGACCCTGCAACATTTTAGTTGCCTCCTCTGAACTGCCTCCATCCTGTCTATATCCTTGTGGAGATGGGGTCTCCAGATCTGGACACAGTACTCCAGATGGGGTCTCACCAACTGTCTGTATGGGGGATAACAACTTTCTGTTTTCTTTTGGTGATGCTGCTCCCTATACATCGCAATCCCCTGCCCTCCCTACCACCTTCTCACATTGCTTGCCAACCTTAAGGTCATCTGATATGATTATCTCCAGGTCCCTTTCCATTTTTGTCGTTACTACTTCCTCCCCACTGTGTACTCCTCCTCTGGGTTTTTGTTTCCCAGGTGCATTATTTGCACTTCTTTGCACTGAATCAAGCTGCCATACTTCTGACCATTCCTTCAACCTTGCCAAGTCCCTTCTCATCCTTTCCACACCTCCTTGTGTATCCACCCTGTTGCAGATCTTTGTGACATCTGCAAAGAGGCATACTTTTCCATCAGTGCCTCCACAATGTCACTTATAAAGACATTAAAAGGACTGGACTCAGTACTGAACCTTATGGCACCCCACTATTAACCCATCTTTCTTCAGAGTGGACTCCATTTACAATTAACTTCTGTGTCCTGTTGTCCAGCCAGTGTTTTACCAGGCTACCACCCTGGGACCCACTCCCAGGCTGGTTAATTTGACTATTAATCTTTGTGTGGGACTGTGTCAAATGCCTTGCTAATGTCTAGGTAGGCCATGTCCACAGCCCCTCCCTGGTCTACTACTTTGGTCACCTAGTCAAAGAAATCTATTAGATTCATCTGACATGACCTTCCCACTGTGAAGCCATGCTGCCTTGGGTCCTGTGCCCCACTGGTCTCTAGGTACTCAACAATTCTTTCCTTCAGAAGTGATTCTATCACTTTCCCTACCACAGAGGTCAAACTGACAGGTCTGTCGTTTCCTGCCTCTGTCTTGGTCCCACTTTTATGAAGGGAATCACATCTGCCTTCCTCCAGTCCTCAGGTACCACACCATCCTCCCATGATTTGTTAAAAGGGTAGTCAGTGGTGTCAGTAGTTCTCTGCTTAATTCTTTTAGAATTCTGGGGTGAATTCCATTTGGCCCCATTGCTTTGTCCACCTTCAGTTTTAGGAGTTCTTTCGAACCCTTTCTTCTGTGAAAGGACCGGATTGACCCTCCTCTCCAGAGTGCTTCTGTTAATTGGATTAGGCACCTCCTCTTTTGTGAATACTGAACAGAAGTATTCATTCAGTATCCTGCTTTTCACTGTCCCTCTCTGCCCACCCACCATCTATTCTATTCAGCCTCACTAACCCTCCCTTTGTCTTTCTACATTCCCTGATATACCTGTAAAATGTTTTATCCCCTCTTAACCGAGTTGGCTATCTTTTCCTCAGTTTGGGACTTTGCTATTCTGACTACCCTCCTGCTTCCTTCTTCCTTAACTGGTGCAGTTCTCTGTCTTGCTCTTTTGTGTTTCCTTATACTTCCTAAATGCTATTTTTTCTCCTAACCTTCACCGCCACCTCTTTTGAGAACCATAGTGGCTTTTTCTTTCATTTGATTTGTTTATTTGCTTCACATAAAGGCTTGCTGCCTCTGTGATGGCAGTTTTGATATTTCCCATTGTTGCTCCAACCTCCTTCTAGCCTGTTTGCTAATGCTTTTCTAAGGCACTCTCCCATCTTGCCAAAGTCAGCCCTCCTGAAGTCCAGAACCCTCACTTTTGTATGGCTTGACTCTGTAGCAGAGTTTATCATGAACCACACTGTTTGGTGGTCACTTGTTCCCAAATGGCTACCCACTTCACATCTGAGATCCTCTCACTGTCCCCATTTGAGAGTATGTGGTCTAAGATTGCTCCCTCATGAGTAGGTTCCAAAACTAGCTGTCTAAGGCATGCCACCTGAAGGGCATCAAGAATGGCCCTGCTTTTGGATGTGGCTGCAGCAAAGGTGTTCCAGTTAACATCTGGCATATTAAGGTCCCCATCTACAGTATCTCCTTTCTCTGCCATCCTAAGTATGCCTTCTATCATATCCTTGTCCATTCCCTCCCCTGACATGGGGGTCTTTATACAACCCTGTGTGGATTGTGGTGTCATTTCCAGTCTCTAAGGTGACCCACAGTGTCTCCTCCTTCCTGTTTACTCTTTTGTTCAGTTGCTTTTATCTCTTCCCTCTATAGAGAGCTACTCCACCCCTATTCTCCCTCCTGTCTCTCCTGTAGATTGTGTACCCTGTATGTTAACATCCCAGTCATGGTTCTCTGAGTACCATGTTTTTGTGACTGCTACAATATCCAGGCATCCCTCTTTCATCAAGGCCACCAGTTCAGGGAGCTTGTTGCCCAGACTATGGGCATTGGTACTCATTACCCTCCATTTCTTGATGGCCTTACCCTTTTGCCCCATCCTGTCCTTCTTGCATTTGTCACTTTCTCCATTTACCCCAGAGCTTCTCCTATCGACATCTCTATGTTGGTGTCTACCTCACTTAGTACCCTGATTTTTGGGGGGCTAGGATTTCCCTGCTCCTCTCAGCGCCTCCCCTTGGCTAGTTTAAATGTTTGCCAATGAAGCATTTAAACCTATCACCTAGGATCCTGGTTTCCTCTTGGACAGATGCAGACCATCACGCCAGTGTAGGCCTGCATGCCTCCAGGTGGATCCCATTCCCAATGAAGCCAAATCCCTGAGCTCTGCACCAGTTTATCAACCACTGATTGAATCCCATGTGTGGAGCACCTAGCCTCACCCATGCCATAGACAGGCAGCACCTCTGAGAAGGTTACCGTGCATGCTATTTGTCTAAGGCCCTCCTCATCTCCACAAACACTTCTTCCACTGCTCTGATCACTTTCTTAGCCAGGTCATTTGTCCCTAGGTCAACAATGACATCCAGCTCCCTCCCTGTGCAGCTGCTCACTGTGATCCTGAGGTTTTCTCCCTGTACCTCCAAGCCATGGCGCCAGGCAGGCACCTTACCTCCTACTCCCTTCCTCCCCAGTTCTACCTTCCTAACAATGAGTCCCCACCAGGGTTGTTTCCTTCCCTGTGGGTCCCATGCCACCCTCCTGTGGGTCTCCTTTGTGGAGGTTCCCAGCATCCTCCTTGGTCTCCACTATGGGTGCCCCCATGGAGGAACCACACTTTTCAGAATGGCATAGAAATTGTGGAGAGGTACAACTGGAGGGATGCACCTCTGTTCCACCACCCTCACCCTCCCTGAGGCCCACTGTGGTCCAACCACTCTCTGTCTTGGCAACCTCTGAGGCAACGGCAGTGACCCTGGTGGTCCCTGGGTGGAGAGGAGGTCCCACTAATCCTGGCCAACTCAGCCTGGAGATGAGCAACCTCCTCCCTCAGCCCAGAGAGGTGCCTGCAGATGGGACAACACTGCATCCTCCAGAATGTCTCCTGGAAGACTGCTGCTCCACAGCCACTGCACTGCACCACTCTATCATGTCTTATTTCTGGCCCCTAACTGTTGCTCAGAATACTTACTCTTTCCTCTGTTTGTTTATTTCTTTTTCTTCTCTCCCTACTTACTTAATGACTCTGTGCCCTTCTAGCTCCTGATCTTCCTATTCTGAGACAAGAAGTTCCTATATTTCTCAGTAGTCTCTTACTTGCTCAGCATTAGACCTCCAGCAGCTAAGGGTGGACAGAGAGCTACTCTTGCCCTTCTAAGATGGTGAGTCTTTGGTGGCTCTGTGATCACTCACTTCCTACTCCCAAACAGGAAGTTCCTGTTGTCAGTCAAATCCTGTGCCTATAAAAGTAGAACTGGTTTAGGTTGGGGTGGAGAAGAGGAAGGAGGGCAATATAGTCCCAGTAGAGAAGTTTAGTTATACCAGCAGCTCCTTCCTACTGGTGCCCTGCCTGATCTCTGGCAGAAGCTATCTAGGGCAGCGTTTAAATCTGGTTTTAACCTGGCTCCTTCTAGCTAAGCCATTCCCCTACTTTGCAAATCTTTCTACACTTAGTTAATTTCACAGATAACAATTCCTTCAGCCACCTGTGACAAGCACCTAGATAACTCCCCTACTTTGCAAATCTTTCTACACTTAGTTAATTTCACAGATAACAATTTCCTTCAGACACCTGAGACAAGCATCTCGATAACTACACAGAAAATACACATATAATAGTCTGTGGTGATTTGCATATGCAGCCCATGATGCTTTTCATTGTGGGGCATGTGTGATTTTGTATTTCTTTGAAAGTTGGCTTCCTGGCCAAATGATCTTTGGGGTAACTATTGCCTCAGTGCTTGCACAAGAGGTTCTTTGTCTTTAAATTGCTTTTTATTTTATTGGGCTCACCACAACATAACCCAAATATGCCATCTTAGGGTAGCTGGTTCATTCCATTGGGTTGTCAAACAGATGAAGCATACTGATGAGTCCTGGTAGGACAAATACGTCTCTATGTCTTCTGTTGGCACCCTTTGCAAACTGTGTGAGAGGCCTTTCAGCACCATGCATTTCTGTTAAGTTGAACTAGCGTAATATTCTGTGGAGATTTGCATTGTAGGGCATGTGTGATTTTGTATTTCTTTGAAACTTGGCTTCCCGCCAAATGCCCTTTGGGTAACCATTGCCTCAGTGCTTGTGCACAGAGGTTCTTTGTCTTTAAATTATTTTTGTTTTAATTGGTTTACACAACATAACCCAGATAGGCCATCTTAGGGTAGTTGGTTCATTCCACTGGGGTGTCAAACAGATGAGGCATACTGATAAGTCCTGGTAGGATGAAACACGTGTCTATGTCTTCTGTTGGCACCCTTTGCAAACTGTGTGAGAGGCCTTTCGTACCATGCATTTCTGCTTAAAGTTGAACCAGCATAATATTCTGTGGTGATTTGTATATCCAACCCATGATGCTTTGCATTTTGGGGCATGTGTGATTTTGTATTTCTTTGAAACTTGGCTTCCAGCCAAATGCCCTTTGGTGTAACCATTGCCTCAGTGCTTGTGCACGGAGGTTCTTTGTCTTTAAATAGTTTTTGTTTTAATTGAGTTTACTACACCATAACCAGATAGGCCATCTTAGGGTAGCTGGTCCATTCCACTGGGGTGTCAAACAGATGAGGCATACTGATGAGTTCTGGTAGGATGAAACATGTGTCTATGTCTTCTGTTGGCACCCTTTGCAAACTGTGTAAGAGGCTTTTCGGCACCATGCATTTCCTGCTTAAAGTTGAACCAGCATAATATTCTGTGGTGATTTGCATTTACAGCCCATGATGCTTGCACTGTGGGGGCATGTGTGATTTTGTATTTCTATATAATATTTATAAAATGGGTAGGGAAATTGTTGCTGTTTTATTGGATGAGCACCACCACATGACCATGAGTATATCAGAGCGCCGACGCACACCTGCACTTGTACCCCCTCCAAAACAATTTTGACATTTTATAAGATAAATAAACCACTCTGAGGTGTGTGGTGACTTGATATACGCACGCCTTGGTAAGTTGATGCACTGCTTGCGGCCTGCATAACAATAACACACACTAAGACATGCATATATCAGAGCACGACCACACACCTCAGAGTAGTTTATCTAATATATGTATATATATATATATATTATTCTGGCACAATAGTGCAAGTATAGTTAGAGTTCAATGGTCACTTCTATGTTAAATCCAAAATGTTGCACTTTCATAACTTTGCAACTGTACAACTGATGTGCAAGAAAATGTTTTTGTACTGTCAAATACCATAGATCTGTTGATATGGCAAGTTTAGGTCTGGTTGGATATGCGGTGGCGGAGATGCATAGTGTCAAAAATGTAAAATTACCATTGAGGTGCAAATCCTTTGCTGTGCTGCATCTCCAAAATAGCTTGGGGTCTGGTCTGAAATTGTTAGGGTATATGGGGCCTGAGTCACAGATGTGCCTTTTGAAGGTTTGGTGAAAAATATTAATCCGTTCAAAAGTTATTAAACTTTTAAATTTCCCATTATAGTCTATGGGAAAAATTATATGTTCCATGTGAAAGCAGGTTTTACTGCCACAAAAGCATTTTACTGCCTCAAATGGAAAAGGTTGTGCGTGCTGCCGCCATCTTATTTTAGATAGCAACAGGAAAAAATGCTGTAATTCAAAAATATTGCTCTTGGTGAATGCTCACCCCATTCTTCTGTACCATACCATCTGAGCTTCCTTACATGAAATATGGTGAGCATTGGGCCAACAACCCAAAGCCACCCTGACACATAGGGTATGGAGGATGAGGTGGGGTGGGGTGGTAGGGTTTTGATGGAGGTGAGGTGGGGTGTTAGGGTTGGGAACCCTAAAATCACATTCTATACTTTGTCACTTTAATATGAACCCTAACTGATGCATTAACAAAGATTTTTGCAACACTAACACTAACTTGTTTTTCTCTTTCAGATATTTCCTGAAGAAGACCTAAGGTCAAAACATAGATTTTTAACTCTATTTTCTATTTTCTCCATGCATTTAATATAACCATTTTGTTTTGCTTTTAGGCCACATGCTGGCTGGCGCCTTGTTTTGTTTTTACTATATATATATATATATATATATTCAGTGTAAAAAACTCTGTTATCATAAGTTAGGGTTGATTCCACACCAACAAAAGTCTGGAAAAATGATGTTAGGGTTACTAGCCCTACCCCCATACCCCTCCACCATCCACAGACCAAAAGGCACTGGGGGTACCTTGGGGTAGTCAGGCCTAACTCTCACCCCATTCCATGTGTAAACAAGCTGAGATGGTACAGTATAGAATGGGGTGAGAGTTAGCCAGACAACACCAAGGCACACTCTGATACCTGTTGGTCTGTGGATGGTGGAGGTGGGGGTCAGGTTTGGTAACCCTAACATTGAAGTTCCAGACTTTTGCTGGTGTGGAATCAACCCTAACTGCTGCATTAATGGAGTTTTGCAATAAAGGGGAGGGAGGGTGGGCAGAGGGTGACTGTGAAAAGGCAGAGATACCAAACACATATTTTGCTCAGTATTTACAAAGGAAGAGGGGAGGTACCTAAAACAAACAGTAGAAACAGTTTGGATACAGAAGTTGATACCAGCCCATTTACAGAAGAAGGTTCTGAAAGAACTCTTAAAACTGAAGGTGGACAAAGCAATGGGGCCTGATGGGATTCATCCCAGAATTCTGAAAGAACTAAGGGTAGAACTAGTGACACCACTGACCACCCTCTTTAACAAATCATGGGAGGATGGGGTGGTACCCGAGGACTGGAGGAGGGCAGATGTGATTCCCTTCACAAAAGTGAAGCAAGGCAGAAGCAGAAACTACAGACCTGTTAGTTTAACCTCAGTGATAGGAAAATGATGGAATCACTTCTGAAGGAAAGAATTGTCAAGTATCTAGAGGCTAGGGGCACAGGACCCAAGGCAACATGGATTCACAGCAGGAAGGTCATGCCAGAGAGATATATATGGTACAACACCGTGCATGCCAAATTTCAACAAAATCGGACATATGGTTGCAAAGTTATTAAGTGCAACATTTTGGGTTTAGACATCTGTGCTACAACTTTGTCCATTATATCCAGTGTCCATTATATCCAGAGGAGGTGGAATCTATGTGTCAGGTGTGCCTAGGGATTTGATATATTTGGTTTGGGAAATCAGTTTTGTCAGCTAAAACCGATTGTCCATTATAACAGTGTCCATTATAAGTGAGTGTACTGTATAAATTATATATATATTCTTAGCAAAAACTATGTTAATGCAGACATTAGGGTTGTAGAAATGCAACATGCACAAAGATGGGAAATGAAAATGCATTAGGGATTTGGGTCTTCAGAGTATTGGTGAATCAGTGGTGGGGTCTTACTTGGGGTTGTCAACCCTTATGCCCACCTCTACCCTGGATCAGATGAGGTCAAATGAGATGTCTTCATGCAGGTCCCATAACACATGGGGGTGGGCATTAGGTTTGAAAACCCCAAGAAGAGATGGGGAGACAACTAATGTTGCACCACATCATGTCACAACCTGGGGAAAAAGTTTTGTTGGCATCCTTTCCAGTGCCTCAATGATCACCATCAATAGGCTTGGCTATGGCAGCTGTTGTAGGGTCTGTTTCTGTTTGATGTCTTCCATTTCTGCCTTGAAAGGATGAAAAGACCAGTCTCTGCTGCTGGTGGTGCCTGCTACTGTTCAGGATAGTTACAGACAAGACTGTTTACATAGCCTTTTGGACTTTGGTATATCCTCTAGGATGCCCTCCACGGGGCTGAATAGCAAAGACTTACCTAAGTGAAGATCCAGAATCCTGTGATGGATGTCCTGCATCAAGGAGAGAGCACAATCAATTATGTCTCCTAAGTGCCAGGTCCATGGTGAGCTGCAGATGATGCTCAGCCACCAGGGCACACTCAATGAACTGAGACACCATCTTCTGATGCTCTGGGGAAGGGCATCTCTCAGTTCCTTTGCCACTGTCTGCAGGGCATGATGATGGGGGCAAAGTAACCAGTGTAACTGGCCTGTCCCACACACAATGTGTCCATCGTGTACAGTTAGTGGACCAACAGGGCGAGGCACAGCTTGCTTACTGGAAGCAGTGGGAACCCTAGCTGTCTTGCATTTACACTGGACCGAGTCAATTAACAGACCAAAAGCTTCCAGTTCTGTGAAGGCCCTGAAGCCCTTGGTATGACCACATACTAAGAGTCTCCATATTGACAGGTTGACATGGCCCAGGTAGGATGAGACCACGCTACCTTTGCTGGATCAAGTATAGCTTCACCAATTGGCATAGCAAGGAACCAAGAGCCCACCTTGACAGAATTTCCAGGTGCCCGTGTGTCCCTGTGGCAGCTAACTCCTTGAGGGGACCTCATCTGATCCAGGGTGGGGATGGGCATCAGGGATGACAACTCCAAGAAAGAACCCACCACTGATTTGTCAGTACTCTGGAGACCCAAATCCCTAATGTGTTTTCATTTTCCATCTTTGTGCTTTGCATTTTATAACCCTAATGTCTGTATTAAAGTAGTTTTTGCAAAAAGTCCCTTCTTTTGTGATAGTGGAACTGTATCCTCATTTGCACAGCAAAATGAGATAAATACAATATTGAAACAGTCCCTGAATTGTATCTTCATTAGGGACCAGTACAAAATAAAATAAATACAATATTGAGGCAGTCCTGATGCAGTGCGTGGGTCCAGCAGACCCGGCACACATGTCGATACCTTGTGGGTGACATTCCTGACCAACCACAGGGTGTGGCATATGTGCCAAAACACTGCTGTGTCCCAACAGGCTATGACTGGTGCTGCATGCTGCTGCACCTGTCCCATCAGCTTTGTCCCAGTAAACTGGCTCACTGAGTCCACACCTGAACTCAGCTCACTGGCATGGTAAGGCAATGTGTTCCCAGAGGTGCAACTGACATCCCTGCAAACAATGTTACTTAAGAAATTCTTTCTTTTAATATTTTGACCACAAACTTTCAGTATAGTCTTCTATGACCTCTCCTCATAAACCCTGTAGGTGAACATTTTCAAATCCGTGTTGAAATGCCATTCCACGCCACATGCGAAAACACATTTCAGACAGAATGTGAAAAATGACAGCTGTACTGTTCATGAGGTGGTGTCAAAAATGTGTCGTGAAAATCTGAGTCAAAATATAAATTACCAAAGTTATGTGCCTGCTTAGAAAATTTTCGATGCCGCTCATAACTCAGCCATTTACATTTTTTCACCAAATTTCAACATGGGCTTTTGGGACCCCATCTCATGAGCGCTGGCACTGTCATTTCATTAATTGGTCCTGAAAGGTGATTTCACACAGTGACCACAAAAGCACCTTCTGGGCCCAGTTAATGAAATGACAGTGACAGTGTGAAGTATGTCCTAAAACCCATATTGAAAATATAGTGAAACAATACCTGAAAATGGCAAATATATCAACATAAGTTCAAAACATAATTGAAATATATTATATGACACTTACCTTTGTTCCTCAGTTCATGGTTCAGCTTTGAAGAGTGCAGACATGTCTTGGTACACAGAATATAACATCATACGACCTCCAGTGGTAAAGTTTAGGGTAGGGGTGTGGGGGTGCTCAGTGGGAGGGGGTAACGACGAGGGACCATTTTCTTTTTCAGGTTTCAAAAATAAAAAAGACATTGAGGATTTTTCCCTCAGAAAGTTTAGTGAAACTGTTCCAGAACACTGGGAGTGGGCTTCCCAGTGTCTCACATTGCTAGAGTCTTATGAATGCCAACACGAGGATTGTGCCTCTCAATGTTGGCAACTATTGTTCAAACGAGGGGCTTGGGGAGACATCTGACACTGGCGGTGTGCATCCCTGCGTCAGAATATATGAAATAAAAAGGATAATTAAACTATTTCAGGACACTGGGATTGGGCTCCCCAGTGTCCCACACTGTGGGATTGTAAATGCCAACATGGGGATTAGGCCCCTGATGTTGGCACTGTTAATAAAAGAAGGGCTGCATGGGATGGGGCATCAAACACCGGGGTGGACATCCCAGTGTCAGATTATTATAAACAACTAAAATAAACAACTTAATACACTGTCCTGGGGATCAGGAGCCTGGTGTGCAAAGAACAGTTTAAAGCACAGCAATCAGGATGGGAGTTTCAATGACAGTAGCCCACTCACTGATAAACCAGTCACGACACAGCAGGGGTTGCTCTATACAACACAACTGTCATTTATTAAGGACAGCTGTGTTGTATAGTGCAACTAACTGTTAACTAGCAAATACATGATACGACAGTAAGGATTGCACTATACGACACAGCTGTCATTTGTTATAAGACAGCTGTGTTGCATAATGCAAATAGCTATTAACCCCAAATACATTATACATAGGGCCCATATTTTTACAGATTTCAGGACCTATGCCTTGAAATAGTGTCGCTGTGAAAATCACCAATTGTGTAAAATTGTAGCGGTGCACTTCCTGACTTGATCTCCTGCTGCAGAGATTTTTCAGATCTGCCTGGTGCTGACATCAGGGGCCCAATCCCCATGTCAGCATTCATAAACCTCCCCAGCAATGTGGGACACAGGGGGGATTACTCCCAGTGTCCCCAAATCTACTATTATTATTTTGTTCCACCCCCAGCAATATGGGACACTGGGGAGCTCACTCCCAGTTTCCCCAGACACTCTTATTATTTCACCCCCAAGGCTATGTAGGACACTAGTGAGTCCACTTCCAGTGTCCCAGAACAGTTTCATTAAACTTCCTAAAAAAGTCCCTCAATGTATTTTTGTAACTTGAAAAAAAAAACAGTTCTCGTGTTCCACCCATCACCCTCCACTGAGCTGCCACCATCCCCACCTTACCCTATACTTACCACGCTGTCATATGATGTTATCTTCTGTGGACCAAGACACATCTGCAGTCTTCAAAGCTGAACAGTGAACTGAGGAATAAAGTGTAGTGCCATATAATTTATACTGCACTTACCTTTATTTCCTCAGTTCACGGTTCAGCTGATAGAGTGCAGGCGTATTCCGTCCACAGAAGATTACAGCATATGACAACCAGAGGGTAAGTATAGGGTAAGTGGGGATGGCCACCAATGGGAGGGTTGGGATGGGTGGAGGGAATGGGGCAACAAGTAGGGACCATTTTCTTTATTTCAGTTTTAAATAAAAAAAAGGCATCAGAAACGTTTTCATTTTGCAGGTATACATATAAAATAAATGTATTTCTGGACACTGGTGGTGTGCTCCCCAGTGTCCCACTCTGCTGGGGGCATGTTAATTCCGACTGCCAACACAGGATTGGGCCCCAATGCCAGCAAACATTATTAAAATAACAGGCCGCTGAAGGGGGAGCTGGGTATCTGACATTGGGTATGGGAATCCCAGTGTCAGATTGTACAATACCATAAATAAATAAATACACTGCCACTGGGGATTAGGGCCCGGTATGCAGATAAAGCTGAAGGCACAGTACAGTCAGGATGGTAGAGGTACAATGACAGTAGCCCCATCCCTGACCTACTGTATGAGTGATGACATCAGCAGGGGTTGCACTGTACAACACAGCTGTTGTTTATTAAAGACAGCGGTGTTGTATAGTACAAACTGCTGCTTTTGCAAAATTCAGTTATGAATAGAATGTTGATTTTTTCTGAACTGTGCATGTTCAGAAATGGAACATTTTCATTAAATAATTTAAAAACTACTTAACTGTGGGACATAAAAACACAAAAGTACACACCTTGGACCAACCTCCATCAATCCTGAAAGTTTCAGGTTTCAAAGCCTAGTATTTTTAGTTATCAGAGGCTGGATTTTCAAAGGCCAGAGAATGATGCAGGGTGCTTGAATCAAAACAACTCATGCAAAGAGCAGGATGCATCAGACCTTGCACCAATTCTGATTTTCAAATGGTGCTAGAATGGCTTGTGCCATGCTTGCACTGAAAAAATGCCTCGCCATGTCAGAAGGGATGCCTGCAACACCAACATGATGCACCATCCTTTTATTTGGGATTTTCAAGGAATGCGAGTCATGTCCTTGTGCCTAAGATGTATGTCACTGTTAGACTAGCCAGAGCTGGTCTAAGAGACACTAGAGCATATAAAGTGGTCCATAGCAGGTGGTCAGACTTGACTATACTACTATTAAGGGCCAGTATTCTCCTGCAGGACTAGTTTAGACCATTTTGGGGATTAGTCTTGGCCATTTCTTCTGCTGTATTTTTGACTTAGCTTGCTCCATTCTCATCCTTTGCTTCATTTCTTTTCAACTTGCATTTCTTTTACTCAGTTTGTATCATTTTCATTCCTTGAGTCATTTTTGACTCAGCTTCTCATTGTGACTCAATGTGCCTTATTTATTTTGTTGCAGCTTGTGTCATTCTCATCCCTTGCATCATTTGTTGATACAGTGGACCTCTTGCATCAGTTTGGAGGACTTTGTCACAGAGATGCTTTTCTTGCAAAATATGGTGCGCAGTATTTGATGCACCTAGATCTCATACAAGCTGGTTGTTTAATGCAGCTTGCATGGATCTAAGGGCCCTTTAATCCGGCCTCAAAATCTTAATATTTTCATAAATGGAGACTTTTGCATTGTTTTACACTTCTGTAACTTGCATCCCCTAGACAATCTTTATAAAATTTACAGGATCAAGAGTTCCTGGCACAGAGGCTGCGCTTCGAAAATTTCATGTAAATTGATTGAAAGGGGCAAAGTTATTAGATGCATAAATTTGAGTTTAACATAAGTGCCTCAACCTAATATACAGGCCTGACACGCCTGCATAATAAACACGTTTGCCCTATAGGATTGAATAGCACATTTAATGTTAAACCTCAAATTGACACTTTAATAACTTTGCAACTGATCAATGGATTTGTACAAAATTTGGTATGCACTGTCATGTGAGGTAGATTTCTTAAAGTGGCAAGTTTTGCTCCAGTTGGATGTACAGATTCTGAGATCGGATGAGTGCAAAAACCTTAAAGTCGCCATTTTTTACAGTTTTTTCCTCATTGCCTTTATGTCCAGATGGTGTGGAATTTTGGTGTGTTTTATGGTAGATACAGTTTGGGTAACAGAACTGCCATGCATTTGGTAAAAATATTAATCTGTTGCAAAGTTGTTCAGTTTTTAAGTTCCCATTGTTTTAAATGGGAAGATCACTTTCCAGGCTAGCGGAGATAGTTCAACAAAGATTGATCTCACAAAAAGGATTCTTTCTCACAAGACCTGTTCCTTTTTGTGAGCCACCATCTTGCCTTTTTCTCAAAACTAAAACACGTAGAAAATACATAAAACTGTTGTCATTTTAAAAATCAAACACAGGACATAACCAAATGGGCCCCATTTAGCTAGATTCTGACGTTTGTTTTCAAAATTAGAGAGCCAGTAATACTTTGTCTGGGCACCCAAAATCCCAGGTGCGCTGCTTAGTGAGAGGAGCCTTCCCCACTTTCTCTGTATGAGAACAGTGGATTTTCTTTAGTTCTGCAGCCGCGGCAGACTTCTGCTGCTGGTTACAGTGTGTGCTGTGAGCTGCTCCACCATTTCCCTGGTGTTTGTTGGTGTGACCCCCCACACACACACACTGTTCTCATTTCCCTGGTGTCCACATAAATAAATAAATAAATAAATATGCCCTGGTGTATAGTGGCATCCCCCACCTGGATCACTGTCCCTGTTGTAAATCTCTACCATTCCCTGGTGTCTAGTGGCACCCCACCCTCTGATTGCCATTCCCATTCTAAATTATATTTCCTGGTGTCTAGTGGCACCCCAACATACTGATCATCATCCCTGTTGCATATTGTTGTATTCCATGGTGTCTAGTGGCACCCCACTCACCGATCACCATCCCTGTTGTAAATCATTACATTCCCTGGTGTCTAGTGGCATCCCCACCCTCTGATCGCCGTCCCCATTCTAAATTATTTTCCTTGTTGTCCAGTGGCACCCCCTACCCACTGATTGCCATCCATTGTATATTTTGGTATTCCCTTGTGTCTAGTGGCACCCCTCCCTCAAATTTGTGCAGAAACTTAAAATAATAATAAGAAGAAGAATCAGCATTTATATAGTGATTTTCATACACAGTATCCCAAAGCACTTTACAAGCAATGCTAGACTGGTAGTGAAGTGACTGAATGTGTGGTGGAGGCCATATCGCACATCATCACCACACACAGCCTGGATAATTGCATGAACGGTTTATGGGAAGGGAATGTTGTCCAGGATACTGGGAATGTTCCTGCTCTTTGCGAAGAGTGCCCTGGGTTCTTTTACTTCACAGACACCACCAGGACAACACCAGGATGGGCAGAGGGACCTCGGTTTAATGTCTCATCCGAAGGATGGCACACCACAGCAGTACAGCACCCCAATACTGCACTCGGATGCCAGCGATTTTTAGGTAAGTCCAACTCTGGTGTGGGATGAGAACCCACAACCTTCTGGTCCAGAGGCGGATGTGCTACCAACTGAGCCACGCTGACACAAATAAAGAAAATGGTCCCTCGATTTATTTTTTCTTTAAACCTGTGACAAAAAAGTCCCTCGCTGATCAGTCCCCCACCCCCACCTCCAACTCAGTACCCACCCTCCACACTCCCCTGTACACTCCCACACATCCTCACTCACCTGAACAGGTTTATTTTCTAAATGGGCAGACGATGACACAGGGGCATGTTCTGCCTGCATCTGCTTTCCCCATTTCTGCTACCTATTTCAAAAGGGTCTGGTGCTTTTTACAATTTGCTTGATTTATGGATGCTTTTGTCAAACAGACGTGTGTCAGTTGTGGGACACAAGCTTTGCTTTTCTGCACACTGCATTTTACCAGGGTCCAAACATCACAAGTGGTCACACTGAAAATGGGACATAGGTGCAGAAAACAATGCCCAGTCATGTTCAGGAGAGATTCTTTCTAAAGTGTGTGGCTAACATGTTTTCTAGAAACTGGCAAATAGAGAAAGAGTTAATAAATTGTTAATAGACTTCTGAGGTCAGTCTGACCTTTATTTGTGGGAGAAATATTGCACAGTATCTCATGTCTGTAGAAATCAAAAGAAAATAGCAAAGGTGCAATAACACTTCCAATTAAGAAAGAAGCAAAACTACTGTTATATGACAAGCAGTTTTATTACTGCCTTTATCAGAATGACTGTGTAGAGAAAATGCTTTTTGTTCAGATGCTGTCTGATGAAGGCACAACAGATAAAATTCTGTTTATCTGTCTGTATCATATATTTTCTTTCACTAGGAAATGTTTAAACCCCTGCCTATGTTTTGCTGCCTGCATTGTTAATGTTGCAAATTATATTCCCTGCTGTCTAGTGGCACCCCACCCACCAATCACCATCTTCCTTGTAAATGATTACATTCCCCAGTGGCTAGTGGCATCCCCCACCCTCCAATCGCTCTCTGCCTTCTAAATTATGTTCTCTGGTGTCTAGTAGAACCCCACCCACCAATTGCCATCCCTGTTGCATATTTTAGTATTCTGTGGTGTCTTGTGGCACCACCCACCCTCACATTTGTGCAGAAACCTGAAATAAATAAAATGGTCCCTCAGTGCTTTTTTCTTTAAATCTATAAAAACAAAACCATCCCTCATTGATCAGCCCCCACCTCCACTCAGCACCCACCACCTCACACACTCCAGTACCACCCTCACTCACCTGGACAGGTCCAGGTTCATCACCCTCCGATCAAGAACATGTCTTGCTACTGAAACCAGCGACTGCAATATAAGAAATTAAGGTAAATGTGGTCCTTTGTAGTTCAATGGGGTTTCAACTTTTATACATAACTGCCATTTTTTGATTTTCACTCCAAATTCTCAACATGTTCTCTTGGAGACCCACCTTATAAACAATGTGACTGTCATTACACAACTCCAGCCTGAAAGGTGATTTCACGGTTGGTTGGCAAAATCACCTTTCGGCAGGATTTGACAAATTTTCCTGACATTGTTCATGAGGTGGAGTCACAAGAAGGCTATGTGGAAAATGTGGGGTCAAATGTATAACAATAGCAAGTTATGACCATTTCTTACAATTTCACTATACATACTCGGAACTTTGGATATGTTAAATATTTTGACCCCAGATTTTCCTTACCCGCCTTCTTATTTTGTACCATCCTGTATGTCACAACTGTCATTTTCAAATCCCGGCCAAAATGTGTTATTGCACCTGTGGCGTGGAATGGCATTGCAGTTGTGCAGAATTACATTTTAGCAGGGATTCAAAATGTTCTGTGCTGGGAACATGAGATGTGGTAATAAAATGACTATGCTGAAAATGTGGTCACTGTTGTTCTATCAATGGAAGCATAAGGCACTTCCACAGCTACATAAATATGTCTGTATGTACCTATGGAGGGATGGGAGCTCAGGGCCTGAAGGGCACTGTGCTTCCACAAGCAAATAAGGATATCATAGGATCATAGGAACAAATCAGGACCTTTAACTGTTAGGCCATTATTGTCTTGCACATCAAAATTACAAAATTTGATAAAGACAATTAAACTTATGTTTGTCAAGAGCTATCTTAAACTGACTCATAGTTTCACATGAAACCACTGAAGCAGGTAAAGCATTCCATTTGGGTAAGTGGTTGTTGTGAAAACCAGGCCCCTCTTTTATTGGATTTATAATTATCTCCTGTTAGTTGATATTAATGTCCCTGGTTAGTAACTATGGTTTGCCATCCCTGTAAGTCCAAAGATTCCCATATAATGGGTTCCCTACTTGCTTTATAAATCAAACACATAACCCACGATATCTCCTATGCTGTAATGAATATAATCCAAGCTCTCTCAGTCTATCCTCATAGGGAGAGTCTCCAAGTCCCTGATCTTTCTGGTAGCCCGTCGCTGAACCCCTTCAACGCCTCATATCCTGTTTGAGTTGAGGTTGCCATACTGAGCCAGTGTACTCCAAATGGGGTCTAATGAGAGAATGATAAAGAGGCACAATCACATCTCTTTCTCTACTTTTAATGTTCCTCATAATTGATGCCAGAATCCATAGGCTTTTAACAGTTATTGTACAGTGATAGGAAAATTTTAATTCTTTGTTAATCCATATTCCCAAAGTCTTTTCTACATTTACAGTCGTTAAACTAACCCCATCTATGAAATACTCAAATTCTTGGTTGTTTCTTCCCAAGTGCATAATCTTACATTTGATAGATTAAATTTTAATTTAATTTCTGTGGCTGATTATATAGAAGATTGATATTATCCTGAAATCACTTAGCATCTATTTGATTAGTAACTATTGCACATTTCATATCATCTGCAAATTTTACAAGCCATGCATTATCATCACAGTTTAAAGAAGAAACCAATATCCCAAATAAAACAGGCCCCAACACAGATCCCTGAGGATGCCACTGAAGTCCAGTCTGATGATTGATCCTTAATACAGACACGCTGTTTCCTATTATCTAGCCAAGCAGCAATCCACCTAAGGACAAAACAATCCATACCAAAATTATCAATGTGTTAAGCAATTCTCTATGTGATACCATGTTGAATGCATTTTCAAAATTGATATATAATACATCCTACAGGTAGATTACTGTCCAATGCTGAACTCACAATTTCCAAAAGGACAGAAGATTAGTCACAACTGACCTACCACCTACAAAATCCATGCTGCCTCACATCTACATTCCCTCTACCTTTACTCTCTTTTCAATATACTCTTTCAAAGTAGATTCAGTAATTTACTAATTATACTAGTAAGGCTTATAGGGCGATAGTTTGAACAACTAGTTTTAGAACCATGTTTATGAATTGGGATCACATTAGCCAGTCACCAGTCCTCTGGAATCACCCACTGTCTAAAGAGGACTGGAAAATTACCTTATAGGTTCACATATCACTGGAGCTAATTATTTTAGTAGTCTAGGGTGCAGCTCATCTGGTCCTGGAGATGTAGTTACTTTCAAGTTGTTAAGTTTTTAAAGACAACTGTAGCAGATATTTCCAGTTTATTGGTGGCTTCAGTCAGGAACACCTTATCAAGTTTGGGTTCAGTTAAATAAACACTATTAAAGTATTTATTAAATTCAATAGCCATTTCTTTATTATCAGAATTTGATTCCCCTACCATTAATGGGCCCACTTTATTGTCTTTTTGTTTCAATGAAGCAATATAGCCATAAAATGCCTTCTGATTATCGACCACTAGTGAGACTAAATTTGTTTCAAAATTTTGTTTTGATCTCACTATTTCTTTATGTAGCTCTCTCAAGCTTTTTATATTTCATTTTAGATCTCATATCATTATATCTTTTAAACTGTTTATAGGCCCTATTTTTCCCTTTAATAAGCTTATGAATTTTGTTGGAGTACCAGAATGGAATCTTTCCTTTATAATTATATTTAATCTTAGTGGGGATATAAGTTTCTATTAAACTGTGTAAAAATGTTTGAATTCTCCACATTTCTTCAACTCCAAGTTTCTGTAAACTTCAATTTCCAGTCCCAATTGCAAGCTTCCAGCTGTAATTTATCATAGTCTGCATTATTATATTTTTTATCTCAGTAGACCCTACCTGAATATTATCCTTGATTTCAGTTTCTAGCTCAACCATATTATGGTCACCTCCCAGCTGAGGCTCTCTAACCTGGCATCCTATAATTTGTTTCTTCATGTACTAATGACCAAATCCAGTATCTTTGTGCCTCTAGTCCCTTCCTGTACATAATTTTGTAGAGCTAAGGTGTCAATTGCCTCCAAAAGGCTGACTCTCCAGTATATGAAGATGTCCAAGAATTCCAACTGATATGATTACTCTATCTCAAAAAGTATAGATGGGTGGGAGCTACATACATATATGCATCTACGAAGGGATGGGCATGCAGGGTCCAAAGGACCCTGTGCTCCACTGAAATAAGGATACTATTATACTGTCTCAAAAAGTAAAGCTATAAGTTGAAAAAATGTGTTAATGCTCCAGTTAGTGTCAAAGTGACAAAAGCTGGGAAATGAGGCATTAGGTTTTCCAACCCTCACAGCTCACCCTCCCAAACCAAGCAGGAGAGCAGGTGTGGGGTGTCCTAGCCCTCTCAAGCCTAACGCTCACCCCATTCTCATAAAGTCTATATAACTGATCATATTTACAGCTGGAATGGGGTGGCGTTAGGATTGAGAGGGCCAAGGCACACCCACACCTGCTCTCCTGCCTGGTTTGGGATGGTGGGCTATTAGGGTTGGAAACCTGGAAAAAAACTCAGATCCAGCCAAACCTCAGAAGTAGACAAAAGGAAAGCATACTTCAAGTAGACAAAAGAAGAAAGCATACTTTAAGGGAGTGGCCACAGTCTATTCAGAAGCTAAAGCACATTAAGCAAAGACTGGAAATAACATCCCTCACCCAGATATTCTTCAGTACAAAATCATTTTATTTTATAACATCCAGACCAACAATGTCCTACATTTCAGAATACCTTTCATCAGAGTCTGGTTCTGAAATAAAAATGTATAATATAGTATTATTTACAATTTAACATCCATGCTATCTACTTCTAATACTGGGGGATTTTATGTTTTTTTATTTAGTTTTGTTTACGGGTGGGTACACTAGCCATAAAGATGAT
This sequence comes from Neoceratodus forsteri, assembly GCA_016271365.2. NCBI lineage: Eukaryota > Metazoa > Chordata > Ceratodontiformes > Ceratodontidae > Neoceratodus > Neoceratodus forsteri. The sequence goes on along the minus strand of CM057452.1, from coordinate 180,790,085 downwards.
TGTTTTCAGGCACGACCCTGGAGGTTACAGGGCAGATATTGCAGGTATAACAAACAGATTACATCGAGGTACATAAACAAGGTGTTGTGAAACATTAAACAATAGGCTAACAGCACAGGTAGTATACAGGGTATTCAAAAACATTTAACAATAAGCTCAGCATTACAGGTAGTATTCAGGATGGTCCTGGTAGGATCATGGAGATTTTCACAGTCACAGCATAATGAAAAACATACAGTAGCAAGCATATTAGTAGTAGTCCTGAAAATATGATTTAGAAAGTACAACAAATATAGATAAATAAAATGTAGTCAAATACTGACAAGTGCATGGAGATAATGGGCAGGGAATGGCAAGACTGTAAACATTAGGGATAATAGCAGGTCAGGGTAAGGAAAGTTAGGGTATAGGATAGGAGCTGGCATAGAGAAAGGGATAGCTGCAGGGGGCTAGTGTCAGAGAGAGAGCGGGATAGGCTGTACCACAAGGGGAGTATTGTGGAGAAAAGGTAAGAGCTCGGGTTAGGCAGGATACCCAGAGGACTCAGGAGGTTTGAAACAGGAGCATTGGTTGGTGGAGCTGAGATAATGGTGGAGCACTTTTTAAAAGCATTGTGTGTAGGAGCTAGATGGATGTCCAGAGGAGTAAGTTCCACAATTGAGGTGCATGGTGGGCAAAGGCTCTAGAGCCTTGGTGGTACTTCAAATTCAAGTTCAAATTACTTTTATTGAAAATGTATAAAACCACAGTTTGTTACATTTAATCACAATATATCATCTTAGATTTATTCATTTATTTTACTTATGATTTTGATAACTGGTGTGCACACTGATCCCAGGGACCATTTTCAGGCACAACCCAGGGCACATAAGACATGGCGCAGGGTGACAGTGAATACAAGGTAACTGTAATGCACATGAAACAGAAGATACAGGCAACAATATTAAGCACAGTGTACAAGACATGCTGCAATGCAACATCATAAATAAATTAATGTTGACACTAAAACAATTTGTGTGAGCATCACCTTTAGACAGGGTCATAATGAAAGGGAATACATTTCATAAAATCCTTCATAAAGGACATTCTAACAACACAATCCTAGTATAAGCAGAATTTCACAATTTCATAGACCAACTTCATTGAGTCTAATTTGAAAACATATTTTTACATTCTACACCTTGGAGGGAGGGTGTGTTGGGAGCAAAAAGAGAATATACTTTTCACTTTGCTGCACCCAGTCTTTACAGTCAAACAATATGTGCAGACTACCATTTTCTAATTTATTAGTACAATCACAATTGCTTCTGAGTTTTTACAATACCAGTTATTCAGATTATGATAAAATTACCTAGGCATGTCAGTCTTAATCTACATAAGATAGTCCTGTAAGCCATTCTCACAAAGGACAGAAATGGTTCTAAGCTCCAGTTAATCTTTATACTTGAAAAAGACCGTATAAATCAAATCATGTATATTTGCAAAATCCTGCTGAACAGCTATATCCTTTAGCCTCTGCACTACTTCATTCACATAACCTTCTGGTTTAGCCAAAACATGGCTACTCCACATAAATCAGAGCACCCAAATTGTTTTAAGCTAACATTTAACTTATAAAACCAGGACTTAGGTTGCCCATCCATCCCCAGCTTACCCAACACTTCAGCCCAACACATCAAGGGCAGACTGTTATTATTTAATTTCATCAACCTTCCCCAATACTTAATTGCTCTTATCAATATCCTTGTTTTCACCTGGAGCTTACCACATTCCAATCTTAAAAACACAAGGACAATCACAAGGAGTTAAAGTAGATCTTAGAAACTGGTTCTGAATACATTCAAGGTTGGCTTTATCCAAATAGAGGACCCATATTTCACTGCCATATAATAATTGACTCATCAATTTAGCTTTGAATGTTTTTTCAAAGAAACAAAGGAGTTATTAGCAAATTTAGCAGCTAAATTATGAATTGCCCCCATTGTTTTAGGGCTGTACTTTATATTTGCCAAGTGGCTAAACCAAGTCATGTTATTTTCAATGATTACACCTAAGTATCTAAACTCCTAGCCACCTCAAAATTACATCCATCAATTACCCATGACTTTTCATGCTGCTTGGACTTCCAACCACAAGAATCTTAGATTTGTTAACATTTAGTTTGAAATCCAAATCTTTCAATGTATTCATGGCATTAGACATGGCATGTTCAAAGCCTAAAGGGTTCAGGAAATAATCAAAGCGTCATTTGCATAAAGCATCAATTTTACTTCCTCATTATTTATAGATGGAGAAAAAGTATCAATTTGAGTAATATTCTTGACTAATCTCTCAATATGTAGATTAAACAAAATTAGGGCCAATAGACACCCCTGTTTCACAGCAGAGCTAATCGTCAATTCCTTGATAATGCACCATCTCTTCCATAGAGAATCTCTATTGTGGTATTTTGATGTAGTAATTTAATAATTTCTAACAATTGGGGTCAATATTTAAATCAACCAATGTTTCCCATAACTTTGCTCTGTTAACAGAATCAAAGCACTTCTAATATGCAGAAAGTCAACAGCTGATTGCCCTTTTATGCAGAACATATCTGTTGACTAGAAAATTTAGTGTCAAGATCAGGTCAAGTGTACTATGACCCTTTTAAACCCCGCTTGAAATTTTGAGAGCAACACATTCTCTTCTACCAAGGCCATCAATATATCCAATATTAATCTTGAGTATATTTTCTGCATAACAGGAAAAGAGTAAAGGCCTATAGCATTTGGGATCACACCTATTTCCTCTTTGAACAGAAGAACAATAATGCCCCATTCAATTTTGTGGGAGGATTAGGTGTTTATTATTGTGAAAATGGAGGCACAAATGGAAGCCTGAAAACCTGGGTTATGTATAAAAACCTCTGCGGGCTAGCCATCTGCCCTGTTGCTTTATTCCTTTGTTGTACCAGTATGGCCACCTCAACTTCATTGGGAGAGAACTGAAACACACCGCCATCAAAGTTACAAGGAGGTGTGTAGGAGTCATCCCCAATGCCATACTTGAACCCTGTATGGGTTTGTAAATCTCATTCAAATGTTGCACAATTTGTTCATTAATCATCTCTGTTACATTATAAGAGATATTATTTTCACAAGCATCAAAAAGCAACCATAGTCCAAAAAGTTTTAGAGTCTTTGTCATTATACTTTCCTGTAATTTCCTCCACAGATTAACCATGTAATCTTTTTTTCTCTTCCAGCATTCATTTATATTTAATTTAAGATGTTTGACGGTGCCTAGAATTTGGTGAGATGGGGCTTTAATCCTGATTTTCCCAACTTTTAATTTATTTCCTCATATAGTAACATTCAAAGTCAAACCAAGGTTTATCCAAACTTATATCATTTTGTTTCTTAGGGCTTTCTTTTTGGTTGGAGGAATGGTCAGAAGTATGGCAGCTTAGATTCAATGCAAGAAGTGCAAAATAATGCACCTGGAAACAAAACCCAGAGGAAGATTACACAATGGGGGAAGTAGTAACAACAACAAAAATGGAAAAGGACCTGGGGGTAATCATATCAGATGACCTAAAGGTTAGCAAGCAATGTGAGAAGGCAGTAGGGAGGGCTGGGGGATACTGGGATGTATAAGGAGAGGCATCATCAGCAGAAAACAGAAAGTTGTTATCCTCTGTACAGACAGTTGGTGAGACCCTTCTGGAGCACTGCATCCAGTTCTGGAGACCCCATCCCGACAAAGGACATAGACAGGATAGAGGCAGTCCAGAGGAGGGCAACTAAAATGGTGTAGGGTCTGCAACAGAAGCCATATTAGGAGAGACTAAAGGAGCTAATATGTATACCATTGAGGAAGGGGGCATGATAGAAACTTGTAAGTACTTCAGTGGAATCAACAAGTCCAAGAAGGCAGCATCTTTCAGAAAAAGATGTGCAAGAACAAGGGACACAATTTGAAGATAGAGGGGACAGCTCAGGGGCAATGTGAGGAAGTATTTTATTTCACAGAGAGGGTGGAGGATGCATGGAACAGCCTTCCTGAGGAGGTTGTGTGGTCTAAAACACAGGCTTTATAATTATAGTTAAGATGATATAAGTACTAACGTAGCTTGGGAAATACCCAGAGCTAAAGTGGACAGTGGAACTACCTGCTCCCTCCAGGAAGGGGCTTACATTTGAAAGCATTCTGGAGAGCTTTCTCTAGTAAAACATGGGTGATTTAATCTTTTCTTCTGAAGTCTGTTCAAGCAAAACCAAGGGGTGAGCCATAAAGAAATGTATTGTTATGGTGGGTGGCAGACTGCTTAATCTTCAGACAACCTTTTAATATTGGATGCTTGTGAGAATTTTAAATTGAGGTTGATTTAATTAGGTGAAGCTGATATATCTTGGAGAATTTTAACTGGAAGTCTAATGTATTCACATGATTTGTTCAATGTATTTTGATGGAAAGCACCTTGATGTTTCAAATTACGCTATATAAATAAAAGATTATTATTATTATTAAATTCAGCCATTCAAGGCAGCTGGTGGTGAATTGGGTAAAACCAGGGCTGCATGTTGGATTAGAAAAACTGGGATTTCCCAGTTGTAAATAGAGGACCAGGACTAAACCTAGGGCCATAAAGGGACTGACAAGGCCTACTAACTGCTTCTATTTTCTCCACTATCCATGTACTCGATATTCCACCACCTATATGTGCATGTGCTGAGGATCCTTGGTCAGCTGAGCTTTAGTTCAAAGGTGGTAATTCCAATTAAAAAATAAATAAACAAAATAAATAAATACATGTCAGTATTACATTTTACTTGTATTGCGGTAAGCAACAATCTGATATTATAGCTATCGTGGGGGTCAGAGGGTAGTCAGGCTTGCCAGTGGCACGGTACTACTACCGCTGCCGTGGCCAGGCTCTTGACCAGGTAAGTCAACTGAACCAACATCAGGAAGGGGAGAGGCTAACCAGACAGTTTGGGTTTGCTTCAGCATAGGGTTTGGGGAAGTCCAGTTATGTAGAGATTATTTGCTGGCGCTGTGGCAGGTATATAAGATTTATCCCCGCCTGGAAGGTTGGCACCCAGGTTGATCATTTTGAAGTGATGGGCTGATGTTGCAGCCAATTAAAGTTACAGTTGGGGGTCTACGAGGTCAGGTACTAGGTAGCTAAGGAGGCAGTAGTTTCATAAGAGGTTTGGTTTAACATGAGCAAAACAGAGAGAACCCTTTAGGGGCTCAGGCCAGCTGGGCCAGCTGTAGAGGGTGAGGAAGGATGCCACGAGTCCAGTGGCATTATGAACCAGAGGGATTGATATCAGTATAGAGCATCTCCAACCCCAGTCTGTGGGGTGCCAGCCACAACAATATCAGAATGTTTCAGTGGCCCCGCCACAGTCCCATGGTACAGCGATAGTTCTGGTGCTGCTGGAGTTGCTGGTCATGTCGAGGCCTGTGATCTGTCTATTAGCAGCCAATCTACCAGACACAGGAGGATATGTATCACCTCTATTCCTAGGTTGGGGGCCAAAGTGGCCAGGTAATGGTGAAGGCCCTTGAGGCTGAGGTAAGCTTAAGGAAAGACATGGATGTGGGACAGATAGGACAGGATGCAATACCTTTGATCTGTTGGTAGCTGAATTGGAGGAGAGGCCAAAGTACTCATCCTGGAGATGTGGGGGGCTAGAGAATCTCAACTCTAACAGCAGGAGCACAGCAGTTTCAATGGGAGCACTTTGAGGTGCAGGAGGGTTATAGATTCTAAATCTGGAAGAGGCTTAACAACTTGAAAAGGATGGTTATGGGAGGCTGGAGGATACAGCCATGGCACTGTATCAGGGTTCCTGGTCAGCCAACACGTTGAGGACCTATGAAGCAGGATGGGTGAGATTCCAGGAATTCAGGGGAAGCACGAGTGGAGCAGGGATGAACCAGCCGGGATGAGCAGGTAAGGAGGTTTATAGTGGAGAAATGGGAAGAATGGCTGGCCCACACCTCAGTAGTGGTACATCTGGCTGGCATCAGTTGAGTATGCCAGGACAGGAGTTGGCCCAACGTAGTGGCCAGCGGGCAGTAAAAGAATGGTCACAGGCTGGTAGAGGGGACAGATTGCCAGGATGGGTGGGAGGCATCCCATCAGAGGGTGGTTGCTGGAAAAGTACTGGGGCCGACACAGCAGAAGTGCACCTCAGCCCAAGAGGTGGTCCTGTTCAGAGCTGTCTTTCGCGGTTATGGCGGCAAGGGCCTTCCAGGTGGGGGAAGTGGTGGCCTCATGGAAAACAGCGCATGGTACAAGCTTTGCAGCACAAGGACATCTGGTGGGGGCTGGACAGATTGGTCATTGACCTGGCCAGGTCCAAGAAAGACTAAAGGGGAGGGGACCAAGGTGTCATTGGTAAGGCAGCCACAGTCCACCAACTGCACAGTAGGGGCTCTGGACACATATGTGAGCACCCAAGGGAGGGCTGGGAGACCTTTACTGGCAGGAGACAGCTCCCAGTTACCAGTTTTCAGGTGGGGCGGTGCTCAAAAGGGCCCTGGTTTTCATTGGAGAGGGCCCAGGTAAATTTGCCATGCATTCCTTTAGGGAGGGCAGCCACAGAGGCAGAAGAAAAAGGGGCTGCAGTGGAAGAGAGGTAAAGAAGGTGGGGCACTGGAAGTCCAGCTGCTACAAGAGGTGTCAGGGTTTATAACAGCGACTCAAGTCATGGAGGCAGCAGAAAAGGGGCTGCAGTGGGAGAAGTAAAGAAGGTTGGGCGCTGAAAGTCTAACTGCTACAAGAGGTATGTCAGAGTTTAATAACAGCGACTCACACTGTTTATCTTGACTTCAATGCAGGTTCCAAGAGGAAAGTTTGGATAGTGGGGCACTCTTTCATCTATTGGACTAAAGGTGGGTGGTCACCACTTCCAGAGGAGCAGAGTTGTGATACAATACTGAGCACACCAGGGTGAAGTGGGGCATGCAAAGACTGCATTATCATACACTTGGGGGCAATGACTTGGGGGTCCTGCCATATGGGGAACTGGGGCAGAACATACTGGAGGACTTGGAAAAGATCTGAACGTCTGAACAGGAGGGTTGCGAGGCAGTAATCAAAATAGGAGGAGTACACCTGCAACACAAGGACATTTCTTTTGATCAGGCTGTGGTGTACAGGTCAGATGGGGTGCAATTGTCAGAGTTTGGCATGTGCCTGTTCCTGAGACCAATAGGGAAACTAGTGGACCAGATAGCTACAATAGGACTAAGATGCTAGACCGAGAAAGCCCCTCCGTCCATCACAAGCTGGAGGAGGAAATGGAAGAAAGAAAGGGGTGCAGGGGGAAGGAAAGGGGGAAGGATACAGGGGCTGGGGACAAGGAACCCAGACATGGTTAAAGTGAGGGGGATAGGTCCAAGCACCAGATTCAGAAGTGCCGGGCCTGGCGGGCAAAAGCCCAGGTAGGTGGAACCAGCCTGGTTCTGGTCTGGAGGAAGGGGGCCAGATTCACAGTGTACAGGCCTGAAATTGCAAGATGGAGGAACCAGAAGAAGGAAGAGGCTGGACCAAGAAATGTAAAATGAGCAATTATGTGGAATTTGAAGTGATAACATTGTGAATGTAAATATTCTTTGTGCCAAATAAATATTGCAACGAGCAACCAAAAGAAAGTTAGTGTAGCATCCTTTGTTCCTGGGTGGAGTTCACAGGACAATGGGGCTTGCCACTAAAAGGCAAGCCAGGTTGTCTGGTGACTCCTACCAGGAATGAACAAGAAGGGGAGGGGTGGGGTGGGGGGAGAGAAGGATCAGGAAAAAGGGGGTGGTGCTAGTGACATCATCCAAGCAGGGAAGGTGTAATATGACAGGTGATGCCAGAGCCCCAGGGATTGGCTGGGAGCAGAGCCACAGGGGCCTGAGCAGGAGTCCTACAGGTGTATATCAGGCCAGGACACAGGCAGCACAACCTCTTTTGCTGGGATTTTCCACCCACCCATCCTTTAAAGAAGGTGCAGGAGAAGGCATGGTTGGCACAAGGATATGAGGAGGGCAAGTTGAGTGCCCTAGGGGCTGGAAAAATGGTTTGCTGCAGGGCAGCTACAGGCCAAGGGGCTGGGTCATAGTCTCCTGGGGAGGGCAATGATGCCCAAGAAAAATGACTGAAAAGGGAAGAAAGAAAGGGGAGCAGGGGGAAGGAAAGGAGAGGGGGTAGGATACACAGGCTGGGGACAAGAAATTCAGACATGGTTAAAGTGGGGAGGGGATAGGTCCAGGTGTCAGACTCAGAAGTGTCGGGCCTGGCGGGCAAAAGCCGGGTAGGTGGAACTGGCCTGGTTCTGGTCCTGAGGAAGGGGGCCAAATCACAGTGTCCGGGCCCAAAAATGCAAGATGGAGGAACCAGAAGAAGGAAGAGGCGGAACCAAGAAAATGTAAAATTAACTATTATGTGGAATTTGAAATGATAACATTGTGAATGTAAATATTCTTTGTGCCAAATAAATATTGCCAATGAGCAACCAAAAGAAAGTAAGTGTAGCTTACTTTGTTCCTAAGGGGGTTCACAGGACAATAAGGGAACAATCAAAGGAACAGAGAAAAGTCCAGTTAGGAAAAAAATGGGAATTTGTAAGAGGTAGAAATAGGAGGAAACCCTCGCTAAACAACCCTGGACAGCAGCTTTTATTAAGCTGAGTGAGCTGGTTTACAACCTAAATGGTGATGGGAAAAAGACTACATTTAGAAGAGGTAGAAAACAGTTAGGTGTAAGAATTAACAGTAGTATGTGCAATTTAATTACTTGTAGAAAGATCTAGTAAGTAGGGAAGTGGCTTAGCTAGAAGGAAGCTAGATATAAACACTGCCTTAGAAAGATTCTGCCAGAAGCTTGGCAGAGGACACCAGGAGAAAGGGAGTGCTGTGTGACTGGACTTTTCTACTGGGACTATATGTCTTCCTTCCCACCCAAAGCTAATTCTACTTTTATAGGCACAGGATTTGACTGACAGCAGGAACTTCCTGTTTGGGAGCAGGAAGTGAGTGATCACAGAACCACCAAGACACACCATCCTAGAAGGGAAGAGAGAGCTCTCCGGCCCTCTAGCTGCTGGAGGTCTGCCTCTGAGCAAGTAAGGGGTCTACTGAGAAATATAGCATCTTCTTGTCTCAGAACTGGACAATCAGGAGCTTGAAGGGCACAGCAGCAGTAAGTAAGTAGAGAAGGAAGGAAAAAAAACAGAGGAAAGAGTAAAGTTCCAAACAATAGTGAAGGGGCCAGAAATAAGGCATGATAAAGTGGTGCAATGCAGTGGCTGTGGAGCAGCAGTCTTCCGGGAGACATTCTGGAGGATGCGGTGTTGTCCCATCTGCAGACACCTCTCTGGGCTGAGGGAGGTTGCTCATCTCCAGGCTGATTTGGCCAGGATTTGTGGGACCTCCTCTTCCATCCAAGGATCACCAGGGCCACTGCCATTGTCTCAGAAGTTGCCAAGAAAGAGGCGGTTGGACCACAGTGGGCTCAGGGAGGGTGAGCATGGTGGAATACAGGTGCATCCTCCAGTTGTACCTCTCACAATTTCTATGCCATTCTGGCAAAGTGTGGTTCCTCTATGGAGGCACCTACAGTGGAGACCAAGGAGGATGCTGGGAACCTCCACAAAGGAGACCCACAGGAGGGTGGTATGGGACCCCAAAGGAAGGAAACAACTCCTGGTGGGGACTCCATTTTAGGAAGGTAGAACTGGGGAGGAAGGGAGGGAGGTATGGTGCCTGCCTGGTGCCATGGCTTGAGGGACAGGGAGTGAATCCTCAGGATCGGCAAGAGCAGCTGCATGGGAGGGAGCTGGATGTCATTGTCCACCAAGGGACAAATAACCTGGCTAAGAAAGGGATCAGAGCAGTGCAGAAAGAGTTTGTGGAATTGGGGAGGGCCTTAGACAAGTAGCATGCACAGTAACCTTCTTGGAGGTGCTGCCTGTCTATGGCATGAGTGAGGATAGGGTGCTCTACGATGGGATTCAATCAGTGGTTGAAAAACTGGTGCAGAGCTCTGGGATTTAGCTTCATTGGGGACTGGGGTCCACCTGGGTGATGCAAGCCTATACTGGTATGATGGGCTGCAGCTCTCCAGGAGGGAACCAGAATCCTAGGTGATAGGTTTAAATGCTTCATTGGCAAACATTTAAACTAGCCAAGGGAGACTGGAAATGAACAGGAAATCCTAGCCCCCAAAAAAGTCACGGTAGTAAGTGCAGTAAACTCCAACATAGAAATGTCGATGGGAGAAGGGAAGGGTAAATGGAGAAAGTGACAAAGGCAAGAAGGACAGGGATGGGGCAAAAAGGAGTAAGGCCATCAGGAAATGGAGGGTAATGAGTACCAATGCCCATAGTCTAGGTAACAAGCACCCTGAACTGGCAGCCTTGATGGAAGAGGATGCCTGGATATAGTAGCAGTCACAGAAACATGGTACACAGAGAACCATGACTGGGATGTTAACATACCAGGGTACATAACCTACAGGAGAGACAGGGAGGGAGAAGAGGGGAGGAGTAGCTCTCTATGTAAAGGAAGGATAAAAGCAACTGAACAAAAGAGTAAACAGGGAGGAGAGGAGGCATTGTGGGTCACCTTGGAGACTGGAAATGGCACCACAATCCACACAGGGTTGTGTACAGACCCACATGTCAGGGGAGAGAATGGACAAGGATATGATAGAAGGCATTCTTAGGATGGCAGAGAAAGGGACATACTGTTGATGGGAGACCTGAATATGCCAGATGTTAACTGGAGCACATTTGCTGCAGTCACATCCAAACAGGGCCATTCTTGATGCCCTACAGGTGGGAGGTGAACCTTACAATTTACTATTGTCTTTGGTTTGAAGTAAATTCCTTGGGAAAGTTAATATTCTTCAGGTGGAGGATACTTCTAACTGAAGGGTGAAATAAGGAACTTAGAATGATCAGAAAAGGCAATCTTTCAGTCAACAGTGATGGGCAGACTGGGTGGGCCAACAGTCTTATCTGCCGTCAAATTCTATGTTTCTATGTTTAACAGAGGAAGTGGACCTTGCTTTTTTGTTACAATTGTTAAGATTTTCATTGCAGGAAGAGTTTAAACCACAGGGCTGAATACTGTTTTCTGTGTCTGCCCTTCTGCACAGATGACATGTTTTGGGGCTGACTGCTTTCAGAGCACAAGTCACAAGGCTGTTTTAGGACTGGGGAGGTTTACCTGTGTTTGACTTGGATGTTTGGATTTTAGCTGTTTGATTAGCAGGGTATTTTCTCTGTCAAATTGTCGTGAAGGGCATCTTGCTGACAGGAAGGCACTCATCACAGCGGTAGGTCAGAGCTTTTAGCTGATTGATTCATGAGAGCACAGTTTAGGCCCAAACCCTTCCCACCCTCACCACACCCACCCTAGAAATAGTTCATTTATACCTGTGGTTCTGACATCATTTCCTCAAGAGGGCAAGGTGCATATCACTGTCATATCCTCTCTAGCACACTGCACTGACAATATAGCATACACATTATATAAATACATATATTCTATACAACAAACCAATCTCACACGCACACACACACACTCAAAAAATAAAACTAAACAAGGTAGACAGTTATGTGGGGAGTAGTGCAATGTAATGGCTGTGGGGTAGCAGTCTTCTGGGAGTCTTTCTGGAGGCTGAGATGCTGTCCTGTTTGCAGACAACTATCTGCCCTGAGGAGGAAGTTGCCATCTTCAGGCCACACTGGACAGTAGTAAGGAACCTCCTCCATCCAGGGAGCACCAGAGCCACCACCACTACCTGAGAGGTTGTGAAGAAAGCACAGCAGTTGGACCACAGTGGGCTCAGGGAGGGTAAGGGTGGTGGAACAGAGGCACACCCATTCAGTTGTTCCACTCCACAATCCATACAGCATTCTGGGGAGCATAGTTCCCCTATGTATGCACCCACAGAGGAGACTAAGGAGGTGCAGACAACTGTCACAATGGAGGTCCTCAGGAAGGAGGTAGAGGCACCACAGGAAAGGAAGCAGCTCCTGGTGGGGGACTCAGTTATTAGGGATAGAACTGAGGGGAGCAGGGAAAACTGAAGTAAGGTGCCTGCCTGGTGCCATGGCTTGGAGGGACAGGAAGCGCATCCTTAGGATCACGAGAACAGTTGCAGGGAGTCTGGGCTGGACATCATTGTCCACCTAGGGACAAATGACTTGGCTCATCATGAGATTAGAGCAGTGCAGAAGGACTTTGTAGAGTTGGGAGGGTCTAAGACAAGTAGCACACACGGTATCCTTCTCAGAGGTGCTGCGGTCAGTGGCATGGGTGAGGCAAGGGTACTTTGCACCATGCAGTTTAACGAATGGTTGAAAAAATGGTGTGGAGCACAGGGGTTTGGCTTCATTGGGGACTGGGGTTCCACCTGGAGGGACACCAGCCTATACTGCAGGATGGTCTGCATCTACCAGGAAGGGAACAAGTCTTTTGGGCAATCAGTTTAAATGCTTCATTGGCAAGCTTTTAAACTAGTCAAGGGAAGCACTGATAAGCAGCAGGAAAATCCCAGCCTCCCCTACAAAACAGGGTACTAAATGAGAAAAGACCAAGGTAGAAAGGTCAGTGGGGATGCTGCTACAGAAGGTAAAGCCATCAAAAATGGAGAGCAATGAGTACCAATGCCTGTAGTCTGGGTAACAAGCTTCCTGAATTAGTGGCCTTGATGGAGGAGGAACATCTGGATATCGTGGCAGTCACAGAAACATGGTACATGCAGAACCATGACTGGGACGTAAACATACCAGGATACACTATCTACAGGAGGGACAGAGGAGGTAAAAGAGGAGGAGGAAGCTCTCTACATAGGAGAAGGAATCAAAGCAACAGAACAAAGGGTAAACAGGAGGAGAAGAAGCACTGTGGGTCAATTTGGAGGCAGGCAATGGCACCACAATCTGCAAAGGGGTTGTATACAGACCCTCCTATCAGGGAGGAAATGGACAAGGAAATGATAGAAAGTATACTTAGAATGGCAGATAAAGGGAGATGTTGCTGATGGGTGATCTGAATATGCGGATGTTAACTGGAGTGCAGTTGTAGCAGCCACTTCTAAGAGTGGGGTTTTCTAGATGCCCTACAGGGGCATGCCTTGAACAACTAGTATTGAAACAGACTCGTGAGGGAGCAATCTGAGACCTGGTCCACTCAAATGGAGATGGAGAGGATCACAGATGTAGAAGTGGGTAGCCATCTGGGAATTAGCAACCATCGAACAGTATAGTTCACAATAAACACAGCAATAGAGTCAAGCCATACAAAGGCAAAAGTACTGGACTTCAGGAGGGCTGACTTAGCCAAAATGGGTGAGTGCCTAAGGCAGCACTAGCAAATGGGCAGGAAGGACGGGTGGAAGAACAATGGGGAATAATAAAGCTGCCATCACAGCGGTAACAAGCCTTGTGTGAAGCAAATAAACAAAACAAAACAATGTAAGAAACCACTATGGTTCTCAAAGGAGTGCAGTGAAGGTTCAAGAGAAAAGAAAGCATTCAGAAAGTACAAGGAATCACAGAAGGAGCAGGACAGAGAATTGTATCAGTTAAAGCAAAAGGAAGCTAGAAAGGCAGTCAGAACAGCAAAGGCCCAAACTGAGAAAAAGATAGCCAACTCAGTTAAGAAGGGGTAAGACCTTTTAGGTACATCAGGAGCGAAGGAAGACTAAAGAAGGAATAGTGAGGCTTAATAAAGGGAGGGTGGGCAGAGGGTGATGGTGAAAAACAGAGATCACAAACAAATATTTTACTCAGCATTTACAAATGAAGAGGGAGGTACCTAAAACAAACAATAGAAACACTCTGGATACAGAAGTTGATACCAGCCCATTTACAGAAGAAACGGTTCTGAAAGAACTCTTAAAACTGAAGGTGAACAAAGCAATGGGGCCTGATGGGATTCATCCCAGAATTCTAAAAGAACTAAGGGTAGAACTAGTGACACCACTGACTATCCTCTTTAACAAATCATGGGAGGATGGGGTGGTACCGAGGACTGGAGGAGGGCAGATGTGATTCCCCTTCACAAAAGCGGGAGCAGGGCAGAAGCAGGAAACTACAGACCTGTTAGTTTAACCTCAGTGATAGGAAAATGATAGAATCACTTCTGAAGGAAAGAATTGTCCAGTACCTAGAGGCCAGAGGGGCACAGAACCCAAGGCAGTATGGATTCACAGCAGGAAGGTCATGCCAAATGAATCTAATAGATTTCTTTGATTGGGTGACCAAAGTAGTAGATCAGGGAGGGCTGTGGACATGGCCTACCTAGACTTTAGACAAGGCATTTGACTCAGTCCCACACAAAAGATTAATATACAAGTTAGCCAGCCTCAGAGTGGGTCCAAAGATGGTAGCCTGGGTAAAGAATTGGCTGGAGAATAGGATACAGGGTAATAGTAAATGGAGTCCCTCTGAAGAAAAGGGGGTTACTAGTGGGGTGCCTCAGGGTTCAGTATTAGGACCAGTCCTCTTCAATGTCTTTATAAGCGACATTGCAGAGGACTGGAAGAGAAAATATGTCTCTTTGCGGATGACACAAAGATCTGCAATAGAATTGATGCACAAGGTGGTTTGGAAAGGATGAGAAGGGACTTGGCAAGGTTAGAGGAATGGTCAAATGTATGGCAGATTAGATTTAATGCTAAGAGTGCAAGGTAATGCACCTGGGAAACAAAAACCGGGGAAGAGTACATAATGGGGGTGAGATACTAACAACAACAAAAATGGAAAGGACCTGGAGGTAGTCATATCAGATGACTTAAAGGTGGGCAAGCAATGTGAGAGGGCAGTAAGGAGGCTGGGGAATACTGGGATACACAGGAGAGGCATCACCAGTAGAAAACAGAAGTTGTTATCCCTCTGTACAGACAGCTGGTGAGACCCCATCTGGAGTACTGTGTGCAGTTCTGGAGACCCAGTCTCCCAAGGACATAGACAAGATGGAAGCTGTCAGGAGGGCAACTAAAATGGTGCAGGGTCTGAACTAGAAGACATATGAAGAGAGATGAAAGGAGCTTAATATGTATAGCCTCGAGGAAAGGAGAGAGGGGGACATGATAGAAACTTTCAAGTACCTCAAGGAATCAACAAAGTCCAAGAGGGTAGCATCTTTCAATAAAAGAGGTGTGCAAGAACAAGGGGCACAATTTGAAGATAGAGGAGGCGGCTCAGGGGTAATGTAAGGAAGCATTTTTCACAGAGAGGGTTGTGGATGCATGGAACGGCCTTCTGGAGGAGGTTGTGGAGTCAAAACAGTGGTTGAATTCAAGCATGCATGGGACAGCCATAAAGGCAATTCTAGGGGTGGGGGGTAGAAAGTAGGCTGCTGGTTAACTGGATCTGCAGCTTATCCATTAGGTAGAAATGGGCAGACTGGGTGGGCCAAGCGGTCCTTATCTGCCATCAAATTCTATGTTTCTATGTTTCATGCCTCAAACAGCTAGTTTCCGAACCCACTCGTGAGGGAGCAATCTTAGACCTCGTACTCTCAAATGGAAACAGTGAGAGGATCTCAGATCTCACAGTGGGTTGTCATCTGGGAACAAGTGACCATCAAACAGTGTGGTTCACGTTAAACTCAGCTACAGAGTCAATCCATACAAAGTGAGGGTTCTGGACTTCAGGAGGGCTGACTTTGGCAAGATGGGAGAGTGACTCAGAAAAGCACTAGCAAACCAGCTAGAAGGAGGGTTGGAGCAACAATGGGGAATCATCAAAACTGCCATCACAGAGGCAACAAGCCTTTGTGGGAAGCAAATAAACAAATCAAAATGAAAGAAAAAGCCACTAAGGTTCTCAAAAGAAGTGGCGGGGAAAGTTAGAGAAAAAGACAGCATTCAGGAAGTATAAGGAAACACAGAAGGAGCAGGACAGAGAGCTATACCAATTAAGGCAGAAAGAAGGAGGGAGGAAAGTCAGAATAGCAAAGGCCCAAACTGAGGAAGATAGCCAACTCGGTTAAGAGGGGATAAAACCTTTTATAGGTACATCAGGAGCATAGAAAGACAAGTGAGGATAGTGAGGCTGAATAGAGAATGAACGGTGGGTGGGCAGAGGGGACAGTGAAAAAGCAGGATACTGAATGAATATTTCTGCTCAGTAGTCACAAAGAGGAGGGAGGTGCCACATCCAATTAACAGAAGCACTCTTGATAGGAAGTCGATCCAGTCCTTTCACAGAAGTAAGGGTTCTGAAAGAACTCCTAAAACTGAAAGTGGACAAAGCAATGGGGCCTGATGGAATTCACCCCAGAATTCTAAAAGAATAAAGGGGAGAACTAGTGAAACCACTGACTACCCTTTTAACAAATCATGGGAGGATGTACCTGAGGACTGGAGGAAGGTGGATGTGATTCCCTTCACAAAAGTGGGACCAAGACAGAGGCAGGAAACTACAGACCTGTCAGTTTGACCTCTGTGGTAGGGAAAGTGATGCAATCACTTCTGAAGGAAAGAATTGTTGAGTACCTAGAGGCCAGTGGGCACAGGACCCAAGGCAGCATGGGTTCACAGCGGAAGGTCATGTCAGATGAATCTAATTGATTTCTTTGACTGGGTGATCAAAGTAGTAGACCAGGGAGGGCTGTGGACATGGCCTACCTAGACTTTAGCAAGGCATTTGACACAGTCCCACACAAAGATTAATAGTCAGATTAACCAGCCTGAGAGTGGGTCCCAGGGTGGTAGTCTGTGTAAAACATTGGCTGGATAACAGGACACAGAAGATAATTGTAAATGGAGTCCACTCTGAAGAAAGAGGGGTTACTAGTGGGGTACCGCAGGGTTCAGTGCTGGTCCAGTCCTTTTAATGTCTTTGTAAGTGACATTGCAGAGGGACTGGAAGGAAAAGTATCCTCTTTGCAGATGACACAAAGATCTGCAACAGGGTTGATACACAAGGAGGCGTGGAAAGGATGAGAAAGGACTTGGCAATGTTGGAGCAATGGTCAGAAGTATGGCAGCTAGGATTTAATGCAAAAGTGCAAAATAATGCACCTGGAAACAAAACCAGGGAAGATTGCACAATGGGGAGAGTAGTAACAACAACAACAAAAAGGAAAGGACCTGGTGGTAATCATATCAGGTGACCTTAAGGTTGTAAAGCAATGTATGAGAAGGCAGTAGGGAGGGCTGGGGGATACTGGGATGCATAGGAGGCATCACCAGCAGAAAACAGGAAGTTGTTATCCCTCTATACAGACAGTTGGTGAGACCCCATCCGGAGTACTAAGTCCCACTTCTGAAGACCCCCATCCTCGCAAGGACATAGACAGGATAGAGGCAGTCCAGAGGAGGGCAACTGAAATGGTTCAGGGTCTGCAAGAGAAGCCATACAAGGAGAGACTAAAGGAGCTTAATAAGGCAGAGTTAGAAATTTCCTGTTCTTGATTTCCAATTCCAAAAGATATCTTATCCACACTTTGGAGCTCGCTACACTGTAAATTACCAGGGCATTGTTCTTTATCCTTAACAAAAAGTTTATAAAGTATCTAAACAATGTAACCAGTTTCATAAGGTGTTCATTCCCAAACTGAATTTCAATTTTAACTCATGCAAAATAGTTTCTAAGTTCTTACTATCAAAACTGGACTCTGCATCCATTATTATTTTGAACAGCAGCATGAGTTAACATACTGCTGGCTTTCACCCAACAACTTGTAACAGACCCACAAGGTTCTTTCTTTCTGGACTGTTCCTTTAAATTTTGACTGGTCATCATGGCATCAGAAAAGACTCAACATTATTAAGAAATGAGCCTTTACTCATAATCTGCGTTGCTTGGCGTATACTTAAGTCTATAGCCTGTGGGATATCAGCCACTCCTGAAACTGGTTTTACAGGGTATTTCCAATTTACTAAGTTGCTTACACTACTTTGCAGCTCTATCATATTCACTTCAATCATATTGTCATGAGGGATTTTACTCTATCATGCTTGGTTAACAACTCCCCTACTGGTGGATTGGTTAAATCAGACAGAATGAAGACCTGGGCCAGTCAAGTTTGTAATATTGATTGTTTCGAACTTTCCTTGATTGTTAAAATTATTAACTACTGTATATCTTGTTGAGCGGGGCTGATGGCTCTTCAAGGCTACAAATTATTTTCAGTGGTGAGTGGGATGAGGAATGATTACTATCACAAAACACCCCTGATGGGAAGATGTCAATTTTGGATGAAAGTTTTAACCACTTTTTATTACCTCTAAGTTCCATATGAGTTACAGAGGGCAAAAAACTGAGTTATTTTCTGATTGTCCTCCTTAGTTTTCCTTTTGCTCTGTCCATATTACTTAGAAGTCTCTTTACATTTATTATATTCCATATTCTTTCTACTATATGTTTTAATCTCACCTTTCCCCCTTTCCTCACTTTATCCAGCATCTTATCTCTAGCTGGAAAGAAAAAACAAAAAAAACAAAACAGAAAAGCAAAAAGCAGAGAAATTCACAAATCCGCTGTTACTAAATAAAGTTTATAGTTAACTTCTTTGTGCAGAACTGGCCTCGCAGGAGTCCACAAGCAAGCAGATCCACAGATTTCAGAATAAATCAAATCCACCAAATGTTCAAATCTTCGACAGCAAGGTCACGCGAGGACACCTTTAAAAAATGAGAACCATTTCTTCTCCTAACAGAACTGAAGGAAAATAAGCATAAAAGCTCTTCTTCACTGTGATCATGGAGGACACACAGCATACAGGCAGAAAGTTCCAGCCAGGAAACACGGCAATGCTTAGCAATGTCAGCAATGATGAGCAGTAATATGTAATATGCGGAATAGAGTCTTGAAATTACTCTCCATAGGATAAATAAACTTTCTTTTTCCAGGGCGAATAAAATCAGCAACCCACTTTCTATTAAGTTCCTTGGATAGCTAGAGTTCCTCTTTAAAAGCAATCCAGGGCAGACTTGCAACACCACTCAGCTCTCTTTTCTTGATCAAAGCAGGAAATTTGCTGAGGGTGCAAAATACTAAAACTGTCAAAGTGCTCAGAGGTGACGACTCACAACACTCACAATATAACATCCAGATCCTTAGTCTGTAAAAAACTTAGATCGCGCTAGCAGCTCAAGCACTACTGCTCTATAAAAATCACCAAAAGGCACAATAACTCAAAGCATAAAACACAAAACACAAAACCAACACAAATCAAACGCAGCCAACAAAATTATAAACTAAAAGCATTCACAGATAAAATCATTCATGGATAAAAGTGCTTATGTGCAACTATATAGCTATAAAGCGGAAGAGCTAGAAAGGAGAAAAGGAATGTGATAATTAATTGTACAAAAACGTCTCTCCTTTCTCAAAAAGTTCTAGATTTGGCATGAATGAAATAATTGACTGGCAGCCTATTTTGTGAGAATATAAATGCATTCATTCTACTGTTAGTAATCAGTTTAAGCAAATAGAAAAGTAAAAATACATTTTAATATTCTGGGTCTTTAAACCCATATATATGTTGAGAGACACATGGATGTATGTATTAAATGTCCCATGGAGTGACATTGTGGCCTTAAGCAAAAGCACAAGTTAAGGTCCATGTAAGATTCCTTTTGAATTTGATTTCTTATAAGTTTGTTTGCTTTACCATATATAGTCAACATATCACAGTTAAGACTAATGAATTAAGGGAGTTTAAAATGAGATACAGGCTCTGTTTCATTCTTTTTCAGATAAAATTGGCTTTACTAGTGAACTGGGGAGTTCGAACTGTGGAACTCAGGAGAAGTGCACCATCAATAGCAAAGTTTGGAATGTGACTTCTTGATAGTTAGGAAATCCTAACAAGATCCAGTGTTAAAGAATTCACTTAGCATTTGATCTGGACATGTATTAAATGTATAAGAAAAAGTTCTTCTTTAGTTTTTTTTTTTAAACTGTTCTGCAACAGAAACCTCCCAACAGTAGGTGCCACTGTAGGGTGGGTCTGCAGGCAATGACATACATACACTGGCACACACACATTTGATTCCACTGGGATCCAATGGGTGTAACATTGCCAGATATTGTTGTAGTGGAGGGTATAAATAATAGCAACACCAGGAGATTCAGTTTCTTCCCTTTGAAAGAGATGCATTCACTAAAGGTCAGTTCTTCTTGTTACATAATGGGTCATGTGATAAGGCGAAAGCCTAAAGGCAATCACCGTTAGCGCTCAGTCAGTGTCGAACACATTTTCAGCACTCTGATAACCCTGGTGCACCACAGCAACAGCGCCAGGACAGATTTTTACTGCTTTCTGTGGGGCTGCACCCCCACACACCCTCTCCTCACAGGGGTTTACCCCCTGCACTCCCTACTTAGGATTCTCAACTCCAGGGGATGCATGTTGGGAGGGTGAAAGCAGCAAAAAAAGGTTCAGGCCTGGCACAATAAAAATTGCACCAGCGCTGTATCTGGAATCCAGTACCTGAGCCACCCCAGCCACTAGCTAATCCCAGACACTATAATGCTGCTCGACCCTCAACACAACGCCACCCTCTACAGCCTCTCCATCCCATCCCAGCCACGCTTGCCATGTTACGCTCCCACCCACCTCTGCGTACGTACATGTTGTGATATCCTGTTGCCTAGTTCACCACCTCTCATCCAGTCGCCTACCTTTTTCCATCACCGTGAGTGGATTGCACCGGACGGAGTCACCGTAATAGACGGCGCCCTTCCTCATGCACCCACTTCACGGGTTACCCATCTAGATATATGTATTTTAGGACAGTGATACTTTTAATGAACAAGTATGATGTACTCTCTTAGAAAGAGCTGCTAAGAATAGAAATAAAGGTTGTTGAAGCACATTACAACATACAGGTCACATTACCTTTTAAACCACTTGTTGAAGCAACAGGATGCTTAATTTAAAATAAATCAGATAAATAATATTAAAAGTTTTTGATGGGTAAATACATATATTTTGTTTGCAGGAGCTATTTAAAGACAGGAGACATTTTCAAAATATGAATTGATTCAGCACTTAAGGGTATGAATTGTTTTTATACATTGCCAATTATTTTAAAAGCATATATTTGTTGAAGTGATAAACATAATAATAGAAAATGATAAGTACTGACTAGCTAACATGTTTGTTTATTTTAGGGATGCACAAACTATAAAGTACATTCATGGTTAATCTAAAACAAAAGAAAGAAAGAGTATAACTTGATGTAAGTGTTGTTGTTATATGTCTCTCCCCAGTATTAGAAGTAGATAACATAGATGTTAAATTGTAAATAACACTGTATTACATGTTTTTATTACTAGAACCAGACTCCTGATGAAGGATATTCCTGAAACTTAGGACATTGTTGGTCTGGATGTTATGAAAATAAAATGATTTTGTATTGAAGAATAACTGGGTGAGTGGGCCATTATTTTCAATCTTTACTTAGTAGGGTTGAAACCCTAACACCTCATCTCCCAACTTTTGTCACTTTGACCCTAACTGGAGCATTAATGAATTTTTTACGATATATATCTATATCTATATCTATATATATATATATATCTATATATATAAGATATATATATATAATTATAGAGACACTGTCACGCCACTATATTTAGGGTTATGAAGCCACTTCTATGTTAAGCTCAAAAATTTTGCGACTCTGCTACAGGTGGCTTAGATCACCTTCAGGTGATCTAGCCACTGGAAAAAGATTTTAAATCGTAGAGCAAGCCTGCAGTAGAATTTTGTTCATATGTTGCACAGTTCATGAGATATTGTGAAATTACTGTCACAAGGGTTGAAAGAGTGCCTGTCCAGTGCTTTTGGTGCCCATAGCTCAGAAACAATGTGAGATCACGGGTTCAGTCTGTGATTGTGATATGATCGACTCACTGTCACGGTTACAATGACACTTGAATTGTTTTTCTAACTGCTACAATTCTCAAGATATGGACAAATTACTGTTACAAGCATTTGATGGCCAATAGGAATGCTGCATGGCTCGGCAGCTATGCATAAGTAGCAGTCAAATTCGTTTCCAGTCGGACTTAAAGTTTTCCAAGCAACAAAGCGCTGAAAAATGCATTTTAAGCCAGTTATGTGGGCAGTTTTCAGATTTTGTCCATGGTGCTGCATGGCCGTTGTGTGGTGTGACACTCTGCAACTTGGCACATTGAAAGAGCCTGGGTCAACAAAGAAAATGAATCCATTCAAAAGTTATTAGAGTTTTAAGTTCCCATTATAAGTCTCGGAAACTTTATATGGTTGTTTCTTGAGCGAAGAATGGGATTTTGGCCATCTGGTCCCTCTTCATGATCAAAGAATTTGCAGGCTCACAATCAAAGATTCTTTGATCCCGAGGAGATACTAGATGGCCAGATTTGAGAGACCAGATAGCCCAATTTTAACAACTTTTAAAATTAAATATCTCGGAAATGGTTTGTTTTTAAACTTGAAGTTTAGAGTGTGTTGACAGGATGTCCTGTAGATGCGAATTATGGTGTTTAGGTTTCAGAAAATACATTTGTGGTGGAGATATGGTGTGGCTTAGCTTACATTTTATGGACAGCATTTTGCATTGGTAGTGGCTTGAAATTTATAGGGTAGCTAGCATTACTGCCATGGATGTACTTTTCAGTTGTTAGGTGTGTAAAATATAAACAGGTGTGGAATTCTGCCACTCTGACCAATGAAAATCTCAAACTTTAAAATGTTATATCTCGGACATGGTTTGGTCCTTTAAATTGAAATTTGCAGGGTTGTTGTGGGGATGTCATGGAGATGTGAATTATGCTGTTTAGATGTTGGGAAATAATTTGTTGCCAAGATATTCAATGACGTAATTGACATTTTCCCATAGGATTACATTGCAACTTGTATCATGACTTTCGGTGTCATTATCTCAGAAACAAAGCGAAATACAGACATTTCACTACAGGTGGCTTAGTTCTAACCACTGGAAAAGATTTGAAATTATAGAGTAAGCCTGCAGTAGAATTCTGTTCATATGTTGCACGGTTCATGAGATATGTGAAATTACTGTCACAAGGGTTGAAAGAGTACCTGTTCAGTGCATTTCACTGCTCATAGCTTGGAAACAATGTGAGATATGGGTTCAGTCTGTGATTGTGGTATGATCAACTCACTGTCATAGTTACAATAACTCTTGAATTGTTTTTCTAGCTATTTACGGTTCTCAAGATATGGACAAATTACTGTTACAAGCATTCGGTGGCCAATAGGAATACTGCATGGCTCTGTAGCTATGTGTAAGTGCAGCACAGGCCAGGCGGCCAGCTCCCTCAGTTGCAAATTGTTATGTAGAAATGGGCAAGTTGGTGGGAGCATGGGCTCTCTCCACCAGAGTGGCTATTATTACAGAGCGCGGTCATGCCCCTATATTTAGGGTTATGAAGCCACTTCTATATTAAACTCAAAATTTTGTCGTTAATAACTTTAGACCCATTCAAAGGATTTGCAAGAAATTTGGTATGCACGATGGGGTATGGTAGATCTCTTGATCTGCCAAATTTTATTTCAGTCGGACTTAAGTTTTGCACACCAAAATGCTGAAAAATGCACTTTTGCCAGTTACTGTATGTGGGCAGTTTTTAGATTTTGTCCGTGGTGCTCGTGTCCGTGTGTGGTGTGCCACTCTACAATTTGACACATTGAAAGAGCCTGGGTCAAGGAACATGCCACTTTGTGTTTGGTGAAAAATATTAATCCATTCAAAAGTTATTAAAGTTTTACATTCAGTTATGTCTATGGGAAAATTTATATTGTTATTTTGCAAATGAAGAATGGGTTTTAGCCATCTGGCCCCTCCTCATGATCAAAGAATTTGCAGGCTCACAATCAAAGATTCTTTGATCCCGAGGGAGGGACTAGATGACCAGATATGGAGGGACCAGATAGCCAAATTTTAACAACTTTTAAAGTTAAATATCTCGGAAACGGTTTGGTCTTGTAACCTGATACTTGGCGGGTGTTGATGTGATATCCTATAGATCTGAATTATGGTGTTTAGGTGTTGGAAAATGTATTCATTGTGGAGACATGGTGTGGCGCGGTTACATTTTGCGGACAGCGTTTTGCTTATGGTAGTGGCTTGAAATTAATAGGGTACCTAGCCTTACTGCCATGGACTTACTTTTCAGTTGTTAGGTGTGTAAAATGTAAACAGGTGTGAAATTATGCCACTCTGACCAATGAAAATCTCAAACTTTAAAATGTTATATCTCAGACATGGTTTGGTCCTTTAAATTGAAATTTGCAGGGTGTTGAAGGGATGTCATGGAGATGTGAACTATGTTGTTTAGGTGTTGGGAAAATAATTTGTTGCAGAGATATTCAATGACATAACTGACATTTTTCCCATATGATTACATTGCAGTCTTTGTCATGACTTTCGGCACCCGTTATCTCGGAAATGAAGTGAGATAAAACTTTTACGCTACAGGTGGCTTAGATCACCTGATAGTGATCTAAGCCACTGGAAAAGATTTGAAATCATAGAGTAAGCCTGCAGTGGAATTTTGTTCATACATTGCACAGTTCATGAGATATTGTGAAATTACTGTCGAAGGGCTGAAACAGTGCCTGTCCAGTGATTTTCAGTGCCCATGGCTCAGAAGCGATGTGAGATATGGGTACAATCTTTTAATGTTGCATGAAGTTCTCACTGTCACAATTACAATGATGCTAGAATTTGTTTTGTAGCTCTTACGGTTCCCAAGATATGCACAAATTACTGTTAGAAGGGTTTGGTGCCCTATAGTGTTGCTGCATGGCTCCGTAGCTTTGCATAAGTGGGAGCTTGGGCCCAAATGCCTATTTTTATGCAACAATTGGCAACTTGGTGGAAGCTGGGCTCCGCACTCCCATGAATACATGTTTTTACTACTTATATTACACTTTTTCAAAAGTAAGGACATTCTATGCAAAAACTGCGTTAATGCTTCATTTAGGGTTAAAGCAAAACAGTCAAGAAATGAGACATTAGGGTTGAACCCTTAACTGCCCTCACATACACCACCTAATCCTCCACAGTCTGACAGATGCCGGGGTGTCATTGGGGTCGTGAGGCCAAATCTCACCCCATTCTCCTTTACTGTAGGCTGTCCACATGCTCAGACATGTAATATATTATAGGATAGGTCGCACCCCTATATTTAGGATTATGACACCTCTATGTTAACTCATAATTTTGTACGCTAATAACTTTGGACCCTTTCAATGGATTTACATAAATTTTGGTATGCACAGTGGAGCATGGTAGATCTCTTGATTTGCCAAATTTCATTCCATTGGAATTATGGTTTTGCACACCAAAATGCTGACAAATGCACTTTTCACCAGTTATGTGGGCAGTTTTTCTGATTTTGTTGGTGGTGCTGTGTACAGCCTTTATGTGGCATGCTGCTGTACAACTTGGCACATCTGAAAGAGCTTGGGTCAAGGAACATGCCACATTTTGTTTGGTGAAAAATATTAATCCATTCAGAAGTTATTAAACTTTTAGTTTCCTTTATAAGTCAATGGGAAAATTTACATGGCTATTTTGTGAAAGAAGAATGGGGTTTTGGCCATCTAGTCCAGCCTCATGACCAAAAATTTGCAGGCTCATGATCAAAGAATCTTTGATCGAGAGGAATTCTTTGGCGCAATGGCCTCCATTTTATTTTCAGTTTGCGGTCAGAAAAATTCAAATATCTCAGCCAGGGGACTTCTGAGGTGAAACTATGGTTGGTTTTGCTAAGGGGTCTGCCCTCTATCTAGCCATGCCTGTGGTGTCTTTCAAAATGGTCAAAAATAGAGTTTTAATGTTTTTATTCTTGATCTTGGCTCGCTATCGATCTTTGATTGTGAGCCTGCAAATTCTTTGACCACAAGATTCTTTAACCTGATCTTGGATCACGGGGTGTGCCTAGATGGCCACTTGAAAAATAAATTTTCTCAGCTATGGGGTGGCTTATTAAGCCAAATGAGGGTGGGTTTTGCTCAGGGGCTTCGTTCTATCGAAGGCATGTCTGTGGTTTCATGCATTTCTGCTTAAAATTGACTTTTAACATTTTTATTGTTTGATCATGACCCTGGAAATTCTTTGATCATGAGCCTGAAAATTCTTTGATCGTGAGATACTTTGACCGCGATCTTTGATCACGAGCGCGACTAGATGGCCACATGAAAATTTAATTTTCTGAGCACAGGGGTCGCTTCTGAAGGCAAACTAGGGTGGGCTCTACTTCAGGAGCATTTGTTCTGTTGAGTCATGGCTGTGGTTTCATGTATTTTCTCTAAAATTGAGTTTTAACATTTTTTAGTCTTCTATCCTGAGCCTGCAAGTTCTTTGATCTTGAGATTCTTTGATCACGATCTTTAATCACAAGGGAGGGATTAGATATCCAGATTTGGAGGGACCAGATAGCACAATTTAAAACATTTCTCAAATTAAATATCTAGGAAATGGTTTGGTCTTTTAACTTGAAATTTGGAGGGTGTTGATGGCATGTCCTGTAGATGTGAATTATGGTGTTTAGGTGTTGGACAATACATTTTTGCAGTCATATTGCATGGCGCAGTTTAATTTTTGTGGACAGCATTTTACATGGTGGTAGTGGTTTGAAATTACTAGGGTAGTGAGCCTTACTGCCATAGATGTACTTTTAGTCATTTGGTGTGTAAAATGTTAATAGGTGTGGAATTCTGCCAGTGCGACAAATGAAAATCTGAAACTTTCACATTTTGTATCTCAGAAACAGTTTGGTCTTTTGCATTTAAATTTAGAGCATTTGAGGGGATGTGCTGTCCATGTGAATTATGGTGTTTAAGTGTTAGAAAATTCATCTACTACACCCATATTGTGTGACACACTTTATGTTTTGCATATGGCATTTTACATTGTGGTACTGGCTTCACATTTATAGGGTGCCTAGCAATACTGCCATGGAGGTAATTTGTAGTGGTTAGGTGTCTGACATGTAAACAGGTGTTGAATTATATCACGGATGACTGACACATTGCTTTCATTCAAGGTGGTGGGCCCCACTCCCAACCATATCGCTGCCAGCAATACATATGATATTCAGTACTTGTACTCTTATCTTACATGAGGAATTTGCAAGTTGGTGGGAGCCACGGGGCCCAAAGGCCAGCACTCCCTACCAACTTGTGCAACTTTCTCCTTTTCTATTCTTTCTCAAAAATTAAGGAAATTCTATGCAAAAACTTTGTTAATGCAACATTTAGGGTTAAAACACAAAAGGCAGGAAATGAGACCTTTAGGGTTGCCCCACCTCCTAAGAACCGCCCATCATCCCAAGATTAACAGCTGATGGGGTGTGTCATTGGGGTTGTGAGGCCTAAATGTCACCCATTCCTCTTTATTGTGGCTTGTGAATATGATTACAGATGGAATGTGGTGACATTTAAGCCTCACAACCCCCAAGACACACCCTCAATCTCAGGATGATGGGCAGGTCTAGAGAGGGGATGGGGAAACTCTGAAGGTCTCATTTCCTGACTTTTATGTTTTAACCCTAAATGATGCATTAATGAATATTTCTGCATAGAATGAATATATATATATATATAGATAGATAGATCGGTAGATATCCATATATATATATATTTATTTTATTTATTTATTTACACACATATATATATATTTATTTACACACATATATATATTTATTTACACACACACACATATATATATATATATATATATATATATATATATATATATATATATATATTCTATGCAAAAAAACTTTATTAATGGACCATTAGGGTTCCAGCATCAAAAGTAGGAAAATGGGATCTTAGGGTTCCTAACCTAACACCCCACCCCTACCCTTGGCCTCCAACCCCAACACCCCACTCCCTACCCTGCATGCAGAAACAGGTGTGAAGGTGTCCCTTGGGTTGTGAACCAATGCTCACCCCATTCTCTTATTCTGTACCCATCTTAGCTTACTTACTCGTGGAATGTGACCCAAACCCTATATATCCTAAACATTTTAGACCAAACCTCCAAGCCATTTCTGAGAAATAGCTTGACAAAGAATTTACACAAAATGGTAATTTACACAATTTTGATATTCTGTATCTTTGCACCTGCACATCTGACCGAACAAAACTTGCCAAATCCAGAGATTTTTGGTCCCTGATCGGCATGCAAAATTTCATGTGATTCGGTGAAACTGCTGCAAAGTATTAAAGTGCAAAATTTGGGTTTAACATAGAAGTGACCTTTGAACTCTAATATAGAGGTACTGCCATGCCCTTAATATGGATAGATACATAGATAGATAGAGATAGATATAGATATAGATATAGATACAGATACAGATACAGATACAGATATATATCTATATATATATATATATATATATATATATAATAGGGTGCAGTAGCACCTATAGTTAGGTTGAGTAGCACATTTAATTTTAACCTCAAATTTTGCACTTTAATAACTTTGCAGCTGATCAATGGATTTGTTGAAACTTTGGTATGCCCTGTCCTGTGGGCAGATCTGGATAGTGCAAAAGTCATAAAGTCACCAATTTTGCAGTTTTTTCTCATCACCCTGCATTCAGATAGTGTGGATTTTTTTGCTTATGATAGAAACAGCTTGGGTAACAAAAGAGGTATGCTTTGTTTTGTGTAAAAATATTGATTTGTTGCAAAGTTATTACATTTTCATTTTCCATTGTTTTCAATGGGAAGATCACTTTTCAGGATAGAAGGAGAAAAATCAACCAAAGTTTTGTTCTCATGAAAAATTATTTATTTATTTATTAAAATCTTGGATTACAAATACCTTTGAGCAGAAACTGCTCATTTACAAAGTTCCACATCAAAGGATGAGGCTCAACATACATACAGAGGTAGTAAAAGAATGTACAATAAACAACCAAAACAACTAAAAGAAAAATAAAGATACTCAGTTATAACATACTTTGAGATAATATTCATATAACGAGCAGCTTGACTAGGCAGCTGGCTGCGGTAACAATAAGAGACAGCAGACACCATAGGCAGTTAGTATTGCAGGCATGCAACCAGGAGAGGAAGTTGGCAGGCTAATGGGCCACTGTCTGATGGTGGTGGAAAATGTCTTGTACCAGTGGAGATGTGAAGCAGGAAAGGAGTCACAAAGGAAGGCCGGTGCCAGAGGAATGAGACTGGGAAAGGGTGGGCTGTGGGACATGAGTGAGCTGGGAGGTATTTAGAGATATCTGTTCAGAGAAGCAGTCACACTGAGTGGTAGAGGTGAGTAAAGTTTGAGATTCCTTTTGAGAGTCCAAGTGTAGTAGAGAAGTGCTTCTTTATTGAGGAATTGAACCATTGAGCGGCTTTATAGATAAAGGACCACTGACCCATGGAAGTACGATATCTAGGAACCTGAAAGGTTAGAGATTGGGCACCATGTGTTTGTTGGAGTGCCACTGTAGGTAGTAAGGAGTGAGCAAACACCAGGTGGCATGAGACCGAGAGAATCTTTTGGTAAGTAAGCAGGTCTGGTATTGTATTCTGCTGAGTAGGGGTAGCCAGCTGGCCTGTGCATAGAGGTCACAGGTGTGAGTTTGTCGAGCTGCACCCATTAGTAGTCTACAGGCTTTGTTGAGAGAAGCTGAGATCCTGCAGAGGGCACTTGTTGAGTCAGAGCTATAGATGGTAAGGCCATAGTCAATGATAGAGGTGACAGAGCTGTAGATGGCTAGTTTAAGGGCATCTGCAGGCATACAGTGCTTGTGTTTGTGTAGTAGTCCAATCCGTACATTCGGACTTGGCAACAGTGTCAATATGCCGAGTGTAGGAGAGGGTACTATCCAGGGTAATACTAAGGTACTTGAACTCCTTGACATGTTCGAGTGGGTTCCCAGCGTGGTTCTTGATGGTGAGGGACAGACAGTTGTGCCTGCTCCATCAGTTACAGAAGGACATGGCTTTAGTCTTGCTGTGGTTCAGGACAAGTTTATGAGAATTGAACCAGTCTTGATGTGCTTGAAGTCAAGCTGCAGCTGGATTCAAGGACTGTAATGTCATGGTGGCTGGAAAACAGACTGCATCGTCTGCATATAGTAATATTTTTGGTGGCAGGCACTGGAGAGATTGTTGATGAAGAGGAAAAGAGTACAGGGCCCAGAATAGACCCCTGGGGACTCCAGAGCGGACCGGTTTCTCATCCGAAGAGATCCCTGCAATCCTTACACATTAGATCTGATTATCAAGGTAGCTGGTGAACCATGGAAGGGCATCGCTGGAGATCCCAATGGAGGACAGTTGCTTGAGCAGTAGGAGGTGGTTAACTGTGTTGAATGCCTTGGTAAGGTCTATAAATACTGCCCCTCCACAATTCCCTTTGTCAAGCGTGGCATGGATGAAGGTTGTAAATTCCAGTAGTGCAGTGGTGGTGCTGTGCCCTTTTCTGAAGCCATGCTGCTCTGGGCACTGTACATTGTACTTATCCAGGAATTCAACTAGTTGGTCCAACATTATTCACTCCAGCACTTTAGATAATGGAGGAGGGTGAGATAGGTCTGTAATTGGTGTGGAGCATCCTATCTCCTTTTGTGAACCGGTGTGACAGTGGCTTTCTTCCAGAGAGAGAAATGGCCCAATCTAAGTGAGAGATTGAAGATCTTTGTAAGTGGTTCTAAGATTTCATGAGGACTTGTGCCAGCAGTTTCAGGTCAAGGAGTCACCACTGTACCCTTGTTTGCCGATGGCCTTTGAATGTATTTTCTAGCTACTTTTGGTGGGACCTCCTTAAAAAAACTTTGGGGTGGTACATTCTAGTTGGAGGGTAACTTAGGAGGAGCTGGAGGGAGGTCGTTGAAAAAATTTGGTGGAAGGACACTGTCCAGGTTTGTAAATGCATTATTAAAAGTGCTGGCGGTAGTACCTAGGTCGAATGTAGGAGTGCCATGAAGGTTGAGCATAGTGGGTGGTGCTTTTGGATCCTTGCCTGTGAGCTCTTTCATATTGTTCAGAATTTGTTTCCTGGATTCACTCTCATGAGACCCGTTCCTTTTGTGTGAAAAAATCCTTTTCCACTAGCCACCATCTTGTTTTCTGTTTAAAGAAAAATAATTTTAAAAGCCACAAAAATGAAATCCTGGCAAGAGACCACCACACCTAGCTGGATGATGGGACCCTATTAGGTACAATCTACACTTCAATGTTAGGGATATGCTCCAGAAATGTGTTTTATTTACTGTTAGGAATCCTTTTTTGTGACTGCGAGATACGAAAAATAATTCTTTTTGTAACCAGTCATGAAAAAGGATCCTTTATTGTGAATTCTGTGATGTCCCCATGATGTAATGTATTTCACTGGTAGTTGAGTGCTGAAAATCAAGTGGGTTGGTGGTGGGAAGGTGATGCAGTCTCTGCTGTACTATTAAGCATAACAGATGCCAATTTTAAACTCACACTAAAATAAAAATTAATTTAAACTGCTTGCCTTGTAAATTCTAATTCATAAGAAGTGGGTTTGGAGTTGGTTTTGAAGTGGGTGTGAGGTAAGCTGGTAGATAGTGCTGGCAGGTAACACAACTGTATATTTATATAATCCAACACGGGTTGCCCACCCTCCCCCACAGCTCATTGTTTTAAAAAGTTTTGCCAACATCGGAGGTCCGATCTCTGTGTTGGTATTCAGAATTCCCCAGAAGAGTGGGACACTGGGAGCCCTCCCAGTGTCCAAAATATATTTATTTGATATTTACCTGCAAAAAGAAAACCCATTGACGTCTTTTTTTTTTTACTTGAAATAAAGAAAACAGTCCCTCATTGCCTCCGTCCCCTCTTGCCATCCAGACCCTCCCACTGAGTACCCATCACCCCACCCCTTTACCCTCTACTTATCTCTGGAGGTTGTATGCTGTCATCTTCTATGCACTGATACACAACTGCACTCTTCAAAGTTGAACTGTGAACTGAGGAATAAAGGAAAGTGCCCTTTATGTATTTCAATGGTGTTTGAATTTATGTTGATATAGTTTGCCATTTTTTGGAATTTTGCACCAAATTTTCAACATGGCCTTTTTGGGACCCACCTCATGAACACTGCAACTGTCATTTCATTACTCGGGCCGGAAGGTGATTTTGCAGTATCTGTGCAAAATCACCTTTTGAGACAAATAATGACATTTCACCAACAGGGTTCATGAGGTGGGGTCCCAAAAGCCATGTTGAAAATCTGGTGAAAAATTCCTAAAATGGCCGAGTTATGAGTGTTCATTGAAATATTTCTATATACGCTCATAACTTGGTAATTTTCAATATTTTGAGTCAAAATTTTCAACACCGCCATTTTAACATTGACTCATGAACAGTACAACTATCAATTTCACATCCTGTTCAAAATGTGTTTTCACACCAGTGTCATGGAATGGCATTTTGGCATAGAGTTGAAAATGCTCGCTTACAGGATTTATGAGGATGGGTCAAAGTAGACTATGTTGAAAACTTTAAAAATATGAAAAAATGCCAATGTTATGACCATTTGTTGCAATTTCACTATACCGCTCATAACTTCAAAATGTTAAATATTTTACCCCAATTGATTTTCAACATAGCCTTACGTATAACCCAGCTCATGTATGTCAAAGCTGTAATTTTTCAAATCCTGGCCTAAATGTATTTTCACACCTATGGCACAGAATGGCATTTCAGTTAGCAGAATTACATTTGGGGGAGAATGGAACATTTTCTGTACTGGGTACATGAGGTGGGGCAATAAGATGGCTATGCTGACAATTTGGTTACTATGTTGCCTTATAAAGGAAGCTCAGGACCAAGAGGGCCCTGTGCTTCCACAGCTGCATCATATATGCATCTATGGAGGGATGGGACCACAGGGTCCTTTGTAAAATAAGGATACTATTATACTACTTCAAAAAGTAAGGAAATAAGTTGCAAAAACATCATTAATGCTCCAGTTGGAGTCAAAGTCCTCATTTGAAGGCTACGCTGAAGGACAGAGGCACTAGGGGCTACTGGCTTTTTCACCAGGCACCTTGCCAAATAAGCTAGAACCTGCTTTAACATTTTCAAACCATGAGTGTTGAACTTTTCTTCATTTCAGTTTGAATTTGAGCTGGCTGCTCTGCTCGGGCACTGCCATATCCTGTACATAACTTTCTCTACATTTCCTTCAAAGCAACAAAAGTTGGGAAATGAGTCATTAGGGTTTTCCTAATATGCCACCCTCCCAAAATAGGGAGGAGAGCATGTGTGGGGTGTGCCTTGGGCTTCTCAACCTATTGCTCACCCCATTCTCATAAATCTACACATCTGACCTTATTTACAGATAGAATGGGGTGAGCTTTAGGCTTGAGAAGCCAAGGCACACCCCCACACCTGCCTCCTGCCTAGTGGGGTGTTATGGAAACCCTAATGCCTTATTTCCCAACTTTTGTTGCTTTGACTCTAACTGGAGCATTAATTAAGTTTTTGCAACATATGTGAATATATATATATATATATATATATTCACTGCAAAAACAACAGGTTTGAGGGGGTGCCTTGGGGTCATCAGCCCTAACACCCGTTCTCTATACTATACCCATCTCAGCTTATTTACTTATTGAATAGGATGAAGGGTAGGGCCGATGACCCCAAAGCACACCCCGACACCTGTCAGTGTCTGCAGGGTGGGGCTGGAAGTGGAATGGGTGAAGGTTAGGGACAATAACCCAAGACACACCCCAACATCTGTCAGTGTCTGCAGAGTGGGGTGGGGTGGGTTGTTAAGGTGGAAAACATAACACCTTATTTCCATGCTTTTGTTGGTTTAGTAAGAACCGAATTGATGCATTAACAAAGGTTTTACAATTAATTTTTTTACTTTTCAGATAGCTTACTTGAATCCTTATTTTACACTCCTCCATCCTCCATAACTGTCATGATGTCACAACAGGCATGTGCTGTGATTTTCCTAATTTTTCTGGTGGAGCATAGGGTCTTTGGACCCTGCACTCCATCCCTCCATAGATGCATGTCCAAATTATTAGCATAGCCATCTTATTACCCCAGCACATGTACCCATTAGAGAAAATGTTCAAATCCTGCCAAAACATAATTCTGCAGAACTGCAATGCCATTCCACACCACAGTGCAAAAACACAGTTTGGACAGGTTTTGAAAAATGAGACCTGTGACACACATGACGTTGGATAATAAGAAGGCTATGCTGGACTTCCGGTTGGGGCATGGACCTAATGGCTGCCTAAACCAAGCACTGAATGACTGACCAGAAACAATCCACGTTAATCCATAAAGAAAACATCAATCCTGTCGACCAAAAGATCAATAAAAGACTATCTAATGGGACCCAAACACCGTTTGAAGGAGATTCAGTTGAATGGAGCTGTAAAACAAAGATAGCTGAGCAGGTACAAAAGCAGCGGCGGAGGCCTATGCACGAAATGCGGATCCAGTGCACAAATCAGGAGAAGGCCACAGTATGGCTCAAGAGACAGAATGCACAATTACTTCCTGGCAGCTCTGCAAACCCTACAACAAATAAATGATACTCTGCAGAGATTGGAGGCTAAAGCACTAGATCAATGCCAAGACATTGCAAAACTACACCAGAAAACACAAGAAGTTGAGACAGTAATGACAGAATATACCCAGACCACAGATGTGCATAATTCAGCCTTGCTGGAGCTGCATCATCGCACTCACGCTGCTTTCGAACAGAAGCTTGAGGAATTAGAGAACCAGAACCGCGAAACAATATTCGGATCCACGGAGCATCAGAAAGAACAGAATCAGGAACATGTTAGACTTTATCGACTCATTTATAAGAGAGATCCTCAATTTACCTACTGACAAGTGGCTGGACATTATTAGAGCTCACAGATCATTGGTACCGCTGCCTCGAGATCAGAAGGCCAGACCTAGATCGATAGTGCTTGCATTCCTGCATTACAGGACCAAAGAGGAGGTGTTAGCCCTAGCTTGGTCGAGAAAAACTATA
This sequence comes from Neoceratodus forsteri, assembly GCA_016271365.2. Lineage (NCBI taxonomy): Eukaryota > Metazoa > Chordata > Ceratodontiformes > Ceratodontidae > Neoceratodus > Neoceratodus forsteri. The sequence continues at coordinate 180,755,104 of CM057452.1, read as the reverse complement.
TATTTCGAGATGTCAGACTGTTCTTTGACCATGACTTACCCCACAGCTGCTTGCTAGGAGGAGGAAGGTGCTACAGGTCGTGAAATTACTACAGCAAAAGGGGTAAAGGCCTTTGTTGAATACCCTGCTAGGCTGAAAGTTCAAACAGAAAAGGTATTTTGAGATATCAGGAGCTGGCAGAAGCCAAGGAGTTTGTGGAGAGAGTGAGGTTGCATATACCTGAGGAGCAGGGACGGGATTCAACAGCAGCTGGGGAGGAACTGGTTCAAAAGAGGCCCAAAAAGAGTGAATGGTGGTTTAAGCAGGGACATGTTTGGGGTGTGAGACAAGGTCCTAGCCAAAGAAACCCCCAGACATAGATCCAGAGTGAGAAAGCAGGAACAAGGCAACCCTCAGAGAGAACAAGACGTCGTGCTGAATAACAACTCAACGGCTGAAGGATGAAGATGCAAACGGGAATACATCACAAGTACTGACTTAAAAGAGACTATGATGGGGACTTAAGGGAGTACAATGTGCTCAGAGCACTTGAAGAGAAATGAACAAGACTTTAATAACTGGGGACTATGCCTGCTTAGTCTGATTACATGGCTCATGACTATTAATTATACGATCTATGAGAATGCGGGGTGGGTTAGAGACTCCTGACTCCCTGCAGCAGTTATAAAGCTATGCACATATTGAATGCCTCAGGAAATGGGATTCGATGTGGAAGGGTTTATGATTAAATACAAACGTGGATGCAGAGGAAGGAGGGTGAAGGAGACGAAACAGAAGTGCAAGAATCACATCACCATCAGGAACTGGGTTATTTTTACGTGGCTTGGGGAGAGGGTGGAAGTGGGTGGGGAATATATAGGGGCTAATCTTCAGTTAGACACTGGAAAGGGACACTATAGAGGATTTGCTGTAAAAGAAAACAAGAGCTCCAGTTATGGAGCTGAAACAGAGGAAGAGGCCTGGATCAAGAAGAAATATACAAAGTGTGGACCATTATATTTGAAACTATACAATGTTATGGGCTTAAGATATCGGTAGTACAAGAATGGGCATTAATAATTCAAAACATGGGAATGGAAAGATAAGAAGCCTTTGAGGTTTGGGAAAAGGCCAATACTATGGAGGAATTAATGAACAAAATAAACAAAATTAGTGGGAATAGTGAATCCTGGAGAAGGAGAGGAGGATTGGGGAAAGGGGTAATGATTCTTGTCTGGTGGTTTTGGGGTTTGCATCCTTCCCACGTGAGGTGGGACTAATGTCTTCCCGAGGTATCCCAGTTGGGGAAGTGGTAGAGGGAGATTTCTCTGGCCCTACAAAAGACATGAAATTGGGATTAGGTCAGAAGGCAAATGTTTATATAGAAGATGGTTAGATCAGCGCAGAACATCATTTTTTTGGAAGGTGATTAGGCACTTGGCGCCCAATAAAAAGCTTTTTCAGATCAATAGAATAATTGGTCATACAGGAAAGCCAAGGCTTCAAGTCACGAACAAGAGCTCTCTAGAGGGGGTCTCCCATTGTAGAGACACTGGTAACCCCTCTGAACTTGCCTTCATCGGTATAAGGTGGAGGTAGGACTAGAGCCCCAAAAGTGGGACTTCTACCTTGGAGGTCAAAGATCATGCATTGGTTACAAGCCCAGTTGTCTGTAAAGTTGAGCTACTGTTATCAAGTAATGGTTTATATGTTGTTTCATATCTGGGATGTGTTCTGTCGTAAGAGTGAGTTAATTGAAGTAAAGAAGGGAGATGTGGGGTGGCCCTCAAGGAGGAGTCGGGGGACCCTGAGAATATATTTTTAAATACAGACCTTGTGATGGCAGATAAGGGTATGATTGTTTGTTCCTGCAATGTTATTGGCCTTACAAGCCCTGTTAAAAGATCTAAAATATTGAGCCAGGTAAGGAAAGCGGTGGTAGATTTTTATTGCTCCAGGAGAATCATTTGTCGACGGAGGAGCATAATAAGTTCCTAAATTGGGTTTTGGGGAAATGGCTGCATCCTCTTGTAAGAATGGTAGAAGGAGGGAGTAATGGTGTTGGTTCCTTCTAATTCCCATTTGAAAAAATGGAGGCTAAGACAGATAAGGAGGGATGATACGTGATGCTGAAAGGTAAATTTAGGGGCAATGTTGTCACATTGGCATCCGTGTACTTTCCCCTGGCTCAACATTACCTGAGTATTGTTCCTTTCTAGCCACCTCTTAGAGTGGGGGAGGGAGTCATAATTTGTGGGGGAACCTTAATCTGCCTTTGAACCCAGATATGGACTCCTCCTCGCGGGTAAGAGGGAACCACACAGAACAGCTAGGAAAATCCAGAAATTGATAGGAGAAATGGGATTATTAGATACCTGGAGACACCAACATATTAGACAAAGGGACTATACCTTTTTCAGTGGCCCATAACACATACTCAAGGCTAGACTATATCCTAGTCATGAAGACTGGAGGTACAGAGAATTGAGGACACTTGGATAGAGACTTACTCTTGTCTGATCATGCGCCCATATATATAAAAACAGACCTGGGAGACTCACTGAATACCTTATGGTGGCTGAACACCTCTCTTTGAAAGATAAAGAAATCAGGGACCAAATAGTAGAAACCTATATGGCTTACCTTCTAGATAATACAGAGCAGGATACACACAGGCCATCTGCTGGGATGCCGTAAAAGCTGTTCTGCAAGGTAAATTTACCCAACTGGCCTGGAGGAAAAGAGGGAGAGGGAGGCCAGAAGACTTAAACTAATGGGGCTGATAGCAGATCTGGAGAGGCAGCAGAAACAAAAGTATGACAAGGAGTGTAGGAGACAGTTGTTGGACTATAAGAGAGAGTTGACAGGAATTTTGGATTATCAGGTGGAACAGAGGCTGCTCTTTTGAGACAACAACATTATGAGGGGACCTCGATCGTTTGCGTTATCTCGCTTGTAGGTTGAGGGCAAAATGAGCAAGAGCAACAATAACAAAGTGTGGCACCCAGGGATAGGCAAAATGGCTCAAGGGGTCCATGAGACAGCAGATGCCTTTAGAACATACTATACCAAGTTATACACAGAAGACACAAAAAAGAAGAGGAAGACATAAAGAGATTCCTGAGTTCGCTTAAACTACTGGCCTAACTAAGGAGCAAGGGAAGGTTAGTGGGACCTGTGAGACCAGAGGAAATAAAGGAGGGATTAAAAGGCTTAAGGTGGGTAAATGCCCGGGTCGGACGGACTGCCTGTGGAGTTCTATAAATGTTTTGGAAACCAGATACAGACACTTCTGGGAAGGTTTTGATGAGGTCATGAGAGATGAGGCTGCGGCCCTCCTTCTTGGGCCCAGGTGGTGATTTCTGTGATACCTAAGCGGGAAAGGACCCAACAAAATGCCCTTTTATAGATCGATCTCCTATTGAATGCTGATTATAAAATACTTACATCTCTTTGGCCAGACATATTCAGGAGTACCCCCTCTTTGGTACAGATAGACCAATCCGGTTTTATACCGGCAGACAAGCACAGGATAATCTACGAGAACAACACATATAATAGATCAAATTTCCATGCAAAAATTACCAACGTTGATAGTAAGTCTTGATGCTGAAAAAGCGTTTGATAGGGTATCATGGTTATTTCTGAAAGAGGTCCTTTCCTGGTTTGGGTTCCGAGGCAGCTGATAATGCTATATTTAAGTTGTATGAATCTCGAGAGCACAGGTCAGAGCGAATGGACATATCTCTGGATTTTAATTTAGAAAGAGGAATGCGGGGGTGTCTCTCTCTCCATTACTGTTTGCCCTGTTCATTGAACCTCTTGCTCAGAGCATCCGTCAGTGCCCAGAGATAAAGGGATTAATATGGGGATAAACCCACAAACTGGCTCTGTATGCTGACGATGTTCTTTTTGTGTAGGCAGACCCGTGAAATCTTTGCCAGCGGTATTTAGATGGCTGGATAAGTTCGGGGTTATCCGGCTATAAATTGAATAATAATAAAATGGAAATTCTCTGTTTCAATTTTACCTCAACTGAGGAGCTGAAAAGTAAGTACCCCATGTTATGGAATCAGACAGCGATAAAATATTTAGGGTAAAGTTGGGTAGGAACAATACACAATTGAAAGAACTGAACTATCCTCCTATAATAGCGCAGATTAAAAGTGACTTTCAAAGATGGTTCCTTCTACCCATCTCACTCAGTGCTAGGGCTCAATCCCTTAAGATCAATGCATTACCATGCCTTCTGTACTTATTTCAATGTGTCCCATGTCTGTTAACTCCGGCGGATCTGGAGGCTTGGCAGGGTATGTTTTTCTCCTATTTATGGAAGGGTAAAAACCTAGATTAAGAAGATCCTTGCTTTATCTTTCTAAGGAAGAGGGGCCTTGTGTTCCCATGCTTGCAGGGTTACTGGGTGGCAGCCCAGATGAAGTCACACTACTTTGGGGCAATCCGGGATACGACACCTATTGGAAGCAAATAGATCTTTGAAACAATGGGATCCCCTTTGCAGGCGGTGATGTTTGGGCCTCTGGACACAGGGAAACGTTCAGTCTCTCAGGTACAAGGCGGTGTTGGAAAGATGGAGGAGGGGATAAGCAGGGTGCCACATTTGGGAATCTATGAAGGTATAAATGGTGGGCATATGACAGTCAATTTACACCAGCAATGCTTGATAAGTGGTACCAGAAACAAGCTAGAAGGGATCTGTCCGTTTATCAAATAATGTCGGGAATACCCTACTCTCCTTTGAAGCAATCCAAGAAAAATATGGCCTGAAGCAGACAGATAAAATCAGGTATTATCAATTGAGAGACTACTTGACAAGATAATGCTGGAGGAGCAGGTGTTGGAAGAGAGAGGGCTATTTCAAAGAGTATGAGGGCAAGGGGCTGACCATGCCATTTTGCTGCTGTATAATAATGTGGCAGATATGGCCAACACGTCCCAACACATAAAGAAAAAATGGGAACAGGACTTAATAATTCACATAACAGATAAACAATGGTCACTGATATGGAAGTACATGGTCAACTTCTAGTTCTTTGGTGTGGAGGATTTCTGTTGGAAGTTGAGAACCAGATATTTCTTAGTACCAACACAAATGGTTCATGTGAAGGGAGGGGCCATGGCTGGGTGTTGGAGGGCTTGTGGAGAACAACATGCCTCATAGGCACATGTCTTTTGGTCATGTCCAGGTATCACTGTTTATTGGAGGGAGTTACTGAAACATCTAGAACAGATATTTGCAACTGATACATAGTTAGGACCTGAACACTTGGTTTTGGGACTAATCCCAGGGAAGTTAAAGATAAGGATGCCAGATACCTATGGAAGATCCTGGTGGAGGCAGCCCTAAAATTATTACAAAGAATTGGTTGCAGCCGAGGGCCCTTGGGGTAGGCGAATGGAAGGATATGGTTGAATCCATACATTTGATGGAAAGGTTAATGATCAATCTTAAGCAAAGCCACAGATATATCAACAGAAATGGACCAGATGGTTACTCCATGACAGTGGTTAAGAGTAAGATGCCTGAACTGTACTAAAGAGATACTTATCTTTTACACCAGAGATAGAAAATGTCCCCGATAGACTCCTGTTATGGGTATTCTCTGGATGCCAGACAATTAGTTATAGATAGTGAAAGGATGGAACACACCCCAGGCAGTAGCACCTACTGTTACTGTTTTAGTTAGATTGTAGTAAAGTTGACTAATATGAACCAGAAGTGCTGTACTATATCTGCAATGTTGTCAGTGCTAGGGTTTTACCCCAAAGAATAACATGTGATTCATGAAAATGATGTAACAAATGCTGGCAAATGAAAGACAATAAACTAAGTATAAAAAAGAAGGCTATGCTGAAAATCTGGGGTCAAAATATTGAAAATTTCTGAAGTTATGAGCTGGCATACAGAAATTGCAACATATGGTCATAACCTTAATATTTTTAGTATGCTCACCCTAGTTTTTGAACATCGTCTTCTTATGACCCCAACTCATAAACCCCATAGGTGGACATTTTAAATCCGTGGCAAATGCCATTCTGCACCACAAGTGCCAAAACATATTTTGGGCAGGATATGAAAACTATCAGCTGTAGCTGTTCATGAGGTGGTCTGAAAAAATGGCTGATGTTGAAAATTTGGAGTGAAAATATTAGAAATTACCAAAGTTACACACATGCATAGAAAAATTCAACAAACATGCATTACTCAGACATTTTAAGGAAGAGTGCAGACGTGTTCCATTCCACAGAAGATGACAGCAGATGGCCTCCAGTATTAAGTATTGGACAAGGGGGTGTGAGGTGGTGGGTGCTCAGTGAAAGGGTCAGGATGGGGGAGGGCAGCGTGGACTACAAGGGGCCATTTTCTTTTTCAGGTTTAACAGTTATAAAGATTTTGGGGACTGTTTTCTTTACCTACAGGTGTAAGGACAAAATATTTTGGGACACTGAGAGTGGGATCTCCAGTGTCCCACACAGAAAAGGGGAGCGCTAATAAATGTTTCAGGACACTGGGAGTGGGCTCCCCAGGGTCCGACATTGCTGAGTGGGAACATGACTGGGGACACTGGGAGTGGTCTCCCAGTGTCCCACATTGCTGGGGGAATACATGACCCAGGACACTGGGAGGGAATCCCAGTATCCCAGACATTTGGGGGTTACATATGTCTAGGGCCACTGGGAGTGGGCTCCACAATATCCCACAATGCTGGGGGAATACATGACCTGGGACACTGGGAGTGGGCTCCCAGTATGCCACACTGCTGAGGGGTTATATATGCCTGGGGACACTGGGAGTGGGCTCTGCAGTGTCCCACACTGTGGGGAGGGAGAGAAATCCATTTGCAGCCCTTTGGGGCTTTCAATGATGTGAATGTTTGGCCACAAGTGGATGCTAAATGTCTGAAAGTGTGCTATGTGCAAAATAGGCTATTTTAACACATACCATATTTTCACACACTTAGCATCTACTTGCAATCAGGGCAGCACATCACTGATAACTATAGAAAAGCACACTTGCAAGTGTGCTTCTCTGGTGGCTTGGGGGTCCTGGGTTCAAAACCAGTCTTTCCATATTTTTCACCTTCTTTGTATGGGGAACTGGTCTCAAACCCAGGACCCCTGGATTTGCAGCCATGTGCCCAGCCTTCTGCACCACCAGATAAGCACAACAGCAAAGGTGCTTTTTCTTTAGTTAACACATGCTGTCAATCTGGATATGTGACTTTTGAAAATGTAGCAGTGCAAAAATAACCTATACCACATCATTGAACACCAAATATCCAGTTCAACGAAGAGAGTGATCCTGTCCTGCTGCACAGAAGATGAGAGCACACAACTTCCAGAGGTAAGTATACAGTAAGGTGTGGTGGTGGGTGCACAGTGGAGGGTCAAGATGGGGAAGGGATGGTAGGGATGACGAAGGACCATTTTCTTTTTCCAGGTTTAACAGTTAAATAAAAGACATCAGTGACTGTTTCTTTATTAATGACAGGTTTAAGGACAAAACATTTTGGGACACTGGGAGTGGGCTTCCTAGTGTCCCACACTGCATGGAGGAGTGCTGATATATATCTCGAACACTGGAGTGGGTCCCCAGTGTCCCACACTGTAGGGGAATCTTCCATTGCCAGCATGGGGATTGGATTTTTCAGGTTTAACAGTTATAAAGATTTTGGGGACTGTTTTCTTTACCTACAGGTGTAAGGACAAAATAGCAGGAGAGAGCATCTAGCAATGGAATGGGCATTCTGGAGCCAGATATTATAAATATCAATAAAACAATGGCAATGGGAGAGTGGGGCCACTGACACCAGGGCAACATAAGGGGATGCCACCCGACACCAGGGATGGGGAAAATAATAAGCAGGTAGGGGTGCCGCTACACCAAGAAAAGGGTGGTTCATCCTGACTCTGCAGCTGGCAGCACAAGTTCCAACTGCAGCTGCAGGAGTCAAGAAAATCCCACTGTTCTCATACAGAGAACATGGCAGAAGCAATCCGCTTGGTAATCTTGACACCCAGGATATCGGGGACTCAAAATACATTTTTCTGTTTTAAATGAAGAAAACAAACATCAGAATGTGGCTAAAAGAACCAAGTTAGCTAAGTTCTGATGTTTGTTTTTGCATTACATTAACTGTCATATCTTTTCTTTATTTTGTGTGACTCGCTAATGAGAAAACAAGATGGTAGATACAACAGAGCTCTGTGAAAATACAGCAGAGTCCTGCAACACCATGCCACCCTGTCTGCTATAAGATACCCTCCTGTGAGAACAAAAGTATTTTGTGTGGAACACTTAACTTTTCCCATAGAAAATAATGGGAAAATTAAACATTGAAAACTTTGAATGGATTAATATTTTTCACCAAACCTTCCAAAGGCACATCTGCAACCCAAAGGCGCTTCTACCCTGAACATTTCAGACTGACAACATAAAGCTGTTTCTGGGATACAGCTACTGAAAAAACAGCAAAAATTGTAAATTTCTGATTCGTTGATGCTTCATATCTCAAAACCTACAAAACAGATTCATACTAAATTTGGCATATCAAGAGACCTGCCTCTGAGATTATGCATGCCAACTTTCATGCAAATCCATTGAACAATTCCAGAGTTATTAAGGGCCACAAATTCAGGTTTAACATAGAAGTTTGCATCAACCTAACTGTACTGATGCTACTGCACCAGTATAAATATATACAGTATATGAGAGTTAGACCAAGTGACCCCAAGGCACACCCCATCACTTGGTGGTCTATGGAGCATTAGGGTTGATGAACCCAATGCCTCCCCAATGCCTCTTTGTCTTGAAGGGTGGGAGATGGGGTGTTAGTTGAAACCATAACACCACATTTCCCTACTTTTGTCGCTTAACCTGATGCATTAATGAAATTTTTCAATTTATTTCCTTACTTTTGAAATAGTGTAATCATATCCTGTATGCTGGTCCCTGCACTCTGATTCCTCTATAGATGCATATATGTACTATTCTGTGAAAGCGCAGGTCCCATGGCTCCACCTCCATAGAAGCATGTATGTACATAGCTATGGGAGGACCCTGTGCTCTCATTCCTCCATAGATGTGATATGTACTTATCTGTGGAATTTTTTTTGCAGTTTATTTCCTTACTTTTTGAGACAGTGTAATCACATCCTAATGTGCTTGTCCCTGCACTCTGATTCCTCCATAGATGCATATATGTACTTATCGGTGGAAGATTTTTTTTGCAATTTATTTCCTTACTTTTGAGATAGTGTAATCATATCCTAATGTGCTTGTCCCTGCACTCTGATTCCTCCATAGCTGCATATATGTACTTATCTGTGGAAGTGCAGGGCATCGGGTTATATATGCTTATATGGAGGAATTCTCCATATAAGCATATATGTACATAGCTATGGAGGGCCCTGCACTCTCATTCCTCTATAGATGCGTATATGTACTTATTTATTTATTTATTTATTCAAGCGCTTAACCAGGAAGGCATACTGAGCATGCTAAATGCTCAATCCAGATGTGTCCTGGGAGGGACATAGACAATAGTTGAGCAGCATATATACAGGTGAAAATACCACAGTGTGAATTCTCTAACTTTTGGTCTCAGTGTCTAGGTATAGAGGTCAGAAAAGCAACAGAATATACAATAGCTTGACAGCAAAGTGCAGACAACGTGAGATGGAGAACAGTAGTAACAGTCATAGATTAGCTGCAGTACTAAGTGCAGACAAAATACTGTCCGTTCACACAGAGAGCAGATCTGCCTAGTCACATGTGCAGGTACGGGCAAAGTGAGCTTGGAGCAAGGAGTTCATGTGCTGATGGAGGAGAAGTGATGAATGTTTGCTGGGAGGGAGTTCCACAATGTTGGCGGTCGCGTGAATGCAGCCTGACCGGCAGTAGTGACCTATGTGGACAGTGAGGGAATGAGAGTCCAAGTTCCTGAGGGAGTAAGTTTAGGTGCAAGGATTTGCCAGCGAGTGGTGCAGTGGGAAGGAGATGCTGGGACCAAAACTTGACCGGATTTTTGCAGAGTGGGATTGCCTCGATTATGTAGAGAGGGAGGTTCATAGATTGGTAAAGGGCACAATGGTGTGTGAGTAGGACAGTTCAGTGCAAAGTGGCAGAAGGAATGGAAAAGAGGGTCCAACCTGACTAAGGTCAACTTAGAGCCAGCACTGTAGACTACGTCCCTGTAGTCGAAGATGGGGAGAATCATTTTCTGCACAATGGCCTCCAAGCAGGTGCTGGATGCAGTCATGATTCTGGTAAAGTACCCAAGCCTGGGGTGTAGCTTCTTGAGTAAGGAGTCAATGTGTGCAGAAAAGTTTAGGTGCTGGTCCAGCCATACTCCAAGGTATCTGAAGGAGGTACAGGCTTTCAGTGGTGTCCCTTCCAGGGTGTGGAATGTGATCAGAGAGGGAGCCTGGAAAGCCTCTGCCTAGTGCCAAAGGTTAGAGAGACCATTTTCTTGGCATTGAGAAGTAGATGATTTGAGCGCCATTGCTGGACTGAGATAAAATCTTGCTGCAGTCAGATCGTGATCTCTGAGGACGAGGGGCCTGGATGTATACAGTACAGTATCATCCGCATACATATGGATTGAGGTGTGTGGGCAAACAGAGGGCAGGTCATTCAGGAAGATAGAGAACAGGAGTGGGCCTAGGACAGAACTCTTGCAGTACACCTGAGGTGACTGGGAGAGGTGCCAAAGTGGAGGAACTGATACGGATGGATTGGGACCTGCCAGCAAGGTATGATTGGAACCAGGAGGTGGCCCTACTGGATAGACTGGCACTGGCAAGTTTGGCTAGGAGTAGAGAGTGGGTGACTGTGTCAAATGCCTTGGCCAGGTCGATGAAGATAGCTGCTGTGATGTGGCCAGCATCCATCCCAGCAAGGATGGAGTCAGTCAGCCTGAGAAGGGAGGCAGTGGTGGAGTGGGATTTCCAAAGTTGGACTGGTAGGGGAGAAAAGAGGAGGAGTCCAGAAAGGAGCTAGGCAATAGAGTACCAGAAATTCCTGTAATTTTGCAAGGATTGGTAGGAGGAGATGGGCCAGTAGTTGTTTGGGTTTGAGGGATCCCCACCCTTAGGAAGTGGAATTATGGTGGCATGTTTCCATTCAGAGGGATTTCAGTATGGGAGAAGGAGAGGTTGAAAAGGGAGGCCAGGGGTTTGGCTATGGCTGGGGCTGAAAGGTGGAGCATTTTGGAGTCCAGCCCAGTGGGGCATTTACCCTTACTTGGATTAACGGCAACCCAGTGCATTAATATCTCTTCTGGAGTGACCTGTAGGAAAGAGAAAGACTGAGCTGGGGGTGTCACTACCTGGGGGAAGGTGGGTTGGTGAAGTGTGTGGAGGTGGTGGTGAGCAGTGGCTGTTTGTGAAATGAGAGTTAAACAGAGTGGCCACTGCTGGAGGGTCAGAGATGGTGAGTCCTCCTATCTGCAGGGATGGAGGGGGGCTGCGATAAAGGCTGATGAGTGATTTGACTCACATTCCAGAATTTGTCAGAGATGGAGGTGGTGTTGAAATGTGTTTTGAAATGGTTAGCTTGCTTGGTGGATTTTCCTAGTACTAGTTGCTAAGCTCTCGGTAATACTGGAGGGCAGATGGACAGCTGGACATCTTAAAGGTTTTCCAGGCCTTGTCTCTGGCTCTAAGAAGGGCTAGGATATTTGGCGTGATCCTTGGGAGGTGAGTACCTCTGACCCTGGTTCTTCGGAGTGGGGCGAGTGGTCCCAGATGGTGTGAAGTTGGATTTAAAAGCCAGCAGGGTCACAACTATAGTAGTGGACTGACTAATGTGCCACCAGTCAGATTTGTCTAAATCTATTTAGTAATGAGTGAAGGTCCAGAGATTTGAAGGATCTGGTCAGGATGATTCGGGAGGAGGAGCTTTTGTCTGAAGATTTTGCATACTGAGTAGATTGCATGATGGTCACTAAGGGCATCCGAATAAGAACGAGGCTAGGATCCTGTGGGGGTGGAGGTGAGGGACCAATCTAGAGGGTGTGATTCTGTGTTTTGTGGTTTAAATGTGGGGCTCAGAGATTAGTTGGTTTAGATTTAGGGCTGTCACCTTATCCCAAAGGTTGGAATGAACTCAGCAAGCCAGTTCTGGTTGAAATCCCTGAGTGTGGAGCTCACCTCCCTGCAATGGAGTTTAGTGAGCCCAGGTGATCCAACAGTGTAGGTGTTTTGGTGTCAGGAGCCAATAGGTACCTGCTATGAAGATTGGAATTGAATGGGGATTTAGAGCTGACCATTAGGGCATCAATTGACTCAGAGGGCTTGGACAGGGTAAGCGGGAGAACTGGATGGCAGAGGGATGCATATGGCTATGCCTCACTTCTTTTCTGCCTATCCGACATGCCGGATGAATGTATAGCCTGGTAGAGCAAATTCATTGTCAGAGTTGTGTGGTTTAGCCAAGTTTTGGAGATAATCAGGATATCTGGGCTAATGGTCATAGCGAGAGGTTGGAGTAGGCTCATTTTACTAACATTTTACTAACATTCTAACATACTAAAATGCCAGCAGAATAGGCCCTAATGGTCTTTCGTGTCTGCTCATTTGGTCAGTCCCCACCCTGGGTGCTGACCTTGCTGCCCCTCGCCTTCTCTCTGGCTTCTCCTTCCCAGTTCTGGATATTCTTGCTGCATTGGATTTTGCTTCCAGAACCCTTCCCTGTACCTGTCCCACCCTCTTGAACCCTCCACTGTCTCTGCCTCCACCAGCCCCTAGGCAGCGCATTCCATGGCTCCACCACCCTCTCATTGAAGTAGCACCTCCTCCTTTCTCCCTGAATCTTCCCCTCCAGCTTCCACCCATGCCCTCTAGTGGCCCCTCCTCCTTCCTTCTAAGCACCCTGACTGTTTCTCCCTATTTACCTCTTCATGTACCTGAAAACCTCTATCATGTCCCCCGGTCCCTTTCTCTTAAAATGTGTATATATTTAGCTCTTCGAGCCTCTCCTCATAGGTCCTGTCCCCAAGCCCCAAATCATTTTGTTGCCCTCTTCTGGACCCTCTCCAGGAGGTTAATGTCCCTCTTTACGTGTGGCTTCCAAAACTGCACGCAGTACTCAAGGTGCGGCCTCACCAAGCAGTTATACAGAGGAGTATCACTTCCTCCTTCTGGAGGTGATCCCCTAGCAATGCATCCCAGCATCCTGTTGGCCTTGGCTGCTGCCCTCCTACAAGTCTCAGAGTTGTTCATCTTGACATCCACCACCACCCCCAGGTCCCTCTCAGCCATCGAGACTTGTAGCATTCCCCCAGGGTGTACACTTGGCCGGGTTTCTGCCCCCAGGTGATGCCTCACATTTCCCCCTGCATTGAACCTCAGCTTCCACTTTCTAGACCATCTTTCCAGAGCCTCCAGGTCCCCTGTAGGGCCACCGTCCCCGTCCCCATCCACCACCACCCCAGTTTCAAGTCATCCACAAAGAGACTCATCTCACTCCTGATTCCTGTCCTTATGTCAGAGATGTAGGCGTTGAACAGGGCGGCCTGCTGGACCGATCCTCTGTGGGACCCCACCAATGACCCTCCTTGGGGATGAGACTATCCCGGCCAACTATGACCCTCTGGGTCCGGTCCTGGAGCCAGTTGCCTATCCATCTGATCATCTGGTTCCCCACCCCATTTCTCCCAGCTTATCCAACAGGCCCGCATGAGGAACAGAGTCAAATGCCTTGCTGAAGTCTAGAAAGAGGACATCCACTGGTCTACCCAGGTCCAAGGCACTCATCACCCAGTCATAGAACTCCACCAGGTTTGTCTGACATGATTTCCTGGGATGAATCCATGCTGTCTATCGTCCAGGCACCCTGACTTATCCAGGTCCCCAGCCTCTCCTTGACAATGCCTCCATCACCTTGCCTACCACTGATATTTTACATAGCAGGCTACATATATTTAGGGTAAACTAGTTTAAGGCCTGAGGGAGTTGGGTGGAATGGAAGGGTTTGGGGTGTGGTAGAGGGTAGGTCTGGGGTTTGGCTTGAAGTCCCCTGCAAGGAGTAGTAGTAGAGTGATCAGGAGTTTAGTATTTTGGGTGACCCAGTGAAACATTCTGGGGTGGTATGAGGCTTGGTTGTAGAAGCTGTTGACTGCCAATCATGGGGCCAGAGGGCTAAGTTGCCAGCTTGGAAGGTGGATGGGAGGACACCGGGTCAATTGACAGTGTATGTAGGTGGCATCCAGGGTGTGAGACAACTGTGGTAGCAGAGCTAACATAGTTTAGTGGAAGCCTGATGCATAGGGCTCGGCTGATCGGGAGGGTAGGAAAGCTAGCCAGTGGAAGGGATACCCAGGGGGTGAGATTAAAAAGTTATTAGAACCAGAGGCAACATCTTGAAGAATGCTGCAGTGCGAGGTTAGAAAAACTTTTTTCTACTAGTAGGCTGAGTCCCTAGCATAGACACTCTCTAGTGGTTGAGCTGTATAGCCTGCAGATGGGAAAGTGAGCTGATTGGTTCAGACACTACATGTGATCCGGCCTATATAACTAGGAGTTGGCTATGGGTGGTGGTTGGGGTGGTGGGAGCTAATGCTGAGCATCAGTGGGGCTTTGTCACAGCTACTGATGCTTCTCAGACTGGGGAAAGAGCTGTACCTGTAGCGCTTCTGTGCCGGGGGTCCAAGCATTATTTGGGGAGGGTTTCCTTGTGCCCTCATGACCTCCAGACAGACCCTGAGGAGCAACGAACCCTGAGGAGCAATGGAGAACAGGACTTAAATAGGTAAGCTGAGGGAGGGGCCAAGTTCAGAAAGCAAGCTTTAAGCATAATTACACCAATTCAGCAAGAAATGCATCTGCATGTATCAGCCAGCACAGTTGCATCGGATTCTGCTAAACTATTAAACTCAAATGCTGCTAAACATATATATTTGGTACTAACAGCAGGGTGTGAGAGGCTAGAGATTATTACACTAGGCAGTTAATTAGTTTAAATATAAGAGGCTCAGATATACAAGGAGAGTAAATTCAGATTGAGCAGCTCATAGAAATAAAAGCTCCTGCTAAACGCTTGGCAAATTCTACAATTTTGTTTTGTGTAGTACAAATTAATTTATCTGTGGAAAATATTTTTGCAATTTATTTCCTTACTTTTGAGATAATGTAATCATATCCTAATGTGCTTGTCCCTGCACCTGATGCCTCCATAGATGTGTATATATATATATATTATCTGTGGAAGTGCATAGCCCCTCTGGACCCCTGCACTTCCATTTATAAACCAAAGTGTGCAATTGTCATCATAGCCGTATTACCCCCACCAGATGTACCCTGTCATGAAGAAATTCAAATTCCGCTGAAATGTAATTCTATGTAACTGCAACACCATTTCTGTGCCACAGGTGTGAAAACTCATTTCAGCCAGGATTTGAAAAAGGCAGTTGTGGTATACATTTGGTGGGGTAATAAGAATTTATGTTCCAAATTTGGAATCAAAATATTTTAAATTGACAAAGTTATGAGAGTGCATTGCGTTATACCAATGAACCATCATAACTCACCATTTTACCATTTTGACCCCAATTTTTAAAGCCTTTTAGAGGGACCCGTCCATGAACAACATGACTGTCATTATGCAAATCCTGCCCAAAAGGAATTCACCAAACTGACCGTGAAATCATCTTTTGATGAGAGTTGCATAATGACAGTTGTTTTGTTCATAAAGCGGGGTCCCCTAAAGGCCATGTTGAAAATTTGGGTCAAAATCTCAAAAGACTGCAAAGTTATGGACGAAAGTTATCCTTTTCACCAGACTAATTCCTTTTTGTGATGTGTCAGAATCATTTTGGCATTAAGAAAAGGGTTGACATCTCACAAAAAGGATTACTGGTAGGGCCATCTGGTTGAAAATCCTAATCCTTTTCGTATCAGAAAAGGATTATATCATCTCATGAAAAGAAATTTGCAGATGAAAAAGGATTTGGTCATCTCACGAAAAAGGATTTAAGAAAGTCATCCTTTTCATGAGATGTCCTAATCCTTTTTGTGATGTAAAAGTGAGTAGGACTTCTCGGACCAGATGGCTCTGCCAGTATTTCTTTTTGCCAGATACCTTTTTTTCGTGAGGTGTCAAAATCCTTTTGCATCACAAAAAGGGATGGTGACATCTCACTTAAAAAGGATTACTGGCAGGGCCATCTGGTTGAGAAGCCTAATCCTTTTTGCATCACAAAAAGATTGTCATCTCACGAAAACATAATTTGCTGGTGAAAAGTATTTGGTCATCACCCAAAAAGGATTTAAGAAAGTCATCCTTTTTGTGAGGTGTCCTAATCCTTTTCATGATTCAAAAAGGATTTGACACCTCATGAAAAAGAATGGAAGCAAGTCACGAGAAAGGATTTTAAAACATAAAAATAAGCATTCTGAGGCCACATAAAATTAAAGTAAAGGCATACAACAATAAAGAAACAAACCGAGAAATTTGTAGAAAAGGAGCCGATTCACCAAATATAAAAAAAATGTGTTTTTATTTTCTATTTTTTCATCAGTGTTCATCAAGGTATAGTGTACATTTAAACCACAAACATTTTGGACTTAGTCCTTTATCAGTGTGGTACAGCCAATGCCTAAACATAAAATAAAATTCCTGTAAGACTTCTAGGCCCAGATATTCAAACTCGCCATTCTGAGGCGCAAGCCCTGCACTGCTCAAAATAGTTGCGCGGGGGTGTGGCGGGTGATATTCAAGGGTTGCACTATTGAGCAACTCTTTGAAAATCACCCAACCACAACCACTGTGCATAGCGCAGTGGAACTGCGCCACTTAAGTTGCCAGTTGAGCATTAAACTTGCGGTGGCACAAGTACCATTAAGCGCATCGCGCAAATTTCCGATATTCAAAAGGTGACATGCAAATGGGGCCATAATTCATGCAAGGTGCAGGGGGCCATTTGCATCTATTTATGTCCCATTTGCATGCCATTAGCATGAGTGCGCCCGATCCCGAGGACTTGCGCCTGGCCGCCTGCTGGCAGCAGCTGTCGAGGGACCAGCGCGCCCTGCAGCTATCGCGGGCAGTATGTCTGAATACACACTTCCCCCACGGCTCCCAGTGCCTGATCGCGGGCAGAAAGTAACATGAAACACCCCCACATCTCCGATGCCCGATCGCGGCGAAAGTAACATGAAACACCCCACACATCTCCCGATGCCGATCGCCAGGCAGAAAGTAACAGAAACACCCCCACACATCTCCGATGCCCGATCGCGGGCAGAAAGTAACATGAAACACCCCCACATCTCCGATGCCGATCACAGGCAGAAAGTAACATGAAACACCTCCCACATCTCCGATGCCGATCGTGGGCAGAAAGTAACATGAAACACCTCCCACACATCTCGATGCCCGATCCGCGGAGCAGAACATGACAACCCCAGTGCCCGATTGCGGGCAGAATATAAAAGCCCCCAACCGAATATCTCCCTGGTGGTCCAGTGGACCGTAATACTTGATCGCGGGCAGAATGTCAAAGTTACAACCCCTCCAAAACATCTCCCTGGTGTCTAGTGTCCCCCCCCACCACCGAAGCCCCTCCACCCGCTCCCCGGCGGCGGCTGGCAGCATCCACCCACCTGCCGCCATGCCACCCGCCGACCTGACTGTCGGTGGGCTGCACACCCATTGGTGCAGAGCTACAGCCAAAGGGCTGTAGGTGGTGGGATGCTGCCGCCGCCGGCCGCCGGGGAGCGGTGGAGGCTTCTGGTGGGTGGGGTGGGGGGGACACTAGACACCAGGAGAATGTTTGGGGGTTGTAACTTGACATTCTGCACGTTGATCGGGTATACGTCCACTGGACCACCAGGGAGATATTCGGGTTGGGGGCTTTATATAGTCTGCCCACGAGAGGGCACTGGGGGTTTGTTTATGTTCTGCCCGCGATCGCATCAGGAGATGTGTGTGGGGTTTCATGTTACTTTCTGCCCGCGATCGGGCATCGGGAGATGTGGGGGGTTTCATGTTACTTTCTGTCCGCGATCGGCATCGGGAGATGTGGGGTGTTTTATGTTACTTGCCTGCGACATCGGGCATCGGGAGATGTGTGGGGTGTTTTGCTGTTACTTTCGCCCGCGATCGGGTATTGGGAGATGTGGGGGTTGTTTTACGTCTGCCCGCGACATCGGGCTGGTGGGGGGGCATAGGACTGGAGTTGGGGCCAGCCACGGGTGGCAGCTGCTGTGTTGCGCCCTGCAATACAGCAGCTCACCTGTGGGTGGCCCTCAACTGATCCTTTTTTTTTTGTGCAGGCGCGCAGGTTGGGGTTGCGCATGCACAACTCTGCACAACCCGACTGAATATCGGGTTGCGCTGTTTATGCATGGTTCCTCCCCCTCCTGTTGAGCATGCATTCATTTGCATTGCGCTGTTGCTCAACCTGTTGTCAGTGGCGTAACTGCCTCCTGCTGAATATCGCAGAATGGCGCAATGTAGGACTTGCGCGTGCGCAACCCTGTTGCACATGGCGCAACTCTTTTGAATATCTGGGCCCTAGAATTATCATTTAGATATAATTATGCCTGAATTGGAGTCATCTCATCTTAAGCAGCTTTTTTACATATGCTGCTAAACATCTCAATCACAAAATTCCATCCTGGCATCCGTATACTGGAAATAAAGAACACACTTTTAAAGTGGAAAATCCTTTCTTTTTACAGAAGTTATTGCATAAACAAGGTTGTACCAAAGGCTACTCATTCTACTGCTTCGTTATGCTGTCATAAGTTTATTTTAGACTTCTCAAGATTCAGCTGCAAAAACATACCTGCAATTCTGTGCTAAACCTTATTTTGCCAAATTAGCATAAAACAAACATAGTTTTTCCATTAGAATTTTAAACAGGTCTTTAGCATTCCTGCCCTAATTTTCATTTCCACTCCTCAAATTCCACGTACCTTAGTACTTTCATTTTCCTTGTAAATCTCCTTTTAAAGAAAATCTGGAAAAACATTACAAGTGTTGTTTAAACTCATTTCAATGCTTTTTCTTATAATACAGTGGCTCAGGAATACTATATCCTCAAACCAGCTTACACAACTTAATAAACCACTTCATCCATGTTTTTTCTTTTCAACAATCTTACAAAATCCTTTCTAGTTTCACTGCCTCCACAGCTTAGCTTCTTTATACCATAACAGACTATAAAAGAAAGGGGTAGTTCACATGTCTCATGTTTCTACAATTAGGCTTGCCCCTAAAAGGCAGGCCAAGTTGTCCTGGGACTCAGCCAGGATGAAGGCCGGGGGGGGGATGGGGGAGGAACTACAGGAAGGAGGGGGACAAGGGTATGTCATGACAACATATAGGAAGGGGAAGGGGTGCTCGTTGGCTATTGGCCAAGTGAGGGGCCAGAAGGTCAGGTTTAAGGCCTAATTAACCTAAAGTACTGTTGTGAGCAGGGTGATAGTAATGGTTGATTCCCGAGGCTGGCAGTGTTGCTGTTTGAAGCGCAAAAGGTTTTTGAACCAGGAGAACTGCTACCATTGAGACGGTTTGCCAAGTTTTTTGGGTAGTCCAGGGAAAGAGCAACATGGCTGGGTGACACCAGTATGGTAGGGGATGGCAGGCCGCAGCCCGCATCAGCTGTTTAGACCGGAAAACACCAGCAGTCAGGGTGCAGGCTGGGCCGGCAAACACAGGCAGTCAGGGACAAGGTATAATGCACTGGGGGAATACGTATGGGGGATCATTTTAATGTAAGAATGTTTTTGGTAAGGTTAATTACAATATTGGCTCAGTAGACATTCAGATGTGCTAGATGCATTATTGTGGTACAGAATTTGGCATGTTAGCAAGTCTGTAAACGAAATCGATTCAGCGGGTATGGGGGCTACAGGCCGCAGCACAAGCAGCGTGCGGCAGGGCGATCAACCACTGGTTGGTGTTAGGGAGAACAGGGCTGGCGTTTTGATGTGCTAGCAGGATGTGGGGACAGGGGAGGGTGCAGTTTTCTCTGGGGGGGAATTACGAGATACAATGGAGGTATCAACTCCAGGGCCCTCAAAGTGGGCACTTCGCCCGAGGCCGGGGGGGTAGTTTTACAGGCTGTAGCGTGGCAGTTGACCTCGTGGCAGTGGAGGGGTGAACAGCAGTGAGGAGAAAGTTTTCTCCAGGGGCCACAACGGCATGGGTAGCAAAGTTTGGCGTGACCTAAGGATGCGGAGAGGAGGAAGGCTGTTTCAACCAATTAGCAAGGCTTGGGGACAGTCGGTCGGGGGCCGAGCCTAACACGGGGGAACAGGTTGTTGCACAGCTGGCTTGATAACTGGTGCTTGTGCTAATGCTGCTAAGTTCTATTCCCATGACAGGAAACACTTAATAAAAAAAAAGAAAACTAAATAAAAGGGCAAAACGTTGTAAGAGCCTCAGATGGGGAAGCACCGGGAGGAGAAGGGGTGCTAATGGTGAATGGCCTCCATAGGCATTGTGAGGGTACGAGGAGACATGGGCTTCATGCCCAGAAGAGCGAGGAGCCGAGGCACAAAAAAAACAAAAACAAAGGGAAAGAAAGAGGGGTGGAAAGGCGTAGGTAGTCGGGGGGGGTGGTTGCGTGTCACAAGACACAACGGAATACATTGGAAGGGATATTTGCAGGTGGTGGACCATACTCAGCTGTGGTACAGGAGTCAGAGGGGCTAGGCGGGCAGGCCTCATGCCAAGAAAATGTTATGTGTGGTGGGGGAGCTACAGGCCCACCCCACATACCCTGAGGACAGAATGAAACATGGGGGTAACTCAGAGGTACTTTCGGGGGGGGGAGCACGGCAGCTATTTAAGGGGGTACAACACAAATGCGGGGACAGCAGGGCAGTGACCTAACTCGGACAGGCGCATGAAGACATTGTCCACCAAGGGGATGGGGCCTGGGGAAGGAGGAATGAAGGGGCAGAGCGGAAGAGCTCTGGAGAAATGATAATGACCAAGGTTTTGTTGCGGTATGATGTTGTCCCCTTCTTGTACAGTTGCATTTCAGCAGATAGGATGCCACATAGAAGACCTGCCACATCCAGTGCTGCCATGTTGGCTGATGCAGCAAAGTTGATGAAACAGATGACAGAATTGGTTGAAGCAGCAAAGAAGAGGAAGGCGGAAGAAGAATCCCAGAGGAAGCGGAAGGAGACCGAGGAAAGGGAGGGAGCCGGGACAAGAAACAAGCAGCAGAAGAGGGCAGCGCCCGATCCACCGGCACCATCTATCCCAATACCGGCAGGACCCCAGCCAGGTGGGGGTAAGGAAATAGATATGAGCAATGAAGCAGACTTGAAAGAATATATAGAGGGCTTGATAGGGGATATGGGGGAGGAAGGGGTTTCAAAGATGGAACGAGCCCTGCTGCCCATCAAAGAAAAGGGCAAGAAGGGCAAAGGAGGGGTGGACAAGGGGGCTAGAAATAAGCCATACGAAGGGCCTCCCGGTTTCATGCTGGGTGACCACATGCTGACTTCTATTAGGGAAAAAATTTGGAAGGGCTAATACGTGGATATATTCAGTTTGGTAGACGAGACAGCCAAAAGATACGAGCAGCATGAGTCAGTGGGCAAGTCAGAGATGGCAGTAGCTCTGGCATTGGTGGGGCACAAAACTGAAGAAGCTAGGAGGAAAGGGAAGAAAATTGACACATGGCATGTGGGTTTCCTGATTTACAGTGACTTGTTACTGGAGAAGCAGCCAGACCTGGTGATCCCATTGTTGACGTACATGGCTATCATTAGGGATGCGTACAAGGTGAAGCTGGGTTTTGGATAGCTAAAATATGATGAGGCTTTCCGGAGGAGGATGGCGGCAAAGGGAGACTTAAGATGGGACTGCACCCATGTGGAATTGTGGATGCGGACGCTGTCAGGCCCAGCAGCAGGTCAGGGGGTAGAATAGTCGAAGCGGGTTTCACCTGTCCGGGCAACAAAGACCTGCTGGGCTTTCAACAGGGCACCCTGCTCATGGCCGAGTTGCAAATTTAGGCATATATGCTCACAGTGGGGGGGGCACACCCAGCGACAGGGTGTCAGCAAGGGGTATAGAGAGTTAGTCAGGCTGGGGAGCAGCCCCCAGAGCAGCCTTTTTGTAATGGGTGGTGGGATCCAACAGTGAGCAGGGGGGCCCACGGGTGGGGAGGGAAAGCAACCTCCTATGGGTGGAGCTAAAAGAGGACAGGGAGGGGGAGGGGGAGGTGGGGCTATGCACTTGGATGCACCCCTGTAGAATTGGGGGTGATGGAAGCCTGGACAGCAGGCTATCCAGACAAGGCTGGTGAGGATTTATTAAGGCTGGGGTTTAGGAGCGGTTTTCCGCTGGGTTTTGAGGGGAAGCGGGTGGGGATGAAGGCGAAGAATTTGGCTTCAGTAAAAGGGAAGAAGGACATAGTAAGAAGGAAGATCCTAAAGGAAATCAGAGTGGGCAAGGTAGAGGGGCAGATGTGGGAACCCCCTTATGACTGCTTCAGGGTGTCCCCGCTGGGGGTGGTACCTAAGAAACAGGAGGGGGAGTTCAGGCTCATACACCACCTGTCATACCCCGACGGTGAGTCAGTGAATGAAGGGACACCGGACGGTCTGAGGGCAGTGTCTTATGCCTCCCTAGACCAGGCAGTAGAAATAGTAAGGGCAACGGGGGGGGGCATGGTTGGCTAAGATGGACATAGAGTTCGCTTTCCAGTTGCTGCCAGTTGACCCCACAGACTGGGACCTCCTAGGTTTCCAATTCGATGGGGGACTATACTTCAACAAGGCAATGCCCATGGGTTGCTCAGTGGCATGCGCCACTTTTGAAACTTTTAGCTCATGGGTGCAGTGGGTCTTCAGGTCATGGTATGGGCATAAGAGAGTGGTTCACTATCTGGACGATTTCCTGTTGATAGGAGGCAGCAGGGAGGAGATGCGGGCAATGTTGGGTGACTTCCAAGATATGCATGACAGGAGAGGGATCCCCCAGGCAGCAGGAAAAATGGAGGGACCAGCCTGCAAGTTACAGTTCCTGGGGATTGAGTGGGATGCAGAGGGAGAATGCTTCTGTTTACCATGTGATAAGGTAGCGAGACTGTGGGGGCTGCTTGCAGTAGTAGGGGGAGGAGGAGGGTGCCACTGGTACAGGTACAGCAACTACTGGGGCACCTTAATTTCACCTGCAAAGCCATAAGCCCAGGCAGAACTTTCATGAGGAGATTGGGAAGGGTCACAAGTAAGGCAAGGCAGCCGCATCACTGGGTGTACATAAACAGGGGCATAAAGGAGGATCTTCAGGTGTGGGAAAAATTCCTGGAGTCCTACAATGGGGTAACTTTTTGGCAGGAGGAGTGGGCCTCCAGCAGCAACATGGAGTTATGCACATACGCAGCCAGAGGCTATGGTTTGGGCACTTATTTTAAGGGGGGAGTGGATGTCGGAGGCATGGCTGGACAGCTGGAAGGAGAAGGGATTAACAAAGGACATCACTTTCCGTGAAATATTTCCCATTTGGGCGGCTCTGGAAACATGGGGAGCGCGCATGGGGGGAGGAGTAGGATAATATTCTGGTGTGACAACAAGAGTGTGGTTGAAGTGATCAACAGGCAGAGAGGGCGGACAGAATCTGTGGGATGGGTCCTAAGACACATGGTATTGCTGGGGCTGCAGTTGAACCTGTCTTTCAGGGAGCAGCACATCGAGGGCATATGGAATGAAATGGCTGACAGTCTCTCTCAGTTTCAGATGGAACGATTTTGGGAGCTGGCCCCGGAGGCAGCACCTACTCAGACCAGGGTACCAGTGTGGATGTGGGAGATTGGAGGCTGAGAGCCAGGGCACTATACATAGGGTCATGGGCAGCCAACACCCTGAAGGCTTACAAGGGGGCATGGGCCAGTTTTCCAAGCATTCAGGGCCTGGCAGGGTTAGGATACGGGCGACACGGTGAGGGAGGAGCAAGTCATACAGTACATGGTGTCAAAATGGGAAGAGGGTATGGCACCCTCCACCATGGGGGTCCAGCTCGCAGGGATCAGCTGGCCATGTCAGGACAGAGGATGGGAAGACATCGTGGGCAGCCGCACCATCAAGAGGATGGCACTGGGATGACAGAGAGGGAGGGGCACAAGACGGGATGGGAGAAGACCCATCATGGGGCCTCTCCTCGCAGGGTTAGTGGGGGCACTGTCACATGTCTGTACATCAGCAAGTGAGGCCTGCCTGTTCCATGCTATATTTATGGTCATGGCAAAAGGAGCTTTTAGGTTAAGTGAGATGGTGGCCCCTAGAAAACGGGCGGTGGCAGAGGGTCTCCAGAGGGAGAACATGAGACTGGAGGATGGGAGGGTGGTCATAGTGCTGCAGAGGTCTAAAACATACCAGCAGGGAAAGGGCTGCACAGTAGTGATCCATAGGCAAGGGGGCGAGGGTGTTTGTGCAGTCCAGGCCATGCAGAAATATGGCACAAGGCATGGCCGGGGGCCCAGGGCCTGGTTTGTACATGGAAATGGTGAACCAGTTACAGGTTTCCAGGTGGGGGCGGTGTTAAAGAAGGCTGTGGCATTCGTGGGGGAGAACCCGGATGAGTTTGCACCACACTTGTTCAGGATCAGGGTGGTATCAGAGGCGGCCGCAAATGGGAAAAGGGAAAGGGAGGTCCAGAGGGTGGGCAGGTGGACATCAAAATGTTATAAGAGATATGTACGGGCTTGACAACTACTAACCGATGTCCCCCTTTTCTCTCCCCACAGTAGGCACAAAGAGACAGGTGTGGATTGTGGGACACTCATTCATCTATTGGGCAGAGAGGTTTGCAGCCGCCACAAGACTAGGGACGCAGCTTCACCTGGGAACGGAACACACCAAGGTGCGGTGGAAGGACCTGAGAGGCATGAGGTGGACGCAGCTGCTCCCCCTGCTAGAGGAGCTGTGGGTGCACTGGGCAGCACCAGATGGAATAATTATCTACCTGGGGGGAACGATTTGGGATCAGTGCCGTGGGAGTCCTTGCTGAAGGACATCCTGAGGGATTTGGAGAAGGTGAAGAATTGGTGGCCACAAGTAGTCATAGACTGGTCAGAAGTCACATCTAGGAGGGTTTGGAGGGGAGAAAAAGGACCAAAGGCAATAGAAGTGGCTAGGAAGCGGCTAAACAGGAAGGTGGCCAGGGCAGTAATAGAAATGGGAGAGGTGCACATCCTGCATAGGGATATATCGTATGAACATGAGGCAGTCTACAGGTCAGATGGGGTCCACCTGGCTGAATTCAGCATGGGCCTGTTCCTCCAGCTGTTCAAGGAGTTGGTAGGGGATATTAATAAGAAAGGACGATGGGGTTGACCTGCAGGGGAGACCCATCTTCCGCCAAGCAGGAGATGGGACAATGGAAGGGATCACCTGGGAAGCAAGGGAAAAGGGGGGCAGGTAGAGGGGAAGGGGCAGGTACTGTGGGCTGGGGATAAAGGAACCCAGGCGTGGAAGTAACAGGAGGGGAGGATATATAGCTACTGGGTAGATCCCTGTGTCCGCACCTAGCAGGGGAGATTGGTCCGGGTAGGTGTGGTACCTGTGTTGGTGATTGACAAGAGAGGAGGAGGAAGATGAAGAAAAGCTGGAGAAGAACCACGAGGGGGAAGACAGGACTGCTAGATCCTTGAAAGAAATGGGACTGTTATGTCCATTGTATAAAGATTTGACTTTGTAAAAGATATGGTGCAATATGTTGTAAATACAATTATGTCCTTTAATAAACACTGCCAATGAGCAGCCAAAGCAAGAAGTGGTAGTCTCAGTCAATCCTGGGTGGGGATCCAGGGACAATGAATTATACAGCACTTCGCTCAGTTCTTTAACAACTTTCAAACCTCCACCATGTTAACTAATTTCCCGTAAGAGTTTTACTTCTGTTCAAACATACCTCTACACTTCAAGTTTCATTAGCTTCCTCATTTTACAGGAAATCTGTAAGAAGCAAAGTACATCGTTTGCTTAGCCTAATATCTCATTTAGATTATTTCAATCTCTTTCAGTGCAAATTCAGTTATTTCAGTACCAGATGTATTTAATTCGTTTTATTCAGTTATGGAAAAACTCAGCGCTCCACGTGTACACTATGGATGCAAGGAGTGCAACTGCAGAGTCTGACCAAGTTATAAATCTTTTTAACACTGTCTCACTTCCTGGTGAATCGGGCTCTGTGGTTCACTATCTAGATCAGGTGACCTGACTTGACCCAAACACTTGCAAAATTGCAGCACTTAACCCCAACCAAGAAAACTTGGTTATTAGGCTAAGTGTCACCTGTGGTTAGTTTGTACAGAAACAATCAATACTTTCCCAAACCTTGTTAAAAGCATAATGCAGTCTACTTCGTATGTTTCTTGCCTTCTAAACATGAGTGGGTCCTGCTCCACAAAGGGACTCAAACCAGTCCACTTCCATAACGAAGCCAAGATCATTCCCAAAATGATTTCTGATTAAAAGAATGTCTTTCTATTCTATTTTACTGTCAATTCTATTATTAATGGAGGGCTCCTAAGAGGGGTACACCCCCTACCTGTTGGACCCTGCATAGCTTGGTTGAAAAAATAAAGAAATGTATTGTTGTGACCTTTTGCACTATATGTGACCTCCATCTTAACCTCATATTTTTCTTATTTTAACATTAAATCATTAAAAATTAAATCTCCTTGGGGGAATATACTTCTCCTACTCCCCCAAGCCTAAGGTTCGAAGATATTTACCCAGAAGTATTATTGTGACCTTTTGCAATATATGTGACCTCCCACCTGAACTTTTATTTTTCTTATTTTAACATTAACCATTAAAAATTGAGTTTCCTTGGGGAAATACACTTCTAAAAAAGTCATCCTTTTTTGCGAGGTGTCCTAATCCTTTTTCATGATGCAAAAAAGGATTTTGACACCTCACGAAAAAGGAACGGAAGTGAGTCACAAAAAAGGATTTTAAAACATAAAAATAAGTATTCTGAGGCCATATAAAATTAAAGTAAAGGCATACAACAATAAAGGACAACCTGATGAACAAAATACCTACTTGGACGTCTGCAGAAGACATCCCAGGGCAGATTTATGATGGTTTGTTTGGGCTAAAAAAAAAACCCCAAGATGGCGACAGACGAAAAAGGATTTTTTTTCTCTCACGAAAAAGGATTCTAAGGATCCTTTTGTGAGACTTGTCAAAATCCTTTTTTGTCAAACCAAAATCCCTTTTTGTTCCATGCAGCTATCTATAAGACTTAACTGAGCATGCTCAGAACCCAGGATTTCACAATTTAATAACTTTGGAATGGATTAATATGTTTTCACCAAACCAACACTGGTTTGTTCTTTGGGGCATGTTCTTTCTACCCTGAGCATGTCAGACCAAAATTCTAAATGGTTTGGCCACAGCGTGATGAGGAGAAAACAACCAAAAAAGGAAATGTCAGCATTTTTTCACAATGCGCAGCATGAAATCTGCCAATCCAACCAATACAAAACTTGGTACGTAAAGAGACCTACCCCACAGGACAGAGCATATCAAATTTCATGCAACTCCATTGATTGGTTGCAATGTTATTAAAGTGCAAAATTTCAGGTTTAACATTAAAGTGCCTTCTCAATCCTAACTATCAGGGTGCGACCGCGCCCCTTTTATATATAATTATAGTACAATTTTGCACTTTAATAACTTTGCAACCATTTTACCAACTCACCTGACATTTTGCATGCTCCTTCTGGTTTCATAGATCTCTGGATTTGGCAAGTTTTATTCCAGTCAGATGTATGGGTGTGGAGCTACGGAATGTCAAAAAATGTGAAAATTACCACTTTTTTTGGCAATTTCTTTGCCACACCATTTCTCCAAACCTGCTTCGGGGTTTGGTCCAAAACCTTCCGGGTATATGGGGTCTGTGTTGCAGATGTGCCTTTTGAAGGTTTGGTAAAAAAATATTAATCCATTCAAAAGTTATTAAAATTTCAAGTTTCCCATTATTTCCTATGGGAAAAATTTGCTGTACTGTGTGAAAGTACCATTCTCTTTCACAAAAGTGCCATTCTCTTTCACAAATGGGTTAACACAATTCTGGCATTACTTTTTAAAAATACTGTCCAGAAATATGTTTTTTGGGTTCGGCAGTTGGCAAATTATGACATTACCTTTGCAAAAATGCTGCGAAGTGTGGCAATACATTTGTGGAAATGTTGCAAATTGTGGCATTATACCATGAAACACCTGCTGTTGTATAAAAGTATTGGGGGTTTGCGGCACTACTTCCTAAAAAGTCCCAGTAAATTTTAGGGGCAAACAGACCCCAGAATCCGATTCCTCAGCCCTCATTGAGGTAAACACCTGTTGGTGTTTACCTAAAGAAAGCCTCTTTCCCCTTTTACTGCCTCTGTGGGTAAGTGGGCCAAAGAATGTTAATATAAACAAGCAATAACACACGACGAGGTGTGGGTTTTCTCCTAATAAGAGCACACCCAGATACATTGTTAGGCACTAGGTGCTTGTGACGAGTGCCTTATGCACCTGGGTGTGCTCTTATCAGGAGATAACCCACACCTAGGAGTGTGTTATTGCGCTTATAAAATGGGCCCCCAGTAAAAAGGTTAATTAATAAAATGCACTTAAAAAGTGTAGATTAAAATATTTTAAAAAGTCAATATTAGTAGAGGAAAAAGAAAACGTAGTCCCTGCCATTGTCATGGAATAGAGGTTTTAATTAATAATTTCTACAGGGTAGTGTTGTCTGTGGCATACTCAGAAACAGAATCCCTTTTTGGGGGGTAAATATTTGTAGTTTTGTCTACCCAGTTTTGGAGTCAGCTGGAGCAACCGTCTTTTAGCTTGGTCTCTGAAGTTGTATTTGCTGGAGTGTTTCTGGCCATCCCACCCCCCCACGCCACCCGCCACCCACCACGTACCACGCACACACACACACACACACACACACAGACACATTCAGAAAGGATTTGTTTTGTCCATTTTTCTTTGTTTGTTTTTGTCTGTAATTCAGTTTCACTTATTGTATGTGGAATCTTGTCTGAGCGTTACTACGACATTGTAAGGTCACACTCGGTCTGCTTTTGTAAGGGTCACGCTCGGTATAGCGACTCGCTTCCTGTATTTCTACCATTAGCTGGCAGAAGAAAAGGTTAGAAAAACAAAGATATTGCAATATTTTAAAAAGTGTGGCATTGTTTGTTCTTTTCAGAGGGGTGTGATTGCAAGATGGGACTGTATAAGGAATTAAAATGGCAGGGGGCAAAAACGGATGACTGGACAAACGGCAGCTGAGGAAAATAAAAATAGGGCTCATTACAAATTGTGGCTTGGAAACTTTGCAGCCAAATGACTACTGTGGTGATCACAGGAAACTGACCTCTGTTTTGCGGTATGGCTTTACACATTGGTACTCTGCTTTAGTGCACTGTGAGCCGTGCCAATCAGTCTGTGTTTTCTTAATGGTTGGCACAGCTCACTGATTTGTTCTTGTTCAGGGGCTCGGAAGTGGAGGCTAGTGCCAGTTGGCTAGTAAATCTTCTGATAAGGACACAGCTCAGAAGATGTATTAGCCAATCAGATTGTTAGATTTTCAAAGCCCATTTTATAAAATATATTAATATTAGGGCTTACAGGCAGACTGGATGGTCCTAGCAGTCCTTATCTGCCAAATATTCATATGTTTCTACATAACTATAATGGGGTGCCCAATCCCTGCATCGGCAATATAAAATATAACACCCCCTGCCAGTGTGGGATACTGGGGAGCTCACTTCTAGTCTCCCCAGATATGTTCTACACCCCCCTGCATTGTGGGACACTGGGGAGCCCACTCCCAGTGTCCAGAAAACTGTATTTTACTTATCTGCCAACAGCGGGGTGCCCAATCCTCCTGTCAGCACTGTACAGTACAGTAGCTTCTTCTTGTTGTTTTTACATTGTTTCTTGTAGATTCTACTTGGTAGAAGGTTATTTCTTTTCTTTCTTACTACTTCTAAGGGGCTAGCAGGGTATTGTTTAGGGCTGTTGGAATTTTGAAACTTGTTTTGGTAGCTATAAGTGGACTCATTTGTTTGATGTTTCACTGTGTGGCAGGCTGCATTTGTAGAGGCCTATTTCTTCTGATTTAAAAACATAAGTGGTGTGATTTAACTGGGTCTGTTTCTTTGAATTCGAAACCTCTATCTTCTAATTTCAAGCCTATTTTGATGTGTTGTTGGTGAAGCTGTTTGGAGTCCTGTTTCTTTGGGTAGCAAACCTATTTTGGGGGCTTGGAGTAGAATTATGATTCATTGTTGCTGGCTTCACTAGCTGTAAAGCTTAGTGCAGAGTGGGGGAAGGGTGCTAATGGTCTGACCAGGGGGCCTCAGCTACCTGATTGTTTCTGGAAGACTTGGATTGGTCCCACCCCCAAGCCCCTCACCCCACCCACCACTGGTCCATTATTTCCTTTATACCAGGGGTTCTGACATCAGTTCCTCAAATGGGCAAAGGATGTGCACCTGTCATAGCAGAAGCAAACATCCAGGAAAGGAACAGCAGCTAGTGAAGAGGTGACTGCTATCTCAGTGGAAGGGAAGTAAATGCAAAGCTAGGAGCTTTCATTGTTACTTCTTCACATTGCTATTGCATTGGGGAAAGGAGGAGTAGGAGTTTAAAGAAGGTTGTGCAATGGCTACTTAAAGCCTCTTTTTGAGTGTGGATAGGAAGGATAGGAATATAAAAAGCAGTTTCTCAATCTATCTAAACGTGTACAACAAAGGAGGTAAGGGAAATAAAGATAAGAATGTTTTGCACTGATAGAAGAGGGAGAGGGGAGACTTAGGGGAGTGTTTGGTAACCTGCATCTGGAAGGGTGGGGAGTTGCTGGTGGGCAATGACAGCAATGGGTAGGGCGGTAGGCTGCAACAACTGCGGTGCACCAATCTTTTTAAAAATTGCCTGGAGTGTGGGAGGATGCTTAGTGAGCAACCACATAGAGAAACTTAGAAAGGAGATTGAGGGTCTGCGGGAGGAACTAAGACATGCAAGGCAGATTGGGGGTGGGTTTAGCCCAATACTGGAGGGAGGAAGAAGGGGGAGATGAGGAAGGGCAATTTAAACCAACAATGGTGAGGAGATGGTCAGAAGAAAGGAAGCAGAGACAAAGGGGCCCAGGCCAGGAAGAATGATTGCTGAGGAAACCAGGTCAGGAGACAAAAGACAAATGGAAGGAGGAGATAGGGACTTGTGAGGGGAGGTGAAGAAGTGGCAAAAGTCATGGAGTGGAAAGGAGAGAACAGGTTACTATGCAGAGAGAGGGAGCGGGCATTTGTGAAGGGTCTTCAGAAAATAGTTTTGCACTGCTAGAGAGGAAGAAGGTGGAGGAGGGAAATTATGAAATTAGAGGAGTAATTGATAAATGCCTGGACCAAACTGGAGTGGGGGGAAGTTCTGCTGATGGGAGAATTGCAACAGGGGCAAAAGGGGGAAATAATGTGAATGAGGAAGAAGAGGATCTGGAAATGAGAGAGGGAGAGGAATGAAAGCAAGCAGGGAGTAAGAGTGGTGGAATCTTAGTGCTGGGGGACTCAATACTAAGAGGAGTCAGGTGGGGTAGCAGGGGGAAGAGACATAGTCGCATTTGGGTGGAGGCCATGCCAGGAATGACAGTGGAAAGGGTGGGACAATCTGTTCTGAAATATGCTAGAAGGGGTAGGGACAAGCTTCATTTAATTATACATCTTGGGACAAATGACCTGGCTGACAAGGCAGTAGATATAGTCCAGAGGAGGTTTGAGGAACTAGCACATTTATGTGAGGAGGCAGGAAGATCAGTAACTTTTTCAGAGATACTTCCAGTGCCCAAGGCAAGCACAACAAGAAAGCTGAGAATAGAGGAATTTAATGGATGGCTAAGAACCTGGTGTTGTGCTAAGGGTATGGAGCTATTGGGGGGTGGGAGGGACCTGGGAGGACAGTAGTCTCTATGCCATGGACAGACTACATTTGAGTGAGGAGGGAAGAAAGTGTTGAAACAGAGGATGGAGGAGTACATAGAGGAAGTTGGGAATTTAAACTAGGAGTGGGGGGTGGCAGTTGGGCAAGATATATGCAGAGACCACAAGTTGGGAAGCCATTTGAGCTTACCCCCCATAACAGTGACAAAGGACAAATGGCAAGTACTCCTGGTGATGCAAGGAAAGGAGGGTAGAATGGGAGGGGGTGGAAAGGATGGAAGGTGGTTACCCTTAATGCTAGGAGCCTTGGGAGGAAAACTGCAGAGTTACAGGTGCTCATGGCAGAGGGAGAGGTGGACATTGCAGCCATCACAGAAACATTGGCCACCCAGTACAATGACTGGGACAAGGCTGTAACAGGGTACCGGTTATTTTGTAGGGACAGGGTGATTGGGAAAGGAGGTGGTGTGGCACTATATGTGAAGAAAGGACTGAAGTGTGTAAGGGAGGAAGGGGAGGAGGGTAGTACAGAGTCACTTTGGATGCAAATCCAGGATTCCAAGAATAGGATTCTTAGAATGGGAGTGGTATACAGGCCACCATCTCAGATGGAGGAGTTAGACAGGGAACTAGCAGAACAGACCAGGAGCACCTGCGAGAAGGGTAGTGTGGTGATTGTGGGAGACTTCAACATGCCAGGAGTGGACTGGAGTACCCCAACAACCAGGAACAGAAGGGAGCAGGTACTGCTGGATGCCTTCCAGGACAGCTTCCTGCTGCAAATGGTCAGTGAACCAACCAGGTTAGGAAATACCCTTGACCTTGTCCAGGCAAATGGGGACTTTGTGAGAGAACTTACAGTGGAGGAACCGCTGTCAGGGAGTGACCACCACTCAGTATGGCTCACATTGGATATGGGCAAGGAAGGAGTGGAATTAGGCACAATAGTGCTGGACTTCAGGAGGGCTGTCTTTGGGAGGATGGGGGAAGTGGTAAAAGGGTACCTGGCCAGAATTCAATCAAGTATGAACACTAACCAGAGGTGGGAGCTTATAAAGCTGGGGAAAGTGGAGGCAACCAAAACCCACTGCAAGGCCCAGAGCAAGAAGGCTAGGGCTAAGAAACCAAGCTGGTTGAGCAAGGAGGACATGGAAAAGGTAAGGAGAAAAAGATCTGCCTTTAGGAAGTACAAGAAAACAGGGAGAGGGGAGGACAGGGAGGAGTACTTGACAGAATCGAAGGAGGTGACAAGGGCAGTAAGGGGAGCCAAAGCATCTACGGAACTCAGGCTGGCATAAGACATTAAGAAGGGGGAGAAGGACTTCTTTAGGTACATCAGGGAGAAATGGAGCTGTAAGGACCACATAGTAAGGATTAGGAAGGAGGAGGGTTGGGTGAAAGCAGGGCAGAGCAAGGCAGAAACACTAAATGAGTACTTCTGCTCAGTATTTACTAAAGAGAAGGGGGTGACACCCAAGGGGGGAGAAATGGCAGAAACGGGGGAAGGGGTGACAGATGGGGAAATCATGGAGGGCAGAGTTCGGGAGGGTTTGAAGGCACTGAGGGTGGACAAGGCACCAGGCCCAGAGGGCATCCACCCCAGGGTACTGAAGGAGCTGGCAGAGGTCCTTGCAGGACCTTTGGCAGACCTATTTAATGCCTCACTACATTCGGGGTGTGTACCTCAGGACTGGAGGATGGCTCATGTGGTGCCCCTCCACAAGAGTGGCCCAAGGATGAACTGGGAAACTACAGACCAGTGAGCCTCACATCCATCGTGGGTAAGCTAATGGAGACTATCCTGAAGGAGAGGCTGGTGGCCCTCCTAGAGGCCAAAGGACTACAGGACAGCAGACAGCATGGCTTCATATGTGGCAGATCCTGCCAAACCAACCTGGTGGAGTTCTATGACTGGGTAACTAGGCAACTGGACAGGAGCCATGCAGTGGATGTCCTGTATCTGGACTTCAGTAAGGCATTCGACTCGGTGCCACATGGAAGGCTGGGAAGTAAGTTAGTAGGCACAGGGGCAGGTGCAAAGCTGGTGAGATGGGTAGGAAAATGGCTTCAGGGAAGGCAACAGAGGGGGGTGGTGGTGGGTGGGGAGCTCTCACACCCAAGGGTAGTGACAAGCGGTGTTCCACAGGGCTCGGTGTTGGGGTCAGTGTTATTTGGAATATTCATGACAGACATATCATGGGACATCAAGAGCATGATCAGTCTGTTTGCTGATGATACCAAGGTAGGAGCAGTGGTGGATGACCTAGGGGGATGGCAGGGGTTGCAGGATGATCTGGCAAAGCTTGAAACCTGGTCAGACACCTGGCAACTGGGGTTTAATGCCAAAAAAGTGCAAGCTGCTGCATTTTAGGATGAAGAACCCAAGGAGGAGTTACCAGCTGGGGGAGTGCAGCTAGCCCAGACAGAGGAGGAGGAGAAGGATCTGGGGGTGCTCATTACAGGGTCAATGAACAACTCTGCACAATGTAGAAGGCAGCTGCAAAGGCCAACAAAATGCTGGGTTGTATTGCAAGGGGTATATCCTCGAGGAGGTGACTCTGCCACTGTATCGGTCATTAGTTAGACCGCACCTGAAGTACTGTGTGCAGTACTGGTTCCTGTATCTGAAGAGGGACATTAAGTTACTGGAGGGGGTGCAGCACAGGGCAACAAAGATGATCATGGTGCTGGGGGACTTATCATACGAGAGGAGGCTGAGGGAGATGAACATGTACTCACTGGAGGACAAGGGGGGACATGACTGAAACCTTTAAATACATGAAAGGAATAAACAAGACAGGTACAGAGGGGCTGTTCAAAGTAAGGGAGGGAGGGGAGGGACACCAGGGGCCATGATATGAGACTGGTGGGAGGAAGGTTCAGGAGGGAGATGAGGAGACACTTTTTTACAGAGAGGGTGGTGGCTGGGTGGAATGCAATACCTGCAGAAGTGGTATCCAGTAGAACAGTGGACTGCTTCAAAAGGGGATGGGACAGGACAAGGGGGAGGGTTAATGAAGGGGAAGGATGGAAGTGAGGGGCAGCTGCAGAATAAGGGGTGCTAGCTGCACATTCGAGCAGACATGATAGACCTCTAGGCCTTTATCTGCTGGCAAATTTCGTATGTTGTATGTTTGTAACACCCCTTGCCCATGTGGGACACTGGGGAGCCCACTCCCAGTGTACCCAGATGTGTTCTACTGCCCCCCACGAGTGTGATACACTGGGGAGCAAACCCCCGTATCCACAAAGATTTTTCCAGTTCCACCTGTAAAAAAGAAAACAGTCACCCAACGTCTTTTTTATCCTGAAAAAAAAAGAAAATGGTCCCTCATCATCTCCCCATCCCCATCCCCATCCTGACCCTCCCACTGAGCACCCACCACTCCACACGCACATCTTGCCCTACACTTATCACCAGAGGTTGTTGGGTATCATCTCCTGTGGACCAGGACACGTCTGCACTCTTCAAAGCCAAACTGCAAGCTGAATAATCAAAGTAAATGCTGTATAATGTCTTTCAGTGGTGTTTTGAACTTATGGTGACATCTTAGCCATTTATAGGTATTTTCTTAACCAAAATTTCGACATGAGCTTTTTGGGACCCCACTTCATGAACGCTGTCACTGTTGTTTCATTAATCAGGCTCAGAAGGTGATTTTATGTTCTCTGCATGAAATCATCTTTTGGGACCGATTACTGAAATGACAGTGCCAGTGTTCAGGAGGTGGGGTCCCAAAAATGGCAAGTTAAAATTTTAGTGAAAAAATTCCTAAAAATGCCAGAGTTAATTGCGTCCATTGAAGGTTTTCAACACACATGCATAACTTTGGTACTTTTCAATATTTTGCCACCAAATTTTAAACACAGCTACGTTTTCACACCACCTCATGAACAGTACAGATGTCATTTTTCACATTCTGCCTGAAATGTGTTTTCACACAGGTGATGCAGAATGGCATTTTGGCACAGATTTAAAATGTTTCACCTATGGGGGTTCATGAGGTGATGTCATAAGAAGACTATGCTGAAAATTTGGGGTCAAAATATGCCAAATGTAGGACCATTCATTGTAATTCTGCTATGCATGCTCATAACTTTGGAAATTTTAAATATTTTTACCCCATATTTTCTATATAGCCTTCCTATTACCCCACCTCATGTTTGTCACATCTGTAATTTTTCAAATCCTGCCTACAATGTGTTTTCACACCTGTAGTGCAGAATGGCCTGTAGTTGCACATAAGTATGTTTTGGCTTGCATTTCACAATTTCTCTGTATGTACATGAGGTGGGGTAATAAGACAGCTATGCTAAGAATTTGATCACGGTTGTTCTACACATGGAAGGGCCCTGCGCTTCCATACCTATATACATGCACATCTACAGAGGGATTGGAGCGCAGGGTCTGAGGGACTGTGTGCACCCACAATAAAATAAGGATACTATTATACTATCTCAAAAAGTAAAGAAAGTCATTGCAAAAAAATGTTGTTAATGCATCAGTTAGGGTTCATATTAAAGTGACAAAAGTATGGAAATGTGGTGTTAGGGTTCCCAACCCTAATATCCCAACTCACCCCCCCGCCCAACACTACCACCCCAACCCAACCCCACTCTCCACACACCAACAGGTGCTGGAGTGTGTCTTGGGGTTGCTGGCCTTAACGTCCATCCTATTCTCCTATACTATATCATCTCAGCTTCCTTACACATGGAATGGGGTGAGCGTTAGGACCAACAACTCCAAGGCAACATGTTGGTGTTGGTGTGTGGAAGGTGGAGGTAGGGTAGGTGGTAAGGTTGGGGGGGGTTGTGTGAGGTGGGGTGTTAGGATGCAAACCCTAACACCACATTTCCATACTGTTGCCACTTTAATATAAACCCTAACTGATGCATTACCAAAGTTTTTTGCAATGAATATATTTATGCAAGCAGCAGGGACTCCAAGGAACTGTTCTGAGTCAAAGGGCAGAACAGCTGAGCTAGTAACCAGATTCCTTCTTACCTTGCAGGAGTACAAGCTAGACCTCATCTGTTCAACAGCTACCTGATTGTGTTCTACATCATACAGGGAACAATCAGATATGCCCACTCACTCTCTCCAGAGTGCTCTTGCTTTATAGGCATGTAGTGCCACCCACAACACCTGATAGGAGGTAGTAAGGTACAAAAAGAAAATTCAGTGTTCTGTTTTCTTTTTCGTCCACACTTCCTGACAAGAAACAGGAATCAGCACTATCTCTCAATTAAAACAAAACAAAACATGTACCTTGTCAGTTGTGAAAACTGTGGTGCACTGTACAATATGATCTACAAACGGCAACCAGAACCCTGCCATGTGTGCTGCACCATAGCAGATCTTGCAGCCCAAATACAGGATGCTTGGACTATAATATATGATCTCCAATACAGGGAACTCTATAGCACACGTCCTCAACTCCCACGCCACCAGTACCAGCATGTCAGCCAGTTGACAAGACTTGAGGTGGGGCACAGGGACTGGCAGGTAGTAAGAAAAAAAGAGGCATCACAGGAGACCCAGGAAGGAAGATAAAAACCAGGAGCATTTCCTGGCCATCCAAACAGAAAACAGGTTTGCTCCACTGCTACCAACCACAGACAAAGTAATACAAGCTAAAGAAATCAAACCACCAAAAAAAAGGCTAACATGCCGATTAAAACCAATACAAACTGTGATAAAAACAAAAATTACTAATACTTAAAATATAACCAACTAAAATACCAAAACCAAATGCAATAACAACAAAAATACTAAAACTCAAAATAAAAATGACAGAAATATAAATAAAAAGCAAAATTCTCATAATCGGGGATTCCATGATCCAAGAAGTGGAACACCACCTAACACAAAATGTTAAAAGCAACATTGTGGCAAAGTGTCTACTAGGAGCCTCTGCAAGTAGGAACACTAACAACATAAAGACAATTGTGCAGGAATCAGGGGATGTTACACATGTAACAATACAGCTTGGGACCAATGACTTGGCAAATCACACAGTTCAGGAGGCAAAGAAGCACTTCGAAGACCTGGCCGACAAACTTTCTTCCCTTCTGTCCAAATTAGCCTCCTCAGAAGTGCTGCCAGTGTGGGAAAAAGGAAAAAGCACCAAGCAAGTCAGAGAGCTTGAAGTAGGCAAATTCAACTCATGACTGCATGATTGATGCCAAGACATGGGATACCACTACATAGGGAACTGGCACAACTTTTGGGAAAGAGCTTTTTTAAACACAACAGATTACATCTAAACAGAGAAGGTGTGCGAGCACTCAGACAAAAATTTGATGTCTATACAGGTAGTTTAAACTAAATAAAGGGGGAGTATGATGCAGAAACAAATCGGAGCCAACATCTGCCCAAACCAGCAACCTCCATAATCTCTTGGCTGAAAAGAGCAAACTGGAGCAGTCCAGAAAGAGAGGGTACAACCTCACTCCAAAGAAGATGTACACTCCTGGAAGGCAATGGCTGCAAATACTAGGAGCCTAACCAACAAACTTCCCGAACTAACAGCCATCTTGGAAACAGAAAGGTTGGACTGGGTGGCTGTAACAGAAACATGGTTCACAGAAAACCACGGATGGGATATGGCCATTCCCGGTTACAGTCTATTCAGGAAAGATAGGCAGGGCAAAAAAAGAGGGGGGGCATAGCCATTTACGTTCAGGAGGAAATAAAAGCCACAGAAGAAAAAGTGCAACTTGAGGACTTTGAGTCAATGTGGCTAACAGTAGACACTGGCAAGGGAAAACCTTTCAGACTCAGTGTCATGTACAGGCCCCAAATCAAGGAGATAAAGCAGACAAAGACCTAATAGAGGAAATCCACAAAATGTCTGATAAAGGTGAAGTAATACTGGTGGGGAACTTCAACCTACCAGATAGTAACTGGAGCACACTGACGGCAGCAACAAGAAGAAGTAGGGACTTCTTATTGTCACTACAAGGAGTGGGACTGTGCCAGCTTGTTATAAACTCAACTAGGAGAGATGCCATTCTCGATCTTGCCCTCACAAACTTGGAAAGGATCAAGGACATTGAAGTGGGATGTCATATGGGCAACAGTGACCATTACATGGTAAGCTTTAAGGTAAACATAACATAGGACACCAGCCACACAAAGATAAAGGTGCTAGATTTCAGAAAGGCTGACTTCCAAAAAATAAGGAACAACATAAGTAGCCAGTTAATGGAAATAGAGATTGAGGAGGTGGAGGTCATGTGGGGGAGACTCAAGAGAGCAATAAAGACTGCCACAAATCAATGTGCCATAAGGGTCAGCAAAGTAAAAAGAAAAATAAATACTCTATGGTTTTCCAAGGAAGTGGCTACCACAGTCAAAGAAAAAAGAAGGCATACGCATATGTGACGCTTGGCCAGCTGATTATGATTATTGTATGATATTGGTATTATAAATAAATGGTCAGTGTATGAAATGTCAGTCTATGAGATTTGGCCCTTTAAATTACAAGGTGTCAGCAGCTGACACCACAGGATGTAATTAAAACTGATAAGGGAAGCAGTTAATCAACTACCTTCCTTCCAGTGGGCATTTTATTACCTTTTATATGACCTGCCTAGGCTTTTTGAAGTGGAAACCAAATGTGACTTTATGACACCAGAAACCGGACATCATTAGGCTGATTCCTGTTAGCTTTTTAACACCTTGGTGTCAGTGTGGGATTGCTAACTTCAAAGGAAACCTGTGTTTTGCCAGCTTAAACCAGGCAGCTATTTACTTACTTACACATACATACACACAATAACAATACACTAAGTACAGCAAGCCAAAGCTTTATTATAACAAAATATAATATAAAAGGTTATACATTACCGATTTAACAAAGCATCATCCAAGCCCTCTTCCAATGGCTGGGAAGCCCCCGTGTCAGCCTGGCTAGGAGTTTTACGAACCGGGAACTGGCCCCACAGCGATGCGTTTACCCTGCAGGAGAGGCTTTTAACCTGACCATTAGATTTTTTAGTATTTATTTTTTTTACTGTTTTTTTAGAAACATTTAGTAACTTTTGTAAGCACTTAGACTGTCATGC
Organism: Neoceratodus forsteri; assembly: GCA_016271365.2. Lineage (NCBI taxonomy): Eukaryota > Metazoa > Chordata > Ceratodontiformes > Ceratodontidae > Neoceratodus > Neoceratodus forsteri. The sequence goes on along the minus strand of CM057452.1, from coordinate 180,715,121 downwards.
CTGGACACTGGCCGGGTGCCCAGAACATTGCAGCTCAGCACAAACATTAGCCATCTGGAGGTTTTTTACAGATTTGCTAAGAAACCACATTTTAAGCACTTGGCCGGGTGCCCAGAACATTGCAAACTTAGCAAATATGTTGTCACACTGTTTTAAAAGCAGAAGTTTAAGATTTAATAACAGAAAATGTAGAAGTTAAAGAAAATAACAAAAAAAAAACAACAGTATCATATAAAATAGGATAGCAATAATTAATATATATATATTACTTTATTTGGTCCTTTGATTATTGTTAGAATGATTTGTATGATAATGGCATAAAAGGTTTATATATTTGCAAAGCTTTTATTTTATAAGCCAAATAACAATTTTATATGGTTAACAAAAATAACACTATAGCTATTATTATGAGTGGATGTATTAATATGTTTAAAATTTTAGTAGCCGATGGGGACCATTTAGTAAAGATATTTTACCAGTGATGGGCAGTTTTAGTTTGTATTTTAGATTTTAATTTAACCATTTGGTCAGCTACTATTATGGTTTGGATTTGTCTTTGTATTAATGTTTTATTTTTAATAGCCAAATGGGCTTTTATTAAATTAGTGTTTTGGATAATTTTTTTAATTTTTTTTAAAGATATACTAATGTGAGGGTTTTTAATTATGTCAGGATGCCAATTTAAAATAAGTTGTTGTTTACTGTCTGGGACAAAGGTGTAAGTTATGCCCTCCCACCATAAGTGAGTTACATTTTTTAGACATTTAGAAAAGGGGCAAGTTAAATTATACATTTGGGTAATATTTTTTTGTTTAGTTACTACGCAAACATATTGAGGTCTTATTTTAACAAACATAGTAAAGGTCAATGGTAAAATTGTCCATTGACAGAGATTTACTGAATGTTTTAAGAGACATGGTTTATACAGTCGGGATTGTTGCCCACAGACCATGCCGTCCATGGTCTGTGAACACAAACTTAAGTCATGAGTTTTATTATTATTGTTTATATAATCTTTATTAAAATGTGGTAACCAATATTTAGGTTTAAGCCATGGGAGTCTGAATATTAAGGGTAACACTATATACTTACACATTAATTGTGGGTTGCTAACATTATAATGGACAATTTGTCCAGAACAATATGTATTAGTACATTTAACTTTGTTGGGAAACACTGATATTTAATTAGTAATTGGTATTTATTGTTTAAACACGGTCCTTTATATAAATTTATTATTACTTATTAAATCACTTTGTGCTTTATTTTTTTTTGTGTTAATGCATATATCTTTTGCATAGTGCACTCTGTCCAGTTGATAAATTGTGATGTGTTTCCTGCCAAGCCTAGTGATTTTACTTGCGATTTATTAAATAATTGCAAAAACTTTGTATTATAATTTAAAGTTAAATTTTGAGGGCTAAAAACAGTGGGCATCCACTGCACCTGTAAATTAACTAAACTAGATACATCTACCCCTACTGTTTTAAGCTTGTTGGTTAATGTTTTTGTATTTATACTATTTAAAACTTTTTACACCAGCACCAAGGCCGCCTAGTAATGTATTATACCATGCTCGTCTACTTTTATATTTATGACTAGGAGCAAATGTTATATTAAAATTAATGATATTTTTTTGATATTGCTGCGCTACTGATATACAGGTAGAAGGTACTTTAACCAAGCTGTCATTACTAACAATAGGATGATTTTTTAATACAGTAATATAATCTGCCCAAGCAGTTTTATTTTTTATTGCAGTTGCATTTATGCAAAACAAAGTATTTATGTTTGCTAGTTTAATAGTCTTATTAAAAATGTCTGATTGATTTATGCAGCATGCACATGCCTTTTGAAAGTCCTGCATGCAAGTATCGTGTAAGTTGCAGCATTTTACTGCCGTAAGATTATGTATGCTAATCTTAGCGGTGTCACTAACATTTTGTACATATAATTGAACCGACCATCGTCCAGGAGTGGGACCTTTGGATGTTGTCCAAAGAGTAATTTGTGGCACAAAAGTTATATTTATTACTGCACAAGACTGTTTAGATGAGCAAGTAAAGTTCCCCTGGGTTCTATTTTTGGTATTATTTTTTTATTTTTACTTTATTGTACCACTGTAATTGGCTCATTGCATTCTTCCCCCAAGGGTAACGGGCTCTGCCAAACGGGCCACAATACACACCAACATTTTTTTTAGAATTTATTGTTGGACCTAGAAAGACACAAATTTTATTATTTTTGAAGATAACATTTATGTGCAGGCACATATATTTATTTTTTTTTTTGATTTTATGACTAGCACAGTGTTATTTTTTTCATAGCTATCACCTCAGCCGGTTCGGGGGGGCCAGTTGGGCTAGTAACCCACACTTTGGCTTTACTGTTAAAGTTATTAGTAGATTTAAATCCTTTATCTCCTTGGACTGTTAAAAGTGTGGGGGCCTCCCCTCTTACCGGTGTCACTTTGTGATAGGGGATGATCAACAACTGTGCAACTCTGTCATGTGGTTGAATAAGTAAATTTTGATTTTTACCATTTATTAATATTACTTTAATTTTACCTTGATAGTCACTGTTAATTATTTTCCCCAAAATTTGTATTTTTTTTAATGCCAATTTAGATTGGGGTGCAATTAAACCAAAATGTTTTGATGGTATTTGGATTTTAATGCCTGTTTTAAGCAATTGTATATTTCTGCTATTTAACCTGTATTTTTGGAGAGCATTTAAGTCTAAACCGGCAGCCTCAGGGGTTGCCCTATAGGGAGCCAAAGCCCCCTTTGTAATTTTTTAGTATAAAATAGTATCTGCAGTCGTATATGCCTGAATTTGTAAATTTGGGGTTATTATTTTTATTAAAGGTGTCTCAGATTCCCCTATTGGTTTATTATTAATAACTTGTAATGCTTTATGCAAATTTTTTTTTAATTTTTTTAGATCCCCCCCCATTTTTTTTAACTGTTTTTTTAGCAAACTATTTATTTTTTTAATTAATTTAGCTGCTTGGGGGTAGTACGGGATGTGAAATATTTATTGGCTATTGTGAGCATGACAATATTTTTGCACCAGTTTTCCTTTAAAATGCGAACCATTGTCGCTTTGCATTTGCAACGGTATTTTATAGTATAGCATGATTAAATTAATGGTCTTAATTGTACTTTTTTGCGTTGCCCTTTTGCAAGGCAAGGCTAACAGATAACCCGAGTAAGTGTCAACAGCTGTACAAGCATATTGGCATCCCCCACTATGGGGTAATGGTCCAATGTAGTCTATCTGCCATATCTGTCCTGGCAGTTTTCCCCTTCCCAGTTGTCCCTTTACTACATGAGGTATAGGTCTATGTTGTGTATGTTGGCAAACAGGACATTGTGCTATTACAGTCTTTATTACATTTAAAGTTAGGGGTACTCCCCTACTGCATGCCCACCTGTAAGTAGCTTACTCTCCCAGATGTCCGCATTTTTGATGAGCCCACCTTGCCAACCCTGCCAGTTGTTGGGTTTGACTTTTTTTAATATTTACCGACAAAATTTTGGCTTTTTTATTTGTAACAGAATTATACCATCGTTCTAGCGTGTCTGAAGCACAATGTGCGTCTACATGAAAAACAGTAACTTGAGTATTTTGGACCATAGTCCAAATTTTTTGCCATAATTCCCTTCCCCATACTTTTTTTGAGTAAATTTTTTACTTATTTTTTGGCCAGGTTGGCAACCATGTTGCCAACCCATTAGCCACTGACCAAGAATCTGTATAAATGTGGCAGGTTTTTATATTTTTTTGCCTTAAAGCTTGATACACAGCATAAAGTTTAGCATACTGACTACTTTTTCCCTCTCCTGATGTTACCAACAACTTTTTAGTCTGTGGGCAGTAAGCTACTGCCTTCCAATGCCTCTGGTTTTTTACATATTTTGCTGACCCATTAGTAAACCAAGCATGTTGTCTATCAGTAGGAGACAATTGGTCAAATGGCTTTCCCCATTTGACAGGTGAGTCTTGTACTTCAGGTACCCCCAGGGTACTTGATTTGTCAGCAACAGGTATTGCAGCTACTTTTTCGTGAAGGGTAGCTACTCCTCCTACACCAGTTTTTGCTCGATTTTGAATGTACCATTTTTATTTTATGATACTAGCCTTTTGAGCATGTCCTATCCTGTGAGTTTTGGGGGAGCTATTTACCCACTGCATTATGGGTATCTCAGGTCTTAATGTTACTTTATGTTTTACTGTCATCTGCTCTGTTTTTAGCAACGCCCAATAACATGCTAACGATTGTTTTTTAAATGGTGTATACCTTTTACCTGCCTTTGGTAATTTTTTATTTTAAAATCTCAACGGCACTTTCTTTTTCCCCTGTTTTTGCCACAAACTCCAATCCGCATACTGTCCACTTACAGAAACATTTAATTCTACCCCCCCCCCGGAGGGGCCAAAGATCCAAAGCTTGTTGGATTGTTTTCTTTGCTTTGTCAAATGCTTTTTGTTGTTCGTCCCCCCATTTAAATTTGTACTTTTTTTTGGTCACTTTAATTAAAGGGGACAAAATTTGCCCCAAATGCGGTATATGTTGTCTTTAAAAACCAAATAACTCAATAAATTTTTGAGTTTTAAGTTTGGTCTGAGGTGTTGGAAAGTCCAGAATTTTTTGTTTAGCTTTAGGGAGTACTTCCCTATGTCCTCTGTTCCACTGTATTTTTAAAAACTTTACTGTTTGGGAAGGTCCTTGTATTTTGATAGGATTTATTTTCCATCCCTTGTTCTTTATGTGTTCAATAAGTCTCTCTAACTGCTGTTGCACCATTTTCTGACTAGTTCCCTGTATTAAAATGTCATCAATGTAATGTGATATTTGTACATTGTCAGGCAAGTCTATTTTATTTAAATGTTCTGCCACAGTACGATGGCAGATTGTTGGGCTATGTAAATAGCCCTGGGGCAGTCTGGTAAAAGTGTACTGTCTTCCTTGCCAAGTAAATGCGAATTGATCCCATGCTTCCTCAACAATTGGTATGGTAAAGAATGCGTTGGCTAGATTAATTACTGCATACCACATCCCCTTATGCTTTTGTATGCGCTCTAATAGTGTGATAGTGTCAGGTACTGCTGCTGTCAGTGGGGGAGTGTGTTTGTTTAACTTTTTGTAGTCTACTGTCATTTTTTAAGACCCGTCACTTTTTCTCACTGGCCATACCGGATTGTTTTATGCAGTGGTTGTAGGTTTTAGTACCCCCGCTTTTAGTAATTTTTTAATAGTTAAAGTTATTTTATTATGTCCCCCAGGTATCCTGTATTGCTTTATGTTAATTACCTTAGTTGCAAGCGGAACCACCACCGGTGACATCTGCACTTTTCCCACAATCACTGGTCTGGCGGAAATATATGATTTTGTTTTAAATTGGTATTGCCCATCGGGCAGTTGCAAAGTCATCCCTTTTAAAATGTTAATCTTAATGATATACTCTGGGATGGGTACAATTATTACTTTATATTTACGTCTTGGCAATTGCCCTATTTTTAATTTTAAAGTTGTCTGTACTGCCTCAATTTGTTTCCCCCCAACCCCGTAATTATCACTTTCTCCCCTCTATGCTTTTTGGGGTTTTTATAAATTAATGAGGCCTCTGCCCTGGTATCAATTAATGTCCGCACCAATTGCTGTGACCCATTTTTTTAATAAATTGTTGTTAGCACATGGGGTCTAACATCCTTCCTTGCCCATCCCTCCACCGGGGCTTGGCCATTATCTCAGTCACGTTTCGTCATTTTCAATTGTTGCAATTTCCTAACTGGGTACAAATCACTTGAATACAAATCCATATAATTTGGTTCTCCGTCATTTTTGAATGGGTTGGTAGACCGTCGGGTGGGGTGCCCCCCATCCGAGTGTTTTCATTTACCATTATCATCATCCTCTTGCTCCAGTGGTGGAGCAGTAGGTGTTTTAGTCTGGGTCGGGGTGTCCTGCTCATTCTCCCCCGGTTTCAAATTTGTCTGTTTGTTTACCCGCTTCTTGCTATTCAAACCTCTCTTTTTGTACATATCCCACATATCAGGAGTACTTATCCCATTAATCTTCTCCCTGGGCACCCCATCTTTCAAAAGAGCAAGAAACATATCCTTTCTCGAGATTTGGTTGTCAAATCGTGTTTTTTCCCTCCCATGGGAACTGTCTGAGTTAGATTCTGGATTAGATTTCTTGGGGCCCCAATCACCTAACTCTCCTAGCTGTCTGATTGCTTCTACCACCTCCCCCATAGTATTCCCTGTCTGGTTAATCAATAATGTCATAATCACTGCCTTGTAGGCAGGTGGGACAGTCTTGATAATCTTATTTTTCACAGCTACTGTTAAGGGAGTTTCATTTAATTTTGCATGATCCCCTACCGTAATTGCTTCCTTTATTGTCTCTTGTTTAAGGTTCTGTATGCAATCCTTTAATGTGAACCACAGTTTAAGGTCAGCTGGCCAATCACCAGATCCTATATACTTGTTCCGACAAGCTGTAGCTGCTACATTTAATATTGAAGCAAGAACATTGGGATCTGCTAGTCTCATTGTACGGAAAGTCTGTTTAACCACTGGATCCTGGCTTAATGACAGAAATCTGGGAGCATCTACTTTATTTAATCCTACTTTATCTGCTCCAGTGTCATATAACCTTACCATCCATTTAATCAAACTTTTACCAGGTTTCTGTGAATACCGCTCCAGGAGATCTGAGATTTCCTGTTGTGAAAAGTCTTTCAATCTATCCGTAAGTGTTACTTGACCACCTTGCGAATCAGCTCTCCTACGTCATGCAGGACATAGGTTCCATTGCAACCGTTTAAATTCTTTCTTACTACACCTACAATTGTCATCCCCGTCATCATCTTCATTAGTCGGGGGCCCTTTTTCATCTGGAGAAAACCAGATGTCACCATCCCAATCATCAGGGTCCCATCGGGCTCCTGCTTCTGAATGGCTAGACTAATTTTCTTTTTGCTAATCCTTCCCCTTTTCTTTCGGTATTTATACTGCACCACTCGCACTGCTGCTTTTTCTGCTACAGATTTGTACACATCCAACTTATCTGTCAACAAACGATTCTGACATTGTAACATCTCTACTTTACTCTGCAAATCTGCTACTTGTTGTTCCAATGAAACCTTCCCTTGTGCTAAAACAGTTACCTTCTCATGCACCTTTTTATATGCTGACAAAATAATCCACCCTTTCCGTCCCAGGGTTGCACTCTCCTTCCCCTTTCCCACCGGTGCTTTTTGCATACAAGTTACTACATCTGTAGGATCAGAGTTATTTAAACAAGCTTTCCAATTTTCACTTAGTCACGCACAACAGGACCATTCATTAGCTAAAACATCATACGGTGGGTTTTCCCACCCTGGGATATGGATATCCATCTGAGTGCATGCAACATTAACATCCTTTTTCTTAAAAATAGACATTTTGTTTTTCGGATCTTGCCAATAACGCCAAATATTCTGCCAACTCAAACCAGGCAGCTATTTACTCACTCACACTCACATACACACAATAACAATACACTAAGTACAGCAAGCCAAAGCTTTATTAATAACAAAATATAATACAAAAGGTTATACATCACCGATTCAACAAAGCATCATCCAAGCCCTCTTCCAATGGCTGGGAAGCCCCCTTGTCAGCCTGGCTAGGAGTCTCACGAACCGGGAACTGGCCCCACAGCGATGCGTCCACCCTGCAGGAGACGCTTCTAACCTGACCATTAGATTTCCCAGTATTTATCTCCTTTACTGTTCTTCTAGAAACATCCAGTAACTTTCGCAAGCACTCAGACTGTCATGCCTGGACACTGGCCGGGTGCCCAGAACATTGCAGCTCAGCACAAACATCAGCCATCTGGAGGTTTCTCACAGATTTGCTAAGAAACCACATTCCAAGCACTTGGCCGGGTGCCCAGAACATTGCAAACTTAGCAAATATGTTGTCACACTGTTTCAAAAGCAGAAGTTCAAGATTCAATAACAAAAAATGCAGAAGTTAAAGAAAATAACAAAAAAAAACAGCAGTATCATACAAAATAGGATAGCAATAATCAATATATATATATATCACTTCAACCTGTAATTAAGGAGTTATATATAGGAAATGTATTTTTTCTTCTGATGTCGCATTATTTATAATACCTTCTGGTAGGAAATCATGTTTGTGATTTTTAGTTCTAAAAGGAGGAGCTAGATGTCTCATAGAAGGGGTGTGGAGACACAGAATTTAAACTGATACTTGTGTCTGAAATGTATGTCATATTATTTTGGGACTCCGAGAGAAACAGTTCTCTGATCTAACTAAAAGCACTTCCAGAGGTAATACCTTAGATAGCAAAAATCTAAACATATTGCGGTAGGAGTTTTGCTTTGTAATTTTCCCTTGTTCTTTTATGTGATTGTGAGCTCTTTGATATATTTTTCCGTGTTTCCATTTTTTTCATATTTTTATCATCTTTTAGTAAAGAACCTTTTCTTTGAAAGACTGCCTGGGTGTGTTTCAGTTCTTTTTGCATGTGACGTATAGGTGGTTAAGTCTGACAACTGTTCAACAGCTTGATGGTGTTACTAAGCTTGGTAAAAAGAAAGAATACACCTAAGGTATCTTACAGAGCTTTAAGGGTTCATTTTGGATACCTGGTTAGGTGCCCTTAGGCAAAAGATATACTGCACCCCCCCCAAGAGAATATTATCTGAGCCTGTACATTTGGGTATGCTAGCATAAGGTTCACAGTTTGAATCCCCCCAGAACTTGAGACTAGAGGTGATTTGGACCCAAAAGCAGACAGGAGGGTTACCCTGTCTGTTATCTGTTCACAATATTGCGCTCTGAGGTTGGCACTGTGGGAGCAGAGGACCTGACCTGTGGAGTGCATTTGTGGCAGCATATACCAGAAAATCAAAACTGAGAAAGACTGGGAGTTGTACAAGGAAAAAATGAGAAAGTTAAACAAATTAGAAAGGCAAAATCCCAGACAGAGAAAAAGATAGCAGAATGGGCAAAGAGAGGAGACAAATCACTTTTTTTTTGTATAATTTATTTCTCCTCTCCATCCACCCCCATTCAGGCCAATTACCCCCGAGAACCTGCACCTTCCATGGCTTCGAGTGGTGGACGCTTGGAACAGCTTACCTCAAGAGGTTGTAGGTGTCAACACTGTGGGAGGATTCAAGAATGCATGGGCCAAACACAAGGTAGCTCTGACTACAGAGGGCAACTAGAGTGTCAAAATGGGTTTAAAACAAATGAGCAGACTAGATGGACCTAGCGATCTCTTTCTGCCGTCAACTTCTATTTCTGTGTTTCTATGCAATGGATAACCCACTACAGGGCGTGCTGTTGTGCTCTGATACATGCATGCCTTAGTGTGTGTTGTGAAGCATGAGGACACAGCTCGAGTACATTCAGTAACCCAAGGCATGCATATATCAGAGCATGCCCTCATGCCCTGTAGTGAATTATCTGTATAATAAATTGGCCAAAATAATTTTGGAAGGGGGTGAAAAATAGAAAGAAGTGCTCGGTGCAGTCACTGTGGGATAATGCATGGTCATGTAGTGTGCTTTGTTCAATCAATAGACAGCATGTTTACTACTTTTTCCTCACCCATTTGATAAATAGATAGATAGATATATATAAAATACATATTATACAGGCACAGTCACACCTGTATATTAGGGGTGTGTATGCACTTCTATGTTAAAGCCAAATGTCTGCACCTTAATAACTTTGCACCTGTTCAACTGATTTACATAAAGTTTGTAAAGCACAGCCTCTCTGGCAGGATCTGTTGATCATGTAAATTTCATGTAGATCGGTCCAGGGAAGGCAAAGTTACAGAGGTGCAAAAAAATACAAAAGTCTAATTTTTTGAAAATGTTAAGACTTTTTTTGTCACCCCATAACTTAAAAAACAGGAGCCTTGAAACCCGAAACTCTCAGGTTTGATAGAGGTTGGTCCAGGTTGTGTGCTTTTGTTGTTTTTAGGTCCTGTAGTTAAGTAGATTTTAAAATATTTAATAAAAATGTTCTGTTTCTGAGCATGCACAGTTCAAACAATCAACGTTCTATTTATAACTGAATTTTTATGAAAGCAGCAGATTGCACTATATGACACAGCTGTCTTTAATAAATGACAGCTGTGTCATATAGTGCAACCCCTGTTGCTGTCGCCACTTGTAGGTCAAGAGCGGGGCTACTGTCATTGTAGTTCCACCATCCTAACTGCCCCTTAACTAAACTGTTCTCTGCACACTGGGAGCCCCAATCCCCAGTGGCAGTGTATTTATTTGTTTATTCATTTATTTATTTAATTCTTTTTTTTTTAAATATATGATTGTTTTCCGACACCAGGATGCCCACCCCTGGTGTTGGATGCCTCCACACCCATAAGCCCCATTATTAAGTACCACTGGCAACATCGGGGGGTGTCCAATCCCCATGTTGGCATCCACCCCCACCCCAGCAGTGTGGACACTGGGGAGCCCATGCCCAGTGTCCCGAAGTAGCTTTATAGTTGTAATTCTTCTTGCAAAAGAAAAACTGTCCCACAATGTCTTTTTTCCTTTTTATCTGAAAAAAAAGAGAAAACAGTCATTGCCACTGTCTCCCTACCCCAAAGCCAACACTCCCACTGAACATACACCACCCCATCCCACATACACACGCACACACTCACACCTTACCCTATACTTACCTCCCAAAGTCAAGACACATACGACACAGCTGCCTTTAATGAACAACAGCTGTGTCATATAGTGCAAGTATTATATGACACAGCTGTCTTTAATAAACAACAGCTGTGTCTTACAGTGCTGGCCACTGCTGTCATGACCTGGGTCAGGGATGGGGCTACTGTCCACAGCATACACATTGGTGAAGCAGTCCAAAAAACTCTTGCCTCAGTGTCAGATGGAAGAAATACCTGGTACCTAGGCTGAAGAGAGCAGTCCACAATCAGCTGCAATTGATTAACCCAGCCTGTTGCAGCAATTTGGGGAGATCCAAGTGGTCTGTAAAATGTATTAGCAACCTGTGTCTGTACTGCATCACAAAGGGAGTTTGATCAAGATCCAGAGAAGCTCCCAGCTATGAAACAGGCTTACAGATTGACGGATCCTGACAAGAAGTTTTTTATATGCAGATTATACTTTCCAGTCACGGGGCACAGGAGCACATCCTTGATCGAAGGAGGAATATGTTTTGAAGGAGATTTTGAGGCAGAAGTATCACCAACAATGAGGCAGTTCTGTGAGCCAACCTGATCCTTCTACAAAGTGAAAAAATCAGAAACACTGGCTCCCAGTTTTGAGGCATTAGAGCCATGATGCTAAAAAATATCATATAAGATGCCAGGGAATGAGAATTGCCAGCGGGCTTATCAGGTCATGGTAGAGTCACTCAGAAACAAGTATAATGTGTACCTGATACCAATCGGCCTAGTCTGACATGTTAGGGTTAAAAAGACCAGATGGTCTTACAAATGTGTTAAGTAGTTGTGCATTTGCTGAGCCACCAACCTGCTTCAAAGAAAAATCTTGAATTGAAAAAGGCACAGCAGTAAAATGGGTTCACAACTGACTGAACCAGCAACAAAAAAGAAACAGAGTTGAGGGCAGCATATGAGTATTAGCAATCCACTATAAACAGTACTCGATCTCCCCAGCAGAACTTTTAATGGTACCTAAAGCATTCGTACATGTAAACCAGAATTGCGGATCACAGGACACACTGGTACATCTTCGATTGGAGTGGGAATATGGTATGAAGGAGGATGCAGTGCAATGGAACCCCCTCAATGAGACAGACCTGTGAGCAGAATTAGTTGTTCAGCAGAATAAACAGGTAGCAGGCACCAGATCCCCATTGCCACATCTTGAAGTTATAGTGATGGAGAAAACTGCAGGAGGTGCCAGGGGACAATTGTTTCGTCAGGTTCACCAAGTCATCATGGATCAATAGAGGATCCCACTTCCAATCAGAAATCCACTTCGGAGGGCATTCCCAAACAGTTCAGGTATTAAAATAATTCTGATTGAGTACCAATGATGAAAAAAGAGTAAAATCACAATGGGGGAAAAAACTACGATTCATGCCATCAGTCTGGCCAAACTCAACCATAGTTTGCAACTCAGTGGTCCTTGAACAGATCGGGCAGAAGCATTTTTATTTCTGAGGCAGCCCGGTCCGCTGAGTCCCAGGATTTCCAGGAACTGCTGATTAAAGGGATGGGGCTACTGTCATTGTAGCCCTGCCAGCCTGCCATGCCTCAGCCAAAGTATTATCTGCACACCGGGGGACCCAATCCATAGTGGCAGTGTAGTTACTTGTTTGTTTGTTTATTTAATTCTACAAATATATATATATATATATATATATATATATATATATATATATATATGTAATTCTTTTCCGACACTGGGATGCCCACCCCCGGTTTCAGATGCTTCTCCTCTTTGAACCCCCTTTATATTTATTAACACAGCCTACACGGGGAAGGGGGCCAGTCCCCATGTTTGCAGTTACACACACCTCCAGCAGTGTGGACACTGGGGAGCCCACCTCCAGTGTCCCAGAACAGTGTGCTTAATACCTTCCCTGTAAAGAAAAAACTGTCCGTGATGTCTCAGGTTTTTTTTAACCTGGAAAAAAGGAAATTGTCCCTCATCATCACCAACGTCTCCCTACCCCAACCCAAACCTCCCACTGAGCACCCCCCACCCCTTACCGTATACTTACCTCCCATTGAGACTCATATGACACAGCTGTCTTTAATTAATAACAACTGTGTTGTATAGTACAAGTACTATATGACACAGCTGTCTTTTATAAATTACAGCTGTGTCATACAGTGTAAGTACTATACGACACAGCTGTCTTAAATAAATGACAGCTGTGTTGTATAGTACTTGGACTATATGACATAGCTGTTGTTTATCAAAGACAGCTGTGCCGTATAGTGTGCAGACTGGTGTTGTGGTTGGTACAGTAGGTCAGGGATAGGGCTACTGTCATTGTAGACCTGCCAGCCTGACTATGGCTTAATAAAAGTGTTCTCTGCACACCAGGGGGCCCTACTCCCCGGTGGCAGTGTATTTATTTAATGTATTTGTTTATTAATTTTTGTTTGTATTGTTCTCCAACACTGGGATGCCCACCCCCGATGTCGAATGCTTGCCCCCTTTGTAGCCCTTTCATCTGCCACAGCCAACATCAGGGGACCCAACCCCCAAGTCTGCATTTACCCTCCCAACGGTGTGGGACACTGGGGAGCCCATCCCCAGTGTCCTGAAGTACTTTCATTTATAATACTTTGCCCTGTAAAAAAGAAAACATCCCGCAAAATATTTTTCTTTTTTTTTTTTACCTGGAAAAAAAGAAAATGATCCCTCATCATCCTCGTTGTCTCCCTATGCCCACCCTACACTCCCACTGTGCACCCACCACCCTGCACACACCCCTTACCCTATACTTACCACTGGAGGTCGGGAGCTGTCATCTTCTGCAGACCAGGACAAAGCTTCACTCATTGAAGCTGAACCACAAACTGAAGAATACAGGTGAATGCTGTACAATGCATTGCAATGACATTTTGAACTTATGTTGATAACTTTGTCATTTTATTTTAATTTTACACCAAATTTTCAACATGGCTTTTTGGGGACCCCACCTCATGAAGACTCTCACTGTCATTTCATTAATCGGGCCCAGAAGGTGATTTCATAGTCACTGCACAGAATCACCTTTCAAGACCCTTAAACAAAATAACAGTGCCAGTGTTCATGAGGTTGTATTTTGTATGAGGCTGAAAATTTGGTGAAAAAATTCCAAAAAAAGGTCACGTTACAAGCGTGCACTTTGCAGTTTCTATGCAGGTGCATAACTTTGGTAATTTACAATATTTTGACTCCAGATTTTCAGCATACCCAATTTTTCACACCACCTCATGAACAGTACAGCTGTCATTACTCACATTCTACCCCAAACCTGTTTTCACATCTGTGGTGCAGAATGGAATGGTCACTGTGTGGAATCACCTTTTGGGACTGATTAACAAAATGACAGTGCCAGTGTTGATGGGGTGGGGTCCCAAAAAGGGAAAATTCCTAAAAATGACCGAGTTACGATCGTGCACTGAAAATTTTCTATGCAGGCACGTAACTTTCATAATTTACAATATTTTGACTCCAGATTTTCAGCATTCCCATTTATTCACACCACCTCATGAACAGTACTGCTGTCATTTTTCACATCGTATCCAAAATGCGTTTTTTCACCTGCGTCATGGAATGTTGTGTCAGCACGGATTTAAAAATGTTCACCTATGGGGTTTATGAGGTGGGGTCAGAATATGTTGAATGTTTGGGGTCAAAATATTAACAAACAAAGAATTTATTATGTAACATTGATTGCAGGGATGTCTGTTGCATCTCTGGGGAACATGCTGTCTTACCGTACCAGTGAACTGAGTTCAGGTGTGACTTCAGTGATCCGGTTTACTGGGACAAGGCTGATGGGGAAGGAGCTGCAGCATGCAGCACCAGTACCAGCCTGGGTAGGGACAGAGCAGTGTTTTGGCACAGATGCCACCCCCTGTGGTGGGTCAGAGAACCTCACCCACAAGGTATTGAGATGTGTGCTGGGGTCTGCAGGGCCCATACAGTGCATCATGACTGTCTCCAATATTGTATTTAGCTCATTTTGTGCAGGTCCTGAAGGGACCTAGGCAAATGAGGATACAATTTCAGGACTGTCTTTAATATTGTATTTATCTCATTCGGAACCTGCACAAAGGAGGATACAGTTCCACTATCACAAAAAGAAGGGAAAACAGTTGCAGAAAAGTACGTTAATGCAGAGTTTAGGGTTCAAAAATGCAAAGCATACAAAGACAGGAAATTAAATAGCATTAGGGATTTGGGTCTCCAGAGTATTGGCAAATCAGTAGTTGGGTCTCACTTGGGCTTGTCAACCCTAATGCCCACCACTGACCTAGATCAGATGAGGTCAAATGTGAAGCTCTGAAAGATTATGTTGGCCACACTGTATCGCTATGAGGCACTACATTGGAGCTGGACTGGAGGCTATGGGCTGGTGGTAGGTATTAGGTTTGACAACCCAAGTAAGACCCCACCACTGATTCACCAATACTCTGGAGATCCAAATATCAGAGTGCGACAGCACACCTTACAGTGGGTTATCTATTACAGATATATATATATATAGAGAGAGAGAGAGAGAATAATAGATACATTCTGGTGTATTACAAGGCAGTAATTCATAGAGAGGATCCGGGGCACAGTAAACCTCGAGAGCAAAGCTCGAGAGGTTTCTAGTGCCCCCAGAACCTCGAGATGAAGAACTGTCTTGTAACACAAGAATGTGTTTGTTATTTTTTGTAATATATGGATGCGAGGAAATTGTAGGTGTGTAACTTTGCCATAGAATGAGGAATCTTCGGTTGGGGTGCAGAGGTGCTTTTCGTGTGAGTAGGAGCCAATGATCAAGTGCATCATCGAAAGTGTTTCCAAAATTCAAATAGCAAAACTGTGCAGTGTTAAAGAAACTGCAAACGAAACGGCAGTAACAACTTTTTTTTCTTGCGAGAGCAACTGTTGCTGTGGAGACTTAATCAGACTCCAAGTTGGAGTACATGACGTACTGTCTTTTTTTTTGCTGGTTGAGGGTGTTTTTGAATATTGATGGCTAAATCCCAAAAGAAGTTGCAGTGGGATCCGAATATCAGACTGTAGGCGCGACGCGAATATTTTGTCGGCTTTTACTGTATGTGACAGTTACAGTAAAAGCCGGCTCGCAGTCAGCTCGAGCTGTCCAGTGGCACTTGCACTCCAGTCAGTTTGCAATAATACTATTGTTGAGATCTTCCATTGATAGTATTACGGGATCTCAATGATAGTATTACGGGATTTCATCGATACTATTATTGAGTTTGCACCGGTATATTACAAGGGATTTTTTTGTATGCATTTTAGGGGTATTATTTTGAAAATCCATATATTACATATATATATACACACACACACACACACACCTACATAAGAAAAAAACTATAAATCTCATTGGCCAAAAGACATCAGCTAACTGTACATTAAATGTCTTTATATGCACAGTCATCCTGGTCCTAAACCACATCACACAATGAGCAAATCAGTCCTCCTACAATCAGAACTATATTCCATCAGTCCCCCTGCAACCAGAGCTGATCTTCCATCACAAACATGGCTGCTACGTTTACACTGTAAAAACCTTCAACTGGGCCCTAAAAATAAAATTACCTTAAATAAAAATAAACCAAATTAATTAAATGTTGTTTCCCTGATCATCACAAGTCCTTACACACATAAACAAATGAGAAACATTAAATATTGTTTATAGTTTGCATTACAACTGTTTCTTTACTAACAGTGAAAATCCCCTTCTGTCTTTACCTGCTTATCAGAGAAATCTATTCTGTTTGCCCTGACAGTTGAGATAATTGACTCTTTGGCTCTAAAACAGGCCTTTGTTGTCTGTGTGTACAGTGTGTTAGAAGAGTAACATTCTACCAGTGGAACTAAGCAGAATTTTGAATCCCTGTATTCCATGGTAAACTTTCCATGATAAACATTCTTTTTTTTTTTTTAAATGTGCTTCTTTTTCTGCCTGCAGCCACTGGAGCATCCATCCGGTCACAGACCCCTGCACTTCCACTTCCATATCAGCCTCGGCTCCCCCAACACCCCCAGCTTACCCCCCAGTGTGGGGTTACAGCACCGGGCCTATGCCGCAATCGTGGGACTGGATCGGGGAGCTGGCCTGTAAGCTAATCAAAGCCAAGGGCAGGCTTCATTTGTGGTGGCTGCAAGCATAACTTTGGATGCCCCAGGGGTAGGGACGTGCAATGACATCCTGCGTCCGCCCTGCCCCTCTTGGATTTTAGCGCTGGTGTTTGTGATTCCCCCCCAGCCTCCACCAGGACTCATACATGCGCTGGACACTCACCCGACCATCCCCCCAGAGAAGGAAAGTAGCCCTGTGGGCACTCTATCCTTCTCCCCCTGGCTGGCCCTCCACCTCCCTGGGTCCGTTCCCGAACCCAGGTCGCTAGCATTGCAACATGATAAATATTTTATGTCTTGAATGTGGGGAAAAACAGAAAAAGGAAAACAGGATGAAGAAAGTAGGCAATACAGCAATAATAAATAAATAAAGAGAAAAGGTGGGAAACACACAGTTACTGTGCATAGGCAGAAGCAGACCCAAACTGCTCAAATACATTGCTGATGTTTATAAAAGCACATACATTTGAATTGTATATGGGTGTTTTCAGGTGAAATCTAACCCCTTCCCCACCAAAAAACAAAAAAAAAAGGCAACCTGGCAGGTTTAAAGTTTTTTTTTCTTACTAACCCTTCACCTCCATCCTACCATATAGCAGTTTTCCTTTTATGTACTAGACCACAACATATAAGTAAAAAAAATAAAGAGAAGGTTGCCTTAAATGAAACTATATAACTACAGTGTAATGAAAATTAAGTTTTTAACATTGCTTTTGTTTTAATAATTTACAGATGTTACAGGGCATTTATATGATAAAATTTACATGTTACAGAAAAAATATTTATTTTCAGTAAACTCTACTAATAAATACTTTTACTGCAAAGTACTGTACTAGTTAACCTATTGCTGAAATATGCTAGTTTATGCATTAATAGGGACTACTTTTTTCGGTTTTTAGATGTTTTAGAGGTAATGTATTGTACACTCTTTTGAAAATAGTAAATAAGTTGTAATCCCTATCAGAGTAAATCAAACTAATTCTTTTATGATGGTGGCCCATTTTGTAAGTGTGTTAGAAAATGGTTAAGGTAAATCCTCTCCCCTGATTGGCTGAGACACGTTTTTAGGTGGGCATCTATCAGACAATAGATGCCCACCTAAAAACGAGAGCCAGCCAACAGTGCCCCTTTACCCACTGTAGTATCCCAGCACCCACTCTGTTTCCCAATTGGCCAATATGTAAAAAAATAATTTCAAACTCGGCGCCATTTTTCCTTTCAAGTTAGCAAGTGATTTTACACAATTCAGTACACCCAACAGTCACTGTAATTAAATCAAAATCTAGTGGTTTTACCAGTGGTCCTGACACAAAGAAATCCACACACAAGTCGAAAATCAGAAAGTAAACTAATCCATTCAGCACAGCAGACCGCACAGATAGAAATAACTGCAGTGCACGAATGAGGCATCTCCTGACAACGAAAATTTCCCCTGCTCACCAATATAGCCCAAAAAATAGCAGGCAGGCCATCATGCTCCCTTGACCCAAAACCAAACAAAACATGCCTTACTTGGGCAGATGTAATATTGTCCAGCCACAGAGACGTATCGATCCCCAAAACGGAGACAGTGACACCTGTAGCAGCATGTTATCAGTAGCATTGCAACCGAGCATGAGAGCAGCAGCATTTTCTTGATTTCCCATACCGCAGATGGATGTCCATCTGCGGTATGAAAATTCAAGAAAATACCAGCCCTCTCATGCTGCAGTATTGGCATCTGGTGTAATGCGCTGCCTAACTGAAACCACCATGCGTTGTAGGCAGTTAAACGTAAAGCATTAAAATGAAAAATAAATAAAGCCCCACACCTAATAAGCAACAAAATCAAACTTCCTTTCTTTTTTCCATGGCAGAACTTTCCGATCTTCTCACCAGCAGCCTGAAAACTCCCTTCTTGACTACGCTCATCCTCCTAAATGCCAACATCAGTCCAGACCACGCTTTCTGTGCTTGGGGGTATATACAGACGACCACAGAGGGGTGTAACTGCATTTAACCATTTTTATTTCAATTTAAAGTATAGAGTCTTCAGTAGTACTAAACTCCATAGCTCATGCAGGCGGAGGAACTATTTTATTACAAAACAGATATTAAACTAAATATTCATGATTTTTTTTTTTTACAGTGCCCATTTTCTAAGCGCAATAATACCCTCCAGGGTAGGTGGTATTGGGCTATACCGGACCTTCCAGGGGCTATAAGGCCCTCGCGTGCAGTGTCAGGCCTCATTACACCCGGCGGTCTGGTATAGCCCACCGCCAATCTCATGGGTATTATTAAGCCACATGTTACTCCAGGGTGTGCATTAAAGCGATTTTAATGCACTTCTCAGGGTGCAAGGACACTTGGCCTTTGCCCTTGTGCCTTAGATGCCTCTTGGGCATGCATTAAAAATCCTTTAATGCACACCCTGTCGTGGCTCATTACCTATCTTATATATATATATATATATACATACATACATATGAATGTGCCAGCAGAAACAGACCACCCAGTGTATTTAAGTCTGCTTGAGTGTGCAGCCAACACCCCTAGTTTACAACTGCCCCATCCCTCCCTTTGTCATCCACTGCCACCCCCACCTCCCCCACCCTCACTCTACCCCGTTCCCTGTCCCATGCCCTTTTGAAGCTGTTCACAGATTCACATGATACCACCCTTTCTGGTAGGGTGTTCCATTTTGCTACCACCCTCTCTGTGAAATAGTATCTCCTCATTTCCTTCCTAAATCTTCCCCCCTCTATTCTTAGCCCGTGCCCCCTGGTGACCCTCCCCATCCTTAACTTAAAGATCTCATCTTCCCCACCCTTATTGATTCTCCTCAGATACTTGAATGTCTCTATCATGTCCCCCCTGTCCCTTCTATCCTCCAGGGTGTACATATTCAGGTCTCCCAGCCTGCTGTCATAGTCTCTCCCCTCAATTCCACATATCATCTTTGTTGCCCTCCTCTGTACCCCCTCCAGTAGCCTGATATCATGCTTTAGGTATGGCTCCCAAAACAGCACACAATACTCTAAGTGCAGCCTTACCAGCTACCTGTAGAGGGGTAAGATCACCTGTCTTCGCCTGGACGAAAAACCCCTCGATATGTAACCCAGTATTTTGTTCATTTTTGCAGCCACTCTCCTGCACTGGGCAGTGTTGTTCATGGTCCCTGTTATCATTATCCCTAGGTCCATCTCCTCCTCAGTGATCCCCAACTTAACCCCCCCAGCCAGTATTCTCTCCTTGGGTTCTTCACCCCAAAGTGCATAACCTTACACTTCTTTGCATTGAACCCCAGCTGCCACCTCTCTGACCACTCCTCTAGCTTGCGTAGGTCCCCCTGCTGCTGCTTCCATCCCTCCTGTCCATCTTCCACTGCTCCAATTGTGGTGTTGTCAGTGAACAGACTTACCTTGCTCACCACCCCATGTGCAATGTCTGATATGAAGAGCCCAAACAATGCTGGCCCCAACACAAAGCCCTGTGGCACCCCACTTGTCACCGGCCTTAGAGTTCAGAGCTCCCCTCTCACCATTACCCATTGCAGCCTGCCACTCTGCCAGCTTGTAATCCAGTTCATCATTTTTGGCCCTACCTCTACACTAGTTAGCTTCTCCCAAGCCACCCATGAGGCACCAAATTGAAGGCCTTGCTGACGTCCAAGTAAAGAACATCCACCGCATGACCCTTTTCCAGCTCATCTGTCACCCAGTCATAATATTGGGTGAGGTTGGTTTGACAAGACTTCCCTGAAACAAACCCATGCTGCCTCACATCCTGGAGGCCATTGTCCTCCAGGTACAACACCAGTCTTTCCTTTAGTATCATTTCCATGAGTTTTTACACTATGGAGGTGAGACTTAGTGGATGATAATTACCCAGTTCATCCCTTGGCCCACTCTTGTGTGTTGGTACTAGATGTGCCATCTTCCAGTCCAGTGGCACACATCCCAACTCCAGTGAGGTACTGTACAGATCTGCCAGCAGCTCTGCCAACACCTCTGCCATCTCCCTCAGCACCCTGGGGTGGATACCATCTGGCACTGGTGCCTTGTCTACCTTCAGTGCCCTCAGTCCCTCTAGGACTCTACTTGCCTCAATTCTTCCATCTGTTGCCTCCTCTCTCCCTTTCCCCACCCTCCCAGCCCATGCTGGTAGCGGTCCCCCTCTTTCTTCCATGAACACTGAGCAAAAATATTCATTCAGTGCTTCTGTCTGCTCCTCCCCCTTTTCCATCCACTCTCCACCCCATTTTATCCTCACTATTGTCTCCTTGCACGTCCTTCTCTCCCTGATGTATCTGAAAAGTCTTTCTCCCCCCTATTAATTCCCTGTGCTAATCTCAGCTCCCTCTGGGCCTTGGTTTCTCTTACTTTTCTGGTCACCTCCCTGGATCATCTTGTATATTCCTCCCTGTCCTCCTAAACCTCTGGTGCACCACTCGGTTTGCCCTCACCACCTCCACAACCTCACTGTTCAACCAGCATGGTTTTTCTTGCTTTGCTCCTCTTACTTTGTGCCTTGGTGCAGGCTTCTGTTGCCTCTGTAATCCCCCATTTAATAATATCCCATTTCTGCTCCACATCCATTTCCTGCCTTATGCCCTCCAGTTTCCCTTTCAGTACTTCTTGCATCCTTCCAAAGTCCACCCCCTTGACGTTTATCACCCGAGTAACTGATTTCTCTGGCTCCCCTCACATCATGATATTAAACCACACTGTCTGGTGATTGTTGTCTGCTAGTGGGTCCTCTACCTTTATTTCCCTCACTGCCTCCCCATTCGACAATACCAGATCTAAAGTGTTCTTTAGCCTAGTAGGTACAGTAACCAACTGTGTCAGGAGACCCTCCTGGATTGCGTCCAGAAGCACTTGCTCCCTAGCACTGGAGGTGACTGGAATACTCCAGTCAACCCCCAGCAAGTTGAAATCTCCCATGATGACCACCTTCCCTTTTCTACATACCTTCTTGATTTGTCCTGCTAACTCCCTGTCAAGCTCCTCAGATTGGGAGGGTGGTCTGTATACCACCCTAAACCTCAATTTCCTACCCCTTGAGTCTAGGAGCTGCAGCCAGATTGCCTCTGTTCTCCTTTCTTCTCCCTCATTCCTTGTGTATTTAATCCAGTCCCTCACATAGACTGCCACCCCACCCGCTCCCCTTCCCTCCTCACAGTCCTTCCTGTATATTTGTATCCTGGGATTGCCAGATCCCAGTCCTGGTGCTCAGCTGCCCACATTTCTGTAAGAGCTGCAATATCCACCCTCAACACTGCTAAGAGTGCCTGTAGCTCAGCAGATTTGTTCCCTAGGCTTCGTGCATTCAATGAGACCACCTTCCATAACACCCCCTTCCCTTCACTAGCTTCCATCTTCTCCCTTCTACCCCCTCCATTTTTGGCTGCCCCAAGTCCTTCCCTGCTAGCCTGGGGGGGTAGGCTGTGACTGCACTCTATCAGATCCCTGCCTACCTGCTGTCCACTTGCCACCCCCTCATCTAGTTTAAATCCACCCTTGTCACAATATACCTCCCCAATCCTTGCTTTAATACCTCCTTCCCCTTCCCACTCAGGTGCAGCCTATCCCTTGCAAACAGATTGTTATTATCCCAGGTACTGCCCCAGCTGCCCACAACCCCATACCCCTTAGTTCAACACCATTCTACCAACCATGTGTTCAACTCTCTAATCCTCTCCTTTCTCACTGTGCTTGCGCAGGGTACTCAGAGCACTTTAGAGAAGGCCACAGACTTCCCATTGTCCTCATACAACCTTCCCACTTCCTCAGTCCTCTCCCTTGTTACCTTCACCATTTTCCCTGCTAGGTCATTTGTCCCCACATGTACCACAATGTGTGGTTTTCTCCTACTCCTCTTTACATACCTCAGGATTGCCTGTCCTGCCATGTCTGCCTTTAATCCTGGGATGGACTCCACCCATATTTGGCTGTGCCTCTCCCCCTTGCTGCCACATCTGATCCCATTGAGTATGGAGTCCCCCAACACCAGTACACCCCCCCCTTTTTCCTTGTGCCCGTCGCCACCCCCCCACCCAGGTTCTCATTTTTGGAGTCACTCAAGACTGTGTTTTTACCTTGTGCCCCAGTGTCTTCCCCCGTCCCTCCCAATTAAGACTCCTCCCCCTCTTCCTGTTTGACTGCCAACCTCCCTCTCCCTCCTCACCTGTCCGAGTATTGTCACTCTCCCTGCCACCCCATGCTCAATCTCTCCACTCATAATGCCCCTCGCTCCCTCTTCTTTGTGAGTGCTATCCCTTGTGAAATAACCTCCTGCATCCTCTTTCCCATGTGTTGCTAGTAAAGTAAACATGTTGCCTATCCCCTTTGCCTTACTATGTGCTTTATCCTCCCTCCTGCCTACTGCTGCTCCTCTTTTTCTAGGTTCTACCAGAGTCCACCCTTCATCTGCTGGCTTTCTGTCTAGTTTGCCCCTCCCCCATCCCTTGACCCACTGTTCCTTCTCTGTGGTGCCCCCACAATACTCTCGGATGTCAGCCCTCCTACCAAGGCAATCCTCCCCTCATCCCTCAATCTCCCCAGCTCCCTGCCAAGCCACTAAACCTCTTCCTTGAGCCTCCTTAGCCTGTGGCATATTGGGCACCCTCCCAGCCTCCACCGTATTTACATCTGCATTGCTGCCCCACAACCATTGCACCCAACAATCCTACCCATGGTCCACACTACCTATACAGCCTCTCCACACTAACTATTCCTACAGCAAGCAGAAATAACTAATCCTAGCCCAGTCTCTAACAGAAATTTTACCTGATATATTCCAGTTGAAGGCCCTCCACAATATCCATCTATCACACTAATCAGCAATTCATTGTGGATGCTGTACTCCTATTTGAGACCTACCTATGCTTTTTCCCCTGCCTAGTGGCTGCATTATTGGATAGAACTACATGAGCTGCACCTGAAGCCCCTTCCTCCAATTGCAGGGCAGGTGTTCCCCTATAAATGAGCTGTGCTCTGGGGAGGGAGGGTGGGGAGGTGGGATTATGGCCCACACCCAACTCTCACGAGAGTATATCAGCCCTGTGTCTACCCCTCACTGCACCTCCAAGCACTGCAACCTCATCCGAGGGAAGGTCCCACACACACACACAAACACTGTATTAAACAAGTCAGCACTACTTGCTAAAGTCCACAGACTGAAAAAGAATTTAAAGTTTATCCAGCAATTAAATCCTTTCCCTAGCTGCTCAGCAAAAGAAGGTCCAAACAACCTCCACCAGACCCCAACTGTTTCTGCAGTACTGCTATGTGAGAAGCCCTGGTATTTAAGCCCCAATGAGCTGTATATTGATCCTGGCTGAGAAGGACAGAAACTTCCAGAAAGCTGCTCACAATGCCTGTAGAAAAGAGAAATGAATAACCAGCTTCCACTATGGATCCCCCACACCACACAACACTATTAAACAAGTCAGCACTACTTGCTAAAGTCCACAGACTGAAAAATAATGTAAAGCTTATCCAGCAACTAAATCCTTTACCCAACTGCTCAGCAAAAGAAAGTTCAGACAACCTCTGCCAGACCCCAACTGTTTCTGCTGTGTGTGTGTGTGTGTGTGTGTGTGTGTGTGTGTGTGTGTGTGTACGGGCATGGTCATGCCCCTATAGTTAGGTTGATTATTCACTTCAATGTTAAACTCAAACATTTGCACTTTAATAACTTTGCAATGGTTCACAGATTTGCATGAAAATTGCCACGCACTGTCAGCATTGTTAGATCTCTGAATCTGGCAAGTTACATTCCAGTCGGATGTGTGGTTTCTGAGTTCCAGCTAGGTGAAGAAAGCATTTTGTCGCTCATTGACTTGGCTGAGATGTTTCTTTAAACTTGCTTACAACCCAGATGGTTTGGAATCTTGCCCTGAAATTTCAGGGCAGAAAGGGACTAACTCATAGAAGTGCCTTTTGCTAGCCTTGTGAAAAAATAAACCATTCAAGTTATTACATTTTAAAATTTTGAAAAAATCACTTCTGGGCATGCTCAGTAAGCACTAAAATATACCTGTATGAAATGCCAAAACCCCCAAAAATGATATTCTGGGGATGAATCCAAACACCTTTACAAACACCTGGGACATCCATGTCCCTCTGAAAAAGTCCAGAGTCAAGAAGCGGCACCACTCCTGGATCACCGCATCCGTCATCACCAAATGCAAGGAAAGAGACAAGGCTTGGTTGTACTTTAAATCCAACCCCAACTCTCAGAGCAGGCAAGCTTTTAACACCCTACATAATGCCTGCACCAAGACCATAAGAAAAGCAAAGGCAGACTACTTTAGGTTGCAACTCTAGCGTGATAAACCCCATCAGTTCTGGAAAGTTGTGCACACACTCCTTGACCCACTAGCCCAGCCCTGCACCCCTGCCTTCAAACTTTACAGCCAGTCACTGACCCGACACGTGCCTCTGAAATCCTGAAACAGTTTTTCAGTTCCTGTGCTGTACTACTGGGCTCCCCCCTCCTTCCCCAGTCCCACCACCACCTCTGCTTAGCAAAGACTTCAAGTTCACTGCCTTACTGTATGCAAGGTACGGAAAGCCCTATGTTTGCTTAACCCTGCAAAGACTGGCCCAGACGGGATTAACTCCAAGCTCCTGCAGATATCAGCTCCTGCGATCGCCAAGCCCCTTACACATCTCTTTAACCTCTCATTTTCCACAGGAATAGTTCTGCAATCCAGGAAACTGGCTTGTGTAATTCCCCTTCACAAAGGCAGGGACCCCTCCTTGCCAGGCAATAATAGGCCCATCTCGCTCCTCCCAGCCCTAGCCAAACTACAAGAATCCGTGGCCCACACTCAGCTAGTTGACTACTTTTCAACAAACAATATCCTCTCACCCCATCAGTCTAGCTTCAGGAAACACCATTCCACAATTTCCTCCCTCCTGCACATCACCAACCATATCCAAATTGCCTCCGACCAAGGGTTCCTTACAGCAGCTGTATTTGTCAATTTAGCAAAGGCATTTGACTCTGTATCCCACCCTCTTCTCCTGCAGAAGCTTGAGGCAGCTGGACTTGCCCCATCACTGTAAGGTGGTTTCAGTCTTATCTATTCACCAGATTTCAATCTGTTAGAATCACTGATACCACACCCCCCCATCCTAGCAGGCATCCCTCAAGGCTTTGTTCTCGGTCCCATCCTCTTCTCCCTCTTTATTAATGACCTTCCCTTCTCCTGCACCAGTTCATCAATAGACATGTATGTAGATGAAATTATCCTCTTTACCTCCGGTCCCAACCTGCTTGACGTCCAAGCCACCCTACAAAGTGACTTCAACAACATTCAGCACTGGTTCAGCCAAAACCAACTGAAATTAAACACCACCAAAACTGTTTCCATGGTTTTTGGCTCTACCCAGAAACTTAGCCATACTACCTTCCCCCCGTCACATCTTTCGATGGCTCCCCACTTGACCAAGTCACCAGATACAAGTACCTGGCTGTTTGGTCGGACCCCCACCTGTCTTTTTCAGCTCATATTGAATCTATCACCTCCAAGTTGCATCCCAAACTCAGCATGCTATACCAGAACAGGAACTCTCTCCCATTACCTGCCAGACATGAAATTGTCTCTAAAATGATCCTCCCCATACTAGATTATGCGGATGTGGTTTACAGCTCTGCTCCTTTAACCACCCTTGCCAGGCTGGATACTCTTCTAAACTCATTTTGTTGCTTCACTACAAACTCTCCCCATGCACCCACCACTGTAATCTTTACTTCTTCCTTGGACTAAGCCCCTTATCTCACAGGCACTATGTACATGCCCTCAACCTTATATCTAAGTACTGGTTTAACTTACTCCCCTCCTATCTCGAGGACTGTCTATCCTCAGACTCCTTATCCCCCTATGAACTCAGGCACAGAAATGAAAGTTCCTTCACCCTGCCCCAACCCACTTCCGCAGAGGACAAAGCTGCTTTGTCCTACCGGCTTCCTTACTTGTGGAACAAACTTATCCCACTATCAGAAATTCACTCTGTCACTCTAGCTGCAAGCAACAGCTACGTCTCCTTCCTCCACCTTTATGTCAATGCCACAACTGAGCTAAACCCACAATGTCTACTGACTTTACCTTCCTACAATTCCTCCCCAGCACTTATTAAAGATTCATTATGTATAGCACTTACTATTGTATAGTTCACCTCTAGAGATTCATCACGTCACGCTTTTGCTCTCACTGCTGTATTATATTGATTGTAATTAGCTGGTATTGTTCTGTTGACTAAGTCTCTGCATTTATTGTCTGTATTTCCACTGCTCCTTCCCTCCCGGGTCACACCTGGAATCAAGCCTTGGCTCAGTGTGCCTTTCTCGGTTACCAAATGTTTAAATAAATAAAAGAATCAAATGTAGCATGCTTATTGGGACCCCCTTTGCTGCATTATGCACTCTACTGCTTGTGAAATGCCCTTAAAATGTGTTTTATTTAACTCTGAAATTTTTTTGTATCTGAGTCACACAAAAAAGATTTTGTTTCATATGATGACTCACGAAAAGGATCTTTTTTCATATGAAAAATCAATGTATTTCAATGGGATTTTCAACTTTGGTGCATAACTTTGCAATTTTTGCATATTTTGACACCAAATGGTCAACATAGCCTTTTGAGGACACCACCTCATGGACAATATGACTGTCATTATGCAACTCCTGCCCAAAAGGTGATTTCACAGTTGTTTGGCAAATTCACCTTTTGGGTGGGATTTGCATAATGACAGTCATATTGTTCATGAGGTGGGGACAAAGTAAGGCTATGTTGAAAATTTGGGGTCAAAATATATAAAAATGGTAATGTTATGACCATTCATTGCAATTTCGCTACGCACGCTCGTAACTTTTGACATTTTAGAGTTTGACCCCAAATTTTCAACATACACTTCTTATTACCCCACCTCATGTATGTCACAACTGTCATTTTCAAATCCTGGCCAAAATGTGTTTTCACACTTGTGGTGCAGAATGGCATTGTAGTTGTGCTGAATTACATTTTGGCACGGATCTGAAAATTTTCTGTACTAGGTACACAAGGTGGGGTAAAAAGATGGCTATGCTGGCAATTTGGTCACTATTGTCCTACAAATTGGAGTGCAGGGCCTTCCACAGCAATATATATATATATATATATATATATATATATATATATATATATATATACATCTATGGAGGGATGGGAGCGTAGGGCCTGAAGAGCTCTGTGCTCCCACAGGCAAATAAGGCTACAATTACACTACCTCAAACAGTAAGGAAATTAGTTGCAAAAAACTACAATAATGCATCAATTATGGTTGATATCAAACCATAAAAAGGAGGTAAATACAATGTTAGGGTTTCCAACCTTAACACCCCACCCCCACCCTGCAGACACCAACAGGCATCGGGGGTGCCTTGGGGTCATCAGCCACAACACTCATCCCATTCTTCTATACTGTACCCATTTCAACTTATTTACTTATGGAATGGAATGAGAGTTATGGTTGATGACTCAAGGCACACCCCCAATGCCCGTTGTGTGCAGGGTAAAAGGTCAGGTTGGAACCTAATGTCATATTTTCCTCCTTTTTACAGATTGATATCAATCCTAACTGATGCATTAATGTAGTTTTTTGCAGACTATAGATATACATATATAAAATTATACTGGCACAGTAGTGCCTGTATTTATTTTATTTTTTTTTATTTATTTGAATCTAGGATTACAAGTACTTTTGAGCCAAGGCTCTTTTACAAAGGTTCCACATCAGCTGAGCTACAGTTCACACAAGACAACTGAATAACAGGCAGAACAGTGGGTTTACAGACAATTACATGCAGTTGTATACTTTCAATCCAGTGGTACAAAATGCCAGGGGAAAGTCTGGGTAACAGTGTTAACATGGCATGGACGAGACACACTTATGGGTGCAGCTAGAGGCATTTGTCAGATAACAATTAAAGTGCTAATGGGGTAGGGATGGTGGGTACAGGTAGTGGTGGCAGATGGGTGGGGGGATGAGTGAAGGAGTAGAGAGAGAGGAGAGGATTAAGTGCTAGGTAGAAAGAGAAAATATGAGAAGGCAGAAGAATTAGGAAGGACAGTTGCAGGAGCTAGAGGCAGAGAGGATGTGATGGAGTTGCATTTGAACAGTCCTAGCTTTGGCATTGAGGAGATGTTAATGTTGAGACCACTGAATCAGCTGTATAGTTAGGGTTAGTGAGAGCATGTAATGTTAAAGGCCAATTTTTGCAGGGTAACAACTTTGGCCAGGTTCAACAGATCTGCTTGAAATATTGCATGCATCATTGGAAGGGATAGGTCTATTGATGTTCCAAATGTAGTTTGAATCCCTTGTGTGGTTTGTGAGACACAGAGTGTTCAAAAATAAGAGATTTTTATGTTTTAGTTGTTTTTTTTGGCAACCTGTATCTCACAATCTGCTGTAGCTAAAGGCATGAAATGTTCAGGGTAGAACAATTTAGCCTCACAGATGTTCCTTTTGAAGGTCTGGTGAAAAATATAAATCCATTCAAAAGTAATTAATCTTTCTTTTTCCCATTATTTCCTATGGGCAAAAAAATAGATGTCCCTGGTGGCATAGGATTCTAAATGAGAGCAGCTGTCTGGTGTAGGATTGTATGCCAAAGGGTACAGGTGCAGGTCAGAACTCCCACCCCCAAAAATGACTGTGGGACACTGGGGAGCCCACTCCCAGTGTCTCCAAATCTGTTTTGTGCCCCTAACAAAAGAAAACAGTCCCGCGATGTAATATTTTAACTTTGATGCAGAATCCTGCATCCTGCCATTTTCAATGCAGAATCCTGCATTGAAGTGCTAGCTTTCACCAATGTCCGGGTGCCCAATCCCCGAGTCGGCATTTATACTGCCCTCCACTACTGTGGCACACTGGGGGCCCACTCCGGTGTGCTGAAATAATTTAATATTTTTCCGATACCAGGATGCCGACTCCCGGTGTCGGATGTCTCCCCGAGCCAATTTCCATTGCCGAAGGGGGGTCCAAGCCCCCTGTCAGCATAATGTATCTCCCCAACTTATGTGGCACACTGGGAGTCCACCCCAGTGTGCCCACCTTCACTTTTGCTGTTCCTGTAAATAAAGAAAACCATCCTGATGTTTTTTTACACCTGTAATAAAGAAAACGGTCCCTCGTTGTCTCCCCAGTCCCCCATTCCCACCCTCCTCTGAACACCCACCTCCCTTACCCCCTTACCCACACTTACCTCTGAAAGTTGGGGACAGCCATCTTCTCTGGACTGGGACACGTCTGTACTCTTCAAAGCCGAATCGTAAACTGAGGAATCAAGGTAGGCTTGTATTATGGCTCTCAATGGGGTTTTCAACTTAGGTTGATATTTCAGCCATTTTTTAAGAATTTTTACCATGGGAGTCACGTGATGTCTTTCATGTAAATGGATGTCTCTGCAACCCGCTCTCACCTCAAGGCTATCAAATTCAGAGAATATTTGAATTTTGCACTCATTAACCATCAAATATCGACTTGATTAGCTGCTGAAAGCTCCATGAAGTCTTCAGAGTCATAATGAGGGTTTTAAAAAAGGGAGCGACTCGGAAGAATGGAGGCCAAAATGAAGCAGGCCCTCCCTGCGCGCATGCCACCTACGACTCCTGACAAGCAAGCTAAACGGCCCAAGACCCAACCTACGGCATCAAACAAGTCCTCACAGGCTCTGAGTGCTGCTATTCCATTGTCTGAAGAAAAATTTCTAGCGGCATTGGCCCCACTAAAGACAGCCTTTCAAGAATTCGCTTCCAATTTAAAATACATTAAGGAATATCTAAAAGATACTAGCCAGGCAGTAGCAGATGTTTCAGTGCTTACATCCTCCCTTGAAAACTGGCAATCCAGAATGGAACCCGATATGTCCTCCATGCGGCAAAAACTGATCAAGCTGGAACTGAAACTAGAGGATCTGGAAGGCCGAAACAGGTGTAACAACCTGGTCATTTTCGGCCTTCCAGAAGACGCAGAGGGTCACTCGCCTGTACTTTTTGCCCAGAAATTACTTCTGAAGATAGCCAGTCTCCCACCTCACTCAGCCACGTACGTTGTGGAAAGGGCCTACAGATCCTTACTACCAAGGCCTCCTCCCGGATCTAAGCCCAGGCCATTCGTTCTGTGTCTACTTAGCTATCTGGATCACCAGCACATATTGACCAAATCCAAGGAACTACAAGAGATCAAATGGGATCATGCTGATCTAAGAGTTTCACAAGACCTCCCAGCAGCTACTCACCAGAAACGAGCCAACTACCATCCCAGTATCACTAAATTGCTCGTGGCTAGTATTAAATTCCAGGGCACATGGAAGTCCTTTGACTCTGCCAACCAAGCCGCTCAAGAACTAGCAATCTTGTATCCGGATTTTTTTGCTCAACGTTGATCCTGATATCTAACCGGTAAGAGGATTTGACTTTATTGTGGATCTGTGGCAATTTTTGGTCTGATTTTATATGACGAATGAATGGGTCAGCGAGAACTGATCTTATATCACAATCCGCTATGTGTGTGAGGGAATTACTACAGAATCACTCCTCCAGTTATTTGGGATGCCCAAACGAGTGATCACATTCCTTTTTCTCTAGCGGACCGGACAGTGTCTATTTTGGTTTCACCCTTTTGACTCTGGGGAGAAGGCTAGGATACCAGCAAGAATACTTGTCCTGAGGAGCTTTCCTGATTTTCAACATGCGCCTTGTACATACAACAGCGGGGGATCCACCCGAGGGTGCATATGATCGCAATTCTGTGATCATTATTTGTTCTTTCTAATTAAATTCACCATGCTGGGCAATAACTGGCTAGCTAACTGCTTTTTTTATTTAACCTCCATCAAGTTCAGTTTAATAGTTTTCTGTTTGCAGTGCTGGGGTGTTTTTAAATTACAGCCTAGCCATGTAAATCAGCTCTGCTACTGCCTGACTCATTTCCAAAGCAAAGTGCTGGACAAATATGTATATATATATATATATATATATATATATATATATATGTATATATATATTTTGTTTGTTTTCAGTTGAATCATATGTGGTCTAATAAAAGATGGTGACTACGATTACTACACCAGCTTGTTACAGTCAAGGGACTATTGTGCATAGTTAAAGCAGTCTCTGATGCTTGTTTGTTACATTATCAAGGCATGCTAGTATAGTTATGGTACAGACCAAGTGCTGTTACTGTATATAATTTTTCTCCAGGGGGTTAATTCTTTAGATCAGCTAGAGCTATACTAATAATTGAGTTTAATTGTGTATTACAGGAACAACAGCCACATAATTATTAAGTTCAACGTTGTTAGGTGGGAACTACATATAATTACCACAACTATTCTTGAAATGTAGTTATGTTTTCTCTTCTATAAATACTTCTGTTATTATAGTCTTGGGGGGGGTGAGGGAAGAGTGGGATTGTCTGAATCTTGGAAGCAGTCATGAACCAGATAGTGGGTTTTGATCTTCCCATATCAGTTTCCCATATTGGGCTTCTTCTGATATTAATAATTAAAAGTATAGCGGGAAGATCAAGGGCGTACTTCCAGAGAATGGGAAGTCAGGGTTCAAGTAAAAGGGGTTGGGGGTGAGGGGAGGTAGATTGACAACACAGGGGATGTCTGCCACTGGTCTGGTAGTAGTTGTTTCTAAAGTAGATGTTCTGAACCGGCTTTCCTCTGGTAACATATATTTTACCTTGCTAGGTCTTTGTTTCAGTCATCATGGGTCTTAACTACTGTTCCTGGAATATAAAAGGAGTGCAGACCCCAACCAAAAGAGCCAAAGTTTTACTTCACCTCAAAAGCCTGCAAATAGACATAGCTTTTTTACAGGAGACACACTTGTTACCTAATCCAATAAATTACTTATGGAGAAACTGGGTGGGTCAGGTATTTGGCTCTGGTGTTGACTCTCGTAAAAGGAGAACAGCTATCCTTATATCCAAAAGACTCCCATTTCGACTCATTCACCAAACCGCTGACCCAGGAGGTCGATATGTGATTCTTAGAGCCATAGTAGGTCACTTAGAATTAATACTAGGATCCATAAATGGACCCAATACTGATGACCCAGAATTTTTTGCTGGCCTTATGACCATCCTTCCCCCATGGGCTTCAATTCCAATACTTTTGAGGGGGACTAGAATCTGGTCTTGTCTAACCAGCTAGATAGAATGACCCAGATAAAACAAAAATCAGCTCCAGGGCAAAAAGCATTACACGAGCTAATGCACTCCATGGGTCTTACAGACCCCTGGAGGCTTTTGCAACCAGACGGTAAGGAATTTTCATTTCATTCCCTTCCTCATCACTCCTTTTTCTGATTGGATTATTTTCTCTTATCAACAGACCTCTTGCCAGGTGTCTCAATGGCTTATTACTCCTCCAAAGTAATTTCTGACCATCAAATTGCCCATCTTCTTCTGAATGTTTCACCTAACATACAAAGGGATAAAATCTGGAAACTAAACAGCCAACTTTTGAAATCAGATGACCGAATACAACTCCTTCAAACCTTCATATCTAATTTTATGGATATTAACGCCCCAACAATGCCTAAAAAAGATTTTTTTATGGGGATCCTTGAAGTGTGCACTGAGTGGTGAATTTATCTGCTTGACGTCTAAACGAAAAAAGCAGAGAGCTGTAGCCCTCTCCTCAATCCTGGCTCAAATAGAGGAACAAGAAAGTCACCTTTTACCATCTGCCCCAATAGAAAACTGGGTAAAAGTAGAATCTCTTCGGGCACAATACAATCAGTTACTAGCTGAGAAGGCCGAATTTTCAATGCTCCGGTCCAGAATATCTTACTTCGACCAGGGAGAAAGGGCTGGGAGGCTTATGGCCCTCCGTCTTCGTACCCAAATGGCCGATAAGATAGTCACCTCTATTTACTCGGCTTCGGGGGTCTTACTTACCTCATCTCCTGATATTGTGAATGCAATCCAAGAATACTACTGGCTTCTATACTCAGCCCCAGTTCACTCTTCATTACCCCAACAAATTGACAAGTTTCTTCAAGATATTGATATCCTGGTGTTATCAGAGCCTCCGAGTAAAACCCTGAAGCCCCTATTATCCTATTGGAAGTCCATGAAGCTATTGATTCCTTATCATGGGATAAATCACCTGATCCGGATGGATTTACCACAAATTTTTATCAAACATGTAAAGAGACGATTGCCCCCATTCTCCTTGATACTTTTCAATACATTTTTAACAAAGGTATTTCCGACCTCTCCCTGAATCAGACCTTTATAATTGTCCTTCCTAAACCAGATAAAGATCCTCTCCTTATTCCAAACTATAGACTAATCTCCCTAATTAATGTGGATCTAAAATACTCTCATCTAGACTAGGTCAGGTATGGGAATCTCTTGTTAGCATAGAACAGGTTGGGTTTGTTAAAGGGAGACTATCATCTGACCACCTTAGAAAAGTAGCATATCTCTCCTCTGCATCCAGGGATATCACTTCTTCTGCTGCTCTTGTATCCCTGGATGCAGCAAAGGCCTTTGATAGGGTCTCTTGGGACTATCTTTTTGTTACTAGCTAAATACCATATACCGCAGGAATTTATACATTGGATTAAAATATTATATTTTATTTTATTTTTATTTATTTAGCTTTTGTTGACCAGGTAAGTGCACTAGACAAATCCTGCCTATTTTCAGGCACGACCCGGGGGAAGGGGATACAGATGAATGCCAACTGACCTTGAACCAGATTAAGCTGTTGGTGGTATTTTTAGTGAATGAGGGAAATTTGGCCAGGACACCGGGGAAATTCCCCTACTCTTTTCGATAAGTGCCATGGGATCTTTAACATCCACCTGAACTACCACCAATCCAGGCAGATGGGACCTCAGTTTAATGTCTCATCCGAAAGACGGCACCTCAGAAATGCAGCACCCCTCTCATGCTGCATTACAGTGTCAGTACTGGGATATTAACCCAAGTGCCAGATGTGGGAACTGAACCCACAGCCCTCTGATCTCCCGGCCTCAGAGGTGAGTGTGCTACCTACTGAGCCACTGACACTGCATATACACTACCAAAAACTCAAATTTACTGTAATGGCATTCTTTCCACATCTTTTACTTTATCCTAGGGTACCCGACAAGGATGTCCTCTCTCCCCATATCTTTTTAACTTGTACTTGGAACCACTTATTAGAAAAATTAAAAATTCTGCAATGGTATCCAGGATACTAATTGGTCATACGGAATATAAAATATCGGCCTATGCAGATGACTTACTCCTGCATATCACCAACATTACCCAATCTCTCCCAGCAACCTTCCACATCATATCGTAGTTTGAGGCCATTTCAAACGATAAGTTGAATATCGGAAAAACAGAAGATTTCCCCCTTAATAAATTTGCACTCAAGAGTGATATTGATTACTTGGGCCTACGTTGGAATACTGGAAAATTCAAATACCTTGGAATCCTACTGCACCCCCTTCCCCAAGTAATGAAAAAACTTAATCTAGATGTTCTACTCAAGACCCTATCAGATGACTTCAAGCGATGGTCAAAATTACCCATTTCTTTATGGGACTGTATGAGCATAATAAAAATTAATGTGCTACCTAGAATCTTATACCCCTTACAAATGTTCAGTGGGGTCCTCCCATTGTCATGGTTTTCACAGATACATAGAATTCTTAGTACCTCTATCTGGCAAGAGAAAAAAGTTAAACGAAACTATCTTAAACTTACACGCCAGAAAATTGACGGAGGTCTTCAAGTCCCTAACTTTTATATGTATTATTTAGCTATCCATCTGGCAAGAATCAGATTCTGGCTACACTCCTCAGAAGCTGTATTGGAATCCTCCGATTATCCATCCTGGGTCAGAATTGAACGGGCTCTATGTTTGGTGAATGGCATCGATCCTAAGACTCTTCCCTTTATTATTAGGAAGAATCTCCCCAAATCCTTAAAGGGTACATTATTATATGCGCTACTTTACACCCAGCATCAGTTAAATAATTTCCTTAAAGTAGATGCATATAGAGATATTGCACAACCCCTGTTCCCTAACCCTAACCTTTAATTTCTGGTAAGACAATTAAAACGTCATCTTTTTTGGCCACATATGGGAGTGAAAAATGTAGATCAGTTGGTTCAAAATCAAAAACTGCTCTCCTTTAAAGAAACAAGATCCATTTTTAAATGGCCTGTGAATCAAGTATTTAAATTATTTCAAATATCCCACCTATTGGTATCTCATTTTGGCTCTGGGGTATGGAATAGCCCCTTAATGTCTACTTTACTCCCATATTTAGAATCCACCCCCTACATCTCACATTATATCCTATTCATATAAATTTATCTTAAATAAAATTGCTACCCTCTAAGGTCAACGGTTTTATTGGTGGGACAATATCTTACCACCGAACCCCCCCTCATAGGAATTGGCCCAGCATCTGGAAACATCTATATAAATACATTAAGTGGGATAGGTACAGGCTCATGCAGTACTACATTATCCACAATTTATATTATATACCATCTAAACTGCACCAAATGGTGGCTTTACCATCCAGTCAATGCCAAAAATGTCAACAAGCACCTGCGGATTTATTCCACGTCATGGGCTTGTGATAATATTCATTCCTTTTGGATGGATATACAAAATCGTCTTAACCCCTTGCTTATGCTTGCTGACAACTTCAATCCTGAAGTATGTATTTTGGGTGATTACAGGCAGGTTCAAGGGTCGCAACAGAAAGCACACATTGCTTTAATTACTACTTGTGCTAAAAAAGTAATATTAAGGCACTGGTTAGATTTATATACTCCCCTCCATTTAGAATGGTTCAAGGAAATCATGTTTGCTTACAAGCAGAACTCATAATCGCTGGAACCATGAATAAGCTGGGAAGATACAAACAAAGATGGGAAACATTACACACTCTTATATTGGTACAATAGAGCCAAACCATACCTACTTTTTACTGGTGTTCTTTATAAAGGTTGTCTCCATCAGGTATAATCTTGAAGCCAGTATTTTCATATCTACATTCTTCACAATAGATTTTAACAAGACTAAGTGGCAGACTGGGAGGGGATGGGTGGGGTTGTAGGAGGGGGGCAGGCAACTTAACTGTAATTCACGTAATTGTCTATTACCAGTTGTTTTTTTCTAACAGCAATGTTAAGTTGTCTGTACTGACTTGTTAAAAATATAAAATGAATAAAGTATATTAAATGAAAAAAAGAAGAATTTTTACCCCAAATTTTCAACACAGGGTTCTTGGGACCCCACCTCATGAACACTGTCACTGTCATTTCGTTATTCAGTCCCGAAAGGTGATTTTGCGGTTTCTATGTGGAATCACCTTTTTGGACTGATTAATGAAATGACAGTGCCACTGTTCATTAGGTGGGGACCCAAAAAGCCCATGTTGAAAATTTGGTGCAAAAAGTCCTAAAAAATGACTGCATTACGAGTGTGCATTGCGCAGTTTCTACACATATTTGTAACTTCACCAATTTTTAATATTTTCACTCCAGATTTTCAACATTGAGATTTTTTCACGCCCCTTATGAGCAGTCAAGCTGTCATTTTTCACATCCTGCCCGAAATGTGTTTTCACAGCTCTGGCACAGAATGGCACAGTCACTGTGTGAAATCAACTTTTGGGATGTACTAATGAAATTACAGTGCCACTGTTCATTAGGTGGGGTCCCAAAAAGGCCATGTTGAAAATATGGTGCACAAATACACAAAAACACCCGAGTTACTCGTGGTCATTGAAATTTCATGACGCATGTGCATAACTTTTACAAATATTAATATTTTTACTCCAAATATTCAACATTGCCAGTTTTTCACACCACCTCATGAACAATAGACCTGTCATTTCTCACATCCTGTCCAAAATGTGTTTATGCAGCAGTGGTGTGAAATGGTGTAGTAGCTGCTTGAAATCACCTTTTGGGACTGAGTAACAAAATGAAAGTGTCAGTGTTCATTAGGCAGGGTCCCAAAAAGACTGTTGAAAATCTGAAGCAAAAATACCAAAAAAAAAAAAAAAAAATCACAAAACTGGGATACTATTATATTATCTCAAAAAGTAAGGAAATTAATTAACTACATTTTTTTTAAAATAAAGTTAGGGTTCTAGACATAGATCTTCAACCAAAGTGATACAGGTCAGGAAATTGGATGTTAGGGTTTACAACTGTTATACCCCTCCCCACCAAACCCTATCATTAAAACCGCACCTCCTCACCCTCCATACACCAAGTGTCGGGGTGTGACTTAGGGACATGGGTCCCACCACACACCCCACCCAACCCTACCATAGCAACACCACCCCACCCTCCACACATCAACAAGGATCAGGGTGCACCTTAGGGTCAATGGCCCCACCCAACCCTACCATTGCAACACCACCCCCACCCTCCACACACCAACAAGTGTTGGGGGTGTGTCTTAGATCATAGGCCCCTAACTCTCACCCATTCTCTATACTGTACCATGTTAGGTTCCTTAAAGATGGAATGGGATGGTTTAGGCCCATGATTCAAGGCACACCCCAACGCTTGTTGGTGTGGAGACAAGCACATTTCTTGAATGTCCACCTCCGAAGTAAATCCCTGCTCCATCTCATGCCATCCCATGTGTGTGCTATCAGCCCAGTATGAAATAATAGGGAGAATCTGAGCTGCTTGGTAATATAATTGTAGGTAAAGGAGCCCTAATGCCCCCTCCCCCTTAAAGTTTATGGACGTGAAGGACTGTGAGGCCCTTCCAAGGTCTTGCATCACCCTAGAAGACAAGTTCTGGCCAGATCCACCATAGCTGCACAATGAAGTTACTGAAGTTGTGTGGAATTGTTAAGGAGGCATGGAGAAAAAATACAATGATTTGTAAGTAGTACGATTTGTTTTAGTTTCTGTTCTAAGGAAGGCATACGCATTATTAGGAAATATATGGAAGTGTACATTTTAATGAAAGGAATAGTAAGCAATATAGGTTTACTAAAGAACCCCAGAGCAAATGCCATTGAGGCATGTGTTATCCCAGAGGATATTTGGCCATACAGACAAATTTTAAAGAAAACACAATTGCACATACACCAATAATGCAAAGCTTCATGGGAAACATATGCAACTCCCCATGATGGTACAGAAGGTAGCAGTACATGAAAAAGTAATGGCTGGCATATGTTCAGCCTTGGGATTATTTACACAGTTTTTTTTTTAGAGAAACAGGGTTTTTGTCCATGAGGTGATGTAAGTTATATTTAAGCAATGTGTTGATGTCAGGCAGTCAGGTGTAATGATGGACTGTTAGCAAAGAAAATGTGATAGTAACTTTCAGAGGAGGTCACTGTTGATAAGGTTAAGGTTGTTATGCTTGTGATAATGGGAATATTAGGAAAGTATGAGGTCTATGCAGGAGTGGAGTACAAATGCACAGAGTTTCATAAGTATGTTCCCAGAGTGCAGGCAAATGTGATATGCAAGTTTGTTTTACAAACCGGTAAAAATAGCGACACATGCAATTGATTGAAAGATAATTACATAGACAGATAGACAGGCAGGCAAAATAGGAATGGCAGCGAAGTATTGAAGTGACACCAGCTCCACACCCACCCTGCAGAGATGGACAGGCATTGGGGTGTGCCTTTGGGTCATCACCCATAACGCTCATGCCATTTCACCTAACCCTACCCTGCAGACACAGACAAGTGTCAAGGTGTGCCTTGGGGTGTTTGAGCTTTACTCTCATACCATTCCATAAGGAAATATGCTAAAATGGGTGCAATGTAAGAGAATGGAATGAACTTTGGGGCTGAAGAGTCAAAGGCAGACCTCAGTAATTGTCACTGACTGCAGATTAAGGATGTGGGTGGAATGGCATGAGCATTACTATTGACAATCCCAAGCCACACCCCTGATGCTTGTCAGTCCCTACATGGTAGGATGTTATGGTCAGAAACTCTAACGCCCTAGATGTTTCTTGGTATTTTCACTCCACACTTTTAACATGGGCTTTTTGTGACCCCACTGCATGAACAGTGACACTATCAGTTCATTAGCTGAAATGTGATTTTGAACAGTGAGTGTGCCATTTGGTGCCACAGGTGCAAAAACACATTTTGAACAGGATGTAAAAAATGACAGCTGTACTGTTCATGAGGAAGTGTAAAAAAATGGTAATGTTGAAAATCTGGAGTGAAAATAAAAAAAAAATTGATGAAGTCATGAGCTTACGTAGAAACTGCGCAACACACACCCATAATGCAAATTATTTTGGGGATTTGTTATACCAGATTTTTGACATAGGCATTTTGGGAACTCCACTCATGAATAGTGTCACTGTGATTTTCTTAATCTGTCCCAAATATTGATTTTCCACAACAACCGCGCCATTGTGTGCAAGATGTGCAAAATCACATTTCGGGCAGGATGTAAAAAATGACAGCTGTACTGTTCATAAGGAGGTGTGAAAAATGGCAATGTTGAAAATCTGGAGTGAAAATATTAACAATTCTTGAAGTTATGAGTGAGGGTGGAAAGTGCACAATGCACACTCATAACACAGTCATTTTTTTGGATTTTTTCACCAAATTTGAAACATAGGCTTCTTGGGAGCCCTCCTCATGAACAGTGACACTGTTGTTTTGTAATCAGTCCCAAAAGGTGATTCCATGCAGTAATCACAAAATCACCTTTTGGGATGGAATAATGACATGACAGTGACTGAATTCATGAGGTGGGGTCCCAAAAAACCCCGTGTTGAAAATTTAGTGCCGAAAGTCACAAAACTGGCTGAGATATCCACCTAAGTTGAAAAAAACAAAAACATTTACTGTATGCCATTATTTAGCTTATCGGCATTTCTTCAGTATGTGTGTGTGTGCGCTCGCGCAAGTGCGTGTGTGTGTGTGTGTGTGCATGTGTGTGTCAGGGAAGGAAGAACTCTGCAGGCATCTGAGCCTTTCCAGTGCACAAACCTTTGACTGTGATGGTTAATTTCACTGTTGCAGTATATGCTAGCACAACAACAAACACAAGGGAATAAAAACAGCAGTACAGTATGCAACCCAATACTCTAGCCTGAAAATTATAATAATTTTTCCATGTCCATGTTTTATGCTTATATTGTCTGTTGCCTACTTTCAATGCTTAGTGGTAATTGTGGCCATTGACACATGTAGGTCATTGATCTGTGCAAAAGGTTATACACCCTAGGTTGTACCTTGACTTTAAATAGTTTTTTTGTCACAGGATACTCCCCCACCCCCGCTGAGTGCAGGTCTGTTTACTCATTAGTGTTCAGATATGCTTCACTCACTCTGAAATTTAATAATAATGTTCCTAGTTTGTTTGTAGATTTCCTTTCTGTGACATAACCAGTGTTCAGATATGTGGAGACTTAAAGTCACAGATCAAACCTAGCTCAGGTTACTTAAAAAATAAAGATCCACAATAATGTTTAATATTTTCTCCATTTAATGATGTTTGTAGTTTGTTTGTAGATTTAATTTCTGTGACCTACACAGTGTTCAGATATGCTTTACTCACACAACAGATTAATGATAATGTGCATAATTTTTTTATACAAATCTAATCATTTTGCAGCTGTGTTCTGCTGTGTGTGTGTGTGTGTGTGCATGCTTGTGTGGACTTTTGATTTAACTGCTTGTGTCTTGCATGGAAGACAGTGCTTCTAGACAAATCCAATCATTTTGCAGCTATGTTCTGCTGTGTGTGTGTGTGTGTGTGTGTGTGTGTATGTGTGATAGAGAGTGTGTGTGTGTGTGTGTGTGTGTAGAAGGCAGTGCTTGACTGCTTGTAAACAAATCTAATAATTTTGCAGCTGTGTTCTGGTGTGTGTGTGTGTACTTTTGATTCAATTGCTTGTGTCTTGCATGGAAGACAGTGCTTGTAGACAAATCTAATAATTTTGCAATTATGTGTGTGTGTGTCTTGTGTAGAAGGCAGTGCTTGACTGCTTGTAAACAAATCTAATCATTTTGCAGCTGTGGTCATCCACTGGCTAAGAAGGTTTTGTGATTGTTTGTTTTTATGTGATCCAGTCCTTACTTAGTATTTGGTTACTTTATTGATGTCTCCTATGGAGGGACTCAAAATGTGCAGGATATTATTTTAGCAAATTCAGAGAAAATCACCGAGACACCAGACTTGGACATCGGGTGGAGTTTTCCTTTAACTTCTCTCATGTAATAGCATAACTCAAGTGTCCGATATCCAAAATGACTTAGACCATATTACCTCTTGGGCAAATAAGTGGGGTATGATATTAAATCCAAAAATTTGTAAAGTCATGCATATGGGAACAAATAACCCCCAGTATATGTATCATCTAGGGGGTTCTACCCTCCAGAAAACTATTGATGAAAAGGATTTGGGCATTACTATTTCAGATATTATGTTATATAACAAACATATAAATTGTATTATCCAAAAAGCAAATGCAGTTGTATGGTCTATCCTATGTAATATCAAATCACGCCAATCAGAGGTATTAATGCCTTTGTACAGATCCTATGTTAGGCCACACCTTGAATATATGGCTCAGTTGTGGTGCCCGTACAAAAAAACTATTAGTGATTCACTGGAGAAGGTTCAAAGATGGTATACTAAAAGAATATCAAGTTTACAAGATGCAACTTATAACAATAGACTGTCCTCATTAAATCTAATGCCCTTATCCACTCGCCATTTAAGAGGAGACTTATTATTCCTATATGACATCATTGAGGACCCCTATCTTATGTCTGAGTTAGGTCTACAATTTAAAAAATATATCTATAATGTCAGAGGTCATCCACTGCAATTAATTATGAAGCCTTTCAAACATACTAGTCATTAGTATTTCTTTACACTTAGAACTGTGGGTCCATGGAATAAACTCCTTGTTGATGTGGTTATTAGTAAAACCAAGGACATATTTAAATATAAATTAGATTAATAGATTCAGGATTTGATCTGTCATATTATTATTTGGTATAGTGTAAGAGTGCCATGGGCTTTGCCTTCTTGCTCTTTCTACAACCTTAGTATGAACCTTAGTATGAACCTCTCAAGCCAGAGGCAAGCCAAATAAAACACTATGGAAGAGGTTTCAATTTGCCAAAAACAAAGGCTATTTAAAGAGATTCTTGCTAATGGCATAATTTTCCCATCAGTGTTAGTGCTAGACAGCTAGCTTAGCTTGAGGAAGGGTGAACATGGTCAGGACCCCTTAGCAATTGAGATGCATACGCAGCAAATAAGTCAAGATGGACTAACTTACCCTAAAACTGTTGAGTATCATAGTCTGCATAATACACAAGGCTTACAGTGATGACTCTTCATATGGTTTGGCTGGTTTGGGTTCTACTGTTTATAATTCAAGGATGAATAGCTAGGAAAACATTTTTCAGTGACTGCCAAATGTGGTACAGTGGCAGATGTTTTGCAAAGGTATAACAGAAATTATGTCTATCAGGTATTGTTGCCCAGGAATTGGATCACATTCTCATAGAGGGACATTACATTTTGGGTACCTGATTACCCCTTAGTGAATCACTGCTGCTCTCTGCACTGAAACCACTGTTAGACATGTAGCTGACTTAAATCTTACTGATTCTAGAATTTACCCTGAACCTGTATTTATTAACTATATATATATATATATATATATATATATATATATATATATATATATAGTGTGCCTGGTTATGGATTATCCCAGTATTTAATTTCTGCATTTTAGTGGAAACTATGCACTCTGATTTTCTTATTTAATTTTTTTTTCAGTATGTAGTCTGTATTTATATTAATTCTGTTGGCATTCCTGGTAATGTACAGGAGCAGGGGACTGAGTTGTGATTGGGTTTGAGTAAGGAACACAAATATTCATTACATTGCCTTGCTATCTCCACTGGAATTTTTACTGTATCCCCTTTATTATTAATATACTTACATTTTGTTTGTTTAGGCTATTGATGTAACTGCACAATTGCTTGCTGTTGCTTTTGTCTGCATTTGTTGCATTTGAGTTCCATTTTCTTTTTGATATGGTTAGTTTTGCGTTTATGTTTATTTAAAAATGTTTCATATTCTGACAATGTGGTTATGTCGTGGCTTTTGTTTTCAGTTATTTTATTGCATGTTTAGCTTTTTTGTTGTTTGTTGTTGAGTCACATCCTCATTTAACCATCTTGTTTGTCATCAGTTGTTTTATTCCTTGATCCTTTTAATGTAAACTATTGCAAATGATAATATGTTGCCCTAAGCAAGTAAGATCAATCAGCATGATTATCGAACAGTAAATTGAAACCAAGTTTCTCAGTTTGTAAATGGTTGTAAATTAAGTACCGAAACTTACCACAGAAAGATCAATATTGTGGAGGTTTCAGCTTGCAAATAAAAGGCAATACTGGGGATTGCTCAATTAAAGGAAAACTACATTATAAATGTGTGCGTGCGTGTCCGTGTGTGTGTGTGTGTGTGTTGATTTAATTGCTTGTGTCTTGCTTAGAAGACAGTGCTTGTAGACAAATCTAATCATTAAGTAATAATGCCTTTATAGTCTAACCAATACCTCAGTTGTTCTCTCCCTATATTCCCTAAGTAAAGTGAAAAATATTTAATTTACTTTTTTTTTTCATACTTCTGGTTTGCAAGATGGCATAGTGCCAGATTTTTTTTACTGCAACTGGTGTCCTGTATTTCCGCCTATACAGTGTGTGTGTGTGTGTGTGTGTGTGTGTGTGTGTGTGTGTGTGTATTGGAACAGTGAACTGTATATCATTACAAACAGGGCTTGATGTTTTTGCAAAAATACATTTATTTTGCATCAGTTTTTTGAGTTCCACAAAAAAATTCTCTTTTGAGTAATAATGCCTTTCTAGTCAAACCAATGTGTCAGTTGTCTCCCTATATTTCCTAACTGAAGTGATACTGTTATACTTTTTTCCTTTTGATTTTCATGCTGTCATTTGCAATGGCCCCTGCAAAGTAAAGATACTGCTTGTGTCAGTAACTGTGCTTTTGCTGTT
Source organism: Neoceratodus forsteri (assembly GCA_016271365.2). Classification (NCBI taxonomy): domain Eukaryota; kingdom Metazoa; phylum Chordata; order Ceratodontiformes; family Ceratodontidae; genus Neoceratodus; species Neoceratodus forsteri. The sequence continues at coordinate 180,670,175 of CM057452.1, read as the reverse complement.
ATTTGAGAAGACCATCACCCTTGATAGATTTTTTCATTTATTTCAGCATTTTTGTCTCCCCCCCCATTCATGTGGCTTGAAGCACAGTGCTAAGTTTGCACACCGACTGTCCTGTACTAAACCTTGTTGTCAGTAGTTGACCACACTACAATATATAGTAAGATGCTAAAAATATTCGTTTTGACATTGGATGCCTAACCGAAGTGAAAAAATATTTTTTATTTCTTTTTATAGCTACAGTTTTGGCCAACTGCATTTAAAATGCAGAGCAATTTGTTTCTTTCTCATTTTATACTTTGAATACAGCATTTTTCTGTGTTGTAAAGACACTGTTTTAGGATAAGAAGTTCAGACAATATGGATATTCATAAGTGAAAAAAGTAAGGTGATAATTTAGTACATCATTATTGAAAGGGAAACATTAAGCTGGTTAAAGTGAACATCAGACTTAGTTTTATATCACATTATGATGCAGGCAGGTGCAGTACAGGAAGGATCCTTCATCCTGTTAATCCAGCTGAAGTTTAAAAGCAAAAACAGTATTACCAAAATGTTCCAGGATTCACAAGATATACTTTCTGCTGTTGCCTTAAGGTATCTTCTTTGTCAAAAACCTCAATGCTTCCTCTGAGGCTGTTCTTGCAACCTAGGAAAGGTAGAAATGATGAGGTATCTCCTCCCTATTCTTGAATGCAAGTTCCCTCCACCCTGAGAACACCTGCCTGCTCCTAGTTGGTGGAACCTGCTTGCCCTCTTCCCCCAAACCTGTCCATCTAGGTGTCCTGGTCATGCCCCTAGACAAAGTCTTGCCTTCTTTGATGTCTTGCAGGGAGGGAACATGAGCCAGAGGAAAAATAGTGCTCTCTAAATCCCATACACATACAGGCAGCGTAGTAATGAGGATTCAGTGGAGGACACTATTTTTAACACTCTACCATGTTGTTTGGAAGGTAATTATGCAGGTAGTCCTTTTCTCAACGCAATACACCTGCAGGCTACGCCCACTGCAGCCGTAAAATATAGTCCTTTTCTCAAAGCAATATGTCTGCATGCTACGCCACTGCAGCTGTAAAAATTTGACTAGCCTTGTTAATACTTTTTCAGTCCTGTTTAGGTATATTCAATGGCAGGGACTGAAACAGAAATAAAAATCTTGGACAGATATTCATCCATATGGTCTCAACTCTGCCACTCAGAGACAGTGGAATAACTGCCCACTGTTTTAAATTAGTCTGTATGTCTTTGATCAGGGCACCAGAGTTAAGAGTATAAAACTGGAACAAATTAACTGGGGCATGTATCCTTAAGCAGCGAATCTTCCTAGAAACACATTTATATGGTATCAGTCTTGTAAACTCTTCTCCAGCCCTGCCCACTCAGGAGAATGACCTGGGTTTTTGTTTTATTTATCCTAAAACCCAAGATGAAATCATAATCTTGCAAACTCTTATATAGAGTTGGAAAAGGAATGAACCAGGTTTCTAAGGTAAAACATGGTATCATCCACATACAGATCATTTCTATTCTCCACCCCTCCTACTATAACTCCCATAAGGTCTGGATGCAATGTAATTAGCTCTGCCAAAGGCTCCATGCAGAGTGCAAATAGTACTGGGAAAATACTGTTACTTTTAACAGCATATTACATTTGCATACATAGACATGTATAAACACATGTAAAGATCTGTTCATATTTATCCTGGCCATCCTGACAGAGAATAGAGATTGCACAGCATCTCCAGAAGTAAACACTATGGGTGTTGAGGGGTCATCCAGGATGGAACCCCAAGGGCAGATGCAAGGTGAACACACAGGAGGAGGAAGCAAATCCTGGTTGGGGTCTCCATTGTCCAGAGGATTGAGCTGGGGTTGGTTAGAATGGTGAGAGAGAGGTAATATGCCTACCTGGAGACACAGTTCAAAAGGAGGGCAAGTGAATCCTTAGGATTGCAAGGGTGGTAGCAAGGAGGGGAGAGCTGGACATCATTATTCACTTGCGGACTAATGACACGGCTAGAGAGGGGGTAGATGTAGGAAGAGTACAGGAAGAGTTCAGGGAGCTGGGGAGGAGTCTTGGGCAAGTAGCACACTCTGTCACCTTCTCAGAGAAGCTACCTGTTCACAGCAAGGGGGAAGGGAAGGACATCCGCATCACTGAATTCAGCAAATGGCTGAAGAAATGAAGGAGAGGTGGGGTATGGCTTCACTGGGGCTGGAACCTCACCTGGAGGGATGCAGGACTATATTCTCCAGATGGCCTGCATCTATCTAAGGGAGGCAAAGGTATCCTTTCTGAGAAGTTTAAGTGCATCCTTAGTGATCATGTAAACATGCCAAAGGGGGAGGCATAGACAGTCAAGGGGATTATCATAGCCACCCCCCCCCACACACACACAGGACATAACTGAAAGCAGTGAAGACCTAATAACTAGCATAATATCTAACCATAAAACTCCCATGGTTACAGTGGGGAGGGCACAGAAGGTACATCACTAATGTGGCGCAGGGCAAAGACCAATAAACAAGGAAAATTAAGGGGGTACACAGAGTGGAAAGTCATGTGCGCAAATACCGCAGTCTGGGAAACAAAACCCCAGACATAACAGCACTGATGGCAGACATACACCTGGACATTGCGACTATTATGGAGACACGGTAGGCAGGGAACCATGACTGAGGTGCAGTCATACCAGGGTATAAGCTTTTTGGAAAGGATAGGGAGGGGAAAAGGGGAGGAGGGGTTGCTATGTACGTAAAGGAAGGGATTTAAAGCTACAGAGGATCAGGAATCCAAGGAAGAAGAAGAGGCATTGTGGGTCACTCTGGAGTCAGGGAATAAAACAACCATCCATGCTGGAGTCTACAGGCCTCTCATGCAAGGGGAGGATATAGATCTAGTATTAGTGGAAATCATCCATAATATGGCAGCCAAAGGGGAAGTACTACTAATGGGTGCGTTCAACATGCCAGATGCAGATTGGAATACCCAGACTGCAAGTACAGCAAGGGGCAGGGATCTCATGTCTGCCGTGTATGGGGAAAACCTAAAGTAGCTGGTGGTTGAGCCCACTAGGGATGGATCTGTACTGGACTTAGTGCTGACAAACGGGGACAGAATCATGAATGTTGGGGTGTGCAGTCCCCTTAGTACCAGTGACCACAGAACTGTGTGGTTTAGAGTCAACACGTTGTCAGAAGAAAGCCATTCAAAGATTAAGATCCTAGATTTCCAGAAGGCCAACTTCATGGAGATGGGGAAACAGCTCAGAATTGCCCTGGCAGCAAAAGATATATCGGGGGAGAGGTAGAAGAACAGTGGCTTAGGATCAAGGGATCCATGGCAGGAGTGACAACTCAATGAATCAGATTGCTTAGCAAAAGCAAAAGAAAAAAAGAGGCCACTGTGGCTCTCTAAATCAGTAGCCAAGAAACTGTGAGAAAAAGTAAGGCATTCAGGAAATACAAAGAGACACAGAAAGAAGAAGACAGACTGCAATATCTGAAGAAGCAGAGAAAAACTGGGAAAGCTGTCAGAGGGGCTAAGGCAAGAACAGAGGAAGGAATAGCACAGGCTATTAAGAAGGGGGACAAGACCTTCTTCCATTATAATAGTGAGAGGAGGAAGACCAGAAATGGTATTGTTAGGATAAAGAAGGGAGAGGGTGGGTGGGTTAAGGATGACCTTGAAAAATCTGAGGTACTGAGCAAATATTTTTGCTCAGTATTTGCTGAGGAAGAGGCAGGGGAAGGGCCAAGACTCATGAGGAAAGATGTACAGGGAGAGAGGTGGACACCAGCCCATTTATGGTGGATAGAGTCTTAAGGAACTAGGAAAAATAAAGACAGACAAGGCAATGGGGCCAGATGGGATTCACCCTAGAGTGTTGAAGGAACTCAGGGAAGTCCTAGTAGGTCCACTGACAACCCTATTCAACCAATCACTAGAGACAGGGGAGGTACTTGGGGACTGCAGGAGGGAAGAGGTGGTCCCCCTGCACAAGACTGGAAGTAGGCAGGAGGCAGGCAGGCAATTACAGACCTGTAAGCCTGACCTCAGTGGTGGGGAAGCTGATGGAGTCCCTGCTTAAGGAGAGGGTAGTGAATTTCTTGGAGTCAAGCAGTGCAAAAGACCCAAGACAGCATGGATTCACTGAGGGTAGGTCCTGTCAAACTAATCTTATCGATTTCTTTGGCTGAGTGACCAGGGTAGTGGATCAGGGAGAGGTGGTGGATGTGGCCTACCTGGATTTCAGTAAGGCCTTTGACACGGTTCCTTATGGAAGGTTGCTTAACAAATTGGGGAATCTGGGTGTGGGCTCTAAAGTGGTAAACTGGGTTGGTAACTGGCTAAAAGGCAGGACCCAGAGGGTGGTAGTAAATGGCATAAAATCAGAAGAGGGGGAGGTGACCAGCAGTGTTCCACAGGGATCAGTGCTGGGTCCAGTTCTATTCAATGTCTTCATAAGTGACATTACAGAGGGACTGGAGGGGAAAGTATGCTTGTTCACAGATGACACCAAGATCTGTAACAAAGTCGACACACAGGAGGTGCTGGATAAAATGAACAACCTAAGACTATTTGAGGAATGGTCAAGGGTTTGGCAGTTGGGTTTCATGCTAAGAAGTGCAAGATAGTGCATCTGGGACACAGAAACCCAAGAGAGGAATACAGTGTGGGGGGGGGGGACAGGTTCTAGCCACCACAAGTCAGGAGACAGAGACCTGGGGGTTATCATATTCAATGACCTGAAGTCGTCCAAACAATGTGAAAAAGCAGTGGGGAAGGCAAACAGTGCTGAGGTGCGTAGGAAGAGGCATAACCATTACAAGGAGTGAAGTGGTGATGCCACTGTATAGATCACAGGTGAGGCCTCATTTGGAATACTGTGTCCAATTCTGGAGACTGCATCTCAGGAAGGACATAGACAGAATGGAAGCAGTCCAGAGAAGAGCAACAAAAATGATACATGGACTGCACCACAAACCTTATGAGGAAAGACTCAAGGAACTAAACAGCTATTTACTAGAAGAGAGAAGGGAGAGAGAGGATATGATGGAGACTTTCAAATACCTTAGAGGAATAAACAGGGTACAGGAGGGGAGCATATTTCAGAGATGAAAGTGTACAAGGACAAGGGGACATAACATGAGCCTGGAGGGAGAGAGGGAGGCTTAAGGGGAATGCTAAGAAGTATTTTTTCACAGAACGGGTGGTAGATCCATGGAACAGCCTACCAGCGGAGGTGGTGGAAGCGGAAACAGAACAGGGATTCAGAAGTGCATATGATAAGCATAAAGGCACCCTGCTGTACAGCAGAGCAGGGGAAAGGTAGTCCAGACAAGAATAGGGATTGCCAAACCAAGTAGGGAAATGGGCAGACTAGGTGGGCTGTATGTTCCTTATCCGCCGACAGATTCTATGTTTCTATGTTTCTATCAGATCACACCTATCATTAAAAAGAAAAGTTTCTAACAGTTCATAAGTTACTACTTTTGAAATATAATTTCAAGCATTAAAAATATCATAAAAAATATTTTTTGGAATGGTTGGAAGATATTAGCGGCTTTTTTTAGTGTATTACTGAGGCCTTTGTTCTTTATGAGTTAGTATTCTCTGGTTGCTTAGTCCCACCCAAAGCAATGATACTCTGCTTGTGACATCCTACTTATTCCAATGGCAACTGATTGTGATGTTACATTAGAGTATCGTGACTTTAAAGAGATTTACCACATTTTTTGCACATATTCTGGTGCCTTACCTCGGAAAATGCCATCTATGTATATATTATAACATTTTCTTCTGTTATTTTAGAAGTGGAAGGGATTGTGTCTTGCCCCCTTCCCCACCAAGGTAGCCAGCTGATGTCTTCCACTTCCTGGTCTCTCGATCAGCCCAAGATCCACCCCGAGCTCAGGTATGTAATGACGTGTACCCATGGAGAGAACAGGGATACGCTCCATTGAAGTCAATGGGATGACAGCTTTAACAATGTTTTTATATATAATACTGGTTATCTGATGAGTAATCAAGGACACTGGTTGACTAACAAGGCCCTGGTTAGTCAATCGGTGACCTTGATTAATCACCAAATGACCATTATTAAATATATATAAAAACATTGTTAAAGCACCCCTCCCATAGACTTTAATGGAGCATGCCCCAAATTCTCCCTGGGTATAGTACATGTCATTACGTGCCTGAGTGTGTGGGCAGATCAAGGGCAGATCCAGGGACCAGGAAGTGGAAGGGATCCAGGAGGCCCAAGATACAGTCCCTTCTACTTCTAAAATAACAGAAGAAAATTTTATAAGATATACACAGACAGCGTTTCACCAAGGTAAGGCACCAGAATATGTAATGCACACCTAAAACTTGGTAAATCTCTTTAAGTAGGGAACAGACTTCTGAGACAAATGAACTCTAAGGGGTCAAGATACTGGGTTTGATTTTCAAAGCCCATTTAGAATAGGTGCAAGCGTGGCCATGATCGGCTTGCAGCAAAGCCCAGTGCACCAGGGACCCTGCACCAGATTTTGGAACAATGCCGGTGCTGAAGCCAAAGTCCCTGCAGCTGCCACAAGTGGTCCACTGCATCCAACATAGGATATATGGTCAGGGATTGATAGAGGCAGAGGCACTACACCATCAGCACACCCAATGAGGGACCATAAGCCAATGGAACCGTGCAGTCCTCCACAGTCACAGAGGGTACAAGGGAACAGCATTGCAGTCCAGTGCTGCTAGTGGCAACAAGAGGCAGAATACACCGGTGGCAGACAATAGCCAGCATGTCCCAGATGACAGGTACAGTGGCAAGCTGGGGGATAGGTACATATGGGTACTGGAGCTAACAGTGGGCTTGTGCCACTGTCATTCTGCACCTGGACATGGCCATGAGCTCTAATGGAGGACAACAACAGCAACCATGCAATGTGCTGACCCATAGATGTGGGAGAGTGTAAAAGCTCCTGCAGATGGTATCACACAGGTGTCAGACTGGATAGCTTGAATGCCACATATACCCCAGTGCTGTCAGTCTGCCCTACGCTATGAATGTACAAGACCCAGGACCGTATGGTTGAGCAGCACAACTGTAGCATGGCATCTCCCATACCAGTTACCTGGTATAGCCATACACTGTGTTCAGACTCGCTTGTACATTCTATGGCACATGACATACACTGCCACCCTCCTGCCACACTGTCTTCAGGGCTACTGATAGGGGCATGGCTACAGGATACAACCCACTGGGTCACTATGCCATAGGTTGGGTATGAGCTGTGGACATCTGTTTATGTACTTCAGAACACCTTCAAAAACTACACAGATAGCTGTCACCCATCAGAAGTGTCCACCATTGTGTCCTGCATAACAGTATGACCCTGTGCCACCGTACTGTGCTGACACACATTCCCACAGTCTCTCATTCAGCCTGTTGTTCTAGAAGTAGGGTGGCAGTGGCCAATATGTGGATCTAGATCCACTGGTGGATCTCAAGAGATTTTTGGTGGATCTAGGGGCAAAGGTTGTATTTTTGAATCAATGATGATCCTTACAGCTGATGAGTATAATTATTGTACTTTTTGTTCACTTTATTGTTGGTGGATCTCTGAGTTTCTTTCGAGCCACCATACTGGATCTCAATACAGGGTGTATTGGCCACCTGTTAGCCATCTACTGGTGTCCTCTTTGTAGTGCATCACCATACAGTGCCACCCTGCTTGGCATGTAGTACCCCTCCTGCCCAAGCATAGGGGGCATAGTACAGTTCTGCATGTCAAGTACATGTGAGCCCTGGAAGCCACAGCTGCCATGCCCAGGACAGGGGTTGGTGTGTCGGTGCTCCCAACAGTGACCCCTTGCAACAGCATGTCATGTGGGGTCCCAGGGTCTGCTCTGCATGGCTGCCATGGGCTGTGATCATGGCACAAGAGTCCGTAGACCAGCCTGGCTGGTCTAACCACAGGCAGTTCCTGCAGGTTTCAAACACCCCACAAAAGGGGATGATGCAGCTGGGTTCTGCTGCAAGCCCTCCTTCTGCCATGGCACAGCAAAGCGGGTGGTGTAGGCATGGCGCATGCCCATATGGTGCAGGTGGCACCTCCTGGTGGTGCAGGAGGTATTCAAAAATTGCCCTTGGTGCAAGGTTTGCCACAGCTGGCTCCTTGCGTCAATTTTCTGTGGTGCACACTCCTTGCGTCAGTCACTAGGCTTTGAAAATCGAGCCCCCTGTGTTCATGCAAATTTCCACAGTAAAAATGAGGAGAAGGAGAAATAGGTAGAAGATACAAGCTAAGCTAAGCTGTGTTTAAATATTACTTTTTTCTAAGATTTCCTTGAGGCATAAGCAGTCATTTAAATCAAAGCTCCGATCACTGTGCTATTAGGTACAAAGCTGTTAAGTGCTGCCACTGTAGCTCTGTTAACTTTGGACTGTGGTAGCACCTAACCCTAATAAGACAGTCATTTAATTGCCATTGCTTTAATCATTGTTATCATCATCATTGTTGTTAATATTGCAAATGCAAAAAACTACTGCAAACTCTCTGGAGAAAGATTAGCCATCTACTGTGGCTTATGATTGGCTGGTGACTGATGGATACCACTGCTGGTCAATAATCAGCCTCTAATACTAACAAAAGCTTCCCAGTGACTAGCCACATGGCTGTCACTCTAGCCTACAAGTTCCAGTTCCCTTTTTAACATAAACTATGCGCTATTAGGAAAGGAAGAAGATCATTGGTCGTTGATTTGATTTGTTTAAATTACCTGGTAAATCACTGGCACTTCTCTGCGTTTTACAGGGTTGACCCAGATGTCAAACATTCTTATAAACAATACAGTTAATGCTAATACGAAATACACTTAATACATACGATAACATATTGCAAAAAAAAAAGTTGAAAACAAACTGCTCAGAAAAATATGTCTTGTGTTGTGATATAAAGTGACTAGGTTTGAATAGCTCTCAATTCGCCAGGTAAATAATTGCAATTTTAGTAGCACTGGATAAAAACAACCTTTGTCCAACATTAGTGTGCATGGCAGGGAACTATCAGCTTTTTCAAAGCAGATAATTTCAAACTGGAGGTACAACATTATAACATTAATACATTTGCAACAGAGGGATGATGCCCAAATAAAATATACTTTGCCCACAAAACGTAATTGAGTAAGTTTTGCATTACTGTCATAAGGAAACCAGTTTAAGCCATTCATTACAGACCATGTATCAGATGTATGTATGTGGCTAGTCACTGGGAAGCGTTTGTTAGTATTGGAGGCTGATTATTGACCAGCAGTGGCATCCATCAGTCACCAGCCAATCATAAGCCACAGTAGATGGCTAATCTTTTCTCCAGAGAGTTTGCAGTAGTTTTTTGCATTTGCAATATTAATAAAAAGTGTGTTCTTATAGGTAAAAAAAGGCAAATTTACCTAAAGTATTTTATGGCACGAAGCCTCTTTTTTTGATCTGATACACGGTCAATTATTATACTGCCATAGTTCAATAAGGGCAGAAGAATAAGACTAGGTATGGCAACACAAGTATTATAGTGTGAAAAATGTTATTCAATAATATTATTCGATAAAGCAATCCAATTTACTGTGAATATTTGATGTAGCATATTGTATTAGCAGGCCATATTCCCCAAACAGCTCAGACACAAATGGCAATCCTAGGAGGCATACGTCAAGTGCAGTCCAGCCCCTAGCCTTACTGTCTGCTGCGCTTCATCGATCTTCACCTGAGGGAAATGCAAGTAGGAGATTTAATTTTCCCATGCTCTTGCCTGCAGGTCTGCCAACTGAAGCTCTACAAGTGGAACTTGCAGCAGCATAGCCGCATACAGGTTCCATCTCGTCGGCGGCTTCTACTCTTATTGGCGGCTTCTGCTGCAGCAGGTCCCTGGGCACTCCAGCATTTGGGAAGGGTAGGTATTGTCCTGCAGCCAGTGGATTGGTCCCCTCTCTCTCGCAGCAGCAAGGAGCCAGGATGCATGGATCACAGACAGGGGAATTTACTGCAAGCAGCAGGGACTCTACAGAGCTGTTCTGAGTCAAATGGCAGAACAACTTGGCTTGTAACCAGATACAAGCTACTGTAGCTCTCGTCTGTTCAACAGCTGCCTGATTGTTTTTGTTTTTGCTGTGTGCAGAGATCAGTTAGCAGCAGTTTTGTTTACTGCAAGCTTGAGCTGGGGAGCTAAAGAAAACATCACAGTGTGATATACTCTGTTCCCCAGTGAGCCAGTGAATGGGGTGCTACAGGGCAAAAGAGTGCAAACCCCAACAACAGCAAGGAGGCTTAGAAGGATCCCCTGGACCCAAAAAAATGGCAGACTCCACTTGAGGGACGTGCAAGTAGGAGATTTAAATTCTCCCATGCTCTTGTCTGCAGGTCTTCCGACTGAAGCACTACAAGAGGAATTTGCAGCAGCATAGAGTGGTGAGGTTAGATGCATTTAAACTGCTCTTTGCTTTGCTTGATAGGTATGGAGATTGTGGTGGAGGTTTGGATGCCCGTTTTGTTAAATTGGCTTCTTCTTATGTGGGAGGTCCCCTTTCCAGAGTCTTTAATTTACGTTTGACTGCTAGTGTTTTTCCTGCTGTTTGGAAGTTGCACATGTATTGCCAGTCCCTAAGAAGCCTGGAACCGTGTTCGCTGAGGACTTTAGGCCTATGTTTATACCAAATCCTTTCAGTAAAATCCTAGAGAAATTGGTTTCTAATCAGGTCTTGCATTATTTGGAGTCTTACCATCTATTGTGTCCTCAGCAGCATGACTTTGGAAGGAGTCATGGGACTGGCACTGCCTTGGTCAGGTTCACCAGCACCGTCCTTGGAGGATTTGAATGGGGAGTTATGACTGGGGCGTTGTCTGTGGACATGACCAGGGTGTTTGATCTTATTGATCATTCCCTTTTGAAGGTTAAATTGACTGATTTGGGATTTTCTTTAGGTGTGGTTAATTGGTTTATAGCCTATCTAATTGGTCATACTCAGGTGGTTTCCATAAACTCAGTTCTATCTGATGCTTGTCAACTTAAGACTGGAGTACCTCAGGGGTTCATTTTGTGGACCCTGTTGTTCTCCCTGTTTGTTAACCAACTTCCATCATTATGTAGCTCATGTGATACACTTTTATAAGTGGATGACTTAATTATTTACTATCAATCTAATGACGGAGATCATCTTGCTGCCGTACTGGAACTGGAGTGTCAGAACATTTGTCGGTGGTTTGTTCAGAATGCCATGGTTCTGAATGTAAAAAAAAAAAACAAATCAATGCTTTTTGGCACATCTTTATTGCTTGGAAACTATTCAAATTTACAAATACATGATATAAATGGTAGTTGTATTGAACAGGTGTTAGAATTTAGATATTTAGTCTTTTTGGACACAAGTTTGACTTTATTGCCCCAAGTGACTCAAGTCAGTCGTACAATTAATAGTAAACTTGGCATATCGCGCAAGTTAGAAAAGTATTTTCCATTGTCAACTCGGCATTCAATTGCTAGTGGTTCATTATTGCCTCACTTAGATTATAATGCAAGTCTGCATTGTAACCTTGGGGCTAAAGAAAGTAACATTTTGAAAGTAGCCTATCATAATATCTGCCGATTTGTTTTGGACCCCTCCTTTCATTTACATCATTATTTATTGTATTCTCGATTGGGGTGGCTATCTCCAAGTAGTAAATTTGCTTATTTTCAAGGTTGCCAAATTGTTAAAGCTATTTAGAGTAATCATTATTGTCCCTTGCAGGATCTTGTTGTGATATGTACTTCTGGACTGAGTCTGTGGTCTTCAACTGGTACTCTTCTTGTATCGTTTCTTTGCAAATTTCTTTTTCAATTGCTGCTTCAGTTTTTTGGAATAATCTTCCCTGCAGTTTATGAAGTAAAATGTAAATACATGTGTTTAAATCTAGGCTGAAAAAATATTTGTCTTGTAAGGATGTCTGCAAATGTATTTATTAGTGTTTGGTTAAGTGTCAATTGTATTTGTAGATTTGTATTTATATTATATGTGACTATGTTATGACTTAGTTATTGTTGTATTCGGGTCAGGCCTGAAAAAGCATATTGACTTACCCAGTGCACTTACCCGGTTAACAAATAAATGAAATGAACATGAAATTAAATGAAATAGCCACATAAAGGTTCCATCTTGTCAGCAGCTTCTACTCTTGTTGGTGGCTTCTGCTGCAGCAGTTCTCTGGGCACTCCAGTGTTTGAGAAGGGTGGGTTTTGTCCTGCAGCCAGTGGATCAGTCCACTCTCCCTCACAGCAGCAGGGAGCCATGATGCACAGACCACAGGTAGGGTTTTTTACTGCAAGCAGCGGGGACTCCACAGAGTTGTTCTGAGCCAAACAGCAGAATAACTGAACTAGTAACCAGATTCCTTCTTACCTTCCAGGAGTACAAGCTAGATTTCATCTTTTCAACAGCTACCTGATTGTTTTCTATAGCACACAGGGAACAGTTGGATATGCCCACCCACCAACCATCCCCCTAATCCCACCCTCCCCTGAGTGCTCTTACTTTATAGGTGTATAGCACCACCCACAACACCTGATAGGAGGTAGTAAGGTACAAAAAACAAAATAACTCACTGTTCTGTTTTCTTTTTCATCCACACTTCCTGCAAAGAAACAGGAATCAGCATTACCTCTCAATTAAAAAAAAGAAATGGACCTTGTCAGTTGCGAAAACTGTGGTACACTGTTCAATAGGATCTACAAACGGCAGTCAGGACCCTGCTGAGCGTGCTGCACCATAGCAGATCTTGCAGCCTAACTACAGGATGCTTGGACTATAATATATGACCTCCAATACAGGGAACTCTATAGCACACCTCTTCAACCTCCCCCCCCCTCACCACCACCAGTACCAGCATGTCAGCCAGGGCCAGGACTTGAGGCAGAGCCCAGAGACTGGCAGGTGGTAAGGAAAAAGAGGCATCATAGGAGGTCCAGGAAGGAAGCCAAAAACCAGGAGCATTTCTTGGCCATCTAAGTGAAAAACAGGTTCGCTCCACTGCTACCAGCCACAGACAAAGTAATACAATGTAAAGAAATCGAACCACCAAAAAAGACTAACACGCCAATTAAAACCAATACAAAATATGATAAAAACAAAAATATCAATACTCAAAATATAACCAACAACAATACCAAATGCAATAACAACAAAAATTCTAAAACTCAAAATAAAAATGACACAAATATAAGCAAAAGCAAAATTCTCATAATCGGGGATTCCATAATCCGAGGAGTGGAACACCACCTAACACAAAATGTTAGAAGCGACATCCTGGTAAAGTGTCTACCAAGAGCCTCTGCAAGTAGGGACACTAACCGCATAAAGACAATTGTGCAGGAATCAGGGGATGTTACACATATAAAAATACACCTTGTTACCAATGACTTGGCAAATAACACAGTTCAGGAGGCCAAGAAACACTTTGAGGACCTGACCAATAAACTGTCTTCCTTTCTGTTCAAAGCAGCCTTCTCAGAAGTGCTGCCAGTATGAGAAAAAGGAGAAAGCACCAAGCGAGTCACAGATATTGAAGTAGGCAAATTCAACTCATGGCTGCATAATTGGTGCCAAGGCAAGGGATACCATTACATAGGGAACTAGCACAACTTTGGGGAAAGGGCTTTTTTAAATACGACAGATTGCACCTAAACAGAGAAGGTGTGCATGCACTCGGACAAAAATTTGATGTCTATACAGGTAGTTTAAACTAAATAAAGGGGTGTATGATGCTGCTCACACCCCTGCCATCGGTGGGCTGGTCATCAGGCCCCAAAATGCCAAATGAATGCATATATCCCCAGAAAACAAATAAGAGCCAACATCTGCCTGAACCAGCAACCTCCATAATCTCTTGGCCAGAAAGAGCAAACTGGAGCAGTCCAGCAAGAGGATACAACCTTGTGCCAAAAAGGACGTACATTTCTAGAAGGCAATGGTTGCAAATACTAGGAGCCTAACCAACAAACTTCCTGAACTCACAGCCATCTTGGAAACAGAAAGGTTGGACTGGGTGGCTGTAACAGAAATGTGGTTCATAGAAAACCACGGATGGGATACGGCCATTCCCAGTTACAATCTGTTCAGGAAAGATAGGCAGGGCAAAAAAAGAGGGGGGGGGGCATAGCCATTTACATTCAGGAGGAAATAAAAGCCACAGAAGTAAAAGGGCAGCCTGGGGACTTCGAGTCACTGTGGCTAACTGTAGGCATGGGCAAGGGAAAACCCTTCAGAATCAGTGTTGTGTATAGGCCCCCAAATCAAGGAGATAAAGGAGACAAAGACCTAACAGAGGAAATCCACAAAATGTCTGATAAAGTTGAAGTAATACTGGTGAGGGACTTCAACCTACCAGATATTAACTGGAGCACACTAACAGCAGCAGCAAGTAATGACTAACTTATTGTCACTACAAGGCACGGGACTGTGTCAACTCGTTAAACCCACAACAAGGGGAGATGCCATTCTCGATCTTGTCCACACAAACTCAGAAAAGATCAAGGACATCGAAGTGGGATACCATATGGGCAACAGTGACCATTGCATGTTAAGCTTTACAGTAAACATAACATAGGACACCAGCCACTCAAAGGTAAAGGTGCTAGATTTCAGAAAGGTAGACTTCCAAAAACTGAAAAACGACATAAGTAGCCAGTTAATGGAAACATAGGTTGAGGAGGTGGAGGTCATGTGGGGAGACTCAAGAGAGCAATAAAGACTGCCACAGATCAATGTGCCAGATGGGTCAGCAAAGCAAAAAGAAAGCAAAAGGAAACATTGTTTAACCAGAAGTAGCACACTAAACCGAAGCTTGTGTCCTGATGCGACCTGGGAGCACAAAGAAGTTAAGTGACTTGCTCGGGATCACACAGTATGCACCTAGGCAGCTGTGGGATTCAAACCCAGGTCTCCAGATCTGCAGCTCAAAGCCTTAACCCCCTGGGCTATACTGCCTAAGGAAAAATAAATCCTCTATGGTTTTCCAAGGAAGTGGCTACCACAGTCAAAGAAAAAAAAGAAAGCGTAAAGCATATACCAGGAAACCAAAACTGAGAAAGACTGGGAGTTGTACAATCTAAAAATGAGAGAGTCAAACAAACAAATTAGAAAGGCAAAAGCCCAGACAGGGGAAAAGATAGCAGAAGGGGCAAAGAGAGGAAACAAATCATTTTTAGATACATGAGGGAATGTAGAAAGGCAAAAGGTGGTCTAGAAAAGATTGCTACTAAAGATGGGAAATGCACCAAACATGACACAGAGAAAGCTAAAATCCTCAACAAATACTTTATTTGATGTTTACCAAAGAGGACTCAAGGAATGGCCCAGCCCTGAAAAAATACAACACCCCAGGACCAGGGTTAGACATGAATCCCTTTACATAAGCCAAAGTACAGGATCTGATAAATAAACTAAAAGCAGACAAAGACATGGGACCAGATGAGATGCATCCCAGAACCCTTAAGAAACCGGGCAGAATTAGCAGCCCCTCTGGCACTTTTATTCATGAAATCCTTGAAGAGCAGTGTGGAACCCAAAGACTGGAGAAAGAGAATAGTGGTACCACTTCACAAATCAGACAGTTGCGAAGAGACTAGTAAGTGCAGACCGGTGAGCCTCATGTCTTTAGTAGGGAAACCAATGGAAACACTACCCAAACAGAAGATCATCGTATTCCTCGAAATTAGTGGCCAACAAGACCCTAAACAGCATGGTTTCACAGCAGGTAGGTCATGCCAGACAAATCTGCTAGAGTTTTTTGACTACATTACACAAATAGTGGATGATGGTGTGGCAGTATTATAGGTATCATAGGTGCTACAGAACTTTTTAAAGACTTTCGTCCATTATAGCTCGCCATCAAATTTTTGAGTAACCCATAATGTTATTTATGCTAAGATGGATATCAAGACGTGTCTTGAATATATCCATGCTACTGCTGGCCACTACTTTGATCGGTAGTTCATTCCATATCTTGATCACTCTTACTGAGAACCACTTCTTTCTTTTTTTTGTTCTGCATCCTTTGGCCTCCAACTGTAGGGGTGAGCTCTGGTAATATACACCTGGTCCTTAAATATAAGCCCAGTTGTTTCCACAGTAACATGTCAGTAAGTGCCCTATAAATCATGCACATGTCCCCCTTAGCCTATGGTATTCTAGGGAATATAATCCTAGCATCTTAAGTCTGTTAACATAGTCCATCCCCCTAACCTCCTTAATCCATCTGGTGGCTCTCCTCTGAACGCTCTCAATAGCCTTGATGACACCTTTATCTCCAGGTGCCCAGAATTGCATGCAGTACTCAACATGGGGCCTCAGCAAGGAGGTATATAAGGGCAGCATTACCTCCTGGTTCCTACACTTGATGTGTTTATTAATACAGTATAGTACACTACTAGCCTTTTTGATGACTTGATTACAATGCAAATTAAGGCTAAGATCATTTTCTACTCTGATGCCAAGATCCCTCTCACCCTCTATGACTCTTAATGCCATTCCTACAGAAAAGTATTGGGCCTGTATATTGTTCTTCCCAAAATGCATAACTGTGCATTTATCTATGTTGAATGTAAGTTTCTTGATTTTTGCCCAACATTCTAGTTCTCTCAAGGCTATTTGCTTATTAACTGTGTGCCCTACAAGGGTATCATCTGAAAATTTGGACAACCATACTCCAGATGTTGTGTTCAAGATGGAAATATAGACATTAAAGAGACAGGGGTCAAACACCGACCCCTGGGGCACACCACTGGTCACCCCCTCCCAATTAGAGTATGATCCCTTAATGCATACATGCTGTTTTCTATCCGAGAACCATGCCATAATCCATCTAGTTATCTTATCATTTACTCCCTGCTCAATTAAGGCATCTACAAATTCCTCACGTGGGACTTTGTCAGAAGCCTTAGAAAAAAACCAAAAATATGACATCAACTGAGTCTTGGTTATCAAAGGTCTTGCTAATTTTACCACGAAATTATAACAAATTGGTTTGGCATGATCTACCCTTGGTAAACTTGTGTTGTGTAGTATCTGTGTTACCAGCTAGTTGTTCAGTAATGTGGTCCTTTATGATACCTTCCAGGACCTTTCCCAAGACTGCAGTCAAGCTCATTGGCCTATAATTTGCAACCTCCTGCCTAGACCCCTTTTTATAAATGAGCACCACTATGGCTTGTCTCCAGACCTCAGGGACTTGTCCTTCATTTACAGATTTGGAAAAAATAGTTGTAACTGGGCCTGCCAATGGCTCTGCCAGTTCTTTAAGGATTCATGGGTGCAGGCCATCTGGGCCCAGTGCCCTTATTTGGATCAAGCTTCTGAAGTATTTGCCACACCATTGTGATGTCTGATATCAGATCATTTTCATGGTTCTGGTCCAGGTGTTTTTTGTGGCAAATGTTTTTGCGTTAAAAATCGAAGAAAAATAATGATTGTATTGCTCTGCCATCTGATCGTTAGTCCCGTCTTGATTTTTTAGTGGACCAATAGTATTACCACCCCCCTCTTTTTTGTTTATATATGTATAAAAGGATTTACAATTATTTTTGAGCCTGCTTGCTAATTTAAGCTCATATTTAATCTTTGCACTCCTAATGCCTTCTCTGGATTTTTTCAGACATCTCTTATAATTACCCCAGCATGTTTGGTTACCACTTTGTCGGGCTTTACTAAATGCTTTGTTCTTTTTGTTAATGAGTTTCTTGACAGCTGCATTCATCCACGTGGTATGGATTTTCTAGCCCTGTTGTATTTCTTTATAGATGGTGCATATGTCTGAATCAAGGTGGAGAGTTTATTTAATATCTGCCACATACTGGAGAGGAGTTGATTGATGAAATCAGTTTCCCAGTCCCACTTGGCCATTTTGTTCCTCATACTTAGGAAGTTAGCTTTATTGAAATTGTAAATGACAGTGCTGCCTACGTCATGACCCAATGCAGCCATATAACTGAATCTCACCATTGAGTGGTCACTTGAGCCCAATGGGGGCAGTACCCTACAGTCTTGAATGTTGCTTCCCATATTACTGAGGACCAGATCAAGTATATGGTTACCCCGGTATATTTGGTGACAAACTGGCCCATACCTGCCAGTATAAAAGTCTCTAGGTATTGTATTTCCATCTGTATTACTGCACTTAGTGTACCCCAATTGATTCCAGGGAGGCTGAAATCTCCCATTAATATAGTATTATCGGTTGATGACATGGCATTGATAAAATCCAATAATAAGGAGTCTTCCTGTTGAGGAATAGTTGGTGGTCTATAGACTAACCCAAGAATAATATTTGATGAATGTGGTGGGGAAATTTTGACCCATAGATCCTCTATGGTTGGCTATTGGGTAATTTCTATATTTTCTGTATTAATATTGTCACTTACATATAAGGCAACTCCCTTATATGTGGTTTACCTAGACTTTAGTAAAGATTTCGACTCTGTTCCACACAAAAGGCTGGTAAAGAAGCTTGACCACACAGTAGTTGGTCCAGGAGAAGTCAGATAGGTACAAAACTGGTTACAAGGCAGAACCTAGAGGGTACAGGTTAATGGAACCCAATCGATGGAAGGCAGGGTGAACTAGCGGGGTGCCCCAGGGCTCAGTGCTGGGGCCCCTGCTCTTCAATGTTTTTAAAGCAGACATCAGTGACAGACTGGAATGGAAGGTGTGTCTGTTCGCAGATGACACCAAAATATGTAATAGGGTGGACACCTCAGAAGAAGTGAGCAAAACGGAAGCTGACTTCAAGAAACTAGAATGGTCTGGAGTGTGGCAGCTGATATTTAATGCCAAAAAGTGCAAGGTCATGCACATAGGAAAGAAAAGGTGCTAGAGGCAGTATAGTGCAGTGGTTTAAGGCTCTGAGCTGCAAATCTGGAGACCTGGGTTTGAATAACACAGCCTCCACTTGCATACTGCATGACCCTGAACAAGTCACTTAACTTCCTTGTGCTCCCAGGTCACACCTGTAAACAAGCTTTCAGCTTAGTTTGTCTCTCCTGGTTAAACAAAAAAACAAAATCCAAGAAAGGAGTATTACCTAGGAAGTGAAAGATTGGTGACCTCAAACCAGGAACAAGCTCTGGGAATCATAATCTTAGACAACTTGAAGGTTAGTAAGCAGTGTGAGAGGGCAACAATGAAGGCCAACAGAATGCTGGGCTGCACTGGGAAGGGAATCACGAGCAGGAGGAGAGAGGTGGTACTATCATGGTATAGATCGCTGGTCAGGCCTCACCTGGAATATGGAGTCCAATTGTGGAGCCCTCACCTCAGGAAGGACATTGACCAGGTAGAAACAGTACAGAGAAAGGTGACAAAAATGATTCAGGGTCTGCTGTACATGTCCGATGTGGAAAGACTTAGGGAACTGAATATGTACTCCCTAGAGCAGAAAAGGGGTGGGGGGGTGCATGATTGAAACATTCAAGTACATAAAAGGCATTAACAAGGTACAGGCACAGGAACTTTTCACTTCAAGAAGGGCTCCAGGACCAGGGGACATGACCTCAGGCTGCAAGGAGGGAGGTTCTCTACCAACACCAGGAAGTTTGTCTTCACAGAAAGAGTGGTGGATGCCTGGAACAGCCTGCCCCAAGAGGTTGTGGGGGTCAACACTGTGGGGGGATTCAAGAATGCATGGGATAGACACAAGGCAGCCCTGACTACAAAGGGCAACTAGAGTGTCAAAATAGGTCTAAAACAAATGTGCAGACTAGATGAACCTGGTGGTCTCCTACTGCAGTCAACTTCTATGTTTCCATGTTTCTATTTCACCCAAATAAACTGAGATGTACAAAGTGCTTTGAGAAAATGGCCACAGACATTTATTTATTGATAATCATAACACAAATTACATCAGCAGTGTGGCATGCACAGCAAGGGAGTCATTGCAAGGCTTTGTATGATCAACTCTAGACCTCAGTCCATCCTTATGCCAAAGGAGACTCTTCGAGTGAAATCCCACTCCCCAAGGGTACGACCTCTGGAGGGACACCGGTCTCTGAGGCATAAGTGATGGCTCCTGGACCATATGCCCCTCCCACGTTGGATGGTGCTACACAAGCAGACCATCTTTGATGCTACCCGCTCCTGGGGCAGGCTGTTCCATGGTTTCACCACTCTCTCAGTGAAGAAGTACTTCCTGAGGTTGCTTTTGAACCTGCCTCCCACAAACCTCAAATTATGGCCCCTTGTACATGCTGTTGTGTTGTGCTGAAATAGATTACCTGCCTGAGTTGTGTTTAACCCCTTCACATACTTAAATGTTTCAATCATGTCACCTCTGTTTCTTCTTTGCTTGAGGGAGTATAAATTTAACTCCCTGGGTCGCACCTCGTACATTTTGTGGTATAGACCCTGCACCATTTTTGTAGCTCTTCTTTGTACTATCTCCAAATGGTCAATGTCCTTTTTGAGGTGAGGTCTCCAGAACTGACCACAGTCTTCCAAGTGTGGCCTTACCAAGGACCTGTAGAGAGGCATGATAACCTCCTGATTCCTACCAGTAATGCCCCTACTAATACAGCCAAGGATGCCATTTGCTTTCTGAGCTGCCTTCTCATGCTGTTTTTCTACCTTTAAGTTGTCAGTGATCACTATACCGAGATCTTGCTCTATCTGTGTTTCTTCGAGTTGATGTCCTCTCAGTGTATACTTATTTATTATGTTACATACTAACATACTACTTGTCAGCAGATTAGGCCTTATGGTCTATTGAGTCTGCTCGACCTTAGATCCCTAGTTGGGTGCCGAGCTCCCCCCCCCTTGTGTTCCAGAAACCCCTATTATCCATCCCCACCCCCCTGGGCCAGGCCATTATCTGATACATACACTTTCTGTGTCTATCCCACCCTCTCTTGAAGCCCTCCACTGTGGATCTCTAAACCAGCTCACCAGGCAGCGCATTCCAAAGATCCACCACCCTCTCAGTGAAAAACCTCCTCCTCTTTCCCCCCCTCACCCTTCCACCTTCCAACTTCAAACCATGCCCTCTGGTGATACCTCCCTGCTTTAGTCTAAAGATCTCCTCCATGTTTACCTTATTTATTCCCTTGAGGTACTTGAAGACCTCAATCATGTCCCCCTGTCTCTCCTCTCCTCCAATGAAAACAGGCAGAGCTCCTCAAGTCTGTCCTCATCACGTCAAATCCCTAGTCCTCGATCGCCTTAGCTGCCCTCCTCTGTACCCTCTCCAGGAGCTGTATGTCCCTCTTCAAGTATGGTCTCCAGTACTGTACACAGTACTCAAAGTGTGGTCAAACCAGTCCATTGTACAGCGGCAGAATCACTTCCTTGCTCCTAGAGGTGATCCCCCTTACAATGCATCCCAACATCCTGTTTGCCTTGCTAGCCACTTTCCTGCACTGCTCAGAGTTATTCATACATGCAGCCACCATGACCCCTAGGTTTTTTTCCCCTGTTGATGCCTCCAGTGCCTCCCCTCCCAGGGTGTACCTGTGTTTAGGGTTTCCCTGCCCAAGATGTAACACCTAGCACTTCATGATATTGAAATTTAATTTCCATGTGTGAGCCCAGCTTTCCAGGGTGTCCAGGTCCCCTTGCAGGGCCAACCTCCCCTCTTCCCCCTCAACTACTGCTCCCATCTTGGAGTCATCAGCGAAGAGACTCATTTCACACTCTATACCCTCCCTGATGTCCGATATGTATGCATTAAACAGGATCGGACCCAGGACCGAGCCCTGCGGTACCCCACTACCGACCTCTCTAGGGTTTGAGAGCTCCCCACGATCACTACTCTCTGGGTGCATCCAGCTTGCCAGTTTTCAATCCATCTGACTATCAAAGGGCCTACTCCCAACCCCGTCAGTTTCTCCACCAGACCATTGTGGGGGACAGAGTCAAACGCCTTGCTGAAGTCTAAGAATAATACATCCACAGGCTTTCCCCTGTCCCATTCTGATGTTACCCATTCATAGAACTCCACAAGTTTGGTTTGACATGATCTACCTGGCACAAGCCCATGTTGCCGACTATCCAGACCTCCCACCTCCTCCAAGTACACCCCCAATCATTCCTTTAGTATACTCTCCAGTAATTTTCTCACCACCAAGGTCAAACTGATGGGTCTATAGTTACCTGGTACTTCCCTCAACCCCCCTTTATGGATTGGCACCACATGTGTCTCTCACCAATCCCTAGGTACCCTCCCTGTCTCAAGCGACCTGTTGAAGAGCTCTGCCAGGGTGCAGCCAGTATGTCCGCCAATTCCCATAGTATTCTCGGATGAATGCCATCCAGCCCAGGAGATTTATCTTTCTTTAGGGCCTTGAGGGCTAACCACACACTTTCGGTGGAGATAGCATCATCCGTCCCCTCCACCTTACTGGCCTTTTTTATCCTTATCCTGATGTGACACCCCTGGGGTACCTCTCCCTTCCTCTTGCTCCATTTTTGTTGCTCCCCTGATCCCACTCACTACCACTTCTATCCCCATTGTGTCTTGCTTTGTAGATATCCCATCCCCCTTCCTAGTGAACACAGAGGCAAAGTACTTGTTTAATATCTCTGCCTGGTCCCCCGCCTCTTCCACCCACCCTCCTTCTGATCTCAATCTGCCAAGATGGCCCTTTGTTTTTCTCCGCTCCCCAATTTACCGGAAGAACCCCTTTTCCCCTCCATGTATCCCATGTGTCAGCCGCTGCTCTTTACTGGACTTTGCCCACCTCACCATCCGGGTGACTTTTCTAGATGCAAGATGGTACATTTCCTTTTCCCTATCCCCTCTTGTTGTTTTATATTTTTTGTAGGCCGCCTTCTTTTCTCTGACTGCTACCTGAACCTCATTGGACCACCAGCATGGTTTATGTGACCTTGCTCCCTTACGTTTCACCTTAGCGCAGGTCCTGACTGCCTCATGAAGTCCCCGTTTTATGTCCTCCCATCTCTTTTCCACATTTGTCATTGATGTAATCCCCTTCAAGTGATCCTTGAGAATATTTCCCATGCCCACAAAGTCTGCCCCTCTGAAGTCTACTGCCAGTGTCCTAGATCTCTCCCTCCCCATGCTTATTTGAAACCAGACAATTTCTCCTATCCGGGTGCATTACCTTACATTTTTTGGCATTACATTTTAACTGCCAAGTCCTAGACCATTCCTCCAACTTTCTAAGGTCAGCTTTCATGTTGTCTGCCCCTTCCTGTAAGTCCACTCTGTTACAGAGCTTAGCAGCATCTGTGAACAGGCAAACTTTCCCTTTCAAATCATTTGCAAGGTCTCTTATAAAGATGTTGAAGAGGATAGGTCCCAGTACTGACCCCTGCGATATGCCACTGGTTACACTACCTTCCCTCAACAGAAATCCATTTACTAGCAGTCTGTGTCCTATTGTTTAGCCAGTTGCTGATCCAATTAACTACCTTTTGTCCAGCTCCTGTATGTGCCAGCTTGTTTGTTAGCCTTCTGTGAGGGACGGTGTTGATGGCCTTGCTATTTTATTTCCTCTCTTACTTGATGGTTTTACAGAAAGGCCCTCAGACTTTTTCAGATCAGCTGGTGGAATCTTGGGTGCGCAGTGATGTCATTTAAGCATGAATGACATAATTTTCATCAATGTCCTGGCAGCTTTGTATACATACAGTACATCTGATTATGAAATGGCAAAAATCAATTGTCACTTCAAACAGTATTACATGAACTATACAATATTAAATATCTAGTAGCTTTCACAGACTATTCAGCAAAAAATTGGGGACCGTATTAAACAAGAGAAGGGGTGCCCAAACATACTCAGGTCATGTTAGTTCCCCCCAGTTTCGTTACTAGCCTAAATGTAGTTGTATATTGCTTCATCCCATTTGCTGAGGTTCTATAACACTCTCAGTATTATACATTTGCCTGTAATGGGTTCTCCTACCAGAAATTGTACCACTGCTCATGTAACCCTTCCTTCTTCAAAATATATATTCTACCCTGTCCTTTGTTAATGTAAGACCTTAATTCATGTTTCTCAAAATGTTCATCTCTTTTACTGCCCCCTCACAATACTCCTCCCCCTCTCAAAATTTCAACTTTTACTCCTGCACCCTTCCAAATATGAACCCCATCGTATACGCCCCCTCTCAAAATCAGTTTTTTAGCCCACACCACCATATATGTGTGCATCTACCTCTGCACTCCTCCAAATGTACACCACTTGCACCCCTCTCTAAATTTGTAACTATATCACTCCCAAAATTTGCACTTGCACCCCTGCAGCTCTTCTGAAATTTGAACTTCTACACCCAGAGTTTGCATTTGTACCTCTAAACTGGCACTGAGGGTGGACAAGGCACCGGGGCCAGATGGCATTTACCCTAGGGTACTTAGGGAGCTAGAAGAGATCCTAATGGGACCACTGGCAAACCTGTTCAGTACATCACTGGACACAGGATGTGTGCCACAGAACTGGAGGATGGTCCAAGTGGTACCCATTCATAAAAGTGGCCCAAAGGATGATCCAGGCAACTACAGACTGGTGAGTCTCACTTCAATCATGGGGAAACTCATGGAGTCAATCCTAAAAGAGAGGCTGGTGACCTTTCTGGAAGACAATGGGCTCCAAGACAGCTATCAACACAGTTTTGTATCAGACAAATCCTGCCAGATGAAACTAGTTGAGTACTATGACTGGGTTATCAGGGAACTGGACAGGGGCCATGCAGTGAACATTCTACATTTGGACTTCAGTAAGGCCTTTGACTTGGTGCCATATGGGAGGCTGGAGGAAAACTGAAATACATTGGGGTGGGGACAAAAATGGTCAACTGGATCACCAACTGGATGAGGGGTAGGCAGCAAAGGGTGGTGGGGGGGGACTCTTATCACCAAGGGACTTTACGAGTGGAGCGCCCCAGGGTTCAGCACTGGGACCGGTGCTGTTCTGGATATTCATAGCTGATGTCTCATATGGGATCTGGAGTAGAATCAGTCTGTTTGCAGACAATACTAAGATTGGTGCAGTGGTAGATGACATAGAGGGTGGAGGGGACTGCAGGAAGACCTAAACAAACTACAGGAATGGTCGGAGATGTGGCAGTTGGGGTTCAACATCAAGAAGTGCAAGGTACTGCACTTCAGAGCAAGGAACCAGTGGAAGAAATATCAGTTGGGAGGGGTACAGTTGGAAAGCACAGTGGAGGAAAAGGATCTAGGGGTACTAATAACAGGGTGTATGAACCACTCAGCTCAGTTCAGGAAGGAGGCTGCAAAGACAAACAAGATGCTGGGGTGCATATGAACATATGAACAAGCCAGCAGAAGAAGGCCATTTGGTCTATCAAGTCTGCTCGTATTGCAGGGTCCACAGCTTGAGCTAATGTCCCTGTCCTCCCTCCCCACTCCTCCCATCCTCCCTACCCATGATTCTTATCTTCCCCATGCCTATCCCAGCCTCTCTTAAAGCTGCTCACTGTCTTTAATGAGATGACCTCTTTCGGCAGCGCATTCCTAGTGTCTACCACTCTTTCTGTGAAGAAGTGCTTCCTGACATCCCTCCTAAACCTCCCACGCTCCAGTTTAAGACTGTGCCCCCTCGTGATATGGTTGCCACTCAACTTAAAGAGACTTTCCTTATCAACATTATTTATCCCATTCAAGTACTTGAATGTCCCAATCATGTCCCCTCTCTCTCTCCTGTCTTCCAGGGAGTACATGTGCAGTGCCCTCAACCTCTCCTCATATGCCTTGCCCTCCTGACCAGCTATCATCTTTGTAGCCCTCCTTTGTACCTTCTCCAGCAGGTTAATGTCATTTTTGAGGTGTGGGCACCAGTACTGAACTCCATACTCCAGATGCGACCTTATCAGTGACCTGTACATGGGCAGTATAACCTCCTCTCTCCTACTACTGATCCCCCTAGCTATGCATCCCGGCATCTTGTTTGCTTTGCTGCTGCTTTCTTGCACTGCATGCTTCAGGTCACTAGTAATCATCACTCTCAGGTCCTTCTCCTCCTCCTCTGATGCAGCTATTCGAACTTCACCTAGATAATACTCTGTCCTGGGATTCTTGGCTCCAATATGCATAACTTTGCATTTCTTGGCATTAAAGTCAAGCTGCCAGATCCTGGACCACCTCCCCAGCTTTCCAGAGCTTCCTTTGGGGACTGGGGTTCCACCCGGAGGGACACCAACCTATACTGGCAGGATGGTCTGCATCTGTCCAGGAAGGGAACAAGTCTTTTGAGCAATCAGTTTAAATGCTTCATTGGCAAGCTTTTAAACTAGTCAAGGGGGGAGGCACTGATAAGAAGCAGGAAAATCCCAGCCTCTCCCTACAAAACAAGGTACTAAATGAGAAAAAGACCGAGGTAGATAGGTCAGTGGGGGATGCTGCAACAGAAGGTGAAGCCATCAAAAAATGGAGAGCAATGAGTACCAATGCCCTTAGTCTGGGTAACAAGCTTCCTGAATTAGTGGCCTTGATGGAGGAAGAACATCTGGATATCGTGGCAGTCACAGAAACATGGTACACACAAAACCATAACTGGGACATAAACATACCAGGATACACTATCTACAGGAGGGACAGGGAGGGTAAAAGAGGAGGAGGAGTAGCTCTTTACATAAGGGAAGGAATCAAAGTCACAGAACAAAAGGGTAAACAGGGGAGGAGAAGAAGCACTGTAGGTCAATTTAGAGACAGGCAATGGCACCACAATCCGCACAGGGGTTGTATACAGACCCCCCTCTCAGGGGGAGGAAATCGACAAGGAAATGATAGAAAGTATACTTAGAATGGCAGAAAAAGGGGAGATATTGCTGATGGGTGATCTGAGTATGCCAGATGTTAACTGGAGTGCAGTTGTAGCAGCCACTTCGAAGAGTGGGGTTATTCTAGATGCCCTACATGGGGCATGCCTTAGACAACTAGTATTGGAACCCACTCGAGAGGGAGTAATCTTAGACCTGGTTCTCTCAAATGGAGATGGAGAGAGAATCACAGATGTAGACATGGGTAGCCATCTGGGAACTAGCAACCATCAAACACTATGGTTCACAATAAACACAGCAATAGAGTCAAGCCATACAAAGGCAAAAGTACTGGACTTTAGGAGGGGCTGATTTTGCCAAAATTGGTGAGTGCCTAAGGAATGCACTAGCAAATGGGCAGGAAGGAGGGGTGGAAAACAATGGGGAATAATAAAAACTGCCATCACAGAGGTAACAAGCCTTTGTGTGAAGCAAATAAACAAAACAAAATGATGTAAGAAACCACTATGGTTCTGAAAGGAAGTGGCAGTGAAGGTTCAAGAGAAAAAGAAAGCATTCAGGAAGTACAAGGAATCACAGAAGGTGCAGGACAGAGAACTGTATCAGTTAAAGCAAAAGGAAGCTGGAAAGGCAGTCAGAACAGCAAAGGCTCAAACCGAGGAAAAGATAGCCAACTCAGTTAAGAAGGGGGATAAAACCTTTTGTAGGTACATCAGGGAGTGAAGGAAGACCAAGGGAGGGATAATGAGGCTTAATAAAGGCAGAGGGTGACTGTGAAAAGGCAGAGATACTAAACAAATATTTTTGCTCAGTATTTACAAATGAAGAGGGGGAGGTACCTAAAACAAACAGTAGAAACACTCTGGATACAGAAGTTGATACCAGCCCATTTACAGAAGAAAGGGTTCTGAAAGAACTCTTAAAACTGAAGGTGGACAAAGCAATGGGGCCTGATGGGATTCACTCCCGAATTCTAAAAGAACTAAGGGTAGAACTAGTGACACCACTTACTACCCTTTTTAACAAATCATAGGAGGATGGAGTGGTACCCGAGGACTGGAGAAGGGCAGATGTGATTCCTCTTCGCAAAAGTGAGAGCAAGGCAGAAGCAGGAAACTACAGACCTGATAGTTTAACCTCAGTGATAGGGAAAATGATGGAATCACTTCTGAAGGAAAGAATTGTCGAGTATCTAGAGGCCAGAGGGGCACAGGACCCAAGGCAGCATGGATTCACAGCGGGAAGGTTATGCCAGACGAATCTGATAGATTTCTTTGACTGGGTGACCAAAGTAGTAGATCAGGGAGGGGCTGTGGACATGGCCTACCTAGACTTTAGCAAGGCATTTGACACAGTCCCACAAAAAAGATTAATATACAAGTTAGCCAGCCTGGAAGTGGGTCCCAAGATGACAGCCTGGGTAAAGAATTGGCTGGAGAATAGGACACAGAGAGTAATAGTAAATGGAGTCCACTCTGAAAAAGGGGTTACTAGTGGGGTACCACAGGGTTCAGTATTAGGACCGGTCCTCTTCAATGTCTTATAAGCGACATTGCAGAGGGACTGAAGGAAAGTATGTCTCTTTGCAGATGACACAAAGATCTGCAACAGAGTTGATGCACAAGGTGGGTGGAAAGGATGAGAAGGACTTGGCAAGGTTAGAGGAATGGTGAAATGTATGGCAGCTTAGATTCAATGCTAAGAAGTGCAGTAATGCACCTGGGAAACAAAACCCAGGGAAGAGTACACAATGGGGGTGAGATACTAACAACAACAAAATGGAAAGGGACCTGGGGGTAGTCATATCAGATGACCAAAGGTGGGCAAGCAATGTGAAAGGGTAGCAAGGAGGGTTGGGGGATACTGGGATGCATAGGGAGAGGCATCACCAGTAGAAAACAGGAAGTTATTATCCATCTGTGCAGACAGCTGGTGAGACCCCATCTGGAGTACTGCATGCAGTTCTGGAGACCCAATCTCCGCAAAGACATAGACAGGGTGGAAGCTGTCCAGAGGAGGGCAACTAAAATCATGCAGGGTCTGCACCGGAAGATATATGAAGAGAGACTTAAGGAGCTTAATATGTATAGCCTCGAGGAAAGGAGGGAGAGGGGGGACACGATAGAAACATTCAAGTACCTCAAGGGAATCAACAAAGTCCAAGAGGGTAGCATCTTTCAGAAAAAGAGATGTGCAAGAACACAGGGGCACAATTTGAAGATAGAGGGGGATGGCTCAGGGGCAATGTGAGGAAGTATTTTTTCACAGAGAGGGTGGTGGATGCATGGGACCACCTTCCTGAGGAGGTTGTGGGGTCTAAAACTGTGGGAGAATTCAAGAATGCATGGGACAGACATAAAGCAGTTCTTGTGGGGGGTAGGAAGAAATAGGCTGTTGGTTAACTTGGATCTGCAGCTTATCCAGTAAATAGGGAAATGGGCAGACTAGGTGGGCCAAGAGGTCCTTATCTGCCATCAAAGTCTATGTTTCAGTAAGCTAGGTGAGGATATCTCTTAATTGGGGTGTATGATTTTGGAAGAAGTGAAGCAGTTGTCTGCTTTCAGTCATCTCTAGCCATCTTACAAGAGCACTATAAACGGACTCCCTCCCAGTGTGTCCCATCACACTCGTGTCCCAGTGTGTGAGTGGAACAGTGCAGGAGTAAAACAGGTAAAGAGACTAGCATTTAGGTGTCGGCAGGTGTCAGCAGGCATGCAGGAGCTCTGCTGGTGCAGTAAGGTAAGGTACAGTTCCTGTTTACTTGCTTCTACCTATGTGGAAAGTACTGGAGGAGAGTAAGGGGTAACAGAAGTGAGGTAACAGTGCTTAAAAACAGTAAGTACCTGTTGTGTGGGAAAAGAGGGAGCATATTATCTAGGGTAGAGGTATATAACAGTTAAAGAAAGGCAAAGGAATAAGTAAGGGGTAGAGTACAGCAAAAAGGGGAAAACTAGAAACACCCTATCTAGGGTAAGATTGCAAAGGGGTACAGTAAATCAAAAAGGGGAGAATTAGAAACACCCTATCTAGGGTAACGTTACTAAAGGGTAAGGTAAATCAAAAGGGGAAAAACTAGAAATACCCAATCTTGGGTAACACTATAAAGTAAATTTAAGTAGAAGTAGAGTATGAATCTGTGGGAGATTATGAGAGTGGTGCAGTGTAGTGGTTGTGAAGTTCAGTTTTCAGAGAGACCTTCTGGAGACAGAGGTGAAACCTCATCTGCTCGCATCTCTCTGGGTGAGGGAGGAGGTTGCTGGACTCTGTGTTGAGCTGGCTAGGATCTGGAGGATTTCTTCCCCCAGTTAGGGACCACCAAGTCTACCACCATTGTCCTAGAAATTGCCATGAAGAAGGAGGACCGGCTGGACTGTGGAGGGCTCTGGAGGGGTGGGGAAGGTGGGCCAGGGGCACATCCCTCAGTCTCTGCCACTACCTAATTAATTCACCACTTTGGTGGGACTGGATTGCCAGAAGGAGGCATCCATGGTAGTGGTAAGGGAGGCTGTGGAGGTCCTCTGTAGTGGAGACCTCAAGGTGGGAGGTAGAAGACCCCATAAGAGGAGTGAGCAACTTCTGGTGGGGGATTCAATTGTTAGGGTGGTAAAGTTGGAAATAAGAACGGAGGGAAAGAGGGAGGTAGGTGCCTATCTAGCACCTCAGCATGGAGGGATGGACAGAGGATCCTAAGGATTGCTATGGCTGCTGGGCAGGAGGGGGAGCTAGAAGTCACTGTCCACCTGGGAACTATTGACCTAGCTAGGTGTGGGTCTGGGATTTTGCAAGGAGTTTTCAGAGAACTGGGGAGAGGCTTTAGGCAGGTGGTACACACAGTGGCTTTTGCTTTGGTGCTCTCTGTTTATGACCAGGTGGAGGGAAGGGATCTCAATACCAGGAGCTTAAACTCATGGTTTAAGGAATGGTGCAGAGAAGAGGGGTTTGGCTATACTGCGGACTGGGGACCAACCTGGGAGGATGTGGGCTTATGCATAGGGGATCGCCTGCATTCATTTGGGAAGGAAACCACAGTCCTCAGTGGACAGTTTGAATTTTTTTTTTAATAACTGTATTTTATTGAGGTTTTGTCAACAAACACAAGTATAGCATGTATCAAGTTAACAATAATATGCATTATAAGAAAGAAAGAGACAACACAGAACCGAAAAACAAAACTCACACAGTCATCTCACCCACCACATCCCTACCGCTCACTCAAAGTTGGTCAGCCCACAGAATAAGGCAATGACAAAGAGTCAGGGGTCAGAACACAGAGACAGCAGTGAGGACTGTAAAGCATGGTAGACACATACAAGGTAGCACTTGAGCAAAAAATAACAAAGTCAATGAAGGTCAGTGCTCTTTCACTTTATACCCTTGGTGGGGTGGAGACAGAGCAGGTCAAGACTTTTAAATATCTTGCACAGGTAGTGGTTGACTGTATGACATATGAACAACATATTGCACAAATGGTTAAAGTTACACATCAAAGATTGGGAGCACTTTACAGAATAAACTGTTCATTAATTCAATCCACTAGGCTGTTTTCTATTGCAATGTTTTCTTTTACCGGTGATCGAGTATGGCCTCTTATTCTATCACTCTGCTGGGCAGGAGTTGCTGACCAGGGTAAAAATTATTTTGAATCAGATTGCCTGTTTTGCATCTCAGTTACCAGATCGAACCCATCATTGTGCTGTGAGTCGTTAAAACATGTTGTGTGGCTTTCCCTTGATCTTAGGTATCAATTCCAGTTAGGGATTCTTGCAAACAAAAGTGATTTCAGACAAGGTTCCTACTTTTTTCCATTCAATTTTCAAAAAAAAACATACTAGTTTAGTTACTACCCATTCCTCTGCACATCAATATTTTGATATTCCTAGAATGAAAACTTCAGTTGGTCAAAAGACAATGTTTTACAATCTACCACTGTTTTTCAGTACAATCTCTTCAATATTCGAATGTTTTAATGTTACTATTTACAGTTACAGACAAGCATTGAGAAACAGTTTATTTTCCAGGAGTCATTCCAATTGTTTTAACAATGAAGATGTACCTTTGTCTTGTTCTACTGGTTGTCCTGTAGTTAATTTACTCATTGTATTGTTGATAAATATTTGTATGCTGTTCTGGTTGCCCATGAAAACGAGTCTTTGGCCCATGGATTTACCAGATTTTAAATAAACAAAATAAAAAAAAAATCTAATCCAACATTTTGTTAAGAGAGCACAGAACTGAACCCTAGTGCTTCACCTCTTAGATGTGAGGCTTCATCAGGGGACATGGCTTATACAGTGGGAATAGTCCTGTTTCAATAATCAGACTAAAACAGCGTAATTGATTTTGGGACATGTTCACGAAGTGCTGGGGTTTAGTGTCGTGCTCTCTAAATAAAATGTTGGATTAGACTGACCCGCATTGACTTTGTTATTTTTTGCTCGAGGGCTGCCTTGCATGTGTTTACCAAGTTTCTGCTGTTAGTTGGCAAGCACCCTTTATTATGTGAGCACGTGGTGTTGTGCCTACAAGACCCTAAAGCAACCTGTTCAGGGGCCAAATGTCTACACTAAACTAAATCTGTAATCCCCAGAAGAGCATAGAGCATCTCACAATGGTGGCAAAAGGAGGCATGTCTGTGTCGCAAGGAAGCTAGCATTTTTTCCATGTGGAAAGCATGCATGGCTTCCATGTGCCATTCTTGAAGGATAGAATTCCCCCAAGGAAAAGGAAAAAGAAAACAGATCAATGGTAGTAGACAGGGGGGTGGGAACAAAAGTTGTAAAAAGAGAGGGGAAAAGGAGGCAGAGCAAAAGGGAAAGAAGGGGGGGGACTATAGGCAAAATGTGAAAAGGTGTGGAAGGTCACGTGTGCAAATGCAAGGAGTTTTTGAACTAAAACTCCAGACCTGAAGGCCATCATTGCAAAGGCTGACCTGGATATTGTGGCCATTATTGAGTCATGGTGCACAGGGAACCACAACTGGGACATGGTCTACCAGATTATACTCAGTTCAGGAAAGATGGGATGGGAAGGAAGGGAGGAGGAGGAGTGGTGTTATATGTAAGGAAGGGTGTCAAAGTAATAGAAACACAGGGAAACCAGCAGGAAAGCAAGGGCTGGAGGTACTGTTGGTCACCCTGGAGATAGAAGACAGAGCTCCTATTCACCCTAGGGTTTTCTACAGACTTCCAAACCAGAAGGAAGAACTGGATAAGGCACTGTGGGAAGCCATCAACACACTGGCAGAAAACGGAGAAGTGTTTCTGTTGGTGACTCCAACTTGCCGGATGTAGATCGGGGCCTCCCATTCACAGCCATGGCTAGAAGCAGGGACATCCTAGACTTCCTGCAGGAGGCATTTCTCAAGCAACTAGTCAGGGAGCCCAATCATGATGAGCCAATATGGGACCTGGTGCTCACTAACAGGGACAATTTTGCAGACAACAAGGCGGAAGACCAAGGGGACCAGTGATTACTGTACAGTGTGGTTCTGCATAAGGATGGCAGCAGAAGCAAACCACACAAGGATGAGGGTTCTGAACATTAGGAGGGCAGATTTTTTAAAATGTGTGAATGTCTCAGAGGTGACCTATTGGAGGGAATAGTCAGCGTGGGGTGGAGAAACAGTGGACCAACGTAAGGGATGCCATAGTGAAGGCAACAAACCTCTGTGCAAAAGAAATAAGAAAAAAACAAAAGAAAAAAGAGACTGCTGTGGTTCTCAAGGGAAGTGGCTGAAAATGTTTAGGCTGAAAGGATAGCATTTAGAAGGTTCAAAGAGATGCAGAGGGAAGAAGATAGGGAAGTGTGCCAGTAAAGGCAGAGGGAAGCAAAGAAAGTGGCGAGGAGTGCAAAGGCGTAAAACAAGGAAAGGATAGCCCAAGGGGTAACCAAAAGGAGCAATACCTTTTTTAAGTACATAAGTGAGAAGAGGAAGACAAGAAGAGGGATTTTGAGATTAAAAAGGGCAGGGGAGACTGTGCAAAGAAGGATCAGGAAAAAGCAAATATCCCAAACAGATATTTCTGTTCTGTCTTCACAGTGAAAGGGGAAGAGGGATGGATGACATAAAAGCAGCAGGAACACGGGGGTGGGGGGGGATAGATAGAAGTCCATTTACAGAGGAGAAAATACTGAAAGGACTTGCAAATCTGAAAATGGTCAAAGCTATGAAGGCCAGATGGGACACATTCAAGGGTGTTGAGGGAGCTCAGGAAGGTACTATCTGCACATCTGATAGTCCTTTTCAACAGCTCACTGGAAACATGAGTGGTTTCAGAGGACTGGAGGAGGGTAGATATAGTCCCACTACATAATAGTGGTAGCAGGGAGGAGGCAGGCAACTATAGGCCAGTCAGTCTGACATAAATGGTGGAGAAGCTAATGGAGTCATTTTTGAAGGAAAGGATTGTTGAGTAACTTGAATACAATAGGTTACAAGACCCGAGGCAGCACGGATTCATGGGGGGAGGACATGTCAGATGAACCTAATAGATGTTTTCAACTGAGTGACCAGAGAAATAGATCAGGGTGGGGTGGTAGACATGACCTAATTAGACTTCAGCAAGCCCTTTGACACTGTACCACATAGAAGGCTCATTGGGAAGCTGGGCAGTTTGGGGGGTCCTAAGGCAGTAAACTGGGTCCGAAATTGGTGACAGATGGTGGTGGTTAACAGAATTCACTCAGGGGAAGGGATAGTGACCAACACGGTTCCTCAGGGCTCAGTACTGTATCCAGTCCTTTTAATGTCTTTGTAAGTGACATTGCAGAATTGCTGAAATGAAGGGAAAGGTATGCCTCTTTGCAGACAACATCAAAATCTGCAATAATTTGAACACCCCAGAGGGGTACAGGGAATGTGTAGAGACCCGAGAAAACTCAAGGAGTGGTCAAGTGTATAGCAGTTGGGTTTCAATATGAAAAAGTGCAAAATCATGCACCTAGAGCATAAAAACCCAGCGGCAGAGTATGACATTGTGGGGAGGCATTGACAGTCACCAAACAGGAAAGAATACTAGGAGTAATCATATCAGATGACCTCAACGTGGCAAGGCAGTGTGACAAGGCAATTGGAAGGACAGTGGAATGCTAGGGTGCATACACAGGGGTATCACCAGCAGAAGAAGGGCGGTGGCGTTGCCACTGTGTAAATCATTAATAAGACCCCACGTCAGATCTGATGAAGGACATAGGCAGGATAAAGGCTGTCCAGAGGAGGGTAACTAAAATGACATGGGGAAATATTTATGGGGGATATTGCAAATGACTTGAAGGGTAAGGTTTGCCTGTTTGCAGATGACACGAAACTCCGCAACAGAGCAGACACGCAGTAGGGAGTGAAAGGTATAGAAGCGGACCTGAGAAACTCGAGGAATGGTCCAGGGATTGGCAGTTGAAGTTTAATGCTAAGAAGTGCAAGGTTATGCACATAAGAAAAAGAAACCTAAGGATAACGTACACATGGGGACAGCATCAGTTAGAGGAGACAAAGACAGAAATAGACCTCAGAATAGTCATCGCGGATTACTTAAAGGTTGGAAAACAGTGCAAAAAGCGAGGGCGAGTGGCATCCTTGGCTGCATTGGTAGGGGAATTACAAGTAGAAAGAGTGAGGTTATCATTCCTCTCTACAGGTCCTTGGTGAGGCCACATTTAGAAGTACTGTGGTCAGTTTTGGAGGCCCCACCCCTAAAAAGACATAGACCTCCTGGAGACGGTACAGAGAAGGGCTGCAAAGATGGTGTAGGAACTGCATCGTGAGCCATACAAGGCAAAACTCAGGGAACTAAATCTGTACACCCTTGAGCAGAGAAGAAACAGAGAGGGACATGATCGAAACTTTTAAGTACGTTAAGGGAATCAACACAACACAAGCAGGAAGCCTCTTCCAGCAAAACAGGGATGTGCATACAAGGAGCACAACTTGTGTCTGGTGGGAGGAAGGTTCAAAAGCAACCTCAGGAAGTACTTCTTTACAGAAAGGGTCATAGACCTATGGAACATCCTACCTCAGGAGGTGGTAGAATCCAAGACAGTATGTGAATTCAAACTCGCATGGGACAGACATTGTGGATATATCAGGGTGCAGTCTAAATAGAGAGTTGGGCAGAAACACGGGCAGGCTAGATGGATCATGTGGTCCCCATCTGCTGACACCACTCCTAAGTTTCTATGTTCCTGTTTCAGAAGCCCTTTGAGGAGAGAGACTAAGGGATCTCAGTATGTTCACCCTTGAAGAGAACAGAGAGAGGGGTATACAGAGACCTATAAATACCTCACAGGGTTAACAAAGTACAGGAGGGGAGTATTTTGCAGAGGAGAAAATGCACGAGATCAAGGGGACATGCGATGATGCTGGAAGGGGGAAATTTAGGAGGGATGTGAGGAAGTACTTCTTCACTGATAGAGTGGTGTATGTCTGGAATAGTCTTCCAGCAGAGGTAGTGGGGAAAAACAGTGGTGGGCTTCAAGCATGCATGGGATAGGCACAAGAAAATTTTACCTGGGAAACATGTGGGGCCTTGGCACTGTGTGTCGCTATTCCCCCCCATTCCCCATTGTGTGTCCGTGCCAATATAGTACTATAATCGGCACCCCCACTGGGTGCATCCACAATTACATGGTTGCCCACCCCTTCTCCAATTGCAACTGGGCCACCTCATGCCCTATGACACCCCATAAATGCCCGTTACGGCCCCTAACCACACATCCCCACAGTGTCTGCAGTGGCGCAAGGGGCTTAGACCGGGTTTTTGATTATCTGTCTTCAGCCCTTGCTGCAGCCACAGTGGGGTTTCTTGCATCCCAGAAAAGGGAATGTTGTAGCCCCACCATGGCACAAACCCAATTGTGGCATGGCACACCCTAATCTTGGCTGCAAGGGCGGTGCAGCACCACAAGGATGCAGCAGTTCCCAATTCAGACACAGACTGCATTTCTGAACTGGGTATGCCACAAAGTTTGATGCAAGGTGTAAGTTGCACCACAATTGTTTGACACAAGCACCTTGCATCCATCGTAGGTCCACGCAGTCTGTCCAGATGGTGCCTGCCTAATCTGTCATCTTAGACTCTAACTGGTCTCTGGAGACTCTCCCTCCTCCCTGGCTATCTACTACAGAAACAGAGAATTGGTCTTCAGATATACTAGGCATGGTGTAACCCCTGTAGAACCTGCAACATTTGTTCACTCCTTGAACTTGCACATGTATCCGTGTCCAAATTTAGAGACCCTGCAACTTTTGCCCATGCTTTCAGATGCACTGAACATGCTTCATCTCCTGCAGAACCTGTAGCATTTATACATGCCATTAGATACACTGAACATGCTCTACCTCCTGCAGAACTTGGAACATTTGTCTATGCCTTGAGATACACTGAGCATGCTTCACCTCCTGCAGAATCTGCAACATTTTTCATTGCCTTACGATACACTCAACATCCTCCAACACCTGCAGAACCTGCAACACGTGTTCATGTCTTTAAGGACGCTGTGCATGCTCATAGAATTTGACTTTTTTTTTTAATTTGACAGCAGATAAGGACCACTTGGCCCACCTAGTCTGCCCAGTTTCCTACCTAACAGATAAGCTGCAGATCCTAGTTAACCAACCGCTTACTTCCTCCTACCCCCCACTAGGACTGCCTTATGTCTGT
Source organism: Neoceratodus forsteri (assembly GCA_016271365.2). NCBI lineage: Eukaryota > Metazoa > Chordata > Ceratodontiformes > Ceratodontidae > Neoceratodus > Neoceratodus forsteri. Next base: position 180,632,756 of record CM057452.1, on the reverse strand, counting down.
CCCATGCATTCTTGAATTCCCCCACTGTTCTTGACTCCATGACCTCCTCAGGGAGGCTGTTCCATGCATCCACAACCCTCTCTGTGAAAAAATACTTCCTCACATTACCTCTGAGCCGTCCACCCTCTATCTTCAAATTGTGCCCCCTTGTTCTTGCACATCTCTTTTTCTGAAAGATGCTACCCTCTTGACTTTGTTGATTCCTTGAGGTACTTGAAAGTTTCTATCATGTCCCTCTCTTCCTTCTTTCCTCAAGGGTATAATATTAAGCTCCTTTAGTCTTTCTTCAGATGTCTTCTGGTGCAGACCCTGCACCATTTTGTTGCCCTCCTCTGGACAGCCTCCACTCTGTCTATGTCTTTCAGCAGATGGGGTCTCCAGAACAGCACACAGTACTCCAGGTGGGGTCTCACCAACTGTCTGTACAGAGGATAACAACTTCCTGTTTTCTGCTATTGATGCCTCTTCCTATGCATCCCAGTATCCCCCAGCCCTTACCTGCCTTCTCACATTGCTTGCCCACATTTAGGTCATCTGATATACTTACCCCAGGTCCCTTTCCATTTTACTGTTGTCAGTATCTTACCCCCATTGTGTACTCTTCCCTGGTTTTGTTTCCCATATGCATTACCTTGCACTTCTTTGCATTGAATATGAGCTGCCATACATTTGACCATTCCTCCAACCTTGCCAAGTCCCTTCTCATCCTTTCCACTCCATCTTGTGTTTCAACCCTGTTGCAGATCTTTGTGTTGTCTACAAACAGACATACTTTTCCTTCCAGTTCCTCTGCAATGTCACTCATAAAGATATTAAAAAGGACCAGTACCAGTACTGAACCCTGTGGTACCCTGCTAGTAACCCTCTTTTCTTGACTGTGTACTCCATTTACTACTACCCTTTGCGTCCTGTTGTCTAGCCAATTTGTTATCCAGGCTACCACCTTGGGACCCACTCCAAGGCTGGTTAACGTGTGTATTAATCTTTTGTGTGGGACTGTATCAAATGCCTTGCTAAAATCTAGGTAGGCCATGCCCACAGCCCCTCCCTGGTATTCTACTTTGGTCACCCAGTCAAAGAAATCTATTAGATTCGTCTGACACGACCTTCCCATCATGATCCATGCTGCCTTAGGTCCTGTGCCCCACTGGCCCCTAGGTACTCAACAATTCTTTCCTTCAGAAGTGATTCCATCATTTCCCCTACCACTGAGATCAAACTAACTGGTCTGTAGTTTCCTGCCTCTGTCCTGCTCCCACTTTTGTGAAGAGGAATCACATCTGCCCTCCTCTAGTCCTCAGGTACCACCTCATCCTCCCATGACTTGTTAAAGAGAGTAGTCAGCCGTGTCACTAGTTGTACCCTTAGTCCTTTTAGAATTCTTGGGTGAATCCCATCAGGCCCCATTGCTTTGTCCACCTTCAGTTTTATTAGTTCTTTCAGAACCCTTTCTTCTGTAAATGTACTGGTATCGACCCCCATCTTCAGAGTGTTTCTCTTGTTTGGTTTAGGTACCTCCCCCTCTTCTTCCTTTGTGAATACTGAGCAGAAATATTCATTCAGTATCCCTGCTTTTTCACTGTCACTCTCTACCCACATTCCCTCCCCTTTAATAAGCCACAGTATCCCTCCTTTGGTCTTTCTTCGCTCCCTCATGTACCTATAAAAGGTCTTATCTCCTTTCTTAACAGAATTGACTATCCTTTCCTCTGTTTGGGCCTTTGCTATTCTGACTGCCTTCCCAGCCTGTTTCTGCTTTAACTGATAAAGTTCTCTGTCCTGCTCCTTCTGTGTTTCCTTATATTTCCTGAATGCTATCCTTTTCTTCTTAACCTTCCCTGCCACCTCTTTTGAGAACCATAGCGTTTTTCCTTTGTTGTGTTTTATTGATTTGCTTTACACAAAGGCTTGTTGCCTCTGTGATGGCTGTTTTAATTACTCCCCATTGTTCCTCCACCCTCCTTCTTGCCTGTTTGCTAGTGCTTTCTGAGGCACCTCTCATTTTCTCAAAGTCAGCCCTCCTAAAGTCCAATCACTTGCTTTGTATGGCTTGATTGTATGGCTTGTTTATCGTGAACCACACTGTTTGGTGGTCACTTGTTCCCAGATGGCTGCCCACTTCTAAATCTGAGATTCTTTCTCTGTCCCCATTTGAGAGTACCAGGTATAAGATTGCTCCCTCCCGAGTGGGTTCCAATACTAGCTGTCTGAGGCATGCCCCCTGTAGGGCATCAAGAATGACCCTGTTCTTGGATTTGCCTGCAGCAAAGGTGCTCCAGTTAACATCTGGCATATTTAGGTCCCCCATCAACAATATCTCCCCTTTTTCTGCCATTCTAAGGAAGCCTTCTATCATTTCCTTGTCCATTCCCTCCCTGAGATGGGGGTCTGTATACAACCCCCATGCGGATTGTGGTGCCATTTCCTGTCTCCAGGGTGACCCAGAGTACCTCATCTGCTCCCTGTTTACTCTTTAGTTCTGTTGCTTTGATCCCTTCCTTTACATAGAGAGCTACTCCTCCTCCTCTTTTACCCTCCCTGTCCCTCCTGTAGATTGTGTATCCTGGTATGTTGACATCCCAGTCATGGTTCTCTGTGTACCATGTTTCTGTGACTGCCACAATATCCAGGAAACTCTCTTCCATCAAGGCCACTAATTCAGGGAGCTTGTTACACAGACTATGGGCATTGATACTCATCACCCTCCACTTTTTGATGGCCTTACCCTTTTTAGCCCCATTCCTGTCCTTACTGCCTTTGCCTTTTTTTACATTTACCTCTGTCCTGCTCCCTAATAACTTCTCTACCTTGGTGTTTACCTCACTAATTACCATGTTTTGTGGGGGAGGCTGGGATTTCCCTGCTCCTTTTCAGTGCCTCCCCTCGAAGTTTAAATGCTTGCCAATGAAGCATTTAAACCTCTCACCTAGGATCCTGGTTCCCCGGACAGATGCAGACCATCGCACTAGTATAGGTCTGCATCCCTCCAGGTGGCTCCCCAGTCCCCAATGAAGCCAAAACTGTGAGCTCCACACCAGTTTTTCAACCACTCATTGAATTCCTGGTGAGGAGTGACCCAGCATCACCCTGCTATAGACAGGCGGCACCTCCGAGAAGGTTACCATATGCGCTACTTGTTTAAGGCCCCTCCCAAACTCTACAAACTCCTCTTGCACTGCTCTGATCCCATTCTCAGACAGGTCATTTGTCCCTAGGTGGACAATGACATCCAGCTCCCTCCCTCCCTCGTGCAGCTCCTTCCATGATCCTGAGGATTCGCTTCCTGTCCCTCCAAGCCGTGGCGTGAGGCAGGCACCTTACCTCCCTCTCCCCTTCTTCTCCCACTTCTACCCCCCTTATGATTGAGTTCCCCACCAGGATTTGTTTCCTTCCTCTGTGGGGTCCCATGCCACCCTTCTGTGGGTCTCCTTTGTAAAGGTTCCCAGCATCCTCCTTGGTCTCCACTGCAGGCGCATCCATTGAGGAACCTATCCACCAGAAGAGCGAATGAATTGTGGAGAGGTACAGCTGTAGGGATGCAACTCTGTTCCACCACCCTCTCCCTCCCTGAGCCCACCCTGGTACAGCATCTCCTCTTTCTTGGCAACCTGTGAGGAGTGGCATTGGCCCTGGTGATCCCTGGGTGGGGGAGGAGGTTTCACGAATCCTAGCCAGGTCAGCCTGGAGACGGGCAACCTCCTCTCCTAGATCAGAGAGGTGCCTGCAAATAGGGCAGCATCGCAGCCTCCAGAATGTCTCCCGGTACACTGCCGCCCCACAGCCATTACACTGCACCACCCCCATCATGCCTTATGTTCTGTCCCCTCTCATGTTTCTCTGTATGCTTACTCTCTCCTCTCCTTACAACTCTCACCCTTCCTGTTCTGGGACAGCAACTTCCTATCTTCTTCAGTAGCCTCCTTCTTCCTTGCTCAATGTCAGACCACCAGCAGCTAGGGGGGTGGAGAATGAGCTACTTTTTTTCCTTTAGGGTTGACAAAACCAATGTTTCTCTATGATGCTTCCCTTCCTACTGCCAAACAGGAAGTTCCTGTTGACAGTCAAATCTAGTGGCTATAAAAGTAGAACTGGCTTTGGGTGGGATGGAGGGCAATTAGTAAGAAAAAAGGCTAGTAACAGGAAATTGTAAATTGAGTCACCTGCTTTTATAGTGTCTAAGCCACACCCCCCCCCCCCAATTAAGCTCTCTCTCCTCCTACTGGTTTAGCAAAGTCAGCTGATACAGTACCTTTCCCAGCACAGAACACACACTGACTTTCTTTCTTTTCTTTCTTTTTTCAACCCTAAATAAGACTCCTTCTACTTCTAATAAAGTATCTGTCTACCTAATCTCAACAGACACTGACTCCCGCTGAGATATAAGTTTTAAATTAATAAGAAAATTTAGCTTCTTTTAGTTAGCTGCTTTCTGCTCTACAAGCAAGGCTAGCAACAGGAAGTTGTAATTTGAGTCACCTGCTTTTATAGTGTCTAAGCAACACCCCAATTGAGCTCTATCTCCTCCTCCTACTGGTTTAGCAAAGTCTGCTGTTACAGTACCTTTCCCAGCACAGAACACACACTGACTTTCTTTCTTTTCCTTCTTTTTTTTAACCCTAAATAAGATCCCTTATAATTCTAATAAAGTATCTGTCTACTTAATCTCAACGGACACTGACTCCTGCTGTGATATAAGTTTTAAATTAATAAGAAAATGTTGCTTCTTTTAGTTAGCCGCTTTCTGCTCTACAAGCAAGGCTAGCAACAGGAAGTTGTAATTTGAGTCACCTGCTTTTATAGTGTCTAAGCCACACCCCCAATTAAGCTCTCTCTCTCTCTCCTCCTACTGGTTTAGCAAAGTCAGCTGATACAGTACCCTTCCCAGCACAGAACACACACTGACTTTCTTTTCTTTCTTTTTTTTAACCCTAAATAAGACCCCTTCTACTTCTATACACCCTGCAACATGTGTTAATGCCTTCAGATATATTGATTATGCTCCACCACCTACAGAAGTTGCTACTTTTGTCCAGGTCTTCAGATATACTGAGCATGCTCCACCTCCTGCAGTAGCAATAACATTTGTCTATGCCATCAAATGCACTGAGCATGCTTCCACTCCTGCAGAAATCTTAACATCTTCCCATGTCTTCAGATACACTGAGCATGCACCAGCTCCAGGGGCCCTGGTGCAGAGCATGTGCACATGCTCTTAAATGCTCTGAGTAGTCTCCAACTCCTGCAGAACCTGCAACATGTGTTCATGTCTCCAGATACACTGAGCATGGTCTACCTCCTGATTGACCTGCAACATGTGTCCATGCCCTCAGATACACTGAGCATGGATCAACTCATACAGCACATGCAATGTATTCAGATCTTCAGATACACTGAGCATGCAGCGCCTCCTGCAGAACCTGCAACCGCTTTATGCATTCAGATACACAGAGCATGGTCCACCTTCTAGTGAACCTAATGCACAACATATGTTCATGCCTTCAGTTACAATAAGCATGTTCCAGCTTCTGCAGAACCTGCAACATGTGGTCATGCTTAAGATACACTTAGCATGATCCACCTCCTGCAGAACCTTCAACTTGTTCATGTCCTCAGATACACTGAACATGCTCCACCTCCTGGTAAACCCAGCACACAAAATGTGTTAATGCATTTAGGTATGCTGTGTATGCCTCGGCTCCTGCAGAGTCTGCAACATGTCTTCATGCCTTTCGATACACTGAGCATGATCCACCTTCCACAGACCCTGCAATGTGTTCATGCCTTCAGATACACTGAGTATGGTCCACCACCTGAAGAACCTGCAACATGTTCATGCCTTCAGATATGCTGAGCATGGTTCAACTCCAGTAGAACCTGCAATATGTGTTCATCCCTTTAGGTAGACTGAGCATGCTTCAGCTCCTGCAGAATGTGCAATATGTATTCATGTCTTTAGATATACTGGCAAAGCAAGTCAATTTTGTTTCTCTAGCACCCTGCCTCATAAGCTCAGGGCAGGTAACTTAAAAATAGCTAATAGTACAGTCACAAAATCAGCAATTTCACACATATAAAATAAAATCAGCAGAGGTACAAATACAACCTGATCTATTATTGGGATAAATGCTAATTCAAACAAGTGGGTTTTTGAGGCCCATTTAGACACCCCCACTGAGGGAGAACTCCTAAGATGGTAAAGCAAGGAGTTCCATAATGCGGGTGATGCCCACCAAGAAAGTCTTGTCTCTGGATTGCTTCAGATGAGATCTTGGGACATCTAGTAACAATTACTTGGTGAAGTGAGGAGTATGGACAGGACTATACCAGTCCAAGAGGTCTTTGAGATAGGCAGGGTCTGTTCCATGTAGGGACTTTGTATGTCAGCAAAGCAATCTTGAAGGTGGTGCACCACTTGATGGAAAGCCATTGCTGCTGCCACAACACAGTTGTGATATGATCTCTGTAGGACACCTCAGTCACCAAGCTAGCTGCAGCACTCTGCACCAGCTGTTGGTGATGCACCAAACCTAGGCTGCCCGGAATACCATTCGGGTTGCCCTACCAGCTGCGCTGCTAAGGCAATTGGAAACCTGGGACTTCCAGAAGCACATTACTCTTTCTCTTATGCACCACCTGGCACTGCACAGATAATTATATTTTCATTTACAAGGATGCGGTGTGCACATATGTGGAATCCAAACCGAGGTCAAATCCCAACTAAAGCATTTATTTCTTTCTCTCTTTCTGTTTGTTTGTATTCCATATATTTGCACACCTCACCCTTATGAGTGAAATGCATCAACCCTCTAGATAGCCCTAGGTAAACAGCATTACATTAATCAAGTCTCAGCATCACAGAGGTGTGCATTAGGGTCACCAGATTACTCTTGCACTAGATGGGGTCTGACCCAGGAGATATTCCTCCATTGGAAGACTCCATTGTGGATCACATTCAACACCTGATTGTCTAGTGGAAGCCATGAATCCACAATAAATCCCAGATTCTTGACTCTGTCCTCAGCTGTCAGAAGTGTGCCATTCAGAGATGGTAATGTGATAGTATCATGTCTTCTGGCCAATGCCCGAGCACCTGGTTCCAACAGTAATAACTCCATCTTGGCCAGATTAAGACTTAGCCAACTGGAGGCCATACAATCAGTGATTTCCTTGAGGCAACACTCCACCATGGGAACCACCTCCCGCCCGTCTGATGTAAAGGGGATGTACAGCTGAGTATCATCTGTATAGCCATGAAAATGCACACGTACTATCTGATAACCCTTCCTAGTGGCAGCATATATACCATAAAAAACATGGGGGACAGAATCAAGCCTTGGGGAACTGCACAGCTAAGAGGATGGGCTGCAATGAAAAAGTGCCCATCACAACCTACTGCATCTTATGGGGAAGGAAAGACTTAAAGCACTTTAAAGTTGTCCCAGTGAGTTCTCCATATTCCCCAAGGTGCTCCATCAAAACACCATGGTCAACTTTGCCAAATGTTAATGAGAGGTCGAGAAAAATAACTGAGCACTTCCCTCTATTTCTCGCTAGAAGCAGGCCATCAAGCACCTTGACAAGTGTGGTCTCTGTTCTGTGACAAGGCCTGAAGCCCAAGTGGAGGGGCTCATAGATTTCAAAACTCTCAAGGTGAGCCTCAAGCTGTGTGGCCATCACCTTCTCAATAATCTTCCCTAGAAAATGACAGTTCAAGACATGCCTGTAGTCTGACAGCACCTCTAGGTCTAAAGATGGGTTGTTTGGGAGTGGTCTCACCATTGATGTTTTGACAGTGGGAAACAGCCCTCCCGTAAGGAATCCTTAACAATGGTGACAGACATCTGACCTAGGGTCATCCAGCACTCAACCAACAACTGACTAGAACCTGGATCCGACTGACAGTAGGTGGGCCACAGCAATGCAACCACTTTGGGCACCTCCTCCATTAAAACTGGCCAAAACTTACTCCAGACCAGCAGTGTGCCCCTGCACCTCTCCAATGCAACATTGCTGACCCCTGACAGGCCACCTGTTGAGATCCCAGCTCAGATGGAGAACACTTTGTCCAGGAAGAAAGAGCCAAAGTCCTCACAGTTTCCTTGAGACAAAAGTCCTCCAGGCTGCAGACAGACAAGGTTTAATAACCTGTCTACAGTGTGAAAGAGTTGAGCAGGCCTGTTTCCTCCTAAGGTAATAACCGTGACAGGAATGCTGCCTTTTTAGGGTTAATGCCCTCTGATAATCTCTATAATGAGACCTCAGAGCCATTCTGTCATCCATTGAGCCTGACATCTTCCTGGAATGCTCCAACCTCTGCTGTGTGGTCTTCAACTGCCTCAATTCATCGATATACCATGGTGAGCTGTGGCAGGAGGTCAGCAGGGAGGCACAGATCAGTGCAGTGGATTTGATCTCTACTGTGATGGCCAAATTATAGCCATCAATGGCTGTCTCCATGCTCCCAAGGCATGCTGCCTCCATAATCAAGATGTCTAAAACTACCAGAAGCTTTTCTGGTACCAAAGCACATTTAGGATGGTAGTGGGTCATCTCCACTGGGATGGGAGGAAGGTTTCTGGGAGACCTCCATTTGAAGACTAACAGCATGGTGATCTGATTACTTTAGTGGATCTACCCTGATATAAAAGATGTTCAGCCCCAAAGAGAAGATAAGGTCCAAAGTGTAGCTGTGCTCTTCAGTAGCAGTGGAAACAACCTGTGTGAGGCCCAGTGATGCCATTAACTGAAAGAATTGCTGAGTAAATTGTGAGTTTTCAACATAAACCCATACATTGAAATCCCCCTGCACAATCAAGCTGGGGGTGTTCCACAATAGGTTGGCAATGATATCCACAAATTCCTGTAGGAAGTCTTGTTCCCAACATAGAGGATGAAAGACCAGGAGAACCCTACACATCATACCCAACACCCTCCTTACTCCCCCTCCACCCAGTCTTTCTCAACATTCCTCCCTTCTCCTCCCTGTAATTGCTTTTCTCATCTCCTCTACCTCTACTCCAGCTTTCTACTTAGTCTTCTTTTCCAATCAACCTAATTGTTTACTGTTTTATCTTAAGTAGCCTTAGCTCCCAGTGCTTGACAAAGCCTCTAACTGCTAAAGTTGTCATAGTCTCATTGTATGTATACTACCTCTATGTTGTCTCATTCTATGTATACTGACGCTATGTTATATCTCAATGTCTGATGTGGAACCTTTGTAAAAGAGCATTGGTTCAAAGGTGTTATCCGAAATCTAAATAATTAAATAAATAAAAAAAGGTGACCCTTCACTACTACACATTCAAACAACCCCATCTCTTTCAATGGTTAAGCTGTTAGCTTCGAGAAGGAACTAAAACAAATAGCCACCCCACCACCCCTGTGCTCCCACTTAAGGCAGTGTGTCACTGAGAACCTTGCTGGGATCACCACTTTAAGAATGGCCCAATCAACAAGATAAGTCTTAGTGAAACACACCAGGTCCCCAGAGGAATCTATGATGAAATCAACACCATGGTCTTTTTATTCCTCAGTGACCTAGCATTGCACAACATACCACACGGGGAGGAGTCGGCACAGTCAACCCCTGTACTATCTGCCCCCATGCCTAGGAGGCTCCCTGGGGGATGAGAAAATGGTAAGTAGGACCCCACTATTTGATCCAGTGAGCTTGCATCAACTGCTGCAGAACCTGCAACATAATTCCATGCCTTCATTATCTCAGTATATCATGGCTCACTAGTCCATTGGCACAGCTGCAGAATTTGAGCTTATGACACCTGCTATCTGGGCTCAGTAATGAGCTAAGGACATTGGAGGACCAGCAGAGAGAGAGAAGGACTGCACATCCTAGAGCACACATGCTCCTTTTCTGGGGAGAGTAGTTCACTTCCACCCCTCTGCTACCGCCACCTAGAGTACTACAAGTGTGGTTGAATGACAATGAGGCAACTTCAGATGGGAAAACATCAATGGATGAATCACAGAAAAACTTGCATGCACACACCTGGAGCCTAGATTATCAATGTCCTGTGGGAGGGTAAATAGCCAGAGGTAAAAAAAAAAAACTGACAGCAACACAGCATGGAGCTGTATGGTACCCTCTTGCCTTGCATCACCTCAGTCTGAGGGTCTTATATGCAAGGCTTCAATTAGGCTCCTCTGGACAGCCCAGCCATAAGGCTATGTCTTGGATCAAAGCAACTCCAGATTAGGTGAATGATGGGGCTTGGGAGGTCACCCCTGAGACCACAGTTGAGGTGGGCAGCAGGACAGGGAAAGAAAAGATGGTGAAATAAATCTCTTGCCCTGGATCACCACAGTCTCAGGGTCTTGTATGTAAGGCTTCCATCAGGCTCCTCTGGACAGCCAAGCCACATGGATATGCAAAAAAACCTGACAGCAACACCAGAGTAGGTAAATGACGGGGCTTGGGAGGTCACCCCTGGGACCACAGTTGAGGAGGGCAGCTGGACAGGGAAGGGAAAAGCAGGTGAGATAAAAAATATATATATCATGGCTAAACTACTGTAAACAGCTACATCAGCCATCGTGCCCTTGCCTTTGCTGCTTCTGATCAATAACAACACACCTAGTCATGCCAATCTCACCCCATATCTAGTAAATTGTCAAAAAATACAATTATACGTACTGTACTTCTAATCTAACCCTGTCAATATTTGTGATCTACTGTCTGCCTGATATATTAGTATCCTAACTGATTTATATTTGACTATAGGAGTGTGGAAGTACAGTTGTTTGAATGCTGAGTAAGTTTTTGACACCCCACATAGGGCCAGATATTCAAAACTTTGCCCCGGGGCTAAATTAGCACTGAATCAATAGACCACTATTTTCAAAAGGGATAGCCCTGGTGCTAAACCTGCTGAATATAGCGTGCTAAGGAAGCCGGGCAAACATAGCCCGAGAAATAAGGCAGCTCTAACTATAGCAACCAGGAAGTGCAAACCATGACAGCAGCCCAGTGCATAGCGACATGAAAGAAGTTAAAGGTTAACTATGTGGCCAATGTGTGTGCTAGCAAAGGAGAGGATTCATTAAACCTGCAAGCACCAGCGCATGTGAAATTCTGCAGAAATGTACCATGTTTCCGAAACGTTTGTGTGGCACAAACACATTTGCGCAGGTTTTGTATGGAGTTAAGCCATTTGCCTAGTGCTATCATGTTTGCCAGGGGCAAAATTCACTATATTCAAAAGTGACATGCAAATGAGCCTACTTAGGCAGTCTGTGGGCAAACATCCAGATTAGCATCTCATTATGTCCTGATTTGCATGCAGTTTACCCAGCACTATTACAGGGTCCCACAGCTCCACCTGTAAGTCAGTCTGGAAGTACAGGGGCTGGCTGGGTCTGCCCACAGCTCCATCTGTAGGTCAGCCAGGAAGTGCATGGTGGTAGCCGCAGGCTACATTTGTAAAGAACAGCATAGAATATTGTGCCCCAGGGGACTACACAGCACAGGCACAGGTGGTGGTGCGGAGCTAAGCCGTTTGCCTGGTGCTATCACATTTGCCAGGTGCAAAAATTTGCTATATTCAAAAGTGACATGCAAATAATAATAATAATATTAATAATAATAATAATAAACTTTATTGTTATGGCGCCTTTCAAAACCAAGGCGCCTAACAAAGTTAAAACCACAAAATCATAAAATTTCACCACAACATAATCAACAAAAACATCTTAAAAACAAATAATCATAACATCTTTAAAACTTTCCATCAATTAAATACCATATGCTTGACTCCATAGCCAGGTTTTAAGTGCTTGTTTGAAACCCTCCACAGTGATGTGCTCATGTAACCAACAGGGTAGAGAATTCCATAGGGTAGGGGCAGCATACATAAATGTTCTAGCCCCAGAAGATTTCAAGCATACCCTAGGAATCTCTAGCAATCCCTCTTTGGCTGAGCGGAGCAATCGTCCATGGCAGTGAGGAACCAGGAGCTCTTTCAGGTAGTCCGGGCCAAGTTCATGTACGGCTTTAAAAGTCAGAAGACTGACCTTAAATGTGATCCACCACTGAACAGACAGCCAGTGCAGTCTACACAGCACCGGCAAAATATGACAGGACTGTGAGGAACCCGTCAACAGCTGTGCCGCAGCGTTCTGCACTAGCTGCAGGCAGCAGATTTCTAACCCAGGTAGCCCTAGGTAGAGGGAGTTGCAATAGTCCAAGCACGAGGTCACAAAGGCGTGGATCAGAGTAGGGAGGTCACTGGACAGAACAAAGTGCCTGATCCTGGCGATATTCCTCAGATGGTAAAATAAGGATTTGATGACAGCTGACACCTGAGAATGCAGGGTCAGCCCATCAGCAAAAATTACCCCCAGGTTCCGCACCTGTTCAGAGGCTGGGAGTGGCTCACCCCCAAGATATAAGCCAGAGGATTAACCCCCACCCAACCTCTCTATCCGGTGACCTGGATCCACAACTAATACCTCGGTTTTATCAGAGTTCAACTTTAACCAGCTGGTATTCATTCACTCCTGGATTTCAGCAAGGCAGTTATTAAAGACCGAGACAGCTCTATCCTGGTTGGGGGCCAAAGAAAGGTAGAGCTGGGTATCATCTGCATAGCAGTGAAACCTCAGCCCATACCTTCTTATAATGTCTGCGAGGGGCAGCATATACACTGCCAACAACATGGGGAACAGCACTGAGCCCTGGAAAAACTCCACACGATAAAGAGACCGGGTCCGAGGAAAAAAACCCGGACACCACCCTCTGAGATCTTCCCATGAGAAATGAAGTAAACCACTTGAGAACTGTACCCGACAGTCCACAAATGAACCTCAGGCAATCAAGCAGTACCCTATGGTCCACAGTGTCAAACACTGATGAGAGATCTAGGAGAACCAAGATAGAATGGTTCCTCCCATCTCTAGCCATCAGGAGATCATTGAGCACCCGAACCAGTACTGTCTCGGTACTATGCTTCTTTCAAAATCCGGACTGGAGGGGTTCATAGATGGCATGGATGGTCAAATGGTCCTCCAGCTGTGTGGCCACTACTTTCTCAATCACCATCCCCACAAAGGGAAGGTTAAAGATTGGTCTGTAGTTAGCAGGACAATCTGGGTCCAAAGAAGCTTTCTTCAAGAGTGGTGTTACCACCGCCTCTTTCAGGGAGCTTGGAAACTCACCTGTCTACAAGGAGCACCAGACTATTTGAGCTAGGACTTGGCCAATGACATCACTACAACCCAAAATTAGAGAAGTAGGTCCCGGATCCAAACTACAGTATATAGGGTGCACAGTCTGGACAATCCGCATGATATCCGTGAAAGCCGGCTGACCAAAGGTACTCCAAGAAGAACCAAGATATACGGACCTGTGCTGATCCACCGCCATGCCCATACAGTGTGCTGTCCAGAAAGCCACTCTGATGTCAGTCATCTTATTTGCAAAAAATCGAGCAAGTTCATCGCACTCTTCTTGCAAAAAAGCTTTCTGGACTTGTAGACAGGCTGGGTTGCACAGTCTGTCCACAGTATGGAACAGCTGAGCTGGTCGATTTTGAGCAGCCGCAATCTCCCCGGACAGGAACTCTGCTTTCCCACAGGAGATTTTGGATTGATAGACTTGATAATAGTCCCATCAATCTAAGGTGGTCAGCATCAAGAGCAGACTTCCGTTAACAACGCTCCAACCTTCGTCCATGTCGCCGCATCTCCCTCAGAGCCCCATCAAACCATGGGGATCGAGGGCGAAGGGAGAATGGATGAACACAGACAGGAGCAATGATATCTAGAGCCATCGTAATGGCCAAATTATAGGCCACCACAAGGGATTCTGGATCACTGTTTACCTCTGAGAAGGACGAGAAATCCAGGACCACCATTAGGCCTTGAGAATTTATATCTCGCAAAGGGCGGTACCAAATCATCTCTACAGGGGTTGGCCTACAAAGGGGGGTGCTAAAACTAAACCCCACAGTGCAATGATCAGACCATCCAACTGGTTTCACCCCCAGGTTGGAGGCCTCAATCCCCAGAAGGAAGACTAAGTCAAGAGAGTGACCCTGGTTATGAGTGGCAGTGGAAACAACCTGTGTGAGGCCCAGAGATGTAATCAACTGGAGGAAGTGCCTACCAAAATGTGAGAATTCATCATCAACCCAGGCGTTAAAGTCGCCCAAGACCATCAGCCTAGGCAACTCAAACACCATGTTGATGACGAAGTCTGCAACTTCCTGGAGGAATCGTTTCTCATCACCTGGTAGATAGTAGATGAGAACAATCCTAAAGCTTACACCTGCCACTACGGTACACTCAAATGACTCAGTCTCCCCTACTGGTACATTTATGAGGTTAAATTCGGACTTAAAGCAGACTGCTAACCCCCCTTCCCTGCAACCCAATCTCAGGCGATGTATCACCGAGTACCCAGCCGGAACTGCGGCCTCCAAAATGGGGCCAGAATTCTCATCCAGCCAGGTCTTGGTGATGCAAGCCAGGTCCACCAATTTAACAAGATCTGCAATAACTGCAGTCTTCTTTTTAATGGACCTAGCATTGCATAACACCGCCCGAGTTGGGTGAACTTTCCAGGCAGCCCGGACCACCTGCCGACCATTATCAGTAGTGTCCCTGGGTATGGAAACCAGACATGGCAAACCACGTTCTTGGTTCCATTTTGCCCCAGGGCATCTCCTGGATCTCACTACCCCGATGTGATGGCTCCCCTCATTTGTCCCCTGCTGTTCATGCCCCCATGCCCCTCCTCAATTCCTCCACACAATACCCAACACCCTACAGCGTAGGTAAGTTGAAAACTGAAGTAGGGGAGGAGAAAAGGGGCAGAGGGCATGAAGGGTGGAGGACTAATAGCACACAACCGAGGAGGCAGAGCTCCAACACATTTTAACATAGGGAACCCTCCTCAAGCTATCCAACTATTCAAACAAAAACAAAAGCCCAAAAGAAAATAATAAATCAATACATAATCCTACAACAAAACCCTCCCACAATTAAAGGAAAACTAAATATATCAATAAATACCATTAATATAAACAGCATAAATAATTAATAAACCCTGAAACCATTTAGGAAAAGCATGTCCAAGTCCAGAAGTCCTCTCACCACCAGTCAGGAAAGGACAGTCCTCTCGGGAGCTCTCACCTCCCAAGATGGGTAGATGTAGGTAAATCAGTAATTTCCCAAAATAGGTAACACAAAATGAACCCCCCCCCCAATTCCAGGCTTCAGATACTCTCACTACTAGTGTCTAGAAAAGACAACAACTGAATAAAAAAAAAACCACTCTAACCATAAATCCAAATATAAAGCGCAAGAGCAAGAGTCTCAGTTCCAGAAAATAAAATTCCTCTGAGAAGCCTCTTCAGGTTCCAACCCTTACTATCTGACACTCTCACTGTCAAAATAAATAAAGTTGAAACATTCAGAGCAGAAGGCAAGGACAGAAGGCCAAAGTTCCAAAAGTACAAACTCCTCCAGAAGTCCTCTTCAGGGTCAGACACCACTCTGGGACCAGAGCAGCCTGACAGGCTAGTCCAGCAGATGGCCAATGGCCGCAGCAGCTACCACAGGATCCTTAATAGTGCCCACCAAATGATAGGCCTCCCAGAGAACCCTAGGGCTCAGCCTTTAACACCGACTCCTCGGTACACAAGAGCAAAATCCTTTCCCACTACAGCCACCACTCCAACTGTCAAACAAATCGGGCAACTCCACTTAGTTCCAAATTGAGTTTCCGCTACGCATAAATCCACTGAATAGTCCAGCGACACAAATAACCAAAACCAATTGAACTTCGCTTTCCAGCCAATATGGCAAAGAGCTGTCAGTCAAAAGTACCAGGATGTAGATATTACAGTTAAAGATATTTTTTAATTTTTTTTTTTTAGTTGTTGTTGGCCGGGTAAGAGCACTAGACAAATCCTGCCTATTTTCAGGCACGACCAGGGGGAGGAGAATGCAGATGAATGCCAACTGACCTTGAACCAGATGAAACTAAGGGCATGCTCCAACATAGCCCTGCTGTTCACTACAAAACCTTTAGTCTCTGCACACACAATACCTTTCACAGGTAGAAGTCAAATACTGCAGGCAGAGTCCATCTTCATATCACAACGTACCGGAACACGAACGAGTAAACCGAATACCATTCCACAACAAAAACAGACAGAATCCTCCAACAATTCCAGTACGGTCTCCGTTCTCCAATTCAAAGTAATTGCAGTGCACTTCCAATGTACTCACAACCACACAGAAAGATACATCCAGGAAGCAGAAGGACGGTCAAGTTCGACAAAAAGACAGTCAAATTCAGTGAAATTCACTAAATGTCAAGCGGAACTTTCAGCGTATAAGCCTTTACCGCTTTGCCACTTAAAAATCATTAAAAAACAAATCTAAACACATAAAAGCCACGGAGCAGCCTGCAGGTAATTCAGAGCATGCCCAGCCTGGTTGCCATTATATGAATAATACTCTTCATCCTCCTACCTAGGCAGTCTGTGGGCAAACATCCAGATTAGCATCTTATTATGTCCTGATTTGCATGCAGTTTACCTAGCAGTATTGCAGGGTCCCACAGCTCCACCTGTAGGTCAATCTGGAAGTACAGGGACTGGCTGGGTCTGCCCACAGCTCCACCTGTAGGTCAGTCTGGAAGTGCATGGTGGTAGCTGCAGGCTACATTTGTACAGAACAGCATAGAATATTGTGCCCTAGGGGACTACACAGCACAGGCAAAGGTGGTGGTGCTGCATGCAATAGTCAAACTGTAAGGCCTACTACAGTGCACAGCAGACACTACAATAACAAGAGGGCCAGTAGTGTGAGGGACACAGCAATGCCTATGGTGTGTAGGGCATCAATGATCTCTGCACTTTACACAGTGACAGGCCTATCTTGCAGGTAAGTACTGACAGTGGACATTACTGTTATGCTGTTGTGCAACCCACAGACATTGCACCACTATCATGGGATGCTCACAGTGACATATACATATACATGGCTGGCTGTGTGTGCTGTGGTGTCTGTACAGATGTGTGGTATATGGCTGGGGGGAGCACATACCATCAGACATGCACACTGATGTTGGGGCATTCCCTACACTGGAACTTTTGCACTGCATGGATTGTCCCAGCCTTGTGGCAGTACCCAGTATGTGGTGCAGACTGGCCACCTGTACACCCTCCCCTAAACACTCTCCATGCTTCCAGTGCTGCATGTGTGTGCTGGATTTTGTTGGTGCCCACCGAAATGTGGTTTACAGGTGTGTGCTGTATGGACACACTGCCATGGAGTTCACTGGGCGCTGGGTCACCAATTAATGCCTGGCATGGTTGGGACTGGTGGCAGATGATGGCAGCATTGGAGGTGCCATCCATGTGTAGCATGTTTTTTCCATGTCTGGTTTCTTTCTATGTTTAATATTTACTGGTTAGGGTTGCACAAAACCGTGCAAAAGTCATGCAAAGCCGCGTAAAGCCACAAAGTCGCGCAAAGTTGGTTTGCCCAGAGTTAACACTGCCTTTTTCCTGGGTGTTAATTTGCAATGCGCAAAGTGTTGCACTAAGTCACGCAAAAACACTTTGCACAGCTCTAATGCACTGAATATAGCATTGTGCCTATACTCATGCACATGCCCCCTCTTTTTGCCCCTTGCATATATTATACTCTTGCCCAGCGCTAATGCAGTTTGCCTGAGCTATCTGACCTTTTGAATATAGTGGACCTGCGCAAACTCAGCGCAAACTCTGTGCAAACGGTTTGCACCCAGCGCAAAGTTTGAATATCTGGCCCATAGTTGGTTATTCATTATTTGGTGTTTAATATTTGGCCACATTTTGCCACATTTTAAAGGGGAAGGAAATGTTGCTGGGGCATTCAAATTCCAGAAGCCCTTAAAAAGATAATTCAAATAAGGTATTAGCTTTCCTTGTGGGTGTCAAGAGTCCTGCAATGTAAATTTAGGGGAAATTGTTTAACCAGGAGAGGCACACTAAGCTGAAGCTTGTTTTCTTGTGCAACCTGAGAGCACAAGGAAGTTAAGTGACTTGCTTAGGGTCACACACTGTGCAAGTGGAGGCTGTAGGATTCAAACCCAAGTCTTCAGGTTTGCAGTTCAGAGCCTTAAACCACTGCGCTATACTGCCTCCTACAGTTTCTAAACCATCTGTAGGTTAAATCAATGTAGTAGCTATTTCATGGAATCTTGAAATGGAAAATCATGTCACCGAGGATACTGCTTACCCCGCAGTTGCATCACTTTTTGTCTTAAAATTTAATGAAACGGCTGCTGTCTTGAGTTAGTCTGTGAATGATTTAGACATTTAAATTTCAAGACTCCAGAAACCTACAAGAAAGCCCAACATCACATTTGAAAGATCGTTTTCATGGGTTTTCAGAATCTGAGTGACCCAGCAATATTTCCTTTCCCTTTAAGAATATAAATATTATATTAAAAACCTCTATAACTGGGCTTGTTTCTTGGCCACCCCTTCACCAACCCTAGTCAGACTGATTAGGCTGCCAAAAATCATCAGTGATACAGATTGCTTTGCCCTTCCTGCTGGTGGCACATGGTGCATGCTACCAGTCAGTCAGCTGACTGTGAAGGAAAGCGAAGGTTCACTGCTGGTTACAGAGGGAAAATTGACTAGCTAGCCTGGATTTGGACTACTATTATCCCCACAAATGAAAGGTCAGGTGGGGTGGTCCACTTTTGAATGACAGTATTTGGGATCTGAGGGGTGGGCTAGGGAGAGGGTTGAATTTAATGATAGCATCGGCTCCTGACACCATGCCAGGTGCCAGCAACTTTGTCTCTTGGAGGGCAAGGAAGGGGGTGGAGGGTGGGAAATAACTGAGACTAGGAAGGCATGGGAGGGGGTGAAGGGTGGAAAATAACTGAGACTGGAAAGGCAAGGAAGGAGGTGGAGGATGGGAAATAACTGAGACTGGGAAGGCAAGGAAGGAGGTGGAGGATGGGAAATAACTGAGACTGGGGGTTCTGACCAAGGGGCTAGTCCTGTCCATCTGGGATGGATAGAGGGTTTTTCTTCATTTTTATGTTTTAGTCAACCCCAAGTATTTTTCTCTGAATACCCCCAAAAAGGGAAAATTATTCATTACACAGATCCAAGTACTGCCTATTGTATTTCTTGTGGTATCTGGGAATTCATATTAGGACCTTACCTTAATAATAGACTCTACAATTCACTTAATTTACATTGTTGCTGTTGCTAATCTTTTGTTTGTCTGGCACTACTCGTTCACATTCTGTTCACCGTTTTTCTGGGACCTGCATGAAAATGAGATGATGACACTCATGGGAGCTATCCCATTAGGTAAAATTTAAACAAAAAAACTAAATAAATACATTCTGGCCTGTTTGAGTTGTCTGTCTGATAATGTCCCAGAATGTTATAGCATGGTTTTTGGTTGATGGGAGTTACTGAACACATTAGGTTGGTCCATATGGAATATTAGTTTTACTCCATACTGTGATTTATATATAGGCTGCCACATAGTTATGGCCTCATTATCGCCTATTGTCTTGCTGCTTCATATCTCAAACAATATAAAATTTGAGACTAGTGGAAAGGCTGAATGTTGACATTCAGTGTTGTACTATCTATCATTCCTTTACATTTTGAGTATCCATAAGCTACATAAGCTACGTCATTTTGTTGTTTAACCTTCATATGGTTGCAAAGAGAACATTCCAAGTGGTATTGAGGCAAATTAAATCTTATGGGAACATTTGGTCCAATTAGGTGCCACTGTTATTATTATTATTTATTATTGATTATGTCAATATAGCCAACCAGCCACACTCTGTGGCGGCTCTATGCCCAATGCACACAACAGCACATGCCCTGGTAAAAAAAATGCCCCATTGAATATAGAGCTAAACAACAGCAATGTATAAGTACCCTGACTTCCAGCTGTTGTGCCCAACCCATGCCTTGGTAAACAAAAGAGATTGACCCACTACAGCCCTAACAATTTGAAAACCAAAAACATATAACATACACAAAACTAAAAACATGCACAGTCATATAAAAACACGTGCATAATCAAAAGTACACTCACAAAAGTAAACACGCGCAGGTGGATGAACAAAAAACACATATGCAAAACCAAACATTGACTTACTGAACAAAACACACATAGACATACACAGATACATACAAAACTGTTCACACACGCACACAGGTGTATATGCTGTGTACAAAATCAAATGTATATATACACACACACACACATACACACACACACACACACACACACACACACATACACACACACTCTTTATCACACACTCTTTATTTGGGGTTGGCATCGCTCCGATACCCCCTTCCCTATTCATTTTTGCTCCTGAGGTGGTTATATTCAAAGACCCTGCATCCATGAAGTGATGTTCTATTATACCTGAGGCTCTCATATTAACAAGCAGTTGTGTTTTCTGAGATCATAGCCGCTATTCTGTTTGCTGGTCTTGCTAATATTAATAATTGCAGTAATCATGGAAACAAGGCAATTTACTGTAATTTCCTTGATGCACTGCTGTTCTCTGAAGAGACGAACATCAGAACAAAGCAGTTTTTCATGCAAATAACTTGTTTTTACTCTCAACCTTAGATTTAGCAAGTGCATTTTCATAACAATAGTGCCTCGGATACAAACGCAGGCCTCATTCAGTAACTACCCTTTTACTTCAGGCTTTGCTGTTGACTCAAGATGTCAAATTAAAGGAAGACCAGCTGCTCATTTTGCACCTGAGTCCTTGCAAGAGGGGATGGAAGGGTCATGCCGCTGCTGATTTGATCATTTTGCTGAATTTCACCAACTGAGCTGACTGCCATGTTTCCCTGTGTGTAGCTCTGGATCTGTCTGTCTTTCTTTTCTCTAAGTGTCTCAGTCTATCCAGTTAAACATCTTAAGGGCATTAACAAGGTGAAAGAGTCCAACATGTTTCAATATAAGAAAAATAGCAGGACAAGAGGACACAGCATGAGATTAGAGGGAGGCCAATTAAAGGGTAATGTGAGGAAGTTCTTTTTCACAGAAAGGGTGGTAGATGCATGGAATGGCCTACCTCAGGAAGTGGTGGATATGAATACAGTGCAGGGCTTCAAACAGGCATGAGATAGGTATAAGGGAGCAATACAGATGAGTATGAATACATGGGCCATTGACAGAGTAAAGGCCTATGGCACATTCGTAAGGTAGAAATAATGGGCAGACTGGATGGGCCTTGCGGTCCTTATCTACTGTCAGCTTCTATGTTTCTGTGTTATGCGTAGTGTTAGAATGACACTTTATAAGAAATGGGGAGGGCACTTGGGCTCTACCTGGGCTATAAAGAGAACCCCCTTTCTACTACAAGTGAAACTCACTGTGGCATGAGCTACTGTGGCTTACTTCAGAGCTGTAGAGGCTGAACCTCTGCCCCCCAACAATTCTAACACTGGTGGTTAGGGGCCTATCCATATGTGAGTCTGCTCTGTTAATCCACCTCAAAGAAAAAGGGATATTGATGTGGGTTTAAGTGATTTTGGAGCTGACAGAAAAGGGACTCTGATCTAGATCGGCAACAAAAGCCCTTTCACTTAAAAAAGAAAAACCTTCAAATTACACCCAAAAAGTTGATATTACTTACTGTGTTAGTAAGGAAAATGCACCCTGATTTGGCTGTTATGCTCCATTATGTTCTAAAACTGACTGCAGAGTGAATGTTGATATTGTGTGGATTGTCATTATTGCTACTTATTCTTATTACTACTACTAAAATGGCCAAAAAAAATCTTAAAATGAGTCCATTTTTTTAAATGCTTTTCTCTAAATCAATGCAGGATTCTGCTGCTCTTGACCACATAGAGAGATCCGCTGTGTTAATGGGTTATTGGGAGAGGGATGAGTGATGATGAAAGCACCCTTCACCCTCCACTAAATGGCAAATCTCTGTCAAAACATTAAGTCCCTACACCTAACGCAACTCATCTCTGTCCCTACACACCATAATTCTCGATCCCCAAACCATTCGCTACTGGACTGGGTAAACACTGCTCACCCGCACTGCATCATTGATGGTGGTACTCTCCCTGATGCACTCAGTGACCACCACATGGTTTACCGTGAGCGCAAAATTCACTGCCCCGGAGCCCCCCAGAAAGTTATCCAAATCAGGTCCTTCAGGTCAATTGACCTATCTTCGTTACATGCTGATCTGCTTTCCTCCAACTGGTCCCCTATCTACATGGCCAGTAATATCAAACAAGCCCTCCAATATTTCCAAACTATATTCCTACTAATCTGGGATCAGCATGCCCCCCTCTGGAAAACCAGGATAAAAGGTAGGGCTGAGAGATCTCAGTGAAGTTCTAACCCTTATTAAATAAGAACCAGAACACGGTGCAGTTCTGATTTGTTCTGATTAGTTCTGATTATTAATAAATATTAGGAAAAAATGCAATAAAATGCATAAAAGTGGCCAAAGTCAGTCATATTTAATACAGAGGCCCAAAATGAAACAATTTAATGCATGATTTATATAAAAATTACAGTAAAACTGCTAAATAAAAGCAACAACTGCTAGCTGCTTCATGGCTGGGCTGTACTGGTGGCATATCCTGCTCAGGCCCGGCCATGATGTTGAGTGTGCTGGGAGAGAGACAGAGCAAGTGAGACAGAGAGAGAGAGTGACAGAGACACACAGATGCAAGCACTATTTTGCCTGCCTGCCTTCCTGCTCTGTACAATGTACACACACTGCACAGCCACACTGAGGCCAAGGTTAATTTCTTTATTTGTGATTTCTGTGACTATAAAATTTCTCTTTGGCCATCAGTAGTCTAGTCTCTCTTTCTCCTCTGGATGGCACAAGTCAACATTTATTTTGCCAGCCTGCCCATGCCCTGGGCCTATACATAGACAGCCACAATGAGACCAGCAAGACTACACTTTGTGATTTCTGTGACTATAACATTTCTCTTTGGCACCCAGTAGTCTCTCTCTCTCTCTTTCTCCTCTGGACGACACTAGTCAACTTTTATTTTGCCAGCATGCCCTTGCCCTGTGCACAGACAGACATAATTAGACCAGCAAGAATACACTTTATTTGTGATTTCTGTGACTATAGCATTTCTCTTTGGCCCCCAGTAGTCTAGTCTCTCTCTCTCTCTTTCTCCTCTGGATGGCACAAGTCAACTTTTATTTTGCCAGCATGCCCATGTCATGGGCCTGTTCACAGCACCCACAGTGAAACCAAGAATACACTTTATTTGTGATTTCTGTGACTATGACATTTCTCTTTGGCCACAGTAGGCTAGTATCTCTCTCTCACTCTCTCTCTCTCTCTTTCTCCTCAGTCAACATTTATTTTTCCAGCATGCCCTGGGCCTGTACACAGACAGCCACAATGAAACCAAGAATACACTTTATTTGTGATTTCTGTGATTATAACATTTCTTTTTGGCCCCCAGTAGTCTAGTCTCTCTCTAATTCTCCTCTGGATGGCACATGTCAACATTTATTTTGCCAATCTGCTCATGCCCTTGCCCTGTGCACAGACAGCCACAATGAGACCAGCAAGAATGCACTTTATTTGTGATTTCTGTGACTATAACATTTCTCTTTGGCCCCCAGTAGTCTAGTCTCTCTTTCTCCTCTGGATGGCACAAGTCAGCTTTTATTTTGCCAGCATGCCCATGCCCTGGGCCTGTACACAGACAGCCACAATGAAACCAAGAATACACTTTATGTGTGATTTATGTGACTACAACATTTATCTTTGGCCCTCAGTAGTCTAGTCTCTCTCTCTCTTTCTCTTCTGGATGGCACAAGTCAACATTTATTTTGCCAGCATGCCCATACCCTGGGCCTGTGCACAGATAGCCATAATGAAACCAAGAATACACTTGATTTGTCATTTCCATGACTATAACAGTTCTCTTTGACCCCCCCCAGTAATCTAGTCTCTCTCAGTCTGTCTGTCTCTCTCTCTCTCTCTTCTCCTTTAGATGACACAAGTCAACATTTATTTTGCCAGCAAGCCCTGGGCCTGTACACAGACAGCCACAATGAAACCAAGAATGCACTTTATTTGTGATTTCTGTGACTATAACATTTCTCTTTGGCCCCAAGTAGTCTAGTCTCTCTCTCTCTCTCTCTCTCTCTCTCTCCCCCTCTCTCTCCCCTCCCTCTTTCTCCTCTGGATGGCACAAGTCAACGTTTATTTTGCTAGCATGCCCTTGCCCTGTTCCCAAGTAACTCTTCTGTCCCCTTCTTTACTACTTACTAAGTCGATCTCCACTCTGCTGCCATAGATGAAATAATCATGGAAAGAACAACAAGACCAATGACACAACTGACCCAAGAGTCAACAACTGACCAACCACAGCATCTGCAGCCTGCAGATCTCCCCACCACATGACTGTGGTCCTCCAGCTCCTGGGGTCAGCTCCACCCTCCTCTCTTCAGTGTTTGATCCACCTGGTGCCATCTGTTCCTCCAGCTAGACCTGCATAAGCAATGGCATGGCAACTTGGGGGGGTGCCCAGGGCAGGAAGTGCCATGGGGAGGAAGAGAAATAAAATCCCAACCCATTAATATTATTGCCCCCCCTTGGGGCACCAGGCAATGGCATGCAGGAAAAAAAGCCCTGCTTTCTATGGACCCAGAACTGGACTTCTGCAGTGAAGTCTGTATTTATCCAGGTCCATGGATTCAGGGTTCGATCCAGGGGTCCTGATTTCAGATAGAATAGTCTGCCCAGCCCTAGCAAAAGGTTCTCACCTCCCCTAGATCTCAACTGAACTTCTGGCCTGCCTCCATGCATGTGACATAGCTTGGAAGTCCTACAAGTCCTCTGGCACTCTGGCAAATCTTAACAAGTACCGTGCTTTGAGGAATACTTGTACTAGGGCCACTAGGCTAGCAAAGGCTGAGTTATTTTCCTCCTCATTCCAGAATAATCTAAGTCACCCCGCTAAGTTCTGGAAAGTCATCCATGCCCTCTTCTTTCCCTCTACTCAGTCCCTCTCTCCTGTCCTCAAGGTGGGTGACTCCACCATTTCCAACCCCCCTTCTGTCACCTCTGCTTTCAACTCCTACTTGACCACCTATGCTTCCTCACTCCTGTCTGCCTTCCCTGCCACCTCCCCACTCCCTACATCCCCCTTTACCCCTTCATTAATTCCCTTCTCTTTCCTGCAAGTTACCCTATTTTCCTCTCTAAATGCCCTCTTGGCTCTCAATCCTCAGAAAGGTGGGAGCCCTGATGGGCTTGACCCCAAGCTCCTGCCATTGCCATTCCCATCTCCTCCTTTCTCAACCTATCATTCTCTCTTGTCTCAGTCCCTTACTCCTGGAAGCATACAACAGTCATCTTTCTCCTTAAAGGTGGTGACTCCTCCTCTCCCAGCAATTTCTACCCAATATCTCTCCTTCCAACCTTATCCAAACTACAAGAACACATACAGTAGTTCTCTCTCAACTCGTCCCCCTTCCCTGATTCCTCTGCTTTCTTCACCCCCTTCCAGTCTGGGTTTCATAAACACCATTCCACTACCTCCTCTCTCCTCAGGCTTACTGACTCCATCCATATTGTCATCGACCAAGGCCACATCCTTGCCGCTATTTTTGTTGATCTAGCGAAAGCTTTCAGCAATGAATCAATCAAACTTTATTTAACCAGGCAGTTCCATCATTGAGCAAGCTCATTTTCAAGATGGTCCTGGACACAGAGGACACTTTTGCTTAGACAACACTTCATTTTTGCCTACTGTTGCTGCTAAATAAAGATGTGTACCTGGGAATCGGCAAAATTGTTACAGAGTTTTGTGTTACAACTCTGGAGATTCCCAAGTTTTGAAAATAGCCCAATTTTGCACATAAAATATTGAAAATATATAGGGTGTAGACAGCACTGATATTATGGGAAGTGTATTGTATGGACTTTTGAATGATTAAGGGTTAAATTTAATGGCCATTTAGAGTCTGGTGTTTGATAGGATGAATATAAACATGTGATCAAATGGTTGATGTATTTAATGTCCATTTTGAATGTTAATTAATTACTCTGATGAAGCCTGGCAGGGTACCAGGTGAAACTTTAGTCTCGGTTTGTTAGGCCATTTTTATGCTTTGCACGACTATCTTTATTTTAAATTTAGTGTTTTTCACCACCTGAGTTGATCCATTATTGGTGGTATGGGTGCTTAAAAAGGTTTTTCTACTTCATACAAAAGTAGACATCAGTACAGACAGTTACAATATACAAAATCAGTACTTGGATGAATCAGACATGTAAAGCAAGTGCAAATATAGGCATTTAAAGTGCAGCATATACAGGTTGTAGCTTATACAGTACAAGTGAGGAGAGGAAGGAGGGACATAGAGAAGGGCAGTGGGAAGAAAGGATATCAGACACATAGTAGAGAGGGAAAATAGGGCAGTCTAATAGAATGAGGCCCCCTGTGAAGCTAATTGATGAGAGGGGGGAGGTAGGAGGGGGGAAGTGGTTGCCCTAAAAGGATGCTGGCCAACGCGGGAAATAGGCAGCCCAGGATTACAGAGGTTAAGGGACTCAATTGAGCAGGGTAAGGTTTTACCTGAAACAATCACATGCTGTTTTCAGACCTCTATAGAGCAGCACCCTAAATATAAAATGGTTGGGCAGCAGGGAGATTTTAAGTAATTTCTGCATATTATTCCAAAGCGCTGGTAAAAAGGAGCAGTTGAGCCAAGACATGTCCTTGTTCATGGTAGCGTAAGGAGAACAAAGGAGAAGTTCCTTAGTCCATAGGCACCCTTTGAATTTTCAAACATTTCAGAGATATAGGGTGGTAGTTTGTTGGACAAATCCCAGAATAGCCACATGAGGGCATTTATGTGCCTCCTTGTGGAGAGGGACGGCCAATCTAATGCTTGGTACAATGAGAAGTGATGAGTCTGCAAGGGCAAGTCAAGAACAAATCTCAATGCGTGATGATAGAGTATATCCAGCTTTTGTAGAGCATACTGGAGGCAATGACTTTTTAGGAAGTTGGTGTAGTCAATCAGGGAAGAAAGGTTGTTTGAACCAGCCACTTTCTAGCTTTCAGGGTGAGTAGGCATCTTATGCGGTAGAAAATACTGAAGCACTGCCTTAGCTTTTTTGTTAACTCACTTACATGTACACCGAAGGTGAGTTTGTTAACCAACCAGACTCCCAGATATTTACATTTATCCATTAGCTCTAGTAGTTCATTAAGGAGGGTAATAATCTGTGGGGTCCCAGGTATCCCCGTATTGTGGGATGGAGAGGTAATCATAGCTTTTTTTTTTTTTTGCATTTAACAAGAGCTTTATATTGAGTAGGTTGTGCTGGAGGATGCTAAAATCCTGCTGTAGCTCCTTGTACACAATGTCCAATGAGAGGCTGGTCATGTAGAGGACTGTGTCATCTGCAAAGAGATGAGCATTTCCAGCAACCAGGCCAGAGTAGATGCAGTTGATGTAAAGGGCGAAGAGGATAGGTCCCAAAATGGAACCTTGTGGAGCACCTCAGGGCAGTAATTTTAGTGGGGAGAATTCCCCTTGGGCTTTAATTTGCTGTTTACGATTTGTGAGGTAGCAGTGGAACCACGTTACTGCAGCAGAGGTTAGACCGATGTTACTCAGGAAATCAAGAAGTATGGAATGATCAACCATATCAAATGCTTTGCTGAGGTCAAGGAAGTGTGCATAGATGTGCTGTTTACTTTCCAGGGCTTTTAGCCAGTCATTTGACATTTTGGCAAGAGCAGACATGGTACTGTGCTTGGGTCTGAAACCTGATTGGACTGGATTAAGGATTTTCTCAAGATCCAAGTACTGCCTTAATTGAGCACTGTCTCTCACCCACTTCTCCTTGGCAGACTTAAGTCAGTTGGTCTCACAGACTCAGCAACCAACTGGTTCAGCTCTTACCTGGATGTAAGAACTCAATCTGTGAGAATTGGAGGTTTCTTGTCCTCCCCCTTCCCATCCATACTGGCATACCACAAGGCTCTGTCCTTGGCCTGTTTCTCTTCTCCATATTCCTCAGTGACCTCCTCTCAGCCTGCTCCTCTACTTCCATCCACATGTATGCAGATGACATGGTCCTGTCTGCATCTGGGTCTTCTCCTTTAGCATTATCAGTCAGGCTTCAGCTTGCTTTTGACACCATCCAGAAATGGTTCAGGTCAAATCAATTATCCCTAAATGCTAAGAAAATGGTATCCACGTGTTTCAGCACTAGACAGAGGCTTCTTAGGCTCCCCTTCCACCCCACCTTCAACACCCTAGATGGGGGTACTATTGACGATGTACCCTCATTTAAATACCTTGGTTTCTGGCTTGACTGGCACCTTGGCTTCTCTCAGCACATAGATGCCATTCACAAAAAAATCTACCCCATACTTGGTGCCCTTTATAGGAACAAAAGCTGCACTCCTATACCTGCTCGCCAAGATATAATCTCTAAGATGATCCTTCCCATCTTTGATTATGGTGACACTGTCTACTGCGCTGCACCTAAGTCCACCTTGGCCAGACTGGACCCCTTCTTCCACTTCTTCTGCCATTTTGCCTTGACCTGCCCTCCCTGTACTCACCACAGTTCTCTATACTCTGCTGTCTCCCCGCATCCTTGGAAGATCGCTGTCTAATCCACTGCACCTCCTTCATTTCTAAATTCTGGCTTGCTTCACCCTCCCCCCCATCTCAGCTCACTTCTCACCCCAATACCTCCCTCCTCTTACTCTCTATAAATCAGGCTGTCGCTCACTTTTTCTCACCTCTTGTAAATCCCTTGTTGGATAGAATGCCTTCTGTTTCCACTTTGCTAATACCTGAAACTCTCTTCGCCTAACTATTTGCTCTGCCCCCTCAAAACGCTCTACTCCAATCCCATACCACTCCCTCCTGCAAATGCCCATAGCCCAATGTCCTGCCTCCCCCTTTTTCTCTTTTCACTACCCACTACCTGTCTCCAATCTCCATCACTTCTCTGCACCTCCCATTTCCCATTATTCACATATTCTAGCCTCTACACTCATCTTCTCCCCCATCTCAACCCCTCCCTTCCCCTCCCCATTCTACCCCTACCATCCCTCCCTTCCTCCAACGCTCTCCCTCTCTATCACTTCCTCCTCCTCCTCATTCCCCTCTACTACTACCTCAACCCCATATCCACTTTTCCAGCACCCACTTCCTCCTCCCCTGCTTCTTCTCCACTCTCCTCCCCTCCCCTTATTCTATCCCCATTGCTTTGTCCTCCTCCTTACTCTATTCTTGCTGTTCCCTAACCTAATCCATCCTCCCACTACTCTTCTATCCCTTCACCTGTCTTCCTCTCCTTTCTTCCCTCCCCCCCTCTCCTATCTCTTTACCCTCACTCCTCTTTCCTTTCTCATGTAAAAACATAGAAACATGATGGCAGAAAAGGACCACCTGGCCCACCAAGTCTGCCCAAGGTGCCTAGCAGAGGGCTAGGATTTCCTCCGACAACCTATTTCTCCCTGTGGCTTCCTCTTCTCCTCCCCCCTTCCGCTCCCAATACCAGACCCATGTGGCCGTCCCATGCTCTCTTAAAGCCCTTTACAGTGATCTCCCCTATCACCTCCTTTGGGAGCTCTTTCCATTTTTCAACCACCCTTTTAGTGAAAAAGTTCTTCCTGATGTTTCCCCTAAACCTGCCACCCTCTATCGGTAGCGTATGCCCCCTAGTCCTCTTGTGCCCCTTCAGTTTAAAAAGTCCCTCTTCTGGTTCTCTGGTTATCTCCTTAATATATTTAAAGGTCTCAATCATATCCCTCCATCCCTTCTGTGCTACAGGGAGTACATTCCCAGTTTGCTCAATCTATTTTTATATGTCAGATGACTAAGCCCATCTACCATCTTAGTCACTCTTCTCTGCACCCTCTCCAGCCTTTTCCTATCTCTTTTTAGGAACGGTCTCCAGAATTGCACCCCATATTTCAAATGCAGTCTGACCAACTGTTGATATAAGGGGATAATGACCTCTCTCTTCCTGCTAGTGAATCCCTTCCCAATGCAGCCCAACATCCTGCTAGCCTTGGATACCACCTACCCACATTGTTTAGCTACCCTTAGGTCCCTGGAAACAATAATTCCCAGATCCCTCTCCTCCTCCTCAGTCTCCTCCAGTGCCAGCCCCCCCCCCCCAGGTAGTAAGTCTCATTCTGGTTTCTCCTCCCTAACTGCATGATTTTGCACTTTTTTACATTAAAGGCCAATTTCCATCTTTTGGACCAAGCTTCCAATAATCCTAGGTCCTGTGCATATTCTCTCTCCCTTCCTGGTTTTCCACCCCATTACAGATCTTCATGTCATCCATGAAGAGACACACCCTACCCCTTAAACCCTTAGTTATATCCGCCATGAATATGTTAAACAGTAGTGGACCCGACACGGACCCCTGGGGAACCCCGCTTATGACCTTTCCCTCCCCTGAGGTGACACCATTTACTATTACCTTCTGACTCCTATCCGTTAGCCAGTTTTGCTCCCATCTAACTACCATCACCCCCAGTCCCAGTCCATCCAATTTATAGGTCAGTCCTCCATGCAAAATGGAATCAAATGCCTTCCTAAAATCAAGATATACAATATCCACTGAACCCTCTCGGTCCACTTCCCTAGTGACCCCATCGAAGAACTCTATTAAGTTCATTTGACAGGACCGCCCCTTAGTGAATCCATGCTGATGCTTATTGATCAGTTCATTGTCCTTCAAATACTGCAGTAACTTTTCCATACTTTTGCCTACTATGGATGTTAAGCTCGTAGGCCTATAGTTGCCCACCTCTTCTCTATCACCCCCTTTATGAAGCGGGATGACATTTGCCATCCTCCAGTCTTCTGGGACCTTCCCATCTCCAGGAACCTGCTAAAAAGACCTACTAAGGGAGCCACCAGAATATCACTAATTTCCTTCAGCACCCTAGGATGCACCCCATCTGGCCCCATGGCCTTGTCCACTCATAGCTGCTCCAACTCTCTCAAGCCTGCCTCCTCCTTGAATGGGCTTGTATCAACCTCTATCTCTGCCTTAATTCCTGTACTAATGTCTGCAAAATCTCCCTTCCCCTCTACCCCAAATACTGAGCAAAAAAAATAATTTAATAACTGCTCCTTATCCCCGTCCTCCTCCTCCATTGAGACCCCCTCCTTGTTTCTAAGTCTGTTTATCCCCTACCAGTTTTCCTTCTCTCACTGACATACCTAAAAAAAGCTTTCTCTCCAGTCTTGACTGACCTGGCAATTTCCTCTTCTATTTTGGCCTTCACTCTCCGCACCTCTCTGCCAGTCTCCTTTTGCCTCCTCTGGTATATTTCCCAGTCCTCCCCTTTTGTGTTATGTTGAATTTCTTGAACACCCTCCTCTTCTCCCTAACCCTGCCTGCCACCTCCCTGCTAAACCAATGAGGCTTCCTCTTCCTCTTCCTCCTGGTCTTAAGAACCCTCCTGACATAGAGATTCATTGCCCCAATTAAAGCCTCTTTAATACCCTCCCACATACCTTCCACCCCTTCCCACAAATCTCCCCCTTAATGCCTCCTTCACATAGTCCCCCATTCTAGTAAAGTCTACCCTTCTATAGTTGAGCACTTTTGCCTTGGTTCTAGTACCCACCGCAGCTGTACGCACAGTAAACCAGACAACACTGTGGTCATTTGAACCAATGTGTTCTCCTACCTCAACTTCACCCACTCTGTCACCATTTGCCAGGGCTAAGTCCAGCAAGACCTCTTCCTTGGTGGATTCTCTAACCAGCTGCCTCAGTAGGGCTGCCTGTAAGCAATCCACTAAAGCTCTGCTCCTCCCCGATTTGGCTGATGAAGTGTCCCAACTCATGTCAGGTAGATTTAGATCCCCTATCAACAGCACCTTGCTTTAATTAGCCATTCTCAATATTTCTTCCAACATCTCCTCATCTTCTGAGTCAGTTGTGTTCTAGTTGTTCCTCCCTGTGGCCCCTTCCTAAATTATGACCACTTCCTACCCTGTCCTGTCCTGTTTTCTGTTGTACAGCCAGTGAGTGCCTGTTAACCAGAGGTGGGAGCTCATAAAGCTGGGGATAGTGGAGGCAACCAAAACCTGCTGCAAGGCCCACAGCAAGAAGGCTAGGGCTAAGAAACTGAACTGGTTGAGCAAGGAGGTAATGGAAAAGGTAAGAAGAAAAAGAGCTACCTTTAGGAAGTACAAGAAAACAGGGAGGGGGAGGACAGGGAGGAGTACTTGACAGAATCGAAGGAGGTGACAAGGACAGTAAGGGGAGCCAAAGCATCTATGGAACTCAGGCTGGCACAAGGCATTAAGAATGGGGAGAAGGACTTCTTTAGGTACAACAGGGAGAAAAGGAGCTGTAAGGACCACATAGTAAGGATTAGGAAGGAGGGGGGTTGGGTGGAAGCAGGGTGCGATAAGGCAGAAGCACTAAATGAGTACTTCTGCTCAGTATTTACTAAAGAGAAGAGGGGGGTGACACCCAAGGGGGAAGAAATGGCAGAAACAGGGGGGGACGGGGTGACAGATGGGGAAATCATGGAGGGCAGAGTTTGGGAGGGTTTGAAGGCATTGAGGTGGACAAGGCGCCAGGCCCAGATGGCATCCACCCCAGGGTACTGAAGGAGTTGGCAGAGGTCCTTGCAGGACCTTTGGCAGACCTATTTAATGCCTCACTACATTCAGGTGTGTACCTCAGGACTGGAGGATGGCTCCTGCGGTGCCCCTCCACAAGAGTGGCCCCAAGGATGAACCGGGAAACTACAGACCAGTGAGCCTCACATCCATCATGGGTAAGCTAATGGAGACTATCCTGAAGGAGAGGCTGGTGGTCCTCCTAGAGGCCAAAGGACTACAGGCCACAGACAGCATGGCTTCATATGGGGCAGATCCTGCCAAACCAACCTGGTGGAGTTCTATGACTGGGTAATTAGGCAACTGGACAGGGGCCATGCAGTGGATGTCCTGTATCTGGACTTCAGTAAGGCATTCAACTCGGTGCCACATGGAAGGCTGGGAAGTTAGTTAGTAGGCACGGGGCTGGTGCAAAGCTGGTGAGATGGGTAGGAAACTGGCTTCAGGAAGGCAACAGAGGTGGTGGTGGGTGAGGAGCTCTCACACCAAGGGTAGTGATGAGCGGTGTTCCACAGGGCTTGGTGTTGGGACCAGTGTTGTTTGGGATATTCATTGCAGACATATCATGGGACATCAAGAGCAAGATCAGTCTGTTTGCTGATGATACCAAGGTAGGAGCGGTGGTGATGACCTAGGGGGATGGCAGGGGTTGCAGAATGATCTGGCAAAGCTTGAAACCTAGTCAGACACCTGGCAACTGGGGTTTAATGCCAAAAAGTGCAAGGTGCTGCATTTTGGGATGAAGAACCCAAGGAGAAGTTACCAGCTTGGGGGAGTGCAGCTACCCCAGACAGAGGAGGAGAAGGATCTGGGGGTGCTCATTACAGGGTCAATGAACAACTCAGCACAATGTAGGAAGGCAGCTGCAAAGGCCAACAAAATGCTGGGTTGTTTGCAAGGGGTATATGCTTGAGGAGGGAGGAGGTGATTCTGCCACTGTATAGGTCATTAGTTGGACCGCACCTAGAGTACTGCATACAGTACTGGTGCCTGTATCTGAAGAGGGACATTAAGTTACTGAAGCGGATGCAGCGCAGGGTGACAAAGATGATCAAGAGGCTGGGAGACTTATCATACGAGAGGAGGTTGAGGGAGTTGAACATGTACTCACTGGAGGACAGGAGGGACAGGGGGGACATGATTGAAACCTTTAAATACATGAAAGGAATAAACAAGACAGGTACAGAGGGGCTGTTCAAAGTAAGAGAGGGTAGGGGCACCAGGGACCATGATATGAGACTGGAGGGAAGAAGATTCAGGAGGGAGATGAGGAGACACTTTTTTACAGAGAGGGTGGTGGTTGGGTGGAATGCTTTACCTACAGAAGTGGTATCCAGTAGAACAGTGGACTGCTTCAAAAGGGGATGGGACAGGACAAGGGGGAGGGTTAATAAAGGGGAAGGGTGGAAGGGAAGGGCAGCTGCAGAATAAAGGGTGCTAGCTGCACATTCAAGCAGACTTGATAGACCTCTAGACCTTTATCTGCTGGCAAATTTCATATGTTCGTATGTTCGTATGTTACCTCACACTCCTGATGTAATAAATTTGCTTGTTTTTAATTATGCCTATACAATACTATGTATTACTGTACATTGCTGTGCCTATTGTATTATCATATTACTGTGGTTTCTGCTTGTTATTATGTACTTATCCCCTTCCCTCTCAACCAGGATACATCTGGAAATGAGCTTTATGGCTCAGTATATCTTTCCTGGTAAATCTCTTTTAAATAAATAAATAAAGGAATGAGTCAGTG
Source organism: Neoceratodus forsteri (assembly GCA_016271365.2). Lineage (NCBI taxonomy): Eukaryota > Metazoa > Chordata > Ceratodontiformes > Ceratodontidae > Neoceratodus > Neoceratodus forsteri. The sequence goes on along the minus strand of CM057452.1, from coordinate 180,598,328 downwards.
AACTATACGTCCAACATTCAGAGATTCTGAAGCATAGATAAGTTGGTCATGGATTTATGTATTCATTTTTCTATTTTAATCCCCAGGTTATGATCCCCTGTGCTGCAGCATTTCATTCAAAAGGGAGTCTTGAAGGACAGTAGCAGGAAAATTGCAAGTCATTAAAGACATCAACCAAGGCAAATGCATGAACCAGACAATCTGACTGAGGTCACAGTGCCCAAAAGGGTCATCTCACAGAAAGTTGAGAATCTTTATTTATTTAGTTAGATTTTGTCGACCGAGAAAGGAGGACTAGACAATTCTACTTATTTTCAGATTTGTCAAGATACAAATGGATGCCAACTGAAATTGAACCAGATTAAGCTGTCAGTGGTAATTTTAGCGAATCTGTGCATTTAGATTACAAGATGCTTGACAAGGTACAGGAGCAGCTATGCTAAGTGATGTGTCTCTTTTTTAGCAAAATAATCTGTTGCTTTGCTAATTGTTTTACTTGAGTATATTGAGCAAACAATTAAATATAGGTCTTAGAGTGCCTTTCATAAATGCTGTATCCCAAAGTACTTTACAAAGCAATGCATTACATATTGGTAGTGCAGGGACTGTAGAATTTAGCATTATCAGCCCAGGGTAATGGTTGACAACATCACGCCCGTGGTTAAGAATGAGGCCGCAGGCTGAGTGCTACCAACGCACTGAAGTGTGACGTTATCCCAATGACACACACCCTGGAGGGCATTATTGCTATTATACAATGGCTCATTGTTATACAGAATAAAAAAATAATTTTAAAGATGTTTTTGTGTGGAAAAATATTTTTGTTTTTTAAGAGAAGATGAAACAATCAAGCAGAAACAAATCAAGCAAACAATCATCTGCAGGTTCACAGTGAGGCTGAGACTAGACCTGTGATGTTGTACTGGGATAACATCACGGGTCCAGCCCAAGACTGACCAATCAGAGTCCAGGATTTTTTCTTGCCATTGTATAATGCCATTTAATTTGGCCTTATAGTGTGCCTCTCATGCATACTGTATCACAAAGCACTTCACAAGGCAATTATTTGCATGCTGGTAGAATAGGGACTATAGAAGAGAATTAAATTGTGTCTTATAGAGTGCCTTTTATACTCACTGTATCACAAAGCTTTACAAAGTTACAAGTTAGATACTGCTATAAGACACAATCAGGTATGGTTTATGGCCTGATAACAGCATGCCACAGGTGGGTAATGAGATGTGAGGTGCTTCCATCACATTCCTTTAGCACTTCAGAAGTGCTCTCATCAGGCCATAAACCATACCTTGGAGTGTCTTACTGCACTTATAAAATGGGTCCCCCACAAAAATAAATGAAAAATATAAAAGTGCTAACAAAATACAACCCCCCCCCCCCGAAAAATAGTCCTTGTATTGTTAACGTCATATGGTTTTCTAATGGATCGGAGATGTTGTGGAATACATTTATTTATTTCATTTTTGTTTACTAGGTAAGTGGACTAGACTAGAAGTGCCTACGTTGAGGCACGACCCAGGAGACTACAGCAGGATTACACAAAAACAGGTATGGTAAGAAGAAAATAATGCACATGTAAAAATACCTTACAGTGGTACAACATAATAAAGAAAGTGCAAGAGTATCACAGCATTTCAAACAGTCACAACCCAAGATAAAACAACATTGAAGCAGAATAAATAAGCCACTAGAGGGCAGTGATGTCTGTTTGTACCCCCCCACACACACACACACAAACAGAAACAGCCTCGAGAATTTTATTTTTTATTTTTATATTTTGTCAGACTGCCTTTAGGAGAAAATGAGAGAGTGACTGATTTCACTGTTGCAGAGTCAGAGTGAGCGTGTCCCTTACCAGCCATCATAGCTAGCACTTCCCCATTGAAGTGCTGCAGTACAAGCGAGCGGCTTCCTGATTGTAGCATTTTCTTAGATCCAGCCGCTCACTCTCACAGAACATCTCACAGGCCATAGTTTTCTGGCAGAATAAAAAATTTATATTTCCAATTTTGTGCTCAGACAATATCATGGGAGGGCATGCAGGCTGAGCTAGTCTGAAAATCAGAATCTGAGGTTTATAGGCCTGCTGAACAGAAAGAAAGTCAAAGCAGGTAAGCAAATGTTAAACATCTTATGTATTTTTAGGTGTAGGGTGGGGATGGGTGTGTAAAATAGTAGTAGTAGTAGATTTTATTTGGTTTTGGGTACCCTTCCTCAGAGGCCCAGGGTGTTCTTACAAGATAAAAACATACAGACAATAATGACAAAGCATATCAATATACATACAAATATTACAATAAAATAGAATACAATACAATACTTATCAGATTAAAAGTAACAACTAAAACCAAGAACCTATAAAAATTTAGTCTGCAAGGCCTGTTGAAAAAGAAAAATTTTAAGGACTCCAAAGATGGGGCCTCCCAGAGGTACTCTGGTAATAAATTGCAGAGGACTGGGGCTGCAACTTCAAAAGCCTGGTCCCCTGAAGACTTCAACCTAGCTCTCGGTACCTCCAGGAGGGCCCAATCAGCTGATCTAAGGGAGCAGACAGGATGGTAGGGATGCAGGAGCTCTTTCAGGTAGTCTGGACCCAGCCCGTGTAGGGCCTTGTAGGTCAGAAGACTCACTTTAAAGGTGATGTGCCACCGTACCGGCAGCCAACGAAGCTACAACAGAACCAGTGTAATATGGCTAAATTTAGAATGTTTGGTTAACAGCCAGGCTGCAGCATTCTGCAAAAGTTGCAGGTGCTGCAACAAACCACACTTGATCCCAAGGCAGAGGGCATTGCAGTAGTCCAGCCTCGAGGTGACTAATGCATGTATCAAGGTATGCAGGTCATTCGGGTGGATAAAGGGCTTAATTTAGGCAATATTTCTAAGATGGTAAAAACCCGTATGGACCACGGTCAACACCTGTGCCTCCAGTGTCAGCTCACAGTCCAAAATAATACCCCAATTCTTTTCCCTAGAGGAAGCCTCAAGTTCGGTCTGGCCGATCAAAAGTCCTGAACCGCCCTCATAGGCTCCCAATCTCCTCCCTTGACCCAGCTCAACCACAGCACCTCAGTCTTCCCTGGGTTCAGTCCCAGCCAGTTCGATGCCTTCCAGTCTTGGATCTCAGTCAGGCAGTTATTAAGCACATTAACCGCATCAGATCTTTCGGGTGTGAAAGACAGGTAGAGCTGAGTATCATCAGCATAACAATAAAAATTCAACCCATACTGCCTAATGACCTCACTGAGAGGCAGCATGTATACTGTGAATAGCATGGGGGACAAGAAAGAGCCCTTTGGAACTCCACAGGCAGGTCTATTGGGGCCGAAGAATAATGTCCCAAGATCAGTCTCTGTGACCTGCACCGGAGAAAGGACTAAAACCAGCTGATGACCTTGCCGGTGAGTCCTACATACTCCCTGAGCCTGTCCAACAATACCCCATGATCCACAGTGTCAATTGCCAAAGAGAGATCAAGGAGAACAAGACTAGTTCTCTCTCCTCTATCACTCACCCTCAACAGGTTTTTCAGCACCCTAACTAAAGTGGTTTCCATGCTATGCCTGGCCCTAAATCCAGACTGGAATGGCTCAAAGATTTGGAAGGCCATGATGTGCTCAGTAAGCTGTTACGCAACCACCTTCTTGAGCACCTTACACAAAAAGGGGAGGTTCAAGATCGGATGGTAGTTCACCAAGACATCAGGGTCCAAAGATGTTTTTTCCGACAGAGGTTTAACCAGAGTCCATTTTAAAGACTCCATGAAAACCCCTAATGATAGAGAACTCCTGACAATCTCGGTGAACACCGGACCCAGGACCTCGACACAGCACACAAGTAGGCGCATCAGGCCTGGATCAAGGTTGCAGGAAGTTGGCCTTGGCTCAGCGATCACCCCACACACCATCACTGTCATCACTGGCCAGAACTCCCCCCAGGAAGCCCAAGAGCGTCCACCACTACAAGGCCCACCACTGGAGTGTGCTGATAAACCACTCCAAGAAATTTCGGCTCTCACAGAAGACACTCTGTCCAAGAAGAACCGAGCAAATTTCTCACATATCTGAACTGAATGAGCTGTAATGGGCTCCAGACAGGCCGGATGTAAAAGCATGTCCACTACCTGAAAGAGCTGAGCTGGTCAGTTCCTCCTGGCAGCAATCACCCTAGACATAAAAGCTGCCATTTTCTGGGTGATTGCGTTCTGATACTTACAATAGTGAGTAGTCAGAACTAGCTTATCCTCCAGAGAGCCAGTCTTCCTCCAATGCCTCTCCAACCTCCGTCCCCGAGTTTTCAGTGCCTGGAGCTCGTTATTGAACCATTGCGAGCCCGATCATGAAACCAGGGGGTGTACACAGCCCATCACAAGATGGTTCAGGGCATCTGTAACTGCCTTATTATAGGCAGTCACAGCACTCTCAGGATCATCCACACAAGCCTTAAGCACTGATGAAATGCCCAACTCTGCCATCAGTCCCTCCAGTCGTAGACCTTTTAAAGGGCAGAACTGGACTATTTCCACAAGGGAGGGACATTAAGGGGGGCCTTGAGACAGAACTTGATGGTGGAGTGGTCTGACCAAATGACCAGACTGATATCAATGGAATGAACTTCAAGTCCCAGGGAGAACATCAGTTTGAGTGCATGGCTAGAGTGGTGAGTCCTGGCCATAGTCACTAAAGTGAGACAAAGAGCTTTCATACTAGACAGGAAGTCACTGGCCTCAGATGATGCCTTGTTGTCTACCCAGGTGTTGAAGTTGTTGAGAATAAGCCACCTCAGCGACTCCAACACCTTCCCAGTGACAAAGGCATTCGGCTCTTGAAGGAAGCCCCCATCCCGCCCAGGCTGGCGGTAGACCAGGAGCACCCTAAACTCAGCCCCAGGACCCCCATGCACCACCATGCACTGGAAAGAGCTGATGTCCTCCACTGGGTACACCGTTAAGCCCAGCTCAGACCTAAAACAAACAGCACCCCACCCCACCCCTGTGATCCTGCCTCAGGGAGGGTACCATGGAGAAACCATCCAGAATAGACACCTCAAGCAGAGGGCCCGAGGCATCTCCCAACCAGGTCTCCATGATGCTGGTGAGTAGGAAATTGTATTTGATTGCTTTATTGACAGTAAGGGTATTACTACTGCTTGCCTTACTGACATGGTTGCCAGAAAGTTAAAAAAAACTTTCTGAAAGGCATGGATCTCAGGCTGAGCTGGGTCCTAGTTGGATGAAGAAGTAGCTTTTGGTACAATATGTGCTGATAAGGACATGGCCAAAGTACCTCTCAGCCAATCAGGATGCAGAAAATTCCATATGCATTTTATAATGCATTTTATATATCCTGTATCCCAAAGCACTTTATAAAGCATCAACTTGAAAACTGGCAGTGCAGGGACTGTATACAGTATGCATGCAGTAGGCATTAAGTGCAATAATACCACACGTAAATTTAAATTGCATTAGAACATCTGAAATGGGGGCACTAGATGTTTCAGTGGATTTGCAGAAGGTTAAGGAGTCTTTCACTTCTAAGTCACTGGTTCAAATCCAGAACAGGTCAATAGTGGCTGAAAGTCATTATCACTGAGGGCTGTTCAGTGGCCTGTGTGAAAAAAACTGATGGCCCTATGAGGATTAATTACAAGACTGGCTCCTCTACAACAATAGATTGAGTCCTGTTCTCAGATACTTCAACAACAGTACAAGCAGGAATTTTACCTGACAGTATCAGCAACCATAGTCCAGTGTACTGTTGTTGGAGTGCTAAAAAGAAATCTATTCCACCAGTTTTTATCAATTCCAGAAACTTTAAAAATTGGATGTCACAAAATTTCACGAGTCCTTAATTTCTGTTGACTGGTCTTTTCTGGACCATTTTACAGATGTGAAGGATGCATTTGTTCCTTTTGCTCCTTTTTTAACATGGTCTGCAACCGATCCACTCCAATAAAAAAGCTCAGGATCGGGATAATAGACAAGAGCTGGTTACCCCAGAACTGTTTCATCTCATGAGAGAGAGAAAGAGGTATTAATTGGAAGGCATTTAAACGGACCCAGGATGCAGCCACACTTATGGAGTAGAAACAAGCCCATGATAATTGTAAGTGATGGATTAGACAATCAAAACAACAGTTTTTCATCAAGAAACAGAAACGTTTTGCTGAGAAGAGTGTGGCCGCAGCCTAGGATCTAATAAATGAGATGTTAAGTAAAAAATATAAGCCAGGCTCTCAAATGTTAACTTCATCATCTGGGATATTGATGGAGCCCCAATTCATTGTGAAGGAGTTCAACAGCTTTTTTACTGATTTATTGAAATATATTCCAGATGATGACAATGATGATGGGTTATTAAAGGGTGGTATAGACAGTTGTCCCACCCCTTCCATGTATATAAATTGAAGGTTTTATTTTAGGATTTTGACTCTTCAGGCAGTAACGTTTTATCTTGTGAAATCACACCTATGGCCCTCAGTTGGTGTAGATGAGGTGCACTATGGGGGCTTGTGAGGATCATCATGGGTATCATTTATTTTAATTTTAACCAAAATGTTGAATTTGTTCCTTTTTGTTCTGGTCAATTTCCTGCAATTTGGAAAAGTGCAGCTGTTATTCCTCTACATAAATCTGGAGACCCAACAAATGTTTGAAACTATTGTCCAGTTTCTTTACTGACTCCTTTATCCAAGGTTTTGGGGCTAATTATTTTTGAACAGTTGTTGGAGTATTTACTTGGGAATGCTGTTCTGATGCTGGCCCAGCATGGATTTTGCAATGAACATAGCACAACGTCAGTCATGGTGGGGCTCATGCAGGTGGTCCATGAAACCCTTGATAAGGATCAGCTTGCATTGGCCATCTTCGTGGACCTCAACAAGGCCTTCAACCTTGTGAATCATGATATTTTATTGGCTGCTCTCAGCAAACTGAGCCTGTCCAGTGATGTGGTGGACTGGTGTCAGAGTAATCTTCATGGACAAACATAAAGTACAAAAATTTGGGGTCATTTTTTTCACCCATCACCTGTTACTTCAGGAGTTCCACAAGGGTCAGTTCTGGGCCACCTTTTATTTAGTTTATTTTTAACACCTTACCTACTTTTTGCAATAAAATTAAAATGTTTCTTTATGCTGTGATTCTCATGAGTGGGTCCTGTATAACACATTGTTTTCTATAACTACAGAAAGAAGCTGTCTGCTGATCCTGTCTTTTCGTTGAGCACTTTAAAGGTGTAGAGACTGAGCAAGTAAAGATCTTTAAATATCGTGGCCTCACCCTGGACAGCTCCCTCTTCTATGAGTCACATGTATATTTCATGATAAAAACATTACACCAAAGGGAGAGGTTGAGAGATTTGAGGATGTATTTCTTATCTTACAGAAGGCTGCAGGGTGATATGTGCCTGGTACATAGGACTTTTAAGGAACCAGATCTGTGGGAATGACTCAGCCTGAAATTGAGACCAGATAATATTCAGGTTAGAGGCCATAACAAGATGCTTAGGGTATCTCATTATAAAAAAAATAAAAGTGGTGTTTGGTTTTCCCAAAGGGTAGTGAATACATGGAATTCCCGCCTGATATCAGTGATATCAAGTGAAATGATGTAACAGTTTAAGGGGGCTTTGGAGTCATACTTTTCAATGCATTGTTTTTTGATGCAATAGTGAGTGGTGCAGGTCAATAATGGCTAACACTATAAACCTGATTCCAATCTTATGAATCTTATGAAAGACTGTAGCTCTCTACAGGTTAAATTCATTACTTACACTCTCTACAAGGAAGTTATTATCACAGTTTTCTTCTCCCAGTAATTGATTATGGACTTGTGTTTTACTACTTAGCAAGAGAGGGATTGCTGTCCTAGGTGAGGACCCTTTGTAATCAGGTGGCAAGATTCACAGCACAACTACCCTGCCATACCCATCACTGCATACTATATAGCCATATACTGTAAATGGTAAATGGTAAATCTTTATTTTTCAACAGGATAGAACTGTTAGGACTTTACAGCCCTGTTTACAAAGTTGTCCTACGTGGAATACAAGGTTTCTTATATACAAAGGTGAGACACATACAGACTGACATTGTATTACACATGCTAGCTACAGAGTTTTGTTTATGTACAAAGGAGGGATACATTTTGAATACAAGGTTTGCAGCCCACCAGTGTGAATACATTTTCCCATAGGAGTTTAATAGTTTAGGTAATACAGTTCCTCTGTTTTTTACCTACCTTAGGTTGTGTCATATGTATGGGTTACACCTTTTTTTTATTTCAGATGGTGTGGTGGGTTCCTTGAACATTCAATAAGTGTTTTGTGCTCTTGATGCCTCCCATCGGAATTTTAGTGAGTTCCACTATAGATCTGAATACAGTGGGCAGTGATGAGTGTCATATTTACATCCTAGTGCAAATCTTGCTGGTCTACTATATGTTCTATCAAGCTCTTTCAGTGTGGAGTTTGCAGCATGCTGATATGCCAGGTTGCCATATTCTAGTATGGGAAGTATGAATTGTGTGGCTGTTGTTTTCCTAGTGTCTTTGGGAATGAAGCAGGCCTTTCTTCTTAGTGCTCCTAGATATTTAATTACTTTTGTGATTGTGTTGTTTATGTGTGTGTCAAAGTTTAGTGCATTGTCTATCTAAACTCAGAGATATTTATATTCTTTCACATTAGTTAATGTGTGCCCCTCTACTGACTTAATGTTTAGGTTAAGATCTGATTTATTTCTCTCTCTGTTTTTCCTGAATAGCATTGTCTGGGTCTTATTGGTGCCTAGGACCATATCTGAGTTTGTGAACCATTCCTGTAAGCTACTGAAGTCTGATTGTAGTGTGTGTTCCAAGTCGTTTGTGGTGGCTGCTTTACATATTAAGACAGTGTCATCTGCGTATAACTTTATGTCTACCTTATTTACGTGGGTGGGCAGATCATTTATGTAGATAAGGAATAACAGGGGACCTAGAATAGATCCCTGGGTACCCTTTTATGCAAGGGTAGTGGATGTGAGAGTGTACCCCTTACAGAGACCTGTTAGTGTCTGTTACATAGATACCATTTGAACCATGTTGTAGCTTCCTGGGGGAAACCTATTTGATTTAACCTTTCCAGTACTATCTTGTGGTCCAACAAATCGAAAGCTTTGGAGAGGTCTACACACACTGCACCCATGTGTTCACCTCCATGAAGTTGAGAGGTTACAGTATCTACAAACTGTATGAGTGCAGTGGATGTTGACCGCCCTGCTCGGAAGCCATATTGATGGTCAGACTGTATTTTGTATTTGTCCAGATATCCCACCTATCTGCTGTCTGATCAATCTTTCTAAGAATTTGTACACTATGAGCAATAGTGCTATTAGTCAGTAGTTTAAAGGGTTATTCTGTTCACCTCCTCTGAAAATGGGCATCACTTTAGCTATTTTCCATGTGTCAGGCTATGACCCTTCCATTAAGTATCTATTATAGATCCTATTGAGGACAGGAGCTATGACTTCAGATGCATATTTTATGAATGTTGCTTCGATTTGATCTAGGTCACTGGATTTTTTTGTGTTCAAGTATTTTATTTCTTTAAGCACTTCACTCTGTGTGATCATTTTAAATGGAATTTTGAGTGAGGTAATGTTTTGGGGTAGCTGTTGGGTTCATGTTTGTTTGTAGTATTGTTGTTTGGTACTGTCTTTGCATCGGGTGTGTGTATGTCAGGTAATGTGCAGAAATAATTGTTCAGCAGGTTTGCTGTCTCACTTGCAATGCAATCATTTTTGTTGTTATCCCTAAAGATTGATGTTTTATTTGTTTTGCCTTCCAGTGACTTAATTGTGATCCAGTATGTGGAAAGGCTTGTGTTTTCCTCTATAGTTGTTCTATAAAAGTATTTTTTGATTTTCCTGATCAGGCATTTGCAATTGTTTTTGGCTCTCTTGAAGGACTTCCAGTCTTCTTGGTTTAGTCTTTTATTTGCTTTTTTCCAAATCCTATCTTTTATCCTAATTTGCTTTTTTATTACCTCATTTACCCATGGCATATGTTTTGCCCTTTGTTTTCTTCCCTTGAAAGAGGCATGCTTGTTGCAAATGTCAAAAATGATTTGTGAAAAATCTGTCACTGTTAAGCTGATATCCAGTAGTAGATCCAGTCTGCTCCATTCAATATTTGCCACATCCCTGTTGAAGTTTGATGTGTTACAGTTTTTACAGCATCTGTTCATCAGGAGAGAGTCCTCTTTTACCTTTACAAAGTGTCTCCTGATTGTAATTTGGATGGGGCTGTGGTCGCTTAGATCTGGAGTGCTAACAGTCATGTTTTTTGTTTGTTCTTTGAGGACAACAAAAGATCTAGTATGTTCCCTTTGCTTGAGAATGAACCTTTTCTTGTTGAGGGCAACATGCAGAATGATCCTCAGAGAGGGAAAGCTATCTGCAAGATATGGATTGGCTTCCACTGAATCAGAGATACTATTCATTACAGATAGGAGTTCTTGCCAAAAAAAGTGACTCTGGATTGTGTTCCCACCTTATTTTATTCCATTTTTTGAAAGATCAAGTTAATTCTGTTTTGACTTGTTCAGCTACACAATGTCAGATTTTTCATACCTAGAATGAGCTTTGCCAACTCAAAATTTAACATCAGGCTTTGGTGACAGTAAATGTTTATACTATGAATTCACAGTATTGCAGTATTGATATATGTGTTGACACATCCAACTTGATGAAATAAATCTGTCTTAATTTGGATGTTGAACTCTACCTATGTGGTGGATTTAATGCATGCATAGGTTTAAATAATTCCATGACTGATTCTGAACTGTTTGTACCTAACCCAGAACCTGAAAGTTATGAAAGAATATCAAAGGATGAAATCTGTAATGCTCAGGGACTTGATTTAGTAATAGCCAATGGTAGAATTTCCTCAGATCTAGATAGTAATTTCACCTTCTTTGCTCATAACTGTGCTACAGTACTAGACTACTGTATAACATCAGTACTGCACTAGGTCTATCAAGAATTTTTGTTATGGAAGTTTTGCCCCAGCCAGAAAGTGATCATTTTTTTCTCTCAATAAGATGTATGATAGGGAATGATTTACAACTGGACAAAATATGAGAATTGACAACTGTACCATAATTAATAGGACATAAGTTCGGAATGATATTGCTGAAGAAAGTGAGATTATGGAGTCTTATGAGGACCAGGGAACTTTAATTGAATTTGTTAGTTTGGCTGATGTAGAGTCAAAAATGTTTTGCATAAATTACATTTTTAAACAGTTTCATGCAATTATGTATAAAGACTATAGAGCTAGGCTTGTATCAAGGGAACAAAAGATTATTAAACAACATAGTAAGTATGTGTAAGAAAAAAACAACAGGGAGAATCTGGCATACCTAAACAGAGCAAAAAAGAATACAAAATTATTCTAAATGAGCATAAGTTGGCTCATCAAAGAAATAATTGGTGAAAAATGCTTGGAGCAATTATGGATAACATCTCTTTTTTTGGAAATATGTAGAAAAAGGTATCAATACTTATTTTAGAGAGTTAGATGCATGTATTTTGCCTGAGGTCTAGGTGGTATATTATAGGGGATTATTCATGGATATTAATAATAACAATTCTATATTGGTTTCTCGAAAAATTGAATTTTTTCCTTGCCTAGACATTGCTGAAACAGAAGTTATTTTATTTTATTTTTTTAATTTTTTATTTTTGTTTTTTTTTTAGTTTTTGTTGACCAGGAAAGGGGGACTAGGTAATTCTGCTTATTTTCAGCCTCGTCCTGGGGGAGCGGGGGAAGATACAGATGCAAACTGACATACAGAACCAGATTAAGCTGTTATTTTGGTTACAAACAGCTTGAAGCAGAAAAAAAAGCTCCAGATAAAATTCCAGCAAAGGTGTACTTATCTAGGAAAGACTAGTGGGTTAAGTTACAAATGAACATGTTCAACACTTGTTTAAGTGAAACTAAAAAAACAAATTCCAGACTCTGAGAGAGGCCATATTATTGTACCAATTTACAAAAAAGGCAACAAAACAGATCCTCAGCTTATCGCCCCATAAGCTGTCTAAGATTTTCGTGACAATAATTCTCACTAGATTACAGGTTAATTTAGAGAAAAATGGAGGCTTATCAAACTTATAAACAGGTTCTGGATCTGCTCATTCTGCTATTGATCACTGTTTTGTACTGACACATATTACACAAATATATAAATATTCAGAAACAAAAAGTTTTTATTGTTTTTATACACTTATCTTCAGTATTTGATTAATTATCCAGAGATATAAAATTATGGAATAGAAAGGAAACATGGGCTTGATGGGGGATTATTGCCATAACAAAGCTACTCTACATACATACTAGGGCACAAATTAGATTTGGCTGTGACAGAGCACTTACCGTACCTTTTAGCACCAATAAGGGGTGCATACTAGCCCCACTGCTTTTTAGGTAAGGCAAGGCAAATTTTATTTAAAAAGATTCCCATCCCAGAGGCTCTGAGCACTGAACATATTAAAATTTCATACAAAATGCAAAATCATTATAAATACACAAACAACACATTATTAAACATAAATATACAATATTACAGCAATTGAAATAATATTTTTATAGATACTACCCGCATCAGCAACTGCTAAACTAAAAAATAACCAAGAGTTAATTTAAACATAAAATTCTAGAATCAAGATAGGGCTCTAAAGCACAGTCTGGGAAGGCCTGATTATACAGGAAGGACTTGAGGTGGGCTTTGAATACCTCAACAGAAGGGGCCTCCCTAGCAGCTGGAGAAAGCAAATTCCACAGGATGGGGTGGTGACACTAAAAGCTCTGTCACCTGCTGTTTTTAGCCACGTTCTGGGAATCATGAGGAGGCCCCTAGAGGAGGAGCAGAGGGAGAGGACCGAGACAACACGTGTAAGAAGGTCCTTCAGGTAACCAGGGCCCAGGCCATGTAGGGCCTTACAGGTGAGCAAACCCACCTTAAAGAGGACCCTCCACCTAACCTGCAGCCTTGATGTGACAATACCTAGGCTGTCCTGTCAACAGCCTAGCTGCCACATTCTGTACCAGCTGCAGTCAGCACAGGGTACCCCCAGAGACTCCGAGATAGAGCACATTACAGTAGTCAAGCCTGAACATCATGAAGGCATGCACCAAGGTGGGGAGGTCCAGTGGCCGAACTAGGGGCTTTATCCTGGTGATATTCCTCAGATGATAAAAACTGGTATGGACAACAGACACCACCTGAAACTCAAGTGTCAATCCGCTGTCAAGAATAATGCCCAGATCACACATCCTAGAGGAGGTCTTCTATGGTACAGAGCCAAGAAAAAGCCCTGTCTCTGCACCAGAGGCTAACCTATCATACTTTCTGTTCGACACCACCACCAGTACCTCCATCTTATCAGGGTTCAGTCACAACCAGCTGGAGGCCATCCAGTCATTGAACTCAGCGAGGCAGCTGTTAAGCACTTCCACTGCGCATGATGTTCCAGGGGCCAAGGAAAGGTACAGCTGGGTATCATCAGCATAGCAATGAAAACCCAGACTGTACTTCCTAATGTGCTCTCCTGGGGGCAGCATGTACACAGTGAACAACATCTGTGACAAGACCAAACCCGGGGAACTCCACATGACAGGAGGCTAGAGGAGGAGGAGAAATTCCTCATCACTACCTTCTACCTCCTGTTAGATAGAAAAGACTCAAACCAGCAGATGACAGTGCCAGCGAGTCCACAGAATTCCCTTAGGCAGTCAAATAACACTTGATGGTCCACCATGTCAAATGCTGAAAAGAGATTGAGGAGAACAAGAATTGTTCCCTCCCCTTGATCTCTAGCCCTAAGGAGGTCATTATGCACCTGAACTAGCACAGATTCTGTGCTATGCCTCACATGAAACCCAGACTGGAGTGGCTTGTATAGATCATGGGCCACGAGATGCTCCTCAAGTTGAAGCGCCACCATCTTCTCCACAATCTTACCCAAAAATGGAAGATTGGAGATGGGACGGTAATTTGCCTTGGCATCAGGGTCCAACTATGTTTTTTTCAGGAACGGTCTCACCAATACCTCCTTTAAGACATCAGGGGAAGACCACCTCTGACTGGGAACACTGGACAATCAAGGCAAACACCAGGCCAACTGAGTCAACACATCCCATTAAGAAATGAGTTAGCACTGGGTCCAATTCACAAAAGGTGTGCCAAAGTTTGGAAGCAGTCTCAATGACCTCAGCCACCTCCACCAGTCTAAACTCACCCCAACCAGGTGGAATGCTCTCCAGTCACCCATGGCAACCACTGTCGGCCAAACTCTGGCCCACTGGTGGAACCCCCTGCCTGATGGCAGACACCTGTCCGAGAAGAACCAAACAAAATCCTCACACAATACATTCAAAAAGGCTACCTTTGACTGTAGACAGGAAGGATGGAGAAGCCTGTCCACAGTCCAAAAGAAGACACGTTGGTCAGTTCCTCCCAGCAGCAATCTTCCTGGACAGGAATTCTGCCTTCTTACTGTTGATTGCCCCCTGGTACGCACCATAGTGTACATGTAGGGCCAGTTTGTCTACCTCCAGGCCAGACTTCCACTAGCAGTGCTCTAATCTCCAACACAAAGCCTTCATCACCTTGAGCTCCCCATCATACCAAGGGGACCTCAAGTGAGAAGATCTGGGTTGTACACGGTCTGGTGCAAGGGAGTCGAGAGCACCAGACAGCACCTTATTATAGGCTTCAACTGCCATGCACACACACCCAACGCATGCACTGTCCACACTAGATAGATCAGCCACTGCCAAAAAACCCTCAAGGGCCAACCCTCTCAAAGGGTGGTAGCTGACCATCTCACCACACTGGGACTGTGTATTAATGTCACTGGAAGAACAAAGCAGTGACGCACTAAAAATAAGTAGCACTAAAATTCCTGTTATGGCATACACAGATAATGTTGTGCTACTTTGTATGGTGTGGGCTGTACACTGAATTTGTCTGCATTTTTGTTCTATTTATTTATTTTATTTATTAAACTCTAGGATTACAAATACCTTTGAGCAGGAACTGCTCATTTACAAAGGTTCCATGTCAGAGGATGGAGTGTAAACTTACATACAAAGGTAAACATTGATAACATACTTTCAAATAGGCAAAGGCTAGGCTGAAAGATACATTCCTACTTGGAGCGAGGCAACATAAGCAAGAAAATGTCAGTGACAGGCAAAATAACGTGTGGAGTGGAGTTAGAAAGAGTAGGGTAAGTGGAGTACTGAAAGTAGTAGGCTGGCTGAGGAGCCATTGTCTAAGGGGAGGGGGGTAGAATGGATGTGAGCCTGATAGTAGTAGGGGGGTGTCTACGTCCGATAAGTGCCAGAGGAAGAGGGGGTGGACATGAAGAAGAGGCACAGTGAGGGAGGGGAGGATGAATGGAGGGCAGGAGGGACGTAAGAGGAGGGAGCAGGAGCCAGACTAATGCAACCTTAGGGAGGTTATGGGACAGCTTGGGCCAGCAAGGGAGGAGAGGGTGATCCTCTTAATGGAAACAATCGCACTGACTGGTTGATGTGAGGTGCTGATGGAGTGGCTTTTTGAAGGTGCCAAGCATTGTAGAAGTAAGTGTTTCTTTGTTGAGCGAGTTGTACCATAGCGGGGCTCTGTAGGTGAAAGACCTCTGACCCATGGTGGTTCGGCATCTGGGGACTTGGTAGATTTGGTGTTGTGCATTTCTGGTATGCTGGGTGCTGTTGTTTTTAGTAAGAAGCTTTTCAACACCTGATGGTAAGAGACCGAGGAGAACCTTGTTGGTTACCAGGCAGGTCTGGTATCAGATCCTGCTGAGGATTGATAACCACCCCATCTGGGCATAAAGATCACAGGTGTGTGTTAAACGGGCAGCGCCCGTTAGGAGCCAGCAAGATTTGTTAAGCGCCATCAATATCCTGCGAAGGGCAGTGGGGGAAGTTGAGCCATAGATAACTAGTCCATAGTCAATGACTGAGGTGACAGAGCTGTTAATTGCCAGCCTGAGGGCATTAGCTGTCATGCAATGTTTGTGCCTGTAAAGAAGGCCTATTTGTATATTCTTGACCTTTGCGACATTGTCGATGTGCCACACAAAGGAGAGGGATCTGTCCAGGGTGATGCCAAGGTACTTAAACTCAGGAATTGGTTTGAGTGTAATCCCTGCTCAGTTCCTGATAGTGGGGCTTTATACTGAATTAGACTGCATCCCATGTAGGCCACATATGTGGGTGTGAAAAGCAGGGGTTCTACGTACCAAGTGCCTAGTTCTGTGGCATTTAGTCCTTCACTGGTCTGAGGAAGCTGATAGTTTTTTCCTAAACTCAGACGCAGCTGAAGGAAGCTTCCACCCACCCACCCCATCCCTGCCCACCCCTGCTCATCCACCTTTATAGGCAACTGCTCCAGGATACTTCCTGGGGTGCACAGGTGAACACCAAAGGCAATGGTACAAGACATGTGCATTTAAGATGTAGTACTGTGACCTAGCATTTCACACACATAGTATAAAGGGATAAATGTATTACAAAAAAGTTTTGGGGGGGACCTAACACAGGAAAGGGATACAAGGATTACAGTAGTGGGTCACTAGGAATAGGGGGCATAGTGACAGACAGAGAGGATGCAAGGGGTGGTGCAGTGTAGTGGGTGTGGGGCCACAGTGTTCAAGACAACATTCTGGATCATGTGGTGCTGCCCCATCTGCAGGCACCTCTCTGGGTTGAGGGAGGAGGTTGTCTGTCTCCAAGCTGAGTTGTCCAGGTTGCAGGGGACCTTCACCCCCTCCCAGAGGCCACCATGTCCACAGCCACAAAATCAAAGGAAACCTAGGAGGAGTGCTGAGTGGATCACGGTGGGCTCAGGGAGAGTGTGGGGGTGGGGTTCTGAAGCACATTCCCCCAATTGTTCCAGTTAACAATCAATCAAGCAATCAAAATCTTTATTTTACCAGGTGAAACACCATTGAGCCGGCTCATTTACAAGGTGGACCTGGGCAGGTTCACAAAAACAGTACAACAGTATGACAGTATAACATGTATAATCAAAAATAAGCAATAAATAAGCAAAGTTATACAGCAACAGAAGGATATACAATAACAAAAGTAAATGATTACTATGATATATATATATATAGGAGGGAAAATAAACTATGACACAATATTTACAATGTAATGTACAATATGTGTTGGGAAACAGAGGAGTGGTAGCAAAGGAAGGAGGAAGGTAGTAAAAAGGTGTACAGGTAGAAAACAAAACAAGAGCCAGCAATTGCAGGACTCATTAAATGAGTGTGCATAAAGAGTTTTAAACATGGACAGGGTAGTAGGGATGGCCAGCTTCAAGGATTTTTGCATCTCATTCCAGAGCTGTGGAAGTACGTAGCTTAGGGTGGAACTACCAAAATGTGTTTTGACTTCGGGGATAGATAGGGAGATGTAGAAGTGACTTCTTAGAGAGTAGTTGCCTACCATACAGAAAGGCAGACGTTCAGTAATGTACTGAGGTAACATATTTTAATGGCTCTGAAGGTCCAGAAGGCGGCTTTCCTTTGTCTCCTAAAATTGAGGGAAGGCCAACCTACAAGTGAATAAAGAGTGCAGTGGTGGGTTGAATACAGCACACTGAGTATAAATCTTAAGACGCAGTGATAAAGAGTGTCTAGCTTAGAGAGGGCTGTGGTAGGACCTTACCCATAAAGAAAATCAGCATAGTCCAGTAGTGATAAAAAGGTGGATTGGACTAGCCTTTTTTTAGCATCCTGGGTAAGATGATGTTTAATCCTGTAGAAAATGCCAAGTCTTTGCTTAAGTTTTTTTGAGAGCTCCTCGATGTGGTCGGAAAAGGAGAGATTGTGATCAATCCAGACTCCTAGGTATTTGAATTTGGCCACGAAGTCTAAGGATTCACCTAGAAGTGTGGAGATAGGAAGTGTGGTGCCAAGGTGGGAAAAATTAGGGGCATTAGCAAATGGAGAGAAGATCATGGCCTTGGTTCTTCTGGCATTAAGAAGAAGCTTTTGGTTCAGTAAATTTAGTTGCAGTTGGTTAAAGTCCATTTGAAGGTCATGGCAGGCATGTTCAGGAGTAGGCCTATTAACTCATTCTATCTGATGCTGCCATTTTGGGTCAGGTTAAGCAATGGATGGTTCCAACGCCATGTGGCACTAATGGGTATAATGGGTTTTTAATGTATATGACGGTGTCATCTGCAAAGAGATGAACATAGGTATGTTGCACTCCGTTATCAATGTTGTTGATATAGAGAGCAAAAAGCAGGTGACCCAAAATAGATCCCTGAGGAATGCCTCTCTGCAGAGGTCTTAAAGGTGAGAGTTCCCCTTCTGCCTTGACCTGTTGATATCGAGCAGTAAGGTAACTAGTGAACCAACACAGGGATTGAGCATCTAGACCAGAATTACGGCGGGTGACCAGTAGCATGTCATGGTCCACGGAATCGAATGCCTTGCTCAGGTCAAGAAAGATGGCACATACATAATTTTCTCATCTAGAGCTCTCTGCCAGTCATTCGTTACCTTCACAAGGGCTGAAATTTTGCTATGACGCGGTCTGAAGCCAGATTGCACAGGGTTGAGAAAGTTGGAAGATTCCAGATAGTTCCTAAGTTGCAAATTAACTAATTTCTTGAGCAATTTGGATAGTATGGGAAGCATGAAAATTGGTCTGTAATTGTTCAAATCACCGGGGTCACCTGATTTAAACAGGGGAATCACAAGAGCAGTTTTCCATATTGAAGGTAGGTCACCTTGAGTAAGGGATAAATTAAAGAGATGTGTGATTTGGTGCAGATAGGATTTGGTGGCTGAGTTTAAGGAAGTAGGGCTCAATAAGGTCGGCACCTGCACTCTTTCTGGAATCCAGTTTGAGAAGTAGCTCCTCTACCTCTTTTATGGTTACCGGATGAAAGGAGAATGTGGAATCCAGTGTGGGGGTTACGTTGATGGGACAAGCTGAGACACAGGGACCTGGTTGAGTACAAAGGTTAGCATCAAGAAAGGAATCAAATGCAAACCCTGCAGTTGCGAAATGATTATTCAAAAGACCAAGGATAGTAAATTTATCAGTTATGGAGGAGCCAACGGAGGTGATTTTAGCAGGGAGAGTATTTGATGATGTATGCCCTTCTACATCCTTTAGGATCTTCCAGAATTTGGCCAAGCAATTAGTGGAAGAGTCCAACTCGGCATGAAAATAATTGGCTTTAACAGTTCTGATGGATTTTGTGCAATAGTTCCTAGCTGTTCTGAAGGCTAACCAGTCATCTGGAGGTTTAGTTTTATGGGCTCTTTTCCAGAGTGTATCTCTGTTGAACAGAGCAGACTTCAGGTCAGCCGAAAACCAGGGGCACAACTTTTTTTGTGTGTGTGAACTTTAACCATTGGTGCATGCTTATTTATAGTGCCAAGTACAATATTCTGGAGAGACTCATATGCATCCTTTACTGTTTTGGCCAGATGGAAGTCTTGCCAAAGTAATGAGTTCTGAAGATCTGAGAGGAAAGCATGAGGGTCAAATTTATGTTGACATCTTTTATGGATAAACCTGGGGGTAAAGGATGGTTTTGATATGGACTTCACACTGGCAATGGAGCAGCGGTCACTAAGATCGGTAAAAAAGACACCCGCATGGGAGAAAAGATGGGGTTTGTTTACTAGAATAAGGTCAATCAGTGAGCTATTAGCTGGGTTCAACTTGTTAGGGTATGTAGCTTCTGTAATAAGTTGTGTGAGTCCGAATACATCACAAACATCTTTGGAGGTTTAGAGACTTCCGTGAGCCAATCCAGGTTAAGGTCTCCCAAAACTATAACTTCTGATGACAGCTTACCAAGTTCACTAGGTAGCTGGTCTACTATCCTAAGTCCCATAGAGGGAAATCTATAACATCCAATTATGGAGAGAGAATGGGAAGCTGAGAGTTGCACCTTAATAGTTAAACTTTCTAATTCTTTCGGTATTGAGGTGGAATTGGTAACAGAGGCTGAGTATTTGTCCAGGATGTAAATAGCTACCACTCCACCTCTAGATTGTCTGTCGGTTCTGTTAACATTGTAGGACAGGATATTTATCGCAGAGTCTGGGGCAGAGGAATGGAGTCAGGTCTCTGTGACCACCAGCACAACTGACTTGGTATGACATATCCAAGCCTGTATGGAATCAAGCTTTTTTAGGAGACTGCATACATTTAAGTGTAAAAGACTCATTCCTTTAAGGAGGGGAAGTTCATTGGGGGTGGAGATAGGGGAAGGTGGGCCAGGGTTTAACTCAACATTGCTGGAACAGAGTAGTAAAAACAATAAGAGTTTTTTACGTGCACCCAGGATAAACTTGAGGAGTCGTGTACATTTTTGTTTATAGTGGTGCATGGGGTTAATGTCAGAGGGACAAAATCTACTACCAATGGGACCCAAAGATGCAAGGAGGAGCACCCTTGCCTCATATGAGAGAGGATTCTGTTTGGTATAAGGAATCTTAAAGTTAAGTAACTCCTATGCTGTCTTGGAGAAGAGGGAGAGCCCCACAAGGGCATCCACAGGTGGCACCAAGGAGGATGGGCAGGTCCTTCATGATGGAGCCTCAGGGAAGGAGGGTAGAGGATTCCAGAGAAAAAGGAAGCTACTCCTGGTGGATGACTTGATCATCTGAGGAGTGAAGATAGGGGCACCTATCCGGGGGGGAGAGGGAGGTCAAGTGCCTTCCAGCAAGCACTGCATGGAGGGATGGGGAGCAGATCCATAGGATTGCAAGGGCAATAGTAAGGAGGAATGACCTGGATGTCAGTGTCTACCTGGGGACAAATGGTCTGGCAGGGAACAAGGTGGAGATAGCCAGAATCCAGGAGGATTTCAGGAAGTTGGGGAGGAGCCTGAAACAAGTAGCATACTCCATCTCCTTCTCAGAGGTACTACCTGTCAATGGCAAGGGGGAAGTTAGGACAGTCCACATCCAGAAATTCAACTCCTGGTTGAAGGAATGGTGTGGAAAACAGAGTTTTGACTTCATGGGGGACTGGGGCCCCACCTAGAGGGATACAAGCCTGTATAAGAAGGATGGCCTGCATCCATCTGGGAAGGGGACCTTAGTCCTCAGTGAGAAGTTTGAATGCTTCTGTAGAAAGCATATAAACTGGCCAAGGGGGGACAGTCAGGAAGGTCAGCTGGCTTAGTATCCCCCTCCCGAGAGAACATGCTCTACCCAAGTACCCAAAGAGTGGATAGGCAGTCATGGGGTGGACTGCAACATAAGGGCAGAAGACAGGGAGGACCAAGGAAATAGAACACACAGGAGGGGGGATGTTTAGGGCATTCAAACTGGGTAGGGAAGTCACATCATGCAGAGTCATGTGTGCCAGTTGCAGGGTGCATGTGATGCAGTGGCTCTGCCCATTAAGGGCAGTGGAAGTGGGAAGCAGGGTGCAGCAAAAGCACCACCTTTGGTGGCCTGGGGCAGCATGGTGCAGCAGCCCCAACTGTGGAGGCAGAAGCCCTGGGACTCTAGGGTTTAGCACAGTACAGAAGCCCTGTCTGTGGAGACAGGAACTGGGGGCAACAGGATGCATTGGATCTGACTGTGGGGGACAGAGGGAAACAGGGTGCAGCAGCCTCAACTAAGGGGCAGGAGACCGGGGCATTAGGATGCCATATAGTATTTATAGTTCTACACATACTGTACATGATGCATTTTCACACAGAAACCCTCAAAGAACTGAATTTTGTGAGTTCATACAGTACATGTTCCTGAAATAGCAGAGTGTGGCAGACACCTGTTTATCACTCTGACATAAAAACAATATTGTTCTCATGTGAACGTATTTATGGAGGCTACATCAAAGACACACTACTTCTATGAATTAACAAAATTTAGATTTATTTTATATCCATTAAACAATCTTGTGTTACATAGCCAGAAAACAATGCAGAATTTTGATGAGCAAGAACTGACAGCTGTGATACAGACATGGTGATTTCTCACAAACATTTATTCATACCACTTCAGTTCAGCACTGAAACTCAAATGATCAGCTTTTTATGAGAACAGAATGATAGATTGTAAGCTAATCTATCCAAACACAAACCAGGTGGGTTAGTAACATACTTGGAGTGACAACAATTAGCTCTACAGATTGCTCAGACTGGGAAGTGCAGCATCTTCTTCAGCCGATCAGGGACTTAACTGCTGCAGCAGAAGGTGAGACAAAAATGATGTCATTGCTCACTGTAAGGGACAGACAAATCTTTACTGTTTTCAGTTAATGCAGAGCCCATTAACAGATGCTGATTTAAAGAAAACCACAAAACCAAACAGCATGATATTTTCCGGAAACACTAATCATGACACAGGGACTTGGATTCAAGTGAATTCAAGCTTTTATTAAATATATGCATTTGATCTTTAAAGCCTGGAATAGTTAGAACGCAATAAGAAAATGGGAGCTTTCTGGAGGAGACTTCTAACGCCTCTCAAATTGTATTAAACTGTCCACAGTTAGAACTGAACTGAGGCAATTATAGAATCTCAAGCAACAACACCATCAGTTTCTTATTGGTTCAACTTACAAAGGTAAGATGAATATAGACTACCTAAACTTGCATATAAGGAAATGCTGTCATTAAGAAATGTGGACTGAATGTGGGCTGGTTAACTAACTTACTGTTAATTATTGATGACGCCTGTATGGATAATTTATTTGTGTAGAGTGAGAGAGGGATCATTATTACTGAAGTTTACAGAAAGTTAAACTACAGCAGTTAAAAAAAACATCTGGAAGGCTAAAGATCTTGAAATGTTATAGAACTTTAAATGTAGTCCATATTTATCACAGTGGAAATACATCCATAATCTTGAATTGTACCTGATAGATATTGCAGACCTTAATCTCAGAATGCATATAACAAAATTTAATTTTCAAATACAGTATATGAATCTAATATTCTTAAAGCAGGATACTTGGGCATTCCTCAAATATATGAGGCTATTCTTAGTAATTGTAGACTTCACTGCCCTGAAGACACATTACACATCTTATTGTACTGCCCAAAAAATGATAAACTGAGGAAAAATTGGTTGACTTACTAGCTCTCTACCTCGGTGAAATCTCCAGTGAAACAAATAAAAGAAATATTATTTAGAACAAATGATGAACTTATGTATAACTGTACATGTTTTTTAAGAGTATTGTCCATGACAAGAAAGAACATTTCTAAATGAGATGAGGTAAATCAAGTATTTATTATATATTTATTTTGTGGAATTCTTTGTTATGTATTGTATAACTAACGGTCAATTTATGGCTGTCATGTTATTTATACTGTGTGAAATGGCTTTGTAAACTGATAAATACATTTTACCAAACCATACAGTACCTATCAAGAATTAGGACTACTACTGATCAAAAAACTATTTTTCATGAACTGCCTCAACTTGATAAAACACTACCAGCTTCATTAACTAGTGCTAATATTAATGTTTCCAGTTTTAAACATGCCTTGAAAAAGCAGGTACTTGCTGACTGTCAATGTAAATGTTATTATGGTTAGAAACTGTTCATATTTCATTATTGCCCTATTTTGTATATTATTTTACTGTCTAAATTATTTGTATGTTTTAACTGTTATATGTTCTGGTCACCAATGAAAATGTGCCACTGGCCCAGTGAGGTACCAGATTTTAAATAAACAAAACAAAACTAATAAATGAGTTGTGTTGGTTTCAATCCAGGCCCTTTTTTTTCCGTAATAAAATTTGTATTTATTGTAATGCAAATATAAAGTTAAGTCATTTGAAAGTTCATAACTTAACATTTCACAGTATAAAGTGACTGAGAGTAAGAACTTGACAATAATAATGTTTGATCCAGTTAAATTTTCAATGCCTAGGAGCAGCTTAAAAAAGTATTTAAAAAATTATATATTCCTTAGTATTTTTAATTAAATTTTTCCAGGTTCAGGAAGGGGAACCATATTCTTTCAAATATATCTAGTTTATTGTTGATTGGACAGCTCATTCTTTCATTGTTTGTTGCAAGGCTCATCTGATCAAACCACTCTCGTAGGGGAGGTGCTTGGTTTTTTTCCAGTTTCTAAAAATAATTCTTTTGAGGCTTAATGCTGCTAGGGAGATCCAACTTTTCTGAGATAGGTTAAGATTTGTATTTGAGAGCATAATTTCAAATATAAATAAAGACGGGGATAGAGAGATATTCTCTCTTGTAACATTTACACATATATTTTGAATATTAAGCAAAAGGTATTTGATTCTGTGGCAGTATCACAGCATGTGTGCTAGATCTTCTCCAGAATGTTTACCTCTCCAGCAAGTAGTGTTGGTAATGTAACCCATGTTAAACATTTGAACTGGTGACGTAGAATCGTATACAAAGTTTTGAAATGAATGAGCTTACCTTGTAGTTCTTTGCAGCTGCGGTAAGCCATGTTCCATGAAGCTTCCCATTTTTGAGGGGATATTCTTGTGTGGAGCGTTTCTTCCCATTTTTCTTTTGCTTTGGTTGTTAGAGATATTGATGAAGTGTTGTTAGACAGTATGTTGTAAATTAGACTTGCTCCCTTTTTAGGGAGCTCATTTTAAGTATTTAATTCCATTCATCACACCTTGGCAAGGTATAATCTCTCAAGAGTATAGCTTTCTCAAGGGCATCTGTGATTTGTAAATAATGGTAAAATTGAAATTTGTGTATACTATACTTCTTTTTAATGTCTTCAAAAGACAGAAGTAATCAATTTTCCTGGTTTAACATATCTTTGACCATTATTACGCCTAATTTGGCCCACTCTGTGTTGGTTAACATACTAGTTCCATAAACAAGTAGTGGATTGGACCAAAGAGACATAAAGTCTAGTAGGATCTTTTGTGGGTTGATAAGGATATCTATCTTCTTAAGTGCTTTAATCAAGTTTTTTATGCATGAATTATCTCTGGTATCGGGGGGGGGGTTAGGAATATGAAGTCTGAAATATGGCGGTGTTTGATGAGATACTTTTCCATGGCTAACCAAAGAGGGAGATAATAGGAAACATCAGTATTTTCCTGTAGGTACAGAAGTGACTGTTTGAAGAGGAAAGCACACTGATATTTTCCCAACATGGGAGAATTAGACCTCTGACATTGTATAGGGCTCTAAGTTTGTTGATACTAAACCTAGGGGGTTTCCAGCCCAAAAGAAGATTCTGATGATCCTGTGTAGTTTATAGGGGTTTCTTCTCCACTAGTATATGCATGTTTCAAAATATGTAAAATATATTAGAGTTCATAGGATCTACATGACACTGCCCACTTCCTGCTTGTACTGAGTACAAGGCAGGGACTACATACAAAACTTGCTTTTATATTTCATCCACAACCTCATACTTCCTGCTACACAAAGGTACAACAGGGGCCTAAAAAAAATTAATTTTTACTTTTGTTTATTTTCTTGCCCTCACACGCCTCTAGGCCACTTGGCAATTTCTTGTTTTTTACATCCACAAACAATCAACTCAGTCATGGACATAGTTGACTGTAGGCACTGTAGCACTCTATTCAATGGAGCAATTGCTCAAAAAATTGGACACTGTCCCACACGATGGACACTCGGGGATCTACATTATCAGCTCTGCACCGCATGGGCTGAAATATCATACCTCAGGGACAAACTCTGCACAACAGAACATTGCAGCAATCTACCAGTTGCACAATACCATCCCCATGTGGCACCACTACTACCCCAAAGGACAACCCAACCAGGGGGTTGGCAGGCAGTCAATAACTGTAAGTCACATTACACATTTCGTAGCCATGGCAAGCAAATGTACACAAAATCGCCGCTACCTATTTCAAACAGGTATTCGCTGCTTTCATCCAAGCCTTCAACAATGGCACAGGATGACTCAACTCCTAACCATAAACATAAAACAAATGAGTGTACCACACAGGCCGGCTCACATCCAAAATCCAACAAAGGACCCTTGGTGATCATTGGAGACTATATGATAAGGGGACTAGTGTCTCAACTGCAGCAATACTGGCAGTCTGAGGTCATGGTCAGATGCCTCCCTGGGACATCAGCTTGGAGGGACACTAGCTGCATTGAAAAAATAGTGCACAACATGGCTAAAAATGCACACATATTGACGCATATAGGTACAAACAACTTAGCTAGTCAAACAGCTGATTAAACAAAAATATAGCTAACCAACCTTGCAGATAAATTGACTTCTATTTCATCCACTGTCTCTTTCTTGGAAACTCTGCCTGTCTGGGGGCAGGGGTAGCAGGCAGAAAATCAGAGAAAAGGAGATCACTGACTTGAACATATGGCTTATGGACTGGCACAAGGAAAAGGGCCATCACTTCATGGAAGACTGGAGAAATTTCTGGGAGTGGGACTTTTCCAGGTTTGAAGGCCTACACCTCACAAAGGAGGGGACCCATGTACTCAGTCAAAAGTTTGACATATTTATCAGCCATTTAAATTAGAGGAAGGGGACAGGGCAACAGCACCCACTGCAGCACCAGAGGTAGCAGTTGACCCTCCCCCATCACCTACTAGTTCTGTAACAGTTCACATTGCAACAGGCACAAACCAGGACAAAATGAGTATGACCCAGGCCAAACAAATCAGATGGCATAATAAAAGTAAGGACATAGCGAGCAGGGAAAACCAAAGCTGGCAGGCATTCTGTCTCAATGCCCATAGACTAGTAAATAAGATACCAGACCTCTCTGCCTTAATGGCAGAAGAAAACATCGACTGGGTCACTGAAACGGAGACTTGGTTCAACAAGAACCATTCCTGGATGTTACTATCCCTGGGTACACTCTGTTCAGGAGAGACAGCAAATGAAAGAAGGGTGGGGATGTGGCCATCTACATGAAGAAAGGAATCAAGGCCACAGAGGTACAGATGACACACACACACTGAGCCTGAAGCCCTATGGGTAACCCTTGGAGCTGGGGGAAAGTCCTCCATCTGAGTGGGGGTGGTCTACAGACCCCCGTGTCAGCAGATAGATTGAGACAAAGACATGCTGAAAACCATCCTGATGATGGCCAATAAAGGTGACTTGTTGCTTGTTGGAGACTTCAATCTGCCTGACATAGATTGGTCCTCCTTCACGGCTTTATCAGACAGGAACACTGATTTCCTCATGGCTCTGAAACAGGCAGAACTAAAACAGCTGGTGCAGTTACCCAGCAGAGAAAACACAATCCTGGACTATCAAGCACTACCAGGATTACAGATGTCAAGGTAGGAATCAATTTAGGGTCAAGTGACCATAGGTCAATCTGGCTCACAGTCAAAAGATCAGAAGACACAAGTCACACAAAACTGAAGATCCTAGACTTCAGGAAGGCTGACTTTATCAAAATGAAAACATGCATTAAAAACAATCTCAAACTTGTAGCAGGGGGAGATGTGGCGGTAACCTGGAAAGCCATAAAGGGCGCAACCAATCTGGCAACAGCAGAATGCACAAAACAGATAGGTAAATCTAAAAGGAGGAAAAAACCCTCTTTGGTTTACTGAAGAAGTAGGTTCCAGTATAAGGGAAAAAAAGAGCTTTCAAGCAGTACAAAGAAACTGAAAAGCAAAGTGACATGGAGGAATACAGAGCAAGGCTCAAGGAAGCAGGAAAGGCAATTAGGATAGCCAAAGCACGAAGAGAAGAAAAAAATAGTGAAAGGGGTTAAAAAGGGGGACAAGATCTTCTACAGATATATAAGGGAGAAAAGGAAAAAGTAAGGGAGGTATCATACAGTTGAGAACTAGGGAGGGGCAGAACGTTGAGCCTGACGGACAGAAAGTAGAGGTTCTAAACAAATAATTCTGCTCGGTCTTCACCAAACAGGATCAGGGAAGAGGACCTCTTCTAAAGAATGAAGGACACTGCACCAGTGAAGCCGACACAAACCCTTTCACAACAGATAGGGTCCTAAAAGAACTAACAAAATTAAAGACCAACAAAACTATGGGACCTGACTGTATCCACTCGAGAATACTAACAGAACTCAGAGAAGAACTTGCCACCCCATTAGTGGACTTCTTCAACAAGTTGCTGGAGAGTGGCACAGTACCAGACAACTGGAAAAAAGCCATGGTGGTACCGCTGCACAAAAGTGGGAACATGGAAGACACAGGAAACTACCATCCAGTCAGTCTCACCTCAGTGGTGGGGAAAATCATGGAAACATTACTGAAAGAAAGAATAGTACAGCATCTAAAAGCAACTGGTCAATTAGACCCAAAGCAGCATGGCTTCACAGCAGGGAGGTCATGTCAAACAAACATGATTGATTTCTTCGAATGAGTGACCAGAATGGTGGACCAAGGAGAAGCATTAGCCGTAGTGTACCTGGACTTCAGTAAGGCGTTGACTCTGTTCCACATAGGGGGCTGATAAATAAGTTGGAACACACAAGAGTGGGGACATAAAATAGTCAGCTGGATTAGTAACTGGCTCCAAGGGAGAACCTAGAGGGTGCTGGTTAATGGCACTCTGTCAGAGGAAGGCAGGGTGACCAGTGGAGTTCTCCAGGGATCAGTGCTGGGGGTAATTCTATTTAACATATTCATCAGTGACATCATGGAGAGTTTACAGGGAAAGGTATGCCTGTTCGCAGATGACACCAAGCTCTGCAACAGAGTAGACACACATGAAGGAGTCCAAAAATGGTCTCTGATCTAAAAATACTGGAGGAACAGTCAGAACAGCGGCAGTTGAAATTCAACACCAAGAAATGTAAAGTTATACACTTGGGGAGAAAGAACCTGAGCTGGAAATATACCC
The DNA here is from genome assembly GCA_016271365.2 of Neoceratodus forsteri. Taxonomy (NCBI): domain Eukaryota; kingdom Metazoa; phylum Chordata; order Ceratodontiformes; family Ceratodontidae; genus Neoceratodus; species Neoceratodus forsteri. Next base: position 180,569,476 of record CM057452.1, on the reverse strand, counting down.
CGGGGGGTGGGGACAGCTGCCTGAAACTAAGGTAGAGAGGGGTATAGGAGTACTCGTATCTGATGATTTAAGGACAACCAGGCAATGTGTAAAGGTGGCACAAAAAGCTAGCGCCATTCTCAAATGCATAGGTAGGGGTATCACAAGTAGGAAAAGCAAAGTGATAATCTCACTGTGCAGGTCCTTGGTAAGGCCTCATCTGGAGTACTGTATCCAGTTCTGGAGACCACACCTCAAGAAGGACACCGAACTCCTGGGAACTGTACAAAGGAGAGCTACGAAGATGGCACATGAACTACACAAAGAACATAGAAACATAGAAGCTGATGGCAGATAAGGACTGCAAGGCCCATCCAGTCTGCCCATTTCTTTTTCTACCTTATGAATGTGCCATCAGCATTTGCTCTGTCAATGGCCTATCTATTCATACTTATCTGTATTGCTCCCTTATGCCTATCCCATGCCTGTTTGAAGCATTGCAATGTATTCATAGCCACCACTTCCTGAGGTAGGCCATTACATGTGTCCACCACCCTTTCTGTGAAAAAGAACTTCCTCACATTACCCCTTAATTGACTTCCTTCTAATCTCATGCTGTGTCCTCTTGTCCTGCTATTTTTCTTATATTGAAACATGTTAGACTCTTTCACCTTGTTAATGCCCTTAAGGTGTTTGAATGTTTCAATCATAACACCTCTTTCCCGCCTTTGATCCAGGGTATACGTATTGAGTTCCGTTAATCTGTCCTCATATGTTTTCTGATGCATTCCCTGCACCATTTTAGTTGCCCTTCTCTGGATTGCGTCAATTTGGCTACTGTCCTTGTGAAGGTGTGGCCTCCAGTACTGCACACAGTACTCCAGATGGGGCCTAACCAGTGTCTTGTAAAGAGGGATTATTGCCTCCCTCTTATGACTAGTGATACCCCTACTAATACACCCCAACATCCCCCTAGCCTTACGTACTGTTTTAGTGGTCTGCTTGGATGATTTCAGGTCATCTGTGATGATGATGCCCAAGTCTCTTTCTTCCCTTGTGACTGCCAGCAACTCCCCTCCCAACCTATAAGTGGCTTCAGGGTTTCTCTTCCCTATGTGTATGATCTAGCAGTTCTTTGTGTTAAACCCCAGTTGCCACTCTTCCAACCATTTTGCCAGTTTATCCAGATCTCTTCTCATTCTGCCCACCCCATCTGGATCATCTACTCTGTTGCAGATCTTGGTGTCCTCTGCAAACAGACAAACCTTACCCTCCAGTCCATCTGCAATGTCTCTGATAAAGATATTGAAGAGGACTGGCCCCAGAACTGATCCCTGAGGTACCCCACTTGTGACATGCATCTCTTCTGACTGTATACCATTTACCACCACTCTCTGTTTTCTGCCCGACAACCAGTTTGCCACCCAGTTGACCAACTTCTGACCCACCTCGAGCTTACCCAGCTTATTAATCAATCTTCTATGTGGAACAGTATCGAAAGTTTTGCTGAAGTCAAGGTAGGTGACATCAACTGCTGCCCCTTGGTCCACCACTCTGGTTACCCAGTCAAGGAACTCTATGAAATTAGTTTGACAGGACCTTCTTGTTGTAAACCCATGCTGTCTTGGATCCTGTGCTCCTATGGATTCCAGGTGTTGCACTATCCTTTCCTTAAGAAGTGCCTCCATAATCTTGCCCACTTCTGAGGTAAGACTGACTGGTCTGTAGTTACCTGCCTCCTCCCTGCTATCACTCTTGTGAAGCTGAATCACATGAGCCCTTCTCCAATCTTCTGGGATCTCTCCTGTGCTCAGAGACTCACTAAACAGTTCTGATAATGGCTTTGCTAGTTCCACCCTTAGCTCCCTTAGTACCCTGGGATGTCTGCTATCAGGTCCCATTGCCTTGTCCACCCTGAGCTTATCAAGCTCTTGTAGGACCATTTCTTTTGTGAAGGGACTAGTGCACACCTCCCTCTCCCCTGTGTCCATGGTGCTGAGCTGTGGGCCCTGCCCTACCTTCTCCTCAGTAAATAATGAGCAGAAGTATCTATTTAGGATAGATGCTTTTACATGGTCCTCACACGCCCCTTATCCCCTTTGATCTTAGCAATACCCCCTCTGGACTTTCTCCTTTCACTAATGTATCTATAGAAAGTCTTGTCACCTTCTTTTACTGTTCGTGCTAGTGTTTCCTCAGTTTAGGCCTTTGCCTGCCTTACTGCCTTCCCTGCTTCCCTTAGAGAAGTTTGGTATGCCTCCCTATCTTCATCCCGCTGCATTCCCTTATATTTCCTGAAGGCCAGCCTTTTGGCTCTGACCTTTTCTGCTACTGTTTTTGAGAACCAAAGTGGTTTCCTTCTTCTTTTGCACTTCCTTTTCTCTCTAACACAATGGGATGTTGCTTCAAGTATTGCATCCTTAATACTTGCCCACTTTGCCTGTACCCCCTCACCTGTATTTCATCTTGCCAGGGCTAGCTTAACTCTGTTGGCCATCTTATCAAAGTCAGCTCCTCTGAAGTTCCATATTTTTGCCTTGGAACAGGATGATTTAGTTCTAGTGGCCAAATTGAACCATATCATGTGATGGTCACTGGCCTCCAGGTGACCTTCTACCTGGAGATCTGTGATTCTTTCCCTGTTAGTCAGTACTAGATCTAGGATGGCCCTGTCTCTTGTGGGCTGTTGTACCAGTTGTTTGAGACCCTTCCCCTGCAGGGAATCCACTATATGTCTAGCTCTGGCAGAAGTTCTTGCTGGTATTGATCAATCTGTATCTGGCATGTTGAAGTCTCCCATTATCAGAACCTCCCCCTTAGCTGTCATGTTTTTTATATCTTCTAACAGTAATGTGTCTATGTCCTCCCCCTGGTCTGGAGGCCTGTAGGCAACCCCAGTCCGTATGGATGTCCCATTTCCTGTTTCCAGGGTGACCCACAGTTCTTCTGGCTCCTTATGTGTATTCTGAATTTCTGTAACTTTAAGATTTTCATTGACATAAAGGGCCACTCCACCCCACCCCCCCTTTTTGCACCTCGGTCTCTTCTAAACAGTACATAGCCGGGTACTGAAGTCTCCCAAGTGTGGTTACTGGTGAACCATGTCTCGCTAATGGCTACTACCTTAGGAATGTATAATATAAATATATATTTCTACATTACAAACCAATCACACAAAAAAAAAAAAAATGTGGGGAGTAGTGCAATGTAATGGCTGTGGGGCAGCAGTCTTCCGGGAGTCTTTCTGGAGGCTGAGATGCTGCCCTATTTGCAGACAACTGTCTGCCCTGAGGGAGGAAGTTGCCCGTCTTCAGGCCACACTGGACAGTAGTACGGGGACCTTCCCCCAGGCCACAATGGACAGTAGGAAGGGAACCTCCCCCATCCAGGGAGCACCAGAACCACCACCACTACCTCAGAGGTTGCAAAGAAAGCACAGCAGTTGGACCACAGTGGGCTCAGGGAGGATGAGGATGGTGAAACAGAGGCACACCCAGTCACATGTTACACACCACAATCCATACGTTATTCTGGGGAGCATAGCTCCCCATAGATACACCCGCAGAGGAGACTAAGGAGGCTGAGGACAACTGTCACAAGGGAGGCCCACAGGAAGGAGGCAGAGGACACCACAAGGAAAGGAAGCAGCTCCTGGTGGGGACTCAATTATTAGGGATAGAACTAGGAGGAGCTGGGAAATCTGGAAGTAAGGTGCCTGCCTGGTGCCATGGCTTGGAGGGACAGGAAGCATCCTCAGGATCACAACAACAGCTGCAAGGGATTCTGAGTTGGACATAATTGTCCACCTAGGGACAAATGACTTGGCTCATCATGAGGTTAGAGCAGTGCAGGAGGACATTGCAGAGTTGGGGAGGGCCTAAGACAAGTAGCAAACACAGTATCCTTCTCAGAGGTGCTGCCTGTCAAAGGCATGGGGAGGTGTGAGGTAATTGGCACCATGCAGTTTAATGAATGGTTGAAAAAATGGTGCGGAGCACAGGGGTTTGGCTTCATTGGGGACTGGGGTTCCACCTGGAGGGACACCAGCCTATACTGGCAGGATGGTCTGCATCTGTCCAGGAAGGGAACAAGTCTTTTGAGCAATCGGTTTAAATGCTTCATTGGCAAGCTTTTAAACTAGTCAATGGGGGAGGCACTGACAAGCAGCAGAAAAATCCCAGCCTCTCCCTACAAAACAGGGTACTAAATGAGAAAAAGACCAAGGTAGAACGGTCAGTGGGGGATGCTGCAACAGAAGGTAAGGCCATCAAAAGTGGAGAGCAATGAGTACCAATGCCCGTAGTCTCAGGTAACAAGCTTCCTGAATTAGTGGCCTTGATGGAGGAGGAACATCTGATATCGTGGCAGTCACAGAAACATGGTACACACAAACCATGACTGGGACGTAACATACCAGGATACACTATCTACAGGAGGGACAGGGAGGGTAAAAGAGGGGAGGAGTAGTTTACATAAGGGAAGGAATAAAAGCAACAGAACAAAAGGGTAAACAGGGAGGAGAAGAAGCACTGTGGGTAAATTTGGAGACAGGCAATGGCACCAATAATCCCACAGGGTTAGATCAGACCCTTCTCAGGGGAGGAAATGGACAAGGAAATGATAGAAAGTATACTTAGAATGGCAGAAAAGGGGAGATATTGCTGATGGGTGATCTGAATATGCCAGATGTTAACTGAGCACAGCAGCTGCCACTCTCAAGAGTGCAGTTATTCTAGATGCCCTACAGGGGCATGCCTTAGACAACTAGTACTGGAGCCCACCGAGAGGAGCAATATTAGACTTGATACTCTCAAATGGAGATGGAGAGATCACAGATGTAGAAGTGGGTAGCCATCTGGGAACTAGCAACCATCGAACAGTATGGTTCAAATAAACACAGCAATAGAGTCAAGCCATACAAAGACAAAAGTACTGGACTTTAGAGGGCTGACTTTGCGAAATGGGTGAGTGCCTAAGAATGCACTAGCAAATGGGTGGGAAGGAGGGTGGAAGAACAATGGGGAATAATAAAACTGCCATCACAGAGTAACTGAGCCTTGAGTGAAGCAATAAACAAAACAAGACGATGTAAGAAACCACTATGGTTCTCAAAGGAAGTGGCAGGAAGGTTCAAGAGAAAAGAAAGCATTCAGGAAGTACAAGGAATCACAGCAGGAGCAGGACAGAGAACTGTATCAGTTAAAGCAAAAGGAGGCTGGGAAGGCAGTCAGAACAGCAAAGGCCCAAACTGAGGAAAAGATAGCCAACTCAGTTAAGAAGGGGAATAAACCTTTATAGGTACATCAGGGAGCAAAGGAAGACCAAGGGAGGGATAGTGAGGCTTAATAAAGGGGATGGAGGGGGCAGAGGGAGAATGTGAAAAGGCAGAGATACTAAACAAATATTTTGCTCAGTATTTACAAAGGAAGAGGGGAGGTACATAAACAAAACAGTAGTAACACTCTGGATACAGAAGTTGATACCAGCCCATTTACAGAAGAAAGGGTTCTGAAGAACTCTTAAAACTGGAGGTGGACAAAGCAATGGGGCCTGATGGGATTCATCCCAGAATTCTAAAAGAACTAAGGGTAGAACTAGTGACACCACTGACTACCCTCTTTAACAAATCATGGGAGGATGGGGTGGTACCCGAGGACTGGAGGAGGGCAGATGTGATTCCCCTTCACAAAAGTGGGAGCAAGGCAGAAGCAGGAAACTATAGACCTGTTAGTTTAACCTCAGTGATAGGGAAAATGATGGAATCACTTCTAAAGGAAAGAATTGTCGAGTATCTAGAGGCCAGAGGGCACAAGACCCTAGGCAGCATGGATTCACAGCGGAGGGTCATGCCAGACGATCTGATAGATTTCTTTGACTGGGTGACCAAAGTAGTAGATCAGGGAGGGCTGTGGACATGGCCTACCTAGACTTTAGCAAGGCATTTGACACAGTCCCACACAAAGATTAATATATAAGTTAGCCAGCCTGGAAGTGGGTCCCAAGATGATAGCCTGGGTAAAGAATTGGCTGGAGAATAGGACACAGAGAGTAATAGTAAATGGAGTCCACTCAGAAGAAAGGAGGGTTACTAGGGTCACCGAGGGTTCAGTATAGGACCAGTCCTCTTCAATGTCTTTATAAGCGACATTGCAGAAGGACTGGAAGGAAAGATGTCTCTTTGCAGATGACACTAAGATCTGCAACAGAGTTGATGCACAGGGTGGGGTGGAAAGGATGAGAAGGGACTTGGCAAGGTTAGAGGAATGGTCAACGTATGGCAGCTTAGATTCAATGCTAAGAAGTGCAAGGTAATGCACCTGGGAAACAAAACCCAGGGGAAGAGTACACAATGGGGTGAGATACTAACAACAACAAAATGGAAAGGGACCTGGGGTAGTCATATCAGATGACCTAAAGGTGGGCAAGCAATGAGAAGGCAGCAAGGAGGGCTGGGGGATACTGGGATGCATAGGGAGAGGCATCACCAGTAGAAAACAGGAAGTTATTATCCTCTGTACAGACAGCTGGTGAGACCCCATCTGAGTACTGTGTGCAGTTCTGGAGACCCCATCTCCGCAAAGACATAGACAGGATGGAAGCTGTCCAGAGGAGGGCAACTAAAATGGTGCAGGGTCTGCACCGGAGACATATGAAGAGAGACTTAAGGAGCTTAATATGTATAGCCTCGAGGAAAGGAGGGAGAGGGGGACATGATAGAAACTTTCAAGTACCTCAAGGGAATCAACAAAGTCCAAGAGGGTAGCATCTTTCAAAAAAAGAGGTGTGCAAGAACAAGAGGGCACAATTTGAAGATAGAGGGGGCGGCTCAGAGGTAATTTAAGGAAGTATTTTTTCACAGAGAGGGTTGTGGATGCATGGAATGGCCTTCCGGAGGAGGTTGTGGAGTTAAAATCAGTGGTGGAATTCAAGCATGCATGGGATAGTCATAAGGCAATTCTGGGGGGTTGGGGTAGAAAGAAGTAGGCTGCTGGTTAACTAGGATCTGCAGCTTATCCAGTAGGTAGGGAAATGGGCAGACTGGGTGGGCCAAGCGGTCCTTATCTGCCGTCAAATTCTATGTTTCTATGTTTCTATGAATCAAGGTTAAACCAGCTCAGGATGTACTCGGTGGAAAGGAGAGGGGACAGAAGGGATATGATAGAGACATTTAAATACCTCAGAGGAATCAGCTCAGTTCAAACACAGCATCTCTTCAGAGAAAACCCAACTACATGAACAAGGGGGCACAACATGTGCCTGAAGGGAGGTAGTTTCAAAACAAACAGCAGGAAGTTTTTCTTCACAGAAAGGGTGGTGGAGCCCTGGAACAGTCTTCCCCCAAAGGTCATGGCAGCAAAAATAGTAAGGGAGTTCAAGCTAGCATGGAATAGGCACTGTGGAAACCTAAGACAGTAAAGGGAGTGGGAGGGGTAGCTTACATGAGCAGACTAGATGGATAGCAAGGTCCCCTTCTGCCGGCACTTTCTTATGTTCTTATATTCTAGGAACTGTGATCATTTTGATTGCATTAAACTTCCCCAAGGAAAGATTAAATTTCCTCAAGCTTTCCAAATCTATTTCTATATTTTTTAACAGAGGAGTTATATTAATTTCTAAAAGCTTTTACAATTTAGTTGTAATGTCTAACCCCGAATCTGTTTTTTTCTCCTTGAGCCATTTTTGTTTAAGTATTTCTTGTAAATTATTCCTAATAATAGATGATAGATTTATGTGTGGGCCCTACATTTTGTCCCAGTTAATCTTAAGGCCAGATATTTCCTTGAACTCTAATAGTGTTAGATTCCTGCAGGATTCCAGTGGTTTAGTAATTGGCAAAAGCAAATATTTTATGAATTTGCTTTCCAAACTGTATTTCACTTGTACCTTGATGCTTTTTCATGGCTCTGATCAATGGTTCAAAGGATAATATGAAAAGATAGGGTGATAAAGGGCAGACTTGTCTGGTTCTATAGGATAGTTTATAAAGAGAAAATTTCCATTTGTTATAATTTGGGCCATCGGATTCTTGTACATCATAGACCTACATAGTAAATTCTTCCTCAAAAACAAATTTAGTTAGTACCTGAAACATATAATCCCACCCGATCAAGTTGAATGCCTTAAAAATGTCCAATGAAAGCACTGTGTATGGGTCTCTGTATTTATAAGGCCACCAGATTAGATTAATAAAATGTTTGACACAATCAATTACTGGTCTCTCTTTCACAAAGCCCACGTGTTTCCCACCTACTAAACTTATGATGACCGATTGCATTCTTGCAGAGAGAATCTTTAGCAAAAATGTTGTAGTCAGTGTTAATGAGCGATACTGGCCTGTAACTTGCACAGTCTGGGGGAGTTGTATGTATTTTATGTATTAAAGTGATGTATGCCTCATTAATTGTTACAGGTAGGGCCTTAGCCTGCCGTGTCTCTTGAATGACATTATAGAGACAGCAGGGCAGATTAGGGGAGAAGGTTTTGTAAAATTCCCCTGGAAGTCCATCTAGGCCTGGGGTTTGCCAGAAGGAAGGTTCTTAATTGTTTAGATTATTTAATCTCATGAAAAGTTTTTGCAGACCTTGTCTTTTTCTTGGGCTGGTAATGTTGGGAGTTTTAGAGATTTTAGAAAATTACATGTGAGATCAAGTTGTGCTGTCTTTCTTTCCGAATATATCTGGCTATAGAAATCTTTGAATTCTTTGACTATATCTGGACTCTTGATGAGTATTTTACCTGATTTGTTTTTAATCCCAGATATAAAATTTGGAATTTGAACTTTCTTTAAGAGGAAAGCTAAAAGCTTTCCTGACCTTTCTTCTGCTTTCCAGTATCAAGGGCTGCAGGAATAAGGGCATCAAAGGAGTCTGCCTGGAGCCAGCCTGAGGTCGACCCTCGGCCAGCCATGCTGCTCCCTGACTCACTGTTCTTACACTCCCTTTCGCTCTCTGGTACTCAGTGAACTTTGGACGCTATGGACAGTCCTCAACCTAGGTGACTGTCATGTTAAGTTGGTCTATTATACTACACCTTCAGCTGTACCCTAGCTGGGCATATCCTACATACAAGTTCTGTGCATTCCGCATTATGTCTCTTTATTATGTCACAATTTGCTCACTGTTTACATTGTCACAGTATGCTTGTTTCATCTAATTTCTGCACTGTAACCTATCAAATACCAATGGCTGCTCATTGCTAGCAGCTGCTCAATTCACCTCCTATTGTTCTGCCTTCAGTCCCTTTAACCTCTATTTTGCTGAATCCCACACAATTCCTATCTGGGTGCAGCTATATTCCACATTTAGATTTTTAACTTATCAATTCTAAGATAATGCACTGTAGCTTTAATTGTGTTAAACTTAGCTGTTAGTAGTCACGCTAATAAAAGCACATACTTAACTATTCACTGTTCTGAGAAACACCTCTGCTTAGCAGCCTATAACTGTTTGCTGCTTTCCTATTCTATAGTTAAAGCACCGGTCTGCTACAAGGTTATAATTTTACTATTCTGCCTAGCTGTTATTTGCCTGCTATTGTATACTGTTTAACTACTGTGTTTACTGACCGCCATCTTGCCCTTGCCTCCCTCCTGCTAGCTGCAATGTTCCTTGCACTCCTTTGATTGTTCCTTCCCCCCCTTCCCCTTACACCCCTCCCCCATCCATATATCTCAACTGTCCCTGATTATGAGGGACACCCCTCATTTTACCCTTCAAAATTGCTGTGTCCCTCCTCTGTCCTGCATGAAAAAGGCACAGCCCACACAGAGAATGTTGCGTAAATTCAGATTATAAAACAAAAATTCATAATATTCTCAGATGCTAAATCAAAAATAAACTTTGCAGAAGTAAACACAATGGTTTCTACACTGTTCTGGACATGTATCTTCATGTTTGAGGATGTGTCCCTCATTATGAGGCTCAGCGTCCCTCATTGTCCCTGATTTTAAGTGTCCATGTCCTGCATTTTGGTAACAAAAGATTAAGAGGTATGCCCCCATCCAACTCTCCTACCATCCCTCCTTCACCCATCCACCTCTCTCACAACCCTTCTCCTTTCCTTCCTCCCTATCCACCCTGGTCTCCTACTGTCCCCTTTCCTCAACCTGTAGTTTCTTCACCTAGCTCTCCTCTCCCCTCATTGTCCCTTTTTCTCCATGATCTCTGACCCACTCCAAGAGTACGAAGCGTCACTCCATCATTCTCCTTCTCCTGCTTCTTCTGATGTGTGGAGACATGGAGCCCAACCCTGGTCCGTCCCCTTCCTCCCCCTTCCCCTTTGCTGCTGTCAAGGGTTTCAGTGTCATCCATTTGAATGCCAGAAGCCTTTTACCTAAACTGGAGCTCCTCTCCATCTGGCGTCAATTACACTCCCTGATGTCGTCTGTACAGTATCTGTAAATTCTGACTCTCCTCTAGGACTCCTAACCCTAGAGTGTTCCTTCCTGATTACCATTTTTTCAGGCAGGAGAGGAGAAAATGTGGAGGGGGGTTGCCATGTACATCTGCCAGAGCCTCTCTTGTACGATGATGGCCCTCAGGGAGACCACACCCTCATCACACATAGTTCACCTAGTCAGGCTGTCATGCCCCTCCTCTGTACTATTATTCATTGGAGTTTTCTCTGCCTTTCCTAAGATATCACATTCATCCATGGTTGACTTACTTTCCTTCCTTGCTTGTCATTCTCCTTGGGGATTTCAGTGTAAATTGGCTTTCTCCATCCTCCAAACTTACCATTCATAGGACTGAGTCCCTTAATTTGTCCCAAGTTATTTCTGAACCCACTTGCTAAATCACCACTCTGCCAATCATATCCTTTTGGACTGGGTTCTTGCCTCCCAACCACAGCAGCAGGCATACTGCTGGATTCATTTAGTGACCACTGCATGATGTACTGTGTCAGAAAAGTCTGGTGTCTGCCCTCCTCACCAAAATACCTCTGGGCCAGGTCTCTTTAATCATTAAACATCAATGCTATACTGAGCAACCTCACTGCAACTGATTGGTCAGTCATCCTCTCTACGTGAGATATTGATAAGGCCCTCACACTATTCCTCTCCAATTCTCCTCCATCTGAGACAAGCATGCCCCCCTCAGGAAATCAAGAATAAAAATTTCCCATCACCTCTGAATAACCACCAAAGTTATTAATCTGTACAAGTCCTGAGACCATGCATAGTCCCAGTACAAATTATCCAACTTCTCTTCTGACCTTATCTCCTACAGGCTTTGAGGAACAACTGTATGAAGGCTGTCCAGGCTGCTAAATCTCACTTTTCAAGGTCAACTTCTAGAAAAATCTGAATTTCCCAGCTAAATTCTGGAAGGTTATCCACTCCTCTTTGACCCCCCAGCCACTCCACTCCTCCCCATGTTCCTCATGGTAAATGGTTCACTTGTGTTAACCCTATCTCTGTTGCTGCTCATTTCAACAAGTTCTTCACAACCTGTGATCTCCCTTTTTCTTCCCCTCCTAGCTCCCTTCCTTCCTCCCTGTCCTGTTCCCCTCCCCATTCCTCAGCAGGTTTCCATTTCTCCCCAGTCACTACCCAGGAAACCTTAAATGCCCTTTCCTCCATCAATCCATCAAAGTCAAGTGCTGATGGTCTGGATCACAGACTCCCCCATCTCTCAAATCCTGCCATTGCCGCTCCCCTCACTCACCTACTCAGTCTTTCCTTCCTTCCCCCTCAGTGCTGTTCTTCAGCCTTGGAAGTTGGCCAAAGTTATTCCACTTCACAAAGAGGGTGACCCCACCTCCCCTGGCAACTTCCCTCTCATTTCCCTCCTTCCCTCCCTATCTAAGCTGCAAGAGAAAATGATCCATTCTAGACTCCAAGACTTCTTTGCATCCTTCAACTTCCTCTCACCCTTCTAGACTGATTTCCAGAAGCACCATTCCACTGTCTCCTCCCTGCTGCATGTCACTGATTCTATCTTCTCCAGGACAGATCAGGAGCACATCACGGATGAATATTCATCAGTTTGGCCAAAGCCTTTGATTCAGTGTCCCATCCACACCTCCTGGGCAAGCTGAATTTTGCTGCCCTCTCAACTCCTGCCATTGCTTGGTTCTGTTCCTACCTAATGGGCTGTCAACAATTTATATAGGTTGGAGGTGCCCTGTCACCTCTCCTTTCTATTCAGGCTGGGGTCCCACAGGGGCTCCATCCTGGGGCCCACCCTTTTCGCCATCTTCCTGAACCTCATCCCCTCTGTCTGTGCCAACTCACATATCCACATATATGCAGACAACACAGTCATTTTCACCTCCAGTCCCTCCACCGCAGCTGTGGAAAAACCTACTACAGTGGGACTTCAATAACGCCCTGCACTGGTTCCAATCCAACCAGCTCAGAGTTAACACTAAAAAATGGTGTCCATTACCTTTGGTGCCAGTCAAAAACTGGCCAGACTCACTGCCCCCCCCTACTCTGGATGGCATGCCTCTTGAAACAATTCAGTCCTTCAAGTACCTTAGTGCATGGCTAGACAGAAGACTTCTCTGCTCATATCAATGCCATCCATGCAAAACTCGATCTCACATTTGGTGCCCTGTATTATAACAAAGACTTCTTATCTCTGCATGTCTGCAAGGAGCTTGTTACCAAAATGGTGTTCCCAGAAAGAAAATGATTAGCATGTTACTTTCTTTACTGATAATTCCTAAACAAGAACCAAAGGTCAGAACCTTGAATCTAATTTTATTTTTTATTTTCAGCTTGCTATTAATGTATCTGAATTTAATGTATGTGAAATTGTTGTGGGCCTTCTCCTGGGGTGTGGGCAGAAACAAGACTGATGTCTCACTTCACTTCGGTGATCAATGTGTGGGTAAAACACATTCTTGTTAACTTTTTTGATGTATCTGTAGCCTTATGCTGATGTGTAGCTTTTTTCTGGGGGGGTTTCTATCAAGGTTTTTTCCTTCCCTCCTACTAAAGCAACTGCATTCTGTTTGAGTCACCTATGCTCTTTGCAGTTTCTCTGCCTCCTTTTGTTCTAGATGAGTGTCTTGTACATAAGCTGTATCCGTTTTCTTTTTATTCAAGTAACATGGGATACTTTGTGTTTAATCAGGTAATATAAACCCTTTACATTCCATGCGCATCATCAGCTTGGTGCATTTTACAAGTTAAGTCATCCTTTATTTATAAAAAAGCTATTTTCAAATATCAAAGCACCTGTACAGCCAACAATCATAAAAACAATTTCAAGCAGTTAAAATCCCAGACCCATAAGATCACTAAAACAATTTTAAGTAGCATCAGGGAATGCCAACTCAAACAAATGGGTCTTCAACTCCAGCTTAAATGACTTCATGGACAGGCACCCTCTCACCTGACACGGTAGAGAATTCCACAGGGTTGAGGCCACAAAAGCAAAGGCTGTGGCTCCCAAGGTCTTCAAGCAGACCCTGGAAACCTCCAGCAATCCCTCATCAGTGGAACAAAGTGGGCAGGAGTGGGCATTAGGGACACAGGAGGTCTTGCAAATAACGTGGTCCCTGTTCATGTAGGGTTTTATAGGTTAGCAAAGCAATCTTGAAGGTGATCCTGCACTGCACCAGCAGCCAGTACAGGAACTGTAGCTGCCTCCTGCTACCAGCAAGGTGTGAACTGGTCCAGAAGATGATCTTACCTATTTTTGACTACTGTGATGTAGTCTACAGTGTTGCTTCCAAGTCTTCCCTAGTCAGGCTGGACACCCTTTTAACTTCTTCTGTCATTTTGCCTTGGATGCCCCCCCTTCCGCTTGTCACTGTAGTCTCTACCACTCCCTTGCATTGCATTTCCTTCTCTAGAAAACTGGTGCCTTTTCATTGCACTAAATTTGCATATACATTCTGGTTTGGAACTCTCCCCCTCTTATCTCACCTCTGTGATATCTTCCTCCCCCCCACCTGCTCACTCCCTTAGATCATATGACCCCACTTAATGGTAATCCCTCGCCGGTCTACCACTACTGGCCAGGTGGCCTTCTCTCACTGCCTCTGCAAATAATGGAATGCATTTCTGCACCAGATCTGCAGCTCATCTTCTTCCCACTCCATCTCCTCGGTGCTATATAACTTTCTCTCTGTAAACTGTACCTGTGGTTAACCTACCTGCCATCTTCTTCATTCCCTGGCCTTCACACTTACTTACATAACGTTTCTCCTGCTCCTGTTTCTGTCCTTCCCTGCTGTATCCCTCCTCCCCCAATCTCTCCTCCCTCCTCACTATAACTTCCTTCAACCATCTCCCCCTGTTGCTGAATGAACTGTTGCACTACCACACCTATGGGTGTTTCTTTATGCTATTTATAGCACTTAGTTAATCTGCTAGACTCCCAAGGATTACTGATCCAAATGCTGTTTTATAATGTATATCATTCTGTATTTGATCAGTTCTGTTGCCTATCATGTAATATTATATTTTGCGTACAAATGTTTGATGGTGTATGTATATTCCCTATCATGTAATACTGTATTTTGTGTACAAAGGTTTGATTTTGTGTATTGTATTTCCCTCATCCCTTCCCGTCCAGGATGCACCGTGAGACGTGCAACTTGTTGTTCAGTGTGCCAGAACTAGACACATAGTGGATTCCCTGCAGGGGGAGGGCCTCAAACAACTGGTACAAAAACCCACAAGAGACAAGGCTATCTTAGATCTAGTACTGACTAACAGGGAAGGGATCACAGATCTCCAGGTAGAAGGTCACCTGGGGGCCAGTGACCATCACATGGTATGGTTCAATTTGGCTACTACATCTAAATCATCCCATTCCAAGGCAAAAATATGGGACTTCAGAGGAGCTGACTTTGATAAGATGGCCAACAGAGTTAAGCTAGCCCTGGCAAAATAAACACAGGTGAGGGGGTACAGGCAAAGTGGGCAAGCATTTAGGATGCAATACTTGAAGCAACATCCCATTGTGTTAGAGAGAAAAGGAAGTGCAAAAGAAGAAGGAAACCACTTTGGTTCTCAAATACAGTAGCAGAAAAGGTCAGAGCCAAAAGGCTGGCCTTCAGGAAATATAAGGGAACACAGCGGGATGAAGATAGGGAGGCATACTAAACTGCCCTAAGGGAAGCAGGGAAGGTAGTAAGGCAGGCAAAGTCCCAAACTGAGGAAACACTAGCACGAACAGTAAAAGAAGGTGACAAGACTTTCTATAGATACCTTAGTGAAAGGAGAAAGTCCAGAGGGGGTATTGCTGAGCTTAATGGAGAAAACGGAGCATGTGAGGAGGAGGAGGACCATTTAAAAGCATCTATCCTAAATAGATACTTTTGCTCAGTATTTACTAAAGAGAAGGTAGGGTAGGGCCCACAGCTCAGCACCATGGACACAGGGGGGAAGGAAGTGAGCACTACTCCCTTCACAAAAGAAAGGGTCCTACAAGAGCTTGCTAAGCTCAGGGTGGATAAGGCAATGGTACCTGATGGCATACATCCCAGGGTACTTAAGGAGCTAAAGGCAGAACTAGCAGAGCCATTAGCAGAACTGTTCTCTGAGCACAGGAGAGGTCCCAGAAGACTGGAGAAGGGCTCATGTGATCCTGCTCCAGAAGAGTGGTAGCAGGGAGGAGTCAGGGAACTACAGACCAGTCAGTCTTACCTCAGTAGTGGGTAAGATTATGGAGGCACTTCTTAAGGAAAGGATAGTGCAACACCTGGAATCCATAGGGGCACAAGATCCAAGACAGCATGGGTTTACAAAGGAAGGTCCTGTCAAACTAATCTCATAGATTTTTTGACTGGGTAACCAGAATGGTGGACCAAGGGGGAGCAGTTGATGTCACCTACCTTGACTTCAGCAAAGCTTTTGACACTGTTCCACATAGAAGATTGATTAATAAGCTGCGTAGGCTCAGGGTGGGTCAGAAGTTGGTCAACTGGGTGGCAAACTGGTTGACGGGCAGAAAACAGAGAGTGGTGGCAAATGGTATGCAGTCAGAAGGGATGCAAGTCACAAGTGGGGTACCTCAGGGATCAGTCCTGGGGCCAGTCCTCTTCAACATCTTCATTAGTGACCTTGCAGATGGACTAGAGGGTAAGGCTTGTCTGTTTTCAGATGACACCAAGATCTGCAACAGAGTAGATGATCCAGATGGGGTGGGCAGAATGAGAAGAGATCTGCATAAACTAGCAAAATGGTCAGAAGAGTGGCAACTGGGATTTAATGCAAAGAAGTGCAAGATCATGCACATAGGGAAGAGAAACCCTGAAGCCACCTATAGGCTGGGAGGGGAGTTGCTAGCAGTTACAAAGGAAGAAAGAGACTTGGGCATCATCATCACTGATGACGTGAAATCATCCAAGCAGACCTCTAAAGCAGTAGGTAAGGCTAGGGGGGTGTTAGGGTGTATTAGTAGGGGTACACAAGTCATAAGAGGGAGGTAATAATCCCTCTTTACAAGACACTGGTTAGGCCCCATCTGGAGTACTGCGTGCAGTATTGGAGGCCACACCTTCACAAGGACATTAACCAAATTGAGGCAGTCCAGAGAAGGGCAACCAAAATGGTGCAGGGACTGCATCAGAAGACATATGAGGACAGATTAACAGAGCTCAATATGTATACCCTGAGCAAAGGAGGAGAGAGGTGATATGATCAAGGCATTCAAACACTTTAAGGGCATTAACAAGGTGAAAGAGTCTAACATGTTTAAATATAAGAAAAATAGCAGGACAAGAGGACACAGCATGAGATTAGAGGGGGGGCCGATTAAGGGGGAATGTGAGGAAATTCTTTTTCACTGAAAGGGTGGTGGATGCATGGAATGGCCTACCTCAAGAAGTGGTGGCTATGAATACAGTACAGGGCTTCAAACAGGCATGGGTTAGGCATAAGGGAGCAATACAGATGAGTATGAATAGATAGGCCACTGACAGAGCAAAGGCCGATGGCACATTTATAAGGTAGAAAAAGAAATGGGCAGACTGGATGGGCCTTGCGGTTCTTATCTTCCGTCAACTTCTATGTTTCTATGTTTCTATGCCTTTCCTGGTGAAACATTTCAATAAATAAATAAATTGTATTATAGGGAATCATGCCTGATTAATACTAAGGTTGTAAAATAGTGGTAAAATTACATTTTGTAGGAGCTACCTAGGCTTAGTAGCAGTTTAAGGTCTAAAAACTCTTGTTAGCTTCACCACAAAAGTAAAATCATAAATAGATAGATAGATAGACAGATAGATAGATAGATAGATAGATAGATAGATAGATAGATAGATAGATAGATAGAGAGATACAGAGACATAAATAACAGCTCTAAAACAGCAAAAGAAAAAAATTATATTTCTTGGCAGTCATAGCAATAACCCAAGTCTGACAAATAATAACTTGACTTAAGAAATAAAATGCAAACAAGTGGTGAAACAGATACCTACTGTGTCTGAAGTAGCTTCTATCTACAAATAACATATTATTACAGTTAACTGTTTTTCAATTAAATAGAGCATTTATATATCCTCCAAAATTTACACAGTAGAACAAAAAAGAACCATACAATAAAACGAAATTAGCCTATACTAAGCTTAATATACTAATCTATACTAAATCTCGTAAGTAAGTAGACACTACTTCGGTGTCACAAGTAACACCTACTTAAATCCAAGGTATTAGTAGCTCTATTAACCATTCCTCTTAGCTAGGTGAGTGAATCACTGACTCTGCCCATCTAAATACACGTCAGTCTTATTAATGAACAATTGTTTGTTTTTTCCTGTAGGTTTTGGAGTAGTAATAAAAAAGATTTGCAAACCTCTGTGTCCTGTTTTGGTTTCTGAGAGAGTACTCAGTCATATATAATAATAACTGTGTGTGTGTGGGGAGGGGGGGAATCACAGGTCGGTCATGAGAGGGATCATAAAGGAACATACGTTTGTGAAAAAAAAAATAACCAATAAAATTGTTGTGTTTATATAAACTGAATTATATTGATCCTAATATGAAACTATATCCATCTTGGCTAGATTACATCCTGCAGAGCCTCGCACATTTGGATTAAATCATACTGATGAGTTTAAATTTAACTTGCTGAGAGTGTATGGCCCACTGGACTGTCCCAGCAAACTGAGAGCTAGTAAAATTATGTAGATCAGTAGAAGGCTGTACCCTGCACTCTCTCTGAGGGTATATTGTATACAGCTTGTATTAAAAATAGTGCTGTGATCTTTCTGGGTCTGTATATTTAGTGTTATGATTTTAATGTTGCCAGGGTGATATCTTATAATATAATGTTGCAGCATTAATCCTGTTCTAATATAGACCCCTCTCAGACCAATGAGTATTCATCGCCCCCATTATTAGTCAGTTTAACATATTCTGCTTAAAGATAAGGAAAAAGGATTCTAAATATTCAAAACAGGAGCACAACAAATATGTTCTCTTCTTACAATACATCAATTGCCTTTTAGTTTTGTTCTTATCTAAGAACAGTCTCTCCACAACTTAAGGTCCATTTCTCTTCCTACTAAGGAATGCTGTACATTTCTTGTTTGAGATCTGTTGGTCGGATCACATTTTCTGCAAATATCCAAAGTATGAAACATCGTTATTGTGATGGTCCAAATTAAAATGATATACCAGATGCTTACTGATGGCAGATCACACATTGGAAGTAAGCTTGTAGAAAAAGGACACAGTTTGTATGTCCATAAGGTAAACCTTTGTGAGATGTCTTTCCAGTTCGGGGAGGGGGGAGACATTATTGTTTAACTGGAAGTGCTCCAAGAACTTCCTTTTATTGTGCGATCTGTTTAAATGACTTGGAATCCAGTAATTTCAGCACAATTGTGATTCACTACAGGACTTTGCTGGGTAGGTATCCCTGATTATGGTGGGTACCTGGGAGAGTAATTAGAAAAGGTCCAATGGCTGTCCCTGCTCTTCGATCTGTTTCCCATTTTTGGATTGCCGCTCTTATGCATCAACTTTGGGAGAAGGCTGGCTCTAGTAGGTAGTTTGCTCTTGCAAGCAATACTGGCTGACCAGGCATTTCTGTACTTCTGTTTTGCTTTGGCTGCCATAGAATATAGTTGGGGGGTTGAAGGAGTGGGATTAGAAGCAACATTTACTTTAGAGTCAGTGAGGCAATGATTGTTTAAGTCCGTGTTACTGGTGTCTGCAACGTGCACACCTAAGATTTGGTTCTGAGCTTCTAGTTCTGAGGTGCCTCGTGTCACATCATTTGAATTGCAGGTTTTCTGTAAAGATGAAGAGTCCATTTTTATGTTTGCTTGTGCGCATGTGCAAGAAACATTATGCATCAGCTTAGTAGAGAAGTGGGTTGTGGAGATGCGGCAGTCTGGCCGCCAATGCCAGTACTACATTTGTGGGCTTGACGGTGTGCACCCAATGCAGGCCCAGGGTCCTGGTGACACTGGTTCTGCAGAAGTGCCACCGACTTGAAATGATTTGGCTGCTGCAGTAAGGGGCTGCCTCATCATTGCAGCATCAACAATTCCGCTGCAACGAAGGAGTGACCTGTCATTGCAGGATGGTACCTTGCCTGATGTAACATTTCCCCCGGGCAGTTCCCTAAACATGGCAGCGGCTTCCTCACAGCCCCATTAAAGTCGACTGATGGAAGTGACCAATCCTCCTGTTGGCATGACCCTGACCCAGTTCATTTGGCGACAGGGGAGCCCACTCCCCGTCAGCATAATGTACCCCCTCCCCCATTTGTTGTGTGCCGAGGAGTTGCCCAATCCCCCCTCGGCATCATGCCCCCAAGTCTTTATTTGCTGATAGAGCCTGAAAAAAAAGCCATCCCGCGATGTCCTTTTTAGAATTGTTGCCCCAGAGATAAAGAAAATGGTCCTCGCGGTCTTTTGTGCCCCCTCCCACAACCTGCACCCACCCATTGCACATCCACCTCCCCCCACCCTATACTTACCTCTGGAACCCGGTACGACGATCTTCAGTGGACCGGGAACATGTCTGCACTCTTCAAAGCTGACCGTGAACTGAAGAAATGCTGGTAAGCTGTATAATGGCATGAAAAGATTTTTTTCAACTTATGTGGCTATCTCAACCATTTTTTGGACTTTTGCCACCAAATTGTCAATATGGAGTTATTGGGACCCTTCCTCATGAATACAGTCACGGTCATGGCATTATTCAGTCCAGAAGGGTGATTTCGTGGTCACTGTGTGAAATCACCTTTAGGGACCAATTAATGAAATGACAGTGTCACTGTTCATGTGGTGGGCTCTCAAAAAGCCTATGATGCAAATTTGGTGAAAAAAATCCAAAAAATGACTGTTTTACGAGCGTGCATTGTGCAGTTTCCACGCACACTCATAACTTCGCAAATTTGTAATATTTTCACTCCAAATTTTCAACATTGATATTTTTTCAGACCTCTTTATGAACAGTACAGCTGTCATTTTATACATCCTGGCCAAAATGTGTTTTCGCACTTCCAGCGCAGAATAGCGCAGTCACTGTGGAAAATCAGTGTTTGGGACACATTACAAAAATCACAGTGACACTGTTCATGAGTAGAGGTCCTAAGATGCCTATGTTGAAGATTTGGTGATGAAAGTCCATAAAATGACTGTGTTACAAGTGAGCATTGTGCAGTTTCCACGCACTCTTGTAAAACTTTGCAAACTTTAGTAGTTTCACTCAGATTGTCAACATTGGCATTTTTTCACACCTCCTTATGAACAGTACAGCTGTCATTTTTCACATCCTGGCCGAAATGTGTTTTCACACTTCCGGCCCACAATAGCGCGGTCGCTGTGGGAAGTCAGTGTTCGGGACAGATTAAGAAAATCACAATGACACTGTTCATGAACAGAGGTCCTAAAATGCCTATGTTGAAAATTTAGTGACAAAAGTCCATGAAATGACTGTGTTATGAGCGTACATTGTCCAGTTTCCTCGCACCTTCATAATTTTGCACATTTGTAATATTTTCATTCCAAATTTTCAACATTGGCATTTTTTCACACCTCCTTATCAACAGTACAGCTGTCATTTTTCATATCCTGCTCAAAATATGCATTTACACATCTGGCGCAGACTAGCGTGGTCGCTGTGGGAAATTAATGTTCAGGACAGATTAAGAAAATCATAGTGACAGTGTTCATGAGCAGAGGTCACAAAATGCCTACAGTATGTTGAAAATTTGGTGAAATGATTCCACTAAATGACTGTGTTACATGCATGCATTGCGCAGTTTCCACATACACTCATAACTTCGCAAATTTTTAATATTTTCAAGCCAGATTTTCAGCACTGGTATTTTCTCACACTCCCTTATGAACAGTACAGCCTGTCATTTTTCAGATCCCGGCCGAAATGTGTTTTTGCACTTCCAGCGCAGAATAGCGGGTCACTGTGGGAAATCAGTGTTTGGGACAGATTAAGAATGAGAGAGGGGGACTGAGTTAGCTCAATGGAGCTCTGTCAGGACTGCTGAGCATTTCTTTGTGGGCAGAAAAAGGCACCAACACAGGCAGAAGCCCAGTACAAAAGGGCAGCCTGCAGCGCCGGGAGAAACAGAACAAGCGAGTGAGAGAGGGGGAGTGAGCAAGCTCAACGGAGCTCTGTCAGGACTTTAGAGTTGCCCACCCAACCGCCCAGGGTTCTGTGTGGTCCTATATTACAGCAGGGTCTCTGGGGTGGAAACAAAGTAATGATTGGATACTTTAAGGATTGCTGTAATAATACAGATTTAGTTGTTCTGTTTATTTCTCTAACTGAGCTGAGTAATACTTGGCGTGCAATACAATTTATAACTTGGTTAAGTGAAACTATGAGGGCTGAGAACAAAAAGCATGGTAGCTGAGGTGTGAAAAATGGACAAGGAGGTTTTAGGATTGCTACAGTAATACATAGAAACATAGAAGTTGATTGCCGATAAGGACTGCGAGGTCCATCCAGTCTGCCCATTTCTTTTTCTACCTTATAAATGTGCCATCGGCCTTTGCTCTGTCAGTGGCCTATCTATTCATACTCATCTGTATTGCTCCCTTATGCCTATCCCATGTCTGTTTGAAGCCCTGCACTGTATTCAAATCCACCACTTCCTGAGGTAGGCCGTTCCATGCATCCACCACCCTTTCTGTGAAAAAGAACTTTGTCACATTACCCCTTAATCGGCCTCCCTCTAATCTCATGCTGTATCCTCTTGTCCTGCTATTTTTCTTATATTGAAACATGTTAGACTCTTTCACCTTGTTAATGCCCTTAAGGTGTTTGAATGTTTTGATCATATCATCTGTCTCCCTCCTTTGCTCTAGGCTAGGGTATACATATTGAGCTCTGTTAATCTGTCCTCATATGTTTTCTAATGCAGTCCCTGCACCATTTTGGTTGCCCTTCTCTGGACTGCCTCAATTTGCTTAATGTCCTTGTGAAAATGTGGCCTCCAGTACTGCACACAGTACTCTAGATGGGGCCTAACCAGTGTCTTGTAAAGAGGGATTATTACCTTCCTCTTCTGACTTTTGATACCCCTACTAATACACCTTAACATCCTCCTAGCCTTACCTACTGCTTTAATGGTCTGCTTGGATGATTTCAGGTCATTGGTGATGATGATGCCCAAGTCTCTTTCTTCCCTTGTGACTGCCAGCAACTCCCTTCCCAGCCTATAGGTGGCTCCAGAGTTTCCCTTACCTATGTGCATGATCTTGCACTTCTTTGCATTAAACCCCATTTGCCACTCTTCCGGCCATTGTGCCAGTTTATGCAGATCTCTTCTCATTCTGCCCACCCCATCTGGATCATCTACTCTGTTGCAGATCTTGGTGTCATCTGCAAACAGACAATCCTTACCCTCCAGTCCATCTGCAATGTCACTGCTGAAGATATTGAAGAGGACTGGCCCCAGGACTGATCCCTGAGGTACCCCACTTGTGACATGCATCTCTTCTGACTGTATACCGTTTACCACCACTCTCTGTTTTCTGTCCGTCAACCAGTTTGTCACCCAGTTGACCAACTTCTGACCCACCCTGAGCCTACCCAGCTTATTAGTTGATCTTCTACGTGGAACAGTATCGAAAGCTTTGCTGAAGTCAAGGTAGGCGACATCAACTGCTCCCCCTTGGTCCACCACACTGGTTACCTAGTCAAAGAAATCTATGAGATTATTCAGACAGGACCTTCGTTTTGTATACCCATGCTGTCTTGGATCCTGTGCTCCTATGGATTCCAGGTGTTCCACTATCCTTTCCTTAAGGAGTGCCTCCATAATCTTGCCCACTACTGAGGTAAGACTGACTGGTCTGCAATTCCCTGCCTCCTTCCTGCTACCACTCTTGTGGAGTGGGATTGCATGAGCCCTTCTCCATTCTTCTGGGTCTTCCCCTGTGCTCAGAGATTCACTAAACAGTTTTGATAATGGCTCTGCTAATTAAACATAGAAAATTGAAACATAGAATTTGACGGCAGATAAGGACCGCTTGGCCCACCTAGTCTGCCCATTTCCCTACCTAACGGATAAGCTGCAGATCCTAGTTAACCAACAGCCTACTTCCTCCTACCCCCCACTAGAATTGCCTTATGTCTGTCCCATGCATTCTTGAATTCCCCCGCTGTTTTTGACTCTACAACCTCCTCAGGAAGGCTGTTCTATGTATCCACAACCCTCTCTGTGAAGAAATACTTCCTTACATTTCCTCTGAGCCGTCCCCCTCTATCTTCAAATTGTGCCCCCTTGTTTTTGCACATCTCTTTTTCTGAAAGATGCTACCCTCTTGGACCTTCTTGATTCCCTTGAGGTATTTGAAAGTTTCTATCATGTCCCCCCCCTTTCCTCGAGGCTATACATCTTTAGTTCCTTTAGTCTTTCTTCATATGTCTTCTGATGCAGACCCTGCATCATTTTGGTTGCCCTCCTCTGGACAGCCTCCACCCTGTCTATGTCTTTGTGGAGATGGGGTCTCCAGAACTGTACACAGTACTCCAGATGTGGTCTTACCAACTGTCTGTACAGAGGGCCAACAACTTCCTGTTTTCTACTGGTGATGCCTCTCCCTATGCATCCCAGTATCCCCCCA
This sequence comes from Neoceratodus forsteri, assembly GCA_016271365.2. Classification (NCBI taxonomy): domain Eukaryota; kingdom Metazoa; phylum Chordata; order Ceratodontiformes; family Ceratodontidae; genus Neoceratodus; species Neoceratodus forsteri. The sequence goes on along the minus strand of CM057452.1, from coordinate 180,545,482 downwards.
GCCCTCCTTACTGCCTTCTCACATTGCTAGCCCACCTTTAGGTCATCTGCTATGACTACCCCAGGTCCCTTTCCATTTTTGTTGTTGTCAGTATCTCACCCCCCATTGTGTACTCTTCCCCTGGGTTTTTGTTTCCCAGGTGCATTACTTTGCACTTCTTTGCATTAAATCTAAGCTGCCATACATTTGACCATTCCTCCAATCTTGCCAAGTCCCTTTTCATCCTTTCCACCCCACCAAATGAATCAACCCTGTTACAGATCTTCATGTCATCTGCAAAGAGACATACTGTCCCTTCCAGTCCCTCTGCAATGTCACTTATAAAGACATTAAAAAGGACCGGCCCCAGTACTGAACCCTGCAGTACCCCACTAGTAACCCTCCTTTCTTCACTGTGGACTCCATTTACTATTGCCCGCTGTGTCCTGTTGTACAACCAGTGTTTTACCCAGGCTACCACTCTGGGACCCACTCCTAGGCTGACTAATTTGTTTATTAATCTTTCGTGTGGGACTGTGTCAAATGCCTTGCTAAAGTCTAGGTAGGCCATGTCCACAGCCCCTCCCTGGTCTACTGCTTTGGTCACCCAGTCAAAGAAATCAATTAGAATTGTCTGACATGACCTTCCCGCTGTGAATCTATGCTGCCTTGGGTCCTGAGCCCCACTGTCCTCTAGGTACTCAACAATTCTTTCCTTCAGAAGTGATTCCATCATTTTCCCTACCACTAAGGTCAAACTGACAGGTCTGTAGTTTCCTGCCTCTGTCTTGCTCCCACTTTTGTGAAGGGGAATCACATTTGCCCTCCTCCAGTCTTCAGGTACCACCCCATCCTCCCATTATTTATAAAAAAGGGTAGTCAGTGGTGTTACTAGTTCTTCCCTTAGTTCTTTTAAAATTCTGGGGTGAATCCCATCAGGCCCCATTGCTTTATCCACCTTCAGTTTTAAGAGTTCTTTCAGAACTCCTTCTTCTGTGAAAGGACTAATGTCAATCCCCCTATCCAGAGTGCTTCTATTGACTGGATTAGGTATTTCCCCCTGCTTTTTCATTGTGAATACTGAGCAGAAGTATTTGTTCAGTATCCCTGCTTTTTCACTGTCGCTCTCTGCCCAACCACCTTTCTCTTTGTTCAGCCTCAGTATCCCTGCCTTAGTCTTTCTTTGCTCCCTAATGTACCTATAATAGGTTTTATCCCCCTTCTTAACCGAGTTGGCTATCTTTTCCTTGGTTTGGACCTTGCTATTCTGACTGCCTTACCCGCTCCTTCTGCTTTAACTGGTACAGTTCTCTGTCCTGCTCCTTCTGTGTTTCCTTATACTTCCTGAATGCTATCTTTTTTCCCTTACCTTTCCTCCACTTTTTGAGAACCATAGTGTTTTTTTCTTTCATTTTGATTTGTTTATTTGCTTCACACAAAGACTTGTTGCCTCTGTGATGGTGGTTTTGATGTTTCCCCATTGTTGCTCCACCCCACCTTCTTGCCTGTTTGCTAGTGCTTTTCTGAGGTACTCTCCCATTTTGTCAAAATCAGCCCTCCTGAAGTCCAGTACCTTCACTTTTGTGTGGCTTGACTCTACAGTTAAGTTTATCATGAACAACACTGTTTGGTGATCGCTTGTTCCCAGATGGCTACCCACTTCAAGATCAGAGATCCTCTCTCCATCCCCATTTGAGAGTACCTGGTCCAAGATTGCTCTCTCCCAAGTGGGTTCCAAAACTAGCTGTCTGAGGCATGCCCCCAGTGGGGCATCGAGAATGGCCCTGCTCTTGGATGTGGCTGCAGCAAAGGTGCTCCAGTCAACATCTGGCATAGTCAGGTCCCCCATCAGAAATATCTCCCCTTTCTCTGCCATCCCAAGAATGCCTTCTATCATTTCCTTGTCCATTTCCTCCCCCGAGACGGGGGTCTGTATACAACCCCTGTACGGATTGTGGAGCCATTTCCAGTCTCCAGGGTGACCCACAGTGCCTCCTCTCCTCACTGTTTACCCTTTAGTTCTGTTGCTGTTATCCCTTCCCTTTCCTTACATAGAGAGCTACTCCTCCTCCTCTTCTTTCCTCCCTGTCCCTCCTGTAGATTGTGTACCCTGGTATGTTGACATCCGAGTCATGGTTCTCTGTGTACCATGTTTCTGTGATTGCCACAATATCCAGGCATCCCTCTTCCATCAAGGCCACCATTTCAGGGAGCTTTTTACCTAGACTATGGGCATTGGTACTCATTACCCTCCATTTTTTATGGCTTTATTTCTTTTTGCTCCACCCTTAGTTCCTTTAGTACCCTGGGATGTATGCCATCAGGTCCCATTTCCTTGTCCACCCTGAACTTATCGAGCTCCTGTAGGACCCTTTCTTTTGTGAAGGGACTAGTGCTCACCTCCCTCCCTTCCCTTGTCCATGGTGCTGAGTCGTGGGCCCTGCCCTACCTTCTCATCAATAAATACTGAGTAGAAGTATCTATTTAGGATAGATGCAGTATACAGTATCTAACAGATGAGATTTGAGACTGAATTAACCCGGTCGGCAAGGGGGCAGTAGGGGGACTAGTGTGGTGGGAACAGGAATTTGAGTAAATATAGCCTAACAGTTGTAGTAGGGTACAGAAACTGGAAGTAAGAGCCTGTAAGATGGGGGCCAAAATTGGGCAGGTGTCGCATGTCAATCGGGCGGGCATCTGTGGAAAGGTGGTGGAGTGTACAGGGTGTGGGTCCACCATGATCCTGGACTGGGCATGGGGGGGTGTATGATCTATAGACAACTGGCTAGTTTGAGGGAGGAACTGTGGAGGTTAGAGAGGAGTCTAAGAGGCAGGGCAAATGAGTATGGTAGGCATTCTGGCTGAAGGAGGGAATAGGGGATGGCAAGGGGGGGCAGGGGAAGAACTACTAGGGACTGAAACTGACCCCAGTGTCAGAGGCACTAGCAAAAAAGAGAGGGGAAGTGAGGAGTGCCCGAGGTGAAGGTGGCCCTTCTGATGGAGGAGGAAGAGACCACGAGGAGTACCAGGGATGAGAGCAGATTGCTGCAGGTAGGAAGGGACCGGTGTGGGACCGGGTGGCACGTAGGAGGGGTATTGTCTAGGAATAGATTCAAGCCTCTGCTATGGGAGAGAGAGGGAGAGCAGGAACATACTGAAGGGAGGACAAGCGAGGCATGAGAGGGATAGCAACAGGTAGGGGAAGAGATAAGAGAAGGGTAGAAGGGGCTAGTAAGGAAGGAGGGGTGACTGAGGAGAGAAGGCCATATGGGGGAAGGATGAGAGGGCATCACTATTGGGGTCAAAGGGAATGGGGGCTCTAAATCAACAACAACGGGGATAGGAGAGGGGTTGGAAATCAGCAGGGGAGGAGGGGAGGTCGACATGGGAAGCCCAATAGGAAGTAGTCAGGCTGGGAAGGGATTCAAGGGGGATGGGAGGAATAAGCCAGAGAAATGGGGTGAGGCAGAAGTAGGGGGTGCAGACACAGAAGTCACAGAGGGTGCAGCTGGCAGGGGTAAGGGGCAGGGAAGAACAGATACTGGGGTGGTGGAAGGGGCATTAGAAGGGAAAGGGGTAAGGGACAGGGGGTACTCATCCTGGTGGATTCTATATTGAAAGGGGTGAGATGGAGTGGAAAGGGGGAAATGCACAGCCGTATTCCATAGGTTGAAGCTATCCCCGGGTTGACTGCAGGAGGGGCAGGGCAGGCACTGCTCAAATGTGCAGCGAGGGGGAGGAAGAATCCTCATTTAGTGTTGCAAGTGGGTACAAATGACTTGGCGGGAGAGACTGTGGAAGTAGTGAGGGGGAAGTTCTAGGAGTTCAGCAGGCAGTGTGAGGGGGTGGGGAGTCGGTAGCATTCTTGGAGATACTCCCGGTACCATGTGCAAGCATGGGGAGAAAAGGTAGGATCCAGGAGTTCAGTGAGTGGCTGGGGGATTGGTGCCACACCAAAAATTATGGGTTAGTGACTAACTGGGGTAGGTTCTGGGGCAATAGTGACTTGTACGCAGGGGACAGGCTACACTTGAGCAGGGAGGGGAGGAGAGTATTAAAGACAGGATTAGAGAGGTATACCTCTACTAAGGCAGATTTAAACTAGTGAGGGGGTGGCCAAAAGACTGAGGTTGGTAGAATGGTCCAGACAGGAGAGCCTAATGAGCTCACCCCCCCAGATGTAGGTAAAGGCGAAGGTGTAGTAACCCTGGGAGGGGGTGAGCAGAGTGGTCTGAGTGTAATACAGAAGGCACCACCACCCAGTAAGAATAATGAGGAGAAAAGGTGCGGACCATTGGGAGGAGGGACACAAACCAAAGAGAAGAGTGAGGAGAAGGAGGGGTACAGGTGGAAGGTAGTCTATCTCAAAACAAGAAGCCTGGGGAACAAAATTGCAGAGCTTCAGGTGCTCCTTTCAGAGGGGAAGGTGTACACTGCTGCAGTGACAGAGACTTGGGCAGCAGAGTACCATGATTGGGGCTTGGTAATCCCAGGATACAGGATATAAAGTAGGGACTGGGGGTTGGAAGGGGGGGCGTTGCACTCTATGTGAGGGAAGGGATCAAATGCATGAGGAACAAGGGAGAAGATGAGAGGACAGAGGCACTTTGGGTGCAGATCCTAGACTCCAAGGGCAGAAAGCTGAGGCTGAGAGTGGTATATAGACCACCAGCCCAATCCGGGGAACTGGATGGGGAGTTGGCAGAGCAGATAAGGAGGGTGTGTAGAAGAGGGAGTGTGGTGATAGTAGGGGATTTTAACCTACCCCAGCCAATAGCAGTACCAGGAAGCAGGTGCTCCTTGATCCATTCCAGGACAGCCTTCTGACACAATTGGTAAGTGGGCCTACAAGGCTTGGTAGCACTCTGGACCTAGTACTGGCAAATGGGGAGGAGGTGGTGAGGAAGGTAAGGGTGGAGGACCCACTAGTGGGTAGCGACCACCAAACAATGTGGCTCATTCTCCCGCTGGGCAGGGAGACAGGAGACACGGGCACTAAGGTGGTGGACTTTGGTAAGGTGGACTTTGGGAGGATGGAAGCAATACTGCGAGGGAGACTCCAGGATATAAGGCCTGGAATGGAGGCAGAACAAAAGTGGGGAGTCATAAAGACTGAGCTAACAGAGGCCACAGTAGCCTGCACCAGGGCCAGGAGTAAGAAGAGCAGAGCCAAGAAACCATGCTGGCTGAACAAGGAAGTGCTGCAAGATGTGAGGGCCAAGAGGGCTGCATACTGGAAGTACAGGAGAACAGGGAAGGGAGAGGATAAGGAGGCTTACAGGAGTTGGTCAAGGGAAGTGGCCAGGAGGGTGGAAAAAGCTAAGGTCTCCAGGGAATTAAGGTTAGCACAGGGCATAAAGGGAGGGGAAAAGGACTTTTTTAGGTATGTCAGGGAAAAGAGGAAGTAGAAGGAACATATTGTGAGGATAAAGCGGGGAGCAGATTGGGTGGAAAAGGGGGAGAAGCAAGTTAAAATTCTAAATGAGTACTTCTGCTCTGTTTTCACTAAGGAGAGGGATGGTCCACTACCAGCATGGGCTGGGGGGTTGGGAAAGGGAGGAGGAGGTGATGGACAAAGTGATCACAGGGAGCAGGGTGCTAGAGGAGCTGAGGGCACTAAGGGCAGACAAGGCACCAGGTCCCGACGGCATCTACCCCAGGTGATAAGGGAGAAGGTGGAGCTGTTGGCTGAGCCACTGTCAGATCAGTTCAACACCTCCCTTGAAATGGGGTATGTGCCCCAGGACTGGAGGGTGGTCCATGTGGTGCCCATATACAAGAGTGAGCCTAGGGAGCATCCAGAAAATTATCGGATGGTCAGTCTCACATCCATAGTGGGTAAGCTTAGGGAAGGGATACTGAAGCAGAGGCTGGTGGCATTCCTAGAGAGTAATGGCCTCCAAGATGGTCAGCAACAGGGGTTCATCTCAGGGAGGTCTTGTCAAACAAACCTAATAGAGTATTATGACTGGGTGACAAGGGAGTTGGACAGGGGCCATGCAGTACATGTCCTGTACTTGGACTACAGTAAGGACATTGATACAGTGCCTCATGGGAGACTGGGGGGGAGCTGACAGCAGTGGGGGTGGGAAAAAAGCTGACCAAATGGATAGAGAACTGGTTACACGGGAGGGTTCAGAGGGTGGTGGTGGTGGTGGTGGTGGTGGTGGTGGGAGCTCTCGGCACCTAGAGCAGTGACAAATGGGGTGCCACAGAGGTCAGTGTTGGGCCCGGTGCTATTTGGGCTCTTTATCTCCAATATAGCACATGGAGTGGGGAGCAGGGTTAGTCTGTTCACAGATGATACCAAATTGGGGGCAGTGGTGGACAAAGAGGATGGATGGGAAAAACTGCAGGGGGACCTAACCAAACTAGAGACACGGTCGGTGGAGTGGCAGCTAGGATTCAATGCAAGCAGGTGTAAGGTGATGCACTTTAGGGCTAAGAAGCAGAAGAGGGACTACTGGTTGGGGTGGGTGATGTTGAAGATCACAGAGGAGGAGGAGAAGGACCTAGGGGTGTTGGTAACTGGGAGCATGAACAACTCAGCCCAGTGCAGAAGAGCAGCTGTGAAGGCAAACAGGATGCTGGGGTGCATCACAAGGCGGTTCTCATCCAGACACAGGGATGTGATCCTATCTCTCTACAGATCATTGGTCAGACTGCACCTAGAGTACTGTGTGCAATACTGGAGGCCATACCTGAGAAGAGATATAGTTACTGAGGGTGCAAACAGAGGGCAAACATTTTTAAAGGGATGGTAGGAAAGGAATATGAGTTAGCTTGAAGGAGCTGAACATGTACACACTGGAGGAGAGGAAGGATGGGGGATATGATTGAAGTGTTTAAATACCTGAGGGGGTAAACAAACCTAGTACTGAGGGGGTGTTTAAACTGGGGAGTGGAAGAGAGATGAGGGGGCATGGGCTAAGGTTGGAAGGGGGACCTTTCAAGAGGGAAATGAGGAGGCACTACTTCACTTAGAGGGTGGTGTCTAGTTGGAATGCAATGCCAGAGGGGGTGGTAACATGTAGGACAGTCAATAGCTTTAAGAAGGAGTGGGATAAAGCAAGAGGAAGAGGCAAGGGGGCAGGGGCTGGGACAAGTGGAGGAGGAACTGAGGAGGAGGAGGCTGGGGCAGCTGCAATACAGCTTGCTAGCTGCACACTCAGGCAGACTTAGATAGACCGATTGGTCTGTGCTGCTGGCAGATTCGTCTGTTCGTATGTATGTTCATATGTAAAATCACAGTGACTCTGTTCATGAGCAGAGGTCCTAAAATGCCTACGTTGAAAATTTGGTGACAAAACGTCCATAAAATAACTGCGTTACAAACATGTGTTGTGCAGTTTCCAAGCACCCTCATAACTTCACAAATCTGTGGTACTTTCACTCCACATTTTCAACATTGCCTTTTTTTCAGACCTCCTTATGAACAGTACAGCTGTCATTTTTCACATCCTGCCCGAGATATGCATTTACACATCGAGCGCAGAACAGCGTGGGTTGCTGTGGGAAATCAATGTTCATGACAGATTAAGAAAATCATAGAGACAGTGTTCATGAGCAGAGGTCACCAAATGCCTATGTTGAAAATTTGGTGAAATAATTCCACTAAATGACTGTGTTATGTGCATGCATTGCGCAGTTTCCACGTACGCTCAGAAGTTTAAGCATTTTTAATATTTTCACTACAGATTTTCAACATTGCCATCTCTTCACACCTCCATATGAATGGTGCAGCTGTCTTTCTTCACATCCTGCCCGATCTGTGTTTTTGTACATCTGGCGCACAATGGCACGGTCGCTGTGGGAACTCAAAGTTCGGAATACATTGACAACATTGCAGTGCCACTGTTCATGAGAAGAGGTCCCAAATGCTTTCATGAGGTAGGGGTCACAAAAAAGGCCATGTTGAAAATTTGTAGTGCAAATACCAACAAACGCCCAGGGTATTAGGCTTTCTAACTATAACGTCCCACCCTGTACAGACTGACAGACATCAGGTGGGTGCCTTTGGATTGCCGACTGTAATGCTCATGCCATTCCACCCCCACCCTCCCCACCTGCAGCCAGTGACAGGCATCAAGGTATGCCTTTGACTCTTCAGCCCCAGAGTTCACCCCATTCTCCTATATTGCACCCATTTCGGTGTATGTCCTTATGGAGTGGGGTGATTGTAAAGTCGAACACCCCAGGGCACACCTCAACACTTGTCAGTGTCTGTAGGACAGGCTGAGGTGAAATGGCATGACCGTTATTGGTGACAACCCAAACGCATACCCCAATACCTGTCCATCTCTGCAGGTTGGAGGTGGGATTGGCGTGAAGTTCAATACTTCACTGCCATTTCTACTCTACATCTATCTAACTCCTGCATTTCCAATGCTAATACCAACAAGCAAACATTCAGCACTGACAAATGCTTGTTTTCATTGGATTTGCTTAATGTGTCATTGATGAAGTCTGATACAGACTCAACCAAACTGAAAGATAATATTTCTCCACTATGCTGAAGCACAGTCAAAACAGCCAGATACTTAAAGTAATGACATTTCCTTTTTTGAAACTTTTGTTTGCCTTCAGTAAAAGCCCTTTTTTGCTACAATTTCACTTGAAAATTCCTGAAACAATAATATTCTCTCTCTCACCTTCCAGCTTAGCAGTCTTCTCTTCCCTTGCAATTCTTAATATTACTTCCTTAACAGAATACCTCATAAAGAAACAAAAAGCATAACTGAAACTATGGAAAGGTTTAACACTGCATTGAAACAAGAACTGGCAGTCTGCTGTACATGCTATAATTGAAATACCATTACTGTTTATATTATGACATGACATGATTGAAGAGTTGTAAAGAAGCAATGTATGTATTTTTGGAACTGTAATGGCTGTGTGTCCTTTTATAATTTTATCTGCAGCTTCTTTTAAATTGTATACAGGAACACTTTGCACATAGGACCTTAGTCCTAATGGTGTATACTTTGTCACCTATATCCTATCTAAAAATAAAGAATTTTACTACTACTACTACTACCTTAGAAAGTTGGCAGTTCTGGGTCTTGGTCAAGCATTAGGTTGAGGCCACAGATAGAGAGATTAATGAGTCCACTCTATTTCGAGGGGTCAGGGCCACTGACATTGGTGGAGCTCTTGGAAAAACTGCTATAGAAACAAAATCATATTGCCTCCTTCTATGCCTTCTGGTGCTCCATTATCCTTATATTGTTTCTCCTCCCTATTTCCAGGTCATTGATTTTATCCAGTAAATAAGATATTTATTTATTTTGATAGTCTTCTTTTTCCTCCAAGCAAAATATAGTGTCTTACAGCCATTGTATTTGGTTTTCATTACTTTCTATTCTCCCTTTCACCTGCTCATTTTCTTTTCTCATTTCCCCAAGAGAGTTTTTAAAAATGGAACTATCTAGCTTGATTTTGACCAACATTTCTTTTATTTGCTGTAAATGATTCTTGTTGTCGGGGTGACCATTGGTTAATGTAACCCCCCTTGTACCTGCTTTAGTACCATTGGCCTGTACCCCCAGCTGTTGGCAGCATTTCATCTTCTACACAGAAAAACTTATTTGACTGGAAAAAAGAAATTAAATAGTGATGAACTACTGATTTAAGAATAGAATTTATTAGAGGTTTGTGGCAGCAGTAGCTGCCAGAGCAACCACCTGCTAATGTACTCTGGAGTACATAGTGATTCACTTTTTTGCAAACAAAGTGAAATAAATGGAGGAAAAGTCTGAATTAACATCATGCTGTGACTGGTCATTTTTAAACCCACAAGAGGAGGTGAGTGCTGTTTCTTTCTCATGTATGTACTTTCCTTGTTTGGAGCAACACACCACGGTGCCTTTGAGCATGTTTTCACTGACTTTTCGTTCCTTAGAGAGTGTTTTACCTGATGAATAAACTAACTTTGAAAAGAAAAAAAAAGGTTTGAGCAACTTTTTTTAAATAATTAACTCAGGCAGAGTTAGAGGTAAAATGCCTAGCCATCCATTTTGCTTGGTGCTGTGAGCACAGTCCTCATCAGTTCAGTTCCCAGTGGGCAGGCATCCACATCATAAAACCACCAACACAGCTGGCATTAATTGGTAACCTTGTTGGCAGGCTCACATGAGAGGCCAAGGCTTGAATGGGCATGGAGTCTGAACTATCCTCCTACCTACATGGTGGTCCCTCCATGGCAGGGTTGAAGTTCATTGTGATGTAACATTGGGGAGCTTGCACTGTGATCACCCATGCTGTATCTGTCATGTGAGTAAGCAGAGGACTTCACATTCCAGTACTGTCAATCCAGAAACTTTCATGAGCACTAAATTCACAAACAGAAAAAAAAAAATATTAAAAAAAAATAAACTTGTGAAAAATTAGAAAAAGTTGGCCAAGATCTGGGTGCAACATTTGAAACCAGGGCCATATGATCTTCCTGGATCAAAGCAGAGAGTGCTTCTACAAACTGAGTCACATACACTGTTCCCAGATCACTATGTGGTGTGACAGTATTTTGCCAGATTATCCATCAGAACTCCAGTAGCAGGAACAATTAATCCAGTATTGTTCCTGTATTAGGACTGAAATATCCATCAGGGTTCCTGTAGCTAGACTGGGCTGTCTCTTAGGGCTCCTGAAGTTGGACTAGGACACCCATCAGGGCTCCTGTAGCAGGACTAGGACTTCCAACAGCACTCCTGTAGTAGGACTGTGCCATCCAACAGGGTTCCTGTAGTAGGACTGGGCCATCCATCAGAGCTTCTGCATTAGAGTTGGGCCATCCATCAAGACCTCTGCAGAAGAACTGGGACATCCAACAGAACTCCTGTAGTTGGATTAGGTCATCCATCAGGGCTCCTGTAGTAGGACTGGGACATCAAACAGAGCTTGTGAAGTTGGACTACACCATGCATAAGGGCTCCTGTAGTAGGACTGTACCTTCCATAAGGTCTTCTGTAGTAGGGCTGGACCATCCAACAGAGCTCCTGTAGTAGGACTGGGATATCTTTAGGGCACCTGTAGTAGGACTTTGACATCCATCAGGGCACATGTAGTAGAACTGGATCATCTACCAGAGTTCTTCTAGCAGGACTGGGCCATCCATTAGAACTGCTACAGCAGGACTGGGCCATCCATCAGAGTTGTTGTTGTAAAACTGGGCCATGCTTCAGAGCTCCTGTAGTCAAGCTGTAACATCTATCAAAGTTCCTCTAGTAGGACAGAGCCATCCATAAGAGCTTCTGTAGCAGGATGGAGCCGTCCATCACAGCTCCTTGCTTATTGGAGTATTTATACTATTTAGTAAATTTCTTTGGGATACTGTTACTGTCTGTCTCTTTAACTTATTATATCTTGGGACACCATTGTAAATGGGCTCTGCTCACCATCAGAGCTTCTGTAGCAGGACTGGACCATCTATCAGAGCTCCTGTTGTAAAACTGGATGGTTCATCATGTCATCTGTAGTAGGACGGGGCATCCATCAGGGCTTCTGTAGTAGAACTGGGACATCTATTAGGGTTCCTATAGTAATACTGTAGCATTCATCAGGGATTCTCTAGGAAAAATAAGACCTTGATTGTGGCCCCAGTAGTTGGACTGGGACATCCATCTGAGCCCTGTAATAGGACTGAGACATCCATCTGGGCTCTGTCATAGGACAGACCAGTTTATTGGGCTCCTGTAGCAAGCATCAGACTTCTATCATGGTTCCATTAGTAGGAATGGGACATCAATAACTGCTCCTTTAGCAGGACTGCTCTATCCATCACGTCTGCAGTTGTAGGACAGGGGCATCCATCAGGCTCCTGTAGTAGAACTAGGACTTCCATCAGAGCTCCTGAAGCAGGACTGGGCCATCCATCAGAGTGCCTGTGGTAGGACTAAGATATCCAATATGGCTCTTGTAGTGGGACTAGGACATTCATAAGAGCTCCTGTAGTAGGAATGAGACTCCCATAAGAACTCCTCTAGTAGGAGTGAGACATCTATCAGGGTATCTGTAGTAGGACTGGCCCATTCAGCAGTGCTCCTATAGTATGACTGGGGTAACCATTAGCTTCTGTATTAGGAGAGGATACCCACTAGAGCTCCTGTAGTAGGTATGGAACATCAATCAGAGGGCCTGTGGTAGAACTGGGATATCCATCTAGCTCCTGAAGTAGGACTACATAATTATAAGATAAGAATGTGTTTTATTTCATTTGAAATCAGTAATACATTGCAGGCCATTAAGCCAAAGCTGATTTTAATGGTGCTTATGGTGGGGCCCCATCTGGAATACTATAACCAGTTCTGGAGTCCTCACCTGAGAAAAGACAGATAGTCTGGAGGCAGTGAGTGCAGTGTAGAGTAACTAATATGATTCAGGGCCAACAGGGCAGATCCTGTGAGGATTGGGTCAGGGCACTGAACATGTACTTGATGGAGCCCAGAAAGGAGGCGGCAACATGATGGGGATCTTCAAGTTCATGAAACAAATAAACAAGGTAAACTACTACAAACTATTTAGCAAAAACTGTGAGTTGAAAACACAGTGATGTGTATGTAAACTGGTGAGGGGAGGAGATTCAGGAGGGTTGCGAGAAGGTTTTACTTTATGAAGAAAGTGGTTGAGCCACAGAACAGCCTGCTGGCAGAGGCAGTCAGCACAAAAACCATGAATAGGTTCATGAATGGCTGGTACAAAGTAAAGGACTTTATAGTTACTCAGGGGGTAGCAGTAAGGTGGGGAGCAAGGGGGTGTAGGCAAGAGCAAAAACCCCATCTAGACAATAGGCATCAGGGTAGAGTAGGGTGAAACTGGGCAGACTGGATGGATTGATGGTCTTTTTCTATTGACATTGTCTAAGTTTCTATGCATCCTGTTTAAAAAGACAATGCAGCACATTATACTGCAGATACACATTACAGTTACACATATTAAAATAGAACACAATCACATATAGTCCTTTGAGAAAACCAAAGTTGTCTTAAAGTAAGATTTAAACTAAAATTCATATATTAGGTTATATATCCATTACAAACTCTACATTCAGTTATCATCCTTTAGCCTCTTGTACTAGGACAAGACCATCACTAGTGTGATTATAAGCAGCTAATGAGCAGTTTATTAAGTAGTAAAAGTGTTATAAAACTGAGACCTAATGAATCCATACTAAGAATAATATACGTAAGCCATAAGAAACCAAATGAGAAATGTTTGAAATACATTTTTGGAGGCTAGACTCATCCCTGAATTCTAGCTTGTATATACAATAGCATACAATGGTTTAGATGCAACGGTATATTGTATTATAGTCTGTCTGTGGTACACCCTGATAAAGTGTCACAGCATGCCATACAATGTTGTTGGGGCAATTGGAAGGATTATTTGAAAATCCACTACAATAACTGAAAACTCACTTGAATATCATGGGTGAGTTTGAATCTGTTTCCATTCTCATGGCTGTTGATAATTTCTAAAAGCGGAATACAAGACCCACTCACCAGGGTAGAATGTCAAGCATAGAAATAATTTGATACATAAACTCAAATTAGATGACCCTATAATCAAAGTGAATGTTTTATGACACCATGGTCACTTCTTCAGGATAGCCTATATTTCAAATGCAGAGGTGTTGTTTTACGCGTTCCTCGATGTAATGACTAGGGAGCAGGAGCTATAATGAGCACAGCTTATGGCAAGCAAGGGACTGCTGTATGTTAATGCAGACATTAGAGATGAAGAATGCAAATTACAAAAAGTAAGGAAATGAAAAACAGGCTTTGGAGCCTCAGGATTCTTGGCAAATCAGTGGTGTAGTGTTCCTAGGGGTTGTCAACTGTAATGCCTACCTCCTCCCCTGAGCAAACAAGGTTATACAGGGCCCTATGTGAAGAAAGCTATGACTGATTCTGTTGGCTACATGTGGCAAGCCACACTTTTCTACCTCCAAAGAGTATATGCCTGTGAGGCATGGGCTTCGACCTGTACCTTGTGCTTCAGACAGGATGGCTACTTGCTAAAAGGAGGGGGTAGGCATTAGGGTTGACAATCCCATGGAAAACTACACCACAGATTTGCCAAGACTCCTGAGACTCCAAATCCTAATGTTTTTTTTATTTCCTTACTATGTGTGTTTTGTGTCCTTCAACCCCAATGTCTGCATTAACATGGCTGTTTGCAATTAATTATATGTAATATATAAATACACTTTCTTTATATGTAATTATTACTACATATGGATCCTCTCATTTTTTTATTATATTTTTAATTTGTTAACTGGGTAGGGACACTGGACAGGTCCTTTTTCAGGTCTGACCTGAGATGTAAAACATTAAACAACATTGGACAATAAACAGCATTAAACATAACAAACATACTGTGGCAGAAATGGTATGGAAAGAGTTAATGTTTGGATTCTCTAGCTGGGTTTTTTTTAGCAGTTTGAAAAAAAACACACACAGGCTAAAATCCACTATCCAGCTGGTGGAATTTTCAGTCCTCCCTAGCTGCTAGATAAGAGCTGGGTCATAAATCTCGAGCGGACATCTCCACACACACATAGACCTGCAGACACATACACAGGGCAGTTTGAACAGATTGGGTCATTCAAATATGAACTGAAGGTTAAAATGGTATATAATTGGTCACTGATAGGTGTTCAGTCTGATTGGGACAATTAAATACGTACATGTTAGATGGTTGGTGCATTCAAAGGGGGAATAAGCATTACCTATTTGCAGGAGACTATATAAGAGGCTGAAAGACAATGAAGAGTTCTTTTTTGCTTTGGAAGCTGGGAGGGGAAACATAAGATTGGAGCCTACCCTTGTAGCTATGTTCATGGGAGCTGGCAGTTAGAATAGGGTCCAGTGTCTCTTAGAAGGACAGGACAGGGTAAGTTTAGTTCTAGCATATTTCAGTAATAGCCTTCTTCTTTTGCCATCTGTTATTTAAAAACATTTGTTTACTTTTCCTGTATGAGTGGTATTCTATTGTGTTGTAAATATATATCCTGTAAATGCTCAGTGTTCTTTCTGTTAAGCCAAAAAGCTATTTATTTGCTCAACAGTTGTGACTGTGATGTCATTTTTCTAAGGTAATGTTTGGTTTCCACTGGCTGAGGTAAACTCTGTGTAGCATCCACCACCCAAGAGAGACACACTACCAGACTTTAATTTGTGCAATTGCACATTTAATTATTCAAGTTTGTGAACCTGAAGGCTGGCGCTGGATGACTCCAGCTGTGGCAGTGAGTACCTGAGGGCAGACACCTCTCTAAAAGCTGTTTCAGCCCAGAGGGAGAGGTGGGTTATCACATATTGGTTGGCAGTGGTGGGGTGATGATAGCGGACTGCGTAGCACACTGAGATACAGAGTTTGCCAGTGGAACAGTTACCTTAGCATTGTAAAACAGGATATATAAGAGAATACATTTGTACAACAGTTTTATTAGTTTCTAGTTAGCACAGTATAGTGTAGCAGTAGAGAATGAGCTCCACAAAGTGTGACTCACCTACTGTGCCACAGCTTTGTGAAAGGTGCCAGGAAAAGGGGATTCAGCTTGAGGGTCTAAAACAGAAGAAAAAGGCAGACCTCATAGCTGCCCTCTTGGCACATGATCTGAAGCATATAGTCTCTGGGAGTGAGTCAGGAACTGATGTAGAAGACCCCCAAACCAGCTTGAGGCACTGTGACTGCAGCTGTTGCTGCAAGAGAAGGCGCTGGAGGTGAAAAGACTGGATGCTGAAGCAGAAGCAAGAAGGTTGGATGCAGAAACAAAACAATGGGAAGCAGAGACCAAAAATACTGGAAGCAGAGGAAAAACTGGAAGAAAAGAGATTGGCAGACAGAGAGAAAGAATGTGAAGACAGAGAGAAAGAATGTGAAGAAAGAGAGAAAGAAAGTGAAGAAAGAGAGAAGGAACGACAGCACAAGAAGGAGATGATGACCCTTCGCAGCCAGCAAACCGTGAGTAATGGTGAAGTGAGTTTGCCTCATGAAGCCAAAATTAATTCTAAATTGTTCCCTCAGCTTAAAGAGGGAGATGACCTTGATTTATTTTTAAGATCATTTGAGAGAGTATGCGACCAATTAAATTTGACTAAGGCTTCCTGGTCAACGTATCTCACACCCTTACTTACGGGGAGAGCTTTGCATACATTTGCTAAAATGAGTAATGAAGACTATGCTGATAATGATAAAGTTAAAACAGTGTTGCTGAAACATTTTGAATTAACTCCTGAGTCTTATAGAAGGAAATTTAGGGAGTTAAAGAAAAGCCCAGAAGACAGTTATGTAGAACTGCAGGTTCAACTGCGTACTTACCTTGATAGGTGGGTGGAGGGAGCTAAAGCAACCACTGTAGAATTAATCAAAGATGTATTGGTGAGAGAACAATTCCTTAAAATTGTACCTGAGGGCATGCGTGTATGGCTCCTAGACCGGGCATGCGCCTCCTCAGCGGAGGTGGCAGTAAGTGCTAACATGTATCTGTCTAGCCGGCCATACACACAACGTAAGTCTTATGGTGGGGGGCAGCACATGGTTATAAGTGATCCCATGTGGGGCAGCCCAAAGGAAACCAGCCTGCACCTCAGCCCAAAGTAGAACCCTCTGGTTCTAAGGGGACTCAAGAGATAGGACCCAAGAAATGTCATATTTGCAATCAAGTGGGACACTTGAGATATAACTGCCCTCAGAGACTGGTTAGGGGGCAGAGGTATGGGGGAGTGGGTGATCAAAAGAACACTGGTGTGTTTGTAGGGTGTGTCCAGTCTGAAGAACCACTCTCCTCTGATGAGAATCTGCATCCCATTACAGTTAATGGAATAGTAACACAGGGGCTGTGGGACACAGGTGCTGACATCTCCCTGGTGAGGCAGGATCTCATTTGGGCAGAGCAGATGGTACCTGGGAAATATTCCAGGGTCTGAGCATTCACAGGACCACCAGTCTAATTACCAATGGCTACAGTCTTCCTGAGCTGGGAAGGGGGCCATGGAGAAAAGGAGGTGGGAGTTGTAGAGGACCTACCTGTAAATAAGATTGTGGGGAAGGATTTGGACCCCAGGAAAAAATGGTGTATGTTGTAACTCATAGTCAGGCACAAAGGCAAGCTTCTGAGGGTGAAGAAGGGGTAACTTTGGGTGGTCCAGCCACACCCTCTGCAACTGAGGAAGTGTCTAGCACAGGAGAGGGATTGGCTAGAAGCAGCAGTCCAGAACCCCAGTCACAAATAGTGGAGCCCACAGGACTTCCTTCAGAAGGGGCACTGGGAAGGGTCAGATGAGGGCAGCTGAGTGCTGCACAGTGAACTGACCCTTCCCGGCAAAAATTGAGGGAAATAGCTCATAGGGCTGAGCGTTCTCAGGGGGGTAAAGAGTCCATTTACTGGGACAATGGGCTGTTGTACAGAGAATATACAGCAGAGGAAGGGCTAGATGGTGAGGTACTCCAGCAGCTGGTAGTCTCTAAGGTTCACCGTCAGCAGCTTTTGGTCCTCGCCCATGATATCCCTTTTTTCAGGGTACTTGGGGGGTAAGGCACATGAAAAAGCATCTAACCAACAATTTCTTCTGGCCTGGTATTGGCAAGGATGTGGCAAATTATTACAGGACTTATCCACAGTGCTAGTGGATGGGGAAAATTGGGGACAAGGCCAAGGCAGCTTTGGTACCCCTGCCCATTATTGATGAACCCTTTAAGAGGGTAGCTGTGGACATAGTGAGGCCATTGAACACCCCAAGTCACACTGGCAAGCAATATATCCTGGTAGTTGTTGACTATGCCACCAGATACCCAGAGGCAGTGGCCCTAACATCCTCTGAGGCAGAACCAGTGGCAGATGCACTGTTGGGAATATTTAGTCAGGTGGGCTTTCCCCAGGAGATACTGCCAGATCAGGGTACCAATTTCATGTCAGGGTTAATGAGAAGTTTGTGGGAGAAGTGTGAGGTAAAGCAGCTCAAAACCTCCCCATACCATCCCCAAGCTAATGGTCTGGTGGAGCGATTTAATTCAACCCTTAAGAACATGCTAAGGACTTTTACTGACCAGCATAAGAGGAACTGGGACAAATATTTGCCTCATTTCCTATTTGCCTACAGGGAAGTCCCTCAGGAGTCCACAGGGTTCTTACCCTTCGAGCTCCTGTTTGGTCATAGAGTGTGGGGGCCCCTAGATTTGATTCGGGATGAATGGGAGGGTGACCATGCCTCCCAAGGGGAATCTGTTGTGCAGTATGTCCTGACCTTCAGGACCCACCTTAGGGAGCTCATGGGATTTGCTCAGGAGCACCTGGCCACTGCACAACAGCAGCAGAAAGTCTGGTATGACCGTGGGGCCTGAGTCAGAGAATATGAGGTGGGACAGTGAGTGATGGCACTCATCTCTATCCAACAGAATAAATTACAGACAGCATGGGAAGAGTTGTTCTCCATTGTCCATAAGGTTAGTGATGTCAATTACATTATAGAGCTACCGGACAGGAGATGCAAATGAAAGGTGTATCATGTTAACATGCTGAAGCCCTACCATGACAGGGAGGAAATGGTCCTTGCTGTATGCAGTGCCCCAAAGGAGGAAACTGAGACAGATCCACTGATGGACTTGCTTCTGGAGGACAGGATTGCATCCTCTGTGGACAACCTTACCCTCTCAGAACAGTTGACACCAGCCCAGGTGCAAGAAATTAAGGGTGTTCTGAGAGAATCTGAGGACATGTTCACAGGGAAACCGGGGTACACCACTATGGCAGAGCACCATGTGGATACAGGGACCCAGGTTCCCCTGAAACAGTCCCCCTACAGGGTCCCTGAGCACGTTAAGCAGACTGTGAAAGAGGAGCTCTAGGAGATGCTGGAGCTTGGAGTAATCCAGGAATCTAGTAGCCCCTGGGCATCACCCATGGTACTGATCCCCAAAAGGGATGGCACCACATGATTTTACATTGATTACCAGAGGCTTAATAGCTGCACGGAGTCTGACACCTATCCCATGCACAGAACAGATGAGTCCCTGGAGCGGCTGGGGGAGCCAAGTATTTGACCTCAATAGACCTAACAAAGGGCTATTGGCAGGTACCTCTGACACCTGCAGCCAGGGAGAGATCAGCTTTTGTTACTCCATTTGGTTTATACAAATTCAAGGTAATGCCATTTGGAATGAAGAATGCACCTGCAACCTTTCAACGGCTTGTAGATCGCATTCTGTTTGGGGTACAGTAGGTGAGTTTGCATTGGCTTATATGGATGACATAGCCATATACAGCCAGACCTGGGATAAGCACATCAAGAATGTATGGGATGTTTTCCACAAGTTAAAGAATGCAGGTCTGACTGTTAAGGTGGAAAAGTGCCAGACAGGTATGGCAGAAGTGCCCTACCTTGGACACCGGGTGGGTAGTGGAAACATCCGCCCAGAACCTGCCAAGGTTGATGCCATCCTGGCCTGGCCTACTCCTACCACAAAGAAACAGGTTAGGGCATTTCTAGGGACAGCAGGGTACTACCAAAGATTTGTTCCCCACTATAGCGATCTGGCTAAGCCCCTGACAGACTTAACCAAGAAGGGAAAGCCAGATACAGTGAAGTTGTCAGAAGACTGTGAGGTCACTTTCCAGGAGCTAAAAAAGGCCTTAAGCAGCCCAGCTGTATTGGCTAGCCCTAATTATAGTTTAAAGTTTATGGTCCATGTGGATGCCTTAGATCATGAGCTGGGGGCTGTGCTGAGCCAAGTTACCCAGCAGGGGGAGGAGCACTGTTTGTGTACCTCAGCCAGATGCTTTTGCCCAGGAGGAGGCATACACCACAATCGAGAAGAAATGCTTGGGAATAGCGTGGGCCCTTCAGAAGCTGCAGCCTTACCTATATGGGAGAGAATTTACTGTGGTCACAGATCATAAGCCCTGATTTGGCTCCATAGGTCAAGTGGGCAAAATGGAAAACTACTACATTTGAGTTTGGTACTGCAGGCATACAACATGACCATCCAGCATCGCAGTGGCAAACAAAATGCAAATGAGGATGGGCTATCTAAACAGGGCTAACGGCATGGCTGGATACTTTTGGGCACTTCCCAGTAATTGCATGAATGGCTGTGTCACTTGGGGTGGCCCAAGGGACACGCTTTCATTATCTGGGGGGGGGGAGAGATGTAACAGCAATGGTATGGAAAGAGTTAATGGTTTGGATTCTCTAACTGGGTTTTTTTTAGCAGTTTGAAAAAAAACACACACAGGCTAAAATCCACTATCCAGCTGGTGGAATTTTCAGTCCTCCCTAACTGCTAGATAAGAGCTGGGTCATAAATCTCGGAGTGGACATCTCCACACACACAGACCTGCAGACACATACACAGGGCAGTTTGAATGGATTGGGTCATTCAAATATAAACTGAATGTTAAAATTGTATATTATTGGTCACTGATAGGTGTTCAGTCTGATTGGGACAATTAAATACATACATGTTAGATGGTTGGTGCATTCAAAGGGGGAATAGGCATTACCTATTGGCAGGAGACTATATGAGAGGCTGAAAGACAATGAAGAGTTCTCTTTTGCTTTGGAAGCTAGGAGGGGAAACATAAGCTTGGAACCTACCCTTGTAGCTATGTTCATGGGAGCTGGCAGTTAGAATAGGGTCTAGTGTCTCTTAGAAGGACAGGAAAGGGTAAGTTTAGTTCTAGCATATTTCAGTAATAGCCTTCTTCTTTTGCCATCTGTTATTTAAAAACATGTGTTTTCTTTTCCTGTATGAGTGGTATTCTCTTGTGTTGTAAATATATATCCTGTAAATGTTCAGTGCACTTTCTGTTAAGTAAAAAGATATTGATTTGCTCAACAGTTGTGACTGTGATGTCATTTTTCTAAGGTAATATTTGGTTTCCACTGGCTGAGGTAAACTCTGTGTAGCATCCGCCACCCGAGAGAGACACACTACCAGACTTTAATTTGTGCAATTGCACATTTAATTATTCAAGTTTGTGAACTTGAAGGTTGGCACTGAACGGCTCCAGCTGTGGCAGCGAGTACCTGAGGACAGACACCTCTATAAAAACTGTTACAGCCCAGAGGGAGAGGTGGGTTGTCACACATACAATACAAATTACAAATAATTATTGTAGCCATATCAATGATAACAAATACAAGAGGACTTTTCCAATAAAACTGCTTAAAATTAACCTTAAAACAGTCCAAGGAAGTTATGGTACACAGAGTTTCAGGCAAACTGTTCCAAAATGTGGGTGCAGCAATAGAATAGGAATGCAATCCATAACAGTTTTTATGAAGCAAAGCTTGTAAAATAATTCCACTTGCAGATCTCAATTTTGAAAAAGTAGTATGAACAGTTACCAGATCAGATAAAGGAAAAGAACCAGATGAAAATATAGATTTATGAATCTGACATAAAACAAACTTATATTCTAGCCCTGGGAGACATCCAATTCAATTGTGAATATAAGTCACAATGATGTGTTCTTAACGGAACAGTCAAAATAAACCTACAAATGTTATTGAAAGCACTTACCAAAACATTATACTCTGCACACTTCAAATTTGTATACAAATAACATACATAGTCAAAATGAGGAAGTAGTGAACCAACTGTTATTGATTTCCTTGTGTCAAAAGAAAAAAAAAGAAAGACATTTATAAAGAATGCCAAGTTTCTGATGTATGGTTTTACTGACATGTTTTCTCTGTAAAGAATAAGATAAGCTAATATCTAACCAGACTCCTAAATACTTAAATTGAGTTACCTGCTCTATTACTACACCTTTCAAATCACAAATCTCTAATTTAGGTAAGGTTTTTTAACATAGCCAATGTACAAAGTATCATTGATTTAGTTTTTTAGAATTCAAAATCAAGGCATTTCCCTGGAACCATGAACAAACATTTAAAAAGTAATTTTTGAAGACCCTATTCAATTCAATTTCAGAACTAGCTTGATATAAACTAATCAGGTAATCAGTGTAAAGTATGCAATCACTAGCAGCACATAACTGATTTACAAATAGAGTAAATAACAAGGTTCCCATAATGGACTCCTGTGGAACCCCACAACTTGAGGATGCAACCTGAGAATTTTGTGTGTCTATATTTACAAACTGCTGTTGATCAGATAAATAATCATATACCCAGGTCACAACATTAGATGAAAAACCCACTATCACCAAGTTTGTCCAGTACCAAATCATGTTCTATCAAATCAAACACCTAGGTCAGGTTCATGAACACCACTCCAGTCAGCAAGCCTTTTTTCAAAGCCCCGTAGGACGGTGTCCGTGAACCTGACCAGTGCTATCCCAGTTCCATACTTCTTCCTAAATCCATGCTGTTGATTGCAAAAAATGTTATATGTAGCAAGATAATCCTTCATTTGATCAGTCACCATCCTTTCTAATAATTTACTAAGAGGATTCAAAATGGAGATGGGATAAACATCATCCAAGAGTTCTGCATGGGACTTTTTAGGCACCAGTACAACCCTTGCACATTTCCATTCTGTTGGTAACTACCCAGTTATTAGAGACAGATTAAAAATATAACATAGGGGATCAACAATATGATCTAGTACATCCACCCACCCACCCCCACCACCACCACCATAGTCACTAGACTTGTCTGGTAATGACCCCAGAAAATTAAAAACATCTTGCCACCAAACTTCCCCTAAAATAAAAATTTAGGCTTATCAGTATGATTAAAATCAACCCAAACAGACTTGTTATTTAAATTAGATCTATAACCAGAGTAGTCAGAAAATTTACAATTAAATTAACAATTTCCGTCTGATCCAAAAAAACTCATCATTAACCAACACTTTATCAACCGAGCTATATGACTTAGGAGACAACAAAGAACTTACATTTGCTCCAAAATTTTTTAGAGTCCGATAAAGAATCCCCTAAACTGATTCCTATAGAACTGAGCCTTGGCCTTCTTAACCAATTGAGAAACATTGTTTCATAAACTATGATAATATGCCAAATTGGCCTCTGATAGATTACTGTTAAATTCTTTCCAGACATTATTCCTTAACTTTATCAGTTGTTTAATCTCATCTGAAAGCCATTTATTTGGCTTACTTCAGAGCCTCACTGTCCTTAATGGAAAACAAGGGTACTGAATTGGAATCAATTGGTTTATAAAGATGTCAGAAGCTCAATTTACTTCAGGTATGAATTTCAGATATGACCAATCAATCTGAGACATCAAGCCATTTAAAACAACCAAATTAACTTGGTCAAACCTTTGCATTTTAATAATTCTGGGTTGAACTTTTACCCTTTTAAATTTCAAAACACAAAAGGTACCCAAATGGTCACTTAAAGAATTGGCCATTACTCCAGCTGCTGCAACCATACTTGACCTATTGATAATTTCCCAGTCTAAAATTGAGTGATTACCAGTAACAGAATTCAACTGGGTAGCTTCTTCAATCAGTCCTATGATAAGCCAGAATTAGTCACACATAATTTTGTCACAAACTGAAATCACTATTTTTAATGAAACATATTGCAACTACATCACAGTCATTTTTACCTGAACATTTTCATTTTTCTTTGTCTGGTTCTTTTCTTTGCACATGTATAGTAGCATCATTGTAATATTATGATAGTGCAGTATTGCAGACATCAAGGTGGCAGTTCACCTGGGGACCAACAATTATTGTACAGTGCTATTCAACATAAGGACAGCAGTAGAAGCAAACCACACAAGGATGAGGGTCCTGGACTTCAGGAGGACAGATATTTTAAAAAAAATGAGTGAATACCTCAGAGGCGACCTAGCATGGGAAACGACCTGGGTGGGGTGGACTAACAATGGGCTAAGTTAAGGGAAGGCATAGTAAAGGCAACAAACCTTTGTGCAAGGGAAGTAAGCAAAAGCAGGAGAGAAAAAAGAGACCACTATGGTTCTCAAAGGATGTGGCTGAAAAGGTAAAGGCAAAAAGTGTTGCATCAGAAGATATAAAGAGTCACAGAGAAAGGAGGATATGGAGGTGTATCAGGAGAAACAGGAGAAGCAGGGAAAGAGCTGAGGAGCGCAAAGGTGAAAAATGAAGGAAAAAAACAGTCCAAAGGGTAACTAAAGGTGACAAGACATTTTGTTTGTTACTTAAGTGAAAAGAAGAAGACCTGGGGAGATATTATGAGGTTAAGGAGAGTAGGGTGGACTGTGCAAAAGGGGTCAGGAAAAAGCAAATATCCTGAGCAAATACTTTTGATTAGTCTTCAGAGAGTTCCTGAAGAGCCTGTACCTTACTCTGTCTTCAGCACTTAACCCCCTATCTGTTTGATTGTGTAGTCCTACCTCTGCAATTGGCCCCCTCCAGTTGTAACTGTAACCTTGTTTTCCTGATCCGATGAATCCCCTCTCCCAGTGTACCCCCTCCCTCCCTCTTTCTGACCCTCTTCTCTCCCTACTTCTTTGTCAGCATTGCTCTTGCATACCCCCTTGCTGCTTCCTTCACCGCTCAACCTTCTCCTTCTATCATTCCCTTCCCTTACCCCCTCTATTACCTCCTTGTCCCCCAAGTTCATGACTGCTGTTAATGGAAATGCTCCTGTCCTTGACCCTTCTATGTTATTGATTACTTCTAATGGAACCTACGTCTGGCTTGACTAACCTAGAACTATGTCCTTAGTTGCCTAATGTGTAATTTATTTACTGTTCCCATGTGCAATGTACTTTGTCCCTGCTTGTATCTGTGATTCCCTGTATTCCTGCCTTGTATGCTATCTTGATTGTAAATTGTTTTAACTGTGTTACTCAGCTTGCTGAACTGTGTTTTTCCTGGTAAAATAAAGATTGACTGATTGATTGGATTGATTGATTGTAGCAGGAGCATTGGGGGGGCTGGAGGTAGACACAAGTCCATTTACAGAGGAGAGAGTCCTAGAGGAACTCCCAAATCTAAAAGCAGACAAACTATGGGGCCAGACGATTATACACATGGATATTGAGGGAGGTCAGGGCGGTACAGGCTGCACCTTTGACAGTCTTATTCAGCAACTCACTGGAAACAGGAATGGTTCTGCAGAACTGGAGTAGGGTAGATGTATAGTAGTCCCACTTCATAAAAGCAGTAGCAGGGAAGAGGCTGGCAACTATAGGTCAGTTGGTCTGACATTGGTGGTGGGGAAGTTAATAGAGTTGCTGCTAAAGGAAAAGATATTGGAGTATCTTGAATCCAGTGGGTTACAGGACCCAAGAAAGCACAGATTCACAAGGGTAGGTCATGTCAGACAAATTTGATAGATTTCTTTGACTGTGTGACCAGAGAAATGGATCAGGATGGGGCGGTGGATGTGGCCTGCTTATATTTTAGTAAAGCATTCGACACTGTACCTCATAGGAGACTCATATGACAACTGGCAGCTTAGGGGTGGGTTCTAAGGTAGTAAACTAGGTAAGAAATTGTTTAGTGGATAGATGACAGAGGGTGGTAGTAAATGGAGTTCACTCCTGAGAAGAGAGAGTGACCAGTGGGCTGCCCTAGGGCTCAGTGCTAAGACTGGTTCTCTTTAATGTCTTTTTAAGTGACATTGCAGATGGACTGGAAGGGAAGGTATGCCTCTTTGCAGATGACACTAAAATCTGCAATAGAGTAGATACTCCAGAGGGTGCAGAAAGAATGTGCAGAGATCTGAGAAAACTCGAGGAGTGATTAAGAGCATGGCAGCTCGGTTTCAACGCAAAACAAAAATGCAAAATCATGCACCTAAGGCACAGAAACCCAGAGGCAGAATACAAAATGGGAGAAGAGGCATTGATGGTCACCAAACAGGAAAGGGACCTGGGAGTAATCATATCTGAAGACCTTAAGTTGGTGAGACAGCAAAAAGGCAGTGGGTAGGGCCAATGAGATGCTATGGTGCATAGGGAGGGGTATGGCCAGAAGAAAAAAGGAGGCAATATTGCTACTGTATAGATCACTGGTGACACCCCACCTGGAGTACTGTGTTCAATTCCAGAAACCACATCTCAGGAAGAGTACAGACAGGGTGGGGGCTATCCAGAGGAGAGAAATTAAAATGTTGCAGGGTCTGCATCAGAAGCCCTATGACAAGAGACTAAAGGACCTCACTATGTACACCCTGGAAGGGAGAGAGGGGACATGATAAAGACCTATAAATACCTTACGGGGTTAAATAAGGTACAGGAGGAGAATATTTTTCAGAGGAAAAGAGGAATGAAAAGAAGGGAGCATACAATGAAGCTGAAAGGGGCAAAATTTAGGAGAATTGTGAAGAAGTACATCTTCACTAGAAGAGTGGTAGATTCCTGGAACAGTCTTCCAGCCGAGGTGGTGGGGTTGAAAACAGTGGTGGGCTTCATGCATGCATGGGATGGTCACAAGAGAATCTTAGTTGAGAAGCAATGGGGGGAATGAGCCGGAGAACAAGTAGGGTCTGCAGTAATAGTATGGGCAGGGGGAAATGGGCAGACGGGATGGGCAAAGCAGTCCTTATCTGCCATCAAATTCTATGTTTCTATGCAGTTTCATTATTGTCTTAATAATTAGGTTGTCTCATGGAGGTAAAGTAGTTGGCCTTTGGCCTAATAATTTATCCACTCAACAATTAGATTATTGTCTCATATAGTGATAGTATTATCATATTAACACTACATTAAATTTCAACTATCTGTATGTCAATATGTGTACATTCCATACTGATTGTTTGATTGGTTGATTGATTGACTGAAAGAGTTTTATCAAGAAAAGCTTACTGAGCCAAAATAACCCATTTCCAGATGCATCCTGGAGTGAGGATCATAGGAAGAAAACAGTACAATAGCCCTTATTTAACAGCAACATCACTCCTAGTAATAGGAGTAGGCATGGAACAACAACAAAAAAATATATGTATTTATGGTGCTGCCTTTCTTGCATACTGTGACCTAGGACTATGCTTGATTGATTGATTGAAAGAGTTTTACCGGAAAAATCCTACTAAGCCAAAATAATATAAAAACATATTTGTATTCAGTAATCAGTATTAGGGGAATGCGTAGGGGAATGCGAGTAATACATAGTATTTTCCAAATACCACAAATAATGCACTATTCATTATTCGGATCCAGATAATGAATAGTAGCACTATTCATCCCCTATTCAGGAAATACTATAAAAAAAGGAAAAGAAACTGTCCCCACCGTCCTCCCTAGCCCAGCTACTTAAATGTCCCCCCCAACCTCAGTTTGTGCCCCAATCCCACCTCCTTCCTCAGCACCAACATCTTGATAATAAAATATATTTTGTAATTAAAACCATACCTGTAGTGGGACCATGGTACAAAATAATGCAGACTGAATTGCACGGTAGAAAGCCATGGAACCAACATAGTGCCATGGAGATACAGCCCAGAGCACCGCAGGGGGTGAAGCCCTCACATGGGAACCCACAGACGGGCATTGGAAACTATGTGGAATAATGGCCATAAGCACAGTATGTTAACACATACCATGACAGATTATTGCAGTCAAAACATTACAAAACATGTATTATACCCCAGTGACAATCACAGTCAAAATAGTGCACACACAACTGTGTGGTAAGAAACCACGGGAGCAACACAGTGCCATGGATAAACAGCCCAGAGCAAAAGCCCCCCCCACACACACACACACCACCCAATTATATAAATAAACATACTCCGAACCACAGCTAACAGAAGAAAAAAAATGTCTGGAGTGACCTAGAGTCAAACTCGATGTACTGGCTGCCACACGCATCATAGCCTCTCGCTCTACCCGCTGAGCAACTGGGCCAGCTTCCTCAGCCACCACACAAACGAACTCTGAGCTGACTTAGCCTGAATGAAAACACCTACACCCGAGCTGTTTTCTCACATGCTGTTTTGACCATAAGGATTTGAATCGTGCTATTCTGTCTGTGTGAGCTTCACTATACACCCCTGTAGTGTTCTGTAAGCTGGTAGCCATGGAGGCAGACAGATTGTGCGAGATGTCCATCATTTGATGACTTCCCTCATCAAGAGTATAATTTGGGGTGTACCCAAAGAGGTGCTCTTTCATATTTATTTGGGGGGGAAGGGGTGATGTAAGGTAACAAAGCAGCCTATCTTCATTTCTGTTATGTTTTCTTTTGAGTCTCTAAGATAATTGCTGGGTGGGAACCTACAATTTACAGGAATTGTAGCAACCTTTTACAGCACCTGCAGTATGCAGGAACAATGCTTACAGGAAATGTGATACTCCTTTGTTTCAACTTTAAGAGGGACCATTTAAGTACTGTTGAACAGTTGAAAAATAAAGGCGTGAAGTCTTGAGGACCACATTTAAACAAATTACTGGCAGATGTTTTCAGTGCAAGGACTATTAATACGTTCAAACATGGGTGTAACAGAGTCAGAGGACTCATAAACCCACTTGGAGGAGCCAGGAAGGGGGAGGAAGTGAAAGGGAGGAGGGGTGAATAACCCACTGCAGCACTAGACTGGGAGGGTAAGGGTGTAAGGTAGAAATAATTATGAGTGGACTTGAAGAGCCATCAGTCTCCTTTAGATTCTACATCTGTGTGCTGTGACAGGAACTATCTTTAAAAAAAGGCTTCAGCTAACCAGCCATAATCACATTTAGCTTGCAAATAGCTATTTTGGAAAACTGGCTATGGGTGTCTGAAGGGGAGATGGGTGAATAACAGTAAAACAAACAGTTGTTCTGGGCAATGCATGAGTCCCAAATGGAATTCTGAAATAAGAAAGAGCTTCCAGTCTCAAATAACCAAGGGAGGAGTGAACTGCCTCCTGAGAGTTTGGGGCATATGTCTTTTAAAACAAAAAGTGAAGATAATTCAAATGCTATTTTTCTTCATCCCAGCCCCGGGGCCATGACTGGGACTGATTGTGTGTCATAGAAGAGAAAAAGGCCAACTTTGTGTGAATTATTTGCTGTATGCAGAGACTTCTAAGATCTTAGAATAAGACTTAGAATTTTAATCCATTTAGTAGGGTTTTTTCTGTTCTGTACATTTGTGTTTGAACCTATTTATTTTAGGATTCCAAGTATGTGTGATTATTTCTCCATAGTTTTAGTAATATGTATCTTCTAACTCCTGTGTAAATATTAAGTAGTTTATATTAAATTTATCTGTGACATCAATATTTAAAGTACATGTAGCTTATCCACATTTGTAAGAGCTAAGAGTGCTAACGAGTTAAAAGTAAATCTGTATCTGATACAGAGTTGGGGTAAGAGGTACAAGAAGCAGCTAGAAGGATTCTTGTGACAGTCAGGCCTTGTACTGTGTGAGCAAGAGAATGGTATTGTCTTGCATGAGCAGACATCTGTGGCGGGACTAGAAGGAAGCAGCCCCAAGTGAGTCATGACAAGGCTGGTGGCAGCCTGACTGAGAGGACGAGTCCGTTCACAATGACCAAACAGAGCATCCTGGGAGACGTTGTGAAAAAAATAAATTGAGGACTAATAAGGACCCAGGACCAGACAGGATCCACCCCAGAGTTCTAAGCGAACTGACGGATGTCCTGGCTGCTCCAATGACGGAATTATTCAGTGCCTCACTCCAATCAGGATGTGTTCCCCTAGACTGGAGGACAGCACATATTGTGCCAATTCACAAGAGTTGACCGAGGGATGAACTGGGAAACTACAGACCGGTTAGTCTGACATCCATTGTGAGGAAACTGATGGAGGCCATCCTGAAGGAAAGGATGGTGGAGTTCCTGTAGGCAAATGGCTTTCAAGATGAAAGCCAGCAAGGGTTTGTCGGGGGAGATCATGTCAGACCAACCTAGCTGAATTCTTTGACTGGGTGATAAGATCCCTGGACAGTGGAAAGCTGGTTGATGTCCTGTACTTGGACTTCAGCAAGGCTTTCAATTTGGTCCTGAATGAAAGGCTGATATGTCAACTGAGGAACCTAGGGGTGGGGAAAAAATGGTGGGATGGGTAACAAATTGTCTCAGCAATCAACAGCAGAGGGTGGCGGTAAGGGGAGAGACTTCGACTTATAGGAGGGTCATCAGTGGGGTCCCTCAGGGATCAATATTGGGCCTAGTCCTGTGAATGCGTTCATTGCAGACATTGGGGAGGGAGTACGGAGCAAGATGAGCCTATTCGCAGATGATTCTAAGCTGGGTGCAGTGGTAGACAGTGAGGAGGGTAGGAAGACACTTCAGGAGGATTTGGTCAGGTTGGAAAAGTGGGCACAAACTTGGCAGTTGCTATTCAATGTTCGGAAGTGCAGCGTACTACATCTGGGATTCAGGAAACCTGGGTATAGCTATCATTGGAGGAGTCGGCAGCTGCTGACATCTAAGGGGGAAAAAGACCTGGGAGTGATCATAGATGCCAGGATGAAAAATTCAGAACAGTAGCAGTAGTAGTAGTAGTAGTAGTATACTTTTATTCATTCATAATCAGTGAAAGGGACTAACTTAATTGAGCAAGGCTCATTTGCAATGAGGTCCCAGGGAGGCAGTATAGCACAGTAGTTTAAGGTTCTGAGCTGCAAATCTGGTGACATCCAACAGACCAGACCTGGGTTTGAATCCCACACCTTCCACTTGCATACTGTGTGACCCTAAGCAAGTCACTTAACTTTCCTGTGCTCCCAGGTCGCTCCTGTAAAAAAGCTTTCAGCTTAGTGTGCTACTCCTGGTTAAACAACTAAATAAAAAAAAGGAGGCATTCATACAGTTTCCATATACACCATAGCATTTTACACATTTAAGTACAATACAGTAAAAGTAAAATACATATATAAAATATGCATAGTATATAAACACGAGAGCACATTCTTAATTAAACAGTAATCCTTTTTCCTTTTGAGCCCCCACTTCCCAAGCAAACAAGGCCCACATAGGGATGAAGGGTATTCACTTAAAATGTTTAGATCAGAGATCAGTGTCAGTAGGTGCTGGCTAGGTGTAGAGAAAGGACATACATAGTTATTGAGCAACATGGTAAAGATCTCTGGCACTGTTCTATGAAATATTTTTTAAATTTATCTTTTTTAATCCTAGAGTTCATACCCAACAGTTCTACCAGCAGAAAGTTCTATATAATTGCTCCCCTATGAATGACTGTTGACCGAACAGTGCCAGAGAGTGGCTGCTAAGGCAAATAAAATACTTAAGTGTATCTAAGGGAATAACATTGAGGATAAGGGAGGTCATTCTTCCCCTGTACAACTCCTTGGTGAGGCCTCACTTGGAGTACTGTGTACAATTTTGGAGGACATACATAAAGAGGGATGTTACCATTTTGGAAAGAGTACAGAGACAAAACACAAGGATGATCCATGGCCTGGGGAAATGTCCTATGAGGAATGACTTGGAGAGTTGAACATGTACTCCCTGGAGGACAGACGGGACAGGGGGTATATGATAGAGGTCTTAAAATATATGAAGGGGATAAATAGGGTAGACATGGAGGGTCTCTTTATACTAAACGGGGAGGAAAACACGAGGGGACATAACCTTAAGCTAGTAGGGGGAGGTACGGGGGAGGTGAAGAGACACTTTCTCACAGAAAGGGTGGTTGCACCTTAGAATGCTTTAAAAGGGGAGCTGTTGGCAAAGAAAACTGTGGAGGGCTTCAAGGTGGAATGGGACAGGTACATGGGCAAGGTGCAGGTTGGGGGGAGGTAAATAACAGGGTGCTGAAGGTGTGCCAGGTAGAAGGGAGCGCATGAAGGGAGGGGAGACAGCTGCTAAAACTTAATCCAGAGCTGCATCTCAGTGTGACAGGGAGCTCCTGCCACACTTGAGGACCGACCTTTTCTTAAATCTGTTGCAATAGTTCTTCTATTTCTTAGCCTAATATATCCTTTACAATTTCTAGTCCATAAGGTTGGCCACCTATGGGCATCCCCTTCCCTTTCTTGACTATGCTATAGTGTCCTCTTTAATTTTCCTTTTCCCTCTCCGGTCCTCATACAGGGAGGTTATTGTGGTGACCTCCAAATGTGTGTAAAACAGGTTGTGTTTATTGCTGTTGGATTTAGTATATAATAGCACTATGTCATAAAATACCTTGATGTATATACCTTATGTTTATGAAACCTGTAAATGTTGAAATTACCATGGCACTAGGTGTTTTTTGATAATGGTAAAAAGTACTAGGTGACTATTATAGAAATTAAGTTAGTTGTGCTATTTAAAATGCATGTAAATTGCTGTAAACTGAACAAGCCTGAAATGTCATGGTAAGTTCCATATATACCATGATGCTTTGCATTATGGAAGTATGTATGATGTTGTATTTCTTTGAAACTTGATTTGTTGCCAATGACCTTTGGGGTAACCCTTTTTTCAGTGATTCTGCATTGAGGTACTTTAGCTATTGCTTTTTTTTTTTTTCTTTTTGAGCCCCCACTTCCCAAGCAAACAAGGCCCACATAGGGATGATGGGTTTTCACTTAAAATGTTTAGATCAGAGATCAGTGTAAGTAGGTGATGGCTAAGTGTAGAGAAAGGACATACATAGTCTGTTGCTGCAAACTGAAGAAAGAATCTACCATTGTTGAAGCTTATTTCCTGTATTTTGAATAAACATCACACAGACATTGTGTGTTGAACTTGAAGTTCAGTGTCTGGTCCATCTGTTATCACACAACCCCTCCACAGACTTGGTGTTAGGAGTAGGAAAACTTGCTGGAAGTGACTGGCCTGGCCGAAGAGGGATGTTTTCCGGTGGTTATCGTACAGATATTCTAGGTGGACTGATGCACCAGGAGTTGCCAAAGGAGAACCTGGAGAAGAAAGTTCATGGAGTTCTGACCAGAACCATGGCTGACAGACAGAGAGAAGCTGCTGCCTGGACTGGACCTGGGAGCTCGGAGGAAGGCCAAGCCTGAAGACGAAGAAATGCAAGAGGACGTGGAAGAATCGAGGGAACTGCCTCATCTTGAAGATGCTCCATCTGACGACATAGGGGAGTTGTTGAAATGGCTCTGCATAAAACATGTGCAGATGGAAAGAGAAAGAGACATTGAGCGAAGAAGTCAAGATGCCAACTGGGTGGATACCATGAGGGTCTTGCATGCCATCAATGCAGGGCAAAAAGAAAGAGCCAGTAGCCCAAAAGACATTAAACTGTCTGAACTTTCAGACAGTGATGACATTGAGGCCTACCTCACAACTTTTGAGTGGATAGCTTGAACATGCGCAAGGCCAATGGAACAGTGGGTTGTTCGACTGGCACCGCACCTGACAGGCACTGCCCAGTTGGTTTATAGCCACATGGACTCCCAAGAGGCAGAGGACTATGACTGTGTGAAGCAGAAGATCCTCAGGCACTATGACATAAACACTGAAACCTATCACCAGAGATTTAGGTTTCTTAAAATGCAGTCACTGGATACCCCCTGAGAGACTTATGCCTGTCTCAAGGAGCTCTGTTACAAATGTTTACAACCGGAGAACAAGAGCAACAACCAGCTTCTGGAGGCAGTGATTATTGAACAGTTTATTAAAGTTTTATGCTAGGATGTACAACTCTGGGTTCGGGGCCATAAGCCAGATTCCGCTGATAAAACCATCATGTTGGTGGAAGACTTCCTGGCAGCCCGACCATCCAGACTCAGAGGGTTCCAAGGGACATCAGCAGCCACGACCACCAGCAATCTGGTAAGGAACCCTTTTACTCATAAACTGTCTAATTCAGCCCCAGAGAAACAAGACTGGAGAGCAGAGGGGGGGTGCATTCCAGTAGCTGAGATTGTATGTCATGGGTGCCAAAAGAAGGGCCATTATCTAAGAAACTGTCCTAATACAAAGAGAGAGACAGCTCACGTAGCCTTAGTGAACTTGGGTCACTTTATGGCTACTGTGCAGACTGGATCACAGCAGATGATGGGACTGATTCATTCAGGGAGCCGCCAGACTCTTGTGCAAGCAGATCTGGTGACTGGGAATAATAAAGGATCGAATACAGCAGTCATCTGTGTGCACAGTGATACCCATCGCTACCCTACAGCCACCATACAAATGACTGTTCAAGAAAAGACACATGAGGTAGAAGTGGGGCTGGTACCTCGCCCACCTGTGCCAGTTATTATCGGGCATGATCACCCAGTCTTCGCTTCATTTATACATTGTCATGCCACCTAGGACTCTGCTGTAGTTGCCGTAACCACCAGAGCGCAAGTGAACAAGAGACATTTACCATCTGTGTTCCCATTTGATGATGATGATGTTTTTGAGGATCCTGGCAAGGACCATGAAACTAAGTCGGAGAAGAAGAAGCTAAAGAAGGACTGGATTAATACTCATGCTGGTGTACAGCCAGACTTGCGACATACTTTTAAAAGTGATATGCAGCATGAGCAAAAAGTAGACCCTTCACTTAACCTTTTTTTATCCACAGGTGGGGAAGGGAGTGGAAAAAGGTGCCCCTCAGTTTATTTGCAAACAGGGAATACTGTATAGAGAATACACTAACCCCAGAACTGGAGAGGTAGTAGACCTTTTCTCTTCTAGTTCTACCTTCGGGCCGGACCGCCCGCGGAGCTGCTCCCATCCGCCGACCCTCGCACAGGTACACTCTGCAGGCTGCACTTGAACTTACCTTTGTCTCAGGAATTTTGAAACTTGGTGCCTTTTCTCAACCACCAACTGCTGGCTAAGTGGCCTGGGCTCCGTTTTGGAGTGGAGCTGAATTTCTGGGGCTATAACAGGGACTCGTGCAGCTTTCCTGAATCAGCATTTAGGGACTTTTTCTGGCAATTATTTTTAAACAATTACAACCATTTTGGGTCATTTAACTGACTGCAAGTGCTTAATTTTAGAGCCTGAGCCCTGCTGCTGAAACAGAGTGCTCTGCTCGGCCGGCACAGGAGTGCAACTTGAACATCCGAGAGAAAGCCAGGCTGAATCCACGCAGTCGTACATAACTGTTCCCCGCCCGCCTCAATACCCCCAGCCTTAGCTGGTGTTACATATATAGGGTACAGTCTCGTGAGTACTGATATATGTATATATATATATATATATTTTTTACAATCTACCTTGTTTCCCATTTGCTCCTTATACTTTATCCACACTAGAGGGCGTCGATCTAGTACACCCTGCTTTCAGTCACTGCTTTACTCTGCTATTTCCTGGACTTCTGCTCCAGCTGGGGAGATTGTTTGTATTGACTACTCGTCTGTCTTTTCCCTCCTCTCTACATAACCTCCATTTATTTCATGCTAAAATGCATTCTGGGACCACTTGTCCCCTCCTGGTACTGTCAGGTGCATTGCTTTTATAACTTCTTTTAACAGGACCCTCAGATCATCACTCTTCTTGCCTTTTTTACTCTACTGGTAACTTCTGCTACTCCAACCTACTTTTCATCACCACTCCTAAATCTACACCTTTGCTGCGGCTCAATAATAAACTTCTAGGGGTTTTACTTAGGAACAGCCTGCGGGGGTACACTATTTCCTCAGTATGTTTCTATCATGCTGTCATTACTACCTCCATCTGGATAATCAGCCTCTCCATCACACTTGCTGGGGATGTTGAGACCAATCCTAGACCCACAGTCATTGATGCCACCTGCCAGCACCCATCCTACTGTTGGCCCCAGTCACCCGGCTTCACCTTTGCCCACCTTAATATTAGGAGCCTTACTGCTAATCTCCCCGAGCTTGAGGCATGGGTTACTTCTAATAATCCAGACATCCTTGCCCTGTCTGAAACCTGGCTGAAACCCTCTATTGCTGACCCACTCTGCTCATTGCCAGGATATAACATGCTTTGAGTTGATCGCTCTAACGCCAAAAGGGGAGGGGGGCTTGGCACTGTTCTTCAAGTCTCAACTCAATGTGTCTCTTGTACAAGGCCCCCCTCTGGCTAATTGTAAAGTGCTGCATGCTATCCTATTACTCGGGGGAGTAAAAAAAAATCCACATCTTCTGCATTTACATCCCTCCTAGGAACACCAGGCTGGGACTGGAAGAATTTATTGAGCATGTGCCTTCTGTGTCAGGGAAAAATGAAGTAATATGCCTGGGTGACTTTAATCAGGACTGGGTCGGGCCCTGTTCCTCCATCTTATCCACCCTTATCAGCAGGGCAAACCTCACTCAGCTTATCAGTAGCCCCACCAGAATCTCCCACCATGGATCCACTACCACCTTCATAGATTGGATCCTTACTAATAGGAAGGAAAACTACCCAGCAGTGGGTGTTCTACCTGATACAATAAGTGATCACTGCCCTGTCTACTGTATCTGGGATGCCACACCCCCTTCCTACCCATCTAAGTTCTTATCTTTCTCTAACATCTCAAAACTTAACCCTGCTGCATTTCTGCATGATCTTAACATGGTGGACTGGTCCCCCCTCTACACAACTCAGGATATAAACATAGCGACTGAATACTTCAACAAAACCCTACTCTCCCTCCAGAACCTTCATATTCCTGTCACCACACGTAGAGTTAAAGGTAAAGTTACCAAATGGCTTAAACGTCCCCTTCTTCAACTGCTTAAATGTAGGGATCAACTCTGGTCAGTATGGAAGTCCTCTTCCATTCAATCTGACTTCGAGGCCTACAGGTCCTTAGGCAACACCTGTAAAAGGGAGATTCACTCAGCCAAGAGCATTTACCACTGGAACCTTCTCAGTTCCTCTGCCAATAACCCCAAAAGGTACTGGTCGCAAATTAAGGAAATCCTCAGGAGCCACAAACCGATGAATCCAAATGAAATGCTGATTAACGACATCCACTGCAATAACCCCCTTACCATAGCAAATGCCTTTAACTCCCTGTTTTCAACGCTCCCTATCCCCTTCCCTCCTTCCAGCGTCACCTCCCTGGCAGCCTCATCCTCATCAGATAATGCTGCTCTGGCCCTTGTGCTGTCACTGGTCACTAGTACTGATGTACTTCAGCTACTAAGGTCTCTCCCTGCATTCGGTAGTGCTGGCCCTGATGGTATCCACTCTGGCATCTTAAGACAATTTGCCTCTTATCTCGCTGTACCTGTAACTAGACTCTTCAACCTCTCCATCAGCTCTGCTTCCATGCCCCTGGCCTGGAAAGCTGCCAGAACTTTACCTATCTTTAAGAAAGGTGATGCCAGGATTATGTCGAACTACAGGCCCATTTCCCTCCTGCCCACACTCGGCAAGCTGCTTGAGAAACTTGTTCATCGGCAGGTCACAGTGCACCTTCTCAATTTCAACCTACAGTCCCCAGTACAACATGGCTTTAGGGCAGGGCATAGCACAACCACAGCTTTGACTCAGTTTACCAGTTATGTTAAAAACAACATGGACAAGGACTTACTTACAGGGGCAGTTTTCATCTATCTCTCTAAAGCATTTGACATGGTTCATCACCCACTACTACTGGCCAAGCTGCACTCATTCAGTGCATCTGATGCTACCCTTTCATGATTTGGTAGCTACCTGGAAAATCGGTCTCAGTCCGTCTCCTTCTGCAAGTCTCTCTCCTCCCCTGCCTCGATCACCAGTGGTGTTCCGCAGGGATCAGTCCTTGGTCCCCTACTTTTTTCCCTCTTTATTGACGATATCCCTACTCCCTCTCCTCACTGCAATATCATCATGTTTGCTGATGACCTTGTGCTTTACTCTGCATCCAAGTCTATCATTGACATCAACAATTGTCTATCCCCCACTTTCCAGACCCTCCAACTACCAAGTCCTAAACATATCTAAGACCCAGGCAGTGCTCTTTGGGTCCACTAGAAAAGTATCCTCTGAGTCTCAAAAGCTTCAGGTGCGCTGCTGCAATGGAACTGCTGTTGCCAACACTACATCCATCAAGTATCTAGGGGTAACGCTGGACCCAGTACTAGATTACTCTTTACATGTCAACGAGGTATGTCACTCAGTTAATGCCAAAATTGGAGCGGCATACAGAGTGCATCACTCACTCACTCCAGCTGCAAGGATCTCGGTTACGTGGGGTGTGTTACTCCTGCAACTGCTATATGCTCTGCCAGTGATCTCTCATGCCAACACGGGTGTCCTGCGCAAATGGGACACATCTTACAACAATATTTGTAGATTTGCCCTATTGGCTCCCCGCCTAACCCAAC
This sequence comes from Neoceratodus forsteri, assembly GCA_016271365.2. Taxonomy (NCBI): domain Eukaryota; kingdom Metazoa; phylum Chordata; order Ceratodontiformes; family Ceratodontidae; genus Neoceratodus; species Neoceratodus forsteri. The sequence continues at coordinate 180,507,457 of CM057452.1, read as the reverse complement.
ATTGTCTTCTATATTCTGCCCTAAAGTGGTTGTCTACTGATGCCATTCATTCCTACACCCTTGGGTGTTTTGTTGATTCCCTTATCAGATCCCCTCGCCCCTCATCTCTGGGCAACATGCTAACCCCTGTCTCTCACTCTTGCTACCTTAGGTCCTCTTCCTCTCCACAGCTATCTGTTCAGGCATGCTCCACTAGAATGGGAGAGCAAGCCTACTCCTACTTTGCACCTAAGTTTTGGAACTCACTCCCCGCTCAAGTCAGACACCCTCATCTCACCTTACTTTTAAGCGTGCCCTTTTTTCCCACCTCTTGGTTCTCGATATCCGTAACTGCACTTAAATTGCACTTTATTTCCGCTATGTCTCGTTATTTAGACCCTGTCTACTCTATACTTTGACTAGCCAGCTTGTAATTTCCTACCCTTTCCTAGTCCTAAGGTCTTGTCCACCTTCTTTCATGTATTTACTGTTGTGTTCCCACCTGCCTGTATTTTTCACAGCTAGACCTGCCACACTGGTCAATACTGCCAGTTTTGCCAAAGTGTATGGAGGAACAACTTCACTTCTGCTGGCATTCATCTGTGTGTTAATTATCTTCTGTAACTGCCCTCCATCACTGTATTTGTTGGACAATACCCCAGTATTATGTAACTAAATGTTTATCTCTGCTGTATGTGCTTATTGTAAACTTCTGGTTTTATTGTATTGTAACTATTGTAACCTTGCAACCTTGTAACTTTAACTTTACTGTATTGTAATTTTGTAACCTTGTTGTATGGTTGTATTGTAATAGTGTACTCTCCCGGGTCGTGCCTGAAAATAGGCAGGGTTGTTTGCCTAGTGCACCTACCTGGTTACCAAAAGCTAATAAATAAATAAACACCTAGTGAGGTGTATCAACTTGGCACACCAGAGCTTAGAACAGAAGCAAGACTTGCAGAAAGAAAGTTATGACCAGGGTTTGAAGACTAAAACATTTCAGTCAGTGGACAAAGTGTTGTTACTCCTTCCCTCCACAGAGAACAAATTGCTCATGAAATGGCAGGGCCCCTTCACCATTTTGAGGCAAACAGGAGCAGTGAACTATGAGCTTAGCATGCCCGGAAAGAGACACGCCCATAAAATTTACCATGTGAACCTCCTTAGGAAATGGCGTGAGAAGCCTAACCCCTCCCTTTATATCCATCCTGAAGTTAAGGAGTCAGAGTGTGAGATTGCCCATAAAAGGTTAGAGCAGTCACTCAGGACCATTGGAGGAGATTCAGATAAGCCTTGAATTGGAGACTCAGCAACAGAAAGATTTGCAGGGGATATTACAAGAAATTGAGCCCATATTCACAACCATCCTGGGGCGGGCCAAAGGAATTTTGCACACCATAACTGCCACACAAGACAAGCCCATACACCAAAAGCAACATGCTAACCCAAAAGCCCTATAGACTGCCCATGAAGGTGAGGGATGAGGAGATTCAGGAAGTCATACAATGGAACAGTTAGGCATAATTGTGCCCTCAAAGAGTACATGGTCTTCACCCATGGTCACAGTGGACAAGAAAGAGGGTGGGATACACCTATGCCTAGATTTTAGAAAGCTTAACAACGTGTCACTGTTCAATGGCTACCCAATGCCCCAAATAGATGACATCATTCACAGGCTAGGCAATGCACAGTATATCTCCACCCTGGATCTTATTAAGGGATACTGGCAAATCCCCTTGTCACCTGATTCACAAGATAAAACTGCATTTAGCACCCCAATCAGTCTATACCAGTTTGTCACATGGTACACAAAGAACCATGACTGGGATGTCAACATACCAAGGTACACAATCTACAGGAGAGACAGAGGGGGGAGGAAGAAGAGGAGGAGGAGTAGCTGTCTACGTAAGGGAAGGGAAGGGATCAAAGCAACAGAACAAAAGGGTAAACAGGGAGGAGAGGAGGCACTGTGGGTCACCCTGGAAACTGGAAATGGCTCCACAATCTGCACAGGAGTTGTATACAGACCCCCATCTCAGGGGGAGGAAATAGACAAGGAAATGATAGAAAGCATCCTTGGGATGGCAGATAAAGGGGAGATATTGCTGATAGGGAACCTGAATATGTCAGATGTTAATTGGAACACCTTTGCTGCAGCCACATCCAAGAGCAGGGCCATTCTCGATGCCCTACAGGGGGCATGCCTCAGACAGCTAGTTTTGGAACGCACTCGGGAGGGAGCAATCTTAGACCTGGTACTCTCAAATGGGGATGGAGAGAGGATCTCTGATCTTGAAGTGGGTAGCAATCTGGGAACAAGCGACCACCAAACAGTGTGGTTCATGATAAATTTAGCTGTAGAGTCAAGCCACACAAAAGTGAAGATACTGGACTTCAGGAGGACTGATTTTGTCAAAATGGGAGAGTGCCTCATAAATGCACTAGCAAACAGGCAAGAAGCTGGGGTGGAGCAACAATGGGGAAACATTAAAACCGCCATCACAGAGGCAACAAGCCTTTGTGTAAAGCAAATAAACAAATCAAAATGAAAGAAGAAACCTCTATGGTTCTCTAAAGAAGTAGCGGGAAAGGTAAGGAAGAAAGAGACAGCATTCAGGAAGTATAAGGAAACACAGAAGGAGCAGGACAGAGAACTGTACCAGTTAAAGCAGAAGGAAATAGGGAAGGCAGTCAGAATAGCAAAGGCCCAAACCAAGGAAAAGATAGCCAACTCAGTTAAGAAGGGGGATAAAACCTTTTATAGGTACATTAGGGAGCAAAGAAAGACTAAGGCAGGGATACTGAGGCTGAATAAAGAGGAAGGTGGTTGGGCAGAGAGCGACAGTGAAAAAGTTGGGATGCTGCACGAATACTTCTGTTCAGTATTCACAATGGAAAAGCATGGGGAGATACCTAATCCAGTCGATAGAAGCACTCTGGATAGGGGGGTTGATATTTGTCCTTTCACAGAAGAAAGGGTTCTGAAAGAACTCCTAAAACTGAAGATGGATAAAGCAATGGGGCCTGATGGGATTCACCCCAGAATTCTAAAAGAACTAAGGGAAGAACTAGTAACACCACTGATTACCCTTTTTAATAAATCATAGGAGGATGGTGTGGTACCTGAGGACTGGAGGAGGGCAGATGTGATTCCCCTTCACAAAAGTGGGAGCAAGACAGAGGCAGGAAACTACAGACCTGTCAGTTTGACCTCAGTGGTAGGGAAAATGGTGGAATCACTGCTGAAAGAAAGAATTTTTGAGTACCTAGAGGCCAGTGGGGCACAGGACCCAAGGCAGCATGGATTCACAGCAGGAAGGTCATGTCAGACAAATTTAATTGATTTCTTTGACTGGGTGACTAAAGTAGTAGACCAGGGAGGGGCCGTGGACATGGCCTACCTAGACTGTAGCAAGGCATTTGACACAGTCCTGCACAAAAGATTAATAAACAAATTAGCCAGCCTGGGAGTGGAACCTAGGGTGGTAGCCTGGGTAAAACACTGGCTGGACAACAGGATACAGCGGGTAATAGTAAATGGAGTCCACAGTGAAGAAAGGAGGGTTACTAGTGGGGTACCGCAAGGTTCAGTACTGGGGCCGGTACTTTTTAATATCTTTATAAGTGACATTACAGAGGGACTAGAAGGGAAAGTATGTCTCTTTGCATATGACACAAAGATCTGCAACAGGGTTGATACACAAGGTGGGAGTGGAAAGGATGAAAAGGGACTTGGCAAGGTTGCAGGAATGGTCAAATGTATGGCAGCTTAGATTCAATGCAAAGAAGTGCAAAGTAAAAGACTGGATGGGCCTTGTGGTCCTTATCTGCCGTCAACTTCTATGTTTCTCTGTAATGCACCTGGGAAACAAAAACCCAGAGGAAGAGTACACAATGGGGGGTGAGATACTGACAACAACAAAAATGGAAAGGGACCTGGGGGTAGTCATATCAGATGACCTAAAGGTGGTCCAGTATTGTGAGAAGGCAGTAAGAATGGCTGGGGGGATACTGGGATGCATAGGGAGAGGCAGCACCAGTAGAAAACAAGAAGTTGTTGGCCCTCTGTACAGACAGGTGGTAAGACCACATCTGTAGTACTATGTACAGTTCTGGAGACCCCATATCAGCAAAGACATGACAGGGTGGGGGCTGTCCAGAGAAGGGCAACGAAAATGGTGCAGGGTCTGCACCAGAAGACATATGAAGAAAGACTAAAGGAGCTTAAGATGTATATCCTTGAGGAAAGGAGGGAGAGGGGGGACATGATAGAAACTTTCAAATACCTCAAGGGAATCAACAAAGTCCAAGAGTGTAGCATCTTTCAGAAAAACAGATGTGCAAGAACAAGGCGGCACCATTTGAAGATAATGGAGGGACGGCTCAGAGGTAATGTGAGGAAGTATTTCTTCACAGATGTGTAGTTGCATGGAACAGCCTTCCTGAGGAGGTTGTGGAGTCAAAAACAGTGAGGGAATTCAAGAATACATGGGACTGACATAAGGCAGTTCTAGTGGGGGGTAGGAGGAAGTAGGTTGTTGGTTAACTAGGATCTGCAGCTTATCCGTTAGGTAGGGAAATGGGCAGACTAGGTGGGCCATGCGGTCCTTATCTGCTGTCAAATTCTATGTTTCTATGTCACAATGCCATTTGGACTACATGGGGTCCCAGCCACTTTTCAGCATTTTATGGACCACATTCTAAGACCACACACTGAGTACTGTGTGACTTATTTGGACGATGTGGTCTTAAGCAGTCCTGATAGGAAACCCCATGTTAGACACTTGTCCCAGGTAATGCAAGCAATAAAGGAGTCAGGAGTGACCATTAACCCTGCTAAGTGTGCCCTAGCAAAGACCAAGACAAGATACCTAGGGTTCATTTTAGGAAACGGACAAGTGATGCCGGAGGTAGAAATGGTTACAGCAGTAGCAAACAGCCCAATACCTATTGCAAAAAGGCATGTGAGATCTTTCCTAGGCTTGGCTGGTTATTACTGGAGATTTATTCCTAATTTCTCAGCCATTGCTAGTCCTTTGACTGATCTCACTAAAAAGAGGTGTCCGAATAAAGTTCAGTGGACCCCTATTTGTGATGAGGCATTTAGGAATATCAAGGCAATTCTATGTACAGCTCCTGTATTGAAAAGCCCTGACTTCAACCACGTGTTTGAGGTTCAAACCGATGCATCAGAGAATGGTATTGGGGCAGTCTTATCTCAGAAAATAGATGGGGAAGAACATCCGATCATGTATATCAGCAGGAAGCCACATGAGAGGAAGAGAAGATAGGCTACCATAGAGAAAGAATGCTTAGTTCTGAAGTATGCTATTGAGTCTCTGAAATATTACTTGTGGGGGACTGAATTTAAGGATGTAACTGATCAACACCCTCTTCTGGTGGCACCAAATGAGAGAAAAAAATCCCCGTATAATGCGGTGGTACTTGACTCATAGATACATAGACAGTGTCGACAGATAAGGGCCTATGGCCCACCCAATCTACCCATTTGAGCTTGTAAGTTCAGTTTATGTTTTCCTAGAAGTCTGTTGCCCCTTACCCCTGACCTTCAGAATTCCTATATGTCTATCCCATGCATTCTTAAATCCCGTGATTGTTTCAGCCCCCACCACTTCCTCTGGCAGGGTGTTCCACTTGTCCACCACCCATTCTGTGAAGAAATTCTTCCTCACGTTTCCTCTGAATCGTCCTCCCTCCAACTTCATCCCACGCCCTCTAGTCCTGGAACATCTTTTTTGCTTAAAAATAGTGTATTCCTGCACCCTGTTCCTCCCTGTAAGATACTTGTATGTCTCTATCATATCCCCTCTTGATGCAATCCAGGTACCATCTTTGTTGCCCTCCTCTGAACCTTCTCTACCCTGTCTATGTCAATACATAGGTAAGCTTGTATAGTGGAATTATGACCTCCCTTTTCCTGCTGGTGATGCCCCTGCCTATGCATCCCAGCATCATATTTGCTTTACCTGCTGCCTTGTCACACTGTTTCCCTACCTTGAGGTCATCAGAGATGATAACCCCAAGATCCCTTTCCTGCTTGGTGCATGCTGTATCCTCATCCCCCAACTGATATATTGTGCCAGGATTTTTGTGCCCCATATGCGTTATCTTGCACTTCTTTGCATTGAATTTCAACTGCCAAACCCATGACCATTCTTCAAGTTTCTGCAGGTCCCTTCTCATGCTGTCTACACCCTCTGGTGTGTCTACTCTGTTACAGAGCTTTGTGTCATCCGTGAACAGTGAAATTCTGCCTTCTAGGTCCTGCACAATGTCACTGATGAAGATGTTGAATAGGACCGGTCCCAGCACTGATCCCTGTGGTACCCCACTGGTCACTCTTCCCTCTGTGAAGTGACAGCCATTTACCACCACCTTCTGTGTCCTGCCGCCCAGCCAGTTACTTACCCACCACACTACTGTCCTGCCCACACCCATATTCCCCAGTTTGTGTTATAGTCTTCTATGTGGCACAGTGTCAAAGGCCTTGCTGAAGTCCAGATAGGCCATGTCCACTGCCCTCCCCTGATCTTCCTCTTTAGTCACTCAGTCAAAAAATTCAATGAGGTTGGTCTGACATGACCTCCCCCTGGTGAAACCATGCTGCCTTGGGTCCTGTAGTCCATTGACAACCAGATGTTCCACCAAACTCTTCTTCAGTAGTGCTTCCATGATCTTCCCCACTACCGAGGTGAGGCTGACTGGTCTGTAGTTCCCTGCTTCCTCTTTGTTCCCACTTTTGTATAAGGGGACTACATCTGCTGTCCTCCAGTCTTTGGGTACCTCTTCTGTTTCCAGTGATTGGCTAAACAGGATTGCCAGAGGTTCAGCCACCACCTCTCTTAGTTCTTTAAGGACCCTGGAGTGCACCCCATCTGGCCCCATTGCTTTATCAACTCTTATTACTTCCAGTTCCTTCAGGACCCTTTCTCGTGTAAAGGGAATTGTGTCCATTTCTGCACCATTCTCACCCCTTGTACTCCCTTCAGACCCATTACCCTCCTCTTCCTCAGTAAAGACTGAGCAGACGCCGGCCCGGTGGCACTGAGGGTTGAGGCGCTGGGCGCCACACCTCGCGCCACGCCCGGCGACCCCGTCGGCCGGGGAACAGGCACGGGTTGCCGGGGGTCGGCAGAGGCGGTGGATTGGCGTCCGGAGGACTGCTCTCCATCTCCGGGAATTGAGATCAGTCATCCAGTGCTTGTCTGACTAGCGGAGGCTGGGGATCGCAGCACATAGGCCGTAAGACAAGGGGAGGCGGGGCGTGGCAGGCGGCGACTGGTGCGTGCGGGGCCGCGCGATCAGTCGCTGGCGCCATTGCACGCCATGTCCCCGTCAGGAGAAAATCAAGAAATGGGTGTCCGCTGCACGGCGCGTTCCCTGTTGCCATTCCTGGAGGGCGCCTCCCTGGCATGGATCCGTTGTGGTGGTCAGTAGCTCCTCACCATCCTGCCCTTGAAGGTAAGTCATGAGGTGCAGAAGGGAGGGTCTCATGTCCGGAGGATGGCACCGGGGAACGAGCGAGCTGGGGGTTGTAGCCGAGCTCTGAGGAGGAAAATAACACCCCAAAAAAAAAAAAAAAAAGACCGAAGCAGAAATACCTGTTCAATATGTCAGCTTTACTGTTGTCATCCTCCACGTGGCCCCCATCCTCCCCCTTCAGTCTCACTATCCCTCCCTTTACCTTTCTTTTTTCACTTATGTACCTGTAAAAGGTTTTGTCCCCTCTACCCACTGATTTTTCAATGTGTTCTGTCTGAGCTTTGGCTTCCCTTACTGACCTCCCTGCCTCCCTTTGCTTCTCCTGGTACTTCTCCCTATCCCCTTCTGCCTGTGTCTTTTTGTATTGCCTGAATGCAATCTTTTTGGCTTTCACTTTCTTTGCTACCTCTTTGGAAAACCATAATGGTCTCCTCTTCCTTTTCCTCTTGCTAACCTGCTTAATGCATAATTCTGTTGCTCTTGTAATCCCCATTTTAAATACTGCCCACTGTTCCTCAACCCCTGATTCCTGCCCCATTCCCCTTAATGCCTCTTTAGAAACATCGAAACATAGAATTTGACGGCAGATAAGGACCGCTTGGCCCACCCAGTCTGCCCATTTCCCTACCTGATGGATAAGTTGCAGATCCTAGTTAACCAGCAGCCTACTTCTTCCTATCCCCACCCCCTAGAATTGCCTTATGACTGTCCCATGCATGCTTGAATTCCACCACTGTTTTTGATTCCACAACCTCCTCTGGAAGGCTGTTCCATACATCCACAACCTCTCTGTGAAAAAATACTTCTTAAATTACCTCTGAGCCGCCCCTTCTATCTTCAAATTGTGCCCCTTGTTCTTGCACATCTCTTTTGAAAGATGCTACCCTCTTGGACTTTGTTGATTCCCTTGCAGTACTTGAAAGTTTCTATCATGTCCCCCCTCTCCCTCCTTTCCTCGAGGCTATACATATTAAGCTCCTTAAGTCTCTCTTCATATGTCTTCCGGTGCAGGCCCTGCACCATTTTAGTTGCCCTCCTCTGGACAGCTTCCATCCTGTCTATGTCTTTGCGGAGATTGGGTCTCCAGAACTGCACGCAGTGCTCCAGATGTGGTCTCACCAGCTGTCTGTACAGAGGGATAATAACTTCTTGTTTTCTACTGGTGATGCCTCTCCCTATGCATCCCAGTATTCCCCCAGCCCTCCTTGCTGCCCTCTCGTATTGCTTGCCCACCTTTAGGTCATCTGATATGACTACCCCCAGGTCCCTTTCCATTTTTGTAGTTGTTAGTATCTCACCCCCATTGTGTACTCTTCCCCTGGGTTTTTGTTTCCCAGGTGCATTACCTTGCACTTCTTAGCATTGAATCTAAGCTGCCATACATTTGACCATTCCTCTAACCTTGCCAAGTCCCTTCTCATCCTTTCCACCCCACCTTGTGCATCAACTCTGTTGCAGATCTTTGTGTCATCTGCAAAGAGACATACTTTTCCTTCCAGTCCCTCTGCAATGTTGCTTATAAAGACATTGAAGAGGACCGGTCCTATACTGAACCTCATGTACCCACTACTAACCCCCTTTTTTCAGAGTGGACTCCATTTACTATTACTCTCTGTGTCCTATTCTCCAGCCAATTCTTTACCCAGGCTGTCATCTTGGGACCCACTCCCAGGCTGGCTAACTTGTATATTAATCTTTTGTGTGGGACTGTGTCAAATGCCTTGCTAAAGTCTAGGTAGGCCATGTCCACAGCCCCTCCCTGGTCAACTACTTTGGTCACCCAGTCAAAGAAATCTATCAGATTTGTCTGCCATGACCTTCCCACTGTGAATCCATGTTGCCTTGGGTCCTGTGCCCCTCTGGCCTCTAGATACTCAACAATTCTTTCCTTCAGAAGTGATTCCATCATTTTCCCTACCACTGAGGTTAAACTAACAGGTCTGTAGTTTCCTGCTTCTGCCTTGCTCCCACTTTTGTGAAGGGGAATCACATCTGCCCTCCTCCAGTCCTCAGGTACCACCCCATCCTCCCATGATTTGTTAAAGAGAGTAGTCAGTGGTGCCACTAGTTCTACCCTTAGTTCTTTTAGAATTCTGGGATGAATCCCATTAGGCCCCATTGCTTTGTCCACCTTCAGTTTTAAGAGCTCTTTCAGAACCCTTTCTTCTGTAAATGGGCTGGTATCAACTTCTGTATCCAGAGTGTTTCTACTGTTTGTTTTAGGTACCTCCCCCTCTTCCTTTGTAAATACTGAGCAAAAATATTTGTTTAGTATCTCTGCCTTTTCACAGTCACCCTCTGCTCTTTCTGTGATTTCAAACCACAATGACTGGTGGTCACAGTTCTCCAGGTGCTCCCCCACTGTTACCCCCATCACACTGTCCCTGTTTGTGAGCACAAGGTCCAGTATTGCCTTCTGCCAAGTTGGTTCCATGAGCAGTTGCTTGAGGAAGGCACTCTCAACCTTATCAATTTACTGCGTCCCACAGGGCAGGGACAAAACATGTAAATGCTGATTTCATGTCTAGATCTGGTACAGGAATTGATGTCAGTGAAATATGATGTACTTTTCCTAAAAGGAGATAGTTCAGGGAAGGTACCGTTAGTCTCTGTTCAGAAATGTGTTAATGCCTCAGGGTAAAGAATGATGATATCCACTATGTTTATGATGGAATGTTTATCATTAACAGGGACCCTGAGACAGAGCTTCTGAATATGGATGGGTGTAAACTCCATCCCTTTCTGGGACAGGAAGGTGGTAAGCAGTCTGCAATAACTGCTTCCCTCTTAAGGTGGGGGATATGTGACAGGGAGCTCCTGCCACTCTTGAGGGCAGACCTTTTCTTAAATCTGTTGCAACAGTTCTTCTATTTCTTAGCCCAATCTATCCTTTACAATTTCTAGTCCATAAGGTTGGCCACCTATGGGCATCCCCTTCCCTTTCTTGACTATGCTATAGTGTCCTCTTTAATTTTCATTTTCCCTCTCAGGTCCTCGTACAGGAAGGTTATGTGGTGACCTCCAAAAGTATGTAAAACAGGTTGTGTTATCACTGTTGAATTTATATTGTAATAGCACTATGTCATAAAATACCTTGATGTATATACCTTATGTTTATAAAACCTATAAATGTTGAAAATACTATGGCACAAGATGTTTTTGATAACGGTAAAAAGCACTAAGTGACTATAATAGAAATTAGGTTAGTTGTGCTATTTAAAATGCATGTAAATTGTTGTAAACTGAACAAGTCTGACATTTCATGGTGAGTTCCATATATCCCATAATGCTTTTCATTATGGAAGTATGTATGATGTTGTATTTCTCTGAAACTTGATTTGTTGCCAATGCCTTTTGGGGTAACCCTTATTTCAGTGATTCTGCATTGAGGTTCTTTATCTATAGCTAGTTTTTTTTTTCTTTTTGAGCTCCCACTACCCAAGCAAACAAGACCCATATAGGGATAAAGGGTTTTCATTAAAAAAATGTTTAGATCAGAGATTAGTGTCAGTAGGTGCTGGCTAAGTGCAGAGAAAGGACATACATAGTCTGTCGCTGCAAACTGATGTACTGGAAAAGGAATATGCCATTGCTGAAGCTTATTTCCTGTATTTTGAATAAACATCACACAGAGATTGTGTGTTGAACCTGAAATTCGGTGTCTGGTCCATCTGTTATCCCACAACCCCTCCACACTCCAGCAGATGAGATAGGACTGATATGCCTAATCTGCTGGCAACTTTGTATATACAGTATGTATGAACAAGAATGAATAAATATTATTATAAATAATACAAAAAGGGGAATTATTTGAAAAAGAAACGTGTTTAAGTACTGTATGACATATTCAAAGATACTTGTGGTGTTCATCAAGGAAAACCACAACTCTTCAAGTTTTTATTTTATTTTATAACTTATTTTTCTTGGATAGCCCAGCTAAGGTGGAACATTTTGTTTCCCGTGGAGTCCTACTTTAACCCATTTCTACATCCGGGTGGACTAGTGCACTGAAATGTAGATGACTTGCTTAAAGTCACACAATGATTATCTGGCTCTGGCAGAGCTCAAACCTGTGATATCCCAGTTCCTATGCTGATGCTCTTACCAGTAGATGACACTGCCTCCTAATCAGCCTGAGTCAGTGTCTGCATGTTTGCATGTCTGTGTGCTTGTGTGTGTATGCTACCATGTGTTTGTGTTTGTTTTTGTGTCTATGTGTGCTTGTGCCTTGTGAGTGTGTGCATGCTTGCATTTTGTGTCCCTGTGTGTGTCTGCATTCATATGTCTGCACTTTTGTGTATCATTATGGAAGTATGTATGATATTGTATTTCTCTGAAACTTGATTTGTTGCCAGTGCCTTTTGGGGTAACCCTTATTTCAGTGATTCTTCATTGAGGTTCTTTATCTATATTTGTGTATCTATATAACAATGTGCGTGTGTGTGTGTGTGTGTGTGTGTATGTGTGTGCGCGTGTGCATGTGTGTGTGTGTTTTGAAGTATGTATGTGTCTGTATGTATGGTTTGGGCATATATGTCTGTGTTTGTGTTGTTTTTTGGAATAAAACTGAATAAACTCAAAGGTCAGAAGAAAAATCTTGAAAGCTATTCGGTAGTGTACAGGCAACCTATGTAGAGAACTAAAGCACTGGAGAAATAAGTTCTCATGGTTTTGTGTGAGTAATCGTGCATGTTTTTACTGTCCCATCCAAATGTTTTTAAGCTATCAAAGTCCATCATATAATTATAGTATTCTCAAAAGTGAAACAGGTTTATGACCATTTCCACCAACTATGGCAGCTTGTGGGTGGTGTTGCCTTAGAAATCCCACAGCTGTGTAAAAATGTTATGGCCAGTTGGACCAGCTGTAAAATCTTCCACAGCAGCTGCATTTAAGAATACCAGTCTCTGTAGCTGCAGAGATTTCAGCGCACAACTGGAGTTTTGGTGTGCGACTTAGGGCCAGATTCACAAAGTACAATGAGACTAAGACACCCACTCTGCAACTCCAGTTGCGGATCGAAATCTCTGCAGCTGTGGAGATTGGTATTGACATCTGCCACAGCTGCGGATGGATGTTATGGCTGGTCCTACTGGCCATAACATATTTCCACAGCTGAGGGGATTTCTATGGAAACACCATGCCTTAAATCATGGAGCCAGTCATAAATCAACTCCACCTTTGTGAATACCGCAGCTGCGGGAAAAACTGTGAATTTGCAAGTGGCAACCCACTTGTGATGGGTTTTTCCCGCAGCTGTGGGAGTTTTGGGGGCTCTGTGAATCAGGCCCTTAGTCCCAAAATCTTTTGGGAATCCAGCCCTGAATGTCTTGTTTGGGTCATGTGATCCCTCAAAGCCAATCAGATCCCTCACTCTTTGCAATTTTATAATTTCCTGTAATAGATGCCCTGATGGACAGTTCAGCTCAGTAATGAGAGCCCAGATTGAAGGCCTGAATTTATAACAAGAGTCCGAAAGAACTGCTCTGCCCTGGAATGGTTGCATCCATCAATAAAGAATTTATTTGTATAGCGCAAAGACTGTTAAGAGGATTACAGTTACATAGCTGTATAACTACTTGGCTTTACGACTGGTGGTGGTGAGACGTACTCTGCAATTTCACTGGCTTGGTTCTGAGTTATGTACTTCTTTATCTTATCCATCGCTACATTTACTGTAGTTACATTTAACTTCTTATGTTTTGTGTTCTTTCTATACTGTGATTGCACAGTAACTGTATTTTGTTCAATGTGCTATAATTTGTATTCTTTTGTTATTGCCCTGCCACATCGCCTGGCCCTCTAGGTACTACCTATTACATGTCTCTTTTGTAATCTCCTGGGTCATACCTGTAAATAGGCATTTAGTTGTCTAGTGTACTTACCTAGTTAACAAAAACAAAATAAATAATGGAAGCAGTGACAAAACTCCATTATGAGTGAAGTGTATCATATTGTGAAGTAACACTAATCAGAGATACCATGAATGGCACAAGCATATCTGTCTATCAGCAAAATACCTCTGTACATTTTTTTTACTAAGACTGCCTTTACTTAATGGCACATTTGTGTGCTCTATGGGGCCATCTACTGACCTTTTCTCACATTGCATATAAAGCACTCCTGCAGTTCTGAAGACAATATTTTATTCTTTTTTTATCGTCCAATGTTTCTGTTGACATAATCTACGAAAGCATGGGAAGATTTGGTGGTTACTCCAAGTAGAAATGAAAAGTTCATGTAATGTGATCAGAGCACTTTCAAACATTTTCAAAACAAAATTCACACAATAGTTATTTGCTTTGTTTCTATAAAAATAAAAATTAAATAAATGGTAAAAAGTGCTTAGAAAAAATATTATTTAAAAAAATTAAGACAATTTTTAAACATGTTCAGATTTTGTTATACTAATTAGGGTTGTGCAGATACCTTCTCCTAAATATTTGGCCAAATATTCTCCTAAATATTTGGCCAAATATTCTATTCAGGCCTCCCAAATATCCATGCATTCTGTAATTTGTCAATGTCAGTGTCAGTGGCTCAGTAGGTAGCACACTCGCCTCTGAGGCCGGGAAATCAGAGGGCTGTGGGTTCAGTTCCCACATCTGGCACTTGGGTTAATATCCCAGTACTGACACTGTAGTGCAGCGTGAGAGGGGTGCTGTACTTCTGAAGTGCCGTCTTTCGGATGAGACGTTAAACCGAGGTCCCATCTGCCTGGATTGGTGGTAGTTCAGGTGGATGTTAAAGATCCCATGGCACTTATCAAAAGAGTAGGGAATTTCCTGGTGTCCTGGCCAAATTTCCCATTCACTAAAAATACCACCAACAGCTTAATCTGGTTCAAGGTCAGTTGGCATTCATCTGTATCCCCCTCCCCCGGGTCGTGCCTGAAAATAGGCAGGATTTGTTCTAGTGCACTTACCCGGTCAACAAAAACTAAATAAAATAAAAAAATGGGACTTTGTTACTAGGAGTATGTATAAAAGAAAAGAAACAGCCCCCACCCACAGATCCCTTAAAATATCTAAGCCCCCCCTGTACCCCACCCTCAGTGCCCCAATTCCACCCTCCTCCCTATCACCCACATTATATAGGGGTACCAGGCCCCAATCTGCTGGTCTTTGACCTCATGTGCAGATACTCCCTTTTCTAGTGTAACCCCCTTCCCCTTCCAATCTGGGGTTTACCTTAATGTCTTCCTGGGCTCTTTTCATGCCTACTGCCAGGCTGACTTACCATGGAAGCAATAGAGCCAAGGTTATTTGTTTTCTTCTGTTATTTGTGTGAAAGTGCCATGTAATGTCTCTGCACCTGTTCCTTTGAGAGTCCAGCTGGTATGTGTATAATAAATGGTCTGGGCTGGGTTCAAGTGCTTTAAGGCTTGTGACTGGCCAGACACAGTTTTGATTTCCTTCACTCAGCAGTCAATAATAGAGCAGAGGGAGCTCAAATTAGTACTGTAATCATTTATTTCTAACTGGCTGTTATATTTGCATTAGAGAATTTGTTTAACCTGCTTTCCTTGCAGCTTTGCCCTTATGAATAGGGGTCACCATGTTTGGTCTGGGACTTCCAGTAAGTGGACCTATAGGATTCAGGGTACCTCAAAGGGTCCTTTGCTCAAGTGCCTTGTGGGAAAAAAACTATATTTTTTGTAGTTTTTAGGTTGGCACCTAAACTGAACTGAAGGGGCATCCAAACTGTGACCGACAGCTCCCCCCAGCCAAACAGAACTCAGAAAACCCTGGTAAAGCCCAGAACTGTTGAGAAATAGTGTGCCAGTTGGAGTTAGAGCTTGAAGGGCGAGCAGCTCGAGCTTTGGAGGAGCTACTCCAGGAAGGAGTCTAGGAGTTTCGGCGGGGTAAAAGGCCTGACTTGCCTCCCTGCCACTTTTCCCCTGCATTGAACTGCCTGATTGCTGTGGTTGGACTAATCCGAATGGTGACTTAAACTGTGGCAGAGCCCCGGGGATGTTTGAAAGTACTGCTTGTGATTTGGACTGAAATTCAGCTCCTGTGACGCGATTGGCCCATAGACTGTGAAGAGACTGATACTGGATTGAGAGGTTTGCTCAGTAAATCAACTACAATAGCAACTGGACTGTATCTAATCTGTGAGAAAAAGTTAATACTGTTCGTGTTAGATGTGCTGAATGTCCATCCTAGAAACACAGAAACATGAAGTTGACGGCAGATAAGGACCGCAAGGCCCATCCATTTTTTTTTCTGCCTTATGAATGTGCCATAGGCCTGTACTCTGTCAATGGCCTATCTATTCATACCCATCTTTATTGCTCCCTTATACCTATCCCATGCCTGTTTGAAGTCCTGCACTTTATTCATATCCACCACTTCCTAAGGTAGGCCATTCCATGCATCCACCACCCTTTCTGTGAAAAATAACTTCCTCACATTCCCCCTTAATCGGCCTCCTACTAATCTCATGGTGTGTCCTCTTGTCCTGCTCTTTTTCTTATATTGAAACATGTTAGACTCTTTTACCTTTTTAATGCCCTTAAGGTGTTTGAATGTTTTGATCACATCACCTCTCTCTCCCTCCTTTGCTCTAGGGTAGACATATTGAGCTCCGTTAATCTGTCCTCATATGTTTTCTGATGCAGTCACTGCACCATTTTGGTTGCCCTTCTCTGGACTGTTATACCTAGGTTATATACCACCAACTGGCCCAAATATAACCATAACCTTATACGCCTACAAGTATTAGTGCCTTACAAAGTCTTATAATGTTTTATCTTGTTTTATTACTTATGTTAGTGTTCTTTATCTGTATTTGCTATGCTTATATCTGTCTGTAATGCATTTACCTATATGCTATGTTTCTGCCATATCTTCTGCTATACTCATAATCACTCATATTCTGTAGTTTTCCACTATTGTGACATGTTGTATGCTTTTCTGATAACATTGCATGTGTTCTCAGACTCACTGTCTCCAGTGAGACTGATAACAGATTGCAGACTATGAATTTCCATTGTTTAGAGATTCAGAGAGTCTTCCTTACTTTGCAACTTCATTTCCCATGTAATTGCCCAAGGAAGCCACCTTATTTACATGCCTTATCCAATGCTTTATGTTTATCATATCTGTAACTGTACTCTTATAATTGTATGCACCCCAGTTCCTCGGAGAGAAAGAGACCATCCTCGAGGAATGGTGGGAAATCGGCTCCCTTGTGAATGCTTTGCTTCACTTGTTTGGCGTGAGTATGTAATAAACTTTTTTATTACTTCTGTTTGTTGCTATTTCTTTGTCCAGCATACCACGCAAAGAACCTAATATATGATCTTTTCACAGTGTAACAAGACTGCATCCATTTTGTTAATGTCCTTGTGCAGGTGCGGTCTCCAGTACTGCATGCAGTACTCTAGATGGGGCCTAACCAGTGTCTTGTAAAGAGGGATTATTACCTCCCTCTTATGACTTGTGATACCCCTACTAATACACCCAGCATCCCTATAGCCTTACCTACTGCTTTAGTGGTCTGCTTGGATGATTTCAGGTCATCGGTGATGATGATGCACAAGTCTCTTTCTTCCCTTGTGATTGCCAGCAACTCCCCTCCCAACCTATAGGTGGCTTCAGGGTTTCTCTTCCCTATGTGCATGATCTTGCACTTCTTCGCATTACACCCTATTTGCTACTCTTCTGACCATTTTGCTAGTTTATCCAGATCTCTTCTCATTCTGCCCACCCCATCTGGATCATTTACTCTGTTGCAGATCTTGGTGTCATCTGCAAACAGACAAGCCTTACCCTCTAGTCCATCTGCAATGTCACTAATGAAGATATTGAAGAGGACTGGCCCCAGAACTGATCCCTGAGGTACCCCACTTGTGACTTGCATCCTTTCTGACTGTATGCCATTTACCACCACTCTCTGTTTTCTGCCCGTCAACCAGTTTGCCACCCAGTTGACCAAATTCTGACCCACCCCGAGCCTACCCAGCTTATTTATTTATTTATTTATTAACAAGATTAACCAGATAAGCATACTGAGCGTACATCCGCTCATTTCCAGATGCGACCTGGGGTTACAAAGCATAAAGTGCACGAAATACAATTGGTACATAGGCAATGTTGATGAGGAACATAGGCAATGTTGATGAGGAACAGAGGCAGAGAACTACATACATCTGGATCATTTCCAGATGCGACCTGGGGTTACAAAGCATAAAGTTCACGAAATACATTTGTTACATAGGCAATGATGAGGAACAAAGGCAGAGAAATACATACATCTGGAACAACAGGCTAAATACATACATCAGGTACAATCAGGTGAGAATGGGTAAGGCAACAGGTCCATGAGATGTTACAGGCAGGACTTATACATACTTATTAGTTACAAGTTTAAGACCCAGTGCATAATACTATAGGGGTCTGAGTCCATAGGCATAACTTAAGCAGAGACCATGGGGAGAGAGGACAGAGGGGGGTATGGGCATTTAAGAGTAGAAATTATATGCCTGGGGTCCCTGTTAAGTCACACTTGGATGCTTCAGTTAAGTGGGTCTGACTTGCAGGTCGCAGTTACAGGAGACTGAGAAGTGGAAGTGAAGAAGATTGGACAATGACCTTTGTGTGGTGGTGGACTGCCTGATTGCAGCTGGGAGATTATTCCAGAGTGCGGGCAGTCTGTATTTGAAGGCCAATTGGCCCTTAGAGGTGCGCATGAAAGGGACTTGTAATAGATTCGAGTCAGAGCCCTGCAAAGAGTAGGCCGGGGAGGGTTGGGTTGATAGAGTGGAACTGAGATAGGAGGGGAGGGAGTTTGACCAGTGTTTAGCTACTAGTTTAGCGCCATGGAGCTGTCACCTAGAGTGAAGCAAGAGGATACCTAGGGCAGCATATAGGTGGCAGTGATGGGTGCTAGGGGGACATTCTAGGATAAAACGGCAGAAGGCGTGGAAAAGGGGGTCCAGGTTGGCTAGGGTTGTTGGAGAGGCTGCACCGTAGACAACGTCGCCATAGTAGAAGATTGGGAGTATCATTTTGTAAACTAACTCTCTCCTGACTGGGGTGGTTAGACACCCTTTGTTACGGTATAGGGCTCCAAGTTTTGGGTGGAGTTTTTTCTGGAGGGAGTCTATATGTACAGAGAAGTCAAGGTGTCGATCCAGCCATACCCCCAGGTACCTAAAGGAGGTGCAGGATTCCAGGGTGGTTCCGTCAAGTGTATGAAAAGTGGGTAGAGCCGGTAGCC
Source organism: Neoceratodus forsteri (assembly GCA_016271365.2). Classification (NCBI taxonomy): domain Eukaryota; kingdom Metazoa; phylum Chordata; order Ceratodontiformes; family Ceratodontidae; genus Neoceratodus; species Neoceratodus forsteri. The sequence goes on along the minus strand of CM057452.1, from coordinate 180,488,749 downwards.
TGGGGATTCTAGGCTGAGTGCCGAAAGTTAGAGATATGGTTTTCTTTGTATTGAGGACTAGTTGGTTGGAGCTAAGCCAGGTTTGGACAGCGTTGAAGTCCTGCTGGAGGGTAGAGATTAGAGATTTATCAATCTTCTATGTGGAACAGTGTCGAAAGCTTTGCTGAAGTCAAGGTAGGCGACATCAACTGCTCCCCCTTGGTCCACCACTCTGGTTACCCAGTCAAAGAAATCTATGAGATTAGTTTGACAGAACCTTCCTTTTGTAAAACTATGCTGTCTTGGATCCTGTGCCCCTATGGATTCCAGGTGTTGCACTATCCTTTCCTTAAGGAGTGCCTCCATAATCTTGCCCACTACTGAGGTAAGACTGACTGGTCTGTAGTTCCCTGCCTCCTCCCTGCTACCACTCTTGTGGAGCGGGATCACATGAGCCCTTCTCCAGTCTTCTGGGACCTGTCCTGTGCTCAGAGACTCACCAAGCAGTTCTGCTAATGGCTCTGCTAGTTCCACCTTTAGCTCCTTAAGTACCCTGGGATGTATGCCATCAGGTCCCATTGCCTTGTCCACCCTGAGCTTAGCGAGCTCTTGTAGGACCCTTTATTTTGTGAAGGGAGTAGTGCTCATCTCCCTCCCCCCTGTATCCATGGTGCTGAGCTGTGGGGCCTGGTCTACCTTCTCTTCAGTAAATACTGAGCAAAAGTATCTATTTAGGATAGATGCTTTTACAGGGTCCTCCTCCTCACATGCCCCCTTTTTTCCTTTGAGCTTAGCAATACCCCCTCTGGACTTTCTCCTTTCACTAATGTATCTATAGAAAGTCTTGTCACCTTCTTTTACTGTTTTGACTTGCTGTTATATCTGAATGAACTGAAAGTGGGTATTCCAGTATTACACAAAATATTAGAAGAACATGGGCACCTTGCAGGGCATAAAATTAATTAGTCTAAAAGTGAGGTGTTGGCATTGGGCAAAGGAACTATGGCCTCCATTTCTAACAATCCATTAAGCTCCATAGATTGAAGCTAGCCATTGGCCCAATCTGCCCCAAATGTAAGACTGAGGAATAGGATTCCTACATATGGCCTTGACCAGTGCTAAGTTCACCCATTCTGGTACAGTATACAGTGCATGAGCTGATGCAAATAATATTTTGGACATCCTCTCCATAATTCCCCAAGAGAGTTCATACAGGGGGCTAGATCGGCACTTGAGGGAAATGGTATTCCAAGCAGGCACAACAGGCTGTTGGATCTGGCACTGATCAATGTCAGGAAAACTGTGGCCCAGCATTCCATTAGTGAATCCCCCTCCTAGTATAACTCATTTGCTCAACAGTCTGTTATTATGCATGCTACTGGAATGTTCTCAGTTGAATGCTTATGGCCAGGAAGATACTTTTCTGCTTACTTGGCAGCCCATGATACAAGCCATTGAGAAGGAAATGCTGTCCCCTTGACCATTGCTTTCTGGTGTTGCCCTTCAGCCCCCGCTCCTCAAGAGAAGTGAACGAAAGCCTCAGGTTATGCCCTTTAACAGCACAGGTGGAGTGAACTCATCAGTTTATTGAAATGATATGAACCCATAAATCTAATGAGTAAATCCTTTTTGTGTGTATTTGGTGCACTGTACTAAGATTTGCCACTCTGGGTTTTGATCTAAGTCTGTACTAATGCCTATGGTGATGTATTGTAATATTTGTTTGTCCTGTGAAGTCTCTCAGTAAATAATATTTACACATAAAAAGGCCCTCTGATGTTGTCCCAAAAGGTCCTAATATGCAGACAGGCCTACAGGACGTGAAGAAGATCCCAGAGCAGCTCCACACCACCAACATTTGTCATCAAGCAAGAGACCAAAAGAGTGAAGGCATCATCCATTCTAGTGAATGCCTATAAGACTTTGCCCATGAATAATGGCATGAGGTGAGTCGCTCAAACGCCCTGTCCAATTTAAACTGTCCACACAATCTTTCAGAAGATTTCAAAAAAAGCTTAAGATCACCTCCTCTCTGTTATGCGAAAACATTTTAGGCTTAATGTTGGCTTCTTGGAGGGACTTTCCATGTCAGTATTTGGGTTTGTGGTGGCAATGTCTGTCGCAGAATCTCTATCTCTCTCTCTCTCTCTCTCTCATGTTCATGTTTCTTTCTCTCTTGTGTTCACATTCTCTCTCTCTCTCTCCTGCCACGCTTCCTCTTGCTCCTCTCATATCTGGATCTCATGTTGGTGCACCTGGGGCTCGAACTGGGACTCTCAGTCTCACTCCTCTCACATCAGGTTGTGGTGTTGTTGCTCCTTCTCTTGCTCCTCTGGCTCAAGCTTGGTCTTCCACTCCTCTGCCTCGAGCTTTGCATTTCACTCCTCGGATTCCAGCATTGACTTATGCTGTCTATCTCAAATTTTTTTCTTTCTGCAGCTCTGCATCTGCCTTAGATTTTACTACAGTGAGCTCCAGTCTCATCATCCCAATCCAATCTGGTTACTCATCCCCCTTGGTTCTGGGCCTTTGCTCACTCTCATTGGTATCAGTCACACAACTCTGGTCAGCCTCCTGTATGAGCCTGATCTTAGTATTCCACAGGTCACTTTTCTCAAGGGACTCTATGAGGTCTGACTGTTTACTCCTCATAGGTGAACCCTCTCTGTTGTCACAAATCCAGTTGTGCCACATTATATTGCAATTTATCCCCATTAGCCAATCAGAGAGGAGAGAAGAGTAGCTGTATCTCTTTTTCTGCATAGAGCCAGCTTGTCATGCTAAATATCTGACACACTCATACCCAAGTTTCATTTTTTTGTACTTGCCTTTTTTTATTTCACCAAGTTCTATGGCTTCCACATTAGCACCACCACCTAAACTTCCCCAAAAAGTATCACACCCTAAAATGTGTTGCATCCCCTCCCACCAAAAGAGCAACTTTTTAAAATCTTTTAAAATTATACTATGGACTTGATACCACCACGCTGCACACATATCCCTATGGCCTGCACACCACCGAGATGAACCACAACAGACTCCACCTGATCATGCATATCCACTGATGTCACCTAAACTACTGTAAGCCAGAGGGGCAACCAAAATTAAAACTATAACAAAATGGCAAAAAGAATAAAGCTGCAGTCCATAAACATATTGTCCCAGATTTTCAAACTGCGCCATTCTGAGGCGCAAGCCCCTGCGCTGCTCAAAATAGTTGCGCAGGGGTGTGGCCGGGGTGATATTCAAAGGAGTTGCACTGTTGAGCAACTCCTTTGAATATCACCCAACCACAACACTTGCGCAGGATGGCGAGTGGAACTTGTGCCACCGCCAAGTTGCCAGAGTTGAGCATTAAACTTGCGGTGCCGCAAGTACCATTGCGCCATGCTCAAATTTCCGATATTCAAAGGTGACATGCAAATGGGCCCATATTATATGCAGGTGCAGGTGGGCCATTTGCATCTATTTATGGGCCCATTTGCATGCCATTTGCATGTAGGCCGATCTCGGGACTTGCTCCCGGCCACCCTGCAGCAGCCGCCGACCACGCTATCGCTGTCATCACAGTTATGAGGTTCATACAGCCGATACAGGCGGGATATCTGTGCCCGGTCGGCAGAATGGCCCTTCTCAACTCGGTTTCAGGAACAGTGATCTTAGCTGGCGAATGTCCATTGCTTCTCTCATTGCCCTGGCGCCTGCTCCACCATTTGTTTTCACTGCCGGCAGCCGGCGGCGCAGACACCCGCTGTCGCCCGCCCGCCGACCACTGTCCGTAGGCCACGCCCACTGCGCAGAGCCACACTGGGTGTATTCGTGTCAGCATGACAGTCCAGATTTGCGAATGATGCCTCATTCACAAATTGACTGTCATGGGACGGTATGGCTGCACGCCCATTGGCTGTAGCTCTGCACCAATGGCATGCAGCCCCACCGACAGTCAGTCGGGCGGGCGCGGGCGCAGGCGGGTGGATGTCGCCCGCCGCCGCGGGGGGAGCGGGTGGAGGGGCTCGGTGGGTGTGGGGGACACTAGACACCAGGGAGATGTTTGGGGGTTGTGATGTATTATTCTGCCCGCGATCGGCTTTACGGTCCACTGGACCACCAGGGAGATATTCGGTTGGGGAGGGTTGCATTCTGCCCACGATCGGGCACTGGGGGTTCATATAATGCTCTGCCCGCGATCGGGCTGTGGGATATGTGTGGGGGTTTCATGAACTGTAATGCCCGCGATCGGGCTTCGGATATGTGTGGGGTTTCGCAACTGTGATGCCCGCGATCAGGCTGTGGGAGATGTAGGCGGGGGGTTCATGTTACTCTATGCCCGCGATCGGGCTGGTGGGGGGTTGATACAGGTTATGCCCGCGATCGGCTCGGGAGATGTGTGGGTGGGGGGTTGTTTTTACATTCTGCCCGCGATCGGGCTGGTGGGGGGCACAGGGACCGAGTTGGGGGCCAGCCAGTGGTGGCAGCTGCTGTGTTGCGCCCTGCAATACAGAAGCTCACCTGTGGGTGGCCCTCAACTTGATCCTTTTTTGGCTCAAGGTTGTGCAGGCGCAGGTTGGGTTGCGCATGCACAACTCTGCACAACCCGACTGAATATCGGGTTGCGCAGGTTATGCATGGTTCCTCCCCCTCCTGTTGAGCATGCATTCATTTGCATTGCTCTTTTGCGCAACCTGTTGTCAGTGGCGTAACTGCCTCCTGCTGAATATCACAGAATGGCGCATTTTTGGACTTGCGCATGCGCAACCCTGTTGCGCATGGCGCAACCCTTTTGAATATCTGGGCCATTATGTCAATCCAACACCATATAATATGATTATGGGTGTAATAAGGGTCATCTCTTACTGTCTCACAAGGGTCTGTCATACTGGTTGGACAGACAGAATCACTCAGCTTCGCTTCCTGGTTCTCTCACCCAACCAGCACAAGAGCCCCTTGTGAAATAGCAAAGAGATAACCCTTACTACACCAATAATTATATAGTAAGCCTCTTCTATGTTCCGATCCTAGTGCCCTTTCACTGGCATATACACTTCACTAGGAACACAAAACAAAACAGCAGTGTACAAAGTATCTCCTTTGTATATCTTGCCCTGTGACTGAACAAATACTACGTACTAGAAATCCATTTTTCTATGTGCTAGGTAACCACTTATTCTTTACACGCGCACACACACACATTACATTTCCTGATGCCAGCCACCTGCCACTGATTTGGGAAGAAGCACATGCAATCCCACCTGCTGCCAACAGTTTTTCACAACCCCTCCCACCCTCCCAGGAAGTCTTAGTCATACCCTGTGAACTGACATGCTCATTCAGTCATACTGCCACCAGATTGGTAATGGCTTCCTCAGGGCTGCTTCCTTTGAGTCCCTCCTCAGGCTCCTGCTCATGCAGAACAAGGCTAGGCTCTTGCTCACACAATGCAAGGCCTCTCTCTGTCATAAGATTCTCCCTAGTCACTCCAGGTATTTCTCACCCCTGCTCTGCATCTGATGCATGTTTACTTTTAAAGGGGAACTGTCATTTTCAGGGTTTCTTAATGTCTGAAAGCCCATCAAAAGCTAATTTGAGTAAGCCATCGTGTTTATCTGTGAGTCTTTGCAGTCCAGAGTTATTCATATGTAAATCACCCAGTAATTAAGGGCTGGGGGCAGCCATTTGTTTTAGGCTCCTGACAGGAAATTATGTCACTGAGGGTCTTGGCCATCTGTTGACTGTAGGTTAAATAGAAAATTGTTTTATTAAGTATGTTTAAGGTGTTATTACATTTTCTACATTTATAATAATTGTTTTGTATGTGCATTGAAACTAGTGAGTTATCACCTTTACATTTCAAAATGTTAGTAAAAATAATCCATATTTAGGATTGCTTTAACCTCTGTGCTATACTGCCAGCTGATCATTAAAAACTACACATCTTAAGGCTGACTCTGTGGTGCCAACAGGTATTGGGACCCCATATCAGGATTTCTAAACCCTGGCTGTGTTCATGTCAGTACAGATTTCTGGGGCTGCCACAGCACCAACTTCTGTCTCATTCCATTCCCTCTCTTATAGCCTTTTCTCTTACAATTTTGGATATGAACTCAGATCTACAAGATGTGAATATAGCTATGTACCTACTGGCCTGGCATCATGGGGCCAGCCTTGAAATGTGTAGTTTTTGAATAACAGCTGGCAGTACAGCCTAGAGGTTAAAGTAAAGAGCTACAAGCTTTGTTCATCCAGCAGAATGGGTTTTGATTCCAACATGCTCTCCTTGTATATTGTGTGACCAGAGCAAGTCACTTAACCTCCCTGTGCACTCAAAACACACCCAGAAACAAGCTGTAGCTGCGTGCCTTTCCTGGACAAAGATAGTGAAAACAATCTGAGCATGTGTTATGATTCTGAAAATATTATGCTCTTTCTATCCAGATTTGACTTGAAAAGAAAAAAATAGGCACCATTAATTGTTTATTAATTGCAAAAACACATAGATGGACAACTCTGTTAAAACATGCATAATCTGAACTGCATCATTAAAATATATAATAATATATGGGTGGGTGTGTGTAACCAGAATTTTACACACACAGCCAAGGTGTGGGATGCTACAATAACACTGACTGCAAAGTCCGAGGGGTTTAAAAAAGCATCCCACACTGAGGGTGTGTGTAAAATTCTGTTTTTTACACCCACTCACATATCATTTTAGTTAGTTTAGTTAGTTTCTGTTGACCGGGTAAGTGCACTAGACGAATCCTGCCTATTTTCAGGCACGACCCTGGGGAAGGGGATACAGATGAATGCCAACTGACCTTGAACCAGATTAAGCTGTTGGTGGTATTTTTAGTGAATGAGGGAAATTTGGCCAGGACACCGGGGAATTCCTCTACTCTTTTCGATAAGTGCCATGGAATCTTTAACATCCACCTGAACTACCACCAATCCAGGCAGATGAGACCTCGGTTTAACATCTCATCCGAAAGATGGCACCTCAGAAGTGCAGCACCCCTCTCATGCTGCACTACAGTGTCAGTACTGGGATATTAACCCAAGAGCCAGATGTGGGAACTGAACCCACAGCCCCCTGATCTCCCGGCCTCAGACGCAAGTGTAACCTATTGAGCCACTGACACTGACAAATTATTTAATTAATGGTGATAATTTTTGCTCCCTTTCAGCACAGGTCAGTTAGTGCAGCACTTCTGTCAGAGCTAGAGAGACACACACACACACACACACACACACACACACACCACACACACACACCACACCACACACACACACACACTTCACACACACACACACTTCATATACACACACACCCCACACACACTTCACATACACACACACACCATACCACACACACACACACACACACACACACACACACACACCACACCACACACACACACACTTCATACACACACACCCCACACACACTTCACATACACACACACACCATACCACACACACACACACACACACACACACACGCACACACACACACACACACACACACGCACTTCTACACACATACACTATCCCTTTTTTTCCTTTCTTTTTTTACATTATAGTGGGAATGGCATTCTGGAATGTTGCAGTCTGTCGGCATAGCTGCAGATTGTAAGACACGCTCGAAGGGTATGAGCAACAGGATCAACCAGATTTATTTTTTTCCTTTATGGTAGAGAATCCCATTGCATCCAAAGTATTTCAGTAAGAAACTGATATACTTTTAACTTCATAAAAAGAAGTAAAATACTCTTTTAATAATGCATTTCGGGTCATGCATGTTTTAACTGTGTTGTCCATCTATGTGTTTTTGCAATTAATAAACAAGTAATGGTATTCTATTTTTTTCTTTTCAAGTCAAATCTGGATGGAAAGAACATATTTTGAGAAACATAACACATGCTCAGATTATTTTTACTGTCTTTGTCCAGGAAAGGCACACAGCTACAACTTGTTCCAGGGTGTGTTTTGGGAACACAAGGAAGTTAAGTGACTTGCTCTGGTCACACAATATACAAGACAGAGATGCTCCGGGAGTGAATGGGACTAGCAGGCTTGTAAAGTAGGCCACTGATTACAGGATCCCCACACACACTGCACACAGATGCTGTAGGAGCAGATGGGACTAGCAGGCTTGTAAAGGTAATTACATCCTTGCCTGCTGAGCTACTTCGAGAGGGTGAGAATATTCATCGGAGGACGCTGGGTGATAGTATTTGCAGACTTATATGGAACTTTTGCAGGCGTGATTAAGCCGCAATTACCTATGGGGTGCTTTAAGACCCCCTCACACTGTTGTGATTGCCTGGATGTGGGAATGTGCAGTGTCAGGTATGGGAATGCAGATCAAGAGCAGGGGTTTGCTTTCAGTGAATCGTTAGTGCTAGCAATATATTTTTACTGGTAGCTGTACTTACTTTACACCTTTACTCTTCTAGATTTGCTGTTTTCTCTTAGCGTTGGACTGTGTGATGCCTACTGCTGCCCCCCCAAGCCAGAAGGTCGCACATGCGCACTTGGGCCAGGCAGGGCCTCCATTGTCTCAGCCAGCACGCCAGTCCCCTATGCTAATTACCTCCCTGTCTTTCCCTTGCAGTAGCCAGTGATTCCAGGACCCCCCGCTCAGAGACGTTCTGGGAGCAGATGGGACTAGCAGGCTTGTAAAGGTAACTACATCCTTGCCTGCAGAGCTACCTTGGGAGGGTATTTACCCGTCGATGCTTCGTGTTGACTATCCACCCACCCCAGCCACCCTCCCACCCAAGGCCGGCCCTCTTTTTCTTGTCTCATAGGGTCACATGACTTGTTATGTGCCCATTTCCATATTTGCAGATTATCTCCTCTAACCACCAGGAGTCAGTATTGAGCTTCTCTGACATTAAACACTTTAGTACCCCCTCTCTTACCCCACTTGCCTCAAGCCTTCTGTATCGCCCCTCCATTTTCTATACCCTATCCCTTTTCACCCTTATTTCACTGCCTCCCTGTACTCCCCCTCATCCAGTTTTGAATGTCAGACCCTTTACACCCTAGGCAGTGATCCTTCCACTGCGCTATCTGGTCAGGGTACTTAATTGAAGGAACTTAACTCAGCTTATGTCCCACATTAAGGCCAAGGTCCATTTCCACACTTACCTTCTACACTCTGAAGCTGCTGCATGTGACTCCTTTGTGACAGATAATGTTCCTACCCCTTGTAATACTCACATTTACTATCCCCATTACCCCTCCCTCTACTCCCAACCCTCCATCTGACGCCCCGATGGCTCTCCATACTGCCCCGCTAGTCAGGGAACTACTTCCTGCGACCCACCTACTTGGCATCAAATGCCTTACAGTCACTGCGCCCACTCCCCAATGTGATGCTCCCATCCAGCATATCCCCTAGCCATGCTTATTCACATCCTACCTATACCCCTGACCACCCGAATTCCTCTCAGTCGGTCCAAGAGCCCAGCTGTTAAATCCAAACTCCTAAGACTTGCTCTCATCTATCACTTACTTATACTCCTCCTTCTATCAGGCAACATACACCCCAACCCAGGCCCACCTCCGCCCCCACTTCTCCTCATGGGATACCACACAGTCTCCTTGTATCCTCTGTTAATATCTGTAGCTTGCAAAAAAAAAACACGCCATCCTCCAAGGTTGGATGAAACATGTGTCCCCAGACATCCCTGCAGTAACTGAGACATGGCTGGACCCTGAGAACCTTGACTCAGCCATCTACATCCTCAGATCAGATCAGCGATCGAAGAGGGGTGGGGGCTGCGCTCTCTACTATCATGACTCCCTGCAAGCATCCGCATACACAACCACCACCCCTCCCTCCCTCCCACAGAGCCCCACTGCTCACAGTCAAACTGCAGTCGGACTCATCAGGTAAGGAGCTTCTCATAGTGACAGTGTGTATTCTCCCTGGAGCCAGAAACTAGCTTTTAACTCTGTACTAAACTGCCTATCCCAGCTGCTGAAATCCTGCAAAATCATTGCATTGGGTGACTTCAATGTCAACTGGCTGGCCTCTTCCTCAGCCCCCTACAAGGACGCTGTTGCAGCCCTGGACCTGACCCTAGTCGTCCTATCCCCCATGAGGCTAAACCACAAAACTGGAACACCAACCCTACTTGACCTCATACTCACCAATAGGCCCACCCAAATATCTGATATCTCTGTATTACCGGATGCCATGAGTGACCACTCACCTGTACTCTGGTCGACAAAAAAACCCAAACTACCTCCCAAATATACTTTCCTACACTGCCTAAAAAGGGATCTCTCCCTCAGCTTAAGAAAGTCCTCTTACATGGTTACTGGTCTCCCATTAACCCTGCACCATCCATAGACAGTGCTCTTGACCACTTCATCTCCATGTTCAATGCAGCCTGTGACCACTATGCCCTTGTCACCAAACAAGTAATCAAAGGCTGGGATACCCCCTGGCTTTCCCAGACTCTGCTTCATCTCATGAAACAGCAGGATAACCAGTGGCACAAAACCAATGAATCCGGCAACCCCATGACCGACAACTGTATAGGGAAGCCAGGAATAAGTGCTCTAGGGAGCTTTGTAAGGCTAAAGCTGCCCACTATCAGGATGCACTCTTCTCTGCCTGGGGGTCAGGGTGCAAGTTCTGGAACAACATTAAAGAAAGAAAATGGCAAGACCACCTCACCCCCTCCAACCCAAATGCTGGTAAATGGCTCCCTCTCCCAGGACCCCCTGATCATTGCTGATACCCTCAACTCCACCTTCTCCAATCTAAGTGGAGTTCTTCCCACCAAATTCTTTGACCCAGCCCCGGTGCAGGCATCAACTCCCCCTCCCCCCGGCTCTGCCTCCGCCCCAGCGTTGAGGATTCGCACTATCTCCCCACGTGAAACAAGGCCCTACCTAACCAAAGTTCTTGGTAAATCACACCTGGACCTAAAATGAGTCCTCCTAACCCTTTATTTACTTATTTATTTATTTATTTATTTTATTGTATAATTGGATTTACAACCTTTGAGCCAGCAGCTCGTTTACAAAGGTACCTCGTCACAGAGAGGACACACATGGTTAACATAATTTACAGAGTACAGTCAAGACAGAATAACAGAGTTTTTACATATTTACAGAATACAGACATACAGAATCACATAGTTTTACATAGGTTGTATGAACAGAAATACATAGTATTACATACAATTGCTTGAACACGTGTAATTAATAAACATTTCAAGTAGTACCAGCAGGTACTGGCAGAGTAGAGAGGGCTGGGGGGACGGTGGGTGTTCAGCCCAGTGGGCCATGTCAATAGTGCCAGAAGAGCAGCAGAGTATCTTTTAGTGACAGGTGCAGCAGCAGGTGTTGAACAGCAGGTCTCATAAGGCAGCTCTGAAGGGGGCAATTTTGGCGGTGTTGGAAATGGCTGCAGGGAGTGAGTTGAACCAGGTAGGGGCTCTGTAGATGAATGACCTCTGAGCCCAGGTGGTCCTAGTTCTGGGCACTAGTAGAGTGACCTGGTCCGAAGTTTGGGTGGTGGCTCTGGGGGGTGTAAATAGGATGAAGGCAGACACCCCAGGGGGGGAGAGCCCAAGTAGAATCTTCTTGGTTAGCAGGCCGGTTTGGTAGCAGATGCTTTCATCGAGGTTTAGGAGTTTGGCTATGTCATAGAGTTGACAGGTGTGGGTGAGTCTAGGGGCACTGGTCAGTAGCCTGCAAGTCTTACTTAGTGTGAGTCTAATCTTGCTGAGGGCAGTGGAGTCAGCAGCACCATATACTAGGAGGCCATAATCAATAAGAGACATTACTGCGGACGTGATGGCAAGCCTGAGGGCTTCAGGTGGGAGGCAGTCCTTGTGCTGATAGAAGATGCCAGGGCGCGCATTTGCAGCGGAAGCAAGGGCAGTAATGTGGGCATGAAAGGTGAGGATCGAGTCAAATGTGATTCCAAGGTATTTGTATGAGTAAACTTGTTCGAGTGGTTGACAAGTGCTGGGGAAGATTTGGAGGGGACTTTTGCTGACTTTGTTCTGGTGGTGGGCGAAGAGCATTGCCTTAGTTTTTTTGAGGTTAATTACTAGTCTGCGCTTCTTATACCAGTTCTCAGCATTATTGAAAGAGTGCTGCAGAGAGTCTTGGAGGGAGGTGAGATTTTTGTGAGCTGCATAAATCATGGAGTTGTCAGCATATAGTAGAATATTGCCAGAACAGGCGCTAGGCAGGGTGTTTAGGTACAGGCAGGTACCCTTGATTCGGTCCTCATCACCCTAACTGCCATCCTAAATCAGTCCCTCTGCCTCAGCCAATTTTCTGCCCACTGGAAATCTGCTGTCATCACCCCAATACTTAAAAGTGGGAACTGCACCTCCCAGGTAACTACCCCCGATCTCATTCCCCCCACCATCTCGAAGGCAGTTGAAAAAATAGTGGTGGACCAACTCACTAACTATCTCACAAAATATAACTTACTCTGCCCTGAACAGCATGGTTTTAGGAAGGGAGCACCACCACTGCCCTTCTCTAATACACCACATTCATCAGCAAAGCCCTTGATAGAGAACACCTAGTAGGATCTACAATTACATCAACCTAACAAAGGCTTTTGACTCTGTCAGTCACACCCTCCTTCTCCAATCCCTGCCCTTTATGGGACTGTCCATGGAGGCCACCTCGTGGTTCAAAGACTACCTGAGAGGTAGATCCCAAAGGGTCAAAATTAACTCCACGCTATCCACCAGTAAACCGGTTCTCTCAGGGGTTCCTCAGAGTTCAATCCTGGGCCCCTTCCTTTTTACTCCCTTCTTAAACACCCTCCCTGCAGCCTGCATGGGCCTGATTCTCCTCTATATGTACAATACAGTCCTTTTCACCAGCAACCCTGACCCTCACTCCCTCCAGTCCTCCCTCTAGAACTCCTTCTCTGAAGCTGAAGCCTGGTTCTCTGAGCATAGACTTGTTCTGAACTATAAAAAAACAAAGGCCGTGCTCTTTGCCCATCACCAAAATCCCCTAAGAAACTTTCCTCTCTGCATCCATAACTTCCAGAGCTCCCCTCTTGAACTAGTACCCACTTTCAAGTACCTGCAGATCACAATAGACTCCTCCCTCATGTACCATAAGCATATCAATCTGCTCAGCTCAGCTGCTAGCAAAGGACTCGGGCTCCTGTACAGGCATAGGGGATGCCTGCCCCCCAAAGCCCTGCGGCTTGCAGTGACCTCCTCTGTTCTATCACTAATCGACTATAGAATAATCTTCTATGGCTCTGCTGATCACACTGCCCTCCATCGCATCAAGGTTACCCTTAATAAAGCCTGTCGACTGGTCTTGGGTAGCAGCAGATTGACCCACACCTTTGAGCTCTACAGCCACACCAGCTGGCTGAACTTTGAAGGAAGGCTTAGATACCAAACCCGTCTCCTAGCCAGAAAGCTTACCCTTGAACACTCCCCTCACAGCCTCCGACAACCTAGTACAACCCCACTCCCACCAGAGGGTCAATAGGAGCTTGCTGTCCACTACCTTCTCTGTCCCCCACTGCAGGTCCACTATGGGTCAATACTCCTTTTACTACAGAGCACCCCTCTGGATGATTGACCTACCTCCTGCTGTAACATTGGAGCAGTGGCTAGGACCATATAAGTCCTCTCTGTGCTCTGTACTTCTCTTCCAATCCACCTGTGCCTGCACCTAATTATGCACAACTGCACCTAGGCTCTTGGCAGCCAGTTACCTCAAGAAACCTCCCCCACATCTCAGATCCTGCAGAACATGAATGCTAACTAGCTGTTTCTTACTGTTGTAACTTGTTATTGACTCAGGGTCTGTATTACCACCCCCTGCTCTGTAACCTGTCTCTGTTGTATATTTCTGCTGTTATGATCATCATATCATATCATAGTTTATTTGTAAAAAGTGCCTTTCTACAACCAAGGCGCTTGTACATAGCACAACCAATACAATATATGATTTCAAATTTGTCAATAAAATACTATAGTTAAAACTCACACTTAAAGTACTATCAATTAAAACCACAGTATGCTGATTCAAATAAATACGTTTTAAGTGCGGTTTTAAACTCCTGGATGATCAGGCAATCTCATACCCAACGAGGTAGAGAATTCCACAGGGTCGGGGCTACAAAGCTGAAAGACCAGGCCCCAGAGGTCTTTAAACAGACCATGGGAATCTATTGCAATCCTTCATCGGTGGATCAGAGAGGGCGAAGGGGACAGTAAGGGTGAAGGAGATCTTGAAAGTAACTAGGTCCCTGGCCATGTAGGGCTTTATAGGTCAGTAAACTGACTTTGAAGGTGATCCTCCACTGCACTGGAAGCCAGTGCAGTCCGAGGAGCACAGGCATTATGTGTCTGGCTCTAGATGTACCAGTCAACAGCCTGGCTGCTGCATTCTACACTAGCTGAAGGCAGCGGACATCGACCCCTGGTAGCCCCAGGTACAGGGCATTGCAATAGACAAGCCGAGAGGTAATGAAGGCATGGACCAACGTTGGAAGATTTTCAGGAGGAACCGGGCGTTTCATCCGGGAGCGATCTTCCTCAGATAGTAGAAAGAGGTAGAAAATGCTGCTTGTTTGGTTTGCATGTAACACTGACGTGGAGCCTTTGCAAAAGAGTCCTTGACTCAAAGGTTATAATTCCAATACTTCTCAATAAATAAATAAATAAATAGAGCATGTTGGGATCAAACCCCATTCTGCTGGATGACTGAAGCTTGTTCACAGCTCTTTGCTTTAACCTCTAGGCTGTACTGCCAGCTGATAATCAAAAACTACACATTTCAAGGCTGGCCCCATGATGCCAGGCCAGTAGGTACGTAGCCACATTTGCATCTTTTAGACCTGAGTTCATAACCAAAATTGTAAGAGAAAATGCTGTAAAAGAGCAAACAGAAAAAGACAGAAGCTGATGCCGTGGCAGCCCCAGAAATCTGTACTGACATGAACACTGCCAGGGTTTAGAAATCCTGATATGGGGTCCCAATACCTGTTGGCACCACAGAGTCAGCCTTGAGATGTGTAGTTTTTAATGATCAGCTGGCAGTATAGCCTAGAGGTTAAAACTATCCTAAAGCTGGATTATTTTTACTAACATTTTGAAATGTAAAGGTGATAATTCACTAGTTTCAACACACATACAAACAATTACTATAAATGTAGAGAGCGTTGTAATAACACCTTAAAACACATTTAATAAAACAGACAATTTCCTTTTTAACCCACAGTAAATTGAGGGCTAAGACCCTCGGTGACATCATTTCCTGTCAGGAGCCTAAAACATATGGCTGCCCCTAGCCCTTAATTGCAGGCTGATTTAAATATGAATAACTCTGGACTGCAAACGCTCACAGATAAACACAATGGCTCACTTAAATTAGATTTTTATGGTCTTTCAGACATTCAGAAACCCTGTAGATGACAGTTCCCCTTTAATCCAGTGTGCGCTTTGCCCTTACAAAGTCAGATCATGGAACTGTCCATAAAATAGGTTGCCCATATTTAAAATGCTGTTTTTACAGATGTATTAAATATATAATATGTAATATCTGTCCAGCCCATTGGCACAGCAGTAGGGCTAATGCTTGCAACACTGGTGATCCATTTTCAAGAACAGGCATGGGTCATTGGGGGATGGTCAGTAGAGGGAGTATACAGCATCATAGGGACAGCTTTCCTCTGTCAGAGTGGAAGAATCTTGCTTCTCACCACATGATTGTCACCTGGTGGAGGCCAGCTGGTAACACATGCAAGAGCAGCAGCAGGGCAGGGCTGTCAGTAGAGGCTGGCATGCCAAAGTGCATGTGCATATGCATTATTGTATGCTGATGTGTGTGTGCCTGTGCGTCATTGCATGCCAACCCCCTTGGGAGGAATCATCAGTAGAAAATGCCCTGGCCTGTCTCCCCCCCCGCAGGCAACTCACAACTGATGTGGCAGGCCACTCACCACCTTGTGTGGTCCTTAACAAGTGGTGGCTAACCGGTAAGTCCACCAGAAGATCAGTGACAGGGTTAGGGGTGCCACAGGGACTAAGGGACAAAAGGAGTGAACAAAGTATGGAAAAGGATATTTAATATTTATGCAAAATTTACAATCCAATCCAGTCAGCTTTATTTATAAAAAGGTGCTATGCCAAAGATCATAGCGCCTTAACAATAAATACATAAATACACAGATAAAAACATCCATCATAGCAGTATAGTACGATTCCTTAAACATTGTCACAGAAGGCCAGTCCAAACAAGTGCATTTTTAGTGTGGTTTTGAAGCTCTCCACTGTCAGGTACTCTCATATCCAATGAGGTAGAGAATTCCACAGGGTAGGGGCCACAAACATAAACACCTGTGACCCAGATGACTTCAACCAGACCCTGGGAACCTCTAGCAATCCCTCATCGGCAGAGTGGAGCAGTTGGAGGGGGCAGTAAGGATGTAGAAGCTCCTGTAGGTAACTTGGACCCTGTCTGTGTAGGGCATTATAGGTCATCAAGCTGACCGTGAAGGTGATCCACCATTGAATTGGCAGCCTGTATAGTTCACACAGGTGTGATGTGACTGGACCGAGATAGCCCACACAACAACCTGGCCGCTGCATTCTGCACTGGCTGCAGGCAATGGATAGCAACCACCAGAAGCCCTAGGTACAGGGAGTTGCAGTAGTCAAAGTGGGAGGTCACAAAGGCGTGGATCAATGTCGGAAGATCACCGGACGGAACAAGGCACTTACTCTGGGCAATATTCCTAAAATGGAAAAAGGAAGACTTGATGACGGCCAACACCTAAGACCAAAGCGTAAGCTCGTCATCAAATATTACCCCCAGATACCGTGCTAGTTCAGAGGTCAGCAGCTGACCTCCTCTGAGCCAGAGCCTGGAGGGATGGTCAGCCACCGGCCCCTCACTCCTGTGACCCAGATCCACCACCAACACCCGATCTTGTCAGGATTCAACTACACGATATCAATCAATCAATCAATCAATCACTTTATTTAACCAGGCATAAACACCATTGAGCAAGCTCATTTTCAAGGTGGTCCTGGGCATAAATACAATACAGTACACTTCATAAGATTACAATTACGGTGGACAATGGTGCAAAAAAAAAAGAAAAAACATTGTGAAGGTGCCGGTCAATATGGGCCTATACATACCGGTCATCATAATTAACATGCAAAGGTACATAATTATAAACTTTACTGAAATGAGAAGAGACAACAATCCCATATAGTCTCCGCTGGAGTAAGAGCCTCATACTTAAATGATAAAAATAAGGAGGTATTAAGGAATAGGGGAAATTGGGTGAAGAGTAGGCAGCCAAAAGGGAGGCCAGAATAGGTAAAAGGTAGAGAATAGGCAGGGTCATCTTGGATTAAGGGAAGAAGGCTTGTAGGTCCTAGGTTTCTGTTGTTAGGAATGTGGGGTGGATGAGATACTTAGGTGTAGAATTTGAGAGTGCCACCTGAGGCTTAGGGGTCATCGGCATCTGAAACAGTTGCATGATTCCTTCAGATAATCCGTTAATAGAGCTTTGAATGTGAAAATGTTTGGAAGTGAGGATAATTTTAATGAGTCTTGCATAGTGTTCCAAAGTGATGGCAGTGAGAAGTTGAGTGCTGCTGAGCCAAGGGTAGTTTTCACTCTAGGAATCTGGAAGCAGATTAAGGAGAAGCGTCTCAGGCCATAGGAACCTTTAGCCCGTTTGAGGATGTTCGAGATGTATGCAGGGAGATTATCAGATAATGCTCTAAAAAACCAGAGGAGAGCATTCCTTTTTCTTCTAGTTGAGAGTGAGGTCCATCCCGAAACCTGGTATAGATGACAGTGATGTGTACTACGGGGTAGACTTAAGATAAGTCTTAAAGCCTGGTGGTAAAGGGTGTCCAGTTTGTTTAGCATCGTTGATGGGCAATGACTGTAAAGGAAGTCAGCGTAGTCCAGTATAGGTAGGAATGTAGTTTGTACTAGTCTCATTCTATCTTCTAACGTGAGTAGGTGTTTAATTCAATAGAATAAACCTAATCGCTGTCTTAGTTTCTTCAAGGTTTCATTTAAGTGGCACAGAAAGTTGAGCTTGTTATCCAGCCAGAACCCTAGGTATTTAAAGGTATCAACTACTTCAAGGGGTTCATCTAAGAGTGTTCGGATCTGTGTGATATGTGGACATCCGGAAGTAGACTTTGGTGAGAGAATCATTGCTTTAGTCTTTTTGGCGTTGAGGAGGAGCTTATGAGTGAGAAGGTTGTATTGGAGGGTGACGAAGTCTTTCTCTAAGTACTCATGGGCCAGATCCAAGGATGAATTTGTGGTATAGAGTACAGTATCATCTGCGAATAAATGCACATTTGCTGTGCCCAGCTAGCAGTCCAGATTATTGATGTATATTGCAAAGAGGATAGGGCCCAGGAAGGAGCCTTGTGGGACCTCCCTAACAAGGATTTTGGGGACAGATCTCCCATGGCTTTGACTTGTTGTAACCTTATTGGTTAGGTAGCTGGTGAACCATTTAATGGCAGGACTATCAAGTCCGATGTTACTCAGTGCAGTAAGCATGATGGTATGATCCACAGTATCGAAGGCCTTACTTAGATCAAGGAAGAGGGCAAATACATGCTTCTTAGAGTCCAAGGCCATTTGCCAGTCTGTAGTTACTTTGGCAAGAGCCGATATTGTACTGTGTTTGGCTCTGAAGCCAGACTGAGCCGGGTTTAGCAACTTTTGTGAATCCAAATATTCTCTAAGTTGGATGTTGACAATTTTTCAAGTAATTTGGAGAGGATGGATAGTATAGAAATTGGCCGGTAATTGTTCAGATCACTCAGATCCCCAGTCTTGAATAATGGTAGGATGTGGGCAGTTTTCCACAAGACAGGTAGCTCACCTTGAATCAGAGAGGTGTTGAATAAGTGTGTAATGGGGGCGGTCAGATAGGTATGGCCAAGTTTTAGGAAGTAAGGTTCAATATTATCTGCACCCGCACTCTTTTTTGTATCCAGAGAAAGGATATACAGTATAAAAGTAATGGGAATTGAAGACCGTGGGCTGGATATTCAAACTGTGCCAGGCTGTGGCGCAAGCCTGGGCGCAGCTCAACTTAGCTGTGCAGGGCTGTGGCCTGGGTGATATTCAACGGAGCTGCGCTATGCTCAGCAGCTTTGAATATCGCACCCTGGCCACCCCCACTGTGCACGGCGCTGTGGCACTGCGCCAGCAAAAGTGGCCAGAGTGGAGCATGGAGATGCCCTAGCGCAAGTGCCATTGCGCCATTCACAGCACCTGCGATATTCAAAAGGGGACATGCAAATGGGGCCATAATTTATGCAAGGCACGCATGGGGCCATTTGCATGTCATTATGGCCCATTTGCATCCCATTAGCATGCAGGTGCGCCAATCCCTGACGAATTGTGCCTGGCGCTCTGCCAGGCAGCAGCCGTCGGGGGCCAACACCCCCTGCAGCCCGATAGTGGGCATTTGTCTAAAAAAAGACTTCCACGTCCAATATCCCTGGTGGTCCAGTGGACCGCTATGTGCCCGATTGCGGGCATGTGTTATAATAAACAAGAAATCCTCGTCCAATAGCCCTGGTGTTCCAGTGGACCAATTGCTGCCTGATCATGGGCATCTGTTGAAATAACCCCCCCCTGGCCAATATCCCTGGTGGTCCAGTGGACCGCACTCTGCCCGATCACGGGCATCTGTAAAACATGCAATGTCCTCTTACCCTTACTCTTAGAGAAGATTCAGAGGAGGGCAACAAAGATGGTGCATGGATTGCATCACAAGTCCTATGAGGACAGGTTGAAGGCACTGAACATGTACTCCCTGGAGGAGAGGAGGGAGAGAGGGGATATGATAGAGACATACAAGTATCTTACAGGGAGGAACAGGGTGCAGTAATGCACTATTTTTAAGCGAAAAAGATGTTCCAGGACTAGAGGGCATGGGATGAAGTTGGAGGGAGGATGATTCAGAGGAAACGTGAGGAAGAATTTCTTCACAGAATGGGTGGTGGACAAATGGAACACCCTGCCAGAGGAAGTGGTGGGGGCTGAAACAATCACGGGATTTAAGAATGCATGGGATAGACATAAAGGAATTCTGGAGGTCAGGGGTAAGGGGCAACAGACTTCCTGGAAAACATAAACTGAACTTACAAACTTAAATGGGCAGACTGGGTGGGCCATAGGCCCTTATCTGCCGACACTGTCTATGTATCTATGTACCCTGGTGGTATAGGTACCCCTCCCCATCCGCCCACTTATCCAACCGCCCCTCCCCGGTCAGCGGTGAGGCGGCAACACCCACCATGCCACCACCCACAGCCCGTTGACTGACACCTTGGTAGGGCTGCACACCCATTGGTTCACGCGTGAGCCAATGGGCGCAGCCCATATTGTACCACACATTCCAGATACTGTATGTGAATGATTTCATTCACATATCTGAATGTGTAGAGAGAGTTGCACACCCATTGGCCCACGCCAGAACCAATGGGCGCAGCCCTACCAAGGTGCTGTCAGCTGCAGGGCGGCATGATGCGGTGGTGCCGCCGCCCGACTGACCGGGGGAGTGGGGCGTGGGGCCCAGTGGGCGGGAGAGGATGGGGGTACCCTAGACCACCAGGGTAACAGGACGCTGTATGTTTTACACATGCCCGCAATTGGGCAGAGTGCGGTCCACTGGACCACCAGGGATATTGGCCGGTGGGGGTTATTTCAACAGATGCCCGCGATCGGGCAGCAATCCGTCCACTGGACCACCAGGGCTATTGGACGAGGATTTCTTGTTTATTATAACACATGCCCGCGATCGAGCACATAGCGGTCCACTGGACCACCAGGGATATTGGATGAGGAAGTCTCTTTTATTATAACACATGCCCGCGATCGGGCACATAGCGGTCCACTGGACCACCAGGCATATAGGATGGGGGGGGTTTATTTAAACAGATGCCTGTGATCAGGCAGCACTTGGTCCACTGGACTGCCAGGGATATTGGAGGGGGGGTTTATTTAAACAGATGCCCACAATGGGGCATGGGGAGGGCACCGCCAGGTGCGCAGGAACTCGGGTGGCCACCCACAGGTGGCAGCTGCTGTGTTACGCCCTTCAATGTGGCAGCTCACCTGTGGGTGACCATCATTTGTTCCTTTTTTTTGGCTTAACTTTGTGCAGGCGCAAGTAGGGGTTGCACGTGCATGGCTCTGCATATCCTGGGTTGAATATCGGGCTGTGCAGGTTATGCATGGGCATGCCCCCCCACCTGTGCCTGCATACATTACTGATGCGCTCCAGCGCATCGGGATTTGTGCAGCACACTTTTCCCTTTTGAATATCGTGCCGGGACACATCAGTGGGTTGCACATGGCGCAACACTGTTGCGCTATGCGCAACCCTTTTGAATATCTGGGCCCGTATATATTAGCAACCTCCGACACCTTTATATAGCAGATAATTTACAGTAATAAGAGGAAACGTTAACATAGGATAAACTACTGTGGTAAATGATGGCTCCATCAATAAGCATCGCAATTGCACAGTAATGTTATTTTGCCTGTTTTGATGGATGGTTGTAAGCAATAATAACTTTCAATAAAGCTGAGTTTAAGAAAAAAAGTAATGGGAAAACATACACACACTGGGAAATTTAAAATAAACAGGTTTAAACACAAAAATATGGAATAGAAAAACTCTAACTAAACTGACCAAAATTGTAAGTTGTACCCGAAGAGCTTAGAAGTCATTGCACACAGCAACCAAGTCACACAGAATTTGCACTTTTCTCACCTATGACACACAGTCAGCCCCAGTCTTGTGTTTCAGTGCTGGGGGGAAACAAAAGAGTGTTTGCATAGTCTTCACTCACTCTTTTGAGGACATGTGGAATGCCTCAAGCTCCCAGGATGCAGTTTACTATTTTTCTTGGTCATTTGAGATTAGAAAATGGGCTAAAAAATCTAATGATCCTGATTAACTGCCAGTTATACCAGGGGAGTACATTAACTTTCAGACATAACCTGGTAAAAATCAAGAACCAGTTCAGGGTGCTTCATTACTTAGCGTATCATTGGGCACCCCGAATTTTCAGACCGAGCAGTCGCCATGTTTTTTATTCTTTCTCGCTAACGGTCAATGCAGCCCCCCCCCCGAGCAAAGTCACCTCCCCCACACACGTAGCCATAACTCCTACTGAGCACCACCACAGAAACACAGAATAAACCCTCCCCCTAGCTATTTCTGTGACTCATACACCTCAGTTGAAGAAAATGTAACGGACCTTCCACCCAGACTGCTCCTCGCTGGGACGGCTGGCCCACCACCACTGGCTTGCACCGATACCCCGATTAACTAACTTATCTCCTCACTGTCGAACATCAAAACGGAGCCCAACAGAAAGAGACAACAGCAGGAATGTACCTCAGATCCTTGCCTTTTCTTTACCCACACCATGCTGCTTCTTAGTGGGACTGCACGCCCACCACCACTGTGCTGTTGCAGAGTTCCCAATTGATTCATTTTTTTAAATATAGCCCCTCTCACAGCCACAGATGAAAATGAACCAAAGAAAAGAGACAGTGGCACAAAAAAACTGAAAAGTCAATTAATATTAAAAAGAAAACACAAAAAAACAGTAACAGTGAAACAGTGTGGTTGAGGGCAGGTAACCATGACAACCAGCTGCAACTACAGGGTGATCAGTAGGACAAAAACCCTTAGGTGTAAAACAAAATGCAGTATTCATATGCAGACAGAGGAACTACTTTATTACAAAAACAAAATAAAAAAAGACTTTTAACACTTGTAACATAAAATTATTTTTTTTAAACATAAAAAACAAATGGGCCAATTTTCTAACGCAATAATACCCTCCAGGGTGGGCAGTATTGGGCAATACTGGATCTTCCAGGAGCTATAGGGCCCTCCACCTGCGACATTGGGCCTCATTCCACCCCTGGGAGGTCTGGTATTGCCCAATACCGCCTAGCCTGTTGGGTATTATTGCTTGCCTAGAAGCCCTTTCCTCTTCCCAGAATTCAAGTTGGGAGATATGCATTTGTTCAGAGCAACTGTTTGTTTTAATGCTATACCCTCAGCTCCTGTTCAGACCCACAGCCAGTTCTCCAAAATAGCTATTAGCATTCTAAATTGGATTATGGCTGTTTAGACAAGGCTTATTGTTAAAACTTGCTCCTTTCATGGCAAGCGGTCATTGTCTAACATGGCTCTCACATTCTTTTATTCTTTGTTAACCTAGTAAGGCCCACTAGACACAATTGCCCATTTTCGGGGTAATCTGGAAGCTTTGGACAGGTTAAATGACTTGTACAGAGTCACACAGTATGCAAGTGGAGGTTGGAAGAATCAAACCCAGGTCTGCTGGATGTACGAAGCTCATTCACAGCTCATTACTCTAACCTCTACGCTATACTCCAACCTCTAGGCTATACTGCCAGCCACTTCATCTTTTAACTTAAAGACTTTTGACTTGAAGGCTGAAAAACAGTATGAAAAGGCAGCAAAGAGGGCGAGTGGCATCCTTGGCTGCATTGGTAGGGGAATTATAAGTAGAAAGAGTGAGGTTATCATTCCTCTCTACAGGTCCTTGGTGAGGCCACATTTAGAGTACTGTGGTCAGTTTTGGAGGCCCCACCTCAAAAAAAACATACACCGCCTGGAGACAGTAAGAGAAGGGCTGCAAAAATGGTGCATGGACTGCATTGTGAGCCATACGAGGCAAGACTCAGGGAACTAAATCTGTATGTAACCCCCCTGCTACCCAGGGTTACTAGAATCCCAGTATGACCTAGTGGTAGGCAGGGAAGGCAGCTTGTGAAACTCCAGTTAAATGGATTTCACACTGTCTCACTCTGTTCTCAGTCTCAGCTGAGACTGAGGGATGACATCACCATAGAACTGTCGCAGCTGCATGAGCCACATTGGAATCTGCAGAAGGGAGTTAGATTAGAATGTTGGGAGTTTTTTGAACAGTAGAGAGCAGTTGTGAGGGAGCAGTCTAAGAGAGAGGAGCACAGCAGTCTGTGCACAGGCTCTTGGAGCCTAAATTCTGATATAGAGCTACTTCTAGGGAAAGGTGTGTGTTTCCGCCTAAAGAGGAACACAGTAGGCTGTTCTTGAAGTGGTGGAGACCGCTGTTACTGGTCTCTGTGCCCCATCCTGAGAGGATGGTGGTGGAAGGTTTGCCTGCTATTCCAGGAGCAACCCCCTGGCTACTACTAGAGAAGAAGCTGCCTTATTTTTTCCAAGTGTGTTGGGTACCAGAAGCTGTCAAGATTCGCCTGTGGGGCACCTACAACCAAAGGATGAGTTCTGCTCTTGTCAAAGGGCTTATGTTTCACCTGAACTGTGTTAAAGTGGGGATTGGACTGTTGAATTAGTGGGAGGCTTAGAGGAATAGGCTTAGCCAAAGTAAAAGTATATTCAAGTCCAGCACAAGGGGAAAGTCAAGACATGTAGAGGAGATGTGCTATACGTCTACCCTTTAATCTACATTGCCAAGCTTTCAAAAGAGTTGTTTAATGTCCAGAGAAATGGCTGGGTATGGATTGTGGAAGCTGGAGGTGGGAGGCCCCCCATCTTTAGTAACCAGGTCCACCTCTACGGATTTGCTCTGTGGATTTCTACTTTGCCTCATGCACTTGGCCAGTGATGAGGGAATTACCCAGACGTGGGATTGGAAGGAAATTTCGCTTAAGGAGTCAAAGGCTCTAAGGTGGTTTGGGGAGCCACCAACAGAAAATTTGGTTCACAGTCATATGGACCGGGATTGAGAGGCTGGCAGGGGAGCCAGGCCGGGAAAACCCCAAATAGTGTACAAATCGGGCTATGTACCCAAAGCTGCATGCAAGTCCGGGCTGTGTGCCTGGTGGGTTCAGAGCCTGAGGGCTGAAATAGTGAAGAAGTGTTCTGTATCTCTTATCTGCATTACCAGGAATGTAGCCCTGGGGGTCCGCTTCATGCTTTGTTTGTTCAGTTTGGATGTGAATAAAGCCACACTTTAGAATCCCATTCCTGGTATTGGACAATACAGTTATTGCTTCCTGTGTTCGGATTTACTTGGGTGCCCCTGTGCAGAGTAGCCAAACCTAGGCCCCTTGTGCCGAGTAACCTAGTCCACCCCGAACCCAGTCCCCACCAGGTACCGCTGTCAGCTTCAACAGCATACCACCTGTCATTTTGCAAAAAAGGCAGGGGTCCGGGGGTTACATGTACATCCTCGAACACAGAAGAAACAGAGGGGACATGATTGAAACTTTTAAGTATGTTATGGGAACCAACACAACACAAGCAGGAAACCTCTTCCAGCAAAATAGGGATGTGCTTACAAGGGGGCACAACTTGCGTATAGTGGGAGAGAGGTTCAAAAACAACCTCAGGAAGTACTTCTTTACAGAAAGCATCATCGACCAATAGAACAGCCTACCTCAGGAGGTGGTGGAATCCAAGACAGTATGTGAGTTCAAACTCGCATAGGACAGACATTGTGGACAAATCAGGGTGCAGTCTAAAAAGGGAAGTGGGCAGAAACACGAGCAGACTAGATGGATCATGCGGCCCCTATCTGCTTACATGATTCCTATGTTTCTATGTTCCTAACCATCCGGCACTGCATAAGTGGCCCCTCTTTAAACTGAAACAAAGGTTTACCTCAGCTCCTGTAAACACTATTCCTGCATATGGCAGGGGCTGTAAAAGGTTACCACAATTCTTGTAAACAGGATGTCCTCACATAGCAGTTCTTGTAAAAAAATTAAAGGTTCAAAGGAAAACAGAAATTAAAATGATCTGCTTAATAACTGCCATAATGGTTAGTTTTTTTCCTGTTAGTTTGGTGTAAATGTATTACAAGTTTATCAGTACAGTATGAGTAAATTTATTCTACGTAACAGGAGGAAAAGCCCTGCAGCTGAGCCCGACAACAGCCTCCGGTACCTTGACCTGGAGAGGACTAAAACCAGACAATCCTGGATGCCATCTGATGAAGACAAGTGCAGGTAGGGGGGAGTGGAATGGGGAGCTGCTCTCTCCTTCCCCGCTAGGGGGTAAGCCTAGGCAGCATGGCGGTAGGTGCCAGGAGGAGGTCCGGGAGTAGGCCTAGCCCAGCTCAGGATACCTTGGAGGACCCTGAGGGAGAGGTGAGACTGCAGTGATAAGGAGGCACAAATAGTGAATGTATATATAAAAAAGCATCCAAAAGAAACCTATGCCCCCCCCCTCCAAAACTGTGACACCATCAAGGAATCCTGGAATCTCTCCTCCTCCTTCTTCTTAGTGTCAAGTTAGTTTGGAATCATTAATTGTACTTCTTTCACAGCTGTCGAGGATTATTTGCAAACCAAGGCTGGCAGGGCATTCATGCAAACTCTTCCATCCAGATCTTATTCTATTTATAAAACATTGCTTTTTTCATGTGAATGAAAGTCAGTGAATGGGGCTACAGCATGTGAATATCTCTTTTACAGCCAAGAGGTTTTTACGTGCTGCAGCCTCCGTGCCTAGCAGCGTTCTTTTTTTTAAATAGAAAGTGACTATTTTTAAACTGTCTTCATTATAAAGCACATCTATCTCTGCAATTCAAATGATCCCTTTGAAGATTTTCATCACATAGTTCACTTACTTTGCCTGTAATTATCAGTGTATGTTTCTGCTTCCTTTAACAGAGACAATCCCTGATTGGTGGTCCAAAACTAATCACGGCTCAAAAACAAAACATCCAATTTTGTCTCTGTTTCTCAATGAATCGTGACCACAGCATTGTCACAAAACTGAAAATCACAATAAAGTTCTACATAAATGATGGAAAATACAGTGCATCTTAAGGACAATCACTGATGGCAAAGCAATGCTGTAGTCCACAGGAAGTGCCCTCCTCAATTTTATTGATTTTGTAAGTGATGACACTGAAATTGTGGTTACAAAACAATATAAGAACATGTGTCCAAGGACAAATCTGTATCTACTGCAAAATAAAATTTCAATTCCGATCAAAAAATCTACTCTGAGGCATTTTCCTCCTAAAGTTCTTTAAATAACAGGTAAAATGTTGCTGGTTTTTGTCTATAAAAAGTATACAGCCGACAACAAGAAATCCATGAATCATGACAGTTTCAGTTGCTGAAACTTATTGCGGTTACAGGGTGTGCACACCAACATCAAGTCCTAGGATTGTGTCAATTTCAGTTAGTCAATTCTTTTCAGTCACAGATTCATAGAAATTGGCAGCATATACGGACCGCTTGGCCCACATAGTCTGCCCAATATCCCTACCCACTGAAATATCACAGACTCTGATTGGTCTCCGGCTTTACCCTCCCATTCCAAAACAATAAGATTTTCTTATACCTATTCCATGTATTCTTGAATCCTGTTACAGATTTTGCTCCAACCACCTCTGCTGGGAGGCTGTTCCAGGCATCCACCACCACTCTTTCTGTGAAGAAGTACTTCCTCATGTTTTCCCCTGAATCTACCCCCCTCCAGCTTCATAGCATTTGAGCATCTTTTTTCTGAAACATGCTACTCTCTAGTACCCTATTTATACTTGTGAGATACTTGAAAGTCTCTAGCATGTCCCCTTTCCTTTCAGGGAACAAGGGAACATTGTTTAACCAGGAGTAGCACACTAAGCCGAAGCTTGTTTCCAGATGCGACCTGGGAGCACAAGGAAGTTAAGTGACTTGCTCAGGAGGATCACACAGTATGCACTTAGGCAGCTGTGGGATTCAAACCTAACTCTCCAGATCTGCAGCTAGGAGCTTTAACCCACTATACTATACTGCCTCCAGGGTGTACATATTGAGGTCCTTGAGCCTCTCCTCATAGGGCTTTAGATGCAGGCCCTGCACCATTTCAGTTTCCCTTCCTGAACCACGTCAAATCTGTCTATGTCCTTACAGAGATATGGTCTACAGAACTGAACACAGTACTCTAGGTGAAGCCTCACCAATGTTTCATAGAACAGTATAACTACCTCCCTCTTTCTGCTGATGATACCCCTCCATATGCACCCCAGCATCCCACTAGCTCTCCCCACTGCCTTGTCACACTGTTTGACCACCTTGAGGTCATCAGATATGATTACCCCCAGGTTTCTTTCCTGTTTGATGGTTGTCTGTACTACTCCTCCCATCTTGTACTCCGCTCCTGGGTTTCAGTGCCCTAAGTCCGTGATTTTGCACTTCTTCACATTACATTCACATTCTTCACTCGGCTTAGCCTCGTGATTCCAATCCCCCCAGGTGTGGATTAATGCTCAGTAAACCCATACCCTGTTGTGGGTTAATACCTCCTTAGTTTCCATGGCTGCTCCTGTCAAATCATCCTGTATGAAACAGCTGGAGCCACCCTTAGAATGTATTTGGTGACAATTGCCTGAAATAACTTTTCTTTAAATATATCAGAACTAAAAATGAATTGTTTTCATTTTTTTTATTGTTACCACACTAGGATAGGCTAATTTGCTTTTGATTTCTGTACCACCCCACTTCTTGGCCTTCATAATTTTTATACAGTTAAGCTGCAGCATGCCTCGACTTCTACAGGCTGCCTTCTCAAGACACAGGCACATTATTTGGGTTTGTAAGAGAAGATTTCCCTATCTCATGCTTCACTGTGTCTGACATCACTGGGGGCATTTTGGATATGAATTAAGAAAAAGTATTTGAAATGGTGGAAACACACTGAAAGTGAAATATTATTTGATTTTCTACCCCATAATATAAATATATTTACAGTGATTATAATTTGTTTGAGAAATTGTTACGATGGCTACAAATTCTTTTGATCTGGACTTTTAAATGTTTTTAGGATAATACCAGACTCACTGATGAAGGAATTAGAATACTTTAAAACACTGGAATTCAACTGTTAGTGTGGTTGATTATGTGTTAATAAACTAGTAAGTAAAGTAAGTAAGTAAACTTTTATTTATAAAACTCCCATCCTCGGAGGCTGTAGGCGCTGTACAAAACATAGGATAAACAAAAATAGACAAAAATAAAACAAAAGTAGGATATAAAATATAACATACAAGCCATTTTACAGTAAAGTAATTAAAACTTAACATCATTAAAAGTTCAGCAAAACTCAGTAATCTAAAGAATGTGCCTCCTTAAATAGGTGAGACATTAAACCCCTTTTCAAGGCTTCCAATGAGGGGGCCTCTCTCAGAGCCCTTGGAAGAGAGTTGCACAGGGTTGTATCGGTGACAGAAATGCACACTCACCCGATGACTTCAATTGGACCCTGGGAACTGCCAGGAAACTCTCCTCAAAGGGACGGAGAAGGCGGGGGGACTGATAGGGAGACAGTCGGTCACGCAAGTAGCAAGGCCCCAGGTCGTGTAGGGCTTTTTTTAGGTCAGCAAGCTGACCCTGAAAGCAAAATGAAAACTAAAACTAGCTAGTTACTTTAAACTATGGGTGAGTGGGCCTGTAATTCAAATCTCTTTGTATGTAGTTGGCAACCTTGATTGGATTTGTGTATCCCCCGCTAAAACAGTTCTCTTTTCACTGAGGTGGGCTGAGCCAGCAAATCATTGGTTGGTTGAATGCTTTGGATAAACAATTTTAGGCACATTTGTAAAAGTCACATACACTCTCTCTTTAAAACATAGTAACCTAGTATTGTGGTAACAAAAAAAATCTTGTTCTCCCTCCTGCCACACAGCAATGACAATCCTCAATTTGAGTTTTGACACAAAACCACATTTAACTATTGAAATGTTACCGTAATCATGCTGTTTAACTTGATGTTGTTTGTCCACAGGAATCTGTTTAGACCTGCTTTGAAAGCCTGAATGGTGTCAGCTTCCACTACCTATTCTGTATGCTGTTCACCCTCTCTGTAAAGTAATGCTTTCCTACTATATGTCTCCCCTTATCTCACTCCACCCCAATTACCAATTTCAGCGCATGCACCGACTGCACTTACTAGCTGAGATGGCTGTTATGCTCCGATCTAGGTATCCTTTTAGTGTTTAGGACACTGTGATCATTTTTCCCCTCAATCATAGCTTAACTAGGGTAAATAATTTTAATATATCCAATAATTTTTCATACTGTATCTCTTGCTCGAAATGCCATTAATCAGCTTGAGGACTCTGTGCTGGACCCCCTGACTTATTTAATGTTCTTTTTGTACAGCGGTGACCAAAACTGGATTGGGAGGGCTAAAAGCCTAAGGTTCAATGAGAGGGGAAATAGCTCCTCCCACATCCCCTACTTAAACTTAGTACTTCCGTTGCTCCACTTCAAGCGTTTCAAAATTACCCACCATCCTCTCCAGCCTCCTCCAGCACTCTTATCTCACCCTTGACATTGGGCCTTCTATTCCATACACTGACCCAGCATTCCTATCAAGGGTGGGAATAGAGAAAGGCCAAATTCCAAGTCATAACTTTCAAGCTCATAACCTTCAAATTCATAACCTTCAAGTACATAAGTATACACAAGCACTATGCTATGCACCACACATTGAAGCAATACTTTAGATATGGATGGTCTAACCAAGACCTTGTACATAGGGAGGGTTACTCCAATGACCTGCTCTCAGATAGCAAGTTTTCTGCCTGGCTTTACCATACTGTCCACAGTCCTACTGGGTCATAATGTCGTATGTCAAATAGCGTACGACATTACAGCTAACCCAGAATAGCGCTGTACGAGATAGTGAGTGGTGCAATACCGCGAATACTGCTGCACGCGGTATTGCACACTCACACTATCCCAGGCAGAGGATAAGACCTCTACTGGGACAGAGTTCTGCCGAGCAGCTGTTGTGGTTCAATGGACTAAGCCATTGCCTGTTATAATCTATTTGCCGATTGTCTGTACGGGCAGATGGACATTTATTGAGTTGTTAATTCTGTACTAAATGTATGTACCTTTGTCTTGAGTCTTGAGCCCCAGGTCGTATCTGGAATCGAGCAACACTGCTCAGTATGCCTTCCTGGTTAAACTCGTAAATAAATAATTAAAGGAACCCAGGCACTGCATCTGGGACCAGGTTTAATTCCCAGTCCCAGAACATTTCTTTTTTCACACTTTACTGCAATTTCACTGACACCCCCCCCCCGGAGTGAATAATTTTTACCGGGGGGATTGTGGTGTACATCCTACCATAATGGGGGATGCGGGGGGACAGATCCCCCCACAAACAAAAGACTTAAGCCACATGTAAAGAATTGCACTGTATTGGCAGCGCGATGTGTGCATGCGACATAATGTCGTGCGACATTATGACCCCATGCCATCCACAGTTGCCACCAAATCCCTTTCCTTCATTGTGCTGTTTACTGTTGCACCACACAGTGCGTGTGTGTGTGTGTGTGTGTGTGTGTGTGTGTGTGCAACCCACATTCCTCATCCCAAGGTTAAGTACCTTGCACTTAGCTCCAATTTATTCTTTCAAACTGCAGTATCAGTATTGACATGAAAACATAATCATTGTCCCCAGGACTTTCTCTCTTATGGCTGATTTTTCCCCACCAAACATCATAATCCTGTGTCACTGTTTATTACATCATAATCATTTCCACAGCAACAGATTGTGATATTACAAGCAGACATCCAGACAACTGTGATGTCAGCTGTAGACAAGCAGTAAGATCAGATGATGTCTAAGGGACTGTGATCCTGATTTCATAGATATAAAGATGTGAAATATAAGCTAACAGGCTGTCTAAATTCTTACATGATCTAGCCCACCTCATCTTACCATTTTGTTCATGCCACCTCCCCCACTCCTTTCCTTATACACTGTCAGTACCGGCCTTCTCTTGCTTATATGATTTTAAATAATTCACTCTTTCCTCAGCTGACAAAAGATTCTTCAGTTCCTCTGCCCCATCCTCCAGAACTCACTCCTTAGGGAGCTATGAGCCATTGAGTTAGACTCCTATGAAATAATCAGATCTCTTTCTAAAAAAGCCCTCTTTCCTATGGGTTTTCATTGCTAGCTATTGCCCCCCTGATAAATTACATGTGGACTTCTAAGACTATGCTATATTGGCTAGTACTAGCCATTTTGTACCTGTAATGTTGCTTTCTCCATATTCCTCAATTTTATGTAGAGTGTTCCCTATTTAACCTTGTTTCCTTCTGTCCTTGTAAAGTGTTTCGAGGCAGTGTGTCAGAAATGCTATGCAGTATATTACTTATTTTTGCTTATCACCTCCCTTTGAACTATTAACATCTGCACTGAAAATTAAAGTACAATGCATTTTTATTTTAAATAGTGTCATGCTAAAGGTAGTATAAAATGTTTACAAAATTGTCTTTGTTTTTTTTGTCTGATTGATACACAATGTATGATGGGAGCTGCTGCAGTCTCTTTGATTAGCCACAGCTACTGACTCTACATGCTGTAATAACTACCTTATATAGTTGTGCAGCTTGCTGTTATTTTGAAGCAATCCTGCACCCCTTTGTAAATAAGGTATGAGGTCGCGATGTTGTCTCCTGGCCAATAACGTAATAACTAAATACATAATTTAGTTAATTAATTAATAAAACATACAGTCATTCCTGGTCAATAATGACTAATAAAAAAAATGTAAATAGTCACATGTGTAGCGTGTTCTCCTGTTTCTGACTACAGCTATGCAGTTAGTGGCCTGGCCTGCATTTGATATTAATGGGCTGGTAGGTATTCACTGACAGCCCTCACAATTTAGTAGAGCAAGAGTCCACCTGTTAAGTATCATCCACATAACCAGGAAGGAAGCCCACTTTTCCCAGTGTTTCTTTCCCATAGTCAGTAAGTGACAATCCAGAGCTGACAGATTTGTTCACTGCTTCTCTGTTGGCAAAGGACTCCAGACTGGTCATTTCATTCTCGAGGCTCTGCTGGTCTCTGTGTTGGGATGTGCCTTTCTGTACCTGGGCTGACAGACTGACTAAGCTGTCTGTTCTCAAGGGAAGTTCTGAGTTTGTCTTTTTATATCCGCTTGAGTTCTTGTCTTGCATTGACGCTGGTGTCGTTCTTTCGCTAGCTGCTTGTGCTGTCATGCTTCCACTTGACTTGAAACAGAAGAAAGCACATTGTAAGAACATAGCAATGCTTCAGTGCATAGGTTATCCCCCATCCCACATCCCTACCTGAGCTGCTCCCTCTATAGGCAGTGTGATTACTCTACATGTGCTTGTTATTGCTGGGGTCATGACTGCACTGTATGCATGCTACAGCACAGGTTTGTGCTGATGTTATTGCACTGCATGGGTTCTAACAACACTAGTGTGTAAAAATTACTCTTGGGGCTCTGACGTGATAATTGAGTTGCATTGCTAACATGGGTAAGAAAATAATAGCCACTAGATTGGCTAAAAGGAAAAGTACAAGAGTGCAATTATCTGACCTTATTTATACTCCTGTGCTTGTTTAGCCCATACAATATCAATATGCCTCAGCTGAAACTATGTTTTTTGTCTTCTGCTCATATTCACTACAGAAAACAGTATTTTCTTATTAAATTTCATAAATTGAAAAATAATTGAATAGACCCCATGTTATGAGTGCTATGAGACACTTCAGTGATGTGTAATTATGGTCAATAATCATACCTGCCTCTTGTGTAATTAAAGGCACTCAGCACAAGCACCTCATGCCTAACAACATATTGGAGGCTTGCAGTTATTGAACAATAATTGCACACCCTGGCATGTCGTATTGCATATTATACCACAAATAAATCCAGTAGGTACATTGTATTTTTCAAGCAGTTGGAATAAAAATTTTCTTTTACTTAGAACACAGTATTATTTCCACTTGAAAAGTTTTTCCATTGATTCATTATGTTGTTGTCCAAATTGTCATTATTGTCCTGTGTGTATACGCTACTGCCTGGGTTCTGTCCCTATTGCCCAGGGTGTGTTTGTTAATGCTTATGTTCTGTTATTCACCGGTAACATTGAAAGTATCAGTGATGCTTTGGATTCCCTTAGTAGGACCTTTCTTAGTATTTGCAACTCTCTCATCCCTCCCAAAAGGCTCAGAGTCAAAAGCCAAAGAAATGACTGGATCACTACCAATCTTTTAAACCTTATGCAGAAGAGGGACAGGGCATGGGCCACTTATAGAAAATTTAAACTCCCTAATCTGCAATAATATAAAACCCTTCACAGTAAGTATAAAACAGCTGTCCATGCAGACAAAGTTAATTTCCTTAGACATAATCAACTCAGTGGTTGGGGCAGTTCTAAACACACCTGGAAAACAATAAACCAGTTGCTAGGCAGAGGAGCAAGGGAAGAGCAAATTACCCTCACCCAGGATGGAAAACTCATTAATGAGCCCAGAGAGGTTGCCAACCTATTCAAGTCTCACTTTGGTGACCTGGACATATATAAGCCTTTAGTTCCTCAATTCAGTGAGCACTGTTTAGGACTTACCCCTCCCCCCCCCACCAACCTCTCCACTTTAGCCTCAAACTGCCCAAAATTTTACTTTTGCTTTCTCTCACCCAAGCAGGTGATTGACTACCTTAACAATTACGATCCCATGTCCAGTCTTGACTCAGATACCATTCCTTAAACTGGTAGGTAAACACATCACTCTCCCCCCTTACCAATATTGTCAACCACTCTCTGTGTACAGGTGTTTTCCCCTGGAAATGGAAAACTGACACAATAAAACCCATTCACAAATCCAGGTCTAATAATGATGTCTGCAACTTCAGGCCTACTCGCTTCCCTCTCCAAAATTATGGAAACAATTGTTCTCGATCAAATTATTGAATATCTGGAGAGCTATAAATTACTCACAGAGTCTCAGTATGGCTTTAGGGCTGGCCACAGTACAGAGACTGCACTGGTGAAAGTCACTAACTTTATTAGCAAGGCCAACGATGAAGGTTTCTACGCTGACTCAGTTTTCATAGGCCTTACCATGGCCTTCAATTTAGTAGACCACCAGATACTCCTTAACACACTATCCCACCTAAAATTTTCTGAGGAGGTATGGAATTGGTTCAGGAACTATCTTAGTGAAAGATCCCACAAAACAATGATTGGGGAACTATACTCTGATTCGTGTCCCATTAAATATGGCATATGCCAGGGTTCCATCTTAGGCCCCCTTCTTTTCTCACTTACCATTAATTCCCTTCCTGAAATCTGCAGTCTCACTGAGCTACTCCTCTATGCTGACAATGCGGTACTCTTCTGTAAAGACAAGAGTCCCTCAGCCCTCCTAAGCAAACTCCAGCACAACTTCAGCAGTCTACACTCCTGGTTCTCCTCCCATGTACTGGTCCTCGACACCAAAAAAACTAAGTCCATACTATTCTCGGGTGTCAGAAAGACCTCTGATCTTGACTTCGCTTTAACAGACGATGGCAACCCTATCGAATGAATACCCTCATTCCATTAACATCCTTCAAAAAGCTATACACTAGTCTCTTTCCAGAGCCATGCAACTGTTTTCACAAGGCCTAGTCCTACCACAACCCACTTTTTTCTCCCACACCCTTTTTTTTCCTCACACTTCCACCCTTAATTTGTTTTTGTAGCCTTCACCCACTCAACTCATACCTGACCTTATTCCCACAATCCCACCTCCTCGCTTTAATCTCTCATTACTGTCTTATTTTACTCCTTTTAATATAACCCAGTTTCTTTGGCTCATTGCCTTGTATATATGTAAATATTCTTGCTTTTTGTTCATTTATAATGTCCTTGTTTTTGTACTCAATCTATATCTTGTATTTGTGTAAAAAATTGTACCTTTATATTGTTATGACCAATCAGGTCCATCTTGTAAATGAGCTATGCTCAATGATGCTCGCCTGAATAAATAAAGATTTTGATTGATTGATTGATTGATTGATTGAAAGAGTCACTAAACTTAAACACCTAGGTGTTTATCTTGATCCCCACCTGTCCTACGAATACCACATCAGTCAGCTCATCAAAAAGGTACATCAATGGCTCGGCATGCTCTATCACATGGATCAATTCCTGGTTCCTCAGACAAGGGCTCTGATAGCCAACAGCTTCTTCTTACCACTAATCGACTATGAGTCCATTGTATTTTCCCCCTCTACCTCCCAAAAAAATCTCAACAGGTTAAGAACAACCTATTACAACATTATTAGGTTTGTCACTGGCCTCCCTATAATAAATCAAAGGGTCCCTGTTAGTCGAGCGGTCACTTTGATTTATTAAAATTGCAGCTCTAAATAGTAGTAAAATCTATAGGAAAATCACCCCCATTCCAGTCAATGGAGCGCACACATGCAGCCTTCATTTTCTGACTTCACAAAATGGTGCTGCGTGTGCCAGTGTCAGGGTGTATCAGTAGGTTCAGGAAGTGACTCCATTTTTGCAGAGGGCTAAATTACAAGTGAAATAACTTTTTTACACCACTGAAAAAAAAATGTAATTATTGATACCTATCAACGCTGGAGCAGGTGCGGTATCATATATGTTTAGTGGGCTGGAAATTCAGAAGAGCGCACCTGCTCTTTAACAATATTGTTTTTAACCCATGACTGTGTACTTGTGTCCCTGACCTTGATATTAGTTTTTTATTTTGTTGCTTCCTTAATAAGTGTCTGTATAACTCCAGTCCCTGCTTAGTACTCCTCATTGTGATGTCACTGGATGCTTGTGAAAATGGGCAGTTTTGCTCACTTGCCTTTCCAGTATAAAAAATTAAAATGAAAATGAAATGAAATGACATTACTGCCTTCTGTTACTGTTTGGGTTCTGTCCATATTGCCCAGGGTGTGTAAGTTACTACTTAAAATCTGTTGTTATCACCCTGTGTATATGTTACTGCCTGTGTTCTGTTAATATTGTCCCATGTATAATGTTACTGCACAGGCTCTGTCATTATTGCCCTGTAGAATACAAATGAAATAACAGATGGACATCCAATTGTTACGGTGTTGTAAATCCATTGAGGGATTCCTGTGATGTCATAAACCTCAAGAGTGCAGCTCGAGAGGTTTTTATATCATCACAGGTATCCCAAGATGGATTTACACAACTGTAACAGATGGATGTCCAGCTGTTGTTTTTTGTAATAGATGGTTGCAGTTTTTTTCCCGTAACAACAACAAAAAAAAAAACAACAAAAACAGAAAAATTCAGTTTAGAGTATCAGCTTAAACCTTGATCACAGACAGCAAGCTGGAGTAACAATACACACTTTATGTGGTGGCAATTGTCCCAATAAATCCAGTTCTGACATTGTGTCAGCCTTCCCACCTCCCTTCTCTTACATACAGTGAAGCCTGACAGGATGAAGCGCAGTGTCACAGGTTTCCTGCATGACAAAAGAGATTAACTCACATTTAAATTGCACTCTTTGCTGCAGTAACTCTACTGCAGAATTCTGCAGTGTTGGGCTTCATCCTGGTGGGCTTCAGTGTACATCAATCACTTTTCTTACATACAAGTCAGACACAAGTGTTTTCTTTTGAGCAAAATAATTTTACATGGGACAGGGATAAAAACTGGAGGTTTGAAATAGAAGGTTTTGAAAGCCATAAGAGTAGTATGAGCCTGGAACAGCTGATTGCAAAGGACTGAGGCATTCTTTTCTGTAATACCATTGTTTTGACATCAGATTGATGGTATTATGGATTCCTGACATGGGAATAATGGTATTATGACTCTCAGGTAGTGTGAATTTATTTTATTTATTTATTTATTTATTTATTTATTTATTTCAATCTAGGATTACAATACCTTTGAGCCAAGGTTTTTTTACAAAGGTTCCACATCAGCGTGTGCAACAGTCATCATTTTTAGTTACAAACATATAGTCATTGACTTACAGACATGTAATAACCAGTACAAAGACTTGAGCTATGAGCAAGACAAGGGAAGTGGGGTGGTGGGGAAGTGAGGGTAGGAGATCGAGGAGAGGAGGTGCAGGGGGTAGGGGAGTGCGAGGGAGGTGTGGAGGTCGGGGGCAGGAGTGAGAATGGGGAGGTGGGTGAGGGCAGGACAGTGCAGCCAGGGGCCTTGTCGAGAATTTACTTATAGAAAAACGGCAACCATCTATTGCACTGTAGTTTCAGTGTAACTAAACTGTAACAGCATTGCATTGCAGTTACATGCAACAAATGTGTAACTACAGTGTAATTACCCCTGTTGCACTGTAATTAATGATTGCCTGTCCTGTCCTGCAGTTACATTGAAACTGACATGTAAAGTGTGACCAAACAGGTTGATACTCTCTGGTGATGTCAGTTCAGGGATATCACTGAATGTAATGCAGCTGTGCACGTTATGGTGCAACGTTTGTATCCTTGCATTTTTATTCTATTTTAAGTTGTTCTTTTTCTTCAGTCTTGTAAAATGTCCCTTCCTATGTTTAGAATCTACTTCAAATTAGAATCTACTTTAGTATTCTTTCTTAAATTTCAAATAATTAAATGATTCACCTATTTAAACAAGCTATCCCCAGGTTTTCACAATGTTCTCTGCTTGTTTTAAAACCTTTAACAGATGTATGTAATGGTTATATTACAGAACGTGCAAGAAAGTAGTTTATTTTTATTTTTATTTTTTCTGTGTGTCTGCCACACATTATTGATTTATAAGTCACCTGGGAAGGGGAACAGGGCAGGCATTTGCTGATTAATGGCTCTGACAGTAACCACTTAAATTGTCAATGGAAGAGAGTCTAGCCATCGATGGGAATACCATTCCAGAATGGTCCCCTCCCCCCATGTGAATGTAGCTAGTCCCCACAACAGCAGATAGTTAAGGTAATGTCTGATTCACTAGGGTTAAGGCCCCTAATTAATATAGATGGCTGTGGAGTCAAGCTAAACAAAGCTGGTCCAAACTGGTTACAATCTTGGAAATCAAATGTGGGCTTCTATATAGAAGTCTCTAGAAGAAATTGCAATGAACTTTTCAAATGACATGATGAAGGAATGGGCTTAAAGCCCATGATGTGGCAAGATAGGCCAGTGCTGAGGGGTATATCTATGTGGGTCTTTGCTCCAATATGCAGATTTGGAGTAAGACATAATACCAGATGCCCACTGATGCAAAAGGGAGGCCACTGGTCTTTTAAATCTTAAATTTGGGTGGACAAAAGTCTGTCATTTCCTAAGAAGACCTGTGGGGTAAGAAACCAAGACTTAAATTCAGTGTTAGTGAGGTTTTTCTATTTTGTTTTTGTTTTTTCCCCCTCCGGTCACCATCCCCCTCAATCTCCCTCAGACATCACACAATGGTTTATCTCGTCCAGTCTTAGACCCCTGACCTGAATTCTCCCTGGTGCTCTGACCCCTGACACCTACCTGCAGGTATACCCTATGGCTTGTGCCTCCCACGGCTGGGCAACCATCCACTCTCTTGGTGCGCCTTGAAATCAAGCATTTCTGCAGGCAGGGTCGGGGTTAAAGGATATCAGGAACTAGGTAGGTGGGATCCAATGCTGGACGTGGGGCCTGGGCATGTCATCATCCTCTCATGGGGTGGGATTTTTCCTTTTTTTCATGAAGTGTGAATTGTAACAGGTCCCACACCAACAGTGGGCGCAGGAGATCAATGGCATCCTAGGGGCCGTGCACTTTCCCATGCACATCCCTCTGACATCCTCCAAACCCACTTAGTTACTGTATGGAGGCCAGTGGCTCAGTACCTCCCAGCCATTGCTGGGAGGTACCCTAGATGCTGAGGTCCTCAACCCTCCCCCCCCACCAGAGAAAGTTAAGTTGTCATTGGATGCTCAAGCCTTCTCCTCCCCAGCCAACCCTGGACACCTCAAGCTTGGTCCTGTGCCCAAGTTGCCGGCATGGTGCAAGGTGTGGTGCTGCTTGCCTCAGCCCTCAGTGCCACTGGGCCGGCAAGGTTTTTTTAATTGTAATTCATTCTGTTTCAAATTTTTTATTTTTAATTGTCTATTGTACTTCCTTTAGTTTTCTGCATATCTTATCAATTTAGTGTAAATATTAAATATTTGTTGGTTAATATAAATCTGTCCTCTGAGCTTTAATAAGCCCAAGTAGTCCATTTGTATTGGGAAATTCCATGATTTGATTCTGGAGAGATACTACCAAACTTAAAAGTAAAACTTGTGTCTGATACAGAGCAGGGATGAGATTAACTGGAGTGACTAAGGGGGTTCATTAGTACAAGACATTTTGTACTGTATGAGCAAGTGACTGTCCTTGTTCTGTGAGAGCAAAAGCCTATGGTGGGACTTGAATGGAGATGTCCTGAAAAGGTAGTAATCATACTGGTGACAGCATGATAATGCCCAGGAAGTCTTGGGCAAGTTGTGACAAACACCCATAGTTTAACATCACTTTTCTTGTGACTGAAGTAAACTAGCACTCTACACGCAAGTCTACTTGACTTTATGGGGCAATGTGTATTCAAAAACAGCTGAGAATACTGATGAAAACCTGAGAATAACCATATTTAAAGGAATATTCCTTTAATTATATCAAATTAGATAAATGCAAAGGTAGAATCAAACTTAAGGTGATGAATGCAGAAATCTTACAAACAGAAGAAAAAGGGCATAACTCAAGTGACCCTCGTAATTCTTTTATACTCTCCTGGGTGTGATTAGTTAGCAATCTTTGAATTGAATTTGTTAAATCCCAGATAAAAGCCTCATTATTGAAGAACTTTGCCCAATCAAATTCAGATCAGTGTTTCCCCGAACATTGCATTTTACTATTGAAATCAGCAGCACAATTGCCATCCTTGCAAGATCAATGTTGGCCACTAAGCTACTGGCCATCAGAGCCAATGAGACTGCAAGAAATACTGTTGCATTTGTCCTTCTCTACAAACGCAAGATAGGCTACAGCATGTCTACTTATTAAGCCCTTCAGGAAAACCTGAGGCCCAGTTTTCAAAAGTTAATAAAGTGTGCAATGGCAAAAAGTACACAGATGTGCAAAGCACTGTGAATGCACTTTGATGAATATCCAAAAAGTCTGCATGTGTGCAAAATGTATTCAGCACAGCTCTAGAAAAAATGCAACCACACAAGAAGTTTCCATGAAAACCCCATAGTAATCTATGCCACAACCCTTGCATCCAAATTTTCAGCACGTGCAGGATTTTTGTTGTGGCAAAAAGGTGTGCCTGTGCTAAACCAGGTAGGATGCGGTGTAACCCAGCAGCAACACATAAAAAGTGTAGTAAGGCCCAGAGGGGAGGTTGGAATAGTCACTTATCACCCCTTTCTTTGGCTTAATCCCTTGGCGGTGGCAAGATTAACCTTAGACCTTCATTCGATGTCATAATATTTCTTTTTCCTGGCATGCACCTTCCACTTAGATGTGCTGACTCCATTGAACTTTCTGCATATGTCTGCTACATTCTTTGTTCATGCTGTGCTGATTGTGTTAGGGCACTGTTTATGCTCTCGGTGTCTTTTATATATCCACACCACAGACTATCAGCAGTTGTGACATTTCTAGTGCGCACGTGCATAAAATGCTAGTTTTTGCTCTCTTCTGCACGTGTGGTATTTTTGACTTTTACACTAATGTGGCACATCTCTGTTTATGAATTTCAACAGCCATCTCTTGTGCATGTGTGCAGTTTTCCCTGGTCTTTGAAACCTGGGCTCCAGATATTGTGGAATTCCTGTTCCCTCCTCGGGTTAACACTCCTGGAAGACTCATAAATGAGCTTCCTGCCTTTTTAAGTCCCACTTGTACTGCTGAACTAGAACAGTTTGACACCCAGAGCCAAATCTGCTGGTGGACTTCTAACAAGTTTTAAACAAGTAATAATATGTATACCTTAAAATTAATTGACTTCCACAGTAAAAATAATATTGCATAACCTTTTTTCTCTCCTCAGTCACATTCTAGGATATGAATTTGTTTTTTTACTAAATATGGAATTGGAGATTACCATTGCTGACTGTCTTTTTCTGTGTTTCATATTTTGATGTAAAAATATTGATTTCCAAGGAACTAAATGAGGGGAGTACAGCAGACGTGGCCTACAGTATCTGGACTTTAGCAAGGCCTTTCAACACTGTGCCGCACAGGAGATGGATAAAGAAATAAAGCAGCCTAGAGGTGGGATCCAAAGTGGTAAATTGGGTTAGAAACTGGGTATAGCAGATAGGGGACAGAGGGTGGTGGTTAACAGCACTCACTCAGTGGTGGGAGAGAGACAAGCGAGGTGCTAGAGAGCTTAGTACCAGAATCAGTCCTCTTCAATGTCTTCATACATGACATTGCAGAAGAACTAGAAGGGAAGGTATGCCATTTTGCAAATGATGCCAAAACTCTGTAATAGGGTGAACACTCAAAAGGGGGTAGAGAGAATGAACAGGAATCTTAGGAAACTTGTGAAGTGGGTCAAGTGCATGGTAGCTGAGGTTCAATGCCAAATAAATGCACAATCATGCACCTAGGGCATAGAAACCCAGGAACAAGGTATGGGGAAGGGGATTACAGTCACTAAGCAGGAAAGAGATCTTAGGGTTATCATAACAATTGACCTCAAAGTGGCAAGGCAGTGTGACAAAGCACTAGGTATGGCTAGTGGGATGAGGGGTGTATAGGGAAGGTTATCTCCAGCCGGAGGAGTGAGGTGGTGTTGCCACTGTATCACTCACTAGTGAGACACCAGCTGGTGTACTCTGTCCAGTTTTGGAGGCCACACCTCAGAAAGGACATAGATAGGGTGGAGGCAGTTCAAAAGATGGAAAACAGCATGGTGCAGGGGTTGTACGAGAAGTCCTACAAGGAGAAACAGAGGGATTTCAATATGTATACCCTGGAAGAGAGGAGATTGAGAGGTGACATGATAGAGATCAGCAAGTACCTCACAGGGGTGAACAGGGTACAGAAAGGAGTCTCTTTCACATGAGAAAGAACACCAGGACCAGGGAGCATACAATGAAGCTGGTGGTGGGACATTTAAGAGGGATGACAGGAAGCACTACTTCACTGAAAGAGTGGTAGATGCCTGAAACAGACTACCAGCAGAAGTAGAGGA
Organism: Neoceratodus forsteri; assembly: GCA_016271365.2. Taxonomy (NCBI): domain Eukaryota; kingdom Metazoa; phylum Chordata; order Ceratodontiformes; family Ceratodontidae; genus Neoceratodus; species Neoceratodus forsteri. The sequence goes on along the minus strand of CM057452.1, from coordinate 180,445,792 downwards.
GGCAAAAATGGGGGAGGGGCTTCAAGCATGCATGGGATAGACACAGGGAAATATTAGTCAATAGGCAGGATGGGGGAGGGTCGACAGAGACCAGATTAGACAGGGAACATCTGGGTAGACTAGGTGGGCCAAGTGGTCCTTTGCTGGTAGCAAATTCTATGTTTCCATGATTGTTTTGTAGCTTACTAAAAAAAGTATGCCTTCTTTTCAAAGGTATCATGTATTCATTAGAAAAATAATGCACTTAAGTACAAATAAGGTAAACTTGCTGTTGTTTATGCCAGCTCACATATCCTAACATATGCTTTATAGAACTGTATGTACAGTAACTTAAGTTAGTACTGACTGCCTAAGCCCTTTCAGTTGCTACACCTGTTTGCACTATAACTTACAGTATTAGAGGCATTTGTAATTTCTGGTGTTTGCTGTTTATAACATTATTAGAGATATTTGTAATTTCTGGTGTTTGCTGTTTAGAAAGGGGGGTTACTAGTGGAGTACCTCAGGGCTCAGTACTGGGTCCAGTCCTCTTTAACATCTTTATAGGTGACATTGCAGAGGGTCTGGAAGTAAAGGTATGCCTCTTTGCAGATGACACAAAGATCTGTAACAGAGTTGATACACAAGGGGGGGTAGAAAGGATGAGAAGGGACTTGGCAAGGTTGGAGGAATGGTCAGACATATGGCAACTTAGATTCAATGCAAAGAAGTGCAAAGTAATGCACCTGGGAAATAAAAATCCAGGAGAAGAGTACGAATCACAGGGGAGGTACTAACAACAACAATAATGGAAAGGATCTGGGTGTAGTCATATCAGATGACCTAAAGGTGGGTATGCAATGTGAGAAGTCAGTAGGGAAAGCCAGGGGGATACTGGGATGCATAGGGAGGGGCATCACAAGTAGAAAAAGGGAAGTGGTTATCCCTCTATACAGACAGTTGGTGAGACCCCATCTGGAGTACTGCGTGCAGTTTTGGAGACCTCATCTACGCAAGGACATAGACAGGGTGGAAGCAGTCCAGAGGAGGGCAACTAAAATGGTGCAGGGTCTACATCAGAAACCATATGAAGAGAGACTGAGAGAGCTTAATATGTATACCCTTGATGAAAGGAGGGACGGGGACATGATAGAAACTTTTAAGTACCTCAAGGGAATCAACAAAGTCCAGGAGGGTAGCATCTTTCAGAAAAAGAGATTGTAAGAACAAGGGGCACAATTTAAAGTTAGAGGGGGACTGCCTCAGGGTAATGTGAGGAAATTCTTTTCACGGAGAGAGTGGTGGACGATGGAACTGCCTTCCTGGAGAGGTTGTGGGGTCTAAAACAGTGGAGGAATTCAAACATGCATGGGACAGACATAAGGCAATTATAGTGGGGGGTTGCAGGAAATAGGCTGTTGGTTAACTAGAATCTGCAGCTTATCCAGTAGGTAGGGAAATGGGCAGACTGGGTGGGCCAAGTGGTCCTTATCTGCCGACAAAGTCTATGTTTCTATGTCTATAACATCTGTATCATTTGTCTGCCTCGTTGCTGCACCTAAGCCTGGACCTCTTTGTCAATGAGCTTTGGCATCTCGGGGGGGTGGGGTGGCACCCAGTACACACTACCAGACTGAGGAATGAGGAATGTCAATGAGGCAGTGCAGACATTTCTCACTCCTGGATGCCACACTGTCAGCACTACTCACTCCTGGGTCCTAAAGTGCTGACCCAGGAGTGAGAAAACTATCTTACACACAGGACCTGGAAACAAGGTACACACCTCTTCTGCTGACAGTGCAGGACTGGGGTACTTACCTCTTGCACCGACACTGCAGGACTGGGACATTTCTCCTCTCAAACTAACAGCACTGGACTGGGGTGCCTGTGTCTCACACTAATGGCACATGGACTGAGGTACTTACTCTAACCATTGCAGGACTGGGGTGTTTACCATTCACACTGAGAAATGTACCTCTTACACTGAGAATTCAGGACTGGAGTACGGACATCTCTCATACTAATAGTACTGTATTGGGGTACTTACCTCTCACGCTGACACTGCATGACTGCTATACTGTACTTCTTTTTGCAGTTGATATTTTTTTGAGGTTTTAGACAAAACACAGTAAATGAAAACTTCATATACTGTTCATACTTCAGCAAGAGGTGCAATATAAAATCATGAGCATGCATTAATCTAGATTACTACCTTTGAAGAGGTACTATTGGTACTATATAGGAGAAATATTGTACGAGTCCACCAAAAACATACACTAACATAGCTACAGTATACTGATATCAAGATCCACATGAACATCTAACAAATTTATTTTTTTGAAGACTGATGATGGGGAAAGGCACACAGAGCCAAGGATCATTTCCAGGTGTGACCCGGGGGAAAGGAAACAGGAGGAAATGTAATACAGGGCATTACATGATACAGCAATAACGTGCAGGCACAATTACAGTGTATAAATACAACGCAGGTACATGCCAGGAACAAATTAAAGAGCAACTTTACATGCAAGAGTCACCCAAAATTGCATTGCAAGATATGCCCTTAAATATGTTCACCTAACGAGCAACACAGTGCACTAGGGTCAAATTCTATGTTTCTATGATAGTTCTGTGTCTTTTTTAAAAAAAGTTGTGTGCTTTCTTTTCAAAGGTATCATGTATTCATTAGAAAATGAATGCACTTAAGTGCCAAACAGGTAAACTTGTTGCTACTTGCATCAACTGGTAATTTGTACATCATCATTTTTTTTACCCTAGAGGGCTTATGTTACTTTTACTTCTATTCTCTAATTTATTTTCTGCCAAGCTTTGGACAATGTGGATGTCCTGACTGAAGGAGCAGACCCCTAACCTGTAAGGTACTGCGTGTCATGCAGGGAAACTGAGCACAGTACCTTTTAGGTTAGGAATCTGCCCCTACAGTCTGGACACCCCTATTGTCCAAGGCTTGACATTAAATGAATTAAAGAATAGGAGTAGAAGAAACGTTAGCTCTCTAGGGTAAAAAAAAAAAAAGGTCATGCAGAAATTACCAGTAGGTGTCATTAGTATGGACAATGATGTACAGCTACTGCCACATACTGACAAATACATGCCCTCAGACCCTCTCATTCATGGGTAACAGCTAAGTACAGAAATATTAAAACATGAGATACAGAGAGATAGGTAATAACACAGGCAGAAAGGAGGGACCCCCCCCCCCAACCCCACAGGGGAGCACCATAAGTCTTTACCATCGAAAACCCATGACATCAATTTCAGTGAGAAAAAACGCAGGCTGTGAATACAGGCCTAATATTTGAAATGAACTAGTATCTGTAAGTCTGGAGCAGATGCTGCCCTATCTTGCAGTCTTGTTGCCTGAGACAGTCTCCAGTCCCCGTGGTGCACCCAACAAGAACAGATCACTTTTGTCCAATATCTTTCTTTCCTACCTTAGCTAAGTTACAGGAGTGTATTGTTCTATCAGCTTACTTCCTGCCTTGACAATTCATCATTCTTCACCCCCTTCCAGTCTGGCTTTAGGAAATCCCACTCCACTTCTACCTCCTTCCTTCACCACTCTGATTCCATACTTACCTGCATGGATAAAGAACTGATGACTTCTGCCATTTTTGTTGATCTTGTTAAAGCATTCGACACTGTGGCGCATCCCCTTCTACTGAACACACTTAAAGCTGCTGGCCTTTCTGACTCTTCAGTCAACTGGTTTTGTTCATACCTCAAAGGCAGATCACAAGCTGTCTGGACAGGTAAATCCATTTCACCTTCTCTCCCTATTAGCTCAGGCGTCCCTCAAGAATCTGTCCTAGGTTCTATTCTCTTATATTCCTAAATGACCTACTCTTTGTCTGTTCCTCCATGCCCATTCATATGTACAGTGATGACACAGTTCTTTTAGTTTCTGGTGCCTCTCCCCAGGACCTTACCTCCAAACTTCAGGATTTATCTGTGCACATTAATGCAATTCACCATAGACTTCATCCTAAGCTTGGTGCTTTGTGCAGGAACAAAGCATGTATTCCACTCCCTGCCCAATGAGAAATTGTACTAAAATAATCCTTCCAATATTTGACTATGGTGACTTAGTCTACTATAGCACCCCAAAAACCTCCCTTGCCAGACTGGACCCCCTTTTTTCAATCTTTCTACCATGTTGCTTTAGATTGCCCCTGTTGTACTCACCACTGCACTCTTCACTCAGCTCTTTCTTTCCCTTCTCTTGATGCTAGGTGCCTTTCCCATTGTATCTCTTTTTGTACAAATTCTGGTTTGGCACCCTTCCCTCTTATTTCAAAACCCTTCTTTCCCTTCTTCCTCCTTCATCCTACCTTCTTCACAACTATACTTTGCATTCTCTTAAGATCCATCCTAGAAAAACTAATGTTGGTCAATCTGCTTTGGAAGGGGATCCACAAGCATGGTAGCTGACCTTAGAAAACTAGAGGAATGTTCAAAACACTGGCAGTTAAACTTTAACACCAAGAAATGTAAGGTTATGCACCTGGGAAAGCAAAACCCAGTGGTAAAGTACTCTCTGGATGGGCACCAATTGGAAGTGACAAAGACAGAAAGGGACCTGGGTGTACTCATCACCAATGATTTCAGAGTCACAAAACAGTGGAAAAAAGCTGCACCAAGAGCAAGTGGCATCCTCGGATGTACAGGTAGGGGCATTACAAGCAGAAAGCAAGAGCTAATCATACCACTGTACAGATCCTTGGTAAGGCCACACCTGGAGTACTGTGTCCAGTTCTGGAGGCCACACCTGAAAAATGACATAGACAGATAAGAGACAGTGCAGAGAAGGGCTACTAAAATGGTGCAAGGGTTGCACCATGTGACATATGAAACTAGACTCAAGGTACTAAAATTGTACTCACTAGAATGGAGAAGAAATAGAGGAGACATGATAGAAACATTCAAATACATCAAGGGAATAAACAAGATGTAGAATCTCTTCCAGGTAAACAAAGGAACTTGGACACAGGGCCACAACTTGCATCTGGTGGGAGGCAACTTCGGGAGCAACTATAGAAAGTACTTGTTTATGGAACAGCCTGCCAGCACAGGTGGTGGCAGCTAATACAGCAAAATAATTTAAACTAGCATGGGACAGACAGTGCAGACAGCTTGGCTTGAACAATTAAGGGGGGGTAGCCACCTTGGCCAGACTAGATGGATCAAATGGTCCCCATCTGCCGACACCAGTCTTATGTTCTTCTTATGTTCTTACCATTTTCCTAAACATTGGTTCTTCCTTCCCTTTTCTATTCATTCTGCCTCTTCTACCTCCTCCCTAAAGTTTCTTCTTTCAGACTTTTGTCATCCAGCTTGCAACTGCCTTTGACCCCTCCTCTTTTCTCCACTTACTTAGTCTTACCCTCTCTTGCTGTTCCATTTTTGGTTTCTTTTGGTATATATGTGTGTGTGTGTTTTAATTTCTCTAGTTTTGGCTTCATTTACTATTTAGTCTAACATTTTTGATTCTGCTTGTATAATTTATTTGTATTTACCTTGTTATTATATGGTTAGCTATCTCCCCCACCTCTCTCCTCTCCTCTCCCCAGGACTCATCTAGAAACAAGCTGTTATCAGCTCAGTATGTACTTCCTGATTAAACATTTTAAATAAATAAATAAGGGTTCCCTAGGGGAGGAGGACGAGTGTCCATCAACTCTGTGACGTCGTGCAGGCAAAGCGAGCACAGTACTTTTTAGGTTAGGAGTCTCCACCTTCAGTTATGACACCCCCATTTTCCACGGCTTGATGTTCCGCTTCCAATTAATCCAACAACCTGGAGACATATTGGAGATTTCTGAAAAGATAGGTTCCCCCCACCTCCACAGTCTCACTGGGAGCAAAAGGGCAAATAGGATTTTCGGTACTTTTTGGCCTGCATTTTGCCACTTCAAAGTCTTTCCATCTGCATCTTGTGGAAAAGGGCAGATCAGGGAACAAATTCACAATAATCTCTCCAACATAGAGGTCTTCTGGCCTCTGAGTGGATACCAGGGCCTCGTCCCTCAGGTTGGATGGCAACGCTACTCTCCTAGGATTCACCTAACAGCCTGTCTCTACAAATCCCAGTAGTAGGGGAGTATCCCATTGCAAAGCTTGAGGCAGCGAGTCCTCAATAAATTACATAAGGTCATTCCCTTCTTCTTCCTCTGGCATCCCAACTAATCATAGTTTCTCTCCAGGAGAGCAATTTCAGAGAGTTCCAGATGTCCTTTTAAGATGACTGTCTAAGTAATTGCCCCTGTTTTCACAGCTAAGCTTTTTCTGCATGCAAGACCACTGTAGTTGCCTTGTCAGAGGCAACCACAACAGATTGCATGCACGAGGTAAACCTGTCAAAGCACTTCTCAGTTGCTTGCATTTACTGGATCATAACCTGAAAAGAATTCTTGATATCAGGGTCACACTTTATTTCAAGTCTCAGTTTCAGTGTAAGTGCAGGATAGGTAATCACTAATTACATGCCACAGGGGTAATTACAGTACTTGCACATGTGCTGCATGTAACTGCATTGCAACTGACAGTGCAATTACACTGTAACCACACTGTAGTTAAGGAAACTGAATGTGTTACCGATATCAGCAATGTTGGTGAAAGAGGCCTGTTCTCCCACTGGTGCCACTGGCTTGTCAGTGCCTCCCACTCCCTGTTTCAGCTGAAAGATGTCTGTAGATGACAGTGGCTGGTTGCGAGGGGTCCCCATGTTGGTGATTCTCCCACTGTTCTCCCACTGGTGCCACTGGCTTGTCGGTGCCTCCCACTCCCTGTTTCAGTTGAAAGATGTCTGTAGATGACAGTGGCTGGTTGCGAGGGGTCCCCATGTTGGTGATTCTCCCACTGTTCTCCCACTGGTGCCACTGGCTTGTCAGTGCCTCCCACTCCCTGTTTCAGTTGAAAGATGTCTGTAGATGACAGTGGCTGGTTGCGAGGGGTCCCCATGTTGGTGATTCTCCCACTGTTCTCCCACTGGTGCCACTGGCTTGTCAGTGCCTCCCGCTCCCTGTTTCAGTTGAAAGACGTCTGTAGATGGCAGTGGCTGGTTGCGAGGGTTCCCCATGTTGGTGATTCTCCCACTGTTCTCCCACTGGTGCCACTGGCTTGTCAGTGCCTCCTGCTCCCTGTTTCAGTTGAAAGACGTCTGTAGATGACAGTGGCTGGTTGTGAGGGGTCCCCATGTTGCTCTCTCCAGTATTGCAGTCCTGTGATTCAGGTTAGTAAAGTTTTAAAATGTTTTGACAGCAAAAGAAAACAAATATAGGTATTTTGAGTCAGGAGCTCTTCAGAAACATGTCTTCTTAGGCTGATGGCTAGCCACAATCCCTTCATGGCTAGAGTACTTGAATATCACAGTAATCGTACAGGGCTGAGGCACTTTCTCACACTGACACTAAAACTGGGTTACTTACCTTTCCCAAAGACAGCTCAGAGCTGGTGAACTTACCCACACTGATGCTAATGGACTAGGGTACATATCTTTTAAACTGACAGTACAGGACCAGGGTTCCCACCTCTCCAAAAGACAGCAATGAACTGGGATACATACCATTCACAGTGGCTGTTTCAGTTCAGTTTTTATTAATCCGAGAATGTATATAAAAATGATTTTGTTACACACATACATAAAAACATTGTTATACATTTGACACCATTCATTCTTACAGAGCAGATTCACAGAGTTATAAAAATACTTGTTTAAAATATCATATCTCATACATATAACATATGTAACATATAACATATATTTGTTTACATAAAAAAACTGACATTACAGGACAAGGGTTCCCACCTCTCCAAAAGACAGGAATGAACTGGGATACATACCATTCACATTGACAATAAGGAACTGGGTCACTTTCCTCTCACACAGAGAGTATTGTTTAGTGATGTCTACCTCTCCCAGGCAGCAGAGCACTGGGATACTTATAGTAACTCTCACACTGACAGTATATGACTGGGGTACTTAGCACTACACTTATACTACAGGACTGGGGTACTTACCACTCACAGTGACATACAGAACTGGGGTACTTCGCTTTCCCACAAACAGTACAGGATTACGGTTAAACAACTCCCACAGACGGTACAGGGCTGGGTTACCTACCTCAAGAACAGACAGTAGAGGACCATCAATGGGGCCACTCACCTGTTGTTCTGAGGTTATGCTGATATTTTCCAGTTTCTTTTTCCTGGAGATTTCAGGGTTCCAGTGACAAACCAGACTGTCATTTTGGACGCTGTAATTCTTGTTTCCTAAGAGCCAGTAGGTCTTCATTTTTCCCTTACCCTGTAACACAGTAAAGAACTGAAGACAGTGAATGAAACCCTGCATTTTCCTAGAGGGCTGCCTTAATTGGATGGAGATCTCCACTTGCAAGAAGAAATTTAAGAAAAATATTGGAACTGGATGTCCTGCTGCTTTGAGCTACTGCTGTCAATTTGAAGAGCTACAACGGAGTAAATCAAAGGTTATCCAGCTTTTCTTTCTTGTCCGCAGACTTGGGTTTTAAAAACAAGACTATATGTCTTGAACTGATAGGTGCTGGACAATGCTTTGTACCCATTACCTGTACTCATCACTACTGACTGATAGAGCCCTTATTAAGCAATCTGTCTCTTATCATATTTCTTAGAATTCATGCTAAGATGTTACCTTGACTTCGATTTCACCCCGCAGCTCGATTTCATATGTGTCATCCACGATTAGAGCATTGAATGTGGCAGAACTGACATGTATTTTCTGAGCTGCAAACCAGGGAAGAGAGAAAGACAGAGAGGGAAAGAGAGACTGATTTCAGTACTTTGTGTAGCATAACACAGCATTATAGCCCGTGGGACTCACCATAGCAGAACTGTGGGGCGATACTAAAGGTTCAGTTTCTAGTTTTTCCTCACTGTGGTACCTTCATGACATGCAAAGGAAAGGCATACTGAGCCTAGACTTATTTATAGGTGTGACTCATTGGGGGGAGGGGTGGAATGCAGACAGGGTGAAGGAGAAAACAATAAAAATATGCTATTAAACAAGTCTGAAGGAAAAACTACAGTATAAAATACAAAATATAGCATGGATCGAGTATGGTAAAATAACTCTATGTAGCATATAAAAAATGTTAGAGTGACCCATGAAAGAAACAAGCATTGAAACATAGAAACATACTGTAGATTTTGACAGCAGATAAAGATCATTCAGCCCACCCAGTCTGCCCATTTCCCTACCTATAGGATAAGCTGCAGATCCTAGTTCAACAGCCTACTTCTTCCTACCCCCGACTAGAATTGTCTCATGTCTGTCCCATGAATTATTGAATTATCCCACTGTTTTTGACTTTGCAACCTCCTCAGGTCCTCAGGAAGGCTGTTCCATTGTCCACCACCCTCTCTGTGAAAAAATACTTCCTCACATTGCACCTGTATCTTCAAATTGAGCCTCCTTGTTCTTGCACGTCTCTTTTTCTGAAACATGCTACCCTCTTGGACTTTGTTGATTCCCTTGAGGTACTTGAAAGTTTCTGTCATGTCTCCCCTTTCCCTCCTTTCCTCAAGGGTATACATATTAAGCTCCTTTAGTATCTCTTCATATGGTTTCTGGTGCAGACCCTGCACCATTTTAGTTGCTGTCCTCTGGACTTTCTCCATCCTGTCTCTGTCCTTGCGGAGATGTGGTCTCCAGAACTGCACACAGTACTCCAGATGGGGTCTAACCAGCTGTCTGTACAGAGGGATAACAACTTCCTGTTTTCTACTGGTGATACCTCTCCCTATGCATCCCAGTATCCCCCCAGTCCACCCCTTTCTGCATTTTCACATTACTTGCCTATCTTTCGGTCATCTGATGTAACTACCCCAGGTTCCTTTCCATTTTTGTTGTTGTTAGCACTGACTCAAAAACAGTTATTAATCAGCAGACAAAGGTTGGACCCAAAATTGAGGTAGAATGGAAGTCCTGAGAGGAACGTAGGAAGGAAATAAGACAGGCATGAAGGAGGGGGGGGGAGGAACACAGGTATTGAGGGGCTAGTTGCAGAAGAAATGAAGAAGGGCTGGGTGGGGGGCTATTTGCAGGAGCAGGAGTTCAGAGAGTTCTTCAAGGAATGGGGAGAGTAGCAAAGGATGATAGGGAGGATACTCCAGACTGTGAGTAGGTGAGAGGATAAAGCCACTTAACCCACAGAGGTCCTAGAATGAGGACTAGAAAAGGAGTCAGAATCAACAGAGAGAGAGAGCAAGCATGGGAGGAGAAGAACAGAAGGTAAGGTAGCAGGGGAGAGAACCAAACTAGAATTCAGAGTAAAGACAATCACAGTGAGACAGATGCCTGCCTTCTAGAGAGGGGAGGAAGAGGTTAGTATAAAGGGAGCAATGGTGGGCTTGGGAGGGCAGTTTAGGACAAATCTGTAGAAGGAGTTAAAGAGGGTTCCAGTATGACCAGAGTGGATTAGTGGCAGCACTATATACCATGTCTGAGTATTAAAACACCAGTAAGACTATCTTAAGGACAATCCAGCTGTGATGGGAGAGGAATACAGGTCTTGTTTGTGTACAAGACATTCAGCTTGGGGAGTAACTTTCTATAGATGGAGCCTGTGTGGGAGGAGAAATATATGTTTCCATCTAGCCACACACAAATGTATTTAAAGCTGTGAATTTTTTCATGGAGGAAACCATCCAGAGTCATAACGATAGGGATTATGTAGAGCCTGGTAAGTCACTACTTACTGCCAAAGGTCAGGGAGATTACCGTTTAGGCATGTAACTGAAAGATAGTTTGAGAAGAACCAGAACTGGATGCTGTCAAGTCACACACTGCAGAGGTGCGATGCCAAGGACCCAGAGGCAAATAGTATGGTGTCATGTGGATATGTGAATGGAGACGCAAACTGAGAGAAGGTCATTTAGAAAGATGTAAAACAAACTGGAGCCAAGAACAGAAAGCTGGTAAACTTAACATAGAAACACAGAAACATATACTCTGATGGCAGATAAGGACCGATTGGCATACCTAGTCTGCCCATTTCCCTACCTATTGGATAAGCTGCAGATCCCAGTTAACTTGGGAGGGAGGGAGGAGGAGGGAGGAGAACCCATAGTCTTTTGGACTGTTTGTTGTCTCTCAAGCAGCAATGTGTGGGACCAGGAAACAGAGAAGTCAGATGGACCAGCCCCATGAGCTTGAGAAGTAGGGTGTGATGGGAGATGGTGTTAAAAGCCTTAGATAGGTTAACAAAATGGTAGAAGTGAGATGCCCCTAGCCCATCCTCTTCAGGACAGGTAGTGAGCTATAGGATAGAAGAGTCAGTGGAATGGGATTTCTGAAAACCAGACTAGAAAAGGCAGAGAAAGGGAGTGGTGTATAGAAAGGAGGAGAGTTGGGATGTCACTATAATGGTCACAGATGTCATTGATCACAGGTAACACATGACTTGCATGATACAGATACATTATCAACTAGCCAAAATGGGCATTAAGATGTTTTTAGAATTAGCCCTCCATCTACCAACTGAACAGGGCAAAACTAAAATACGGTTCATGTAACAACCGGCACTAGCGGTCTGTCTTTATTATTTGTTGTTTTAGTTCTCCCTGGGCCTAGCCTCCACTAACATATTGCTCTTCTCTTCTACTCCCACATGAACACTGATGAGCATTAATGATCTCTTGGAGCATACATCTGGTGTTGCCCTAACACCCATTCTTGTAGCATCATTGACATAGTGGGTCTTGGTCCCCAGGATCCAATAAAGGGGCAGGAGTTCCATAGGTCTCCAGCAAGTGATTAGCAAACAAGGAAAGGCCTCATTCCTCATGGTCCAACACATTCCCCTACCATAGACCCTCCCCCTGGAGTCAAAGTACACTGACTCTGATGCTCTGATGCATACCCTAGACTCCAGTGGCTCAGTGGGAGTCAGGCGCAGGATACAAACCCATTCCTCTAACATGGTAAAAGTAGCAATACCCCTAGCCAGTGCCTCCAGGCTGGCTTCATTTTCAAAATATGTTTTTTCCATTTTGTTTTACAACATAGAAAAAGGTAGAGGGGGAGTTGTGCCATTTAACGATCTGGCAAACAGAGGAAGAGAAAGAGGCAGAGAGAGAGAGAGAGAGAGAGAGAAGGATGGAGAAACAGAGAAACAGATGGACATATAAAAAAGGAGACAAAAAGGGGAGAGAGAGAAGGAGAGAGACAGAGAGAAAGGATACAGTGTGGGAGAGACAGAGAGAGAGATTGATATAGCTGTATCTATCTATTGCTCTTTATAGATTATATATCTGTAGAGCAAAAGAGGAAAGAGGAGGGGAGAGAGAGAGAGAGAGAGAGAGACGAGAAGGGAGAAGGGGAAGAGAGAAAGAAAGAGAGAGAGAGAGGTGATAATGATAAAGAGAAAGGAGAGAGAGCGAGAGAGAGAGAGACAGACAGAAAGATAGACAGACAGACAGACAGACAGAGACAGAGATGTTCCATACAGATTCCAGACAAATAACTGTCCAAACAGGCAACAGACATGGTGCTGTCCATTAGAGAAACATAGAATGCCATTCCAAATGGAGAGTGACCTGAAGGCAGTGGTGGTAGAAGCACATTTGGACCTGGTGGCAATCCTAGAGATGTGAACAACCCAGTACCACACCTGGGACATGACTATTTCAGGGTATGAAGTGTTCAGGAAGGATAGTGAGGGAAGGGGGAGGGGTTACATTATATGTACAGGAGAGTATAATGGCTACTGAGATGTCAAAGATCAATTATATGGAAAAAAGCAAGTATACAGAGGCAATGTGGGAGCAAGTAATAATAGAACAAAAGAGAAACATCAGGATAAGAGTGATATATAGGCCACTAACTCAAACAGTGGAAGCTGACAGGAAACTGAGGTTGCGATTAGAAAAGCACAAAAAGGCAGCACTACACAGAGGGAGTTGAGGTGCTAAACATTTATTCAATAACACGCATTCATGGAAACAATCCCCAGCACTTCAAGGGTTCAAGCCCTCTTCATTGGGGGTGGAGTCACAGACAGACAAACGGACTTCAATAGCAGGTTTTATTATGACATTATTTATGACATATTTCAAATTGTTAAAGTAATATTTCTCAAGTAACCAAACCTTACAAACAGCTAAAGATAGCTGTATAAACATGCAATTGATATATCTCAAATGTCATAAATCACTTCAGGGATATTTTATTTATTTATTTATTTATTTATTTTGCTTTTGTTGACCGGGTAAGTGCACTAGGCAAACAATGCCTATTTTCAGGCACGACCCGGGAGAAAACAGTTTACAGACATAACAATTAACATGTGACGCAGCACATGAAACAGTACAATGGGTAAAAACAGCGTATAGTATATACAATGACATACTGATTGGTGAGGGATAAGATACCATGAAAACAGAAGGAGGAAACAGGATTGGTATCAAACAAAAACAACGTGGAAGGTAGTATGTTAAAGTGCAGTAAGTGCCGTAAGTGGTAGAGGAGAGAGAAGTAGGAAAGAGGGGATGAAAGAGCATGGCAGATAAGGATCATAAGTAGAGGAAGGAAAAGGGGTAGATAGGATGAAGATAAGGGGAGAGCAAGCATTAGTAGGATTCAAGGTGGTTAAAACAAGTGCAGGGATGCAGAGGTGAAGGTGTTCACGATGTAGATTCTTGAAGATAGCATGTGTGTTTGTTTGACGGATGGAGAGAGGTAAAGAGTTCCAGTATTTGAGGGCAGTGTAAGACGCTGCAGTGCCCATTTTGTTCTACATGCTGGCTGCATGAAGGGCTTTATCAGTGGATGTAATTCATGAGTAGATGGTTGGGTTTCAGTGCAGAAGAAAGGGATAGGGGAGACCTGTTCTGATGACAGAGTCAATTAATGATCCAAGGTCTGAAGGCGATAGCGGATGGCTAAGCCATTTTAGGTCCCGATAAAGGTGGCAGGTGCTTGGAAGCGTGTTGGAGGCTGCGTATAGCGACAAATGTTATTGTAAGTGATGTCCCATTTATGAAGGGCAGATTTAGATGCGAAGGAAGATCGTTGAGCCATATACTAGAGCCGGTAGAAGAGCCGGCACTGCTAGTCTGGCTTGAGGGGTAGAGTGCGTAGCTGGTACGATAGGCACTTCCTAGCTTAGCATTGACTGACTTACAAATAGTAGCGATATGAAGGTCAAGGTCAAGTGATTCGTCCAGGGTGACACCAAGATATTTGAAAGATTGGTAGAGGGTAGAGGAGAGTTGTCCGCATAGGAGATGTTAAGGATAAGGATTAGTTTTGAGTCTGGCCTGGGAGCCAAACACCATTGAGTAAGATTTACTAGAGTTTAGGACAAGTTTATTATGAGTAAGCCAGGTTTGGATACTTTCGAAATCCGATGCAAGAGGATGATGTAAGGAGATGGAAGTTTAGGACTATGATAGTAACCAAATCATCCGCTAGAGCAAAGCGAACAATTGGGTGCGACTGAAGGGATGTCATTAATAAATATTGTAAAGAGTAACGGACCAAGAATAGAGCCCTGTGGCACTCCAACGTGGATAGGTGCAAGATTCGAAATAGCAGAGTTAAAGACCATGGTCTGTTGCCTATCGGTCAGATAGCTCTCAAACCAAGTTATGGTATCTGGGGAGAAACCAAAGGACCGTAGTCTTGATAGAAGGAGCGAGTGGTTTACCAGGTCAAAAGCTTTAGTTAGGTCAATAAAGACTGCACCAGTCAGGAGGCCTAGGTCCATGGCTGAGTTAATGTCACTGGTCAGCTTTAGCAGGGCAGAGGTGGTACTATGGCCTTTCGAAAGCCATGTTGGGAACTGGAGGAGGTTATATTTTGAAGGTATTCGATTGTTTGTGTGGCACTAATTTTTCCAGAATTTTGCTTAAGGTAGAGTATAGCAATGGGACGATAGTTCTTTATTTCCTTTGGTCTCCTTTCTTTGGAATAGGAGTGATTTAGCAATTTTCCATATAGTTGGTACTATACCACGGCAAAGGACATATTAAAAATTGTGGTTACTGGGAGGCTATAAGGGGCCGCTGCTTTCAGCAGCCTTGGTTCAAGACCATCAGACCCTGGACTATTGTTGTTATGATAGAGAGAAGTAGCTTTTCAACTTCTCTTTATAATGATCCGGAACCAAAAGGGGGTTTGAGGGAAGTGGTTTAATGTCACGAGAGGGCAGCACAGTGCTAGCATTTTGGAAGGTGGACAGGTAGCTAGATAAATCTGAGAAAAGGTTATTAAAGGTATTGGCTATGGTTAACGGTTATTGCAGTGTATACCATCAAGTAACATACTGTTAGTGTGGGACTTTTGATTAGGGCTGATGATAGTTTTATGGTATTCCAGAATTTCCTAGAATCACCAGAGGCTTTTATTAGCAGGTTCCACAGAAGGTACTTTTGGATAGGGCGGATGTAGTTTTTGCAGGCATTCCTCAGTGAGCGGTAATGGCAATAGTCAGATTCCAACTTTGTGGACTTAAAAGACTCCAGGCTTTGTCTCTGGCCCTAATCCGGGTTAGTAGCTCTTTATAAGCCATTTGTCTGAGTGCCACGAACGCTTGGTGATCCATGGAGCATGGATATCTTGGAGCCGCTGGAAAATTGTGATGAAGCTATCTAGGCGGACTGAGCATCTGATGCATTATGAATGGAGGACCAGTCAATCATAGAAAGGTCATTAATAAAGTGAAAAGGGTTGAAATTGGCACAATTGCGAAAAGTTACAAGTCTTGGGGGCAGTGATGGTTTTTTGTATGAACTCCATGTGCAATATATCGGGGAGTGATCACTGATTGCATCTGGTAAAGTGCCTGCACAGCTAATGCTATCAGGGCAATTAGTAAGGATCCAGTCTATAAGCGTGTTAGACTGCGAGGGCCCTAATTCTGGTAGGGTCAGAGATCAACTGCTGAAATTATGACTTTGCACTAGGGTATGGAGGCTTGAGGCGCTTTACTAGCCCAGTTGAGGTTTAGATCACCTAATACAAGGACTTGTTATGACCAGTGGTATTATCAATGTGTTGGAGAAGTTCTTCTAGGCTTTTAACCCTCCCTCGGGGGTTATAGGCACAGATTAAATGCAATTTCTTTGAACCTAATAGAGCGTAGCATGGATAGCTTCACTAAGAGATAGGGCAGGAAGAACATTTTGGCTTAGCAGTAGGTGCTGTTTGTAGTAGATAGCAACCCACCTCCACGCTTGGCGGCGATTCTATCTTGCCTGATAAGATTGTGGTTGGGTAAGGCACACAAATGGTTAGCAGTCGAGGGCTTTAACCAGGTTTCTGATAGGCATAAGATGTCCGAAGATATTGTGCCACCCATGCCTCAAGTTCAGGTAGATTACGAAGAAGGCTCCTAATATTCATGTGAGCAATCCAGTAGTCCTTTGAATCTGCCCAGGTCACATTATTTGGTGACTGGTTCATTGTTATAGGTCCGGATTCAGTTCAATGTCCCCAGATAGAAGTATTGCAGGGGGAGGAAGTGCCATAGCTTATGATGAAAGGATAAGTTAGGAGGGGAAATTTACAACCTACAGGTTTATGGAGGAGTAGGCTAAGTGGTATGCTAGTTTGTGAGGAATAAGAAGTGAGAAGGTGTCAAAGGATAAAGAAAGGGTGTTGAAACGAACTGTGCCTGGGATCAATGACTAGGAAACAACTAAGGATGACTTTTGGTTCTACAGGGACTTGGACCCAGCAGTGGTTAAATAGGATTGTAATAGATAGAAAGGTTACAATGTATTTATAATATCCATTTTAAGTATAGGTTTTAGCAGGGTATTAATGTCCGAAGGAGCTAGACAAGGAGACCAGGCTGAAGGAAATAAAATTTAACATATAGCTATAAACAGTTATAGTGCTGGATAAATCAGAACGCCCTCTAGTTGTAGACTGATATAACCTGCAAATGGAAATCTGAGGAGTTAGTTATTTTTCGACTCAGGGGCGTGTTAGAGGCGTGGCATAGCCCTATAAAGCAAATGCCAGACAAGGGTGGGGGTGGTGGGCGGAGGGCAGTCGCGGGTTACCGCGGGAAGAGAGCACACAGGTCCTTCAGTCCAGTACCGGCGCCAGCGTTGTGCAGGCCAGGGCTCTGCAGAGCTTAGGGGATGGCTCATTGAGTCAGGGGAAGACAGCCAAAGCCGCGCATCGCACTTCAATCAAACGTTTAGCCACGCTGCAACAGTGTTTAAGCTTGCTGTGCTACTGCCTGCTTCAGAAGGCCAAGTTTAAAGGCAGACAAAGGAGAAGAATGCTGTACAAGGTGTTCCATTCAGCTACAGTTACCTTCATAGGCGGGGCGGCTCAGGATCGTCATGGAGCTCCAAGGCAAGATGCCTTACACCAGCTGAGGAGAAAGAAGAGGGTGAGTGAGGTCCTGTATGGGAGGTTATAATTATAGGCAGGTGCAAGTTGTTGAACTTAGGAGGGGAGGAGAAGGACAAAGAGACAGAGTCAGGAGGGAGGGAACAAAGAAAGAAGGCGGTAGCAGGATTTTACAACGGCAGTCTGAAACACACTAAAGAACACTTTCTATAGTATGCAGTACAGGAACTATTATGCAGTTTAAAATCAACCATAACAAATAAGCAGCTTAACTGTGCAAAACTGTGTCTACATTAAATCAGCACTATCAAGTCCATTTTAGCCAGAGTAGGAGCATGTAGCATATAAAGAAGCGCCTCCCTAACCGAACACACAGGTCCTTCAGTCCAGTACCGGCGCTCGTTGCAGGCCAGGGCTCTGCAGGCGAGGGGACTGCCTGGTTGAGTCAGGGAAGACAGCCAAAGCCGGTGACCGCACTTCAATCAAACGCTTAGCCACGCTGCAACAGTGTTTAAGCTTGCTGTGCTACTGCCTGCTTCAGAAGGCGCCAAGTTTAAAGGCAGACAAAGGAGAAGAATGCTGTACAAGGTGTTCCATTCAGCTACAGTTACCTTCAGGCGGGCGGCTCAGGATCGTCAGCGGGAGCTCAAGGCAAGATCGCCTTACACCAGCTTCAGGCGGGGGCGGTCAGGATCGCTGCTGGGAGCTCCAAGGCAAGATGCCTTGCACCAGCTTCAGGCGGGAGGGGGCGTTTGTACCGTCATGGGAGCTCCAAGGCAAGATGCCTTGGCACCAGCTTCAGGCGGGGGCGGTCTAGGATCGCCGCGGGGCTCAAGGCAAGATGCCCACCCAGCTTCAGGCGGGGGCGGCTCAGGATCGTCAGCAGGGGGCTCCAAGGCAAGATGCCTTACACCAGCTTCAGGCGGGGGCAGCTCAGGATCGTCGCGGGAGCTCCAAGGCAAGATGCCTTACACCAGCTTCAGGCTATATACATCCTATATAAATCACACATCTAATACTCTTAGAAACAGAAAATAGTGTAAATACAAAGTGTGAGTTAAAAGCTCATACTAAGTGGCACACATTTTCTAAGCATGTTACATACTTCAAATGTTTAAATATTTATGTTCAAACATTTTTTTCAGATTTGTATTCTACTTATGGTAAAGGCAGACAACAAAGTGGGGAAGAGGCTAGGTTTCGGGGGGGTTGGGGAGAATAACAGGAGAAGGGATTTTCAAAATATTCTAGTGGACACCAATATCAGTGAAGGATCCATATCATGATCTTTTAAAAACCACATGTCAGATTTGACTCGGTTGGAAAAAACCCTTATTGTGAATTAACCACAGATACTGTAGTGCCACTGTGTGCATATATCAAGGTCAACAGCAAGACCACGATAGAAGAGCACAACCCAAATTGTGTACCTAAATTACTAGTGAGTACAAATCATATTGCATTACATCTCAAAAACATACAATCATAGTGTTTCAAACACCAGAATATTATGTTACCACCAAACTGATATATCTGTAGAGTGGCATATGAAGTAAGGTATAATTTTATACATATACATATACACTTAGATCTAATTATTTGCTTAAACCAGGGGTTCTCAAATGGTGAGGCCAGCCTCCCTGGGGAGGCCGCAACCTGTTCCAGGGGAGGCTCAAACAAGTCTGAAAAAAATACTGTATTTAAATTTTGAGTTTGATATTTTATGTGAAGGGATACAGCAAACTGAAAAAAGAGAATAGCAGGGGAAATAATGTATTTATTTACAAATTGGTGACTAGAAAAGGCACACTGAGCCGAGGCTCATTTCAGGTGTTCCCAGGAAAATGTAGGGAGTGAATACTGTTCAATTCAAAAGGTAACTGCAAAACAGTCAAGCAATACAAAATGAACAATACTGCAAATAAATAGGAATGAACAACAAATAATGAGTGGTAGCAACTGATGAATTAGTTTGGTAGCAGAACAGCCGAAATACAAGGGTTAAGCAGAGAAGTACTAGGAGCAAGAGCAGGAGGGAGCAAAAGGATTCCTGGGTAGTTGCTTAAGAGCAGAGACAGAGGGGGTGAGGCAGAACTGGGTAGGAAGGTTATTCCTGATAGAGTAGAAACCAGGAAAGCAGTCTGACCCATCAAGGTATTGCAGCAAGCAATATAGCTTGAAAGTCAAAATAGCAGAGCAAGTAGGATGGCCTGGGGAAGGGGTTACGCATGGTGATAGTAGTAGTGGTGGTGGTGGGTGGTTTACAATAAGCTGAATAAAATGAGAGCCAACTATTCAATGGAGTTTCACTTTATTCCTGAGGTACTGTGCAAACTATGCTATCTTTCTATGGAGGCCTACGATTATTTTAATATCTGGGGAGGCTCAAGATCTTTTCCATGGCTTTGGGGAGGCTCACTATGACAAAGTCTGAGAACTAATGGGCTAGACGAAATGGAGACTGCAGGTTGATTACTGGTTTGCCCGGAGAAGCAGGGCCTACACAAATGAACGAGGTGTTGTTCCTGTTCGAGATGGTTGGGCAGGGGCTGATCCCCGGGTGAGTCTCTCATCGATGATGGTTTCTGTGCCTGAAGTAGTTGGCTGGGCCAGATGGCAAGGCCCAGGCTGGGTGGAACAGCTCAGATTTTGAGTCCGGTAGTGCTGGATGCAGCTTCCAGCAAGCGTGGCACATTTACACACTGGGGAACCAAATCGCGACCCACTAACAGCACACAGCACATTCATAGTAAAGCAATCACCATACCACAATGTGGAAGGTAGTCCGGCCGCAGTATCAGTGTCTCTGAGCAAAACCAGGAATTCTGTGGTAAATGGATGTCCTGACAGGCCGATCACATACAGCAAATCTTCGGTCTTCTTCAGGTTCAAATCTGGTCACTCTTCAGTGGCTTTGTCACACTCCAGTTCAGATACAGTCTGATTGCTAAGCCTGTCAAAGAATTCCCTCTCAAGGGACTGCAGGCAGACAGGCCAAAAAAGCAGCTGCTTGAATCACTCAAGCTGTCTCTTCAAACTCTAACTCCAGACTGACTCACTGCAACAGGCAGCTTGGGAATTCCCCTTTGGTCCAAAAGGTTCTGGTAGGTTGATCCATCTGTCTGTTAAAGCAAGGGCTCCCCCTCCAGGTCTGTTTTAGCATCAAAATGTAAAAACTACAATTCATACAGAAATTTGCTCCCACAAGAGCCCTGGGAGCAGACTCCATTTTAGAGTCATCAAAGGTACCAATTGGTGCTGACTGGCAGTCCAAAACCAAAATGGTGGTGATAAACAGAACTGTCCATGCTGCAAAGAAGGGAGGTAAGACAAACTACAGTCTCATTACTATGCTAATAGATAATCATCAAATAAGTACAGTTTCTAACAGAGCTCCCTCTGTGCAAATAGCGATGGCAGAACGGAGTGATTATCTGGCAGCCCAGGCAGGACTCGAACATAGAAACACTCATCCCCTTTCCAGATTAAATAAGCACCACGTTACTGGCAGCTCTTAAAGAGACAGGCACAGAGGCAATTAGGCACTCTCATGCAATTTCTTTTCAAACAGCTAAAACACAGGACATCAGCCTGGCAGAGGGCATTTAGGCACACCTAAGGAAGATTTTCGGGAACCCCCATTTGTAGGGTGGTTACACTTGAATGTATAACTGTTTATCCACTCTGTACCCCATCCCCCAGGTTGCACCAGGAGATGAGCAACTTGTTGTTCAGTGTGCTTTCCTGGTGAAACATTTCAATAAATAAATAAATAAATAATGACATTGAAAGATTGCCAGGCACTACAAAAAGTACTTCAAATTCACAAAGCTTACACATAAGTACTTGTTTATACATAACTACTTAAACTGCCAGGTTTGCACGTAAATACTTTAAATGCCAGTGACCATAACTCTATGTGGTTCGACCTGGCCCTTGGGACAAGTAAGCTCTCATTAAAGGCTAAAGTCCTAGATATCAGAAAGGCAGACTTCAACCAGTTGAGGGAGCTGGTATGGGACATGTTAGCAAAGGACACAGATTTGTGAAACACTGGTTGGAAGGGGAGATAGCAGAAGGTTGTGGTTATCAGAATCAAATTAGAAGAAAAGGAGGTCACCAGTGAGGTGTCACAAGGATTGCTCCTGGGTCCAGTCCTTTTCAATATGTTCACCAGCAACATTGGGAGAAGGAATCCAGGGCAAGATGTGTCTCTTCACAGATGATGCTGAGCTCAGTGGGAGGGTAGACAGTGAGGAGGGGGTAGGGATATACAATGAGACTTGCAAAGGCTAATAGGTGGTTAAAGGTTTGGCAGTTGAAATTCAGTGCCAAAAAGTGCAAGGTGAAGGACATAGGGAGCAAGAACCCCAGGGCAGATTGCTGGATTGGGGGTGGGGCTGGACACAACCTCTGAAGAAAGAGACCTAGGGGTCATCATCAGTGACTCCCCTAAAACAGTCAAGTCAGTGTAATAAGGCCTACAGTAAGGCAAACAGGATGCTGGGGTGTATAGGATCGGAAGGGATACTGGCAGTAAAAATAAGGAGGTATTACTATCTCTTTGTATATAACCCCTAGGGGGCGCTATCCTAAGGGCTACTACCCCTGCCTGCCCTAACTGTAACAGGGTGAGGGGCCCAGATCCCTTGGCGGGTGCCTCCACCCAGAGATCGGGGTTAGGACAGTCGAGGTTGACTCAGTCACAGCCCTCTGGGATGCTGCAACCCCACTTTCTTCCCACTAGTGGCCCACATAAGTCAGTTACAGCGTCCTTACCATATACACTCCCCGCCCCCCCCCGGCTCGAACCACTCAGCTCACTTCGGGGACACCCTGAAAAGTATGGTACAGTTACACAATATTCACTGTGCAGTATTCCACCATTAATACACAAACTAGCCAGTGTACTTTTGCAAGACAAGAAATCTGATTTATTTAGGGGGAATCGAACAAGGACTGGGGTGATCAGGTTAATTAGCTTACCAGTCTACTATATAAGTATCTATCTAGGGCTCTGTGCACAGGCCTAACCTATAAGTTACTGTCTCTGGGTACCCAAGCCCTAAAGGCTAGTTCCTCGATGCAGCTGGTTGGGGCCCTGACACAATGAGCATTTAATTCCTACGAAGATTAGATGGAGCCAGCAGGCTCAGTTAGTGTAGTCAGCAAAGTAACCTGAAGATCTTGCCCTCACTAGAAGCATTTAACAGGGAGCTACCCTGATTTAGTACTCACAACTCCAGAAGAAAAACGCTGTCACACCACTCACAGGGCTGAGCCTGAACTTCAGACACTTCTCCACACATTTATATGGAAAGCAACAGAGGGGTACCATACCAGACAGCTGCTTCTAGGGCCCGACCGAACACACAGCTAATCAGGGAGACAACGCGGCTTCACGTTTTCCTGACAGACTGAGCGTGATTCAGCAGATTCTCCAGTCCTCTACAGGGTGAGCCTGGTAGGTAGCTGCACTCCTGCACAGCCTCCTCTGACCGCTGCCCCTGCAGATTTAGTCCGATGCTTTTGGCGTTTCAAAACACCCAAAACTGGCCTCACACGCGCTTCCCACGCGAACACTCAAATGGCGCAGGAGCCCCGAGCTCCTTCCTCGCTCACAGTCACAATGTCTCTTCCTCCTGGACAGCTAAGGCCAGTCTCTCCACTCAGGTGCTACCCAACTCCATAGGTGGGCTGCAGATGCCAGTCTCTTCACACTGCCCCCATTGGTGCAAGACAAGGCGCCAGAATCCAGGCTTCACTTCCCAGAAGTGCATGGTTGGGTCTCATTGGCCAGCCGCCCCTGCTGAAGTTCTGATTCTGATTGGCTGCTTTTTACTCCATTTTAGATACCCCCTGGCTCCTATTGGACCCCTCGAATTGTCCTGGTCCAAAATGGAGGGGCACAGCACACAGAGTCCCAGCTGCAACAAATGCAGGTTAAACAAAACTGCATTTTCACTATTACTCTAAATGATTGCAGGCAAATAGTTACATCTTTCAAGAGGGCTACCCTTGCGCTTTCAGTGACAGCAAAGAGGGGCAATTACATTACAGCTCAAGCGGGACTCGAGCAGGGAAACACACAGTCCCCCTCATAAGCAATGATTATGTCTGCAAGCAGACGGCTCTTAAAGAGACAGTATGTGGAGGCTCTACAAGCACTCACCGAGCCATTTCAAACGGCTTAATTGCTGAACACCTACCAGCAGGGGGAACACTTAGGCAGCTCCTAGAAGGCTTTTAGGAAGCCCCATTTGTAGGGGGGGTTACATGTAGATAACTGGTAAGGCCCCACCTGGAGTGCTGTGCCCGGTTCTGGAGTCTTCACCTAAGGAAAGATAAGGACAAGCAGGAGACAGTGCAACATAGGGTGACCAAAATTATTCAGGACCAGCAGGGCAAGTCTTACGAGGATTGGCTCATGGCACTGAACATATACTCAGTGGAGACCAAATGAAAGAGGGGAGATACAATAGAGATTAAATTCCTTAAAGGAATGAACACGCTAAACTGTGAAGAAGTATTTAGCGTAAGTAGTGGATCAAGAACATGGGGGCATTAGGGGAAGCTGAAAGGGGGAAGTTCAATAAAGTGAGAAAATGTTATTGTACAGAAAGGGTGGTAGAGCCATGGAACAATCTGCCAACCGTCATGGTGAGCTCTGCAATCTGTCAGCTGGTGTAGTGGGTGCTGCAATCTGCCAGCTGCTGTGGTGGATGATGCAATCTGCCAGCTGCTGTGGTGGGTGCTGCAATATGCCAGCTGGTGTGGTGGGTGCTGCAGTCTGCCAGCTGCTGTGGTGGGTACTGCAATCTGCCAGCTGGTGTGGTGGGTACTGCAATCTGCCAGCTGGTGTGGTGAGTACTGCAATCTGACAGCTGCTGTGGTGGATGCTGCAATCTGCCAGCTGCTGTGGTGGGTGCTGCAATCTGCCAGCTCCTGTGGTGCATGCTGCAGTCTGCCAGCTGCTGTGGTGCGTGCTGCAGTCTGCCAGCTGCTGTGGTGGGTGCTGCAATCTGACAGCTGCTGTGGTGGGTGCTGCAATCTGCCAGCTGTTGTGGTGGGTGTTGCAGTCTGCCAGCTGCCATGGTGCATGCTGCAATCTGCCAGCTGCTGTGGTGGGCACCAAAACTATCAATGGTTTCAAACACTGCTGGGACACAGTGAAGGGATTAGTTATTGCTCCAGGTTGTAGCAGTAGGGCAGGGAGCATGAGGGTGGACAGTGTGGGTTAGAGCCCTTATGGACAATAACTCCTGGGTTTGTTAGTGTTTTATGGGCAGACTAGATGGACGAATGGTCTTTTTCTGCCATCACTGTCTATGTTTCTATGAATAGGGGGCACAGTAAAATGATGAAAACCTACTAGATACTTTTTCGCTAGGGTAAGCTTCCTCACAGAGGAAGCTATTGCTATGTCTAAATAAAATGATAAATCACTTTAAATAAAACTAAATTGGTAGAATCCATAATTGTTTTGACACTCCATCTGCTGAAACTCTTACAAGTTTATATCTTCTCATCTTCACCTTCTCGATGGCCTTCCCAAAACCTAAACATCAACAGATGCAGAATGCTACTGTTCTCTTTCTAACGCACTCTTGAAAACAGGTTTCCATTACCCCAGTTTGCAAAAGCCTATATTAACTGCCTATACAATGCTGAATTTAATGTGAAATTGCACTTACAATACTTCACAATGATGTGTCTCAACTGCTTTGCTGATCTTGTTCATCTTTATTCACCCTCTCCTCCATCTTCTAACACCTACTTTCTCATTAATCCAGTTGCTACTGCTAAACTACCCACTACTGGTGAATAAGGTAGAAACCTAACAATTTGCCCCATATTGACCCTACCAACTTTTGCTGCTTCCTCAGATGGGTTGCCCCCTGCACCACAATTGCTCAAATGGTCAGTTGGGCCCTCAGTCTCACCACCTAATTTCCATGTAGGACTAGTGGTCGTAAATTTCACTGTCCAGTAACCCCCAAGTAGCAGTAGAATCACAGATCTCAACATTCAAGTTACAGCATTCCAAGTCTGTCACCTGACTCCTAGTAACAATACAATTACTACTTTCGGGGGATATTGAGCCAAACCCCGGGCCATACACCCACCCACCCACAGCTTCCACCAAAGGGCCTAAAATTAATGCATCTCAATATCTGCAGTATACTGCATAAACTAGCTGTGCTGCAACCAACTGTATTATCCTTAAAGCCCGACATCGTGATTATTTTGGAAACCTGGCTGAAACCACACAACAATGATGTAGAAATCACCATCCCTGGCTACACCGTTATACACCACGACCGCCCTGGCAATAAAAGAGGCAGTGGCACAGCTATGATTATCTCATCCACCCTATAGTTTACTCCTATCAATCTGCCCTTGCCCACGCAGTCCATCGATGCATTGATGATTAAACTCTCCCTACCACACACTATCCCCCTATTTATAGCTGGCTCCTACTGCTCCCCTGACACCCCTACGCCACCCATCCTGGACCACTTTGGTGCCTTGAAAACTAGTGCCACAGGGGGCAAGCTCCATATCCTGGGTGATTTCAACTTAAATTGGCTCTCCAGTGCCATGTCCAAATTCCGCAATCAGGTGACCACTCTAAACCTGTCATATCTGATTAAAGAACCCACACATCCAAACCCAAAAACATAGAACCACTCTCTTCTGGATTGGGCACTTACCCCCCACCAACACCGGATAATTGCCTCTGGTCTCTTACCTGACTCCATAAGTGACCACCACATGATTTACATGGTTCAAAAATATTCAGGCCTAAGGCACCCCCTCCCAGAACCATTCTTACCCATTCCTACAATTTCCTGGATTTTGGCTCACTCCTTGGTGACCTGGTAGCCACAGACTGGTCCTTCATCCATAGGTCAACCTCTATTGACTCTGTCCTGGACTACTTTAAGGCCAAGTTACTCGCCGTCTGGGATTACTATGCCCTACTCAAATGGGCTTGAGTGAGGGGCGCTCATCTGCCATGGATAACAGCTGACATTATGTCCCACATCAGAGTCAGAGACCAAGCTTGGAAGGTTCACAAAGCATCCAGCTCCCATCCTGACCATTTAAAATATTGCTCCTTGCACAACGTCTGCACTAGACTCATTAGACAGGTCAAAGCTAATTGTTTCAAAGCCTCCTTCTAATCCAATGTTAACCACCCGGCTAAATTCTGGAGGGTGGTCAAATCCCTCTTCTCCCCACCCTCCCAACCCCTCCTCTGTGCTAAACATAGGCGATACAACCGTATCAGACCCTCTAGCAGTAGCCTCTGAATTTAAATCCTTTTTTACAAGCTGCACCTCAGCACTGCTAGTCACTCTACCCCTGCAGCAAAGCAACACCCTCTCTGCCCCCCCTGCACAGGCCCCTCCTACTGCCCCTTCCCTCTCCTTCTAGCCGATCACCCCGTCAGAAGTTTACAATGCCTTGTCTTCCCTAAACCCGACCAAGGGCAAATGCCCCAACGGGCTCAACTCCATGATGCTATACCTGGCTGCTCCAGCCATCACCACCCCCCTGGCTGTGCTCTTCAACCTCTCTTTTTCCCTAACTTCAATACCTTTGAAATGGAAACACGCAACTGTTATCCTGCTTCCAAAGGGTGGTGACCCCTCCATCCCCAGTAACTACCACCCAATCTCCCTCCTCCCTATACTGGCTAAACTCCAGGAGCATCTTGTCCTCTCCCAGCTCTCTCCCTTTTACAACTCCTCCTCCTTCTTCTCTCTCTACCAGTCTGGTTTCAGGAAGGCCCACTCCACCGCCACTTCACTTCTGTGGTTCACAGACTCCTTTCTTAAGGGTATGGACAAAGGTCACATCACCTCAGTAATTTTTGTCGACCTGGCAAAGGCTTTCGATACTGTCTCCCATGCTCTCCTTCTGGTCAAGCTCTCCCTTGCAGGGCTCTCTACGATGGCCACCAACTGATTCCACTCCTACCTGGTAGGCAGGTCACAATTTGTTAGAATTAGAGTCTCTACCTCCTCCTCCCTTCCTGTCACTATAGGAGTCCCCCAAAACCCAGTTCTCAGCCTGCTGTTATTCTCCATTTTCCTAAATGACCTGCCCTCCACCTGCCCACACACATCCATACTTATGTATGCGGATGACACAGTACTGTATACATCAGGCCCCTCAACTGCTGATGTGACAACCAGGTTACAGTAGGACTTCAGTGATGTTCAGCAATGGTTTTGTACAAACCAGCTTTTTCATAACACCAAGAAGACAGTCTCAATGACCTTTGGCATGAGGCAGAGACTCTCTCGGCTCCCTACCACTCCCTCCCTCACCAGCCTGGATGGGACCACTCTGGAGGCCTGCTCCTCCTTAAGATACCTCAGGGTCTGGCTTGACCAGCACCTCGACTTTTCTGTACATGTTGATGCTCTCCACAAGAAGCTCCACCCCAAGTTTAGTGCCTTATATCACAACCATGGATGCATTCTGCTGCCAGCCTGCCACACACTAGTACAGAAAATGATTCTCCCCATTTTCGACTAAAGGGACATAGTCTACAGTGCTGCTCCAAAGTCCATACTAACCAGACTGGACCCCCTCTTTCACTCATTCTGCCATTTCACCCTGGATTGCCCGTCCTCCACTCACCACTGCATCCTTTACTGATCTCTCAACCTCCCCTAACTCCAGGATCATAGGAGATCTCATTGTACCAGATTCACAGCCAAATTCTGGTCCCAGTCCTTGACAACGTATCTCGCTTCCATCCTAACAGCACAGGCCCCTCCTGCGTACTCACTCAGGAATTTTGACACCCATCTCCTGGTAGTGCCACACATGTCCTCCTCGGCTGGCCAGTCAGCCTTCAGACATCGCTTGCCCAAATTGTGGAATGTCATCCCCATGGACATCCAGCACACGTCCTCTACTCAGCACCTCTACTCCCTCATAAATGCGCATTTCTCCTCCTCCTGTACCTGTGGCCATAACAAGCCCATCCATGCACACTAACATAGGTCACTCCTTGCCCTGGCTAGGGACCCTGACTGACTATGCTTCCCCACCCATGCTTCCCCCACAACTGTACTGGATGTGTTGTTACGTATTCTCAATTGTACCTGTCATACTTAATTGCCAATCCACTAAAAACTCATTGTTAGGACAAATTGTAATTATTGCATAGATGTTATCCTTTCGTTAGCACTAACTGTTAGCACTAATTGTACTCTGTACACGTCATGTCTGTTCTCCACAGTCCCCCTCCCCCAGAACGCACCTGGAATCGAGCAGTACTCTGCTCAGTGTGCCTTCCTGGTAAAACTTTTAAATAAATAAATAAATAAACATTCTTGGCCGCACATTTCATAAGGAATAGCCTTCCTATGTCTCTTCACCTACTTGGCTTGTTGAAAATCTTTAAATCTGAGCTAAAAACGTTACTATTATCACTTGCTTCCTTGCTTCATCACTAACTTTATTACATTTCTTATGTTGTGTCTTACTACCAGGGTCATAACTCTATATTTTATTAAATAATGTGAAGCATTTTTCAATGCACTGTATAAAAGATGACACAAAAATAATCTGTATTGCACTGTACTGTAAGGGACTGAAAGGACCAGTGTGAATTACAATTACAGTTCATGCCACTTACGCAGACTTGTGGACTCCATGCGAGATGCTGTGTTTACCGTGTCTCCAAACAAACAGTATCGCGGCATCTTGTAGCCAACTACTCCTGCTACACATGGCCCTGGTGAAGGTAAAAGCAGAGTCAGTGTCCACAGCATCCATACTAGCAAGGTCACTGAGGGCTGTCATAGCAGCAGCCATTTACAGTGCCAGAATCATTAGCAATCCTTATCAATGATGGGGAAATCGGATTCAGGTGTGCTGTTTCAAAGAAAAGCCAGTGCTGGGCGGGAGTTGCTAACCCCAAAGACAGACAAGATTCAACAGGAGAAGCCGGGCATTCTCATCAGGGATGATGAGTTTACAACACAATCCACAGGCAAGGTCACTGGTGCTAAAACAGTTTATTCCACAGCAAAACTCAGAGTGCAAGGAGTAGGGTTGGTACCACTAGGCGCTTCTCCTATTGAACCTTATCAGTAATGGGTGGGATATTCACTCACCAGCCTTTTGTGTACAAGACCACAACAGCACACTCACCAGATGGGAGGAAGACCATACTATGAGGGGTCTGCAGCAGCCTCTCTGGGAGTGTGGTGAAGGGACATCACTATTAGTGGACTGTACAGATCATGCATAGGTAGGCTAGAAAGGCCATGCCATTGTTGGGCTAGAAAGGCAGCACCTAGGGTGCACGGGAAACCCCTTGCTGTGAGTGAAGGAGAGGGACTGTTTGAGTGGCATGGAGAGACTGTGTTTTGAGTTGATTGAAAGGCCTATGCTGTGAGTGGACTTTGTTGTGTGCAGGTTGGAGGGAATGTGCTGTGACTGCCTTGAAAAATGTTGTTGTCTGTGGGTTGGGACTCGAATATTTCAGTGTGAGTGAACTGCTGATTATGCACCATTAGAAGCCCAGCAAAAAAACATGTCCTAGAATTACTACCCACCATAACATCATTAGAGGCAACATCTACTTTGAGTTGGAATCCTCTGTTTTGTTGCAAGGAACTCTGCCTTTTATGCATTCAGATCTACCCCCTCCCTGCGCAGACACATTTGTGTAGATGTAAGACAGACCCAGACCCTCCCTGTTCTTAGTGAGAAAATTCAGAAAAATCTTTTTATGCACTTTTTGCAAAAGTATATCAACTGAAAATAATTTCACGCTATTTGGGGAATTAGAACCATGAGTTTAAAATGTACACTCTTTGTTGGAAATGGGTATTTTTCAAAAATCAGATTTTTAAAATGGCTTTATTTGGGGAAAATGGCAATATTTGATTAAAAAAGAATTAGGGAATTATGCCAGAATTTGGTGCTATGTTGCAAACATTATACAAATGCAAGAATGGCAGTTTTGCACTATTGAGAGGCAGTACAGCCTGGTGGTTAGGGAACTGAGCTGTAAACCTGGAGACCCAGCAGACTTGGTTATGACTCCCACAACCAACACTCAAACACTGTGTGATCCTGAGCAAGTCACTTAACCTCCCTGTGCTCCCAGGTCACATCTGGAAATTAGCTTTGGTGCACTGTACTTCTCCTAGCCAAAAATGAAAAATAAATAAATTTAAAAATCCCCCACACTTCTCCCTGTGCAGACACACCTGGGTGGATGTAAAACAGGCCATCCTTCATGATGCATACACACCTGTGTGGATATAAAGTAGACCCAGCCCTTTTCTGTACAGGCACATCTACGTGGATATAAACTAGACCTCTAGCCTACCTGTGAATACAGACTTGAGTGAGCATAAAGTAAACCCAGACCCTTCTTGTGCTGACACACACCTGTGGGGATATTTTATTTTATTGAACATTTTGGTAACTGAGAAAGGCACACTGAGCTGAGGCTCATTTCCAGGTGCAACCCGGAGAAAATTGGGTAATAGGAATCATGTGCAGAACAAAAAAACTAGGTAAAATTACAACCAGTTTCAGAGCACACAGTGCAGTTATATAAGTAGACTAGGAACCCAATAATATATACACACATATATATATATATATATATATATATATATATATATATATATCCTGAATGCAGATAAGTCAGAACTATAATGAGAAAGCAATTAGGGAAGTGGCTGGGAGCAGTAAGAACTCATCTGAGCAGAAACTTGAAAACTAGAAAAGGGGTGGCTTGACGGAGGGTAGATGAAAGTAGGTTCCAGAGGGAAGGTAGACGGAAGGAGAAGGCAGACTGACCAGAAGTCAAGTGAAGGGAGGGGAGGGAGAAGGATCAGGACTCCCTAGAGCAGAGTGGGTAGGAGGAAGGACAGGTAGGAAGAGAGCTAGGAGGGGAGAAGTCCAAACCAGGTTTTGGCAATGAAGGTTAAGGAGTGGGCTTGACATATGTGGGAGTGGGGAAGGATAGATAAAGAGGAGTAGGGGAAGCAATGGTGAGTGTAGAAAGGAGAGTTGGCAGCAAAGCGGAAAAAGGCATTGAGGGGGGTGTCTAGTTTGGCAAGGGAAGAGTCAGGGGCTGTTAAATAGACAATGTCTGTGCAATCAAACACAGGGAAGATTGTTTTGGTAATCAGCTCTTGACAAATGGAAAGAGAGAGACATTCCTTGTTTTAGTATATTACTCTGAGATTTGGGCAAAGTTTGGAGTGCATGATGTCTATATGAAATGAGAAATCAAGCTTGTTGTCTAGCCAGACCCCAAGGTATTTGAAAGCTGAGACAACATTGAGTGGGGAGCCATCTGGGGTGGTGAAAACTGTGGGGAACAGGAGTGTTGCAAGTTTTTGTCTCTCCCAAAGGTCATAGAGATTATTTTTTTACTATTGACCTTCAGTTGGTTAGCCTGGAACCAATTTAGTATGTTGTTAAAATCATGCTGGAGAGGGACCACCATGTCAGGGGTTGAGGGGCCGGAGGTGTAGATGACCATGTCATCAGCGTACATGTGTATTTGGGCATGTGAGAAAACTGAGTGGAGGTCATTTATGAAAAGGGAGAAAATGATAGGACTCTGGACAGACCCTTGGGAGACCCCAGTGAGGATAGGAAGAGGAGATAATAGGGTAGAGCCCACCAGAACTGACTGATGCCTGTTCGTGAGATATGAAGTAGACCCAGCCATTCTCTGCGCAGAGACACCTGTGTGTACGTAAAATAGACCCAGGCCTCCTTGTGCATACAAACCTGTGTGAATATAAAGCAGAATAAATTGCTTCCTATGTGGATTGGACTCATTTGCGTGGAGGTAAAGTAGATCCAGCCCCTCCTTGTACTGACAGCCTGACATACCTGTATGGATTCCAGCCCGCATCTGAAGCCTTTTATTTGGCATGTGAGGGACGACCACTTGTCTCACAGCGGCTACTAAGTCCAAGGACATTTTGGCAATTTCATCAGCATGTTTTTCCCCGTTCCTCTCAGGGAGGCCACTGACCACCATGTAGGCATCTCCAATGGTTTCCACCTGATGACAGAAAAAAAAACATGAATTAATTTGCATCATTTTGCTGCAGCAGATGTTAAACATTAGAGCAATTACAGACCCAAAGACAATGATGCTTCAAAATGCATTGGACATTTAGGCCCTGTCCAGACTAGGGACCGTTTATAAAACGTTACTTAAAAAGTTTTATAAATCAGTCCCTAGCATGGTTGTTGGAGCGTCCACATTGCATTCTGACAACTGTGTCACGTGGAACAGGTTCCTAGGCATGACTGTGGTGCCAACTCAGAACATTATGGGTTCCGGTTGGTGATGCAGTGCATGACGGGATACCCACGAACAGAAACCAAAACCGATTGGGACAAAAAATATATGGCCAGAATTGGAGATTCTTCCTCTGCATAGTGGTGCCTGTAAGGTATCTTTTTTTTTCTATTGTGCAGCTGACAAAATGGATTATCTCATGGGATGGGTTCTTTTAACTCGTTTTGTAGTACAGTTTGCGTACACACTGCTGTTAACACGGATTAAGGCAACTGTTTTTAGCTAAAACCGTGCTAAAGACCACCTTTCTAGTAGGGTTTTAGCATGGCTTTAGAACTCAGTTGTAACATGGCTTTAACCATGTTACAGTGTGGACGCAAACCGTGTTCCAGGAGCTTAAAATGGTTTAAGGCAGTTAAACCATTTTAAGCACCATAGTGTGTACAGGGCCTTGGTACATTTCTTGATAGGGCTACACTGAAATTATGTAATTCTGTACTGAGTATAATGTAAGTTGCAGCTGGCTATATTGCATATCAGTATTGCTACCCTGACAATGGTGTACATTGGTAGATCGGGAACAGATTTCACTATTTACTATTTAACAATAAATAGTGATCTATGTTGATTACATTACTCACCTTGTGACTGGTTCAGAAGCAAATGGTTTGATACCTTTCATTGGACCAACATAGATGTTACAACAAAATAACAAAGTGCTCTAGCTTTTGGACCAAGTCCTTCAGAAGCTTTATGACAGTTATTTAGAAAGTCCCATACTATTAACACCCAGATAATGCATAAAAAACAAAAATAATTCTCATCGGTTTAACATACTCATGGAAACATAACAGAAAATTACGTCAGAGAAGCTAGTTAACACCAGTATGCTTTTAGCTGAGAAGCCCCAAAGGTCAAAGGTTATCAGAAAATAGCAACAAGCAGAGAATTCTCCTCACATAAATTTTAAAATGTCACAGTATGTTTCAAGAAAACAGTCTAATGAAAACAAAACCTTAGAATACTATTTTCCCTAATTACTTGTAAGATGAGGATCTTACAACTTTAATTGCAAGTGTCCTTGTGTTTTGTTTTTGTTTATTTTATTTTTATTAATGTTTCCATTTTTACACATGAGAGACGCGGGTATTATATAATCATATACAACAGTGTAGCCAGTGCCATTTATACACATTTCTGGATTATATTTAGGGCAGTTCATTATTTACATTTCAAGTCTGGTATCTTATATTGTATGGAGCTAGTTTTAACAGTCAAATTCTGGAGGTGCCCCTCAATGCTATTTATACTGTCCCCCCTTGAGGTTTTCCTTGTAAGGATGGTTGATTTAATCTGTCTCCTAGGGAGAGCTGGGTACCAACAGAAGGTGAAGGGGCTGACGGGATCCAATTATTTTTAAATTCAAGTTACTTGAGTATCAAATGGGGGGTAGTGTTAAATGGGACTAGGGGTTATATGCTTCTTTTAGTGGTATTATGTCTGGTCTACGTTGTGCTATGTATACTGTATAAACCATTTTGTCCATCTATTCATTAGGGCTGGTAGTTTGTCTTGTAACTTAACCGTGAGGCTTTCCATTTTGTAAATGTCATAGATTGTTGTTTCCCAGTTATTTATACTAGGTAAAGTTGGTTGTAGCCATAACCAGGGAATTACTTTCTTAGCCGCCCCAACATGATATTTATTAAATAGATGTGTTGTGCACCTCTGACTGATCTTGGATGGTGTAGGAGAAGGGCGATCTCTGGAGTGAGTTTCCCCAAGGTAGGAAAAAGTGCTTTCATTTGCCTTTCCACTTCCTCCCAAAAGAGGGTCAGCACTGGGCAGTACCACAGGATATGTGAATGTGTGGCCATCTTTCATCTGCACTTCCTTCAACATGACAAGTCTTTGGATGTGGAATATTTTGCCATAATTTGGGGGGTGCGAAAGAATCTCACTGTGACCTTCCATGCAAATTCTCTCCAGGTATATGAACTTGATGATCTGTGCTGTCTTCTCCAAATATGAACCCAGTCCATTGGAATTAAATCTAGCATTAATTCTGCTTCCCAATAGATCTGAACATTGTCCATTTCTGAACTGGGTACATTAGTTAATGCTTTGTAGCATCTTGCTATTAGATGTTTAGAGTTAAATTAGTTTTTTAACCATGTTAGGGTAGTACATATTGGGGGGTTAGATTTATTCATGACATCTAGGCCTATTTTTGAAGTTAGGTAATGGCGGATCTGTAAGTAATGAAAAAAATGTTTTCATTCTATAGAAAATTCATTTTGTAGTTCAGTAAATGCTTTAAATAGCCCATTGTTATAGAACTGGAAGGTATGTAGTAACCCTTTGTCCCTCCATCTCCAAAATTCTATGTCAGTTTTGACTGGAGTAAAATCTTGGCTCTTCGCAGGGATATCCGTTCACATTGCCCCGAAATTATGTTCAGGGAGATGAAAAAAGGCCTCCCAGCTTCAAGTTATGTCTCTTGTGAAGACTGAGCAGGATTCTGGGCAACTAGGTACCTGGGGTTGGAATACTGATATGTCGTTTAGGGGTAAAGAGGATAAATCCTGTTCCACTTTCAATCAGCCTAGGGCATTCCATTGTGGGTTTAGCCACTGTGAGATATGAAGCAGTAAGGCTGCCATTGAGTATTTATAAAAATTCAGTAGAGCTAGCATACCTCTTTCTTTAGGTAGTTGTAATTTTTGGTAAGAGAGACGTGGTCTTCCTCCTCCTCCTCATACAAAGGTAGATATGGCCCAATTCCATTTATTTATTTCTGTTTTGAAGAATGGAGATGGTATATTTTGCATTATGTATAGTAGTCTGGGTAAGACGTTCATTTGAATGGTTTGAACTCTATTTATAATAGAAAGTGGTAAATGTACCCAATTTTTAAGGTCTAGCTGTATCGGAGTAAACAGGAGTATATAATTCTGTTCATGTAAGCGGGACAAATTTGGAGGAATATTAATTCCTAAATATGTAATATGGGGGTGCTACCATTTAAAAGGGTATTTAGCTATTAATAATAGAGTGGGAAATAATTTATTGTTAGAACCTCAGTCTTAGCCTGATTAATCTTGTAGCCTGCTAAGCATTCTATTGTTGGTAGGAGTTCATTCAGAGTGGCTAAGGAGGGGTTAGGGCAAGTAATATAGAGCAAAAGATCATCAGCATAATACACAAGTTTATGCCAACTATCTCCCACCTTATACCCATTGATTTGTTCTGTCTGCCTCAACAGCTGTGCTAGGGGTTCCACAAAAAGAGCAAATAAATAAGGGGACAGGGGGCAACCCTGCCATGTTCCTCTGGAGAGTGGGAAGCATTCTGAGTGTGATCCAATGACTTAAACATGGCTTCAGAGTTCCAATATATTCCGTCTATATTATCTAAAAATTTCTGAGGGAAGGCAAATTTTTAAAGTTTCAGTTTCAAGAACAACCATGAAACCCTATCAAATGCCTTCTGAGCACCTTAACTTAGAATTATTAAAGGGGTGTTAGATGTCTGGGCATAGTCAATGAGATATAGGGTACGGAGGAGACTGTCTATTGTCTGACAATTTTTTATAAATCCCAATTGATCCGGTGGATCAATTTTGGGAGGATATTATCCAACCTGTGGGTAATAATACTCGTATAGATTTTATAGTCTTGGTTTAATACTGATATAGGGCGGTAGGAATCACGTAAGTGGGGGGGTTTCTGGGGTTTCAGTATCGCTGATATGACTGCCTGTCTCCAAGATATTGGATAGCTGGCTGTGTTATGGCTTTTTTGCATTACTTCCAGGAGGGGGGTATTTATTAGTTCCCATGTACCCTTATAGAATTCTGCCCCATCCTCCCCATCTGGGCCTGGACTCTTTCTATTTTTTAAATTTTGTATCGTATTTTGTAGTTCTCCCATTGTAATTGGTGAAATCAGTTTCTCCTTTTGGGGTTCTCTAAGGGTAGAGAGATGAATCTTAGTTAAAAAATCTAAGATTCATTGTGGGGTGGCAGTTTTAGGGTCTTGGGATAGGTCCTGGTAATATTTTTTAAAAGTAGCCAGGATTCCTCAGGTATGAGATTGGTGTTGTGCTGTAACTGGGTCTTTTAATTTTGTAATTGTAGTCATTTGGGTTTGTCTGCATAATCTGTATGCTAAAACTCTGGAAGCTCGGGCTCCCCTTCATAGAATCGTTGGCGAAGCCACATAAGGGCTTGTTCCATGTAGGCGGTCAGGAGGTTCTGTTTTTCCCTTTGCATTTGCTGCATAGTGTCCTTGTGTTTTAAAGAACACAGACAATGCTAGGCAAACCAGTGGATAATAAATACATGCTAAAATGAGGCGTAATTGCAAGTCAAAAACAAGTCCAAAAATTAAAATAAACCGAAATGTTTTATATATATATATGGCATACAGAGGGTTTAAAGTGAAGTTTACTCAAAGTGAGCAAATGTTTCACACATAGGGTGGGATATTCAAAGGGGTTGCGCATGATGCAACAGTGTTACATACATGCTAAACCCACTGATGCCCCAGTGCGATTCAAAGGGATGTTAGCGCCGCAGATCCCGACATGTGCCAGGGCACACCAGTACGTATACGGCGCATGGGCGAGCCCATGATATCCTGCACATCCCAATATTCAGCCTGGGATGTGCAGCGACATGCTGATGCAACTCCTACTTTCGCTGCACACTGGTGCTCAAAGTTGAGCCACAAAGAAATAGGAGCAAGGGCTGGCCACCCACAAGTGAGCTGCCGTAATGCAGGGTGCAACACAGCAACCGTCAGCTGTGGGTAGCCACCCGAGCTCCGGAGCCAGGGTCTGTCGGCGTCGTGCCTCCCCCACGCCTGATCGCGGGCATAAGTAATATAAAGTACATGTTCAATATCCCTGGTGGTCTAGTGGACCGCTTGCAGCCAGAACACAGGCATAAGTAAATTAAAATACATGTCCAGTATCCCTGGTGGTCCAGTGGACCGCTTACAGCCCGAACGCGAGCATAGGTATACTAAATCAGTGGAAATCAACCCTGGTAGTCCAGCAGTACCCCCCATCCCACCCGCCCACTGGGCCCCACCACCCGCCCCCGGTCAGCGGCGGCAGGTGGTAGCACCCACCCATAAGCCGCCTGGCATGCCAACTGACTGCCTGATGCGGCTGTCGCCCCATTAGTCCCACAGCATGGGCCAATGGGCATGCAATCGTAGCTTACTGTACTGTACTACACAGTCCTGATATGGAATGGATCCATTCACATATCTGGACTGACATACTGATATGAGTCCTGTATGCCCATTGGCCCACGCTGTGGACCACATGGGCGACAGCCGTACTGTACACAGTCCGTCGGCAGGTGGCCGGGTGGCTTGAGGGTAGGTGCTGCAGTCCGCCGCTGACCGGGGAGCGGGTGGCAGGACTCAGTGGGGGGTGGGGGGTACTGCTGGACCACCAGGGTTGATTTCCACTGATTTTAGTACACCTATGCCCACAATCGGGTTGCAAGTGGTCCACTGGACCACCAGGGATATTGGGCATGTATTTTAAATTACTTATGCCAGCGATCGGGCTGCAAGCGGTCCACTGGACCACCAGGGATATTGGACGTGTGCTTTATATTACTTATGCCCGCAATCGGGCATTGGGGCACTTTGCTGATGTACAGGGGGCGTTGGTCCCCGATGGCTGTAGCCTGGCAGGGTGCCAGGTGCAAGTCGCAAGGGATTGGTGCACCTGCATGCAAATGGGACCATAATGGTATGCTAATGGCCCCAGTTGTGCCTTGCATGCATTATGGCCCCATTTGCATATCCACTTCTGAATATCGTGACTCTTGCTCCTAGCACAACTGCACTTGTGCTGGCGCATCCCCCTGCTCCACTCTTTCCACAGTGCCACTGCGCCATGTGCAATGCGGGAGGCCAAGTTGCAATATTCAATGGTGCTGAGCCATCGCGCAGCTCTGTGGAATATCGCCCAGTCCACACCCTGGCACATTCCAGTTGCGCTGTGCCCTGCTTGCGCCCCTGCTAGGTGCATTTCTGAATATCCCACCCATAATGTAAAATAGAACTTAGCTTGAGACATTTTCCCAACTATACTCTTAACTAGTTAATATATTCAATAAACCTTAAGGCCTTCAGTATTGTAACAGTATTTAATTTGATAATATCAATTGTAAGTATAAGTGCCAAATAAAAAAACAAAACTACTTGTCAAGGACCCTCAAGAAACTGAGACCATGAGCCTGATATGTACAGATTTCAATACAGTGTCAGTGTATAACAAACATGTGTAGAATCAGTCTAAGGAATCTGAATAAAAACTCATAGGAATTAAATCCCTCCACCCCCACCCCCCTTCCCGTAAAGATAACTTGTTAGAATTAGATATATGTACAAGATTCCTAATACATCATCATTCACACCAATCTTTGCAATATTTACCCAAAGAAATTAAACCTTTCATGAACCCCCTAGTAAATGGAATATGCATCTTAATATGTACAGGATTTAAAAATGTGATAGTATGTAATCCAACCAATGACAACTAGTAGAAGGAAGTATATGTTCACTATATATGAGAAGTAAGAGTCCTAGCCACTGTAATATCATTATGTCATGTGCCTGAATAAAAGCCTACCTCAATATCTCCACAATCACCACACCCACTGGCCCACCGGCGCAGCGGTAGCACTACAGTTAGTGACGCCAGCGACCCGGGTTCGGGAACGAAGCCCAGAAAGCTGGAGGGCCAGCCGGGAGGGAAAGCTGGAGCATCCTATGGACAGCTCAGTTCCCGTGGAGGGAAGGGGGCTAAAGGCCAGTGCTGGACTGACCTCTAGTGGAGGCCAGAGGTACAGCAGCTCTGATACCTCACGTGGGGGGAGGGTGGTAGGACGTCGGCGTACGTGCCTAGATGTCACGGCACAACCACAGCTCCGGGGAGAAAAGGGAAAATGGAGCCAACTGAGCTCCTCCTGCAGGAGTGGCGCCCTTCACCACTCGATCTGTGAGGCCACAACGGGGGGCTTGATGCAACAAGAAGGATTTGGGGGTTCCTCCACCCCAATCCTGCCTGGGGGGCTTGGCCACGGCTACATGGGAGCACCTGACTGGTGGATCACAATCGAGGCGGGTCGGGGTAGCTGGTCAGATCCAGGGGTGAAAAATACAAGTTAAAAAAATAAATAAATAACCACACCCACTATACCCACAAAAAAACACCCCAACACCCACATAAAAATTGCTCCAT
The DNA here is from genome assembly GCA_016271365.2 of Neoceratodus forsteri. Taxonomy (NCBI): domain Eukaryota; kingdom Metazoa; phylum Chordata; order Ceratodontiformes; family Ceratodontidae; genus Neoceratodus; species Neoceratodus forsteri. The sequence continues at coordinate 180,405,860 of CM057452.1, read as the reverse complement.
GCCACACTCCCCCCCATATACATGAACACACACACACACACACACACACACACACACACACACACACACACACACACACACACACACAAACACCTTCACACAGTGCTAAGGTGAGAAGCCTACATGTAGATAACCAGATAAAGGGGACTCTATAAGTATAAAACTAAAAAAATCAAAGGCTCGCTGAAGAACTAAAGTATTTATGTCCATCCTTTGAAGTAAAGGTATGTGTAAGTTTAAGTGGAATGTGTCATATACCCCACATCAATGTTCATTCCATCCTCCACCATATTGAGAAGTAAAATAAGTTTAATTTCAGAAGCCCGCCTTTGTTGTGTACTGTTGAAATGTCCTTTTAAGACCATCACAGACAGATAAGTAATATATGTATAAGTAAAATATGGCCACCCTGGGAGAAATGTTGTGCCACTGGTTTGTCAGTCATCTTCATATTAATAGAATGCCTGTGTGAATTCATTCTAGTGTGGAGTTGTTGCTTTGTCTCCCCCACATAACCTGTGCGAGGACATTTCTTGCATTGAATTAAATAAACAGCATTACTTGATGTACATGTATAATTCCCCTGTTTCCTGAATTGTCTGTTTTGTGATGTAACCACATAATCTGAAGTGGAAATGTGCTTACAAATCTTACATCTGAGTTGATGACAGGGTCATGTACCATATGATGTCTTGGTATTCTGTTCTGGTTCAGGTTGACTACTAATAATCAGGTTAGCTAAATTAGGTGGTTGTTTAAAAGATAGTAGTGGTAGTTCTTGAAAAATACAACTAAGGGTTTTATCCTCACTAATTATTGGGTGGAGGTCCTTAATAATCTTATGTAAAAGTGCAAGGTCAAGATGATACGTGACTACTAAGGGCATTCTGTTGGCCTACCTGGTCACAATGTTGCATGTTTAATAGCGTATGACATTATAGCTAACCATGGATAGCGCTGTAGGCAAGAGTAAATGTTGCAATACCACGTATACTGCTGTATGCGGTATTGCACCATTCACACTTTCCCAGGCAGAGGATAAGACCTCTGCCGGGACTGGGTTCTGCCGAGCAGCTGCCATGACTCACTGGACTGAGTCACAGCAGCAGGAACACAGGCGCTGCACCTGGGACCGGGTTTGATTCTCGGTCCCAGAAACTTTTATTTTTTATTTACTTTGTGTGCCCCCTGAGTTAACCCCCTTTGGTGGGGGGGTCGGGGCGAAGATTTATGCCTCATGGCAGAAATCACCCTGTATTGGTTAAGTGATTTTGCCATGCGGCATAACGTCTTGTGACATTATGGCCTTGTGCCTTCTTTTGGTAGTGGTCCTTTCCTTAGATTGCAGTAGTTGTTTTCTTGGTACCTGTGTTGCATGTTCCACTGTTCTGTCAATTTCTCTGGAAGAGTGTCCTTGCTCAATAAAGTTGTTTTTCAACGTAGTCAAATGTGTGTCTCTGTCTTCCTCATTTGAACAAAGGTGGTGATGCCAAAGTGCTTGACTATACATGACAGATTTTTTTGTGTGGCTCGGGTGAGTACTTTTCCTGTATAAGTATCTTTGTCTGTCTGTTGATTTCCTGTACATACAGGTGCGCAGGGTTCCATCCTTGATAGTGACAGTGGTATCCAGAAAATTTACACTGGTGGCAGAATATTCCAGGGAAAGCTTTAAGGTTGGGTGGAGATTATTAATTTTCTGATGAAAATCCTTGTGTGTGTCAGTGCCCTCTGTCCAAAGTATAAACAAATCATCAATGTAACGGAAAGAAGCGAATGGTTTATGTGTACAGTGCCTTAAAAAGTCCTCCTCCAAATTCACCATAAAAAGATTAGCATACTATGGAGCCATCTTGGTGCCCATTGCTGTTCCCATAGTTAAAACATAATGTTTACCATTGAAGCTGAAATTATGTGTCAGAATGAATTCAGTAAGTTTCCCCACAGCTCTAGGGTCGATGTTATGGTCCAGTCTTTTCTCATGCAAGTATTTAAGGCAGGCTGAAATGCCATCTGTGTGCAGAATATTAGTGTAGAGGGATGTTACATCCATCGTGGTTAAAAGGGTATCCGGTGGTAAGTTCTTATAACCAGAAAATTTACACAGGAAGTGTGTAGTGCCCTGGATGTAACTCCCTTTGTATAACCAGTGGTTTTAAAATGGCTTCTGCAAACCCTGAGATCCCCTCTATCAAGGTACCATCACCAGAGACTATGGGACTACCCGGATTACCAGACTTATGTATTTTAGGCAGCATGTAGGATGTCCCTGGCTTGGATTCACTGGGGATGAGGGCATTTAGTCTGCCACGGACATGGTTTGGAAATGATCCAATTAACTCCTGTAGTTCTCTTTTATATTCTGTAATGGGGTCACTTTCCAGTACTCTGTAGTAGGTATGGTCACTAAGCTGCCTGTTGGCTTCCTTAATATAATCTTCTCGGTTCAATATCACCACTGCAGAGCCTTTATCAGCTTTTTTTATGACAATGTTGTGGTTCGATTTCTGTGTTTGTATAGCCCTCTGTTTCAATGGAGAGAGGTTGTAACGGGGCTGTTTCTGCCTATTAAGAATCTCACCTGTAACTCTCTGTTGAAAGCAATGAATGTAATTGTCTAGTTTCTTATTACGGCCACTTGGGGGGGTAAACTCAAATGGTTTTTTTTTTCTTATCCATTAAATTGTTACCGTTTGTGATTTCTTCAAAGTCTTGTGACTAGAATTGTTCAGTAATTATTGTTCATACCTCTTCTAGTACTCCCTTCTCAAAAATAATCTCTTTTGTTTGTTATAATGTATTGAATTACTTGACTGTTTTTGTTATTGTTATTTGAAAATTAATAAAAATTGTTATTGAAAAAAGGGGACAGATTTCAAACATCATAATTACAAGCACAAACCAGAGAATGTATTTTAAGATTTTTATATTTGTGGCCAGAAACAGCGTGGTTACTGATGAGATGCAGTGAATTTAATTTCCACCAGTGAAGTGGCCAATTTCGCTGCGTGGAGTAATCTGTGAAATTTTCCGCATTAGGCGGAATTTCTCCTAGGTGAAATTTCACCTAATGTGGGTGAAATTTTACCACGGAAGGTGAAATTTCGCTGCAGAAGGTGAAATTTCATCATTCTGCGGGGCGAAATTTTGCCATTCCACCGGGTAAAATTTCGCATTTCGCTCTGTGAAACGGGCGGAATTTCATGGATTACTCCGCAAAGCGAATTTTGCTCACTTCACCCACCACTAGTTAGTGTCAGTTGCTAGCCATTCCTGTTTCACCCTACTTATGCATTTACACCAAACAATATATCAACCAGACTACTGAACTTCTGTGCCCAGTTTACAGGCTCCCTTTGCCTTTACAAGTTGCGGACCAAAACATGCTGGTTTACTCAGAGCACGCGGAACCCTTTCCTTATTGGAAACTGTCTATTTAGTACTGTGCTGATGTATATTGCTTGTTCAGCAAAGTATTATTATAACTGGTGACCTACTATAAGGACTAGAGAGCCAGTCTTGATAAAACACCATCATAACCCACTGAGCTCTGTAATAACTCAATAGCGGGTTATCACGGCGTTTTCTTCCTCATGTATTCACTTCACTGAAGTGCAGAAGAAAGCACACTGTATTTGTATGAGTAAACACAGAAACATAGAAACAGAGAATTTGACGGCAGATAAGGACCGCTTGGCCCACCCAGTCTGCCCATTTCCCTACCTAATGGATAAGCTGCAGATCCTAGCTAACCAACAGTCTACTTTTCCTACCTCCACCCCCTAGAATTGCCTTATGCCTGTCCCACGCATTCTTGAATTCCACCACTGTTTTTGACTCCACAACCGCCTCAGGAAGGCTATTCCATGCATCCACAACCCTCTCTGTGAAAAAATACTTCCTCACATTACCTCTGAGCCGTCCCCCCTCTAGCTTCAAATTATGCCCCCTTGTTCTTGCACACCTCTTTTTCTGAAAGATGCTGCCCTCTTGGACTTTGCTGATTCCCTTGAGGTACTTGAAAGTTTCTATCATGTCCCCCCTCTCCCTCCTCTCCTCGAGGCTATACATATTAAGCTCCTTAAGTCTCTCTTGATATGTCTTCTGGTGCAGACCCCGCACCATTTTAGTTGCCCTTCTCTGGACTGCCTCCATCCTGTCTTTGTCTTTGCAAAGATTGGGTCTCCAGAGCTGCACGCAGTACTCCAGATGGGGTCTCACCTGCTGTCTGTACAGAGGGATAACAACTTCCTGTTTTCTACTGGTGATGCCTCTCCCTATGCATCCCAGTATTCGCCCAGCCCTCCTTACTGCCCTCTCACATTGCTTACTCACCTTTAGGTCATATGATATGACTACCCCCAGGTCCCTTTCCATTTTTGTTGTTGTTAGTATCTCACCCCCCATTGTGTACTCTTCCCCTGGGTTTTTGTTTCCAGGTGCATTACTTTGCACTTCTTAGCATTGAATCTAAGCTGCCATACATTTGACCATTCCTCCAACCTTGCCAAGTCCCTTCTCATCCTTTCCACCCCACCTTGTATATCAACTCTGTTGCAGATCTTTGTGTCATCTGCAAAGAGACATACTTTTCCTTCCAGTCCCTCTGCAATGTCGCTTATAAAGACATTAAAGAGGACCGGTCCTAGTATTGAACCCTGCGGTACCCCACTAGTAACCCCCCTTTCTTCTGAGTTGACTCTGTTTACTATTACCCTCTGTGTCCTCTTCTCCAACCAATTCTTTACTCAGACTACCATCTTGGAACCCACTCCCAGGCTGGCCAACTTGTATATTAATCTTTTGTGTGGGACTGTGTCACATGCCTTGCTAAAGTCTAGGTAGGCCATGTCCACAGCCCCTCCCTGATCTACTACTTTGGTCACCAGTCAAAGAAATCTATTAGATTCATCTGACATGACCTTCCCTTCGTGAATCCATCCTGCCTTGGGTCCTGTGCTCCTCTGGCCTTCAGGTACTCAACAATTCTTTTCTTCAGAAGTGATTCCATCATTTTCCCAATCACTGAGGTTATGCTAACAGGTCTGCAGTTTCCTGCTTCTGCCCTGCTCCCACTTTTGTGAAGTGGAATAACATCTTCCCTCCTCCGGTCCTCAGGTACCACCCCAACCTCCCATGATTTATTAAAGAGGGTAGTCAGTGGTGTCACTAGTTCTACCTTTAGTTCTTTTAGAATTCTGGAATGAATCCCATGAAGCCCCATTGCTTTGTCCACCTTCAGTTTTAAGAGTTCCTTCAGAACTCTTTCTTCTGTGAAAGGGCTGGTATCAACCCCCCGTATCCAGCGTGTTTCTATTGTTTGGTTTAGGTACCTCCCCCTCTTCATTTGTGAATACTGAGCAAAAACATTTGTTTAGTATCTCTGCCTTTTCACAGTCACCCTCTGCCCACCTCCTCCCTTTATTAAGCCTCACTATCCCTCCCTTGGTCTTCCTTCACTCCCTGATGTACCTATAAAAGGTTTTATCACCCTTCTTAACTGAGTTGGCTATCTTTTCCCTCAATTTGGGCCTTTGCTGTTCTGACTGCTTTTCCTGCTTCCTTTTGCTTTAACTGATACAATTCTCTGTTCTGCTCCTTTTGTGATTCCTTGTACTTCCTGAATGCTCTCTTTTTCTCCCTAACCTTTCCTGCCACCTCCTTTGAGAACCATAGTGGTTTCTTGCATTGTTTTGTTTTATTTGCTTCACACAAAGGCTTGTTGCCTCTGTGATGACAGTTTTGATTATTCCTCATTGTTCTTCCACCCCTCCTTCCTTCCCATTTGCTAGTACATTCCTTATGCACTCACCCATTTTAGCAAAGTCAGCACTCCTGAAGTCCAGTACCTTTGCCTTTGTATGGCTTGACTCTACTGCTGTGTTTATCGTGAACCATACTGTTTAATGGTCACTAGTTCCCAAATGGCTACCCACTTCTAAATCTGTGATCCTCTCACCATCTCCATTTGAGAGTACCAGGTCTAAGACTGCTCCCTCTCGAGTGGGTTCCGATACTAGTTGTCTAAGACATGCCCCCTGTAGGGCATCTAGAATGACCCCACTCCTAGAAGTGGCTGCTATAAATGCACTCAAGTTAACATCTGGCATATTCAGATCGCCCATCAGCAATATCTCTCCTTTTTCTGCCATTCTAAGGATACTTTCTATCATTTTCTTGTCCATTTCCTTCCCCTGAGATGGGGGTCTGTATACAACCCGTGAAGATTGTGCTGCCATTGCCTGTCCCAAATTGACCCACAGTGCTTCCTCTCCTCCCTGTTTACCCTTTTGTTCTGTTGCTTTGATTCCTTCCTTTATGTAGAGAGCTACTCCTCCTCCTCTTTTACCCTCCCTGCCCCACCTGTAGATACTGTATCCTGATATGTTTACGTCCCAGTCATGGTTCTATGTGTACCATGTTTCTGTGACTGCCACAATATCCACATGTTCCTCCTCCATCAAGGCTACTAATTCAGGAAGCATGTTACCCAGACTATGGGCACTGGTACTCATTGCTCTCCATTTTTTGATGGCTTTACCTCTTGTAGCACCATCCCTGTCCTCATTGACTTTGCTTTCTCCATTTACCCCTGTCCTGCTCCCCATTGACCTTTGTTTGGTCTTTACCTCATATAGTATCCGGGGGCTGCTCAGGGACATGCTTGCACAAATACAGTTTTACTCTTTTGAAACTCTGCACTACTTATTATAAAAATAATGCCTGTGCATGTGTGTTATGAGGATTTTTCACACACCCTCAGTGTGTGATAAATAGTATAATGGATAGGAGAGTGTGTAATACAAGAGAGTAATACCATCAAGAGTTTCTGGGGACATTGGGAACCTTGAGAGTGAAGCTCGAGAGGTTTCATGTCCCCAGAACCTTGAGATGGTTTTACTCCCTTGCATTACAAACTCTGTTATCTGTTATGTTTTGTAATATATGGATCCAATTTGAACTTTGTGTGCTGTTGACAGCCACAATGAAGAGACCCTCACTCCTGGCTGCCGCAAAGTAGATTTGCTGTTCTCTTGATTCATACTCACCTCACCCCCTACTCCCCACACTGTTGTATCTCTGGACACCCCACCCGTAGCACCAGTCTCTGGAACTGTGGTATTTTATTTTTGTTAGGTATTCCTATCTTTCACTTGTGAGTTGCTTTTAGTGAACACAGGGTAAACCAGATACTTTTTTTAGAAGAAAATAATAAAAACATGATGAAAGACATGGAGCTCAAATTATTCTCGTTAAGTGAGAGACAGCCACCATTTTTCTGAAACTGTTCTGCCCGCCCACATGAGAAAAAAAGCCAATCATAGAAACATAGACTTTGACAGCAGATAAGGACTGCTTGGCCCACCTAGTCTGCCCATTTCCCTACTTAGAGGCTAAGCTGCAGATCCTATTTAACCAACAGTCTATTTCTTCCTACTCCCCACAAAAATTGCCTTATGTCTGTCCCATGCATTCTTGAATTCTCCCACAGTTTTAGACCCCACAACCTCCTCAGGAAGGCTGTTCCATGCGTCCACCACTCTCTCTGTGAAAAAATACTTCCTCACATTGCCCCTGAGCCATCCCCCCTCTATCTTCAAATTGTGTCCCCTTCTTCTTGCACATCTCTTTTTCTGAAAGGTGCTACCCTCTTGGACTTTGTTGATTCCACTGGAGTACTTAAATGTTTCTATCATGTCCCCCCTCTCCCTCCTTTCCTCAAGGGCATACATATTAAGCTCCTTTAGCCTCTCCTCGTATGGCTTCTCTTGCAGACCCTGCACCATTTTAGTTGCCCTCCTCTGAACTGCCTCCATCCTGTCTATGTCCTTGTGGAGATGGGGTCTCCAGAACTGGACGCAGTACTCCAGATGGGGTCACACCAACTGTCTGTACAGGGGGATAACAACTTCCTGTTTTCTGCTGGTGATGCCTTTCCCTATACATCTCAGTATCCCACCAGCCCACCCTACCACCTTCTCACATTGCTTGCCAACCTTAAGTTCTTCTGATATGATTACCCCCAGGTCCCTTTCCATTTTTATTGTTGTTACTACCTCCCCCCATTGTGTAATCTTCCCCAGGGTTTTTGTTTCCCAGGTGCATTACTTTGCACTTCTTTGCATTGAATCCAAGCTGCCATACTTCTGACCATTCCTCCAACCTTGCCAAGTCCCTTCTCATCCTTTCCACGCCTCCTTGTGCAGCAACCCTGTTGCAGATCTTGTGTCATCTGCAAAGAGGCATACTTTTCCTTCCAGTCCCTCTGCAATGTCACTTATACAGACATTAAAAAGGACTGGACCCAGTACTGAACCCTGCGGTACCCCACTAGTAACCCCCCTTTCTTCAGAGTGGACTCCATTTACAATCACCTTCTGTGTCCTGTGGTTCAGCCAATGTTTTACCGAGGCTACCACCCTGGGACTCACTCCAAGGCTGGTTAATTTGACTACTAATCTTTTGTGTGGGACTGTGTCAAATGCTTTGCTAAAGTCTAGGTAGGCCATGTCCACAGCCCTTCCCTGGTCTACTACTTTGGTCACCCAGTCAAATAAATCAATTAGATTCGTCTGACATGACCTTCCTGCTGTGAACTCATGCTGCCTTGGGTCATGTGCCCCACTGGCCTGTAGGTACTCAACAATTCTTTCCTTCAGAAGTGATTCCATCACTTTCCCTACCACAGAGGTCAAACTGACAGATCTGTAGTTTCCTGCCTCTGTCTTGCTCCCATTTTTGTGAAGGGGAATCACATCAGCCTTCTTCCAGTCCTCAGGTACCACACCATCCTCCCATGATTTGTTATAAAGGGTAGTCAGTGGTGTCACTAGTTCTCTGCTTAATTCTTTTAGAATTCTGGGGTGAATTCCATCTGGCCCCTTTGCTTTGTCCACCTTCAGTTTTAGGAGTTCTTTCAGAACCCTTTCTTCTGTGAAAGGACTGGGATCGACCCCTCTCCAGAGTGCTTCTGTTAATTGGATTAGGCACCTCCCCCACTTCCTCTTTGTGAATACTGAACAGAAGTATTCATTCAGTATCCCTGCTTTTTCACTGTCACTCTCTGCCCACCCACCGCCCATTCTATTCAGCCTCACTATCCTCCTTTGTCTTTCTATCCCTGATATACCTATAAAAGGTTTTATCCCTTCTTAACTGAGTTGGCTATCTTTTCCTCAGTTTGTGCCTTGCTATTCTGACTACCCTCCCTGCTTCCTTCTGCCTTAACTGGTACAGTTCTCTGTCCTGCTCCTTCTGTGTTTCCTTGTACTTCCTAAATGCTATCTTTTTTCCCTAACCTTCCTGTCACTTCTTTGAGAACCATAGTGGCTTTTTTTCATTTTGGTTTGTTTATTTGCTTCACACAAAGGCTTGTTGCCTCTGTGATGGCAGTTTGATATTTCCCCATTGTTGCTCCACCCCTCCTTCTAGCCTGTTTGCTAGTGCTTTTCTAAGGCACTTTCCCATCTTGCCAAAGTCAGCCCTCCTGAAGTCTAGAACCCTCACTTTTGTATGGCTTGACTCTGTAGCTGAGTTTATCGTGAACCACACTGCTTGGTAGTCATTTGTTCCCAAATGGCTACCCACTTCTAGATCTGAGATCCTCTCACTGTCCCCATTTGAGAGTATGAGGTCTAAGATTGCTCCCTCATGAGTAGGTTCCAAAACTAGCTGTCTGAGGCATACCACCTGAAGGGCATCAAGAATGGCCCTGCTTTTGGATGTGGCTGCAGCAAAGGTGCTCCAGTTAACATCTGGCATATTAAGGTCCCCCATCAACAGTATCTCCCCTTTCTCTGCCATCCTAAGTATGCCTTCTATCATATCCTTGTCCATTCCCTCCCCCTGACATGGGGGTCTGTATACAACCCCTGTGCGGATTGTGGTGCCATTTCCAGTCTCTAAGGTGACCCACAGTGCCTCCTCTCCTCCCTGTTTACTCTTTTGTTCAGTTGCTTTTATCCTTCCTTACATAGAGAGCTACTCCCCACTTCTTCTGCCCTCCCTGTCTCTCCTGTAGGTTGTGTACCCTGGTATGTTAACATCCCAGTCATGGTTCTCTGTGTACCATGTTTCTGTGACTGCTACGATATCCAGGCATCCCTCTTCCATCAAGGCCACCAGTTCAGGGAGCTTGTTGCCCAGACTACAGGCGTTGGTACTAATTACCCTCCATTTCTTGATGGCCTTACCCCTTTTTGCCCCATCCCTGTCCTTATTGTGTTTGTCACTTTCTCCATTTACCCCTGCACTTCTCCCTATTGACATCAAGACAATCAAGAGCTGCAGTTACAAAAACGTTAGGACGCTTGCTTAAGATTGACACTTGGGACCATGGTAACAAAGTAGTGATTGACGGAGACTTGGGCTTGCACTGTTAAGTTTGTGTGACAATACTATTCTTCAAAGCACTGAACGATAGTATTATGGGCTCTGAACAATAGTACAGTAGCAGCCACAGACACTGCCAGCTATTTCCTGAAATTTCTGTGATATTTCCAGATATATCTCATTCTTTCTCCATTTCCACAGTAGGGGCAGCAGAGAGAAACTCTATAGAAATTTCGCAAAATAGCTGGCAATATCTGTGGCTACTGCTGTATTATCGGTCATGAACAATGGTATTATCATTGGGGCTGCAGTGTATTACCATGAATTTTTTGTATGCTTTAGAATAGTATTATTTAGCTTATCTATATATTACAATCTTCATAAACCCCGAGAGCGAATGGATTATCACATACTTTGGGTGAGTGAAAATCCTCATAACACACACCTGCACAGGCATTATTCTCTAGATCTCTTTCTCACACAAGACAATTCATAAATGGGTTTTTAAAATATAGAATAATGCATGGTTACTACTATGTAACAAGTTATTTTTTACACACCTGTGGTGTAAAGAAGAGAAGTCAGTAATTATTATATAATTCAGTATCATAAAATGGGCAAGAGAAACCAAGGTCTTTGATTGGTTAGATGTGATCACATGAGAATGCATTATTCCAGCACAACAGCACTGGTCAGAAATACTTAACTTTCTGAACCTCAGCACTCAATTTCTAAAATAGAAACTCAGAGGAACCATGTTCTAATAATAAAGCACTCCAGGGAATGTGTTATTATGAGATAATGGTACTTCTCAGGCATGTAAGGCACTCTGAATTACCTCATGCCTATGTCTCAGAGCATGCTGTTATCCTAAAGTAATGCACACCCTGTCATGCCTTATTGCTTACTTATATAATATACAGTGAGGCATAATCCAGGGACATGAATTATGCAATCATGATACAGTTGTATACAAGAATGCAATGAAACTGATAAAAGGTGACTATAACCAGATAGTAGTTAAGAGAGGAAAAAAGAATAATGACTGTAACTACTGAGTTTCCCATTGTACAGGTATTCTCGTACATGAAACTTTCTATTACATAGCATTTGGAAGGATGTGCATGCTTCTCATCTGCTGTTTTTTTCTGACTGACTGAAGAAATAATTCCCTTACCTAGTATGCAACTGAGAAAAATGCTCTCAGGATCAAATAACATTCTTACATTTCCCACTAGTCTGTCCCACCTGCCACCAAGCCTAATGAGATACTCTTCTTACTGCATCCCTTGTCTAAGGAGAATTTCTAAATAAGGGCAGGTATCTGTCAATAATTTTGGCCTGGGTATACTGTATCACCTACATTGGGTTTAAGATCAGCTTATGTATACAGTTTACTTTGGCCTTGTCTCTGTCATCTCCACCCTTGAAGAGAAGCCCAACAGGGATTAGGCTAAAGGACATGAGAGGACCCACCAGGAGATGAAGAGTGCTGGGGAAGGAGGAGGGGAGGAGAAAGGATGAGCAAAATATCTAGCCCCAGATGGCAAGGGGCTGCTGGGAACTAATAGGAGTGGGGGAGGTGGTCAGACAGTCTTAGAACCGCAGGCATTAGCCTTTCAATTTTAAGTCTAGCTGCCAGGTTTGTGTAGTGCCTATGAATACAGTTAACTTTGGCCTTCTCTCTGTCATTTCCACCCTCAAAGAGAAGCCCAGCAGGGAACAGCTAAAGGACATGAGAGGGCCCCAAAACATCTGTGTGTCACTGAACCAAGAACCTCCTCCAACTTGCAGAAGTAGACCAAGTGCACCGGGGAGAGGGGAAAAAAAAACCCAGGTGGAGGAAACCTCTGGTGATCCAAGGCAAAAGGTCAGTCCTTCCACCGGGCTTTAAATAGCTAGTTTGTATATGTAACCATACCCTCGATGACGTGTTGTGGAATGTTCCTTGGAGACAGACATAGACGCTCCTTCTACAAGAATGTCCTGAAAAAGAGAAGGAGTTGAGGCCAAGCTGAGCTAGTAGGATTCTCATATGGAACATAAACAGAATAGTAGTTATCAATTCACCAGACTTGAAAAACCGAAGACAGCCACCAGACAGAAGTGCCAAGCTCCAGTCATACTTCACTGAACTAGTTACATACCAGAGGAACTGTAAAAAGGCATCCACAGGAAACAAGAACCACTCTTAGTAAGGTGCCTTGACAAAGGACTAGTGTAGCTCAAAAATGTTTGGCACAGCATGTTGAGTGCTGTTTTCTTTTATGGGTGTGTTTTAATAAAATACATCTGAATCAGACAACCAGGAGTGGTTCTGGTTTTCTGTGGATGCCTTAGCACAGTCTTTTAAGGTGCAATTAGATCAATTCACTGGATTCTGTAGTCGTTACTGGTCCATTTGGATTCTTCAGAAGAACTGGATAAATTCTCCAGGCTACAGGAAGCCATAATTAGGCTTGCCAATTGAAGGCAAGTAGGGTTGTCCTGGGACACAGCCAGGAATACAGAAAAAGGGAGAGGGGAAGGGGGGCTACAAGAAAGGCGAAGGGGTATGACTTCAGGAGAAGGGTCATATGACCAGGCCAGGTAGCTCTCTGGCCATTGGCTAGGGGGAAGGGCCAAATAAGTGGCTGGTGGAGGTATTTAAGGGCAGGCAAGCTGGCAGCAAGCCCTCTTTTTGCTGTAATATTCCAGTACAGCACATTCATTTGGCAGAAGGTAAGGCACGAAGGACTGGGGTCTGTCAGGCTCAGTGGAAGGTGAGCATGTTTAGCGGTAAAGTCTTTTAAAAAAAAAAAAAGAAAGAAAATCGTGATGTGCAGGCACTCGTTTGTGTGGAGGTAGCATGGAGTACTGCTTGGGGAGGTTTTTTTGCCAGGCTGGTTGGGCTCAGTTTTCCTGCAGTGTGGCTAATGCAGGTGCTCGTTTGTGTGGAGGTAGCACGGGTAGGCCGCAGGAGAGCTTGCGGTAGAACGGGTGCAGCTCAGTGGGGTAGGCGTTGATGGTTTTGAATGCTGCTCTGCGGTGGTTACACACAGGAAAATTAATCTGCCTGTATAATGGAATCTGAATTTAATGGATTTAAATGTAAATTTTCTTTTTATTTTACACGGGGCCAGTTCATTATTGAATAATCAGTAACACAATGAGATGCAGCAAACTGGTGAATTTGTGCATTACATACAATAATAACTTAAGCCAAATGTCATTACAAAATCAGCAGGGATAGTGAGGAGTCCAGTTTTTGTGGGGGCATAGGAACCCAAGAAGGGTGAACGGAGAGAACAGGAGAAAGTGATGAGTGGCCGGGCCGAGTGGGAGAAGGCCTGGTCGCAACGAAAGGCTAGCAGGGGGAACGGGGGAAGGGCCAGCATGGAGGGAATGCAGAGTGGGCAGTGTGAATGGAATGGCATTTGGTGGGCCAGGATGGCGTCAGCGGCCGGTGGCCTTCCCGGTGTTCGGTCGGGGCATGACAGCATGGAGGTAGATCTAAATAAGTAGCGGCACACAGCCACACAGCCACACTATCCTGATAATTGGGATGCCCCGTGAGTGTAGAGGGGCGGGCTACAGGATGACAAGGGGCCTACGAGGCCAGGTGGAGGGATGCCTGTACGGCTTTTCGAGGATACATAGGGGGAGGCCCATTTTTGAAGCCCAATCTCTCAGAAGGGGAGAGGCCTCAGGCCGCTTTCACGGTAGAATCCCCGACCAGGTCGGGCACAGGACGGCATCAAGGGGAACATTTGGGGGCAGGGGACCAGTACTGGGGGCCTACAGGCATGGAGGTGCAGAGGGGCAACAAAGTGAGAGCTTCAGGTAGGGGAGGAATGTGAGGCAGGCACTGGGGCAGTGGGCAGGGGCCCTCTTCAAAGAACCATAATCAGAAGGATATAAAAAGAAAGGTAAAGAGGGGTGGGGAAATAATTTGAGAACATAACGGAAAGTGGGCAGGGCGAAGGAGCCTCAGCAGCTATGGGGGAACATGGGGGGGGGGTTGGGGTGGTGCAATGGTACGGTAATCAGGGGCCTTTTTGGGCAACCAGGTAGTTTCACTGGTATGATCATGTGGTTCTTGTTGTAGCCCAGAACACAACCATAGAGATGGCACCAAGGAAGGCTCTGACATCCAGTGCTACCATGCTGGCAGAAGAGACAAAATTAATAACCCAGATGACGCAGTTGATGGAGGCGGCAAAGAGAAAGGAAACAGAGGAGGAGGCCCAGAAGAAGAGAAAGGATCAAGAGGAGCAGGCTGGAACAGGGAACAAAAGGCCAAGGAGGGTGGCACCCAGCCCCCTGGCGGAGCCCATACAGGTCCAGCAGGGCCCCAGTCGGATGGGGGTAAGGATGAAATTGATATGACCAATGATGCGGACTTGAAGGAGTATATTGAGGGTTTGCTTGAGGACATGGGGGAGGAGGGAGTCTCAAAGATGGAGCGGGCTCTGAAGGCCATCAAAGAAAAAGGCAACCAAGGAAAAGGAGGGGCAGGAGTCGTGAGCTGGGCCAAGAAGCTATATGATGGCCCACCGGGTTTTTTGCTGGGCGACTATGTGCCAACGGCAATAAAAGAGAACATTTGGAAAGGGAAATACATTGATGTCTTCAGGCTAGTAGATGAGGAAACGGCCAAGAAGTACGAGCAAAGGGAGTCAGTGGGCAAATCAGAGATGGCTGTGGCTTTGGCGGTGGTGGGGCATAAAGTGGAAGAAGCCAGATTTAAGGGCAAGAGCATTGATACGTGGCAGGCGGGTTTCCTGATCTATAGCGCACTGATGCTGGAGAAGCAGCCAGAGCTGGCAATCCCTCTGTTGATGTGTATGGCGATCATCAGGGACACATACAAAGTGAAGCTGGGCTTTGGTTGGCTTAAGTATGATGAGGCATTCCGGAGGAGAATGGCAGTGAAGGGGGATCTGTGGTGGGACTGCACTCACACAGAATTGTGGGTGAGCACTCTCTCGGGTTCAACAGGAGGATCAGGGGTGGAGCAAGGAAGGAGGGTTACACTGGCCCAGGGCGCCAAGGCATGCTGAGAGTTTAACCAGACTTTGTGTGCATGGCCTAGCTGCAAGTTTAGGCATGTGTGCTCATGGTGTGGGGGGTGTCACACCCAGCAATGAACTGTAGACAAGGGAGTAAAAGAGGGGGAGTGCCAGGTGGCCAGGCCCAGGAGCAGCCCTTCCGAGGAGGGTGGGGGGAGGAGGCAGGGGACGGGATGCAGGGGGGCTTCGGGAGAGGGGCCCACGGGTCCAGCTATGGCTGGAACTAGGACAGGAACCAGAGAGGGGAGGTGGGGCTACACGCTGGCCTGCACCCCATCAGGTTGGGAGTAGTGGAGCAATGGACAATGGGCTCCCCCGACAGGCGAGAGGCAGAGTTGATGAGTTTGAGTTTTAAAAATGTTTTTTTGCTGGGCTTTGAAGGAACACGGGTGGGGATGAGGGCAGAGAACCTGGGGTCAGTGAGAGGGAAGGAGGGCGTAGTGCAGGAAAAATCCTGAAACAAGTCAGGGCGGGGAGAGTAGAGGGGCCATTGCTCGGCCCCCCCCCCGTGAGCATTTTCAAGTATCACCATTAGGGGTGGTGCCAAAGAAATAGGAGGGTGAGTTCTGGCTCATACACCACCTGTCCTACCCCGAGGTAAATGAAGGAATCCCGGAGGCGCTGAGCATGGTCTCATACGCATCTCTGGACCAGGCGGTGGAATTGATCCGGGTGGTGGGGGGGGGCTTGGCTGGCAAAGATGGACATAGAATCCGTATTTCGCCTCCTACCGGTCCACCCCGTGGACTGGGACCTACTCGGCTTTCAGTTTGAGGGGGGGCTGTATTTCGACAAAGCGATGCCCATGGGGTGCATGGTAGCATGTTCCATTTTCGAGGTTTCAGTTCATGGGTACAGTGGGTATTTGGGGAGCGGTATGGGCACAGGAGGGTGGTCCATTACCTGGATGACTTCCTGCTGATTGGCACCAGCCAGGAGGAGACCCAAGGGATGTTACAGGATTTCGAGGACATGTGCGACATGATAGGGATCCCGCTGGCAGTCAGAAAAACTGAGGGCCTAGCACAGACACTGGAATTTCTGGGGATTGAAGTGGACACCGAAGGGGAGTGTTTACGGCTGCCAGGGGACATGGTAGCACGGTTACGGGGTTTACTCACGCTAGTGGGCGGGAGGAGGAGGGTGCCGTTGGTACAGGTTCAACAACTAGTGGGGTACCTTAATTTTGCCTGCAAGGCCATAAGGCCGAGCAGGGCTTTTGCGAGGAGACTGGGGAGGGTCACAGAGAGGGCAAAACAGCCTCACCACTGGGTGGACATAAAAAGAGGGGTAAAAGAGGACCTACGGGTCTGGGAGGTTTTTCTCAAGTCATATAATGGAATGACGTTCTGGCAGGAGGAGTGGGCACATAGCACAGACATGGAGCTGTACACAGATGCAGCAGGTGGCCTGAGGGTGGGGGCATATTTCTAGGGGGGAGTGGATCACAGAGGCATGGCCAGCAAAGTGGCACAGTTGGGGGTGGACCAAGGACATCACGTTCCTTGAGATCTTTCCGAACTGGGTGGCCCTTGAAGTACGGGGTGAATGGATGGTGGATCGGCGCATAATATTCTGGTGTGACAACAGTGAAGTAGTAGAGGTAATCAATAGACAGAGCGGCAGCACAGAGTCAGTGGGGTGGATCTTAAGATGCATCATTCTGCTGGGACTACAGTTGAACGTGTCATTTAAGGCGTAGCATATCGAGGGGACACAGAACGAGGTGGCTGACTGTCTTTCTCATTTACAGCTGCAGCGGTTTTGGGAGTTGGCACCACAGGCAGCATCTACCCAGTCCAGGGTCCCGGACTGGATGTGGGAGATTGGAGAGTGATGGCCAGGGCTTTGTACCGGGGGTCATGGTCAGCAAAAACACTGAAGGCCTACGAAGGAGCCAGGGAAAGTTTTCTGGCATTTCAGGTGGGAGGGGTTGGAAGATGGAATTGCCAGTTCACGAGGAACAGGTGATGCGGTATGTAGTGGGAAAATGGGAAGGGGGCAGCCCACACCTCCATGGGGGTCCAGCTGGCAGGGATCAGCTGGGCCTGCCAAGAATGTGGCTGGGAGGATGCCGTGGGCAGCAGGATCATCAAGTGGATGATCTCGGGATGGAAGAGGGGACAGGTGATGAGGCAGGATGGGAGGCGGCCATTAATGGGGCCTCTTCTCATAAAAGTGGTGCAGGCACTGGACCACGTGTGCAGCTCTGCGAAAGAGGCATGCCTGTTTCAGGCAATCTTTGTGGTAATGGCAAGAGGGGCTTTCAGGGTTGGAGAAATAGTGGCACCCAGTAAGGGAGCAGGCACCACGGGTTTGCAGGAAGGGGAGGTGAAGTGGGATTGGGGAGAGGATGACCATCTGGCTCAGGCGGTCCAAGACGGATCAGAATGGTAGGGGCACAGCAGTGAACCTGGTCAAACAGACTGGGGCTGGAGTCTGTGCAGTGCAAGCCATGATGGACTATGGGAAGTCGAGGGGCCGGCAACCAGGGGCCTGGTTCATACATGGGGATGGGTCCGTGGCGACAGGTTTCCAGGTCGGGGCAGTAATGAAGAAGGCAGTAGCATCTGTGGGAGAGAACCCTAGGGAGTTTGCCCCACACTCCTTCTGGATTAGGGCAGCCTCAGAGGTGGCTGCTGCAGGGGGAGAGGAGAAGGGGGTCAAGAGGGTGGGTAGATGGGCATCGAACTGTTACAGGAGATATGTACAGTGCTGACAATGGTTAACTCATATCCCCCTTTTCTCTTCCCATAACAGGCTACAGGAGACAAGTTTGGATTGTGGGGCACTCCATCTACTGGGTGGAGAGCTTTGCATCCACCACAAGGATAGGGATGCAGTTCCGTCCAGGAGCAGAGCACACCAAGTTGTGGTAGAGGGGCATGAGAGGCATGCATTGCTCACAGCTGCTACCAATGCTGGAAGAGCTCCGGGTGTGGTGGGCAGCACCGGATGGTATCATTATCCACTTAGGGGGTAATGACCTGGGTACAGTGCCCTGGGGGACCCTGTTAAGGGACATTCTATCAGACTTGGAAAAAATAAAGGTCTGGTGGCCGTGGATGGTGATCGGCTGGTCCAAAATCATATCCCGGAGGGTTTGGAAGGGGAGTGAAAGGGACAAAGGCAATAGAGGTAGCGCACAAGCGCCTGAACAGAAAGGTGACCAGGGCAGTGATCGAAATGGGGGGGGTACATTGACGACACAGGGATATCTCATACGAACAGGAGAGGGTGTACAGGGTGGATGGGGTGCACAAGACCGAATTCAGTATGGGGTTGTTCCTCCGGCCTTTCGGGAATGGTAGTGAGATCTGTCAGAAGGGACCTAAGGGCTAACCCATTAGAGAGCCCCATCTTCCATCATGAGCTGGAGATGGGCCAGTGAAGGGTTTTGGGGAGCAAGGGGAAAGGGGGCAGGCAGAGAGGGAGGTGGCAGGTACCACGGGCTGGGGACAAAGGAACCCAGATGTGGGAGCAACGGGGGAAGGGGAAGGGACATAGAGCTAGGGGGTGGATCACAGTGTCCACACCTGGTGGGGGGGGGAGTGGTCCGGGTAAGGTGGCACCCAGTTCATGGTGATGAAAGGGGGGGCGGATCCTGGTGTCCGGACCCTGAAAAGATAATCGAAAGAGGAAGACCAACTGATGAAGAACCACCAGAGGGAAGACAGGACTGTTATGTCAAAATGTAAATACTTATTGTTGGACATGATCATGGGGTTGTACATGTAATGAGATAACTGTGCCTTTTTTAATAAATTCTGCCAGTGAGCATCCAAACTGATAAGTGAGTGGCCTGAGTTATTCCTGGGTGGGGATCCAGGGACAATTAGCGTAGGTCATGGCGGCTTGTAGATTAAAGTTGACTGGTTGTCTCACTACTGAAGAGGTGAGGAGATCCACGAGACTTGAGCTACAAATCCAAGTTGATTGGATGTCTATTTGATCGATATGTAAGGCTTTGTCTTTTAATGCCATGCAGAAATGTTTTGAGTGACTAATTCAAAAGGTTGAATGAAGGCTGAGTTAAATAGCGAAGGTATTACACATATGGGATGGTGACAATGGAGGAATGGGATATTCTATTTTCCTGGGAGCAGACAGATGCAAAAGTGAGGACTTATTGAACAATGACCATAAAAGGATTAAGGGATGAAACATAAGCTGTTTTTGTAGCCTCAGCAAGTGATGACCACAGTATTGTATTGACCGGGCTGACTCCAAGTAATGGTTCATGGCATTTGACGATCTGAGAGATTTGGAGGTAGTTTCATACAGATGTCCACTGTGACATTTGCACTGAAGAATGGCTAAAGTGAAAGTGAGATAGGGAGCCAGATAGATGATTAGCAGTTCCTGGAATGTGTTCACAATGGAGTTCGAAGTGGCTACAAACAGATGTCCAGGTCAATTTCTGAAAAAGCTGCAACACGAGATGCTTAGGTTGCCCTTGTGAGCCCCTTTAGGGAAAATGTAAGCCAAGGAATCCCACACAGGAAACCTGAACAATCATGAAGAATACAAAGAATCCACACCTACGGTGACTGCTTGAATAATCTTTTTATTTCTAGCCCAAACATGCAGACAGTCCCACAGTGCAAAGCATCTGCTCTCTTCAGTGTCCATCTCAGTATTGGGCCCCACATAAATGAATGGTGACATTATTTTATCCTAGTAAAACATGACAGGCTGAAAATTAAGCCAATCAGGTTTTACTGGGAGCAAAGGCATCACCATTCATTTGTGCACTGGCACCATTACTGAGATGGACACATAACAGAGCAGATGCTCTGCATTGGGGGACCATTTTCTTTATTACAGGTCACATTTTTTATGGGTGCTGGTGGGTGTGGCGGGCAGTAGGGGCCAGAGGGAGGTTGGGTGGGGTGTGTTATGACTAATGGGCTTGGTGGTGTGACTCAGATTGTGGGGGGCAGGGAAAGAGTGTTTGGCACGTAGGTGGGTGAAAAGGCATATTAAATTATATTGCTTATCTTTCTCTATAGTTGAAATTTGCCAGGGCAGCAGGAAGGAGGGTGCCAGTGGTGGATGGCATGGCACATATGACTACATGATTTTTGGGAGGCAGGAGGGGGATCGTATAAGAGCACAGTGGGGGGGAGGGGTTATTACAGTCTGAGGTTGTTTTTTTTAAGACGTTCAGGCAGTGAAGTTGGTGTGGTCACAAGAAAATTCACGAAATTTATGAAATGCAAATTTCCATGAATTCACGCCAACTTCACTGGTGAATTAAAACTTTGCTGCAATTCTTCTGGTGAGGAGCTGACAGATCAATGATATGGTGTTTCTAGCCTGAACTTGAGTTGTGATCCCAGTAGGGCTAATGCAGTATGTAGGGAAGATGGTTTCAGAATGGCCCTATTAAAGGAGACAGGAAATTATTTTTACATAGTTAACTGCCCTTCCATCTTCCTTTCCATGCTAGTTATGCATTTGAATATGCTTTGGTGACTTTTTGATAAATAAATAATCTAGCTTTGGGGTGCCCTCAGATCTACATAGAGTTCCACCCTCCTCACCAGCTACTGCACTTGATTTTCTATTTCTAAGACATTCTATGACATCAGTAACTCATATCCCATGCTATACATCTGAATGGCCAGGAAAGGAGTGTGTGATATCATAGAATGCCCAGGCAGTATGAAAAGAGACAGTAGCAACTGCTGAGTAGAGAGGGATTCAGGGTAGTTAAAAAGGCAACAAAATTGATTATTAATTTAACAAAAAAAGGTCAAAAACATATCAGAATACTGGGTAACCAATAAAAGAACAACTGGAAGGCATCTAGAGTATAAAAACGGTTTCCTATCACCTTTGAGAATTCTTTCTGTACTGTGTTCTGAAGAAGTACTTGATCTATGGCAGGTTCTTTCTCTGTGGATGGAAGATCTTTGCAGATCAGAGCTGATGATGGGATAGTATGGAAACTTGTATTGGTTTCTTGATATAATCTTACGTAAAGAACAGGCATCAAGTGTTGCTCTGGATGGACAGTTAAGAGTTGAGCGAAAACAGAGATGGATAGTAGTGTACACGGATGTTCTAGTCATGGTCTGACTGGTGATGGATTTGGATATGATTGTTTGGGTTCCATCAAGCTGGTTCAACAAGAAATTTGTCGAAGTCCGGCAGAGGGACAGGATTTTGTCAACTGCGGCCACGTCACCTGGAAAATCCGTTGATGGACAGCTGCAGCATCCCAAGCATCAGGGCATTTTTGTATTGTTTGGGAGGGCTTCACCCCCTGCACACCCCCAGATCTCTAAATATCTAACTTTGGGGTTGGGCGGATCGGTGGGGCTAGCGGACAAATTCCGGAGTTGATGAATATGTTCAGCACTCCAACAACCCATTCGACACTGTGGGTGTCGAACAGGTTGTGTTGCTGTTGGATGGGGGTCATTCTTACAGTGTCACTGTAACAATGGTATATGGGTTGCTTGTGTTGTGGCTCCCAGGCAATCCATGGGTTCCAGACTTGGCTGGCACCACTGCATTGACTGCACTCGTAATACGTAATACGTAGGCGTTTGAGCTCTATGCTGTGAGCTGCTGTTTTTATTGTAGAGCATTTTCATTGTTTTATTTCGATTTCGATTTCTTTTGTAGCGTTTTTATTTGTATTTTTTGCTTTTCAAACAGCTCGTTTATCTGGAATGAGTTTTTGGACAGTAAGTGAGAGACGCTGCAAGTGCACTGAGCATTTCTTTTTTCGGGTTCTCCTTTCTGAGCGTTGAGTGGCATAAATGTTTTTATTACCGCTCAAGTAAGTTGAACTGGACTGGCTTTCCTTTTTCTGGCATCTAGAAAAGGAGTCCTGTGCCGAAGAAAATCTTCTGTTTTTGGAGGATCGTGCAGAAGGAGTTTCGCTCCCTGAAGAGCTGTGTTTTGTTGCTTCTTGGCCATTTCTTGGTTGCCTTGAACTGCTCCTCTCTTGGATTTCCTGCCGGTTGTTTTTGGTGGAGAACTTGGGGCTTAGCTGAGCTCTTTTTGCCGTGGAGATTGCACTGTTGGACTTTTCTTGGTTTTGTGTGGGACTACCCGCTGGTATGGAGGAGGGGGTCTAATCTGTTCCAGGGTGCTTTACTGCTGGATCCCTCACTGCACAGGAGTCAGGGTTGTACCAGTTGGGGAGCCGACTGGTCTGCCCTGGGGCTCCGAGATCTTCAGGGAGTTGGCCGGTGGGCCGTCTCTTGCTGAAGACCGTAGCTGCAGTGGGGGAACATTTCTGGCTGTGGTTTCCCTGGGTCAGAATATTTAGGGCCCCCGTGTTAGCTTTCTGGCGGTTGGTGAGTCTGGACTGTATTTAATTTGAGAGCCTGAAACTCCATATGAAGATTCACCTGGAATAAGAACTGGATTTTGGTTACGGTCAGATCTTTCATTCGTTACTCAGTTTACATCTGGAAACAGTGAAAAGCATTTTTATTTTTCTGTTGGTATTATCTATGGCTCTGTCTTCTATGTGAGAGGTAGTTTGGACAGAACCATTTTGGTTTCAAATTTACTGGGTAGTGAGAGTACCTGATCAGTCTGCTATTCTTCTAATAACTTTTTAGCTTAACCTGCCTATGTGAGAGGTTGTGCATGTCTTTGCTGCACTGTTCCCTCTCCCCCTCAAGTAACGTGAGTACCTGGCCTTCCATCTTTCTCACCTAGCCGAGGGTTCTATTCTGCCTTTGTGAGACTGTACAGATTGGACCTTTTTTGGACATCTATTTGGCTAAAGTGTATGCTCCACGAACTGCAGTTGTTCCTGAGGGACTTTTACTGACTGGTTAAAATTTTTAGTTAAAAGTGCTGTTTGGGTTAGTTTTTGACTTTATATTAGTTTTATATGTGTTATTATATTTGATGTTTTAGTTATAATTTTATTTTGTTTGTTGATTTGGTTTTTTGTCTCCCCTCTGTGAGAGAGACAGTGGGTGGGATTGGTAAATAATTTGCCTCTCTTTTCCACTACTTTGTGAGAGGAGGTGGTGGAGTTTTCATCAAAAGAGTGCTTTTTTGTGTTTTTGTTTGTTTTATTATTTATTTTTTGTTTTTGGTAAAGTGGATTGGGGGTGTATTATTAAAGTGTTATTTTTAGTGGTAGTAATAGGTTTTAAAGTGTTGGGTTGGTGAAAGCACAGTCAGGCGGTACTTCCCCTCAAGACTAAAGGATCTCCGACCTTTTGAATGTCCCACACTCCCTTTAGAAGTGTATAGGAAATGCCGAATACTTGGCATTTCGAGACGTAGGAGTGGTGGGAATAGGAGATCCTGGAACTCTTGGGGGGGATGGGAAAGGAGTGGGCGGATAGGAACAGTTAGAACTCAGGAGGCGCCTGGGGCGAAATGGATGCAGGAGCGTGGTCCGTCATATCTTGCGTCCATGCCCAAGGGCACTGACTTGATCAGGCAGAAAGCGGAGTCATCCTTGGAGTCTCGTCCCTTTCGGGCGGTGTTAAGCAATGCTAGGTCTATTAGAAACAAGACTGCTTTAGTGGCAGATCTTGTTGCTTCTGTGGACTTAGCTTGCATCACCGAGACCTGGTTTGATGAAAATGTGGGCCCCATTTTGGGATCTGCGGTTCCAGATGGGTTCTCAGTGAATCACCGCCCGAGAGTGGACTGTAGGGGCGGGGGAGTTGTAGTCTGTTTTAGACAGGAACTGGACCTCAGGAAGGAGCCGGTTGGATATACCAACTCCTTTGAATGTATTGTGGGTGCAGGTGCAGGATTCAGGATACTCCTCATTTATCGTCCACCAGGTGATGGGAGAGAATTCCTGAGGGAGGTGGCGGATTTCATCACCGAGAGGGTTTTGGAATTCTCCCGATGGATAATTCAGGGGGATTTTAATGCCTGGGTCGACGATGAACTCGTGCTTTTTGGACAAAATCTCCTCCAATTGACTGATTTATTGGGCCTGACACGGGTTATTACCACTGCAACCCACCAGGGGGGACATTCATTGGACCTGATATTCCATCTGGGGATGGAAATCTCCGATGTGGAGGTGGAGCCCATCGGTTGGTCTGACCATCATGCCCTGAGGTTCAGTTTCATGGCCCCCCGAAAGAGGCCTGCCCCTAAGGAGATAGTACAGTTCCATTCTTTGAGAGGAGTTACCTCAGAAGGCCTAATGACGGAGCTGGACTTCTCGGGTTTTCCAATGGATAGCATGGATCCAGGGTCTTTAGTGCTGGCCTATAATAGGGCAGTTGTGGGAGCCCTGGATGTCATTGCTCCTTTCCGTGTTTGCCCCTGTACTCTTCACCCTGAGTCCCCGTGGTTTACCGCGGAGATCCGAGGGTTGAAGAGACAGGGTCCAAGATTGAGAGATGCTGGCGGAAGACTCACCTGAAGTTGATAGGCTTAGACTGCTAGATCATTATAATATCTAGTCAGTTAGCAATCTCCCATAAGAAGGCAGAGTTCCTGTCCAGGGAGATTGCTACAGCAAGGAATAGACGGCCCAGCTCTTCCAGACTGTGGACAGACTGTGCAATCCAGTCTGTCTTCATGCCGGTCGAGCATTATCATAGTTACAGTGTGAGGAGTTTAGCATTCTTTGCTGATAAGGTGTCTGCTATCAGAGATGAGATCAGCCAGGGCCTCCCCATTGGTCTTGCAGTGACCAATCGAGGGACACAAGTACCCATTTGACCTGGTCCACGCTCAGTCAACCGGTAGTTATGGATATAGTGAGAATCGTCCAGACTCTGCGCCCAACTTTCTGTGGCTGGATCCGGCCCACATGCCTACTTGTGGGATGTGTAGAGGTTATCGCCCAATCCTCACTGGGATAGTAGTGGCATCATTGGAGAGAGGATCTTTCCTGATCCTTTGAAGGAGGCAATAGTACGTCCCCTTCTGAAAAAGTCCTCCCTTGATCCTGACTGCCCAGGAAACTACATACCAATCTCGAATCTTCCCTTTTTGGGGAAGATTATTGAGAAGGTGGTCGCTTTGCAGCTGGAAGATTATTTAAACATCCACAATATCTATGACCCTCTCCAGTCTGGCTTCAGGAAACAGCATAGTACTGAGACGGCTCTTGTTCAGGTAATGAATGATCTCCTGATGGCAAGAGATTGGAGAACTCATTCTATCTTGGTTCTCCTTGATCTTTCAGCTGCATTTGACACTGTGGATCATGGGGTGCTGCTTGAACACCTGTGGTCTCTCTGTGGACTAAGGGGGGTGGTCCACAGTTGGTTTAAATCTTTTCTGCAGGGTAGGACTCAGAGAGTAGTGTCGGGGATTTATTCCTCGACCTCTCGCTGTCTACACTGTGGAGGGCCACAGGTTCAGTGCTGTCCCCATGTTATTTATGTATATGCTTCCATTAGGGACATTATAAGACATTTTGGTTTGAGTTTCCATTGCTATGCCGATGATTCTCAACTCTATATGTCTTTTGTGCCCGAGCAGGAGTCTGAGTCAAGTACATTGTTTAACAACTGCCTCCAGGAGATACAGAACTGGATGAGTGCTAATTGGCTGAGGCTGAACCCGGGGAAAACAGAGGTATTGGTGGTGGAGCCAGGGGTAAGGATATCAAGTCCATGGGCGGGAAAACTCTCAGGTTTATTTCTGGGAGAAACCCTGCTCATGGCATCTGGTCAGGTGCGTAACCTTGGTGTTATATTTGACGAGGGCTTGACCCTGAGGGCACAGGTGTCAGCCGTAGTCAAATCATCCTTTTTTCACCTAAGGAATATAGCACGGGTGAAACACTTGATTCCATCAGAGGATCTTCCTACCCTGGTCCATGCTTTTGTGTCCAATCGTCTTGATTATTGCAACGCCCTTTATCTAGGGCTGCCGGGAGTGGATATCCGACACTTACAGCTGGTGCAAAACGCGGCAGCTAGGTTGTTGACTGGAAGCCCGAGGTCCAACCATATAACACCTGTACTTCGTGAATTGCACTGGCTGCCTGTACAGTGGCGGATCACTTTCAAGGTCATGTTGATGACCTATAAAGCCCTACACGGTTTGGGACCTCGCTACCTGAAAGAACTCCTGACTTCTTACTGTCCCTCCCGCTCCCTCTGATCCTATGGTGAGGGATTGCTGGAGATTCCCAGGGTAACCTTTAAAACATCTGGTGGAAGAGCATTTGCCTTTATGGCCCCTAGCCTGTGGAATTCTCTACCTTGCCAGATGCACAATTGCCTGACTGTGGAGAGCTTTAAAAAAGTGATTTAAATTATACTGGATTGTTTTTGAATTTGATGTTGTTTACAGTTGTGGTTTCGATTTGTATGACTGATATTGTAAAGGCGCCCTGAGCTTTGGAAGGGCGCCTTAAAGAAATAAAAATTTACTTACTTACTTACTTACCTGTTTGAAGAGCTTAACCACAGGACTACAGATGTAAAGAAAATACCTGATAAGGTATAGCAGGCTTCCCCATTGAATTTGTTGCATATAAGGGTTTTCCTGTAGAGAGAGGTTGGTGGGTTTGGATTGAGTGAAAGGATGAGGACTACTGGATTTGGCAGTAGCTGAGTTAGGTATTCAGTTTCTGCTGCACCGATGCCCACATTTAGTGTGGCAACAGAGATACTGACTTGCAGTAATAAGGCCAGAATGCATCAAACTGGAAGCTGGACACTGGTATAGAAGATGGGTCAGGATTAGCTGGAGACACACAGGAAATGAGGAGAGATCAGATGAGTGTGTGAGACTGGTACATCAATTAGGTCTTGTTTCTTGGCGAATGTTGAAACTGGCACTTGGAATGCCTTGAAGTTTGAACAATCTTCCTGGTCTTGGAGATGAGTCTTGAATAGGGCTAAGAGAACTTGGTGAAGTTCTGACTAGGGTTGTCAGAACCCTCTGAAGTTCTGGGTTCTAGTTCTAGTCTAGAACTTTTGAAAAAGTTCTAGGGTTCTAATCTTTTTTAGAACTTTTTAGAACTCAAACTCTATTTTTTAATTGTGTGGCCAGAAATGAAGATAGTAATGAAATACATGTAAAGGAAAAAAAAATTAACATAAGGGGGAGAGAAATTATCATGTTTGACATTGATAGGAATACGATTAGGTTTATCTATGGTTTCTTCTGTTTGCTAAAGCCAGCAATTTAATACACAACAGGCCCACCCACCCACCCATATGTTAAAAGTTTTCCTGTGCTAGCTGCATCATAGTTCCTAGTGAAAGAAAGTGGCAAATTAGCCATTTATGTACTCAGTTATATATACTCATCTTCATGAATTATTAGAAAAAACAACTGGTATTACCTAATCTCAGCTATTTGCTGCGTTGTGTTTTAAATGAGTAAATCAAAAGTTGCTATGTTTAAAAGAAAGCTTTTATAACAAAGTCAAGCCAAGGTACTGCAGCCGCAGCACATGGAACGGTTGCAAAACATATTGTCATAATGTTGTCAATCAAGACATTTGAATAAAAAAAATATGCCAGTCATTGTTGCTGGCAAAAAATGCATGCAATTTTCTAAGATAATGCATACATATACCAATATTCTTGTTGGCAAATTGAAGTAATATATGCAACTTTCTAAGATAATGCATTTTTCCAGCTGATACGTCAAAATCTGTATTTCAGTCCTATAAATAAAAAAAGTGGTTTCCTCACCACATACTAACTTAAGAAACATTTAATCTAGTTGCAGCAGTTGGCATGTGATGTTTAAGGGACAGTGTCTGTCAACCCCATTATGTATCAAATTATCGCTACTTGTAAAGCAAAAACACTTTATGATATGTCACATTCTGTGAAAAGTGCTGATACAGATTTTCTTTTATTTCTGATTCCTTTATTCTTTTTTTAAAGGGGACAGGACACTTGTGCTAGGTGGCAGCAGTTTGCAATGTATTTAATAAAAGAAAAAAAATATATATATATATATTATATCTATAGTAGGTTCCAGAGTGGGCAATCGGTACAGCCCTCCCATACCATTGGTCTGTCATTATTTTTTCCTCACCAACCCCAGCTGAACAGGAATCTGTAAATGAAAGGACTAAAACAACATCCACCTTTCATCCCAGCACCCATTCCACTTTTCTTCCACCACCCTCATCTATGCAGTAGCACTCATACCACCCTTACACCCATGTTAAAATCAACCCACAACCCTCACCCCCTCAAGTACATATTCCACCTCCTCCCTCACCCAAATGTTTAAACTACCCCCACACTTAGTCATGAACTACCATTCATGTCACCCTTCTCCGTCCTGCACCCATGTTAAAACTCACTCCCCCAACCATCACCCATGTACTAACAACTATGCCATGTTTCTCCCTCCTGCATCCATGTTAAAACCAACCCCCAAACCTCACCCATGCACTAGCATCCATGCCATCTTTCTCCCTCTTGCATCCATGTTAAAACCAACCTCCAGCCCTTTCCCACCCTCCAGCACCCATTCTACCCTCCTCCTCTCAAATGCTAAAACTACCACATGCTTACTCAAGAAAAATGAAACTCTTGCCTCCAAATGAGCCATACTTAACTGTTCCTTAATAAACAACACTTATGTGAAAAACTGTCTTTACAATTGCTTTCTTCTTATGGACAACATTCTGTACAGTCCTCTTCATGGAACCAGTAATTTGAGAGTTGTTGCTATTATGCCATGGTCTGTGTACAATAGAATGTTAAACACAAGCTACTGTGATATGAGACCTATGCTTACAGAATGATACGTGCTCAACTATGGCATAGGTAAAACCCCATATGACTCTGTTTCCCGGAAGAGACTTGTAACAGGATGCTGCCCACAGAAACATAACAATACAAAACACATTTTTTCCCATATTTTTTTATTTAGTAAGATAAGTTACACATCGATCATTTTGGTTTATGGCTAACATTTCTGTAATTGAAAAAATAATAAACAGCCACCAATTAGAACTCATTGTTTTGTCCTCTTTAAAATTGAAAAATAGACCGCCCCCGGTCCCAGCCCATACTGATGCACCACAAAGTCACAGAAGGTAAATCCAAAAATATATGTTTGCACTTTAACTATAAATAATATGATACAGAAATGACTGACGTGACAGTGTCCCTTTTATGCCAAATTTGCGCTTGTTCCCACTGATGTTAAAATTGCCCTGTATATAAAACTTGTTGACTTTAGACGCTAGCTACAAAGCAGTTTGCCATGAAATGGTGAAAGTTTTGGGGGGTACATAGTCCAAGGTAGTAACATAGAAACATAGAATCTGACGGCAGATAAGGACCGATTGGCCCACCCAGTCTGCCCATTTCCCTGCCTACTAGATAAGCTGCAGATTCTACTTAACCAGCAGCCTACTTCTTCCTACCTCCATCCCCTAGAATTGCCTTATGACTGTCCCATGCATGCTTGAATTCCACCACTGTTTTTGACTCCACGACCTTCCTCCCGAAGGCCGCTCCATGCATCCACAACCCTCTCTATGAAAATACTTCCTTAAATTACCTCTGAGCCACCCCCCCCATCTTCAAATTGTGCCCCTTGTTCTTGCACACTTTCTTTTGAAAGATGCTACCCTCTTGACTTTGTTGATTCCCTTGAGGTACTTGAAAGTTTCTCATCATGTCTCTCCTCCTCCTTTCCTGAGGCTATACATATTAAGCTCCTTAAGTCTCTTCATATGTCTTCTCGGTGCAGACCCTGCACCATTTTAGTTGCCTCCTCTGGACAGCTTCCATCCTGTCTATGTCTTTGCGAAGACTGGGTCTCCAGAACTGCATGCAGTACTCCAGATGGGGCCTGACCAGCTGTCTGTACAGAGGATAATAACTTCCTGTTTTCTTACTGGTGATGCCTCTCCCTATGCATCCCAGTATCCCCCCAAGCCCTCCTTGCTGCCCTCTCACATTGCTTGCACACCTTTAGGTCATCTGATATGACTACCCCCAGGTCCCTTTCCATTTTTGTTATTGTTAGTATCCCACACCCCATTGTGTACTCTTCCCCTGGGTTTTTGTTTCCAGGTGCATTACCTTGCACTTCTTAGCATTGAATCTAAGCTGCCATTTATTTGACCATTCCTCTAACCTTACCAGTCCCTTTTCATCCTTTCCACCCCACCTTGTGCATCAACTCTGTTGCAGATCTTGTGTCATCTGCAAAGAGACATACTTTTCTTCCAATCCTCTGCAATGTCGCTTATAAAGACATTGAAGAGGACTGGTCCTAATACTGAACCCCGCGTACCCCACTAGTAACCTCCTTTCTTCAGAGTGGACTCCATTTACTATTACTCTCTGTGTCCTATTCTCCAGCCAATTTTTTACCCAGGCTGTCATCTTGGGACCCACCCAGGCTAGCTAACTTGTATATTAATCTTTGTGTGGACTGTGTCAAATGCCTTGCTAAAGTCTAGGTAGGCCATGTCCACAGCCCTTCCCTGATCTACTACTTTGGTCACCCAGTCAAAGAAATCTATCAGATTTGTCTGGCATGACCTTCCTGCTGTGAATCCATGCTGCCTTGGGTCCTGTGCCCTCTGGCCTCTAGATACTCGACAATTCTTTCCTTCAGAAGTGATTCCATCATTTTCCTACCACTGAGGTTAAATTAACAGGTCTGTAGTTTCCTGCTTCTGCCTTGCTCCACTTTGTGAAGGGGAATCACATCTGCCTCCTCCAGTCCTCGGGTACCCACCCGTCCTCCCATTATTTGTTAAACAGGGTAGTCAGTGGTCACTAATTCTACCCTTAGTTCTTTTAGAATTCTGGGATGAACCCATCAGGTCTCATTGCTTTGTCCACCTTCAGTTTTAAGAGTTCTTTCAGAACCCTTTCTTCTGTAAATGGACTGGTATCAACTTCTGTATCCAGAGTGTTTCTACTGTTTGTTTTGTGTACCTCCCCTTCCTTTGTAAACACTGAGCAAAATATTTGTTTAGTATCTCTGCCTCTTCACAGTCACCCTCTGCCCACCCTCCTCCCTTTATTAAGCTTCGCTATCCCTCCCTTGGTCTTCCTTCTCTCCTGATGTACTTATAAAAGGTTTTATGCCCCTTCTAACTGAGTTGACTATCTTTTCTCGGTTTGGGCCTTTTGCTGTTCTTGACTGCCTTCCCAGCTTCCTTTAGCTTTTAACTGACAGTTCTCTGTCCTGCTCCTTCTGTGATTCCTTGTGCTTCTGAAAGCTTTCTTTTCTCTTGAACCTTCACTGCCACTTCCTTTGAGAACCATAGTGGTTTCTTACATCATTTAGTTTTGTTTATTTGCTTCACACAAAGGCTTGTTACCTCTGTGATGGCAGTTTTTATTATTCCCCATTGTTCTTCCACCCTCCTTCCTGCCCATTTGCTAGTGCATTCCTTAGGCACTCACCCATTTTGGCAAAGTCAGTCCTCCTAAAGTCCAGTACCTTGCCTTTGTATGGCTTGACCTCTATTGCTGTGTTTATTGTGAACCATACTGTTCGATGGTCGCTAGTTCTCAGATGGCTACCCTCCTCACATCTGTGATCCTCTCTCCTCTCCATTTGAGAGAACCAGGTCTAAGATTGCTCCCTCTCGAGTGGGCTCCAATACTAGTTGTCTAAGACATGCCCCCTGTAGGGCATCTAGAATAACCTCACTCTTCGAAGTGGCTGCTGCAACTGCACTCCAGCTAACATCTGGCATATTCAGATCACCCATCAGCAATATCTCCCTTTTTTCTACTAAGTATACTTTATATCATTTCCTTGTTCATTTCTACCCTGAGAAGGGGTCTCTATACAACCCTGTGCAGGATTGTGGTGCCATTGCTGTCTCCACATTTACCCACAGTGCTTCTTCTCCTCCCTGTTTTCCCTTTTGTTCTGTTGCTTTGATTCCTTCCCTTATGTAAAGAGCTACTCCTCCTCCTTCTTTACCTCTCTGTCCCTCCTGTAGATAGTGTATCCTGGTATGTTTACGTCCCAGTCATGATTTTGTGCGAACCATGTTTCTGTGACTGCCACGATATCCAGATGTTCCTCCTCCATCAAGGCCACTAATTCAGGAAGCTTGTTACTCAGACTACGGGCATTGGTACTCATTGCTTTCCATTTTTTGATGGCTTTACCTTCTGTTGCAGCATCCCCCACTGACCTTTCTACCTCGGTCTTTTTCTCATTTAGTACCCTGTTTTGTAGGGGGAGGCTGGGATTTTCCTGCTGCTTATCAGTGCCTCCCCCCTTGACTAGTTTAAAAGCTTGCCAATGAAGCATTTAAACTGATTGCTCAAAAGACTTGTTCCCTTCCTGGACAGATGCAGACCATCCTGCCAGTATAGGCTGGTGTCTCCAGGTGGAACCCCAGTCCCCAATGAAACCAAACCCCTGTGCTCCACACCATTTTTTCAACCATCTGGGAAACTGCATGGTAAAGTTCCTTGCCTCACTCATGCCATTGACAGGCAGCACTCTGAGAAGGATACTGTGTGTGCTACTTGTCTTAGGTCCCTCCCCAGTTCTACAAAGTCCTTCTGCACTGCTCTAATCTCATGTTGAGCCAAGTCTTTTGTCCCTAGCTGGACAATGATGTCCAGCTCAGACTCCCGTGCAGCTGTTCTCGTGATTCTGAGGATGCGCTTCCTGTCCCTCCAAGCCATGGCACCAGGCAGGCACCTTACTTCAGTTTTCCCTGCTCCCCCGAGTTCTATCCCCCTAATAATTGAGTCTTTCTCGAGAAAGGAGAGAGACAACCAAAGTCATCACAGTCTGTAAAAGTTTCCTTTTTGGTGCAGAGAGACTCTGTCCCACACAATATTTACCAGCCATCAACATCTGAGTTGTCATCACCATCAACATCCACAACATCAATCTCTTCAGGATCAGTTTGTATACTCTTGTAGGGATATGAAAATATTTAACTTATTAACTTTAGTAAAAGTTAACGTGTGTACATTTTCTGGCAGCAACCTTTTTATGGTGTCTGTCACAATATTGCCAGCTGTACTAAACATGCGTTCTGAAGAGACACTTGTTGCAGGACAACCAAGATATTTACAGGCTTCATCATACAGCTCTGTCCAAATTGACATTTTTGATCTCCAGTATTCAAAAGGGCATGAATCAATAGGAATAGGCAGTTCTTGCAGGTAACTGTCTACCATGATGGACAGACACCGCTCAGAAGAGGAATTAGCATAAGCTGGTACGGCAGCAATTTGGAAAAGGTTTTGCCACAGATTTAGCTTGCTACTAAGGGTTGAAGAAGTGGCAGTTGTGGAACAACTACTGTTAATGTTTGGTGACTTTTCCAGTTCTGTATCCTTTTGTGAAGATGAACCTGCATGTTGTGGTGATGACAACCTGAGGGTACCGTGCGTGTCTGTGTTTGACTCCTGTGAGTGCTGCAGCTCATCTAGCAACAGACATTTGTACAGCTCCATATCATCTGTTTGTGGAAGATGCATAGCCTTGAACCTAGGATCTAAGAGAGTTGCAAGGACGTAGTGTTTTGATTTCATCATTGCAACTAATTTGTCATTGGTTTTGAAGCACTCCCTCATTCTCTTTATGAGATTCCCATGATACAGGTGACACGTTGTCTGAGCTACAGAGCTGTCTTTTTCTATTTGTAGATTTAGAACACTAAGATGATGTAAAATCAGCATTATGAGTGGGATAACCTGATTCACAGATCCGCCTTCAGAATACATGTCCCTTGTAGCTGTCTCAGAAGGAGCTAGGATGCAGCGCACTGTCTCCATTAATTTCCACTGCAGCACAGACAGCATAATGCCATCTCCAATAATGTAACTGGAGCAATACTTATGTACAGCTTGCTTTTGCTCCAAGAGGTGCTGCAGTATATAAAGTGTTGAGTTCCAATGAGTGGAAACATTTTGAATCAGCTTTTGCTGGGGCAGCTTGTGTTTTTTTTTGCAGTTCAGACAATGTCCATATAACCTTGGTTGAATGTGAAAAGTGAGTCACAATTTTTTTGCTAACAGCAATCATACCATCCACTTGTGTTTCATTGCTGAGAAATCCCATGACAATTAAATGTAAGCAATGTGCAAAGCAAGAAGCATGCATAAATCCTCCAACCTGTACTGTTTTCAAGATGTTGGCTCCATTGTCACTTACTACTAAGCCACATTTTAGACCATGAGAATAAACCCATTCGTCAAGGAGGTCATTTAGTTCCTGCAAGATGTTTGCACCTGTATGACTTTGCCCAAACTTTTTTATATGCAGCAGCGCCATTTTTTGGGGTGTCTTTGTTTTTGAAGAAGCACAAGAAAACGTGACCCAATGAGCGGTAAGGGACATGTAATCTATGTTTTGAGTGCTGGTCCACATAACTGTTGTGAGATGAATAACCCCACCCTCTGCAGTTTTAAATGCAAGCATCACTGTCGCTTTTAAAGCCTAATAAATGTTTGGTATTTCAACATAGAAAAAGTACCTTCGATGAGGAACACTGTAACGAGGCTCTGCTAGTTTCATGAGCTCCCTAAAATCCTCATGATCTACCAAAGAGTATGGGAGAAGGGCTCCAGCTAACAGTTCACCAATTCTGTGATTAAGATGAAGGATCTTTGGATGATTTTTAGTAAAGGTATTCTTCCTTTCAAATGCCTGAGACAGTGTTAGCTGTTTACAACATGTCCCTGCTGGTTTGTTAAACACTGTGCTTCGATGGGGAGATGGATGCTGGATTGGTGGACTAGAACTTATACATTCAGTGCCATCACTGGATGTGCAACTGGTACTAATGGTGCTGGCATTGGTGGTAACAGTGATCCTAGGGCTGGCAGTGGTTCTGTCTGCATCAAGTTCAGACAATTCAGTATCCATTTCAGATTCCTGACCCTTCTCAGGTATGGTTTGGAAGATGGAGGACAAGGGTTTTGGACAATCAAGCAAAACCGAATGCTTTTTCAGATGGCGTTTAAGAGCTGTAGTGCCAAGGCATGACACAACTTTACCATGGCTTACACTCTGTTTACACAGGGAACAAATTGCTCTGCATGGATCAGTTTTACTGACAGAGAAATAATTCCACACCTCGAATGTGACAGATTTTGTTCAAGTACTAGGAAGATAGCTAAAGACTGTTTGTGTCTTTTCACCTGTCCTAACAGAACCCGGGACATGCTCCTTGGTGCTAGAAGAGTGGGCAGAAGACTGATGAATTTTCATTGCTGGCCGACACAGAAGTGGTGGATTCAATGGATATGTCCTTTTCATTGCCAACAGTGCTGGACGTATTTGCAATTGCACTACCCAATTTATTGTCAGCAGACTTGCTCATTTCACTTTGTTGAGGAAGTAATGATACGTCGCAAGACACAACAGTGTTGGACTGAGACAAAGAGCTACTGTCTGAGTCAGAGAGGGACTCACTGTCACTTGCATTATTACTGATAGTCACAGGGATTTTAACAGCATGAATGGCATACCTTATGATGCCTCTTCATGTGACCCCAGCAGCTGCACAGGTTTTCTTAAAAGGTTCCCCTTTATCACACTTCGCTGTTGCTCTTTTGCTGTTTGTTGAATTTTTATCACGTGAAACATTTTGTTTGTTTCTGCTAGCACCAGGATTACCACTGCCACAAACACCTGCTCCAACACCAGCACCAGATGCTTCATCTATGTTGGTGTCAGCCATAACAGTACCAGTATACTGCAGTGAACACACCCACACTCACACAATTCCTGTGTAAAAAAGCAATGTGATCTGTGATCGCTGTCTACAACTCCAAAAGGTTATTTTGGTTGTGTGACACTGTGATGCAGTGGACTGAAAGTAATTGAAGAATATGATGGTTTGCAACTAAAGGATCCCAGGTTCAAAGCTTACAGAATGATTGGGCTGCTGGGCATAAGCATACACATAGCAGTCAAGGGGCGCACAGCAGCAGGGTGAGGGACTGACCACAAGAGATGGAGTTACACACACAAACCGAAGAAAGAGATTTTTCTGTCTCTCCTCCCAACGGGGAAATATATTTTTAGGCTTCTGTCGTGTATTTAAGGATAATGCCACCACACAACTGGCCACTGGGCTTCACACGGTAACACACACTGGGTAAGGTACAGTGCAGTCAAGGGGCATACAGCAGCAGGGTGATGGGTTGACCGCAAGAGACAGTGTTATACACACAAACTGAGGAAAGAGATTTTTCTGCCTCTCCTCCCAACAGGGAAATATATTTTTAGGCTTCTGTTGTGTATTTAAGGATAATGCCAGAAAGTTTAGTGAAGCCCCCCCCAGCACAGTCCTGGCTGAAAGACCCTGTCTTCCTGACAACTTTTGGTTGGGACTGGGACCAAATTATTTTTTCCTTTTTTGTAGGCTTAGATTCAAACATCAAGTTTTTTTCACACTAAACCTCTTTTTTCCTTGTCAGGAAAAATCCTTCTTTTCTTCACCCCTCTCCCGGTCAGGAGATCTCCCTCTTCCCAAGAGTGCCACGAGTCACATATAATTGTGATTTGTGAAGAAATTCAACAAGCAACTAGATGTATGTTTGTTGTGCGCAATGCAGATTAAGCACTCACACACAGGCAGTCTCCAGGCAGCAGTCTGCTGCAACTTAAGTCCACATTCTTTCTGAAGTAAAACAGCCCTCTGTCCTCTCCCGTTCTTAGCTCCTTTCCCACCCTAGTTTCACTTTCTTTCCTCAGTTCTCGATCCCAAGCCCCTCCCGACTCCTCCTTTTCCCCACCAGCCCATTAACTTTATTTAATTTTCAGGAACTGGCCACATGCACGATAAGTTTAATAAGTTCAGTCACACGTCACAGTACAAGTTTGAACTGAGAGCACAGGTTGCGGCTACTGCTCCGCTACAAAACTGAATGCAAATGGAGCCACAGCTGCGCAGATGACTTCACCACACTTGATCCCTCGACTCACGAGACTGACTCGAGTCGCTCTACCACCACCACCTGACTTCATAGCAGATGATCAGGTGGTATCAGCCTGAAAGGCAGGGTTTTATTTAACTGCAAAAATTGATTAGCGTTTTTCTCATAAAAGTGCTAAAACATTGTGAAAATGCATAGCACTTGCTTCACTGTGTTTAAGAAGCATAACACTTCTAGAAAACCTGAATGAATACTTTCTATATAGTTAGCATTGTCCCAAGGAAAAAACTGCTAATCAATTATTTAAAACCCTGCTGAAAGGGCCTCAAACAAAGCACTCTCAGTGAATGAGTTTACCGCACAGTCATAGTGTAAATATCGGAAACAGGAATGGGAGGGATGTAAAGCACACAGAAAAGAAGTGAGATTTTGGATGATTCGAACCCTTTTGCAAACCCTGTAGTGTTCAAGTTCTAAATTAGAACTCGAACACCAGGGTTCGAGGAGGGTTCGAATCTTTCTCGAACAAGTTCTGACAACACTAGTTCTGACTCTTACTAAATAAGAACCGGAACACAGTAAAGTTCTCATTTGTTCTGATTAGTTCTGATTTATTGACAAGTATTTGTCAAATTTGTCAAATATGAGGCTGTATAGCGCAGTGGTCTAAGGCTCTGAGCTGCAAATTTGGTGACATCCAGCAGACCTGACCTGGGTTTGAATCCCACTGCTTCCACTTGCATACTGTGTGACCCTGAGCAAGTCACTTAATCTCCTTGTGCTCCCAGGTCACTCCTGTAAAAAAGCTTTCAGCTTAGTGTGCTATACCTGGTTAATAAAATGAAAAAATGTCAAAAAATGCATAAAAGTGGCCAAAGTCGATCACATCTGGCCCAAAGGAAATAATTGAATGGATTATTTGTATAAAAATGAATGTAAAACTGCTAAATAAAAAAGCAATCACTCACTACTAGCCCCTTCATGGTCGGCCTGTAATGGTGACATATCCTGCTCGGGTCCATGACATGAGTGTGCTGGGAGAAACAGAGAGAGAGACAGACTGATGCAAATACTTGTATCATAGCACCTGCAAGCACTGCCAGGAGGCTAAGATTTTTTTTTTATTAATGGTGCTCTGTGGGTATTATTTTGATGGATGGTCCAGTCAGAGCCAAACAGACCAAAGAACTGGATGTGAATGATCAAATGAGCAGCACTAAGACAGCCTACCCACCCTTCCCATGTGAATGATGCAACTGCTTTGCATGCACCAGTGTATTGTGGTATATGGTACACTACCTGGTCCAAGAGGTGGTAATGCTTTCTAGTGCTACGACTACTTCTACTGAATCTGATCAACACGCTGAATCCTTAAAGAAGAAAAATGAAAGACATAGTGATCACCACCACCACCCAGGCAACCAGTCACACATCGCATTGGTCAAGTGCAGTGCAGTCATAAAAAAGTTCGCCATTGCCACCTGAGGGCCCGATGACACACAACACAATTACATCCTTCCTAGTTCCACAATTGCTGCCAGCCACTGCCAAGTAATTTAAGCATCAAAAATAAAATATAGCAATATAATAATCTCAGCCCAGTTACTGTAAGTGAGATGTAACCAGACTAGCATACCACGCACACACAAACAATAAAGAAATTATATGAATTTTCAATTTAGTAGCATTTTTTTCTGTGAAGATATTGCAGCCAAATATGGGGGATGTGGGAAATATGCAAAGAGTATTCAGTTTCTGGGTTTCAGGCAACTGCTAAGCCACGAACTGTACAAAAATTAAAACAGTACAGTCAGGATCAGTTGCTGAGGGCAAAAAAAGTGACAAGTAGTACTAGTAAGGACTGGAGTGAGGACAAAAAGTGATAAGCAATAGTCGTGATTCGTGAGGACAAAAAGTGATAGTAGTAGTAGTAGACAGCAGTACCCAACCTTCCAGATCAGATAGTGGTACAAGGTATCACCAAGTAAGTTTGTGACATGAAGTGCAGTTGCTTGCTGCAGTGGGACTGTGAACCCACTGATATTATTATTTTTTCTATTCTGTGCTGCTCATGTGATCATTCAAGTAACAGTGGCCTGGCCTATTCCGTACTGACCTGACTTGTTGCTATTAATTGCTACCTCATGTAGTATACCCTATTCACAAAAGAGTTTCACCACAGGCACACATTTTTGAAAGTGTTTTGTGGATAGGGCCTGCTCAGAGCAGTCAGTGTATGTTTTATTCAGTTATCATATTTTAAATTAAAGTGAAGAATGTTGACTTTGAGAAATGTGACACGCTCAGCATTTTCTGGTGTCAGACAGGACTGTGTGTCAGTAATGACGTTACCAGCCGAACTAAACAATCACTGTGAACAGACACTAGTCAGAGGACAATTCATGTACTTCACTGCAATGTTTACTAAAGCAGGCCACATATTTTGTTTGGATTTCCAGTATTTCAAAGGATTAGCATTCTAACTGATATTGGGCTCTGCCAGGTACATTCAATAATGGTCTGTGCTGAGGCGTGTTACAGGTGGCAGGAGAAGAAGATGCTACAATTACATCTTCTAAGTGACTCCAGAGACATGAAGCTGAACCAAGTGACTGTGGGAGAGTGCTGTGTTTGACTGGTGGTGAAGAAGAAGATTTGGCTGCAGTGGCTGAGGAGGAAGAGGGAGACAATGTCGCAACAGTAGAGGATGGGCCACCTGATGCTGTGCTACTGTGTCGTGAAGAAGATTCTGAATGTGGTGCTGCTGTTGTACTCTGTTCCATGACAGCATGCACCTTGTCAATTATTTCTTGTTTGTTTATCTCAAAGTAAGTGTCATCATCATCACTCAATAGTTGCTTCAGTTTGTATCGTGGGTCCAAGACTGTTGCTTTCATGTAGTACTCAGAATGAAGCATTTTACATAGTTTGCCATATTCTGTGACTTTTTTGATCATACGCCTCATTAGATTTTGTATTCTGGAGGGCAACCTGCATGCCTCAGCAGCACCACTGGCAGCCTGTGTGATCATGGAACTGTCTTGCTTCTCTAACTTTTATCTAATCAGATTCAATCTGACTTTTAAAACGTTTATTAGCGGTATCACCTGGCTGAGAGTTACTGTCTTTGCATTAACCTCCCTGGTGATTTCCTCAAATGGTTGGAGCAGGAAAATTAGAAACCCCAGCATGGCTCACTGTGGTGAAGAAATATAGAAGTCTGCATCACCAGTTTTATTTTCCAAGGTGTACTGCCTGGCAGCTTTCTTTTGTTCCAGCAGCCTTTGGAACATAAAAGATCAAATTCCATCGAGTAGAAATGTCTTGGAGCAGTCTGTGCAAAGGTAAACTGTGCTCCTGCTGTGTTTTTTCAAACAAGTGATGGGCTTTGCTTGAATGACTGAAATAAATGCATATTCTTTAAGCAGTGCTAACGAGAGCCTTAATCCCCCTGTTGTCATCAAGAAAACCTTGACGTATTAAATTTAAGCAATG
The DNA here is from genome assembly GCA_016271365.2 of Neoceratodus forsteri. NCBI lineage: Eukaryota > Metazoa > Chordata > Ceratodontiformes > Ceratodontidae > Neoceratodus > Neoceratodus forsteri. Next base: position 180,365,194 of record CM057452.1, on the reverse strand, counting down.
TGCAAAGCAGCAGATGTGAACAAAGCCCCCCTCCTCCAAGGCCTTCCTTATGTTGGATCCATTATCTGCAACTATAAAGCCAACTGACAGTCCCTGAGAAGTGAGCCATTGCTGTGTTGGTTTTTGGAGCTCTTCATTGATGTTGTATGAGGTATGTTCATGGAAAATAAAACATTTTTAAAACAGCAAACTACGGTGCTTCACTGTCCCTAGTCCCACGTGAATTATCAAAACATGCCCAATGTGCCGTGATAAACATGAAGGGTTCAGGCTGACAGCTTGTCCAGATATCTGTTGTGAGATGCACCACCCTCCCAACAGCATTGCGCAAGATGCATCTTCATTTTTTACATATGACATCATAAAGATCTGGAACCCCTGTTGTCGAGAAGTACTTCCATGATGGTATACTATATCGAGGTTCAAGGTACTCAAGCAGCCACCTGAATCCTATATGTTCAACCACATTATATGGTAGCAAATCAGCTGCTATCATTTCTGAAATTTCTTTGGTTATTGTAATAGCAAAAGGGTGAGTCGAGGCATATTTGGCTTTACACTCATATGTTTCTGAGATGATAAGCTGTCTTCTTGAAGAAGGAGGGCTTTTGAACACATGGTCACTTTCAGTAACAGTAGGAGGAGTCCTTAGGATGGGAGGAAGCGGTGGTGGAGGTGATTCAGTAGTACTGCGGGGGCTGCCACTGCTTTCATCTATGGGAGTTACCCCTGAGTGTAGTGAGCTATCACTGTCACCTTCTCTTCGAGACTCACAACTGGAGTTCTCAGTAATGTTATGACATCTGTCTAGGTGTTTTTTCAGTGCTGAAGTTCCCAATGCTCCTTTCTTTTTACCCTTGCTGATTGGCCATTTACAAAAAGCGCATGTTGCTACCAACTCATTGGAAGCACTAATGGAGAAGTATGACCAAACAAAAGATGATATTTTTTTATTTTTTTTCCCAGGAAGGCACAGCACCTCGGTCACCTTTTCAGGGGCCCCCCTTGATTTTTCTTGGGCCTGTTCCCCTTGTGGTTTATTCCCACTGCCCCCCTCCACAACCAAAACATTCCTGCATGTTTCTTCCTCATCTGCAATTTCCATCCCCTCCAGTAAACCTTGTGCTGCCTGATCATTCTCTTCATCTTTATTAGTACCCACGTCAGGTTCAACCTCAGAAGAATCGGTTGAGGGTGAGGGACTGGCAGTAGCATAGTATGCAATTGTTCCATACCGCTGGGTGCCTCTGTGGGTGGTCTCCACCAAGCCTTTAGTTTTTTTAACTACATAACTTTTTTTTTTACTTGGGACTGATGATGATCTGAAACATTCACCTTTTTTGGACTCAAGCATTCGCTTGGAAGATGAAACCTTAGACATGAAAAAAAATCATTTTTGGGGATTTGATTTTGTTTTCCCTTTTCAGGCTGATTGCTGTCTTTTGCAGTGCCACTGCCTATCTGAGAAATATAATGCGCCTCATCAATACTTTGGTCCATTTTTTCTTAGTATTCTAACCTGTAAAAAAGATCCCTCTAACTAACGTGGTGTCCTTGTGATGATTCCCACCCACAAGCGAGGGACTAATTTACTGTCGTGACTCGTGACTGTACACAGCACACTGACGTAAGTACAGCAGTCCGCCACCACTTCCTTCCAAGATTACCTGACTGACTCCTACAGTACAGTTAATTACTGTTAAGTGTCCAAATTCAGCAGCTGTTAAGTATGCCTCAGAATCTGAATTGGAGATGCAGACACATCTAGTGCATAGCCACATGCAGCACAGTCCCACACTGGGGGTTGGTTAATGCTTATACATAATGTAATGCAATATACTATAAAACTAATGATAATAAGGGGGAATAATGGGGAATGAGCGATGATGATGATGATGATGACACATGTGCATACAGTAGTTGTACTTTACTTGAGTTGCAGTGTAAACAGCCTGCTACGAATCACAAAGTCAGGTTATCTCCTGGGCTACCCACAGCCAGCAGCATAGGCGCATCAACTTGTATGTTGTTTGTCTGAACAGTATTTTTTTTAATACATGAAATCATGAATGAACGTTAACAAGTGATCTGTTGCTTGATTGAATGCCGCTGCCCACCAGTATGTGGAGTGAGCATGCCAATGGCATCCCCATGGCAACAATACACAAAATGGCACAAAAGGCACTTCCACGGACCCAGAACTGGACTTCTGCGGTGATGTCCATATTTATCCAGGTCCGTGGATTGCGGGTTCAATCCAGGAGTCCGGATCTCCTATGGAACAGTCTGCCCAGCCCTAATCTTGAATAGCTAAACACTGAATCTTCTGGTTCTGTAGAAGAATGTCAGATAGATATATGTCAGGAGGTCACTGTGGAAGTATGAAGGGGAGTTGAGAGGGCAGACAAATGGGCTAAGTGGAAAACCTTACTTCAGGATGAAACCAATGGCCAGATGCCCCCCAGGTCCCGGACGAGTACCCCAGAAACAGGACCTGATTCCTGAACTCAGCTAAGACTAGGTACACAGCAACAGGTTACTGTCGTATACAGCCACTGCCCAGCAATGTAACACCATACCCCCAGGAGCTGTGTGGGTGAAGATGAAAGTAAAAAAATAGCACAGAGAAGGAACCCTACTATCAGCACTCACTTCATGCTGTGTATATCTGAAAGGAGTTTGATTTACCTGGGGGTTGGATGGTTCAGCTGAAGGAAGGCAAGATGGAGAAAATCCCAGATTCAGCATCTGCTGAACAGCACAGTTCTGAGGGGAGTGATGTTGCCTTGAAACACTGAGTCAGGGGACTTCATTATACCACACACAGAGGCAGAAGAAATTGGAGGGAGTCTGAAGAGCTCAAAGGGTTGCCACAGTGCTTCATACTATGGTGTTTCAGGCAAAAATCAGATTGTATATGACCAAAATGTACATAGTACTGATGAGTAGATGCAGGCAGATAGGCTTGTGTGGATGTGTTCATACAGCCTGACAAGGAGGCAGAAATCGACTGGCTGCTGGCCCGTCAGTGCAGTGGTTGGATTTCCACTCGCGACATTGGCGACCTGGGTTCGGGAACAGAGCAGGGTCACTGGAGGGTTGGCTGGGGGAAAAGGATAGAGCATTCTACAGACTGCTGTCCTTCTCCAAGGAGGAGGGGGGGAAGTGCCCGGCACGTGAGTGACCACTGGTGGAGGCTGGGAATCGCACAGCTACTGGCGCTGTAGTGTGTACAGGAGGCAGGGTGGATGTCGGACATCATTATCAGGGCCCGCCTTCCCAGAAAAGCGGAAAAACAGGACAGCTGCTGCCCGTCCTCCATGAAGCCCGCTACAGCTTCAATTAGCCCTTCAGGCCAGGACCCTCTGACCTATCTGAAAGTCTGCGGTGTGTAGGGAGAGCACCGCAGCCCCGCTGTGGGGGGAAAGCCATTGGGCTTTGGAGGGGACCTTGTGGTCAATATGAGGGGTGAAAGCCAGTAGCTCCATGACTGGGCTGAAAGTACCGGGTGGCTAGTGGCTTGGGGAGAAAAGAATATAGAATAAAAAAAAAAGAAATCGACTTGCTGAATCATGACTGCTGAAAGAAATAACTAATTCATAGAGCCTGATGGCATGATGCAGAAATGGACTGACTGATGAACAGTATGATGAGGCCGACAGCCCAAACGCGTAACAGCAGAATGATAGCTGACAGGCCAACTGCTTGTTAGCAATATGATGTGGCCAACTGCATGGCTGAAGAGGGACTGGTATGATAGAAAATTAACTGAGTGACAAGGTACTGAAAATATGAACACATATCAAAGGCCAATGTCTGGAAAACACTAACCACATGAGCAGAAATGCAGGAGCAGTAGTACAGCCATGTCAGTGATAAAATGCTAAAACAGGCTCACTGAGAGGCTGGCTGAAATGACAGAGGTAAGTGAATGCAGCTGCTGGCAGAGCTGGGTGAAGCAATGGAATGCAAGCCTGCAGAGGAACAGCACAGAAATGATTGCAAGGGTTTGTTAGGAACAGCAGGTAAACTAGTGAAAAGGTAAGAAGTGTTTGACTATGTAAAGAAAGTAAAACAGACCATGAAAACTGACACAAAATACTGTAACATAGCAAAAGCAGGATGCCGTTGAGCCAGTATAGCGCAGTGGTCGAAGGCTCTGAGCTGCAAATTTGGTGACATCCAGCAGACCAGACCTGCGTTTGAATCCCACAGCTTCTACTTGCATACCATGTGACCCTGAGCAAGTCACTTAACCTCCTTGTGCTCCCAGGTCACTCCTGTAAAAAAGCTTTCAGCTTAGTGTGCTATACCTGGTTAAAACAACTAAATAAAAAAATTACTAAGGCTGCCTGCCTTGAGTAAGGCAGTCAGACTGACTTGTCCAAGTAAGAGTGGGAACAGCTGCCTGGCCATGGCAGAGCCAAGTTATAGCACTGGAATGTAAAGCAGGCAAGAACAGCAGTAAAAGTGTAAAGGTCTGGATACGAACAGCAGGTAGATCAGTGAAGATGCTGCAAATGTGTGAGGGGGCACAGCATTTAACAGGGCCTGGGGAAAAGATAAGGAAATACAATAGCATGACAGAGCGGGCCTTTAAATACAAATGAAAGGATTACTTACTTGGTAACTCTGACGTGGAAGGTGAAAGCACACATCAGTGAAGCACTTGGTGAAGGCAGGGCAAACAGTAGCCGGGCTGCTGCCCTAGAGAAAAGCAGCAGCGCAACACAACATCAGAAACAGCAACAAAATGCTGCCCAGTGAGCAGAAGGTGCAGCCAAACAGAAGCCAAAATAAAATCAAACAGAAAGGCCCCAAAACAACTGAGAAAAAGCAGAAACCGCAGTTGGGGGAGCAGAGTCTCCGGCAACAACAAACGTCCCAAGTAAATACCTAGTGCTGGAGAGCAAGGGACCACTGGGTACTCATAGGAGAAGGGGTGTTCTCAGCCAGCCTTAGAACCACAGGCATTAGACTTTCAATTATCTCACCACTGTGACACTTGACAGTACAGTAATGGCTCATTACACAACAATAGTGCGGTAAGACAACAAAGGTGCCACAAACTATTCCTGGCAGGAAATTGTCCTGTCAGGACCCAGCCAGCACGGTCTAAACCTCTACAGCTTAACTATAGCTGAAAAGTTCAGGTTCATTACTGTGCCAGCTTTGTGGTGTAGTGGAAAGCTCTACACCCTCATAATCAACAGGTTGTGGGTTTGAATCAGCACAAAATCCCTTCACTTTTCTTTTCTCAGAATTTCACTTGAGTGGTGATCTATGGTGGCGTGGAGTTAGTAACAGTAAATCTATATGAGAAAATAGATTTAGATGGCACGAAAACTAAGTCCTCACAGATATCCAGAGAGGACAACTTCCTGACAGGAAGAATTCATGGCACCTTTACTAGGCTTGTCAATAGGGCTCGTTCATACCAAGTACAGTCTCTACAGGTATCTGATTGCCTGCCCTGTTGTATGCAAAAAAGGTCCTTTTTCCACAGTACCCTTCTTGCCATCCACTATTTGCTGTCTCCAAGCTAATGGCTCAGTACTCCAGCGATTTCATTGCCCCAGCAAGGCACTGTTTGGAAACAGAAACATAGACCATGACAGCAGAGTCGTTGCCAGGACACATCCCCAGTAAAGTTAGCACTGCAAAAAATGTAGCGAAAAATAACAGAAAAGGCAAAATAATAAAATTGAATACATTTATGAAGGGTTCCCACCACCCTTGGATTACAGTGGACCTCACTGATCTTTTTAAATCTCCAGATAATGTTTGGTTTCATTTCAAATTGTCACTCCCCTACAGGAGACTTAGAAATTCCTGTACCAAGGCCAAATTCTAACCTCCAGAAGAACTTTAAATCCCCAGCTAAATTCTGGGAGGTCATTCACTTTCTCCCCCACTCAGTACTCTTCTCCACTCCTGCTCCAGAAAGGTTTACCTATCTCTTCCCTTCTCTCTTTGCCTCTCACTTTAACAAATTTTCCACCACCTGCGCTCTCCCTCCCCTATTGCAAACTGCTGCTCCTCCCTCCTCATCTCAGTCCTCACCCTCGATACCCTGGTCCAACTGTTTTCACTTTTCTCCTGTTACTCCACTGGAGTCCCTGCATGTTGTTTCCTCTTGTAACCTCTATTAATGATCTAGTCCCAATGAGCATGACCCTAAATTACTCCACCCTCTATCCTTGCTATTGCTCTAACCATTATCCATGACTCAACCTCTCTTTTTCCCTGTGTGCTGTTCCACAGTCCTGGATGTTTGCCAATGTATTCCCCCATTTCCCTCATCCAACTGCTTTCACTTGTCTCCTTTTACTACAGTGGAGACCCTGCATGCTCTTTCCTCCCTTCACCTCTCCAAAGGATCTAGTTCCGATAAGCATGGCCTTAAATTACTCCACCTCTCTGCCCTGCTATTGCTCTACCCCTTACCCACCTTCTCACCTTCTCTTTTTTCCCTCTGCACTGTTTTGCCACCCTGTAAGTTCACCAATGTTCTCCTACTCTTCAAGGGTGGTGACCCTACCTCCCTGGCAACTTTTGGCCTATCTTCCTCCTTCCTACATTCACCAAGCAACAAGAAAAACTAGTCTAGTCTCAACTTGCTGAATTCTGTTAACGTAGAAACATAGAATGTGATGGCAGATAAGGACCGCTTAGCCCACCTAGTCTTCCCATTTCCCTACCTAATGCATAGGCTGCAGACCCTAGTTAACCAACAGCCTACTTCCTCCTACCCCCCAACTAGAATTGCCTTATGTCTGTCCCATGCATTCTTGAATTCCTCCACTGTTTTTGAGTCCACTACCTCCTCAGGAAGGCTGTTCCATGTATCTACAACCATCTCTGTGAAAAAATACTTCCTCACATTACCTTTGAACCACCCCCCCATCTTCAAATTGTGCCCCCTTGTTCTTGCACATCTCTTTTTCTGAAAGATGCTACCATCTTGGACTCTGTTGATTCCCTTGATGTACTTAAAAGTTTCTATCATGTTCCCCTCCTCAAGTGTATACATATTAATCTTCTTTAGTCTCTCTTCGTATATCTTCTGGTGCAGATCCTGCACCATTTTAGCTGCCCTCCTCTGGACAGCCTCCATCCTGTCTATGTCCTTGCGGAGATGGGATCTCCAGAACTGGACGCAGAACTCCAGATGGGGTCTCACCAACTGGCTGTACAAAGGGATAACAACTTCCTGTTTTCTACTGGTGTTGCCTCTCCCTATGCATGCCAGCATCCCACCAGCTCTTCTTACTGCCTTCTCACATTGCTTGCCCACCTTAAGGTCATCTGATATGACTACCCCTAGGTTCCTTTCCATTTCTGTAGTTGTTATTATCTCACCCCCTAATTGTGTACTCTTCCCCTGGATTTTTGTTTCCCAGGTGCATTAATTTGCATTTCTTTGCATTGAATCTAAGCTGCCATTAGACCATTCCTCCAACCTTGCCAAGTCCCTTTGATCCTCTCCACTCCACCTTCTGTATCAACCCTGTTGCATATCTTTGAGTCATCTGCAAACAGACATACTTTTCCTTCCAGTCCCTCTGCAATGTCACTCATAAAGACATTAAAGAGGACCGATCCCAGTACTGAACCCTGTGGTACCCCACTGGTAACCCCCTTTCTTCAGAGTAAACTCCATTTACTATTACCTTCTGTGTTCTGTTGTCCAGCCAATTTTTAACCCAGGCTACCACTTTACGCTACTCCACTTACTTCCTCTCTCCTTTACAGTGTGGCTTCCACAAAAAGCACTCCACTATATCCTCCCAGCTGCATGTTACTGATTCCATCCTTACTGGGAGGGATTAGGGAAATATCACAGGTGCTATCTTCATCGACCTTGCTAAGACCTTTGATTCAGTAGCCCACCCCCTTCTTCTGGAGAAACTAAGATCCTCATATCTTTCTGTCTCAGTCATTGACTGGTTCAAATCCTATCTCTCTGGCCATCTCCGGTCAGTACAGGGTGGTGATGCCTTGTCTCTTCCCCTCCCCTCCCAATCCAGTCTGGGGTCCCCCAAGGTTCCATTCTGGATTACCTTCTATCCTCCATTTTCCTTAATGACCTCCCATCTGTCTCTGTCAATTCGCATATTCACATGTATGCAGAAGACATGGTACTCTTTGACACAGGTGCCCTGATCTAAGCCCTGGAAACAGTGCTACACCATGACTTTAATAATGTCCAATGCTGGTTCCAATCAAACTAACTCTGGGTCAACACAAGGAAGACAGTGTCCGATCATATTGAAGAACTGTCAAAAAAACTTAAACAGAGACTAGGGCCCAGATATTCAAAAGGGTTGCGCCATGTGCAATAGGGTTGCGCCAGCGCAAGTCCGAAAATGCACCATTCTGCGATATTCAGTGGGAGGCAGTTGCGCCCCCCCAAATTACGCTGAGCAATAGCACAATGATAATGAATGTATGCGCAACCGAAGGGGGAGGAACCAAGCATAAATGGTGCAGTGCGATATTCAACAACATGCGCCATGCGCAATAGGGGAGCAAGTGGAAGTTGCGCGATAGCGGAAATGAGCCAAAATAAAAAGGAACAAGGGAGAGGCGCAAGAATGCTACAGGGAAGGCACATGAGGCTGAACCATAGCTGCACAAAGAGAGCAGGAGGGACACACAGGGCAGGCCAGGGAAAGGGCACCCTGAACAGAGAGGCACAGGGAAGGTGTGGGGAGACACAGCCAGTGCAGAAGGGGGAAGTGCCACACAGCACAGAGGCCACCACATTTAGGTGTTCCCGGTGCAGGGGAAGTAGCAGCCAGGACAGCGGGGGAACACAGAAACAGCTGCCGGGGGGTGAACACAAGCCAGGGACATGGCCAGTGCCACCATCCAGATGGAGGCAGTAATGATGGGGGTGAGAAGGCAGGCAGCAGGGGGCGCGGCCGTGGAAGGGCCCATCGGCGGATATCCCACAGGCAGTACTGAGCCCGCAGACCAGCTTCGGAGCCAACAGCGGCTACTGAGATCGCGGGCCAGTACCACTGAATCGGGCACTTGAGGTGGCTCTGTGAGCTGTGCAGTGATGTGATGCAGGCACCCACACGACGGAGCCATGCTCTGTCAGTGGAGACTAAAGTGACAGCTTGCATGTGCTTGCTCACCACGGGTACCTTCCAGAGACCAACAGAGGACACCACAGGCATAACCCAGTCAGCCGCGTCATGCCACCTCACCCAATTCCTCAGTGCACTGCTGCCACATGCTGCGGAGTACATCCATTTCCCCAGCACACCGGCAACGCACAGCAAACATACAGAAGTTCCACAGGGTAGCACGTATGCCTGGCATGCTAGGGGCAATAGACTGCACCCATGTGGTCATCCACACGCCACCTGGCCCCGAGGAGGCCGCATATATTAATCGGAAGGGCTATGCTAGCATCAACTGCCAGGTGGTGTGCGATGCCAGCGGACGCATAATCAATGTCTGTGCCACGCACGCTGGGGGGAGCACATGATGCCTTCATCTGGCACCAGTCGGCACTGTGCCACAGATTCAAGAGTGGGGACATCCCCACTGGCCACTTAGTGGGTGAGTATGCAAACCACACAGACAAACTTAGGGCTTGGGAGGGGCATGGTCAGAGGTGACATGGGTAGTGGCCTACATGGCCCAGGGCAGGGCGATGCTGATCACCAAACTAACCTTCACCCTCTACACACAGGTGACAGTGGATACCCACTCCGTCCCTGGCTGCTCACACCATACCGGCCGCCTGCGACCCCATCGCAGCAACGCTACAATGAGGCACATGCCACTACACGTAATGTCATCGAGCGGGTGTTCGGTATGCTGAAGGCACATTTCCGTTGCCTGGACACCTCCAGTGGTGCCCTACAGTACAGCCCCTCAAAGGCTTGCAGGCTATTCCTGGCCTGTTGCATCCTGCACAACATGGCCAACAAAAGTGGGATAGCCATACAGGTTGAAGAGGGGGACAGCGACGGGGACGATGAGGACGCTGGTGACAATGGCGATGGGCAGCACCCCCCTTGGGCGACGGGACCCCCGACTGCTCCGGCTGTCACAGCTGTACCAGGACACCATCACGGAGGAGCACTTCAGCCAACCCAGGTAAGTCATGGGGCCATGTGCAACCACCAGTGGCAAAGGCACAACCCACAAACATGCATGGACACACACCAGGGGTGCATGCCGTCAAGGGAAGTGGCCGGGCATGGAACCACACACACCACCAGGGATGGGCGAGTTCTAACATGGCATGCGGTCAGACACACACACACACACACACACACACACACACACACACACACACAAAACTCACCAGACGTGCACAAAGGGTAGGAGGCACGCCGATCCAGAACGCCACCCCTAGCCACACATATGTCCACAGACCACCACGCCCACTGCCTGTCATTGTGCATGTGTCAGATGCTGGGCACCATTGCACAGTGGCATACAGTGCAATGCAGGCATCATCATGCACACACAACTGTGGACAGCAGCCGGGAGGGTGTGCAGATGGACTGTGTGTGTGCGTGCAGGGCCGGGTACCCACCCATGCGTTGCCTGCTGAATGACACAATCCATACAGGCAGCATCAGACAGTAGCCACGCTGGGAGACATGTTAGTCACAAGCCACAGTGCCACAGCCACCACAGATGTGTGGTCAGCCCTGCTGAGACCCGCCAGCAGTGACAGGCTGACCACTGACCTCATGGAGTGGCACCGACAGTCCCCCAGGGGTTCCACTGCGTGAACGCGACCATGCTCGTGCAGGGGTCTGCAGCACACCAAACATGCTTGCGCCAGGTGTGCTCGGGATGCCCACAGCTGAACCCGATGTCAACAAGGATGGTGTCACATGACACCGGGAATGGGGGGGTGGACAGTGCACTGCGTGGTATCTGCGATGCATGGGCACATAACAGTGTGCCCAATGTGGCCATGATAGCAGTGAATGCCTGTGTCTGCCTGTCAATGGCAGCGATCACATCCTCCCGCAACCAGTCCATCCCTGCCAGGAGCAGAGCGGTGTCTCTGCTGCGACGCTCCTCTGCTTGGTGCAGAGCCGCACTCAGTGCATCCACTGCCATCACAAGCCACATCTGCTGATTGACTGATGCTTGCAGTATGCAGGTGTGCTCATTCAAGAGGTCATCTGCCTGATTGGCATGCTGTCCCTCAGGGTGTTCGTGGCCCTGATGCTCATCACCCCTTGAGGGTGGGCGCTGCATGGCCAGGCCTGGGCATGTCCACAGGCGGTGCACTGACGCCGCCCCCTGACACTGTACCCCCATGCCCGTTGGCCGACTGCTGATGCTGCCCCTCCGGCTACCGCTCCCCAGGGCTCAATGATGCTGCTGCAGTGGCCGCAGCAGTCCCACTGTCCTGTACACACACCAGTGCTGCCCCACTGGTGCTGACAGGCACAGGCTGGGACTGTGATGACACGCAGGCCTCCACAGCGGCACCACCCACAGCCATGGCCGCGATGTAACTGCTGTGTGGCCATCCTGTGTCACACACGTGTCACTGCCCATGACGTTAGCAACATAATCATCGGTGACGGATCCGGCACCAGCCCGAGTCTCAGCATGCTGGCATCCGTGGACGCTGGCATGCTGGGACATGGGCAGGGCCTCCTCTGCACCTGCTCCACCAACATCAGTCTGGACATCCAGGCAGGCCCACTGTCACCCTGAGCTGCGTATTCCTGTGGAGGTGGATGGGCCCTCCTCCATCTCCATGTGACCGGCCTCAGTGGAGAAGCCCACCACCGCTGACCCATGCAGATGCTCAGGATCTGTAAGGGAAAACAGTCATATTGCATGTGTCCTACCCTGTCCTCCCCAATAGACAGACCATGACCTACCATGAGTGACAGGCTACCACCCATCTGGAATCCACCACCTGGAACGCCCCAATGGCGAACGCTGCATACTGCCAGCAACCCGCCTCCTCCTGTGGGGTCAGGTGTAGCACCTCCGGCTGTCCCCCACCTGTCGCAGGCTGTGCTGCCCTGATGGCAGCTACCTTCTCCTTAATCCTCCGCCTGTCTGTGCCCATCTTCTTCTTGCACTCCTGCACGGAGCACCGGTGGCTGCCATGCAGGTTTACAGCATGCGCCACCTCCTCCCATGCAGCAGCACGGGCCTGTGGTGTTACCTGGCATCCGCTGAGAAGCGGCTCCTGGTCTAAGTAGGCCTCGAACAGGGCATCTGTCTCGGCCTTAGTGAAATTCGGCCTCCTCTTCTTCCCACGACTCTGTTCCTCTTCTCCCACAACACGCTTGGTCATGATTCAGCCAGTGAGAATGACAGGTGTTACCTGTGACTGTGCAGTCCCATGCATATCCCAAAATCCACAGTCCACACTCCCAAACAGCATGCAACTCACCGCAATAGACTGCAGTAACCAACTATGGCCACTGCAGCCCAATGTCGCACTTTTATAGCAAAACCCATGCAAATGAGGCGAGACACATCTTTAAGTGGATGCAAATGCAGTGACTGCGCCATTGAATGGCTGATTAGCTGATTTGCATATGCCAGCTGAATATCGCGCTGTTGCGCTTTGCGCAATTGTGTTGAACGTGCTGAGCCAAGGGCGCAGTTCTGTGACATGCGCAGTACACACCTAACTGCGCATGCCCGGGTCGATGATACAGGCACCTGCCGTGCTGCTGCCGTGCTGTGCACGGAAGGCAATGCAGGGCACGGCCACCATTGTGCCAGTGGTGCTACAGCACTGTTCACCTATATGGCGCTGTGGCACTGGGGCATCGTAGGCGCACTGGGGCAACAGCATGGTAGGCAGCTACGGGAGGTGGGACACAGGCACCCAATTGCGCTACACGCATTGGGTTCCAATTGCGCTGTGGCTGTCCGTGCGCCTGAGACCCTTGACCCTGTGCCTTACCTTTGCCCCCTAGGCGCCATGCGTCAGGCATGGGTGCACCAATATCGCACTGTTCGGTGACAGCGTGATAGGGAATGGCAGCGCTGTACCGCGCAGCATCTGCACATGGCAGGACCGCGCTACAGAGCGCCATTTTGACTGAACTGAGCAGCAGAGATGGCACGGAGGTGTGCCATGCAGTGGAGCCAGGTGGAGCTGGCAAACCTTGTTGCCATTGTGGAGCTACATGTTGGGCCTTTATTGGGGGGAGGCACCCCTGGACATGGCCAGGAGTCAGGTGTGGCAGGAGGTGGCCGATGCCCTGGAGGAGGCCACCGGTATGGGGCGGATGGCAGAGCAGTGCTGCCACTGATATGGGGACCTGAGGCGGAGGGACCCAGACCTGCTTGCCCGCCTGCGGGCACGTGCCAGGAGGGGCACGGTGCCACGGCCAGGTAGGTGCAACATCCATTACACTTTTATCGTCCATACGGGTATCATGGTTGCATGTGTCCGGCACATGGGGGGGCTGTCCAGTGTTGGCTGTGGTGGTGTTATCGGGGTGTGGGGTGGGTGGGTCTGGCTGTGTGGGATTGCACACACATGGGGGCAGGGGGAAATTGCTACAGGATTGTACTGATGTTCCTTTTCTCCATGTTTTGCACCATAGGGCCTGAAGAACGCCAGCAGGCCATAGACCGGAGGCACCGCCTGGAGGAGCAGCAAGCCAGGAGGGGTAATGGTGGTCAGCGGTGCATGGACCACGCTGATGATGGTGAGTGCCTTACATCCATGAATACTATTGCATGCTGTATAATTGGGCAGGCAGCGGGGCATGGTCACCATCCATTGACACCACTGCCATGCGCGCAACTTGTTACAGTCAGCACTGTCCAGTGGTACTGCATGTCCGGGAGTGCATCAATGGTGGTCCATGCATGCACTGGGCACATGGCTGTGGCACTGCCTACACACCGCGTAGCCAAGTCACTGTACGGCCATGGTGGTGCTGTGCAGGACATGGGTGGTGGTGTGTGCAGTGGTCCATGGCTGTGGCTGGCTGGGTAGGCAGGTCTTGTGGACACGATCACTGTGGGTGTTCGCACACCATCACAGGGGCATGGCACATGGCTGTATGCCATGCACAATGGGTGGGCTGCAGGGGGCTGGACAGTCACACTTATTGACTCTGCTCCCTCGTCCTAGGTGGACAGCGATTCCAGGCGCTGGAACGAAATGTGAGGGAGCTGCTCCAGGTGGTGAGGGCCACACTCGAGCTTTTGGAGTGCATCCACTGCCACGGGGTGAGGAGAAGGAGGAGCAGCAGACATAGGCGCCACATGGAGGAGGACCGGGGCACACAGTGAACACTCCATGCCCCAACTACCACCTTCCCCCCTTTGACCCACCCTCACACCCCTTCTTCCCTCTCCCATATGTTCACCCTTGCCTCTTACCTGCCCCCACCTGTCATGTGTCCCTTCCCCCCTTGTAAATATTTGTATATATGTTTTGTTACTTCTTTTAAATATAAGCATTTTGTTATGACAACTGTAGTGGTCTCTGATTTGCAGCAGGCTACAGGTGCTCAGCTGCAGTGGTGTGCATGGCGTCAGGGGTGGTTCACGCATGGGAGTGTGTGTGTGTGTGTGTGTGTGTGCGCAGAGGTGAACCGCCTATGGTGTGGGCAGGGGGATCAGTCACTGTCTGTGGTTTGTGTGTTGTACTCTGTGCACTGGATGCCTGTATGCAGTGGTCCATGGGGCCTGCACTGTGTGCATGGCACCCCTGTCAGACCATCCATGGCCTGTGCAGCTGACACCCTTGCATGTCTGTGATATGCACGGTCTGCTGGCGTGTCAGTGGTGGCTGTTGTGGCCAGTGCTGGGACGGGATGTGTCCTTGGGAGGTGTGCAGGATGCTGTACCGCTGGAGGTGGGGTCCGGGCATGCCCTGTCGCATGGGGTACCTCTGTGCTGGCGCATGGTCGGTCTCTCAGCTGTACCTGGGGGGGGACGTGCAGGGTGGCACTGTGTATGCATCTGTTGCATCACTGTCTGCTGCCGCCCGCTGCAGGGTGTCCATGGTGGGGCTGCCTTGCATGGCTCCATGGTGCACAGGGTTGCATTGTCACAGTGGGGGTGGTGGAATGCATGGGGTGTCCTGCACTGTTGGGTGCTACTAGGGTGTGCTCTGCATTTGTGGGATGGTGTGGTACGGGGTGGTCGGCCATCCTTGTGTGCTGGTCACAGCTTGCCAGGGGGTGTGATGGGGCACCATGGCCCGACTGTGGGTTGGTTGCTGGTATCCATGGGCCAGTGGTTATTCCAGCCCTCCCCCAGTTGTGCAGTGCATGGGGTGTGGGGGGATGATGTCTGTTCTGCTGTGTATTCCTCTGCCCATCTGTGGCATGGGTGGTGGGCCCTGCATCCCTGGTTGTGCTGTTGCATTGCTGCCCTGCTGCTGGGGGGCTTCCCTGGTTGCGCTATGGTGCACCTGGACTGCTCAGCTGAACATTCCTTGTTGCACTGTGGCGCATCAGATATGCTCAGCTTCACTTCCCTGGTTGCGCTATGGCACAGGTGGTGCGATATTCAGTCGTCGGCCATAGGCGCATCTTGGCCTGCGCAGTTTTTGAATATCACACTTCTTGCGCATGGGCGCAGTGGACTTGCACTTGCTCCTGCTGTTGCGCACTTTTTGGGCGCAGTTTGAATATCTGGGCCTAGGTCTCTTCTTTAGGATTATTTGTTTATGACTTTGATAACCGGGTGAGCGCACTGATCCCAGGGACTGTTTTCAGGCACGACCCGGGCCATAACACGTGGCGCAGGATGACAGTGGAGTACAAGGTAACAGTAATACACATGAAACAGATTTGATACGAGCAACAATAGTAAGCACAATATACAGGTTTGATGCATAGGTCCATTTGAGAACAGTGACTACAAGGTTTCAATATCAGACATGAGGAGACTTGGTACAAAACAAACAAATCGTAGGCACAGTGTACCATGTGTGACTGCATCATCCAGTGAGGAAGTAATACACAGAATACTCAGTAAAAAATATATATACAATATGTACAGGCAAGGAAGTCAAATATTACTGTGAAAAATATGATATAACAGTTGTAGACAGGGGAGTTGAGTAGTGTGGGTAGGTGGGTAACCCCTGAGCTGGGGAGCTGACTAGTGTGGGTTACATAGAAACATAGATTTTGACGGCAGATAAGGACCGCTTGGCCCACTCAGTCTGCCCATTTCCCCACCTATTGGATAAGCTGCAGATCTTAGTTAACCAGCAGCCTACTTCTTCCTACCCCCACCCCCTAGAATTGCCTTATGAATGTCCCATGCATGCTTGAATTCCACCACTGTTTTTGACTCCACAACCTCCTCCGGAAGGCCATTCCATCCATCCACAACCCTCTCTGTGAAAAAATACTTCCTTAAATTACTTCTGAGCCGCCCCTTCTATCTTCAAATTGTGCCCCTTGTTCTTCACACCTCTTTTTTTGAAAGATGCTACCCTCTTGGACTTTGTTGATTCCCTGGTGTCAGACCCCAGGGAGCAGCAGCAGGATGAGTTTGCCAGGAACCAGACTTTAAGGCGGGACTTGAAACTGGAGTGTGTGTCAATGGATTGGAGTTCAGCCGGTAGTTTTTTCCACTGCAAAGGGGCAGCTGCAGACCAAGCTCTGCTACCCATGTTGGTGGATACCCTAGGAACAGCTAGGGGGAAGTACCATTAGAGCGGAGGTTTCGGAGGAGCGTTCTGGTTTTCAGAAGGACAGTTAGGGGGGATTCTGGAGCCATGCGGATGACATTGTCTACCATGCAGCAGAGAGCTAGATCAAAGCGACCTTGTAATGGTAGCCATCCAAGGGTATTATAGAGGGTACAGTGGTGGGTGGAGAATGGGGCCAATAAAGCAAAGCGACAGGCGCTGTTGTAGGCAGCAGAGAGTTTAGCCATGGCAGTAGCTGAGGTCCTGGCATAAACAGGGGAGCAGTAGTCAAGAATAGGGAGAAGATTACCCTGGACAATGGCTAGTCTGGCTTCAGGGGTAAGGTATTGCCTGAATCTATAGGCAG
This sequence comes from Neoceratodus forsteri, assembly GCA_016271365.2. Lineage (NCBI taxonomy): Eukaryota > Metazoa > Chordata > Ceratodontiformes > Ceratodontidae > Neoceratodus > Neoceratodus forsteri. Next base: position 180,348,191 of record CM057452.1, on the reverse strand, counting down.
CACCTAACTTTTGATGGAATCTTCTGACAAGGGAATTTGCATGCTCATTGAAAGTGAGGAAGGGGTCGAGCAGCACTCCTAAGTATTTGTAACTGTTGACATTCTCCAGGGCTGGGCCGTCTGGGATGAGAATGTGTTAGGGGGCATGGTTTTTAGTTTTGGCCAGAAAGGGCTTAGATCCAAACAGCATGGATTTAGTTTTTTGGGGATTTACTAAGAGGAGGTTTTTTGAGAACCAGCTGTGGGCCGCAGCATAGCTGTGCGAGAGAACTGAGGAGATTGCGGCCGTGGATTTGTCACTGTGGAAGAGGACAAGGTCATCGGCATACAGGAGAGAGTGACAGTTGAGGCAGTCAAAGGGAAGCACATTAATGAATAAGGAGAAAAGGAGGAGACCCAGGATTGAGCCTTGAGTGACCCCCACAGAGACAGGCAGGGTGGGGGAGCAGGTTTGACCAATACACATGAATTGTGAGCGATCGGTAAGGTAGTGAACCAGCTTGTGACTTTCTGAGAACAACCAAGGGGGCTAAGCTTGGAGGTAAGGAGAGCATGGTTAACCATGTCAAAAGCCTTTGAGAGGTTGATGAAGACAGCCCCGGTGGCTTTACCATTATCCATGTTAGAGAGGATGTGGTCAGTCAGAAGGGCGAGGGCAGTGGCAGTGGAATGATTCTTGTGAAAGCCGAGCTGTTGGTTGCATAGGAGGGTGATTAGGCATCTATTAACTCAAGAGGCAAAACCCAGGCTGGTTCATGGCACATTTATCCCGCTTTCGGACTATGCTGACTTCATTTATGGACAGGGTGCTAGCTCGGCGTTATCAAAACTTGACACTCTCTATCACCGTGTAATAAGATTTATTACAGGTGCACCGTACTGTACCCACCATTGTTCCCTGCACTCCTTGGTAGGCTGGACATCCCTCAGATTCAGAAGGCAAAAAAAATGCTGCTCGTTGGACCTTTAGAGCCTTTACTAAGAAATTGCCACAGTATATTGTACAGTGTCTGCTTATGTGCACTGCAGGTAGTTACTCACTAAGAAACCTGTCTTATACTTCACTCACCACTCCTAAAGTGAACACACGGTTTGGTCTATCTTCAATAAGTCATGCTCTTCCTTCTCTGTGGAACAGACTTCAAAAACTTTGAATGTAGTACAACCCATAAAACTGTCCACCTTCAAAACATTATTCATAGGCTCCTTTAAAGAGAAATGTAATTGTTTCCCCCGACCATTTGCTATCTCAGACTTTGAGTCTTTTCTCCCGGTGTCTCTCAGACTGTCTCCTTCACCCCTACTCCCTCTCTCTTCTCCATTCGTGTTTTCCCTGCACCCCTTACACTTTCTGTCCTGTACATACTGAATATTTCCATTGTATCCTTTATATGTATTTATTGTGTATATAGTCTTTTACGCATTGTTATTTTTCTACCACCCTTTCTACATGTATATTTTGTATACAGGGCCGGATTAAGGCATAGGCACAGGCCTAGAGCCCCAGCCTGTCAGGGAGACCCAGCAATCCCCAACATATATTTACTATTATATACTGTACTCTTCTTCTTGCCTGAGCTGCATTTTTTTGTTTTGTAAAGGATTCAGCCACTGCATAATCTGAGCAAGACAGGGGATGAACTGTGATATGACTCTCATCTCCTGATTAGGTGTTAAATGCAGATAAAAGGGGCCCTAGCCAGGCTGACCTTTAAAGTGTGAACAGACCCATTTCATTTGCTTTGTCTCCCAACCCCACTTACAATCCTCACTTAGAATCAAGTCTTACTCTTAAATATAATAGATTAACAGTACAATTCAATGGGTGTGCTTTATATTTAATCTCTTTCCTAAAATCAAGAAATCTACTATGTATTTCAGTGGTGCAATTAGATACTGTGCTCTTTTTTTAATTCCTTTATCACATTCATATTGACATTCTGAGCTTGATATAGCTGTTTTCAGGGTGAATAAAAATGAACGTATTTCCAGTATCCCATCAGTAAATCTTTCCATTTATTGATCCTGGCTTACTTATTAATAACACTATTTTTTTATCCTGGAAATTATGTCTTCCAACTATCACTCACTTTGAAATGTAATCTCTAAAGTTCATGACTCCTCCAGTAAACTACAGTGCCAACTAAATTCCTACACCACTTAAGGCCTAGCCTCTTTTAGAGATGGGTCTTTATCTGACCCCACAAAAGCCCCACATCCTGGTTCATAATACCTGACAGGACAAAGTCCACAGAAGCAGCTGCTGTGACTTGCCGGGATAAGGTGGTGCACACACAAATAGGCAGCCAGCCCAAATGCTTAACAAGTTCCAGAACATCGTCACACTCTGCAGTAACAGCTGAAAACATTCAAACAACTGTGGATGAAATTTCATAACATTTATTTTGTATTCAAGTTCACCGCACAATCTGTGGTTCTGTGGTCCAAGGGGTTACTGTAGAGCGTTACACTGTTCTGGACCTTACCTGACAGGACAAAATGATAACAACCAGACTGCAAGTACATACATGTGTGGTTTGGGGGGGGGCTTTGGAGAAGTGCACATCATGACAATTCATATCTCAAAATTATTTTTTACCAGGCCAATTAGTAATTATGTTCTCCAAATGATCAAAACTCGGACTAGTATTATTTTTCCATACTGACATTATTAGTTTCATTAATTTTGAAGCATTATAGTTATGTTATTTATATTTTATGCCACTTTTGAGGGATAGTAAGAAAACAGGGAGGGGCATAACCAGCAGAAAGATGGAGGTAGTGTTATCCCTGTATTGTTCGATGCTGGTGAGCTTCCATCTCAAGTACTGTGTCCAGTTTGGAAGGCCCCATCTCCAGAAGGACGTAGATAGGGTGGAGGCAGTACAGAAGAGGGCAGCCAAAATGGTGCAGGGCCTGCATCAGGAGCCCTACGATTAAAGACTCAAGTAATTAAATATGTACTCTTTACAGGAAAGGAGGGAGGGGGCATGATAAAGACATTCAGCTACTTTACAGGTATTGAAAAGGTACATGAAGGTAGCATTTTACATAGAAAAAGATGCTCAAGGACAAGGGGCCACACTATGAAACTGGAGGGGGGGGGAACTCAAATGAGATGCGATGAACTACTTCTTCATGGAAAGGGTGGTGGATGCCTGGAATAGCCTCCTAGCAGAGGTGGTGGGTGCTAAAATGGTAACAGGATTCAAGCGTGCATGGGATAGACACAAAGGAGACCTTAGAAATAAGGCAAGGGGGGGTGAAGACCAAACAGTGAGTAGGGTCTGTGGAGGGACAGCAGGTAGGTAGGGAAAATAGGGCAGACAAGGTGGGCTAAGAGGTCATTCTCTCCTGACTTCTATGTTACTGTGTTTCTATGTTTCTATTTTTCTTAAAGTTTCAGTAACTGATACGGAATGGCCAAGGGGTGCAGTCACAGCAAAGGGGCACAGTCATGGTGAAGGGGCATGGTTTTTGGTGAGGGGGGCCAACATTTCTCTTGGGCCTAAAGCCCCAGGTTACCTTAATCTGGCCCTGTTTGTATATAGCTATAGTGGATACCAGCATTAGCTGGTACTGGCAGTATCCCCTACTTCATTTTATTTTGTTCAATTATTGTTATCTTATCATGTATATATCTTATACTACTACTACTTTGATTAATGTTCTCTTGACCTTGTCCAGGTCTACCTTGTAAATGAGTTTACCTCAATGATGTTTCACCTGGTTAAATAAAGATTGATTGATTGAGTGCCCATGAGCTTTGGCACCAGCCAAAAACTGACTGGGCTCTCTTCCCAGCCTGCCTTCACCACCCTGGATTGCACTCCCCTTGAAGTTGTCTCCTGCTTCAAATGCCTTAGTGTGTAGCTGGATGGTAGGCTTGACTTCTATATCAATGATATCCTCAACAAGCTCCACCTCCAAACTTGGTACCTTTTACTGCAACAATGATTGCCTTTCATCCCAAATCCGCTGTGAGCTGGGCACCAAAATAATGCTCCCAGTGTTTATCGCTCTTCCTTTGCCAGACTGGACACTCTATGTAATGCCTTCTGCCACTTTGCTGCTAATGCTGATTCTACACATTCCTCTTGATTCCTCCTTTTCCATACCATCACCTTATGCACCGTGCATTCTCATTTCTATGTACTGGTTTGGATCTCTTTCTCCTTATCTCTCCTGTCCCCCATTCCCTGTGCCTTATATGCTCATTACTGTAATGATTTCCATACCTTCTCCATTTCTCACTATAGCTTCACTGCTGGGCAATCTGCTTTATCCTGTTGTCTTTCTTCCATCTGGAACAATCTCCCTTCTGCTCTTCACCTTTCCCTTCCCACCTCTCACTCGACCATCAGCTCAGATGTCACACTGCCCCCTTCAGCTCCTGCCCTGGCATTAGCTGACACATGGTTTCTGCTCCCTTCCTCTGGTTCTGCGTGTTGCCTATAGTCACTCCTGTCTTGGAGAATCCACCAACTTTATTGCTTATGTTTTTGCCACTCAAATGCTGAGTATTCGTTCACTGAACCTCACCTATATGGACTGTTGTGCTATTCTCCACTACATAACATCATGGGAAGAAAGGGATTTAAGAATAATTATTTCATATGACCTAAAGGTGACCAATCCATTGCAGACACCCTAAACACCACAGTCTCTGATCTCAGTTGTGTCCTTCCCCCAGCATCTTCACCCCACTAGATCCCATCCCAGGTTGCAGCCCACCTTCAAACATCCCCCTTTTTTGCCTCTGAATCATCTCAACGTGGGAAGCCAGGAGATACCTCTCCAAAGCCCTTGCCAAGTCCCATGTCAGTGGTGACTCCATTGACCTGAAGCTCCTCCGTCTAGCCCTGGAGGAAGTCCTACAACCCCTCACCAAACTATTGAACCCATCCCTCTGCCTAGGACAATTCCTCACCCTCTGGAAATGAGCTATCATCACCCCTATTTTCAAAAGTGGAGACCACCTGTCCACCAATAACTATCATCCCATCTCCCTTCCCCCTTCCCTCTCTAAGGCCCTCGAAAAAACAGTAGCTGATCAGCTGATGGACCATCTGTCTAAACATAACCTACTGTGCCCTGAACAGCATGGTTTCCACCAGGGCCACAGCACCACCACTGCCCTCCTAGAATACTCCTCCTACATCCACAGTGCCCTCGAACGTGGTCACCTTGTGGGATCGGTGTACATCGACCTTACAGAGGCATTCGATACTGTCAATCATGCCATGCTTCTAGCCTCCCTGCCCTCCCTGGGGCTCTCAGTCGAAACAATAACCTGGTTCAAAGGTTACCTCTCAGACAGATCCCAGCAGGTGAAAATCAACTCTGCTTTATCAAACAACCTTCAGGTCCATTCAGGAGTACCCCAAGGCTCCATCTTGGGACCCCTTATTTTCAGCCTCTTCCTAAACTCCCTCCCCAGCTCATGCCCTGGAAAAATTCTACTGTACGTGGATGACGCAGTAATCTTCTGGAGCCACCCAGCCCTGATTCTCTCCAGTTTGCCCTACAGGTTTTTTTCACTGAAGCGGAGACATGGTTCAGTTCCCACCGCTTAATTCTAAACTATAAGAAAACAAAATCAGTGATCTTTGCCCACCATCAGAGTCCTCATCGTGACTTCCCGCTGACCATCATCAACTTACTGGGATCCCCACTTGAGCTGGCTGAGTTGTTCAAATATCTAGGTGTCACCCTTGACACATCACTCGCCTACCATGCACATATCCAACAACTGTCCTCTGCTGTCAACTCCAGACTCGAGCTACTGCATCATCACAAACACTGTCTTCCCCTGATGGCTATCCATCTGGCCATTACCTCTTCTGTCCTCTCCCTGGTAGATTATGCCATAGTCATCTGCGGCACTGCTGACCCCACTGCATTGCAATGCATCAAAGTCACCCTCAACAAAGCATGCAGACTGGTCATGGGCATTAACAAGGTGATCAAGACATTCAAACACCTTAAGGGCATTAACAAGGTGAAAGAGTCTAACATGTTTCAATATAAGAAAAATAGCAGGACAAGAGGACGCAGCATGAGATTAGAGGGAGGCCGATTAAGGGGGAATGTGAGGAAATTCTTTTTCACAGAAAGGGTGGTGGATGCATGGAACGGCCAACCTCAGGAAGTGGTGGCTATGAATACAGTGCAGGGCTTCAGACAGGCATGGGATAGGCATTAGGGAGCAATACAGATGAGTATGAATAGATAGGCCACTGACAGCAAAGGACGATGGCACATTCATAAGGTAGAAAAAGAAATGGGCAGACTGGATGGGTCTTGCGGTCCTTATCTGCCATCAACTTCTATGTTTCTATGTTTCTATGGGTTGCAACAGATGGCCACACTCCTGTGATCTCTACAAGTCTGCTGAATGGCTGCCATTTGATGCCTGTCTTAGGTACCATACTTGCCTCCTGGCCAAGAAAATCCACCTTGGTCAAGCCCTGCCTGGCCTACATAGCCACATACAACCTTCCCCCTTTAGTCAGAATCTCCCATAGTTCTACTGGGACCTCCCTACTAGTCCCCAACTGTTGAACTTCCTTTGGTCAAAAAGCCTTTTATACAGAGCCCCCGTTGGCTCAGTGCCTCCCCCCCGTCTCCCTAGAGTCCAGGATCGGTCACTTCAAGACTAGTCTCAAAGCTCTTCTGCTAGAATCTTCAGCCTGTGACTGTCCCTAACCCTCTCTTCCTCCTGCTCCACCCACTTGTCGGGGCTCTGTAGTATAACTCTACCTCATAAATGGTACACTATATACGGAACTAAAATGTGTATTCATGTATTACCTAAATATTATGGATATTATGGATAACACTGGGTCCTCCTCTCCCAAAGACTATTGTTCTGTAACCCCCGTCTACATGATTTTGTGTATTGTCTTTCTTCCCTGATCACTATATTTATAATATTGTATGCATAATTCCATTTCTTGTTTTCTCTCTTGCTTCTCTTACCTGAACACTGTACTGCTTAATACTTTATTTAAGTCCTTATTGTTGTTTGACGTGGAGCCTTTGTAAAGGAGTCTATGACTCAAAGGGTTGTAATTCTGAATGTTATTACATAAATAAATAACTAAATAAATAATAAGGCTATGGGAGGGCCAGTGGGATGTTGGGGTGTATAAGTGGGATGTTGGGGTGTCCTCTCCTCTGTCTCCTCCACTTTAGCCGACCCTGCCCTCGAGCACCCAGTAAGCGCCGGGGCTCCGAGCCGCCAGCGGGTGGGCGGCGACCGCGAGGCCGAAAAGAGAACCAGGAGGCCGGGAGAGACAGCCAGCAAGCCGACCCTGCCCTCGGCACCCAGTGGCGCCCGGGGCTCCGAGCCGCCAGCAGGCGGGTGGCGACTTCAAGGCCGGAAAGAGAACCAGGAGGCGGGAGAGACAGCCAGCAAGCGACCCTGCCCTCGAGCACCCAGTAAGCGCGGGCTCCAAGCCGCCAGCCAGGCGGCGACGCAAGGCGAAAAGAACCAGGAGGCCGGGAGAGACAACCAGCAAGCCGACCCTGCCTCTCACCCAGTAGCGCGGGGCTCTGAGCTGCCAGCGGGCGGGGCGGTGACGCGGGCGAAAAGAGAACCAGGAGGCCGGGAGAGACAGCCAGCAAGCGACCTGCCCTGCGAGCACCCAGTAGCGCCCGGGCTCGCGCGCTCAACAGGCGGGCGGCGACGCGAGCAAAAGAGAACCAGGAGGCGGGAGACAGCCAGCAAGGTCAGGAAGCCGTGACCAATCGGAGCGACTACCTCAGCCTTGCTTCCGATTGTCCTCCTTCTTTCATTGCCTTCTGCTCTAGCTTGCACTTCCAAAACTGACCGGGAATAGTGGGTTTCTTTAATTTTCCCAAAAAGAGCTGTTTTACTAAATTGTTTAAAATTCTAGGATTTATGTTGTTTTTCTTGTAAATGCCTAAGTGATACAGTCCTTTGGTGGGATTTCTGGTGGGCGAGGCAGCTAGGCGCGTACCCCCAGTCTTTTGTTGTGCAAAACTTTTGGGACCTTATTGCAGAATCGCTTGATTACTGCAATTGTGCTTTCCTGACTGTCTCTCCTCTGTCTCCTCCACTTTGCTTGACCCTGCCTGAGAGCACCCAGTAGCTCCGGGCTCAGCCGCCAGCGGGCGGGCGGCGACCGCGAGGCTGAAAAGAGAACCAGGAGGCCGGGAGAGACAGCCAGCAAGGTACGGGAAAGCCACGACCAATCGGAAGGCGAGCGCTACCTCAGCCTTGCTTCCGATTGGTCCTCCTTCTTCATTGCCTTCTGCTCTAGCTTGCACTTCCAAAAACTGACCGGGAATAGTGGGTTTTACTTTAATTTTCCCCAAAAAGAGCTGTTTTTACTAAATTGTTTAAAATTCTAGGATTTATGTTGTTTTTTCTTGTAAATGCCTAAGTGATACAGTGCTTTGGTGGGATTTCTGGTGGGCGAGACGCTAAGGCGCCGTACCCCCCCCCCCAGTCTTTTGTTGTGCAAAACTTTTTAGCACCTTATTGCAGAATCACTTGATTACTACAATTGTGCTTTAGAAACATAGAAACATAGAAACATAGAAGTTGACGGCAGATAAGGACCGCAAGGCCCATCCAGTCTGCCCATTTCCTTTTCTACCTTATAAATGTGCCATCGGCCTTTGCTCTGTCAGTGACCTATCTATTCATAGCTATTTGTATTGCTCCCTTATGCCTATCCCATGCCTGTTTGAAGCCCTGCACTGTATTCATAGCCACCACTTCTTGTGGTAAGCTATTCCATGCATCTACCACCCTTTCTGTGAAAAGAATTTCCTCCATTCCCCTTAATCGGCCTCCCTCTATTCTCATGCTGTGTCCTCTTGTCCTGCTATTTTTCTTATATTTAAACATGTTAGACTCTTTCACCTTGTTTATGCCCTTAAGGTGTTTAAATGTCTCGATCATATCACCTCTCCTCCTTTGCTCAAGGGTATACATATTGAGCTCCGTTAATCTGTCCTCATATGTCTTCTGATGCAGTCCCTGCACCATTTTGTTGCCTTTCTCTGGACTGCCTCAATTTGGTTAATGTCCTTGTGAAGGTGTGGCCTCCAATACTGCACGCAGTACTCCAGATGGGGCCTAACCAATGTCTTGTACAGAGGAATTATTACCTCCTCTTACGACTTGTGATACCCTACTAATACACCCTAACACCCCCCTAGCCTTACCTACTGCTTTAGAGGTCTGCTTGGATGATTTTAGGTCATCAGTGATGATGATGCCCAAGTCTCTTTCTTCCTTTGTGACTGCTAGCAACTCCCCTCCCAGCCTATAAGTGGCTTCAGGGTTTCTCTTCCCTATGTGCATGATTTTGCACTTCTTTGCATTAAATCCCAGCTTTCCTGACTGTCTCTCTCCTCCGTCTCCTCCACTTTAGTCAACCCTGCCCTCGAGCACCCAGTAAGCGCCGGGGCTCCGAGCCGCCAGCGGGCGGGCGGCGACCACAAGGCCAAAAGAGAACCAGGATGCCGGGAGAGACAGCCAGCAAGGTATGGGAAAGCCGCAAAATTTTTGCCCGCCTTCTCCCTCTTGGGTGTTTCTTTATACACACCTTCCGCCAAATATCCTATCTCCGCCATAGCCAAATTCTAGCCAGTAATCTGAAACAGTCCCCCACGCCTTCACTATTATTAACCCTTAGTTACGTAATCATGTTGATGCTTCTCCTACTGCTTCTTTCTCTCTCACCTATTATATATCTTGAGGATGATACCTTTCCAGTCCATGCCCTTTTGAATAATGCGGCTTGCCAGGGTGACCTCCCTGTCTCACCTCCAGTGGATGCCTATCAATTCCTCAACTATACACTACCGTTGCTTCATTGTAATCCATGGGGTAGCCCTCAAAAAGGGTCACAACCAATCATGTATCTCTTACGCCCCATGCTCAAATCTTGGCTCTAAGTGCCCCCTTGTACCTGTCCATCAAGCTGGTACTCTGCAAAAGTTATTAAGCCTTAACCCATCCTGGACCGTCTCTAAAGATTGGACCCCGAGTAAGAAGAGAAAACCATCCTTTGGTCTGTCCTGCTATCACTTGAAGCCCTTATTAAACTATTATTCTTCTTGCTGATCTGCTTGGCAATGCTGAAATCAATCCAGGACCCCAGAAGGCTTTACCTCCCCATCAGACCTAGCCTCCATTAAAGGTTTAAGCTTCCTTCACATCAATGCATGCAGCCTCCTAAAAGATCTCATTAATCCAGGCCTGGGTCGCCACACCTTGCCAGACTTTCTGGTAATTTCTGAGACATGGCTTAAACCTGCTACACAGGCAGGGAATAAATCTACCCAACTACCAGCTATTCAGATCGGACCGCCTGACAAGGGCGGCGGATAATATCTATGTTAAATCAAATATTTCTGCATCTTGCCTTAGTGTAACATCAGTGCCCAAAGAATTTGAATGTTTATCCCTTAAAATAGCTCTCCCCAATATGACAGCTTTTCATTTGGTTGGCTGCTACAGGCCCCCTCTGCCGGCCTTCGACTCCTAACCCATTTGGGAAATATAATTAAACTGGGCCCCGAGGACACCATCATTTTAGGTGACCTGAACTTAAACTGGCTCTCCAATGCATCTGCACCCCTAGTATCTTTTTATGACACATATGGATTCACTCAATTAATAAATGAACCGACAAGAATTAACTCAAAAAACAAAAGTAACAGCACCCTACTTGACATTATGTTGGTAAACAAACCGCACCTGTTTTCACATGCTGGAGTGCTATTCTGTGATATAAGTGATCACTGTCTTATTGCAGGGATAAGATCATCAGTCAAGCCATCCAACCCTGCGAAATTCCTCACAAGAAGGTCTGAAAAAAACCTTAACATCGAAGGATATCTCCATGATCTATATCATTCTGTCGCTGGCAAGAATTCTACCACACAGCTTCTGTGGAAACAGCACTCAAGGTGTTAAATGACATTATCATAGGCGCCCTCAATACTCATGCACCTTTCACTAGCGTTAGAATAAAAGCAAATCCTGCCGCTGGTTTTCTGCCGATCTTAAATCTGCATTGCTTGCTAGAGATAAACTCTGGAAAAGGGCTAGAAAGACCAAGGATCCATTTGACTGGCTTCAGTTCAGAAAAGCCAGAAACAGCTGCACCAAAAGTGAGAGAAGCCAAGGCTGCCTTCTATACAGCCGAGCTTGATGTCTCTACCTTAACCCAGCCAGATTCTGGGGCACCATCAAGGGGATCCTAGGGCAGGATTCCAGCACTTCCTTGCCATCCCAAGTGCACCTTAACAATGTTGTTATCACTGACAAGCGTGAAATTTTAGATGCATTCAATAATCATTTCACTACGGCTGGCTCTAGCTTTGACTCCTCCCAGCAAATCTATTACGGTCACAACTTAAATTCCAGTCTATCGATGGTCAGAAGGCTGCTTCTTCATTCTCCTTCAAGCCAATTTTATTAAAACAAGTGGAAGACCTACTGCTACACCTAGACACCAAGGAAAGTGCAGGTGCAGACTCTCTGGACCCCTACTTTCTAAAATTGCTCTACATGCCATTGCAGTTCCCTAACTCATCTTTTTAATCTGCCCTTATCCACTGGTTCTGTTCCTACATTGTGGAAGACAGCACAAGTGTTTCCCCTCCTCAAATCAGGGGACCCCATGGATCTCAACAATTATAGACCTATATCCATCCTACCGGTGCTGTCTAAAATGTTAGAAAAACTAGTGAGTATCCAACTAAGAGACTACTCGATGCTAATAATCTCCTTAACCCTGTTCAATCTGGGTTTAGGATCAGACACAGTACCATTTCTGCATTAGAAAAGTAACAAATGATTGGCAAACTGAGTTAGACAAAAAGCAGCATCTGTGCTGTATTTCTAGACCTAAGTAAAGCCTTTGATACAGTGGATCATGAGCTGCTAATTTCCTCCACTACACTCCTTAGGCCTGGAGTTCAATCTCTCTTAGGTGGTTCAGATGTTATCTCACTGATAGAATACAGCAGGTGAAAAATGAAGGTGTCCTATCCTCCTCAAAACCACTTCTAAGGGAGTACCGCAAGATCCATCCTGGGCCCTATCTTTTGCTATCTACATCAACAACATTGACTCCAACCTCACTGTTGCCAATGTTCACCTTTTGCTGATGATACTGTCTTGTATGTCAGTAATCCTCACCATCAAAGGCCTGTGAGTTAGTACAATCAGAATTCTCCCTGCTGCAACATCAACTACTTGAAAAGAAACTACTATTAAATGCCAAGAAGACAAAGGCTATGTTCTTTCCACCAATATATATTCTACCACTCTCATCAAACACTCTTCCCAACTATCCACCATCCTTGGAGAAAATCTTGATTATGTGGATAAATTCAAATATTTAGGGTATGGATTGATAACAGAACTTGATTACACTCAACATGTTGAGGAGCTCCTGAAAAAACTCAGACAGAGGCTCGGCCTATTCTTCAGAATCAAACATTATCTAACCAGAGAATCTAAACAGAGACTAATACAGGCATCATTTCTTTCTCTCATCGATTATGCAGATTTCCTATATGGCCACTGTACTATGTCCTATTTAAGTAAATTGGATACCTTGTACCACAGAGCTCTAAGATTCATCACAGATCTTCCTTTCAATACTCATCACTGCTCTCTCTATAATGCTGTTGGCTGGACATCCTTACACCTTAGAAGGAATAAAAATGCTGCTTTATGGATTTACAAAGTTCTGTCAAACAAACTTCCACCTTATATTTCCGATTGCTTTACTCTGGCTACACCTAGATCATATGCCCTAAATAATGCCTTATCACCTTGAAGATACCTAAAGTCTGTACCCGGCATGGGAGATCTGCAATTAGCTACTTTTTAGCATCTACCTGGAATTCTCTGCAGAAGACCCTAAAATTGAACACCTTCATCCCTATAGCATCCTTTAAAAAGCTCTTCATAAGTCTCTCTCCTGAGATATGCAACTGCTTTCACTAAGCCTAGTCCCTTCTTACCCTTTACCCCCCTTTTTTTTCCATCTCCTTTTATATGCTTTCTCTAAACTTAGCTACAATATCCCCTACAATCCATTGCCATTCCCTTTTTTTATCCCCCCATATCTATTTGCTTAAGTATCTATCCAATTACAACACACCTGACCAGTTTTACAGTCCCAATACCTTACAGTCATTTGAGTCAAACCTGTCTGACTTATTTTGTTTTGTGGTCCAAAACCATTAGCTACCTTGCTTGTATATACGTTTTTTATTACTGTACCTGTTTATTTATATTAAAGTCTTTGTCTTTTTCTCTGTATTTGTTTATGTATGCTACTGTACTTTATTTTGATCTTGACCTATCAGGTCCATCTTGTAAATGAGCTTCGCTCAATGATGTCCGCCTGAATAAATAAAGATTTTGATTGATTGATTGATTGAAGAAGGGAATTTGCAGTGTCCCAGAGTTCCTGGTGCCCTCCAAAAATGGGCATCCAGGTGCTCTAGGGCCTGGTTAGCTAGGGAGGTGCCCCAGATAGGTCCCCTGTATAGGTGCACCAGCGTAGGTGCCCTCAGGTAGTTAGGGAAAGTGCCCTGGGTTTAGTTAGGTACCCCCAAATGTGAAGCCCCAGCTGGGCTTACGTTTAAAAAAAATGTGTTTATTTTACTGCTCCATTTTTTTCCCCTTGCCTGCAGCTTCTCTAGCCCCCCCCCACCCAGTTACCTTGCACCGGACACCTGCACGCATGGGCCTGATCACGAGGGCAGGCAGGCAGGGATGGGTTCAAGAGGATTCTGACTGGAATCCTCAGTCCATTTGACTGGCCGCAGCCATTCAGTTTGCTTGTGGAGAAAGGAGCAGCAGCAAAGGAGAGGAGGAGCGATCGGCTGGGGCAGAGCAGTAGAGAGGGACTTACCTTAAGTTCTTGCATCTCTCCCAAGTCACGGCCAGGCCAGCATGTCATTGGCTCCTCCTCCTTACTCCCCAGCACATGTCCCGAGGTAGCAGCGGTGAGACAGTCCCATTGGGAGGGGTGGCGGGTCCAGGCCTGCCCCATCACCAGCACAGCTGGATGGTCATCAGGAGGGGCAGCAGGTCCAGGCTGGCCCCTCCATCCAGCAGCCCAGCAGATGTCCCGTCAGGAAGAGTGGCAGGTTCAGGCTGTCCCCTCCAGTGCAGTAGTAGCATGAGGTTCTTTGGGAGGGGTCGGCCCCTCCATCATCATCATCAGCAGCTCCATGGATGTTAGTTGGAGGAGGTGGGTCCGGGCCTCCCCATGCAGCCATCAGCAGTCTTGGCCCATGAAGCAGATGGAGAGCGGCAGGGTGATGGCGGCAGCACCAGGTTTAGGTGCTGGCCACTATCTGAAAAGTATTTTGTTATTTTTTAATAAAAATAAAGAAACTTTCCGCGCTCCAGGCGTTGGCAGCAACTGTTTGGGCCAAGTCAGGTCCTGGAACTGGCCCGCCCACAGGGTGGAGCTTCAGCAAGACTCTGTTGAGCCAGGGAAATGTGGGGGTGGGCAGTGTCCCAGCAACAGACCGCCCATGGGGCAGAGACAAGGAAGGGCTCCATCGAGCCAAATGACTGTGGGGGCAGGCAAAGCCTCACCTATGGACCACCTATGGGGCAGAGTAAAAAGCAAGAGCCACCAGACAGTAAGCAGGGAACAGGGACTTTAGATAAACAAAAGGACAAAAGTGGTTTAAAGGGGCAATGACAGACCCCTCAGGTTTAAAGGATACCTAAACAAGCAGTTTTTTAAAACTGCAAACTCCAAAATCTGGCTTCATTGCAAGGTAAAGTAAAGGCTAGTGTTTACATTTATGCTAAAACTGTTATGTAAATAACATAAATGCAGTTGCATAGCTTTTGAAAAATGTAAACATCAGCCTTTCACTTACGAAAAACAGCCCTGCCTTCTCCCTAAGCTGTCTGCCAACTGTGTTAAGTGATGAGTCATGACGACATCATCGGAGCCAGAGCTAGAGACCAATATAGATTCCTATAGGTTAACTAGTTCTTCTTTCCCTCTTTGTTTTGAATTGTTTTACCAGAATGATCAACACCATGTGTTAACATGTGGATTATTTTGATCAGTACATGTCAGGCTATGATTTTGTTCATTTGATTTACTTTAACTTGTTGAAAATGTTTTGCAAACTGGCTGACTTTCTCTTTGGCAAACTGCAGAACAGTACAACACTTCAAATACCTAATGATCTAGTGGTTATGTGATGCCCTGAATTTTGTTTTGTTAACCAGGAGAGACACACTATGCTGAAACCTTGTTTACAGATGTGGCCTGGCAGCACAAGGAAGTTAAGTGACTTGCTCAGCGTCACACAGCAAAGTACCAGTCTGGTCCAATTCCAAAGCTCATGCATTCTTGTTAATCCACAAAAAAGTGTCTCTTGTATTCTTTTTCCAAGTGAACCCCCTGCACCTAGGCTGGCTTCTGTTGAACACCCCACTATCTATACTGTGTCCTTAGTACTGCCTGGGGCTGCATATGAGCTTGCGGACTCATGAAGAGAATTATCACACCTCAGACTGTAATCATATACCTCAGAGAGTTGTGCATACCTACACCGATACGGATCATCAGCTGGCACTGGTAAAAAATACCTCCCAAATCACACTTAAGTCCACTTTTTCAATGTTTGACTTCTGCTCCCACAGAAAACATTGAGTGGATCACCACCCTTCTGCACAGTGAAGGCAGTATGTACAGATCCCCTGTTGTGTTTTTGTCCCACCTCATTAACCAACAACTGGGTCTTCGTGGAAGGCCAAGCAGTAAGCCTCAGGACTCACCAGAAAAACTGCTGTTCATGCCCTCAGAAGGGCTGTACTTACTATGGATAACAATATTATTAGCAAGAGAGGCATACTAATGCCTTGAGCGAATCCACCAGACTTCTAGTGTCAGTCTACTTCTTTACCTGTGATCTGCAGAACCCCGCAGGACAGTTCCCTGCAAATCTTCTCCAGTACTTTTTAGTGCCCTACTCCACAATGCGAACTGGTTGGCTACCACCCTTCAAAATCCTGAATGATCTATACACAGCTCCTTCAATACTGTCCTAACAAACGTCAACACCCCCCCCCCCCACACACACACACACCTGAGGGTACTCTCCCTATACTGAATTCAAGCAACACTTTAAGTGCAGCCTGCCACTGAGTATTTGTCATCTCTGGCTGCTCTCATTCACAGTCAGGTAGTGATCATGGTGCTGGCAGCCCTACATTTCAGATCTAACAATTATCTACTAAACATCCCCCTTCCTGTCTTCCCCTAACCTGAATATAGCTGTACCCTGCTGGAATGGCCTCTTCAGTCCCTCTCTGGCATTCATTCTTCTCTTCTGCTCCCCACACCAAAAACTGGCGAACTCACTACCTATCTGCATCATGAATGCGGTTAGTACAGTTGCCCGTGTCATTTTTACATATTAATAATAAACATGATCTTCTGGTAAGCCAGGCTGATAGGAGCAGGGCACATGGGGAAACATAGGCATTCCTACTCATATAAGATCTAATCCACCTATGATTAGGCACTATTAAATGACATGCATAATCATGTGCACACCCATCATTTAATAGTGCCTAATCAAAGGTTGCCTAGATCTTTTAAGGATAGAAAAGCCTATAATTCCCCTTGTTCCCTGCTGCTATCAGACTGACTTACTGGAAAGATTTGTTTATTTTTGATATTTCAAAAAACATAGGGACTGTACTACCTTCATTCATGACACACAAGGGTGATGAGCTCACCGGTTTTTGGTGTGGGGAGAAGTAATGAGAATGAATACCAGAGGGGGACTGAGAAGGCCTCTCCTGCAAGGTACTGCTATATTTAGGGAAGGGGGAAGACAGAAGGGGAGAAATATGAGCAGATCACTGTGAGAAATAAGATGTGGGGCTGCCAGCACTATGATCACTACCTAACCCTATTGTCCTGGTCAACATTCCCCTTCCCATAAAACCAGTTAATGTAATTGTCCAAGGCTGTGTGTGGGTATTAATGTGCGAATTGGCTACCACTACACATTCAGTCACTTCACTACCAGTCTAGCATTGCTTGTAAAGCACTTTGGGATACAATGTGTATGAAAGCACTATATAAATACTGATTCTTATTCTTATTATTTCCCATGGATAAAGAAGAGAAGATAAGACAAGCATATTTTTGATTTCCAAGAATGTATGAAGTCTGGCATTGGACTACAGAAGAACTTTGCTACAAACAAGTGCTGGATCTATGGGGTGGTGAAGGGTGCAGCTGTAACCCCCCCCCCATTGTAAAGTACTCGCCTGCTGCTGCTGCATTTCACTTTGTTGAAGAAGTCTGATTTATTGATTGTACAAATGTTTACATTCAAAAATATGGATTACATTTGTAGTTTCAGTCAAAAACATACTAGAAAAGCATAATAGCAGAAAATATAAAGGTTTCATAAAAATGTTAAAATGTGCATATCAAGTATGCACACGATCCCAGCACCCCAACCCCACCCCTCCAATTGTAGCATCCTGGATACGCCATAACCACTAGACCACCAGGTTATTCAAGATTTGTACTGCACTGTGGTTTGCCAAAGAGAAAGTCGGTTGGATTAAAACACAATTTCAGCATGTTAAAGTAAACAAAATGAACAGAACCATATTCTAACATGCATATTGATCTAAATAACGCACATGGTTTTGACAACTTTGGTGAAACAGTTCTGTTCAAAGGGAAAAAAGAACTAGTTAGCACTATAGAGAGCCATGTAGCTCTCTGACTTTGGTTCCGAAGATGTCATCACTTAACACATTTGGCTGCCATTTTAAGACGCAAGTAAGGCAGTTTTTTTGAAATTGGAAGGCTGATTTTACATTTTTCAAATGCTTTGGAACCACATTTAGGTAACTTATATAAATGTAGTTTTAGCATTAACGAATTCAGCAGCCTTTCCTTTAGTCCTGTTTGAGGTCAGATTTCTGAATAGTTTGTCGTCAAAACGTTGTTTAGGTATCCTTTAAAGGGGTAGGAGCAAGTGCAAGGCTCCGTTGAGCCATGGAACTGTAAATAAATAACTGCTTGCATAAATGAATGTGGATTAATGCCTGCCAGTCAAAGATGGTCACCAAGAGGCAGTATAGCACAGTGGGTTAAGGCTCTGAGCTGTAGATCTGGAGACCTGGGTTGGAATCCCACAGCTGCCTAGGTGTGTACTGTGTGATCCTGAACAAGTCACTTGACTTCATTGTGCTCCCAGATCGCATCTGGAAACAAGCTTCAGCTTAGTGTGCTACTCCTGATTAAACAATGTTCCCTTTCCCTTTCCCAAGAGATGTGAGATGCTCAGCATGACCCTACGGCCAGCACCAAGACCAAATGGTAGACAGCCCTCCAGACAGACATTTCAGAGAAGGCCTGGTGTAAATGCTGCAGACTGGCAAAACAATCTTGCATGGACCAAAAGAGCCACCTGATTCAAAAGATGGCACTGCATTTCTGGTATCGAACCCCGGCCCAGCTCAAAGCTTTGGGTGTGACCACCAGTGATATCTGCTGGAGGTGTGATTCCCCATCAGCTGAACCATTACACATTCTATGGACCTGCCACCACTTAGCCCCATTCTGGTTACCCAAAAATGTTCGACTATCCTCGAGGTGAATATCCCCAAGTCCCCACACAGTCTCCTGTTAGGTTGTCTGCCTCCAGGCACCTCCCTACCATTGGTAAAATTGAAATGGCTAATAGCAGCACTGTAGAGGCTAAATGGTTAATCCTTCTCAAATGGAGATTCCAACCATCCAGGAATGGCTTTCCTCAATAGAAAATATAGCTAAAAATGTTAGATTAGCCTTCCAAGTCAAGCAGAAAATGGCTACCTATCAGGGATTGTGGGCACCATATTTACAATATGTGGCTCGCCATTCTGTTCCTAGCAATGTCAAGCAGGCCAACTTAATTTGGCACCCCTCCATAAGGATTAATCCACCACCCTCTTGCACTCCAGGTAATAGGTAAAAGAACTGTGTGTGATTTAAGTTTGATGCCTTATCAGGATAATCTGTATTTATACCTTACTGTCACGTGTACATGTGTACATGTATGACCACAGTTGCCCTGACATATGTTCTGCCTAAATGCTTTTTGTACTTGTTTTTTTTTTTACTTTAAATTGTACATAAACTGCAAACATTTCAAAAAAAGATTAACTGCAAAAAAAAAAAAAAAAGATGGTCACCAAGAGACAGTGCCACTGTGATTTTCATTTAATGGAATAAATTAAACTGTTTGATTGTTGTAACATGCCAACTGAGTGATGTTCGCTAGAAATAAAGACACCAACACAAGGTTTAATAAATGTTTTATTGTGTCGCCACCTCCTGCCAGCATGTGGTCCCAGGTGCCCCGACCCTGTTTTCCCTGACCAGCTGTCTTATCTCCATCTGTTGCCTCCTTGATTCCCATGTTCTTGTCTGTCCTGATGTCCTGGAGTCCATGAAGGGGCTGAGCCTGAATGATCTTGTGTCCCAGCAGTCCACGTAGAGGCTGTGGCTGGGTGAGATTGGCAGACTAGTTCCTGGAGGGGGTGTTCTTTTCCGGTGGTCCATGGAGACCTGTAAGCCAATGACCCACACTGCCTTGGAATAATCCTTTGGCCTGTATCCTGCTTGATGTTTCCACCCTGCCCCAGGCAGCTGGTTCCTCGTCTTGTTTCCTTCTCCTTCCCTCTCCCCCATTTGGTCACACATGGGTGACTGGTTACATTTACTGCACAGCAATACATCTAGAGTATTGTTAGTCCAGACTGTGGGGTGCAGTACATGAATTTTGTACTGTGTAGATATTTAGTCTTTTAGAGTTTAGGATTTAGGGATGTGGTACATCAGTTTAGTAATGTTATAGTTTTTATAGAGTTTTAGAGTTTAGACATTTCATGTAATAATATTTCAGTATGTTTAATAAGCTTTGACCTTGTTTTTGCATTTGAGTCAGCTTCATGCCTCTCCATTGTTCCCAGTTAGTAGCAAATGGACTTGGGGTCCCCTTCCCCAAAATTCCCCAACACCCGCTGGCTGGGCATCACACACAAATCCACTTCTGGGTGGTTGGCATAGTCGTATTACATGTTTTCCTTCAAAGTTGAAGATAGGGTGGACCTGTGCCCTAACCTGACCAGGCCATTTTGAGAGAGGTCAGCGTCAGTGGCTTCCCTCGCTCATTACAGTATCACTAGCAGAAGAAGGAAGGTGGTGATGCCATAGTACAAAACACTGGTGAGGCCTCACCTAGAATACAGTGTTCAGTTCTGGAGGCTGCATCTTCATAAGAACATAGACAGGGTAGAGGCGGTCCACAGAAGAGTGACCAAGATTGTGCAGGGCTTGCATCAGAAAACATGTGAGGACAGATTAAAAGCCTCAGTATGTAGACACTGGAAGAGAAGAGGGACAGGGGGATATGACAGAGACCTTCAAGTATCTTAAAGGCTTTGGCCCGGTGGTGCTGAGTGTTGAGGCACTGGACGCCACATCTCATGTCACGCTGGTGACCAGGGTTCTGGAACAGACTCAGGGTGGCGGGGTCAGCGGGGGGGGGGAAGGATTGAGTATCCGGAGGACTGCTCTGTTCTTCTGGGGTGGGTATCAGGAGACTTGTCGCTCTGCAGCGGCCCCCAGTGAAGAGCGGGGGCACCGAAGTAGTGTGCCAATTACAGTGGGGCGAGGTGACGGACATCAGCTGAGGGTCCACCCTCAACGCAGATGCACTGAAGATCCTGTGGAGGCGTAAACCAAGGTGGAAAACCCCAGTGCTCTGGGTGGCGATGGCGGGGCTCAAGTGGTGGAAACCCACTCACCCAATGCTGGGGTCGGTCCCTACTTGACTCTCTGTGATCCCACCTCTCTCATTGGGCATCATGGAAGGGAGGGACCCAGCACCCAGTTCCTCAGTTGGGGAGGGACAAGTCAGGCGGTAGAGGCAACATTGTGGGAGCCCCCACCAGAGAGATGTCCAGAAGCACCAGTGACCAGTGCGAAATAAAGTAAAAAAAAAAAAAGTATTTTAAAGGCTTGAACAAAGTGCAGGTGGGTGACATCTTTTAGTACAAGAGTTATACAAGGATGAGGGGGCACAATATGAGATTGGGGGTGCAGGATAAGGGGAAATGAGGACCTTTTTCTTCACGGAAAGGGTGGCAGGTGCTTGGAATAGCCTGCCCCAGGAAGTGGTGGATGCTAACACAGTGGAGGGAATTCAAGCACACATGAGATAGACATAAAGGAACCCTAGATGTGGTGAAGAGAGGTGAAAGTCAATGACCAAGTAGGGTCACGGCTGGTCAGACACTGATGCAGGCAGAGAATACAGGCAGACTAGGTGGGTCTAGCGGTCCTTATCTGCCATCAACTACTGTGTTACTATGTTGCTATGTTTAAGTTCACTGCATGTTATTAGCCTTCTTGTAATTGTACCTGAGCTTAAGTTTTATAGCAGCCTGTACGCTGTTTATGTTTCCATTTACTGCACTTTACCAACATGTATTCCTCTCCCCCTCCTGGGTCGCACCTGGAAATGAGCCTTGTCTTAGTGGACCTTTCTCCATTACCAATTTTCAATAAATAAATAAGTAAATATCCATGACTTTGTTACTTATACACATGCAAATGTTGCAATCCTAAAATCCCAATGCTTCCAGGATGTTTAAAGGGGGCTACAGTTCACCTGGAAAATAGTATTTTCTGTATGATAATGGGCAGTGTGGGCTTACAGGTGACTATTCTTCAGTCCTGCTGGCACTTTATAATAAATTCAGTGGTCGCATTTGATTTGTGCACTGATAGCAGGGGCCATTTTAGAATCACATGACATTACCTGTGATGTAGTTTATGTTACTGTTAACCACTTTTAACACTGACGGAATGTGTCACTGAATTGAGAGCGACATAGACTAAATCACTGTTGATGTTATTGGGTACCAAAAAGGCCTTTTCTAGCAGAAATCAGAAATAAATTCATGAATTTGAAGAAGTTAGCAATAAATGAATAGTAACACAATGAGGGAAGATATTTCAGTTTGTTATTTTTCGTAGAGGGTCGTATAACCATGGAACAGGTTGCAGAGTGGGTGGTGGAGGTTGACACGGTGCAGACACTCAAAAGAGCATGGGACAACTATATGGGCCTAGGGAGAGGAGGGCAGAGGGATGGGAAGTAAAAGGGAGGCGGAGCAGACTGGATGGGCCAAATGGTCTTTTTCTGACACCAAATCCTATGATTCTATGATTTACAAACCGTTATTTACAGGACTTGCAGGTTTTCAGGTTAGATGCATTTCCTTTAAATATGTCTTCTGGAGACTAGTAGTACTCCCCCATTTTCTTTCTGAAACTACTTTCGTATACTGGATCAGGTGTCAGGTTATTGTGCTTTTATGTGAACTGGTCATACAGACTAGCCATATCAATGAATTAATTGTGCAGTCAGGTCCCATTTATGGAAGCCAGATTAAAATGGCACCCTCAGGGTATCTCATATTTAGGTATTAAAACTCCTCCCTTAAGCTGGCCTGTCTGGGTAGCGGTAGTGTTACCACTACTGCTTGTGATGCCAGCAACTCAAATTCAGGAATGAGCATGAGTTACTGGGTGCCAACTAGGTGGAAGAGGAGCTAGCATCCCACGGGACACACTCCTTCTCTGGAGTGGGAGGATGCCAGGATCTGCTGCACTACTGCAACCTCGGTGACTAGACGTGGTGCAGGTGGAGCTGAAGCAGTGGAGGGAGGATGTCAATGGTTCCAGACATGCTGAGCATACACCGTATGGGTATACAGTATGTGCTACAGAGCCATCAACCCAGTGTCTAGCAGATAGGGAAAAATCTCAGGTAAATCCCAAGACATCACAACACGATTAGGGGCCCTCTTGGGCCCCGTGAGTCTGACTGCCTGCCCCACCACCTAGAACTCTGTTGTTCAGCAGGGGTAGGCTGAGCACCCCACTGGAACTACAACAAGGAGGTAAGTCCATGATAAGTGGTGGCAGGGAAGGTGGGGAGGTTGGAGGTACATACTGTAACTCCACTTCTTAAGGAAATTAATACTGTAATTCATCTGTTTGTATTATCCTACTGTAACATCCCGAGTCATGCCTGAAAATAGGCATTTATTGTTTAGTGTGCTTACCCGGTCAATAAAAACTAAATAAATAAAAATGGAAGAGTGACTAAGACAGATATGGGCCATGCAGAATCATGACTGGGACATCTCTATCCCTGGATATAAGTTATATAGGAAGGGGTGGGAAGAGGAGGGGGAGTGACTTTGTACATGAAGGAAGGGATAATCTGTACGAGGAGGGAGGAGGCAGATGGAAGGACAGAGGTGCTGTGAATACAGGTACAATCCAGAAAAGGTAGAAAGCTTAGGATAGGAGTGGTGTACAGGCCACCAAACCAGAATAAAGAGTTAGACAAAGAACTGGGGTCCAAAATTACGGAGATGGCCAGCAGGGGGGGGGAGTAGTAATTATACAGGACTTCAGTCTGCCTGGGGTAGACTGAAAGATCCCCGCTACCACCGGTACTAGGACTCAGGGGATGCTGGATGCATTCCAGAGTGGGTTCCTGACACCATGTGTCCTGGAGCCCACCAGGGAGAAGTCCATACTGGACTTGGTCCTATCTTATGTATTTGTTTAGTTAGTTTTTGTTGACCAGGTAAGTGCACCAGACAAATGTTGCCTATTTTCAGGCACAACCCGGGGAAGAGAGATACAGATGAATGCCAACTGACTGTGAACCAGATTAAGCTGTTGGTGGTATTTTAGTGAATGGGGGGAAATTTTGGCCAGGGCACTGGGGAAATTCCCCTACTCTTCGGCAGGGGTGCTGTGGAGCCGATTGAGTGTGATGGAGTGCAGATGGCTGCTAAGAGTAGTAGAGGATGGACCTCTGCTAGCCTGCTCCTGGATATTACATGCAAGGGTAATGGTATGGCTAGATTGCACCCGAGCAGTGGCCAGCAACATGTACCGATACCCTCGTGGTAGGCAGTCTCGGTAAACAATGCAGAAATCATCGGAATGTTTGCAATGAGGGGCGGCCCCATAAATCGGGCAGAGCCTGCAAGTTTAGTACCAACAGCGACTGATGGCATTGGTGTAACGAACACTGGAGACACCCCGTCACAGGGGTCTGAGGATGTAATTATGCAACTGAGAACAAACGATGACTTATGGAGGCAGCAATGGCAGAATACCAATTGGCACAATTACAAGCTGAAGAGGACAGGAAAAGGAAATGGCCCGAGGCTGATTCTCCCTTGAGCCTATCGGGTACCAGCAGTAAAGTATTAAAAAGTTCAATTCCTGTTGTTTCAGGAGACAAACGTTCCCCACCCCAGACCCCTAACCTTGTAACAGATAATAGTCAAGAGCCTCTGGCCTGGTGGTGCTGAGGGTTGAAATGTTTCACGCCACACCTCGCGCTATGCCGGCAACCTGGGTTCGGGAATGGACTCGGGTTGCTGAGGGTTGGCAGGGGGAGGGAGGATCGAGCATCCCAGTGGATGCTCTCCTCCCTCAGGGGTGGGACACTGGGGACGCGGTAGTGTCTGACACTCCCACAGAGAGTGCCAGTGGAAGCACCGGCCCTTGAAAGGATCGGCAGCTCTGATATGCCAGATTCTGGGAGGTGGGACGTCATATGGTGCATGAGAGGATGATGTGCACTCGCACGTTGCCTCTCTGGATGTAAGTGCTAAAGGTGCCAGCATCCTAAGGGGGCCGGGAACTAAGGGAGAAAAATCGGGGAAAAAATGTATAAACCTTGGCCCTACGGGCAAGATGAAGCTAAGGGGATGGGATACCTTGGGGATTGCCCTGGTGGACGGAGTAGGAGGAAGTACGAGGCCTCCTCTGAAAGCCATGGGAGCCAGCAAGTCAAAAAAAAAACTAGTCAAGAGCCTTGCTCCCCACAGAAGGCACTCCAAGGTGTGGGTTGGATACAACTAGAATCGGGTGCCTAGATAGCAGACCCTGCTATTCCGATTTCTGGAGTGGGTGGGAACATAATGATAGAGGAAGAATGACTAAAAGACACTATCTTACCACAACAATCAGCTGAAGATTTAATTCAGCAAACTCCATTACTTATCAGCCCTGGGATTTCTCCTGTTACAGGCTGGTCAGGCCCCCATGAACAAGTTATTCCCCCTGCTCAACCTCTGATTCAGAACTCTGATGGAAGTATCTCATATTCCCCGATACTGGAGGCACAACTACCTGTGGTTCATGATTTGGGGTATGCCACGGGGGTGGATGCACCTAATATAGATGATGTACAAGAACAGCCTGGATTAACAGTTCCTCCAGCTACATTTGCCAGTCTTTTCAAAAAGCCAGTAACGCTGGCAAAACGTAGAAATGCAGTTAGATTACAGTTTCTGGAATCTGCAGATGATATGCCTGATCGGTTTTATGTAGTCAAAGTCCTGATAAAACAACTGCTGAGTTTTTCTCCCAGTGAAGTATATGGCCTTATACATACCTTGGGGATAATACTTATGACATTAGTTTTCATACATCTGATTTACTTAATCGTTTCTGGATGAAATATGCATTACTTAAAATAAATCTGGCTTGGTCTCATTTTCAAGCTATCCCCCTCACGAAACAATCTTTTAAGGTGATAACAGTAATGTTTAGGAATGAGGGTGTAAATGTTGAAGACATTACGTATTGGCTTGAGAGGAAATGTACAATTCAGGGTAACCCAGAACCCATCCTGGACACAGAGGGTTTCTGGAATGGCGGCTGGTGATATAAAGTAAATTTAATACAGTCAGATGATGGATTACAACACTTGCCCAGTTGTTTCTGCGTGGGCCATGATAAGGGGTTTATTTTTTATCCAGGACAGCCACGGCACTGCTATAAGTGTGGATCGCCCAGTCACTTTAGCAGGACATGTGAGGTTATCAAATGTGTCCAGTGTGGTGAACCGGGGCATGTTATATCGGACTGCCACCATCCTGCAAAGTGTTCCCCATGTGAGGAAGCTCATTCCTATGCTGACTGCCCCTGGGCAGCCTAAACTAAGTCTAACGGGGATTTCCGTATTCAGGATTGTTACATTAATACAGCTGTTAAAGCTGCACTACGACAGAGGCCCCCCCACAGAGACCAGACGCCTGTCTGCTTTGGTCGGGAGATCATTCCAGTGCAAGAACTGACTGTATCTGTATTGGGTATTGAAGAAAATGCACCTGTTTCCGTAACGCTAGAACCTGAGGTCCCAGCAGTTGTTCCATGTACCTCTGTGGCATCAATGCCTCCAGCCTTGCCCCCAGAAGAGGCTTTCATGCTGGTATCTAACAGGCGAAGCAGCCTTAGATCTCAGAATGCGGGGAAAGCTGTCCCAGAGTCAGCAAAGCTTGTTCTTCAAAATACCTATCAAGTGTTGAAGATGATGTTGGTACAGAGTCTGACTCAACTTCTGTACAATCATCACAACCTGAGGGGATGTCTGATGTTGAACAACCCTTGGAAAAATCAGACACGGCTAAAAAGAAAAAAAATAGGTTGAGGGTAAGGAAATGGAATAAGAAGAAATGAGATGACATGGGACACATATGATATACTACTAACAAATCAGGTTGAAGTACAGATTGTGTTTTTTTATATCCATTATTTGTATGCTGCAGATATATAACATTTCGGTGGCCTCTTTAAATGTTTGTAGTATTCAGTCTGAGAGGAAAAGAATGCAAATTTTTTCACTATTTGAAAAGGGAGAACATGATGTATTTTTTCAGGATACTAGGTTGCATGCTGGAGCAGAAATGGAACAGGCAACAGTAGAATGGCGATGGGGGGTTATATACTGGTCACTGGGAGAAGATACATGCAGTGGTATAGGTATTGCTATCAATAGTCCTTCGACAAAATTATTACAACTAGTAGATATTTTTCCAGGGCAAGTATTAATGTTAGATAAGGTTGTTAGTGACTTACAATGTCTATTCCTACATGTGTATGTGCCCCAGACTAAATCTGCTAGGGTTGAGCTCTTTAGAATGATACAGCCATATTTATTTACATCCAAACATGTCTTTTTAGGCAGAGATTTTAATTGCAGTAGATACTGAATGGATAGAGGCCTCTGCACCCAAAAACTGCTTCGTGATGCAAACTGTCTTAATGATTTATTAGTTCAAACAGGGCTCATAGATGTTACGGCTATCAATGGTACTCCCAACAAAACCTTTTTTCAGGCTACTAAAGCCACCCGCATAGATTTTTGGTTTATGTCTGAATCTTTAAAGGTGATAGAGACTAAAACTATTCAGGTAGCCCCATCTGACCATGCTATCTTGGAAGCCATGGTTACCAGCCATGAAAATATGCATCACGGACCGGGGTACTGGAGACTAAATTTGGAACTGCTACTCCTTCCCACAGTAGAAGATGGTTTTGTAGCCTTGTTAGAAGCAAGGAAATCAGTTGTCTGTCTTTACGATACGTATCAGGAGTGGTGGATGGATACGAAACATAATATTAAGCAATATTTTAAATGTATAGCAAAGAACAATGGCAGACATAAAACTGACATGTATAGAGTTTATAGAAGACAATTTTTTAGAACTACATTTTCAAACAGCACAGTGGATGTCTCAGTTCTCCCTGCATTACATGAGATTAGGGAACGAATAAATAAGGTACAATATGATCGATCAAAGTCCTTAGATACTGAATGGCATTTTGGGACCCAGGGTGATAAAGTCTTCATGAATCCTTTGCAGTTTTATGCTTCTCAAAGACAGCAGAAATACATGGCAGGTATCAGACAGGGAAATGGTGTACAAATTTAAAGGATGTTATCCATGCTGTTGACGCTCGTGTGCAGATGCTTTTTGGATCCCCAAATGTTTTACCCACTGCGCATAAACCCTGGTTAGCTCATTGTAATCTACCCAGTTGTCAACACATGATAAAACTATATCGGTGGCACACATTATGCCTTTAGAAGTGTCTGCTGTATTTTCTCAAACTAAAGCAGGGACAGCCCCAGGAATGGATGGGATTCCCTACGAATTATATCAAATTATATTTAATATGCTATTACAAGAATTTACGGATATTTTAAATGAATTTTTGATTTTGGGTGTCTTACCTAATAGTATGAACAATGGTTTAGTGATATACAAGAAAGGAAATAGGATCTGATGAATTGGAGACCGATAACATTGCTTAATACTGACTTTAAACTGTTAACTAAAATATTGAATAATCGGTTAGTTCTCCATGTGGATTACCTCTTACACCCTGCACAAACTTGTTCAATACCAGATAGGAAAATAACGGATAGCTTAATACTTTTACGTGAAATTATCCAGAAAGGGGCTACAGGGGAACTCACAGGCCTAATATTCAATCTGGATCAGACCAAGGCCTTTGATAATGTAAGACATGATTATTTATGGAACTGTTTAGAGCACTATGGGGTACCAAGTACTTTTATCACTTGGCTACGAACATGTTATGACAAGGCTACAGCACAAGCATATTGTAATGGATGGCTAGGAAAGAAGTGTGCCATACAACGGGGGGTCCGTCAGGGTTCCCCAATGAGTGCGCTCTTGTATTTATTTACTTTGGATCCCTTAATACGGAATATACATGATACCACAAAGATACAGGGGTTGTCCTTTTCGTGCAGTAACCTGGAGATTAAATGTATAGCATATGCAGATGATGTTGTTTTTTCAGTAGGAGATTTGCCTTCTGCATATTGCCTAGAGCAAGCCCTACAAGATTTTATGACATATACAGAAGCCAGAATAAATGATGAAAAATGTAATTGTATACCACTTAGAGTTGAGGATGTCCAGGTTACTTATGTAATAGGAATACCAGTACTCAGGGAAACATGTAAAATTTTAGGCCTTCTATTTGGGGCGGGAGATTTAGCTTATCTAAATTGGAAGTTTAAGCTTCAAGAAGCACAAACTAAAGTTAATATATGGAATACATGGAATACATGGAGATTATCAAAACTAAAGCGGGTTCAAATGCTTAAAACTTTTCTATTACCAATTTGTTTGTATTTAAGTTCAGTTTTTAGTCTTCCTTTAGCTATAGAGACACAAATGTATAACTGTTTCTTTTCATGTATCTGGGGTAGTAGATTGAACCCTATAAAACGTAGTCTCGTATTCCGAAAAAGAAAACATGGAAGTTTGAAAATGATCCAACCCATAATTTTCTTTTTTACCATGTTTCTTTATACAAATTTAAGGCCCTTATTTACAGATAAGGTTGAACACTGGAAACCACCGTGGCTCCTAGATTCTATAGGAAATATAATTTCCACATGGCTATGATACCACACACTATGATACCAAGACAAAGATCTATAACTCACCTTCCACAGTCTATAAAAGTGTGCTTTAGAAAAATTAAGATGTGGGGTATTACAAAAGAATCTATTATTCATTTTAGTAGAAAGGAATTATATGCCTTTATAATTCAAAAATATTTCCAAGATACTGCCCCTTTTGACTCATACTCTCCTCAACATAAACTTTTAATTGGCAACATGTTGACTTCCCCACGTATTCCACTTTATATGTGGGATGTCTTATGGTTATCTCTCTAAGGCAAACTGAACGTACGAGGAAATTTAAAACACAAACAGATCACTGAATGTTATTGCCCAAGGGAAATGTGCCATACTACAGTTGAAACAATGGCACATTTGTTTTTGGAATGTCCTTTTATGTTAGACTTTTGGCACACTATAAAAAACAAGTAGCCTACGTCCCCATTTTTTCAGATGTCCTTGGAAATATTATGCGTAGGTATTTTGCCACATATATGGACTAAACACAATAGGGTGACAATGTGATTGTTTTTGCTGTGCTTTAAATTTTATATTTGGTATGTGTGGTGTAGGCTTACAATTCAACAGTGCTATTTTACAACAGGGGCGTTATTCTATATGATTGAAAATTCCATTCTCAAATTACAGAACCAAGATTGTGATACGGTTTCATCCTCCATTTATAAATCTAGATGGGATTCAATAAATTGGATATGATGGTAGATAAATATCTGTTTGTGGTCATTTGAAGCATTGCTCCTATATGTTGATTTCTCTACAAACATTTATACCTATGTGTGGCTGAATATAATAAGTGTTCTGCCTTCCTGGTTGTCATGAATTAAACTTCCCATACTCTTTTGTTTGGGAAGAAAAAAAGTATAATATTAGTCTGTTTGTGGTTATGGGTTTCCATATGATTAACATACTACTTGATTTATTGATTTTTTCTGTATACTGTTCTTCCTTCAATTTTTGGTTTTCCTGTCAGAAGATATACCTTATTTGTCTTTTATTTTCTATGTATATTTTTCTATGTCTCTGTATGATGACCTTTTGCTTAGTTTTTCTGTTCCTTGCTGACATGACTGAAGATTTCACCTACTACTTTTATATGGGACAAGTGAAGAGCATATGTTAGTACAGGATTTCTATTCACAGGTTCAGCACTAGATAATAGTATAACCTAGACTCAATATGTTTAGATTATTTATCTGTTTTCTATCATTTCAGATTTCTAAATTTATCTGTGTGCAGCTAACACATTTGTTAATCGTTGTTGTTAACATTTAATAAATAATTTCCCCTACTCTGTTGGGGGGGGGCCGTTTATGATTATTCATCAGCTTTTGGGGTTCTATAGGAGGAAATTTTTGGGTGCAAGGTATGATGAAAAACATATTTAAGCTTAACATAGTTTACATTACGATTTTGTGTGCAGTAATGCTACTGTGTATATGGTTTTGCTTTGACACTTGGCCCTACTATTTTCATAGTGAGGGAGCAGGAGTCCAGAAATTAGTGTTCTGTTTTGGGACCCTAAAGAATGTTAGCCTTCACTGAAGGAATGATGGACTCCTCATTTATGTTATTCTATATGTGCTGTATTATTTGGTGTGTAGTAACACTATTGTGTATTTGTTTTGTTTTCTCCTCTAATCTTACATTGGAGGTGGGGGGCTAATTTCAGCTTGTTTTACTAAGCTTTGGGTCTATAGCAATGACATTTGTGTATTGAATGTATGATGGAAATCTTATTTCTGTTTACTTTTCCTTTTGCATTATGATTTTGTGTGAAGCAACACTATTATATATGTAATTTACTTTCAAATTTTGATAAAAATTCCCCTACTCTTTTCGAGAAGTGCCATGGGATCTTTAACATCCACCTGAACTACCACCAGAACAGGCAGATGGGACCTTGGTTTAATGTCTCATCTGAAAGACGGCACCTCAGGAGTGCAGCACCCCACCCTCATGCTGCACTGCAGTGTCAGTATTGGGATATTAACCCAAGTGCCTGGTGTGGGGATAAAACCCACAGCCTTCTGATCTCCTGGCCTCAGAGGCGAGTGTGCTACCTGCTGAGCCACTGACACTGACAATGGTCAATGGATAATGATCTAATGGTGTGCATGTCCAAGAAGTAAAAGTGGTGGCACTGTTTGCAGGAAGCAACCACCACACTGTGTGGTTCCACTTGAACATGGGCAGGAAGACGATTAAGATGTAAACAATGATTCTAGACTTCAGGAGAACAGACTACAGTAGGATGAGAGAGATTCTGGAAAGATCCCTTGCTGGGATCAGGAAAGAGATGGGTTGGACCAGAAATGGCCCATAATCAAGGAGTGGCTGTTGGCAGACACTAACATGTGTGCCAACGCCAAACCTGAGAAGAAAATATCAAAAGCCACAAAGCCCAGTTGGTATGATAGGTAGGTACTCCAGGCAATAAAAGGTAAGAAGACAGCCTTCAAGAAGTACAAGCACACTCAGAAAGATAAGGACAGAGTGGAGTACTGTACCAAGGCAAGGGAGGCAAGCAGAGCAGGCCAGTTGGCCAGGGCCAATAGACAGCTGCAGCTGGCAGAGAGGGTGAAAACAGGGCAGAAGGCTTTCTTCTAGTGTATTACAGTGAAGAGGGATATGAAGGGTGGGATAGACAGATTGAGAAGTGGGGGTAGGGGGCGGCAGAGGGAAATGAAGAGAAAGCATAAGTACTTTCTTCTGTACAGTCTTCACTAAAGAGAAAGATGGTACAGTATCTCGGGGGGGGGCAATGGGTTGAGTGGTGACGCAGATAGCGAGATTGAAGCTGACAGGGTGAGAAAAGGCTTAAAGGTCCTAAAGGTATACAAATCCCTGAGAGCAGATGGCAAACATTCAAAGGTGCTGAAGAAGTTGGTGAATGTGCTGGCAGGGCCCTGGTAGACCTATTTAACACCTCATTGGAGTCAGGGACAGTATCCCTGGACTGGAGGACACCACATGAAGTGCTGATACATAAAAGCAGGCTGAGGGATGACTCTGGTAACTACCAACCAGTCAATCTGACCGGTATAGTGGGGAAACTCATGAAAGCCATACTGAAAGAAAGACTGTGAGCCTTTGGAGGAAAATGGGCTCCAGGAAGAGAGGCAGCATGGGTTTGTGTCAGGATGGTCCTGCTAGACTAACCAGATTGATTTCTTTGACTGGGCAACCAGGACAGTGGATAGGGCTAAGCGGTGGACTTTACCTGGATCTCAGCAGGATCTTTGACTCTGTTTCCCACAGGAGATTAATCAGTAAGCTGGAGGACCTCAGAATAAGGGGAAAACTGGTTATGAGAGTTAGAAACCAGCTGCCAGATAGAATTCAGAGGGTGGTGATCAGGGAGGAGTTCTCAGAGGTTAGGCCAGTCACTAGCAGGATCCCACAGGGCTCGTGCACAATTCAGTGTTGTTTAACATCTTCATCAGTGATATTGCAGATGGGATAATGGTTAAAATATGCCTTGTTGCAGACAACACAAAGATCTGTTGGAGAGTAGACATGGAGGAAGGGAGACAGGACCTCAGGGAGGACCTGGCTAAGATAGAGAAATAGTCAGGTATATGACAACTGAGATTCAATGCCAAAAAGTGCAAGGTAATGCACTTGGGGAAGGAACTGTCTGGGAGGTATGCAGGTTACCAGGCTACCAGGTCAAAGTAGGAGAAGGACTTTGGAGTGATTATTATTAGTGATCTGAAGCATTCAACACACTGCAAGAAAGCAGCAGCCAAAGTGAATCAGATGCTAGGCTGCTTAGCCAGGTGTATAACCAGCAGGAAAGTGGAGGTCATTCTGCCACTGTATAGATCCCTAGTTCAGCCACATCTTGATTTCAATGTGCAATACTGGTGCCCTTACCTACAGTAGAGATGGGAACTTGAGTTTGGATATATCAGGATACAGGGTATATTATGTAAATCAAAATGATCAATGCAGTGGTGGCATGGCAGTTTATGCGTTCGACAAGTTGGAATCAAGCGAGGTACCAAATTCAAATAAAAATATAGCAGGCTGGAGCAAGTTTGGTTCAACATTTTGCCGATGAACAGTAAGAAGATACAGATCAGTGTAGGTTATAGATCTCCAGGGTTATCAAATAATGAAAACTGTTTTTTTGTTTTTAAAGATCGAACAAATAGAGCCAGGGGTTAACACCATAATTATGGGAGACTTTAATCTACCTGATATAGATTAGGAAATAATCGAGTGAGCACTCATTATGGAAAGAGGTTACTGGAGTATGCCAATCTAAATAATATGCATCAGCTATTCCACGAAAATACACGAGGTAACAACATCCTAGATGTAGTGATGTACAGATTAAATATTGGCACTATTAAATGCATGGTGAGGGAACCACTGTGCAACACTGATCATAATATGGTTCAGATTAATATTATTAACAGTTGGGATTCACTGGATAGCAATACTAAGATTAGGTGTTATGATAAGGCAGATTATGAAAAGATAAGACAATTTATTCAAGGATGGAATTGGGAGGAAGATTTCAGGAACAAAACCGTGGAATTCAAATGGCAGAAGTTTCTAAGTGTTCTGGAGTACTGTACCAGAAATTTTGTTCCCATCAGGGTAAAATATAACAAGCAAGGTGAAAAACCAGTCTGGTTCAATAAAAATATAATAGAAAACTAATTAATCATCATCAGAAAGCATTTTATAAATACAAAAAAAATCTTCTCCCATTAATTTTGCAATTTTTTATTTATTTATTTACTGAAATGTTTCACCAGGAAGGAACACTGAGCAAAAGGTTGCTCATTTCCTGGTGCAACCTGGGGGGAAGGGGAACATGAGGAAGTATAAAGAGATCTGGAACACTAACAAAGGTTTACATATGATTACATTCAAGTGAAAGTGAGCAAACTGTAATGGCGCAATGGAATAGTGGGGTGCTAACAGTTTAGAACTAGATAGGTACTATGATAAAAATATAAAAAGAGATGCAAAACTATTAGAATGACCAAAAGGGAGTATGAACTGCAACCAGCAACAAAGGCAAAAGGCAACAAGAAGGCATTCTTTAACTTTGTAAACAGTGCTAAGAGAGGGCTCACTGTGTTCCAGCCTCTTGTGGTCAATGGCCAAATTATAAAAGGAGAAGAGGAAATGGCGACAGCCTTTAATGAACATTTTGAAAGTATCTACCCTCCCAAAAGTGATATTTCATCAGAAAAATGGGAACAATTATGTAAGGGTTTACCTAACAGTAAGATTATTATCATAGAAAGGGATGTGACTGCAGGACTAGATAAACTAAATTTACACAACTCTCCAGACCCGGATAACCTGCATCTCATTATGTTAAAGCAGCTTGCTGGTGTCTTGGTAGGGCTATTATTCAACATCCTAAATAGTTTATTGGAAGAAGGTACAACAGTACAAACATGGAAAGAAGCTTCTATTATACCAATAAGTAACAAGCATTTGTCTATGCCGAATGTTGTCTCGCTGGCATTGGCACTGGTAGTGCAGGAGTTAGAGATGCATAATAGGAATGGCACTGAAGTACTGAACTGATACCAACCCCACCCCCACCCTGCAGAGACTGACAGGCGTTGGGGTGTGCCTTTGGGTCATCAGCTGTAACACTCATGGCATTTTACCTCACCCTACCCTGTAGACACTGACAAGTGTTGTGGTGTGTGTTGGGGTCTGGGCCTTATACTTACCCCATTCCATAAGGAAATACACTGAGACAGGTGCAGTATAGGAGAATGGGGTGAACTTTAGGGCCGAACACTCCAAGGCACACCTTGATGCCTGTCACTGGCTGCAGGGTTGGGGTGGGGGCTGAATGGCGTGAACATTACAGCCAATGAGCCCAAGTCGCACCCCTTTACCCCTGTCAGTCTCTTGGTGAAGTCATGAGCATGCATAGGAACTGTGCAATACACATCCGTAACCCAATTATTTTGGGGAATTTTGTAGCCACATTTTCAACATAAGCATTTTGGGACCTCTCCTCATGAACAGTGGCGCTGCAATTTCTGTGAAAAATGACAGCTGTACTGTTCATAAGGAGGTGTGAAAAATTGCCAGTGTTGAAAATCTGGCATAAAATATTGCAAATTTATGAGTTACAAGGGTGTATAAAACTGCGCAATGCACGCTAGAAAACACAGTCATTTTACGGACGTTCGTCATCAAATTTTCAACATAGGCATTTTAGGACCTCTGTTCAAGAACAGTGTCACTGTCATTTTTTCAAACTGTCCCGAAAACTGATTTCATATAGCAACTGCAAAATCACCTTTTGGGACCAAATAACGCCATGACAGTGACTGAATTCATGAAGAGGGGTCCTAATAACCCCATGTTGAAAATTTAGTGCCAAAATTCCCCAAAATGATCGTGATATGCACCAAAGTTGAAAAAACCCTATTTATGCCATTATACAGCTTACCGGTATTTCTTCAGTTCAAGGTCAGCTTTGAAGAGTGCAGACTTGTTCCCAGTCCACCGAAGGTCATCGTGCCATGCTCCGGAGGTAAGTATGGGGTGACGGGGGTGTGGAGAGGCAGGGTGCGCAGAGGGTGGGCATGGGTTGGGGGGAGTGCCACCAGAGTCAATGAGGGACCATTTTCTGCTTTGCAG
This sequence comes from Neoceratodus forsteri, assembly GCA_016271365.2. Taxonomy (NCBI): domain Eukaryota; kingdom Metazoa; phylum Chordata; order Ceratodontiformes; family Ceratodontidae; genus Neoceratodus; species Neoceratodus forsteri. Next base: position 180,312,140 of record CM057452.1, on the reverse strand, counting down.
GTTTAAAAAAAAAACACATCACAGGATGATTTTTCTTTACAGGAGTATCTGGTATGTTGGGGTGGCCTCAGCATGCAACCTGGGTCTTTTTTTGGGGGGGGTTCTGTAGCCGACAGGGGATTGGGCAGCCCCATCGGCACACAACAAATTGGGGGGGCATTATGCTGATGGATAGTGGGCTCCCCGATCGGCAAATTATACTGGGATGGGAGGACATGATGCCGAGGGGGATTGGGCACCCCCTTGGCACACGCTTGAAATGGGGGGGTGCCTTATGCTGACAGGGAGCAGGCACCACCATCTGCAAATAATGTGGGTTGGGGAATGCCAACAGGGGGATTGGGCACCCCTGAAGTCGGCTATCCATGTGGAGGCAGTCAGCGCCGCCATGGCAACTGAAGGGCTTCACCAAGAAAGGCACACAGGCAGGGCGTGATTTGGTGCTGCTGCATGATGAGCTTGGCTTTCTTTGCAGTGGACCTTCTCTTAGATGTGCATGCAACATTATGTATTCCTGGTGTAGCGCCTGCATGCTGGCTTATTGGGGAATGAGGGACGCACCTACTGATGCGAGCCCTGTATTCGCCCAACAGTGACTGCGCCTCCAAATCTGCTACTAATGCAATATGTTGGCTGGCACGTAAGTGTGAGCCAACATAAAAAGGGCTCAAAATCTGAATGTGGTAATTTTAGACCAATTAGTCTGACATCAATAGTGAGCAAGATAATTGAGGGTAGAATTAAGGACTTAATATGTGATCATAGTAGCATAAGGGGATTGATGGATATTAACCAGCATGGATTTCAAAACAGTCCTTCATGCTTGACTAACTTGCTGCATTTTTTTGACCCACTTAGCAGTGCGTTGGATGTTGGGTTACCTATTGATGTCCTATATTTTGATTTCTCAAAGGCATTTGATACCTTACCACATAACCAGCTTACAGAAAGATTAATAGAAATAGGACTGGATAGCAACATAGTCAGGTGGGTTGAGTCCTGGCTGGAGGGTAGGAGACAGAGAGTGAGCCTGGCAGGTCAGATATCTCCATGGACAGAAATAACTAGTGGGGTCCCCCAGGGTTCAGTTCTGGGGCCTACAGTATTTGATATCTATGTGGCCCCATTGCAGACATCCAATTCATGCTGAATTTCCAAGTTTGCAGATGATGTCAAATTGGGTAGCATAGTAAATGATGAACAAGCTATGAAAGATATGCAGATAGAAATAAAGTAGGGGACTGGGTAATAGAAAATAAGCCTGCCCTAAACTTGGATAAGTGTAAGATCATGCATATAGGCAGTAAAAACCCAAGGGCTATAGATACATATAGTTAATTTATATGCTTTACCGATTCCAGTATCAGAGATGGAGAGAGACCTAGCGGTGCTAGTGACAAATAATCTGAGACTGAACAATGTACTGTAGAGCTGCAGTGAGTAAAGCTAATAGAATTCTAGGTTGCAGTCATAGAAACATCAAATGTAAAGATAGGAATATCCTGCTTCTGCTGTATTCGACATTGGTGCAATCAGATGTGGAGTATTTCGTCCAGTTTTGGGCTCCATACAAAATTAAAGATATAAAAATGATATAGTGTTCAGAGAAGAGCAACCAAATACTGTATATGAACAGACTGAAGGATGTAGAGTATGGAGAAAGATTGAAACAGCTGGGATTGTATAGTTTAGTACATAGAAGAATAAGAGGTGATGTGCTTGTTATATAGAGTTTTTAGGAATAGTGATCTACGGGAATCCATTGGCCTTAAAAGAAACACAGCAAGGAATAGTAGATTCCATCAATATCAAATAAAAGGAGAATTCTACAAAACAAATTTAAGGTGACAGTGGTATAATCAAAGAACAGTTTACTGAGTGGAATAAACTACTTAGTGGAATGGTAAACAGTCCAACAATTGATAGTTTTAAAGCAACCTTAGATGTCTATATGGGTGATAGGAAATATGACTTTTTATGATTTACTTGTCAAGTCTCTATGGCCCTCAGGCTTTTGATTCGTACCCTTCTATGAATCTATGAGAAGGACATCAACCTCCTGGAATGATCCAGGGACAGCAAGGCAAAACACATGAGTAGAGACTCAAAGATCTCATCATGTACTCCCTGGAGGATGGAAGGCAGATGTGTGACATGATTGAAACCTTCAAGTACCTTAAAGGTTTCAATAGGGTGAGCTTTGATGGCCTCTTCAGCCTTAGTGGAAACAGGACCACTAGGGGGCATTGCCTCAAGCTGGTGGGGATTCAGAAGAAAATGAGGAGGCTCTTTTTCATGGAGAGAGGGTGGTAGCTAATTAGAATGAGTTGTCAGAGAAAGTAGTGTCCATAAAGACAGTGGACAGCTTCAAGAGAGGTTGGGACGGAGTTAAGGGAAAAGTTGCATGTAGGGGATGGGGAGTGGGGGGGAGGGAGGATATCAGCAGGGAGGGAGGAATATCCTTCAGTAAACACTGAAAGGGTCTGCAGATTCAAGTAGACATGATAGATCACAAGGCCTTTTTATGCACAGGCTATGCCTGTAGATCAATGGGCGGAGCAACAAACCACTTCTCCATCAGACCTTTAAAAGCCACTCCTCCTGGCTAGTCCAGGATCGTTTTCTTTCGTCGCGGCAGGAGGCACCACTTTTCCTCACTCCTGCTGCATTTCCCTGTCTGCCTGCTGTCACCTCAAGCCACCAAATTCCTCCATGCTTTGCTAGTTTGGCGGCATTTTTAGTGCTCTTCCTCCCCCCCCGCGCCAGCTGCCTGTGCCACCCGGCACTGTTTTGCCTCCCTCTTCTTCACCTGTTCACGCTGGCTTCCTGCAGTGTCACATAGAAACATAGACTTTGACAGCAGATAAGGACCGCTTGGCCCACCTAGTCTGCCCATTTCTCTACCTAGAGGATAAGCTGCAGATCCTATTTAACACCCCACCCCACCTCCCATTTCACTGCTCCTGCTTCGTCCTGTTTCCACTCTTCTGTGCTGTCTCTCCCCACTTCAGACCTGCTCTGTCCTCCATTTTTTCAATCTCCAAGCTCACCCAGCACCATTCCCTCCTGCTTATTGGGCCTCCTGCCAGTTCGATCCCTGCAACACTTACTTACCCCTGGCGTTTGCTGCTTCTTCCACCTGTCGCTGCTGCCATCTCTCTAATTTGTGCCATCGCTCTTTCCCCTCCCATCCTCTTAGGTTTTTGGCCACCAGCATTTCTCTTTGTGGCTCTCACTTGGGGTGTTTCAATTTCTGCCACCTTCCGGACCGAGCTACCCTGCTCTGTTTTCACCTGTGATTTGGCTTGGCTACTCTGCTCCGTTGGCCCCTGTCCCTCATCTGCTCCTCTCCACCTGGTGCACTGCACTTCTACTCTTCGGGGACCAGCCTGTTCATCATAGCTTCACCTTTTCTCAGGGGGTGCACTGCCCCCTTGCACCTCCCCGGGCTGCAGCACTTTCCTGTGTCTCCTCGGGTGCTCCTTCCTTCCCTATTGCTCCTATTGCCTGGCCTTTCACCACCCTTTTGAACAACTACCTCGTCTGGCCCCAGCTAGGACTGTGCCCTTCACAGCATTTGTTTTTTTGCTAGCTTGGTCCTCTGTTCGAGGCTGCGATGCTTCCTGTATACCATGCCTTTCCAGCCTTTGGCTCTTGCAATTTCACCATTACCTCAACCCTCACGTCTTCTCCTTCCTCATCTCGTGCTTTCTTTTGGGGGTACTTCCCTATTCCATCTTCATAGTACATATTCATCTCATTCCCTAACCCTAGTCCTACATTTTGGACCATTAGTCTCATATCTCCTATATTCCTTGTTGGCCTCTGTTCATTCTCGAACCTTATCTCTCCTATAATCCACATGCCTTCATACCTAGTGCTTACTCCCGGTACTTCATACAATCACCATCAGCTGTGCCCAGCCATTCTCATCTCTCACTATTGTGCAATCAATCCACTCCTAATTTGGCTATCAATTGACCTGGTTGGCATGCACTCCCATGGTCGCTACTGTGACCTGCCTCCTTGGGACCCAAATCGAGGTGTCCTTCACCCAATCCGACCTCAAGGTAGGTCTACTCGTTCACTTCGAATATTCAAGCACACCCCTCATATGGGTCTCCTGCTACCTTGATTTGACCTGCTCTCCACTCAGAGATATGCCTTCCATGTCCATTGCTCCATGGCTCAGGGCTAGCTTGTAGCTGACGGTCTCACTCTGCACCCCAGAAGTCCACATCTAGAGCATGCAAAGCTCGGAGCGGGATCCTCCTCCATGGCCCATAATGAGAATGTCTTCGCTCTGGGTGGACCTTCAGTCATCCTTCATTTCAGCAACACCTCTAAATGTAGAATTTATGACTTCTGGATATGAGGGGTGGGGATCTCATTATCAGGGCTCCTTCGGCTGCCCGAGTGGGTTAGGAGGCACCCTCCATGCCATTGTCCATCTGATCACCTCTGGTTCACCTGGTCTGTTTTGCAGGCTTGTGTAGGCTGGCTGAGTGCCCCAGTGGTCATTTCTCTCCTCCTGTGCTTTTGGGTGTCTAATTGCAAAGATGTCACTTGCAACCCTCAACAGCATTCCTGTTAGAAGGACAGAGTGAGAGCTTGCTGTAAATTGGAATCTTTTCCTCTTCCCTTGACCTCAAATCTAAATTGCAGTAGCTGAGCCATCACTAAACAAAACAGCCTGGAGGGAAGGCGACCTAGGCCTTGGATACCCAGAGGTTTCCTCCTCAAAGGATGTTTTTCCTTTCCTTCATGCCAATGGTCATAATATTTAGATAGGGTTAGTGCTTTCATAGGTTCCGTAGTTAGGCTCTACTGTTGGATGGAGTCAGATGGTGGCCCTGGCTGTTCCCTCTCTCTCCTTAGGAAGTCCAGCCCTCCTGCCTTGTTTCAATTTATGATGGTCTAATTCTTCTTTATTGTCTACTGTTCCTCTGCAGTCTCTGCCTGTCGACCTTCATTCTCATCCTCGATATCAATCTGACTCCTCGCCTCCTTCAATGCACAACATCCCCTTTGGGGTGCTCTTTTTGGGCTTCTTCCTCAGCTATCTTTAGCCAAGGAAATTGCTCCCGCGGTACCCATAGGGGTGGAACCCTCCTCTGGGGTTCCTCACCATTATACCCCTATAGGGTGGTGTATCTTATGGATAGAGAGGCGAACAGCCACAATGTATCTAAGTTGCATAAGCATATATCATACCAAGTTGCATAAGCACATTGAAATGCACAGGCTATGTCTGTAGTTCAATGGGCAGAGCAACAAACCACTCCCCCACCATGCCTTTAAAGGCCACTCCTCCTGGGTAGTCCAGGATCATTTTCCTTCATTGCCCCACCATCCTCCTCTCCTCTCCTCTCCTCCATCAGTGGCATGTCTCTCTTCCCGTGGGCTTCATCCTAAGCTACCTTTAACCAAGGGAATCATTCCCATGGCACCTATAGGGGTGGAACCCTCCTCAGGAGTTCCTCACTGTCATACCCCTATAGGGTGGTATATCCTTTGGAAAAAGAGGTTAAGAGCCACAATGTATCTAAATCGCATAAGCATATATCATACCAAGTTGCATAAGCACATTGAACTGATGGCTCAGTCATATGTTCGTATGTAGAATTAGGAAGGTGGACTTCACTTCAAATGAGCCTGGCAAGAAAAGCAGAGGCTATTAAGATGATGACTTTACCCAAGCTGGTGTACTGCCTTAGCTACTTCCCCCTAGAACTAGACAAAAAATTTCCTAACCCAGATTAATGCTATGGTGGGAATTCTTAGGGGGATGAAAAGAGCCAAAGTTTGGTAGACAGATAAGATATATAATTTTATTTATATAATTACTGGTGACCCCTTTTATGACACTGGTTTTGAGCCCTTTCAAAATCCATAATAACTGGCAAAACCCATAATAACCAGTTCACTGACTTAAGCAGCCAGTACAGTGTTATGCTTGTGCAACTGTGGTGGTTTGGTTTTGGCTGTTCCCACTCTCTATTCCAGAGGAATTACCACCCTGTAGAGGTACAAAGACAAGGAACCCTCTGAGAGGGTTCCACACCTAGAGATGCCACGGGACAATCCCCATGGATAAAAGTACCTTAGGAATCACCATAAGGAGAGAGCACTGCCGCTGGAGGAGGAAGGGAGGATGGTGGGGCAAAGAAAAAATGCTTCACAATGAGGCTGAGAGGAACTGCTTATATAGCTCAGGAAGTGGGAGTGGCTGGCAGCTTAGCCACTGAACTCCAGGCAAAACCTTTCCAATTCACTGACCTACGCAGCCAGTATAGTGTAATACTTGTGCAACTGTGTTAGTTTAGTTTTGGCCGTTCGCACTCTCTATTCCAGAGGAATTACCACCCTGTAGGGGTATGAAGGCAAGGAACCCTCAGAGAGGGTTACACCCCTAGAGGTGCCACAGGACAATTCCCATGGCTAAAGGTACCTTAGGAATTCCCAAAAGAAATGTAGTATCATCCCCAAAAAGGAGGCAACATGAAGTATATGAGTAAGCAGTAACAGTGACATGGGAACAGTAACTGTAGCGTAGTAGTGGAGAAGCATAGGCAGTTTGATAATGCAATGAGATGCTTAGTTGGATAATGTCATGAATATCCAGGCTTGCGTAGCATGATACTGATGGTTTGCATTGAGATTAGGGGATCCCCTAAGGAGAGAGGGAATGGCAGGACATCCTCCACCTCCATCCAACAGCAGAACCTACCTAAAGAAACTAGGAGAAACAACTATGTTGACTAAGTGTATGACCTGAGGCAATGGAGAAGAGAAAAAAACCCTATGAGGAGGAAATCTCTGGGGATCCAAGGCCTACGTCACCTTCCCTCCAGGCTTGGGATAGTTTAGTTAGTGACAGCTCTGCAGCTGCAATTTGGATAACCCTATTAAAGGGAGGTGGAAAATATTCCAATTTAGAGGAAGGCTCTCACTCAAACCATCTAGCGGGAACGCCGTGGAAGGTGGCGAGAAAACTCTGCAACAATACGTGCATCCAAGGCACAGGAAGACAGCAACAACTGCTGAGGCACTCACCTGGCCTACCCACCCTAAATCAAACCAGGTGAACCAGAGGCAGTAGTAGGGAGAATGCAGTGAAGGTGCTTCACTAGGGAAACCACTAAAGTCAATGGCTAACCGTTATAATGGAACACTAGAGCCAAAGGAGGTAACTTTTTCCACCCTTCACCACTAGTCTTAGATTCTACACCAGGAGCTGCTGTCATGTAGCAGGCAGCTAAAGCCAAACCTGGGGCAAGAACATTCCCAGCTATGGGCCAGGTGAGAAGGATCCTGCCCTAAGCTGGGCATGCTCTAGATGCAGACTAAATGCAGAGCGAGACCGTCAGCTGCAGGAACCCTGCGCCAAAATAGAATGGCTGGCATGCCCCAGAAATTGATTGACAGATGAAAAGCTGGTGAGCTGAATGAGCACGGCATGCTGAGATTGTAATGAGCACTGAGTGCTGAGACTTTGCAAGGTCAAATGCAGATTGAGTGCAGCAGAATCTCAGAGGCTGAAGCCGAAGGATAGCAGTAGGCATGAAGCAATGGTTTGCATAAGCAAGGAGCAATGGTTGTGTAAGCAAGTGTGGACCTGCACGCAGGTCAGTAAGCAGTAGTAGTGATAGGTGGACCTGCATGGAGGTCTGCATGACATACTGTATAGCATTAACAGCACTGAATTGGAGGCAAGCCAGCCAGACATGAATAGCCAAATCAAGGTGACAAATACTCCGAGGATTTTTCAGCGGCAAGGCAATTTTAATATCAAAGCTATATTAACAGCCTCAGCAGGAGCTTAGTTGGCTGACCTCAGTGTTGTAACTGCAATAAAACAGGGAGACAATGCTTGAAAGCAGGTGTAGCCAGGCAGTGCAATGAAGCTGCAAGTAGAATGACAGCAGGAATGAGCAGTACAGCTAGGGTCAGAGTAAACTGTGTCAGGTGAAAAGAACTGAGTATGCAACATGGAGCATCTATGGCTGAGCTGCAACACACAGATAATGATTGTAGTTGCACTGCAGTAGTTTGAGTGTGGTGAGCACAGTATAAAAACACAAGCACTGGGTACAATAGTAATTAAAGTAAACTGCAGCAGAGGCTACAGTTGTAGGTAACTGAAAGCAGTAGCAGGAGCTCTGAGTAGCAGTATGCTAGGAGCTTAGAAACAAAGCCCCCTCCCCCCCAAAAAAGGAAAGAAGCACACACAGCCAAAGGCAAAATACAAACCAGAAGCAGGAAAATAAACATAGAAGCCCAGCAGAGACAAGCAGGAGTAGTTGGGGGGGCAGGCCCAAGCAGCTCAGAGGACAAACCGACAGAGCCTTCGGCTGCAAAGAAAAAATGCTTCACAATGAAGCTAAGGTGAACTGCTTATATAGCTCAGGAAGTGGGAGTGGCTGGCTGCTTGGCCACTGAACTCCAGGCATAGCCTTTCCAATTATTATGGCTTTTGAAAGCTTTCATTCCAGTGTTGTGTTGGCAGTGGGAAGCCATGGTCATGAGCCCCCTGACAATAGTTTAAGCATTTACCACTTGCCATGATGATGACAGAAATCTGGATTGAAACTGAGGATAGGAGAAGCTAAACTTGATCACAGTTATTTTTTAATGTTGTAAGAGCTAAAAGTGCTGTAATTTATTGATTTCTAAGCTGTGACACTTAACCGGAGAAAAAACAAAGTCAGAACAAAAGAAAGGGACAGGAAGGGGAAAGGGAAATTGTTTAACCAGGAAAGGCACACTAAGGTGGAGCATGTTTCTAGGTGCAATCTGGGAGCACAAGGAAGTTAAGTGACTTGCCCAGGGTCACACAGTACGCAAGAGGGAACTGTCGGGATTCAAACCCAGGTCTCCCAATTTGCAGCTCAGTGCCCTTAATCACTATACTATATTAGAATCACATGTAAAAAAGTTGCACCAGTAATTATAAAAACTAAAGCCTAGACAGGTGTGTTTATGATATTTTTTAAACACCCTCAGTGAGTGATAAACTCCTCGAACTTTGCTCTTGAGGTTAATGGCTCATCACTCACTGTGGGTGTGTATAAAAAACATCATAACACACAGTTGCTTATGCATTATTCTCTATATAGCACCCCATTCCAGAAGCTCAGGGCACTGTACATAACACAATAACCATCCACAAATAAAAATTCACACAAATTAACAGAATAATATTCAGTCAACAACAGTAAAATTCAGTAAAAGCCAGCGTAAAAAAAACAGATTGGTTTCCAGAGCCTTCTTTAAAGTCTCCCCTGTGGAACTAGAATGAAAGAGCATTCTGGTAGTACGTAAATATGGCGAGGTAATAAGGGTGAAGTAATAACGACGAAGGCAGAATCATGAAAGCTTAAACGGTGACACAATTAACAGCAAAAGGGAGGAAACAGTGACTCCATCATTATAGCCTACCCCTGTGTCAGGGAGCACCTCAGAGTAGGATATTTAGAGACAGCGGGGGGTCCGGGGGTGCAGCCCCCCATCGGGGTGGGGGATGGAGCCCCCCATATAAAGAAAAGGTTGGCAGGTGTGCAAGTGTGGTGTTTGCTGAAGATGCCTGCCACATACCTTCTGAGCCAGAATGGGTGGGGATTTGTGCCTGTGTCCATGTATTGCAGTTGGAAGCAGTGGCAGAATCGCTAATAATGCCGGTCACCGTTATTTTTGGGCACTGTTAATGCAGTCGCCCTTTCAGAGTCGCTGTTTTGACATTCACTTTTATTTAGTAGCCATTATCACATGGAGCTGAGCATTCTATAACCAAGGCACCATCGCAGCAAAGTCTGTCACCAGATGATCTGAGGTGGGCTTAAAGAATTTCTAGTAAATTCTCCTTGGTGGAGAGGAGGCAGCGGCATGGAGTATATGGTTGTAGGAGATCTTTTATGTTACGACCCAGGTCATGCAGAGCCTTCAAGACCATCAAGCAAATCTTGAAGGTGATTTGTCACCTTATCAGAAGCAGTGCAGATCCTGCAGTGCAGACGTGACATGGTGAAAAGTGCTTGTGCAAGATATCGGCCAGCTGCAGGATTATGCACCAGTTGCAGATGATGTAGCAAACCTCCAGAAAGCCCTATATAGAGTGTTACAATAGTCAAGAAGCAATGTCACCACAGTTACCAGGTCCTCATATTAAAGTTAGGGCTTTGCCTAGGTATTATTTCTCTGATGAAAATAAAAAATACACAGTGGAAAACAGTGGCCACCTGAGCTTCAAGTGACAGTCTCTTATCCACTATGACCCTCTCCCCAAGGTTTTTAGCTCTATTCATGACTCTGGGGATGCTGCCTCTCAAAGAAGGCATGGTGACATTGGTCTGCTTCATAGTCGTTGTCTGGGATCCTGGTTCTAAAAGTATCAACTCTGTTTTTCCTGAGTTAAGGCCAACCAGCTGGCCAGCATCCAGTCACTATATTCAGATAAAAATAATTTCATTAGATCCACCAAGTTTCCTTGCTTTGGTGTGAAAAGGAGGTATAACTGGGTATTATCTGCAAACATTTGGAGAATGTGGTTGCTGCCGGCTTGTGAGCCATCTTGAGAAGAATGATCTCTTTGCACCATTTCAGTCTGGTTTCCACAGTAAGAATAGTACAGAGACAGTCATGATCAGGGTTTGCAATGACCTCTTCCAGGTGAGAAATCCTGGCAAGAGCTCTGTTGTGCTCTTACTTGATCTTGCTTCAGGACTTGACAGCATGAGTTATTCCATGTTGTTAGCCAGACTTGTGGAGTATGGAGGGTTGTCCGGAACTGTGTTATAATGGTTCCAGTCATTCTTTAGAAGAAGGGGGCAGTCAGTAATGCTCGGTTCTTACTGTTCATGGCAGGTTACTTTGGACTGTGCAGTTCCTCACGGTTCTGTGTTTTCACCTATTTTGTGCTTGGTGTATATGCTGCCACTGAAAGAGCTCATAAGACACTACAGTGTGGAGTTTCACTGCTATGCAGATGATACCCAGCCGTACGTGTCCTTTGCTCCTGATGGGGTGTCTTCTGTGCTGAGATTAGAACCGTGTTTGGAGGAAATCAGGGTTTAGATGGCCCCCAGTTGGCTGGCTTTGAACTCAACCAAGACTGAGTTGCTAGTAGTGGTTCAGAAAAGCAGATTTCAGTCATTCGTGGTGGCCTGATTCTTCCCGCTCTTGGATGGGTGCATCTTCAGGCAGCGGAGGAAGTTCACAGTCTGGGAGTTGTTCCTGACAGGCAGTTGACATTTGTTTCACATGTATTTTCTGTAGCCAAGAACTGGTTCTACCAACTTAAGAATATTGCCAGACTCTGATCACTGCTTGATTCTGCTGTTCTAGTTATATTTGTCAATGTCTCATTTTCTTCCAGCTCGACTACAGCTGTGTGCTTTATAAAGGCTTACCAGGGGGTCAACTGCATTGCCTGCAGCTAGATCTGAACACTGCAGTGAGACTCCTGACCTCCACATGGAGGTCAGAGCATATTACCCCCTCCCTGCAAAATCTGAGCTGACTGGCTGTCAGGTGGTGCATTGATTTCCAGGTATTGGTGATGAAATGTAAAGCCTTGAACAGACTGGGCTCTCAATACCTCAGTGATCTCCTGACTTCCCACATCCCACCTAGGGATTTAAGATCTAGTGGAAGGGGTCTATTGGCTGCTCTTTCTTTTTGATTGAAGTCCCCCGGTGATTGGGGTTTTCCAGTGGCAGCTCCTGCCTTATATAACACACTCCCTGAAGGGATATACATACCACAAGTTCTGTATTTTTATTCAAGAAGTAACTAAAAAGCTACCTTCTCCTGAAAGCTTTTCAGTAACTAGAGCTGCTGTATTTATTTTATTTATTGATTGATTGGATTTTGTTACCTGGGTAGGGTCTCTGATATATGCGTCCATTTGACAGGAGCAACATGGATTAATTGTAACAAATGAAAATGTTATTACGTCTGTGTATGTATATTGTACTGTATAAGACAAGTGGATGTTTTTATGAATGGATATAGTTTGTATTATGGTTTTATACTATTTATGGTAGATTTATTTATGATATTTATTGTACAGGTGTTCTGAGCCCCTGAAGGGGCAATTTGTAAAAAATCTAATAAACAAACAAACAAACGGTGGAAACCCA